>JASDFA010000016.1:46552500-47885833 GCA_035772735.1 Datura wrightii | reverse complement strand
ATGTATTTGTGTAACATGGAGGTCCTGCATTCCTTGACCAAGGAGTTTGAAACTCCGTTCACAAATCTGCTCACATGAGCCCTTTGGTCGGCTACTATCTTCGGTGCATACTTGGATAACCGGCTAGTCATACTATTTTGCCTCAAGTTGATGAACTCGGCCGCCTTGGCTTCCCTAAACTCTCTCGGAATAAACCTATCTAGGAAAGCAGTCATAAACTCATCCCAACCTACGAGGGCTATTCCAACTCCCCGACTATCTCTCCACTGACAAAACCATATGTGAACGACTCCTTTCAGCTGGTAGGAGGCTAAGTATTCTCTCTCCGTTCCCATCACCCCGATGATTTAGGTATCTTTTTTATCTCCTCTAAGAAATCATACGAGTCCTCATCCAACCTTGATCCCAAGAACTCGGGTGGGTTCATTCTGAGGAAGTCTCTTACCCTAGCCACTGCAACGTTCCCATTCTGGGGAACATGAGCCATCGCCTACTGATTAATCTAGGCGGTCATGGCCTGTGCCAACATGTGAAAGGCTACCCTGAACTCGGCATGAGTAATATTTCCATCGGGTCCGCTGGGGCTGGTGGGGCTTGTTGGCACCCATTATCATTTCTCCTTCCATTTGCCTGTCAGGGAGGCATTATCTGCGAGTGCATAAAGCATGAGTTAGGAGAGGGACTATTAGAGTCTAAAACTCTACGTATGATGAGAATCATAAAGGAAAGGGAACATTCCTAAAAATGTCTCATAGCCTCTTCTTCATAAGTGTGGTGCGCTTCACACCCATGAAAAAGACTCTACTTAATGTGGCTTTCAGACACCCTAGGATACTCTAAACCTAAGCTTTGATACCAAGTTTGTCACGACCCGAACATAGTCCCGAATCAAGACATGGGACAAAGAACCCCGAGAGGCTCGAAGTCGACCCATGGCATAATCATATGTCACGACTCGAACGTACACCCGGATTGTAGACACGGGACAGGGCACCCCGAGAGACCCCAAGTCGACTCATGGCACCTGCATACATCTAATCTCATTTAATAAAGCAGAATACTTAGCATAAAGCATAGCGGATACGTAATCATAGTGTAACAACCAGAAGTACTGGGCATATACATAAGCTGAGTTCTATATCATGTCTGAAAGCCTTTACTACATAAGATGGATTGATGGGAAAACATCCCCAACTAACCCGACCAATGCTGAAACATAAGATAACATGAAAGTCTGTCCACGACCCTCGAAACATGAGGATTCACCAATAATCTGACAGAGCAAGCTGAGATGGACTAAGGATGAGGATGAGCCTTGGATCCAGACCCTGTATCATGAAACAATACAACACAGAAAGTATGTTGTCAGTACATGGAATGTACCGATTATGCAAGGTAAGTAAAACGGACATTTAAAAGTAAAATAAAACTCATAATTAAATGTAGGAGAAGAACATCATGCATATATCATAAACTCCATAAGAAAACAAAAGGCTCAAGGCTTTCAAATCATTCATAAAGCATTCATAATCATAATTGTAAGTAAACTTTATCAAAACATAACTTTATCCAATGACATAAGCATAACAATGCATAAGACATGTGGAACAATGGGAGGACTTGTCATAACTGACACCATCATGGTAGAGCCTTTCATGATGCCTCAACTATCTCGCTCAAGTGGGAAGAGTCGACATTGGCTTGCCAGGCGAGGCTCGTGCATTAGCCGTGATTTCACATTTGAGGGGATCATTATCAATACAATATATATATCATTAGAAACCCATGGTTGCACGTGGTTATGAGACACCGGCATAGTCCTTTGAACGCTGGGCTGCTCGGTGCTAGACACGGCTCCCAAAATATGCATATAGGCTCATACGTAAATCAATAATGTCATGCATTAAAATTCATTGGCTAAAATATAAAATTTATCATCATTGATCCCCCTTAAAACATGCTTATCCAAGAATCAAAGGCCTTTTTCATCGGCTGACATCATAAATCAATAAATCATGTAATTTCATTTCATAAATCGTAAATCATTCTTCAATATGTGGGAATTGCCCAATACTTCAACATACTCAATTCTTTCAAAATATTCTCATAAACATGAGAACTTGAAATCATGTTTTCCCATCATCAATAAGCTCAAAATATTGAATATTCATCTTAAAGCATAACTTTCATGAACCTTCATCAATGGGCAATATAGATTTAAAAAGCTTGAAACATGATTTTAAAGAAAATAATATAAAACCTGCCCATCATTCATAATTCAATAATTAAAACTCAATTAAATTATACCCATAAAGAAAAATCACATCTTCATGCATTTTGGTAAAATCCCATAGAACTTGAATAGGAGAATTCATGATTTAATAAAAATTTGAGGGACTTAACCCATCTTATCACACTCAGAAAAACACAAAATGATGTAGTTTAGGGTCTCAAAGCATGGGAAAGTTGAAATTGCCCTTGATGAAATTTCCTCTGAAAACTGCTCCGGACGGACAACGACCGATCCGACGAGTCGTTGCACGATACCACGACTCGTGGTATCGAGTCGTTGGGTCCACTGCCTCATGACAAACCTTAGGTTCTTCACACGACTCATCAGGATGAGTCGTTGCTTCAATCAATGGGTTGTTGGATAGACCGTCGTCAACTCCTTGATCAATTTAAACTTTCCTTACTAGGAGCCTCACCACGACTCGTGGTGGCTTCCAATGAGTCATGGTCTCAATCCGTTGTATACACTGGAATTCTCAACCCAAAAGTAATGACTAGAAACAACAGGCCGTCATATCTCACCACGAATCATAGGATGCCCCATGGGTTCCCCATCAACTTAAGTTCAGCCCCCCTTCCTACGACCGGTAACGACTCATTGTTCCTGAAAATGAGTCATTACACCGTCTGTTGTCACCACTGCTTCCCTGAACCCAGTACCACGACTGCTTCCGATGACTCGTGGTATCCAACCATGAGTCAGTTGAGTCGCCCGTCCTGTGATTTTCTTTTTTGCCAGTTTTCTGCACTTTTCAAATTCAACTCTCGGGTCTATTCTTAGGCCTTCCCGGGGTATTAAAATATCTCCTCCTTGAAAACATTTGTCCTCGTATGTAGGAAGTAAGCAACAAACAAAAACATACAATTTATCATAGCCATATACTGATCATTTTAATCGAATTTTTCACGGAATGACTACCTCCGAATAAAACCACATAGCTGAACTGATCTCATACTTCACATACACATTCATACACATAAAAGAAACTTGTACACATGAACTGAACATGAAAAGTAGATAGAGTCATAGGGCAAAAATTGGTACCTCAAGTTGGAACTGAGCCGATAGAGAACAAATATGGGTATCTAGCCATCATATCCACTTCGGCTTCCCACGTAGCTCCCTCAACATGCTGATTTCTCCACAATACTTTTACTGAAGCTACTTCTTTGTTCCTTAGCTTACGGACTTGATGATCTAATATTTTCACCGAAATTTCTTCATAGAAGAGGTTATCCTTTACACTAACGCTATCTACCGGACAACTAAAGCTGGATCACCCAAGCACTTTTTTAAAAGTGATACATGAAACACAGGATGAACTGAAGATAACTCCGAGGGCAAGTCCAACTCATACGCCACCTTACCAACTCTCCTCATACCTCGGTAGGGGCCAACATAGCGGGGACTGAGTTTCCCCTTCTTCCCGACCCGCATGACTCCCTTCATGGGAGATACCTTTATAAATACCCAGTGTCCACATCAAACTCCAAGTCTCTTCTCCTCACATCGACATATAATTATTAACGACTCTGAGCGGTTTTTGACTGGTCCCTTATTAACTGAACCTTCACCATCGCCTCATAAACCGAATCTGGCCCTATCATAGCTACCTCACAAACCTCAAATCATCCGATGGGAGATCTACACCTTCGCCCATAAAGAGCCTCGAACAGTTCCATTTGGATACTGGAGTAATAGTTGTTATTATAAGCAAGCTCGATTAAGGGAAAATAATCATCCCAACTACCTTTAAAATCCATGACACATGCCCTCAACATGTCCTCAAGAGTTTGGATTGTCCGTTCTGCCTGGCCATCCGTTTGCGGACGGAATGCGGTGCTGAGCTTAACCTGAGTCCCAAGCCCCTTTTGGAAAGACCACCAAAATTGAGTACCTTTGTCTGAAATAATAGACAAGGGCAATCCATGGAGTCGAACCAACTCCCGAATATACAACCTGACATAATCATCCGCTGAATCCGTGGTCTTGACAGGTAGAAAGTGTGCAGCCTTAGTTAACCTGTCTACCACTACCTAAATGGAGTCATAGTGTCGGCGAGTGCGAGGTAGGCCTGTAATGAAATCCATATTTATCTCCTTCCACTTCCAAATGGGAATGTGAATATCCTGAAGTACACCTCTCGGCCTTTTATGCTCGACCTTCACTTGCTGACATTTTGGACATTTGGCTACGAACTCTGCAATATTATCTTCATACCATACCACCAATAGATTTCCCGCAAATCGTGATACATCTTCGTAGATCTCGGATGGATGGAATATCTGGTACCATGTGCCTCGTGCAATATCTGAACCCCCAAATTATTAACGTCCGGGACACATAGACGACTCTGGTATCATAAAACACCATCTCTCCCTTGGGAGAAAACCTCCACCTTTTGACTCTGCACTGCTTCCTTCAGCTTCCTCAAAGTCGAATCCTTATCTTGCTTAGATTTGACCTCGACCACTAAGGATGATTCTGACCCATTCTGCACAACAACGCTGCCATCAGTCGAGTCGATCAATTTGACTCCTGATCTTGCAAGTTGGTGGACATCCTTCACCAACTCCTTCTTTCCCTCATCCACGTAGGACACACACTCCATAGAGAGCCTACTAAGTGCATCCTCAACCACATTAGCCTTGCCTGGGTGGTAAAGGACACTCATGTCATAGTCTTTAAGTAGCTCCAACCACCTCCGTTGCCGAAGATTGAGATCCTTCTGTGTGAACACATATTGCAAACTCTTGTGGTCCGTGAATACATCTACATGAACCCCATACACGTAGTGCCGACATATCTTCAATGCAAACACCACCACGACCAACTCAAGATCATGGGTCTGGTAGTTCTTCTCATGGATTTTCAATTGTCTAGAGGCATATGCTATAACTTTTACCACTCTACATCAACACACATTCCAGTCCGACTCTCGTAGCATCAAAATATATAACAAATCCATCAATACCCTCGGGTAAAGTTAACACTAGTGCTGAAGTGAGTCGGGTTTTCAATTCTTGGAAGCTTTTCTCACAAGCATCCGACCATTGGAACCTTACCTTTTTTCTAAGTCAACTTAGTCAAAAGTGCCGCAATAGATGAGAAAACCTCAACAAACCTCCAGTAGTAGCAAGCTAAACCCAAGAAAATCTGAATTTCTGAATGGTTCACCGGCCTTGGCCAATTCTTCACCGCTTCAATTTTCTGCGAATCCACCTTTATGCCTTCGTTTGACACCACATGATCCCAAAATGCCACCGAGTCCAACCAAAATTCACACTTACTGAAATTTGCATATAGCTAACGAACCTTGAGGGTCTGATGTACTACTCTTAGGTGAGCGGCATGCTCCTCCTCGCTCCGTGAGTATATCAAGTTGCCATCAATGAACACAATCACAAACATGTCCAAATATGCCTTGAACACCCTGTTCATTAGATCCATAAAAGCTACAGGGGTATTGGTTAGTCAGAAAGACATAACAACAAATTCGTAGTGACCATACCGAGTCTTGAAAGAAATCTTTGAGATATCACTCTCCCGAACCCAGAGCTGGTGATACCCGGACCTGAGATCAATCTTGGAGAAGCACTTGGCCCCCTGAAGTTGGTGAAACAAATAATCGATCCTGGGTAAGGGGTACCTGTTCTTGACGGTAACCTTGTTCAACTGCCGATAGTCAATACACATGCGAAGGGAACCATCCTTTTTTCTAACAAATAGAACCGGTGCACCCCATGGAGACTGGCTCAGTCTAATGAAGCTCTTATCCAACAGATCCTTTAACTGATCCTTCAATTCCTTTAGTTCGTTTGGAGCCGTCTTGTAGGGAGGAATAGAGATAGGCTATATATCGGGTAAGAGATCAATGCCTAAGTCAATTTCCCCCTCAAGAGGAACACCTAGCAAATTGTTGGGAAAAATATCTGGATACTCACACACCACTGGACTTGATCGGATAGTCGGGGTCTCGGACTCAACATCCTTAACCCTAACTAGATGATACATACAGGCCTTAGAAATCATCTTCCTAGCCTTAAGATAGGAAATAAATCGACTTGCTAGTACTGCAGAACTACCATTTCACTCCAACACTGACTCACCCGGAAAATAAAATTTCACCATACAGGTCCTATAATTAATCGAAGCATAACATGCAAATAACCAATCCATGCCAAGAATAACGTCAAAGTCAGTCATGGCTAACTCTACAAGGTTTGCGGAGGTAACCTTGTGCAACACAGTGACCGGGCATTCTCTATATACTCATCTAGCTATGACCGAATCACAAACAGGGGTTGAAACTGAAAATGGTTCTGGCAAGGTCTCGGGACTAACTCCAAGGCTATATAAGGAGTCACGAAAGACATGGTAGCTCCCGGATCTATCAAGGCATAAACATCAATATGAAAGACACGCAACATACTAGTGACAACGTCTGGCGAAGTCTCCTGCTCCTGGCGTAAGGCAAGGGCATAGAATCAGTTTTGGCACTGTCCGCCAGCTCCATTAGTCAATGCTCCCTACGGAGCAGAACGGGCTGGAGCTGTTGTTGTCCTGGTGGTCTGTGCACACCCCCTATCATCACCCTGTCTAGCATATGGGCACGCTCGGTGCATGTTCCCAGATCTACCACACCCATAGAAAACATCTGAATCGAGAAGGCACTCCCTGGCATGACTCATGCTGCACTTCCCGCAGGTCGGAGAAGTATACTCTAACTGGGTGCCCCTCTGATCCCTCGACCTTGAAGCCTTGCTCCTCTGATCACTCCTGGGTCTGGATGGAATATTATCTGATGATGGTACTGGGGCTAGTGACCTTTGCTTAAACTGCGGACGGTAGCCACTGCCGGACCTTTGATGTGAAAACCCACGACTATCCGTTTGAGCCCTCTTTGCCTCCCACTCCCTCGCATGAGCCACCTCCATATGCTGGGCGTAAAACACTATGTAAGGAAAGTCCATATCCTGGTGAAGCATGGAAATACTACAATCCTTGTCTAAGTAACCAGCCACACCATGAATGAATCGGCTCACCCGCGCCCTCTGATCCATCACTAACTTTGGGGCATACTTTGACAAACGAGTGAACTCAAGCGAATACTCCAGCACTGTCATCTTTCCCTACTTGAGGTTCACAAACTCCGCTGCCTTCAACTCCCTCATCTCCCGAGGGAAGAACCTGTGAGAAAGGCCATGTGGAACTCATCCCAGCTGATAGGGCCCGCTCCCGCTGCCCTACTATCCTTCCATTGCTTGTACCAAATATCAACGATCTTTTTTAGCTGACAAGAGGACAAGTCCACACACTCCCGATTTGTCACTCCCATAACCTGAGTGACTTTCAAGATCCCTTCAATGAACTTGTGAGGATCCTCGTCCACCTTTGATCCCGTGAACTCAGGAGGGTTCATCCTCAAAAAGTCTCTAATTTGAGTCGCCGCTGCATTGCCATTCTGTGGGACCTGCACAACAGCATGCTAGTTGATCTGAGCGGTCAAGTCCTGTGCCAACATCTGAATAGCTACCAAAAACTCAGCGTGGGCAGCTAGCTCTGGTGCATGGGGCTCCTGAACAGGTGGGGCTTGTTGATGCATTTTCATTTCTGCTTCCGTTCATTCTTCTAGGAGCCATAATTCTACAATCGCGAATTGCATGAATTAGAAGGATGGAGAGACTTTTCATCGCACGACATAGAACATGAAAGAAGGGAACATTTCCGAAACATCTAGTAGCCTCTTAATAATAGGTGTGGCGCACTTCATGCCCATGAAAAAGACTCTACTTAACGCGGCTTTCAGACACCCTATGACACTCCAAACCTATTTATATGATAACAAGTTTGTCATGACCTGAACGTACATCCGGATCGTAGACACGGGATAAGGGACCCCGAGAGACCCTAAGTCGACCCATGGCACCTGCATACATCTAATCTCATTTAATAAAGCGGAATACTTAGCATAAAGCATAGAGGATATGTAATCATAGTGTAACAACCGAAAGTACTGCGCATATATATAATTTGAGTTCTACATCCTGCCTGAAAACCTCTACTACATAAGATGGGTTGATGGGACAACATCCCCAACTAACCCAACTAATACTGAAACATAAGATAACATGAAAGTCTGTCAACAGCCCTTGGAACATGAGGACTCACTAATAATCTGAGAGCGTAAGTTGAGATGGATTAAGGATGAGGATGAGCCTGCGATCCGGACCTTGTATCATAAAATGATACAGCACAAAAAGTATGCGGTCAGTACGTGGAATGTACCAAGTATGAAAGGTAAGTAAAACGGACATTTAAAAGTAAAATAAAACTTATAAGTAAATGTAGAAGTACATCATGCATATATCATAAACTCCGTAAGAAAACATAAGGCTCAAGGCTTTCAAATCATTCATAAAGCGTTCATAATCATAATCGTAAGTAAACTTTATCAAAACATAACTTGAGCCAATGACATAAACATAACAATATATAATACATGCGAAATAATGGGTAGACTCGTCATAACCGACACCATCACGGTAGAGCCTTTCATGATGCCCCAACTGTCTCGCTCAAGTAGGCATTGCCGACCCTGGCTTGCCAGGCGAGGGTCATGCATTAGGAGTGATGTCACATTTGAGGGGATCATTATTAATACAATATATATATATATATATCATCAGAAACCCACGGTGGCACGTGGTTATGAGACATCGGCGTAGTCCTTTGAACGTCGGGTTGCTCGGTGCTAGACACGGCTCCCAAAACATGCATATAGGCTCATACGTAATTCAATAATGTCATGCATTAATATTCATCGGATAAAATATAACATTTATCATCATTGATCCCCTTTAAAACATGCTTATCCAAGAATAAAAGGCCCTTTTCATCGGCCGACATCATAAATCAATAAATCATGTAATTCGTTTCATATATCGTAAATCATTCTTCAACATGTGGGCATTTCCCAATACTTCAACATACTCAATTCTTTCAAAATATGCTCATAAACATGGGAACTTGAAATCATGTTTTCCGATCATCAATAAGCTCAAAATATTGAATATTCATCATAAATCATAACTTTCATAAACCTTCATCAATGGACATTTTAGATTTAAAAAGCTTGAAACATGATTTTAAAGAAAATAATATAAAACCTGCCCATCATTTATAATTCAATAATTAAAACTCAATTAAATCATACTTATAAAGAGAAATCACATTTTCATGCATTTGGATAAAACCCCATAGAACTTGAATAGGAGAATTCATAATTTAATCGAAATTTCAGCATGGGTGTGAAAGGATTCACCCAATCTAAACCCTACATACCTGGAAATTGACTGATTTCAATGTTCCTTGAATACCCACAAAGAAATTGATGGAATGTTGGAGAAGAAGACCTTGAATCTCCGTAAAACCCCTCTAAAAGCTCTTGCATGGGAATGGGTATGCATTAGGGACTTAACCCATCTTATCACACTCAGAAAAACACAAAATGACATAGTTTAGGGTCTCAAAGCATGGGAAAGTTGAAATTGCCCTTAATGAAATATCCTTTGAAAATTGCTCCGGACGGACCAACGACCGATCCAATAGGTCGTTGCACGATAACACGACTCATGGTATCGAGTCATCCGGTCCACTGCCTCATGACAAACCTCAGGTTCTTACCAGTCATCAGGACGAGTCATTGCTTCAATCAACGGGTCGTTGGATCGAATGTCGTCAACTCCTTGATCAATCTGAACTTCCCTTACCACGAGCCTCACCATGACTCGTGGTGGCTTCCAATGAGTCGTGGTTTCAATCTGTTGTATGCATTGGAATTCACAACCCACAAGTAACGGCTAGGAACAAAGGGTCGTCATATCTCACCACGACTCGTGGGATGCCCCATGGGTTCCCCATCAACCTAAGTTCAACCCTTCCTATGACCAGTAACAATGACTCGTTGTTCCTGACAATGAGTCGTTACACCATCCGTTGTCACCATTGCTTCCCTGAACCCCCATACCACGACTACTTCTGACGACTCGTGGTATCCAACCACGAGTCATTGAGTCACCCGTCCTGTGATATTTTTTTTTTGCTAGTTTCTGCACTTTTCAAATTCAACTCCCGGGTCTATTCTTAGGCCTTCCCGGGGTATTACATAATAGCATAACACTAGCAAGATAATAGCTAACAAAATCATAACTGGGAGAATGCTAATAGAAAGAGTCTAGTCAGAACCCATAAGAACATAATCTATTAAAACTTTGAACATAAGTTGAGTCCGTTTATACAAGTATGAAAGCCTCTACTACACTGATGAGTTGTTGGGACAAGCCCCCAACTAACTCCTAAAGTCTGAAAACTAAAATATAACTGAAATAGGAAAACATAGATCTCATCCTCAAGTGATGAGGACTCACCACAATCAGCTGAGATTGAAATGGATCATGTCTAACCACGAGGATGATTCTAGAAACCTGAATCTATATCATAAGACGATATAGCAAATAAAGTATGCGGTCATTACTTCGAATATACCGAGTATGCAGGAAATGTAAAGAAACTAAAAACATGCAAGTATTCAGAGAGGAAGTAAACTGAGTACATCACTGAACATTTAGCTGAACTAAAATATAATAACCCTGTCTAAGATGTATAAATATTGACATTAAGCTTTTATTTGAAAACATTTACTGAAGTATAATCAAACTGATGCATAAGTGTCATGTACTGTACATATACTGAGGACTGAAACTTTAACTGATATCATACACTGTACGGACTATCTGTTGAGAACTGGGACTGAATTCTGCTAAGACCGATTTGAATTGTAGTCTGAAACTATACGGAGCTTAGCTAAACTGATATCGTAACTAAGGGAGAGATTCTCTGCTATTAAGAATCCCCGACTGACTAAGGGAAAATTCTTGGCTATTGAGATTCCCTGACTGGACTAAGGGAAGCATTCTCTGCTATTGAGAATACCTGACTGACTAAGGAAAACATTCTCGGCTATTGAAAATCCCTGACTTAACTAAGGGAAGCATTCTCTGGTATTGAGAATCCCTGACTGACTGAGGGAAACATTCTCGGCTATTTAGAGTCCCTGACTGAACTAAGGGAAGCATTCTCTGCTATTGAGAACCCCTAACTGAACTAAGGGAAAACATTCTCAGCTATTGAGAGTCCTAATTACGCTATAACATAGAGGACAATAAACTGACCTCATTTATATAATCTAGGCTACTTCAGCTAATCAGATACTTGCGTGTTCAACCAAACACATTATACTAACTTCATTTAAAGTCTGATCAAGGCTACTTTCTACTATCAAAGGCGCGAACGTATGAAAGGTCATTATCATGCTTTGTCCTCAAAATTCATAACATTCAAATCCCCAATTTATAGTATAAGTCATATATTCTTGATTTATGTAAGATCCATAGGTCCAAGTCATACTTTAACATATACACCGAAATCATAGTGAAGGAATGTACATACTTCATATCCACCCAAGCTCATAAGTTCTAATCATGCTTCAAAACATATACTAAATCATGTATTCTAGATTTACGGAAACCCATATGATCGACTCATGCTTTAAACATATATAATGAGTTCATAGTTAGAGCATGTGAATATTTAATGAAAACCTATTTCAAAATTTATGCTACATCATGGTGAAAATTCTATAATCATGATATTCTCATATCATGTACATAATTAAAGAACTTGGAAGTAATTTAATCATACACGGCTATTAATCATGATGGGTCTCAGAATCCGTAGAAGACATATGAGAATTCATGCATAAATTAAAAGCCTAGAACATGATTTTCTAGAAATCAAGGGTTTTAGTATAAAAATTAGGACACAAGGTTGAACGGAGATCCTTGTTGAAGTCCCGCATACCTAATTAAAAGACTCCCTTATCGATCTTGGAACTTATAGCCCTTGAAGATAAACCCTAGGTGCTTTTGAGCTTGAGAGAAGAAGAGGAAGAAAACTTACATATGGTTTTGGAGAATGAGGGGCTTAGTCTAGTGAAAACCCCTTTAATTCAACCCTTACAATATCCAAAACAACTTCATTTAAGAACTGGGAGCATATGACTTTACAAAAATACCCCTGGGACTAAGATTAAAAATTTGCCCGTCTAGTGACCATAACCCACACCACGAGTCGTTGGTCCTTACCACGACTCATGCTGACCGTCCGTTGCTTCTGGGGTCCCTTTTCTAGATTTTGATTCTTCAACCAATGACTAACAGGATGAGTCATTACTTGATCGAATGACTCATCGGTACTTTTCATTATCACCACTACTTCCACATCTAAAGATCCCTCCAACGACCATCACGATGGGTCGTTACTTCACTTAATGGTATGGGGTAACCATCTGTTATCACTGAACTGAAGCCAAACCCTTTTCTAAGCTCCAACTAATGACCCCTCGGGATGACCCGTCATAGCAACCAACGGTTCATCACTTGGCTCGTCGTTTCTAGGATGTCTGGACTGCCGACTTACCACGACTATATTTAACGAGTCATTGTTTCACACAATGACTCATTCTTTCCTCTCGTGGTATCATTACTTAGCACCTTTTTCTGAATCCCTTCCAACGGCTCCATCTAACGGGTCGTTAGAGAAACCAACGACCCATTGGACGAGTCGTTCTGAGAAGTTTTCTGCTGAACTTCATCTAACTCTGAGGTATGATCTGGGAAACTCTTGGGGTGTTACACGTTCAATTATACTTGAGGAATATTGATAATGTTGTTGATCTCTTCTTTAGCCTTTGATATTTTGTAATGGTCATGCCCATGGTCTTCATACACATCTATGGAGAAAAGAGTGTACTCTGGTAGTTCATCTTCTAGCGATAAATCTAATTCAAGATCATTGTCCTTGACACCAACATATTCTTCTATCTCGACAAGAAGTTGGATCGATCTTCTAGCTTGAGGATAGTTCTTTATAAAGTGTCCAATTTTGTGGCTGATAAAGCATCTGTCATTCTTCTGAAACCTGCTTGGACGTTTTCTCTTGAAGTATTTTGTTCACCTAGTGAATTTAGATCTTTCGTCGGTAGGCTTTGGCCATTTGAACTTCTTGTATCTCTTGAACCTTCTTTGACTTATTGGGGAATGGCAAGAGCAAATGGACCCGGTGATTAGGCCAGTTCAACTACAAGCTTTATCAAGGGCTGAATTATTGTGCATGATATGCTTCAGAACAGATCTCTTTATACAGATATCTTCCAGTGCCAGGAAAATTGCTTGCTTGATATAGTCGACTTGGGGGATTACAATCAATTGGAAATTTTCCTTGACAATCATCATGTTCGTCTCACTAATATCTTTGGCAAGGGTGACACGAAGGCTTGCTTCAAACTGGCATCTCCACCTAGTTCGAAGTATATTTTTTCCATCTTCTAGAAGTGAATATCAATGGCATCTCTGTCGAATGACTTACACTTCATCTTGAAGAATTGTCTCTGTAGCTTTTCTTGCCTTTGGCCAGCATCTCTATAAAAAACTTCATATAGGATTTTGACATTGAAAATAAAGTCTTGGGATGTGAGGGGAAAGTATTTTTATCATGTATCCCTAGTGAGTTCCATCAATCTCTTAGGATGCCGGAGAACCTTGACGCAAATTCTGACAGGATTACATACTTCTCTCGCTCTACAAAGTGTTTTGTCACCATCCAAGTAAGGAAGTCTTGGATCCTTTGAGCCCATCTTGTAACCTTTCCATCATCGACAGTGAAAGTATGGAATCCAGTTGCAACCAATTTTGGAGTTGGTTGTTCTGGTCTCCTTTTTGGAATTGGATCATCTGTCATCCCATCCTAATCATCATAGAGACTTCAGAAACTTCTAGTTCTCTTGGTCGGTTTATGTACATCGGTGGATTGTCTTCCTCAGAGGTGTCTAGTGAGAGATTTTCACTTGTCTCCGAATCTTCTTCAGTTTCTTTAGTAGGATCACTATCTGTTGTCTCTTTAGTACTGGATCCTAAGCTGTTATTTTCTTCCAAGCCACAGAGGTCCGAAACAACTTGATTTGAGATCATCATGTTTTCTGAATCTGGCTCTTTAGAACTTTCTCCAACCTCCTTCTTTCTTTTGGACTGCTTTTCTGCTGCAAGAGCATATTTTCTTTCCTAGACCCATTTGGCAATATCAAATTCAGGCTCATCTTTGGATCTTTGAGTAAAGGACATGGGTTCATGTAGAATGAAATGAGAAGTAGTACCAGGGTGGCCCAATATAGGTGGTGAGTATGTCTATAACGACATGGAAAAAAGGAGGACTTTGTAGAGTCGCTTTGGGTTCTTTCTGGCTCAAAAGGTCCATATCTTAGTTGTTGTATTTATTTTTTGATGTTAGCCATCTCTTTTTGTTGCTGAGAAAAGAAGTGGAAAAGTGAGGTGCCTGGTGGACAAATCTTATACTGCATATTGGTCAGTCATAATTCCAAGGCTCTTTCAAGTCTGACATGATGAGTAAATGCCTGTTTCACTTTTTTCTCGATATTTTCCACATTGTTCAGCATCTTGTTCTGTGTATGATAAACGTTCTTGAGAGAAGTGCCTATATTGGTCAGCACTTTATTCTGGAAGATTGCATTCTCCAATTGCCAGTTGATGGTAGCCTCTATGTCACTTGTTGGTGGCTTTTCTCCAGTGGGTAGCACAACATTTTTCTTGGGTATTTTCGGTGCATGACTTACACTATCTTTTTGAAAGGATTGTTGTGAGGGAAATTCTGAAGTATGAATAGAGCTGGATGGACTCATCATAAAGATTTGAGGGTTGTGAGGTATTTTGGCCGAAGTGGGTAGATTTGCCAATTTTGAGGTTTGTAGGAAACAAGGAATTTATATTTTCTAAGGCGGCTCAGGGAACCAATAGACGGATTCCCATCTTCATATCTCTTTCAGAATTCCTTTTCTGAACATCTTCCCTTCTTCTTTTTAGGTTTGTCTCTCTTCCCATGTAGCTTGTCATATTGAATCTCATCCTCTAGACATTCTTGGCAGTTACATTCAATATCCCATGGGCAGTGCCCGACAAAGGGACATTTGAACCACCATATTGTCACGACCTTCATGATTGAATTATTTGATCCAATCATGTTCACTCATAACAGCTGGAAAGTTTAAATTGAATGTATCCTTATCATCTTCAGGTGAGGGTATGAATGTAGGTTGGTACATCTGAAGAGAAAAGACTATACTATTTGGTCTTTTGAGATAAGAGTGGTTAAAACTAATGACTACAGTTTTATCCTATTTTTTGGCAAAGATTGATTTAGTGGATCGAAGAGGTTCAACATGGGGTTCTCTCATTCGCTCATAGTTGGTAACCCATGAGTCAGGAAGAATTTTGACAAGTTCTTCCTTTAGTATTTTTCTGGGTATTTGGATACATGTAATAGTTTTGTTGGTGGCATCTACATGTAGTAGCAAAGCATCATCTCCACCCAAAAATGAAAGATCCATGGCATAGTTCTGAACTCGTCAAACTATCTAGTAGTGAAGAGTTGCCTGGATAGCATCTCTAGCTTGTGGAGCTCCCTATATTTGGACTTGGATCTTTAAGGCCTCTGTCAGATATGGATCACTTAGAGACATGTTAAAATTCGGGAATAACATGACAAACACTATCCCAACATTCAAGGTGACCTTAGTTGTACCCAAATTAGCATCTTGGTACTTTTGATATTGGGTATCAAGCAGTGAAAGGCGTGCAACAATGGGTTGTCCTTTCCTTTCATGATATGACAAGGCAATTCGGACAGCACCAAAATGAATATGGGTGAATCCATGATTTTTTCATTGCTTTGAAAAATCATTGTAAATCTGCAGGATAACAAACTGTTCCTCTTGAGTAGAAAGAATAGCGTGCTGATCGAGTTTCAAAGAAGCAACATATTCTTCTACCCTTTTAGGTTTATGTTGGACTAGGGAACGAATTTGTAACCAAGAATGGGTCGTCTTTTTGGCAAAGGTAGAGTAAGGATTTAGAAGAGGTAAGTAGGTAGAAGACACTTTATTTTCATCTGAGATTATATCTACTTCATAAAGATAGTCATATTTACAAGAAAGAGTTTTGCTATGTGTAGGAGACATGTACTTTGGTAAGAGATTTACAAGGATTAGACGAAGATGAAAATTTACAAGGCCCAGACGTAGACAAAAACTCATTCATAGTTAACCAAACTGCTCCTACAAATTCAATTGTACATATTTCAAGGTAAACAATTTAAATATTTTATTTTTCTCTCTCATTTCAATCTTTCTTATTGTCCAAATTGAAACCCTTGTGTTGTTCACTCTTTTCTCTCCTCAAACCTATAGTTTACTGATTACCTCATCCATCCAAACAAAATAAAATCTTATTGTTTCATTTCACTACAAGAAAAAGAGTTTTTAGTGACCATTTCTTAACGAAAGGATATAAATTCAGTCCTTATAAGTATACTTATAATAACTGAAGTTTTTTTCCGATCGTTAAACTTAATTTTTAATTTAATATTAACAAGCAGATAAAATTCGATCGTTAAAAAGTATAATATTCGATTGCTAAAATTAAATTAATAATAAAAAGGATGTCATGTTTTTCTGTTATTTTCTCTGACCCTCTATTCTCCCACCAACACCTCTCCAACCCCTACCCCTAAATAAAAGAAAAAGACCCTCACGTTCTCTCTGTTGTGAGTTTCCCCTCCTTATGTTATGTAGATAGTTATTACTAAATTTTAAATTATAGAGAGTAGAAGGTCTCGAAGAATCACAAACGGCTTGGACTCATCCTTGTAAAGTAATCTTAGGGTTCCGTTGTCTTAATGTTTCATTTTTCTTCTTATTAGAGTAAGTTTCTTGGAAAATTGAATTGAGGGTGACAAGAAAGTTTCAAAATTAGAAAAAAGTGACACAAGTCTTAAATGGTGAGTAGAGGTGACAATTTAAGATTAGTGTTAAGGACACTAATTTTGAAACCTTCAAGTTCTGTTATTTCCACAAAGCCCCTATCTCCCCCTAGCCCTATTCACCTGTCCCCTCCCCACGCCACCCCCCCTTCCTCCTCCTCACCCCCCCCCCCGCTGTCATCACCCCCCTTTCTCCTCCGGCACCACCTTCGTTGCCTCTTCCTCCAGCACCACCTCCTCCATTGTCACTTTCTCCGCCACTATCACTATCCCCTCCACCGCCTCTTCCTCTGTTGCCATCACCGCCAACAACAACAAACTTCACCACTATCACTACCCTTGCCTTCTCTATTGTCACCACCACCACCTCCTTTTCCACTTTATTTTTCTCATTTTCCGTCCTTCACCTTCTGCCAGAAAATCAAACAACTGTCGAAGTTGTTGCAACAACTTCAACAATTGTTTGATTTGCTGCAACAACTAAGCTGGAGTTGTTGCAACAATTTCAACAGTTGTTTGAGTTGGTGCAGCAACTATATATGTTAAGTTGCTGCAACAACTTCCACAGTTGCTGCAACAACTTCCAAAATTATTTGATTTTCTGCAGATTTTTTTTAATGGCTAGAAAAAAATATAATCTCAAACTCACGATCAAAACTAAAAAACTCGTAAAAATAAGAGGAAAAAAGAGAATAAAAAAATAACACAATAAAAAAGATGAACACAGGGCGACGACAACGACGACGGCAGCTATGGCGACATAGAAGAAGAAGAAGAAAAAGAAGTAGAAGAAGAAGAAGAAGGAGAAGAAAAAGAAGAAGAAGTAGAAGAAGAAGAAGAAGTAGAAGAAGAAGGAGAAGAAGAAGAAGAGAAAAATATGGAGAGAGAATAGAAAGAGTAAGAAAAAAGTGATATGAAAAGATAAAAGAAAGAGAGAAAATTCAAATTTTGAAATTGAAAATTTAGGAGGAAACTTTTTTTAAAGTTCTGAAAATTTTAATCCATACCCTAAAATTTTTAATCACCCTAATCAGATCCACTTTTTAATTAATAATAGTTGACCAAGTCAACATCACCTTTCTTAATTTCAAGACTTTTTTGTCACCCACGACTTACCTCTCACAAGTTTCTCACAAGTATCTAAACTTCAGTTGTAATTGTTGCGAGATTGGGTATTATTTTACTGTTCCAATTATCTCTCTTTGTAATGCTATTTGTGAAGTATATAGGTCTTTTTTTTAGAATTACATGTTTTTCAA
Source organism: Datura wrightii (assembly GCA_035772735.1). Lineage (NCBI taxonomy): Eukaryota > Viridiplantae > Streptophyta > Magnoliopsida > Solanales > Solanaceae > Datura > Datura wrightii. Next base: position 47,867,332 of record JASDFA010000016.1, on the reverse strand, counting down.
TTATATAATTACTTCCAACTATCAGTTTGTAGGAATAGAGCCTTTGATTTGCTATTCTCTTTTTAGATGGAATAACTATGAAAAGAGTAAATGGTATAATTCAATTAACACTTGTATTACTTTAAGCTTATTGAGTTACGAAGACATTTTGCTCATAGTTTCACCTGTAATTTCACTGTATTTATATATTCTGGAAAAGGTAAATAATAATTTTAAAATTAAGGGGTAATATTGTTTATTAATCGGATGAGTATATATGGAATACCATGATTAGTATAGTCAATCAAAAAGTAATAGGCTCATAGAAATATTGGGAAAACCATACCAAGATATTACTCTGTTAACACTCAAATGAAGTTCTGAAATGAAGAAGTAGGGGCTTGATTGAAGAATGTTGGGTTTTCTCTCTTTGTGACTTGTGGTGAGTGCCGACTGCTCGACTAGTCTTGATTGTTGTTTTCCTTGTTATTGCCTGGTTCCCTTAATCTTTTCGTTATCTTTCTTTAGGTGTTTGATTGCTCCAAATTCCCCACCTTATTCCATTTTTTACCTATTCTAGTCCTCCAATATCTAATGAGGACACTAGAATAAGTTGAACTAGCTTATTGCTAGAGCATTTTGATACCATATATAGTTAATGGCTCATAAAGGAAATCAATAGAAGTACAGAAATGGAGTTTCAGATTCTGGATCTGGATAGCTAAATGAGAATAAAAACAGTAATCTGACTGAGGCAGAGAGCAAAAATGTTGAAGAACCTTTAATTTTAATTCTAATCTTTCTGGCATATCTTTAACAGAGAACTCAAACAATACACATGAAATTAAAGGCAAGAAGAAAATCAAGCACAAATCTAGAAGATCACTTAAAAAGAAAAAGGAAGGTACTGTTGTCAATTTACAGAGGAAACAGGGCCTGAAGGCAGTGATGAAGGAATTTTCCAAAGTCATAAGAGTAGAAGGGTGGATCCCGAGTCAAGAGAAGGAGTTGATACATTTTCACACAGTAGTAACCACTCAGATAATTCAAAAGGATGCTTTGGTCACTTGGGAACAAGACTGGATAGATACAACACATTAGAAAATTTTAAAGTGTCAATTATAATTGTTTTTAGGAACTTGATGATGTTGGCTTTGTCTATCTCAAAGGTATTAATTCAGTGGTTAGAGAGGTGGGAGACTTACTTGACCTATTAAAGAGCAATTTATTAGTTGCAACTGGGTATGTTAAAAAAAAAGGTTCAACAAGCATACCCTATAGTGTTTAGGTGGATCATGCATTTTGGAAATATAATGCTTTTATTATCAATGGTTAGGTTGGATTTTACTCTCAGAGGAATTGAGTCCTTTCTATACATGGGGGGATGACATCAATTCTCTCAGTCATCTGGTGTGGTGTTCTTTCTTTGGTTGGAACCGCTAAATTCTAAGCTTCTATTGATTTTGGTAAGAGTCTTGCTTCTTTTCTGGTATGGAAAGAAACATTGTCTACCCTTGAAATGATAAAAGGTGTTTGTAAGCATAAATATCTAACCTAATTGATTCTCAGCTTTGGGTTGACTAATGCATGATTTGCTGCTGAACCACAAATAGTTTTGAGGAGCTCTATGTTTGTTTCCCAAAATGACTGAAGTGTGTGAATTGTTGAGAAATTTATAAGAAGTGTGTGAATTTTTTAAAATTTTTTTGGTCATAAATCATTATATCCACTTTTGAGTTTCGTCGTTCCATGCGTTAGGGTTCTAATGGTTGTCTTTTACTGATTTTGATTCTACACTTGTTCCATCTCCTTCTATTGATGCTTGAATTACTGAAAGTTGTCACAACTATTTTAAAATGAAATATATCTTTTCTTTCGGGGGACCGACCAACTTCTTTAGCAGTTTCTAAGACTATAACTTTGATCACTTAGTAGATTGATTTTGTGGAGTTCCTGTGTTCACGCTCTATCTTTGTGTAATTTTTTAATTCTTGATTAGATTCCTTTCCTTAAACTACATAACTTACATGAAATATTTTAGTATCTTGATGTAATTAATTGCTATTAACATTCCAGCAACAGTTGCTGTGATTGGACCTCTTTCTGGGTTCATCATCGTAGTTCTAGGAGTTGTTGCAGTGAATATCAGTTACTTGTGGTTCTATGGAAGATTTTGGGTGGCAGTACTTACTGGTCTTGAGTGAAGGTGATTGTTTTCAAGTTTAGTATTGAGAATTTGTTTTTATATTTTCACATTGATTCTAGTTTTATCCACTAAGTGTTGTTTTTCTTTAAAATGTAGGAGCTCTTTACAGGTTGAACCATGAACGACTTGTAGTGTTTGTCATAACTTTGTATTCAGTATATTACGCATGGATATATGTTGGATGGATTGGTTTAATCTTCGCTTGAATATGTCATTTATTTCGAGTGATATTCTCATGTTCTTCTTAAGAAACAACATAAATGAGCAAAGAAGGGACCACAACATTCCTGATCAAACAACTGGAGTACAAGGTGAACCTAGATTCCATTCTAGTGGATCAGTGCCTCCATATGTTGATGATGGGTATGTTCGTCCTGTTGATCGTGGCACTGGCATCCCTTCAACCAGTTGATCTGATGCTGAGATGACTTCTAAAGATGAAGTTCTCAAATTGTTAAATAGTACAGATCACTATTCAGCACTGGGCCTAATGCGATTTCAGAGTATAGATGCTTCAGTTCTCAAGAGAGAATACAGGAAAAAGGTGATACTTTATACCCTCCTAAAAATCTAGGTGATACTTTATACCCTCCTAAAATCTTTACTATAAAAATATTCATCTTTGATTTGTCTGGACATCATGTTTTTGAAGTCTGATAATGCTAGATTTATTAGAAAGGCCCTGCTATCAGAGTGAAATTACCAATCAGCTAAATTATTATCTCCTATTATAGGAAATGTTGGTCTATCCTAATAAAAACATGAGTAATGAAAAGGCCGCTGAAGCTTTTAAGAAATTTCAAAACGCCTATGAGGTACAGGTTCTACCTTGTGATTTGAGTTCTCTATCTAGTATTCATCATGCTCTTCATAAGAATTGGATTGTTTCATGTCTTACTTGGGTCTTTAAAATGAAAAACATATGATGAAGAATTGAGGAGGGAAGAGCTACTAAATTACCTTCATCGGTTCCAATGTCCTTCTCAAAAGGTTTGAATTAATGTGATTTTGAGTCATTAGTTAGTTCTCGTAAGTCTATATTTTACTATGTATAATCCAAATATGCAGTGAGATCGGCAAAAAGATTTTTTGTTTCAATATATGTGCAATTTCCTTTGCGCCGAAGTAACTTCCTTTTTTATAGGAGATACAAACTTTAAATGATGTTTGACTGAAATAAGAGAATGGTCAGTCCTTGACAAATCTCATGTTTCGTAAAAGATCTAAGGCTTTAGTCCTCCATTTTCTTTCAAAAAAGAAGGCTTAGTCTCACCTTTTGCTGAAGAAACCAGCTGGAAAAAAATATCTTAACAGGAACAACTTTATGTAATAATGGGTTTTCATATACAGTCCTAAATCTCAAATCATTTGCATCTTTGCCAGTTTGACTTGAATATATATACATATATGAATGAGCTCCAGTAGGTTCATCATATAAGTAAACATCCATCAGCAAATGTCTTGTTTTTAATGCAGTCTTATGTCAACTTTCAATTGTAAGTCCCAGGTTGTATTTAATGAAAGATCATCTTGTATGGGGAAATATTTTTGGAAAGTATTCCTGATAGTGTGACTGTTATATTTGATTATACTTTGACTTAACTCTGGGTCTTGCTTAGCCCTTATCTCAAACAATTTCAGGGTAGAGACTATGGATTCATCACCTCTGGCTTCACATAGACAGAAGCTGTGGGTGAGGAACCTCTTGGAGACACTCGATGAATTACTTGCAAAATGTTTGGCAACTTTTATGTCTGGATTGTCACTAAGAAAACAAAGTCCAAAGCAAGATGGTGCCAGGTTTTCCCTCCAGCCACAGTATAAGCATGTTATAAATTCTTGAATTTTGTGCACTTTAAGCATACATAGGTTGTCTTCCTCCTCTGTAGCATAGGTTCTCGTAAGCATATTTATGTTTTTCTCTTCCATCCATAGAAATGCAAAGATTTTGATCCAGCATAAGATGGAGATGGATGGGTTGAACAACCTTCACATCCATTCTTTTTTCGGAATGCTATTGAAGGTATCAACTAATCTATATATACTTAAAAGCGTGAAGGCCCTTAGCGAAATATTGTTCACCTTTTTAACCCTTTAAAAGTGATTTTACACTAGATAAAATATTTATTTAATTATTCTCCTAATATTTAGGAATAGACATTTAATTATATCCTAAAATTCGGCACTTCTTATGAATTTTAGGTTTAAGAGTCATTTTCTTTTGGTGATTCCACAAAATATTTTTTTCCACTTTCAATTTCTTTTAGATTTAGGAGTTCTATTAGTTGTTTTTAATAAACTAAAATGACAAGACACTTTACTTTGAATGTGATTAATAGATTTTTTTTTTGGTTAAATAATGATCCAAACACTTAATATTTTCTCCTTTTTAGTTTTCTCTTTAGTTTATTAAAAACAACGCAGATGGACTGCTAAAAGCAAAGGTCACCTTGTAATGTGTTCAAACTTTTTTGCATGGTTCTTTTATATGTATTTTGGTCATCCAGTTTAATGTTTACCTAAGAATGACACATTCCTTTCTTATAGATAAAAAGGAGGAGACCTTTAAATCAGTCTTGGTTGGAGTCAGAATGTGAAGATAACTCATATAATAAGCGTGGAGATAAATACGCTCTTCACTAAGTAATGCTTTATTCCTGTTCACCTTCTCTCGCCATCCTTTTCTCTCATCTTCATAGTTTTAGAAATTAATTTTTTTTTACTATATTTATCTTAGTTGATAACTTGCTGGTAGTGTCTAAGGATTCACCTAGAAGAGATCCTATCTACAAAATCAGTATTATCAAATAAAATGACTTGTTTTAATTTCTATAAAAATGTTGCAATACCTAAGAAAAGTACAAAGTTATTAAACATGTCACTATACTATGTAAAGAAATCCAGCTGAGAGATTTGTTATTAAGACTACAAAACCTTTTCAGATGAACTCCTTATTCTTGTCATCTAACACAACCTTATTTCTCTAAATGCCCAATTTGCACAAATTGACTATTTTGAGTTCGGAAAGCTTAGATATCTTAATTTGCTTTACTCACTTAAATGATGAGTCATGTTTCAGACCACTCATAAGCTACTATTAGGTTGTTATACTTGGAGAAAATTGAGTACAGAATAAGGCTTAATTTTGTGGAAAGATAAAGAGAAGAAGATAGCTATTAGGGATTTTGTTATAAACTGACATAATTTTTTTTTCTTTCAATAGATCAAGAATTGATAGATTGAAGAATCTATCATTGAGGAAAGTGCAGCAAGTTGAAGAACAAAAGAAATCTATTTTATGTTTGTTAGGATTTTAAAAAAGGGATGCTTCCATTTGTCCATGCTACACATCTATTTTATGTTTGTTAGGATTTAAAAAAAAGGATGCTTCCATTTGTCCGTGCTACACTTTTCTCTTTTTTTTTTGGAGTTGACAAATATGATGTCCTACGATTTATAATGGATATAGATGACTTTTTCGTAATGTGATATTTTAGTTCCTTTTAATTAATTATGAAAATTTTATTAATATTGATTATTCGATTTGTATTTAGATGTATGTATGTATGATTACTATTTGGTTGTTGGAATTTAACAAACAAACAATGAAAGTAAAATTTCTCGTCAAAAGCATTTATAATGACTGAATTTGCTGCCCGCATTAAAGGTTATTAATGACTGAAAGGATAATTTAAAGGAAAATTTTTGTCACTAAAAAAGGCATAATGTTCGAACCAATTTGGGGGTAGGGGTGCGGAAGTGAGAGTTGAGAGAGAATATGTGGGATTGCGGATGCCTTTGGCTTCCGTCTGAGGTTGTATTTATAAACAAAATTTACAAACAAATGACTCTTTACAATTGGCCTTTACTGTTCATAAACGACCTTTACTGTTTATGAATAGTATTTTGTGGCCGACACATCACTATTCTACTTTGCGACTTTTGTTTAAAGTAGCCGCCCTATTACTGTACACTTTAAGACTTTTACATAAAAAAAACAAAAAACTTTACATTATCTGCTGCATTGTTATCTGATGGCCGACATCTTTTTATCTTCTTTCTTTTCAGCTTTCTTCTTTCGTCTTTTTCTGCGTATATTGTTTTTCTTATCTTGGCCGTTGGATTGTTTTACTCTTATCTCGGCCGTTGAATCATTATCTTATTCTAGTTGTACATCTGGTATCTGACTGTTTTCTTCACCATGGCATTTTGTGCAATAGTGATCTGGATATTTCTGTCCTACAGTCTTGCAATATCTTGTTAGAAATGCTGGGGAAATATAGTTTCTCCGTATAGCTCTTGTTGTAGGTATTTCCTCTGGCTTCAGCAGACTGAGTATCCATTGTCGTACTTCTTCCATATCTGCTTCTTTGTGTTCTCTGGAGTTAGCGTATATCATCGTCTGGTCTCTTGAATAATAGCTCCAGATGGAATTTCCATTTAAGAAATTATTAGCTAGCTCACTTAGTATTGTAGCTAGACCAATAATTCTTTTGTTTGCGTAGAAATCCGGTATATCTGTACAATTTATTTCTTCTTGTTGTTCTATTTTTTTCGGTATAATCATCTCCCTTGTTAATCCTATCTTTACTATTTGTATAATTGGTTTTATTTCATTAAATAATATTTCCGCAGGTGCTGCGTATATTTTAATATAGAAAAATGTGCCTTTAGTTATTCTTTTGTATGTCATAAATGCTTTATGTAGTTCTGGTATGGTTGCTATTTCGTCTCCTGTCTTGGTATATACCGTATTTAGCAATCCATAGTTGTAGCATGTTCTGACTAGGTTGGAGTTTGTATTTGGCTGTGCAATTAGCTTATTGTATCCCTGTAAATATTGAGTAACATAGTCTTCTTCTGGATTTTTGGTGGTTATAGAGCGTGGATTTTTGTTTAAGTAGGTTTGTATTTTGTGGATGTTTTGGATGTAGGTGTTGGCTATATGGTTATAGGTTTGTCTAGTTTGGTTTAGACTTTCTTTGTATGTGCTGGTTTGTGGAGTTGGAGGTATATTTTTTATTGTAAATTGCTTGTCAAATAGCTGCTGTTTTCTGATAGTGTCTCTTCTTTCTTTAGGTCCTGATGTACCTGCAGTTGAAGTAGATGGGTTGTTAGCTTGGGTTTTAAGGAGTTTCCCAGCGTCTCCTTTTAGCTCTGGAAGTTTGGTGCCTTCCGATTGGCATGGCTCCGCGTTTTTTAAGTCACGCTGCTGACTGCTATCTTTGCTTTTTAGCTTTTGCATGTCATCTTCCAGCTTTTCCACTTTTTTACAAAGTGTACTTAGCATTTCGAGTATCTGATCCATCTTATTTTCATCCTTTTCCATATCTTGAGATGTAATCTGCAATTGTATTTTTCTCAGTTTTGATAACCTCAATTGTAAATGAAAAATTTAATATATTTAATACCAATCTCCTTATTTCCTTTGTTGTTACGGAATCTTGTACCTTTTTAGTTATCCACCATTTTACTTGTGTATTATCTGTTCTAACAATAAATTTGTTATAAACAATATATGGTTCGAATGCAAGCAAACATTTATATAATGCAAATAGTTCTTTTCTATTTATTTCCCATTTTATTTGTGGTTCCGTGTATGATTCTGAATGGTATCTACAGTGGTGTTCTATTTTTTCATTTTCATATTTATATTTTAGTACTCCTCCATAGCTATGATTGCTAGAATCTGATTCTATTATATAGGTGAATTTTTTATTTTCATTCGGAAAATATAATTTTGGTAGTTCTTTACACATTTCTTTTATTTTTTTGATGTATTTTTTGTCTTTTTCATCGAAGTAATATTCTATATCCTTTTTTAATTTCCTTTGTAACGGTTTCAGATTCTCTGCTAGTTTTGGTATATATTCCCTTACTTGATTAACTAATCCTAAAAAGGATTGTAATTTTTTCTTAGTATCTAGTAATTCTTCAGAATTTATTATTTTTTGTACTATATGTGTTTGCATTTTTACTCCATTTCTGTCTATTTGTATTCCTAAGAATTCTATTTGGTTTTTCAATATTTCGGCTTTTTCTTTACTTAGGCTTATTCCTAATATTTCTACTATATGTATGAATTTTTCTAGTAGTCTTATATGTTCGTCTTTAGTTCTTGAATAGAGTAATATATCGTCTATGTATACGATACAGTTTTCTAATTGGTTGAAGTAATTATCCATAAAGTGTTGATATCTACCTGGTGCATTCTTATATCCAAAGGGTAATACATTCCATTCGTAAAATCCTTGGGGTACGGTAAATGCTGTTAGTTGTTTAGATTCTTCTTCTAGTTTTAAGTGGTAGAATCCTGATTTACAATCAAATTTACTGAAATAATTATATCCTTGTATCTGTCTTATTTTTAAGATCTTATTTGGTATTGGGTAATTATATGTTTTAGTTTTTGCATTTAGATTTCTATAATCTATCACCATTCTGCTTTTCTTTCTTTTTTGTTCATTATGTTTATTTACTATAAATGCCGGGCTATTATGCTTACTATTACTTTCTCGTATGTAATTATTTTCTAATAATTCTTTTATATGCATTTGGAATTCTTTTTGGTCTTCAAAATTGTATCTTAGGGGTTTTTGTGTTATTATGCTATTTTCATCTACTAATTCAATTTTTACTTTTGTTTTATGTTTTTCCCATCCTTGTAATGGGTTTTCATTATATAATGATTTTAGCTTATCTTGTAATATTTGTATTTTATCAATTGTAAATATTATCATTTCAATTTTCTGGTCGTTTGTTGTTATATTTTCTAATTTTTGAGTAATTTTTTCACTTCCTTTAACCCATGGTGTGTTTTTTCTTATTTTGTTATTTACTCTTTTTGCTCCTACTTTTTTATTACATGGGGTGGTAAACCACCAATGTGTTTTTGTTATAGTATGTGGGTATAGTTTTTCTAAAAATGGCATTCCTAATAGTATATCTCTATTAGTAAATTCGTAACTATACATTTCTTCAATTGTTAGTATTTTATCCCATATTTGTATTTTTGTATTTTTGGTTTTGTGTGTTATCATACTTCCTTCGTTATTAAATCCAGTTACTATAAGTGGTGTTTTTAATTTTTCCCATTTATCTTCTGGTAAGCAGTTGTGTTTACACATATTTGCTCCTGCTCCTGTGTCTACCATAGGTGTATAATATCTGTTGTAATATCCGTCCACTATTATTTTCATTAGTATATAGATTTTTGTCATTCTTTCATATTAATGTTCTTTTAATGATTACCTTTTTATTTTCGTAATGTATTATTAACTGTCTTTCATCTATATTATACGGTTTAACTGTTTCCAGCCATTTTATTCCTAAAGTTATATTGTCTTTTCCTTGATATATCTTAAATTTTATTTTTATTGGTATTCCTCCAATAATTAGTTCTTGTTCTGTACTTTGTTCCATGTTTGTCAATATTCCTGGTAATTCTGTATTTATACTTTCATTTTTTGTAATTTCTTCTTCTTTTATTAGTTCTCTTGTGACATAGCTTTCGTTTTGTCCTGTATCTATTTTTATTAGGTATTTTCGCTGATTTAATATTCCTGTTATATAGTATTGGTAAGGCTGTATTTCATCCATTCTTTGTTCTAATAATCTTGGTTGTATATCATATTCTATCCGTCTTGAGGTGCTATTTCTCGATGATGATGGTGTATCATAATTTATCCTCTTTGATGTGCTTAGTCTTTCTTTTACTATTTCTAAATCCTCCTCAATATCCATATCTTTGTAGCTATAATCATTATTATCAATAACATTAATTATTTTGTCAAAAGGGTTTTCTATTTTAATTCTTTGAATCTTATTTTTGGCTGTTATCTTATGTTTTGTAGTTAATACGTATAAGTTTTTACATCTAGCTGTAAATATTTTACTACCTGGTGCCAGTTCTATTCCTGACATTTTCCAGTATAGTACTAGAGATTTATCTATATTTCTGTCATCTAATGCTACTGAGTAGTTAGCACTTATAATAAACTTAAATTTTTGGTATATTAAGTTTCCTCTAACTGCGCTTATTATACTCTTTTCTATTGGGTGGATTATTCTATCATCTGCTAAATATAGCTCAATTGGTGTATCTATTCCTTCTCTAAAACATGCTTTTATAAGTATTTCTGTTGCTCCTAGGTGTACGTATTTTATTGGATTTCTAGCTTTTATTTCTTGGATTTCCTTGTTTATTATCTTCTTATTTATAATTGGTATTTTAGCTTTTCCTTGGGTGTATTTGCAATCTATTATATGTTCTTTTTGGCTTACCACGTAGTATTCTTCTTGTCTTATTTTAAAGAAATTTCTTAATTTAGGTATTTCCAAAATTTTGTCTACACTTAAATCTAATTCTTTTCCTTTTATTTGTTCGAACATGTTGTTGTCAAATATTATCTTTTGTTCTGAGCTTTCTTTATCTTGATATTCTTCTTTACTTATAATCCTTATATCTGTTTCAGTCATTATCGGTCTCGCATTCATTTGTCTCATTTTCATTATCTGTCTTTTCGTATTCTGTTAATTCGTATATACTATCTATATAATCTATTTGTTTATATTTTTCATCTTCGATTATTATTTCTACTTCTGAAATTTATTTTTTATTTACATTTTTAGGTACTCTACAGTCTCTAGCTAAATGTCCTAATTTACCACAGTTGTAGCATTTGCATTCTGATATATTTTTCTTAGCTCTGTGAGGTCTCTTTTGTTTATAATTTTTTATATAGTATTTTTTCCTTGGTTTTTTATACTTGTATTTGGTTCTAAGTGGTCTGTATTTTTTAACTCTTTTCTTGTATTTGTATTTATTTGTGCAACCGAATTGTGGTGCTGTTCTAGTTGTACAACATGCTAAGTTTTTTACCAGTATTTTTTCCATTCTCATGTCTTCCTTGTGTTTCTCGCATAATTCTGTAAACCATTTTTGTAGAAATTTTATTCTAGATCCTAGTGTATCTATTAGTCCTGATTCTTGCCAGTCTTTAGTCACTTTTGAACTAAACGGTTCTGGTAATTTTGTATAGTATAATTTTCTTATTTCTCTACTTTCTTCATTCGTATATAATCCTTTATAATAATATTCTTTAAATGCACATGTATATTCATCCATATAACTCATTTTACATATGCTTAATTTATTTATTAGATTTCTGTTTAGTTCTTTATCTTTTTGCCGTTCTTCTATTTCGGTAGTCATACTACTAAATTCATTTCTTATTGCCATTTCGTACTTGGTTAATATTTCTATAGATGTTGTTGCTGGTTCATTATTAATTTTCTTATTATTTCTTAATGTTTCTAAGCTTTCTGGTGATAAATTTTGTAGCCATATTTTTGTTGTTCCAATTAATGTTCGTTCTATGTATCCCGGGGCATCTGCTATTAGTATTTTGTTATCTATTAACTGTTTTGAAATATATCCTATCCATAGTTGAATTGTTTTATTTGTATCTGCAACACAATCTAAATCTAAGAAATTATATTGTTCTATATTTTGTCTAGGTGTCCAGTTTTTATTTAATCTTTTATTCCATAATGTTTTGCTTCTATTTTCCCTTTCGAAAGTATAATAGGTTGGACTAGTATTTGGTCTTCTTGGACTTCTAGTTCCTGATGTACTGGGTTTTTCGTCTATGTCTTCTACATTAATTTCTATGTTATTTTCCTTTTCTATTAGATTAGTATAAGTTTCTGATGTTTCTGAATATTGATCTAGGTTTTCTTCATCATTTTGCTCACTTATGTCGTCTATTCCTATCTTAGGGTGATTTTCTACTGTGCCTGATTCTTCTAATAATATTTTAAATTTTTCTATTTCTTCTGTAAGTCTTAATTCTTCACGTTGTTTTTCTTTTGCTTTTAATTTTTCTTCATATAATTGTTTAAGTTTCTCTAGTTCTTTTTCTAGCTCTTGGATTCTCGTGTCTTTTTCTTCTTTAATTTGCTGAACTTCTATTTGTGATTGTTTTTTAATTTTTTCTATTTCTTTTTTCCTATCTATTTCCTCATTTTCTTTATTAATCCTTACCATAGCTGTTAAGCTATCTTCTAGTTTTGCTGATTCTTTTTCTAACATTAAATATAATTGGTCTCCTATATTTTTAAATCTTCTTCCTAAATTTGAGTGTACAATTTTTATTTCTAATCCTTTTTGGCTTATATATTTTTCTTTTTATTCCATAATGTTTTGCTTCTATTTTCCCTTTCGTAAGTATAATAGGTTGGACTAGTATTTGGTCTTCTTGGACTTCTAGTTCCTGATGTACTGGGTTTTTCGTCTATGTCTTCTACATTAATTTCTATGTTATTTTCCTTTTCTATTAGATTAGTATAAGTTTCTGATGTTTCTGAATATTGATCTAGGTTTTCTTCATCATTTTGCTCACTTATGTCGTCTATTCCTATCTTAGGGTGATTTTCTACTGTGCCTGATTCTTCTAATAATATTTTAAATTTTTCTATTTCTTTTGTAAGTCTTAATTCTTCACGTTGTTTTTCTTTTGCTTTTAATTTTTCTTCATATAATTGTTTAAATCCAATAAAATACGTACACCTAGGAGCAACAGAAATACTTATAAAAGCATGTTTTAGAGAAGGAATAGATAATTTGGGGGTAGGGGTGCGGAAGTGAGAGTTGAGAGAGAATATGTGGGATTGCGGATGCCTTTGGCTTCCGTCTGAGGTTGTATTTATAAACAAAATTTACAAACAAATGACTCTTTACAATTGGCCTTTACTGTTCATAAACGACCTTTACTGTTTATGAATAGTATTTTGTGGCCGACACATCACTATTCTACTTTGCGACTTTTGTTTAAAGTAGCCGCCCTATTACTGTACACTTTAAGACTTTTACATTAAAAAAACAAAAAACTTTACATTATCTGCTGCATTGTTATCTGATGGCCGACATCTTTTTATCTTCTTTCTTTTCAGCTTTCTTCTTTCGTCTTTTTCTGCGTATATTGTTTTTCTTATCTTGGCCGTTGGATTGTTTTACTCTTATCTCGGCCGTTGAATCATTATCTTATTCTAGTTGTACATCTGGTATCTGACTGTTTTCTTCACCATGGCATTTTGTGCAATAGTGATCTGGATATTTCTGTCCTACAGTCTTGCAATATCTTGTTAGAAGAGCTGGGGAAATATAGTTTCTCCGTATAGCTCTTGTTGTAGGTATTTCCTCTGGCTTCAGCAGACTGAGTATCCATTGTCGTACTTCTTCCATATCTGCTTCTTTGTGTTCTCTGGAGTTAGCGTATATCATCGTCTGGTCTCTTGAATAATAGCTCCAGATGGAATTTCCATTTAAGAAATTATTAGCTAGCTCACTTAGTATTGTAGCTAGACCAATAATTCTTTTGTTTGCGTAGAAATCCGGTATATCTGTACAATTTATTTCTTCTTGTTGTTCTATTTTTTCCGGTATAATCATCTCCCTTGTTAATCCTATGAGTTTTTAGCGATCGAGAGCAATCAAATTTTTTTCGATCGTAATTGACTAATAGCAATAGAATTATGACATTTAGTGACCGAATTTTTTGTTGTTAAAGGCCTTTTTTCTTGTAGTGGATCTGCCGCCCAAATGTCCTTTTCTCCAATTTTGCTTACGTTCTGAAATTCCAATTTAAAGTTATTAGGCCATAAACAAAATATATTCTATTATTATCTTTTGCTTAAATTTTATTGATTATTTTCTTTATGAATTATACAATGTGCGTATATATTATATTTGGGCATATATGAATGGTATGTGGTATATGTATACTTCATGCTAAAGATACACATACATACATACATACATACATATACACACACACACTATATATATATACACACACACACACACATATACAAACACACACTATATATATACATACATATATACATATACACATACATATATATATACACACAATATATATATACATGCGCGCGCACACATATATAGTGTAAAGTATTAGTTCAAATGTAAAAGGAAGAATGAATAATATAAATATATTAAGCATATCAATATTATTTTTTCAACTATAATTTATTATATTTTCATGAACAAGTAAAATATTTTACCTACCAGATGAGCTTTACAAAACAAAAGACATCATATAAGCAGAGAATTAGAGACAGGGGGCGTCATAGTTTGGGCCAATCCGAAATTTAATTTTTTTGGATATTTAGATTGAATTTTTGGATTACGGATTGGATTTCATATTTTATTTTTAAAATTTATGGATTTTGAATTGGATATCGAATTTAGTATTATGGAATTTTGGATATCCGGAAATTCAAAATTTTTATAGCATATATTTAACCATACGCAATTACTCATTGATGTGTTGCAGTTTTACGACACTTTCGACGCTTAAAACATAGAAAATATACTTGTACTTAGGTGTGCTTATACATATATGAGGTTCTTTACCCTTGTTTTCAAGTATATCAGGTCTGGGAGTTGAATTTTGAAAAAGAAACAGAAAAATTGCAAAAAATGGCTTGGTACAGGTCTCAGTACGAGTCGTACCTAGCACTTATAGCTGAAACTTCAGAGAAATTTCACAAGTTTTTGGGTAAAGTACGACTCATGGTACGAGCTATACCAACAATTCATGAAAAACTGAAGAGGATGTGCATTTGTAGAAGCTCCTGGTACGAGTGGACGCCACGAATCGTGATGACAACATACAAACCATACGAAGGAGTTTTGATAAACTTCAGAGAACATGTCAAATAGGAAGATCCCAGGGTACGAGCAGATTTCACGAGTTGTAGCACCAAGGTACGGACCGCACCAAGAACTCGTGGTGAGATTTAGAGGATGCTAGATTTCAGAAGTGCAGATCACGACAGACACTTACAACGCATAGTGGCATTATATGAGTCGTACCAACCTTCAAGACTTGATAGATGCAGATGTTGCATTTCATACTAAGAACAAAATCCACGACTCATAGCATCATGCCACGACTCGTAGGATGAAGCGGCCGCAGTTTTCCTATTAAATTAGAAAAGATTTTCATTAATTGTATAAATACTTTTAGGTTAATTTCTCTTAAGGAGGCCGATATTTTTGACTTATATTCGTAGTTTTTGGGCTTCCTAAGTTCTTGGAGAGCAAATACTCGAATACTTAAACATAACTCATCATTGTTCTTGGATTTTTGACAAATAATTGTGTAATTGACTCTAGGGTTCTTCTTTCATTAATATTGTAAGTCTTCAATTATGTTTTCTTCCATAAAACTGATTTTATTCTTGCAATTATGCATAGCTAAACCCTCCACAACTGGGATTGTGAGAACCATGGTGGAATAACAAACTAGGGTTAATACAGAGTGATTCTAAATCATTACAAATTCCTATATTTTTCATTTCTTCATATTTAATGTTTTTTAATGGTGCGCAACATTAAGACCATCCCGAATTCTTTTTGATCTTGAACCTAGAGAAATAGAGATTAAGAAAAGAAAAGAACAACAAAGCCTTGAAATTGAGATTCATTGAATAGCTTGAGCTATAGTTGTAGGAAAATTAATTTGGAACTATTGATAAAGGTTAAAGTAAAATCACTCATGACACCTAACTCAATGATTAAGTAGAGTCATCTAATAGGGATGAATCAGTCATTTGATGAGCACAATTTATCAGTTCTACAAGCTATGTATTGGGATAGATCACGAGTGTAATAATCTGACCTAGTTAGGAAGCCATGGGAAACACTTTCCTAGTTAATTACATAATTATTGATTACAACTCCGTTTCAAAATACTGTTACTTATTTTAAATCTCCCATTTAGGAAATAATTAAACTAAAAGTGTGAATACTAGCATAAGTCTGTACCTTGACAATAATCCTATGGGATCGACCCCAACCATAGTTAGTTTCTTTATTGACAACGTCCATGTTATACTTCTTCAGGGGTGTAATTTGAGTGTTATAAAAAATGGCGTCGTTGTCGGGGAATACGCCTTAGGTTTATATTTCATTGCTTTTATTTAACTTTTAGTCTTTATTTCCTCATTTATATTTTTATTTTGTTTTTGTTCTATTCAGGCTACTGTATAGATACCCTAACTTGAGAGAAACCTTTGTGACTAGCCATATGGAGGATAAGAGGTCACTTGTGCCTTTAGAGGAGACGATGAGTATGGAGATACTAGCAGTCGTATTTATGAACTTTGATGGGGATGATGTCTAGGAGTACATAGAGATGGTAAATGCACTGGATGGAATGGGATCCTACAACTTTAAATCGAAAATGTTGGACCTTTATCTAAAGAACCGTGCAACCCCTCCAGCAAACCTTCAGTTGAAGTACCACTAGTGTTGGAGCTTAAGGCTCTACCTCCACATCTGAAATAAGCATTCTTAGGGGAGAATAATACATTGCCAGTGATTATTGCTGCAGACCTTGTAGAGTGGCAAGTTGAGGCCCTGGTATCAGCGCTGAGAAGGTTTAAGAAGGCAATTGGTTGGACCATTGCTTACATCATCGGTATCCCTCCAGGCATATGCACCCACAAAATTCAGCTTGAGCTGAACTGTGTATCAAGTATAGAGCATCAACGAAGACTAAATCCACCCATGCAAGAGGTGGTGAAGAAGGAGATTATCAAATGGCTGGATGCTGATGTGTCTATCCTATTGCTGATAGTAAGTGGGTAAGTCCAATATAGTGTGTACCAAAGAAGGGTGATATTATGGTGGTACCAAATGAGAAAACTGAGCTGGTCTCAACAAGGACGATCACAGGTTGGTGTGTCTGCATGGATTATCAAAAGCTTAACTATTGGAAACAGAAGGACCACTTTTCGATGCCTTTCATGGACCATATGCTTGACAGAGTGGCAGGTAGAGGATGTCATTTCTTTCTTGATGGTTATTCAGGGAACACTCATATCTCCATAGCCCTAGAGGACCAAGAGAAAACCAACTTTACATGCCCTTATGGGACATTTGTTTTCAGGAGAATGCCCTTCGGGCTGTAAAATGCACCAGTCATATTTCAACGCTGTATGATGTAAATCTTTTCAGACATGGTATAGGACACTATAAAAGTATTCATGGATGATTTTTCGATTGTGGGTGATTTCTTTGAAGTTTTCCTTGAGCATTTGAGTAAAATGCTGAGCTGGTGTGAAGAAGCCAATTTGGTACTTAACTGGGAAAAATGCCACTTATGGTCAAAGAGGGGATTTCTCTAAACCATTGAATTTTCCCATTAAAAGGCATAGAGGTGTACAAAGCTAAAATCGAGGTGATAGCGGGATTGCTACCACCTATTTCTGTCAAAGGTATCCGAAGCTTTTTGGGGCATGCAAGTTTATATAGGAGGTTTATCAAGGACTTCTCAAAGATTTCACAACCACTATGCAAGCTACTCAAGAAGGAGGTGAAGTTCGTTTTTGATGATGCATGTTTGAAAGCTTTTGAATACCTGAAGGAAAGACTCACCTCTGCTCTCATTATAATAGCAGCAGACTGGTCTCTTTCGTTTGAGGTGACGTGTGATGCCAGTGGAGTTTCCCTAGGTGTGTCTTAGGCCAAAGGAGAGAAAAAATATTTCACCCCATCTATTATGGAAGCAAGACACTCAATGCAGTTTTGAAGAATTATACTGTGATTGAACAGGAGCTGCTAGCAGTAGTTTTTGCATTTGAAAAATTCTGGGCATACCTACTTAGAACTAAGGTGATTGTCCATATTAACCATGCATCTTTGCAGTATTTGATGTCAAAGAAGGATGCTAAAATAGGCTAATTATATGGGTATTTCTCCTATAAGAATTTGAGTTTGAGGTACAAAACTGAAAGAGGACTGAAATCCATGTGGCTGATCACTTATCTAGAATGGAGGCAAAGGCAAGATTGAAGGTGTTGACTGCATCATAGAATCTGTACCCAAGGATTGCTGATTATGCAAATTATTTCGTGTGTGATATGATTCCGGCAGATCTGACCTCACATCAAAGGAAGAAATTCTTGTTTGATGTGCGAAGATTCTATTAGGATGAGCCATATTTGTTCCATATTTTTCCAGATGGGATGATTGGCAGATGTGTTCTAGAGGTTGAGATGCTGAGTATACTGGAGGCCAGCCACTCATTCCCGATTGGGGTCATCATAACTGTATCTGGACTACACATAAAATTCTGCAATATGAGTATTATTGACCCACAATCCATCAGAATGCTTATGATTTTGCCAAGGCCTGTGGTCAATGCCAAAGACAAGGAGCCATCACTCGTAAGCATGATCTACCATTGACCCCAATCTCAGAAGTTGAGTTATTCAATATGAGGGGTACTGAGTTCATGAGCCCTTTTGTGAGCTCGTGTGGGATGAAACACATTTTGATGGTTGTGGATTATGTATCAAAGTGGGTGGAATCCATTGCACTCTCTAACAATGAAGCAAAGAGTGTCACAACATTTCTGCGAAAGCACATATTTGCTAGATTCGGTACTCCTAGAGCCATCATCAGTGATGCTGGGTCTCACTTTTGTAATTGTCTCTTCTAAGCTCTACTTGAAAAATACGATGTAAAGAATAAGGTGACAATACCAAACCATTCTCAGTCTTGCGGACAAGTAGAGGTCTCCAATAGGGAGATTAAGACGATCTTAGCTAAAACAATGAGCACCAACCAAACGGACTAGTCTAGGAAACTGGATGATGCACTTTGGGTATGTGGAACAACCTATAAAACCCTTATTGGTACCTCACTATATTAGCTGGTTTATGGCAAGTCATGCCATTTACTGGTAGAGCTAGAGCATAAGGCATTGTGGGCACTTAAGAAGTTGAATCTGGACTGAAATGAAGCATCCAAGTTAAGGCTAGATTAGTTGAATGAGTTGGATGAATTCTGACTCTGAGATTATAAGAGTGCGGCCATATACAAGGAGAGAATGAAGATCTATCATGATCGGAAGATTGTGAAGAGGGAGTTTAGTGTTGGTGACTTGGTACTGCTGTTTAACTCTAGGATCCGGTTGCATCCAGGTAAATTGAAGTCTAGATGGATGGGACTGTATAGGGTGGTAGAAGTATTCCCATATGGGGCCATTGAACTAGAGAACAAAGATGGAAAAGGTTTCAAGTGAACGGTCAGAGGGGAAAGCTCTATCTAGGAAATACTGATGAGGTGAAAGAAATTGAATCGGTGTATGTTGACGAAGCCTGAATAGTCAAGAGACTTGCATCATGCCGCGAGGTTAAATCAGACACTCCATAGGAGGTAACCCATGGATGGTTGGTAAAGTCTGAGTAGCTGATAGGAGCACTTAAAGTGCCACAGGTATATCCCTCTCCTAGTTTTTATTTCTTTTCTTTGGGGAAAAAGCACGCTTTTTGAGGGGTGGGGGGAGGTGTATTTGTTTTTGCTTTTTCCGAGGATTTTTTTTGCCGTGTTTATTTTCCCTCGAACATGATATCTAGTAGAACCAACATATTTAGAATATTTTATTTGTTTAACTTGAAGTAGCTTAGGAGTACTTAACAACCAATAAAATTGCACATGTATTTGATGTTTTGATATTTTTGGAAAAAATGACCCTTTTTAAAATTTTTGTATGAGTAGCTATGTTTGTTTACTGAAAAACATGACTATTGTGGATCTTTTTATGGCATTTTATAGATTAGCATGATAACTGTAGCATTGCTGTGCATGAACCAGATAGGTAGTGTGATGCAAACCTGTACCATGTGTGAGTGAGGACTCTTACTTAGTTCAATACTGTGTAGGTGATCCTGAAGTTGCCTGATTAGTCTTTGCTTAGGTTGTAGGATAGTTGGTTAGGAAAGAATCATAGGTTATTTTTTTGATTTAGCCTGCTTTAGCTTAAATTATCTTACAAAATGAAATGAATTCCTTGATCCCATGTTTGAGCCTAAAGTTGACCTTTTTGTTGATTAGCCCATTCACCTTCTCTATTTTATTTATAATGAACCTGTTTTGGCCCTGTCCCTTCCTTGGACATTGTGAACCTCAACTTAGGCAAAATGCCTAAGTTGACAGTGGCTATTGTAGAGGGTGCATCGATGAGGTGGGGAGAAAAGAAAAGGCTAGTCTGTAAAAGGTGGGGTGTGGTATGAACAAAAAGAAATTTGAAAAAAATTAAAAAACAAAAAATAAAAAAAGTGAAAACGAAAAATACTCTACACCCACCAGTAGAAAGCTGAATAAAATGGAGAAAGGGAGGAAAAAAGAGGAAAAAATTGAAAAAAGGGGAAAAGTTAAAAGTGAAGCCAAGAATTGTGTATTTCCAAAGAGGGTTAGTCACTATTTTCATGTTTGTCATACCCATCCCTAAGCCTACATTACGAGCCGACAAAAGTCTTATAGTGATCCTAACCTAACTGTTTGAAAAGTCAGAGTAGAGAAAATAAGGGCAAGCCTATGGTATCTCTTGTGAAGTGTTTGGAACTTCTTTGAGGGAGTGAAAGCTTTGTTTGATAGTCCCTGTTTCATATGTATGTGTGTGTGCATATAAATATATATATATATATATATATATATATATATATTTCAGTTGTCTGTTAATAGTTTGATTTCATTTCTACATCTCTTTGTATCATGGGTTGTAGTTGCATGTGTACATAACAGTCCTGGTTTTGAATGTTCGAAGAAAAGAGGGTCAATTCTTCATAGTGAGCATGTGTGCAAATTTTGTTGTTGTTGGCTGTAGGTCTTCTGTTTTACTTTCTAGTTAAGCTTCGTGTTGTAGTAGTGTTTTTGTTTGCCTTAGGACATACAAAAGTTCTAAGTTGATGGTGTTGATGTGCCGCGGTTTTACGACACTTTCGACACTTAAAACATAGAAAATATGCTTGTAGTTAGGTGTGTTTATAAAAATATGAAGTTCTTTTACCTTATTTTCAGGGAAATTAGGTCCAGGAATTGGTTTTTGGAAAAGGAGCATAAAAATTGAAGAAAATGGCTTGCTGCAGGTCTCAGTACAAGCCGTAGCTAGCACCCTAGCTGAAACTTCAGAAATTGCAAAAGTTCTGGGGCAAAGTACGACTCATGTTACTAGTCGTACCAAGGTGTCATGAAAAATTTCAGAGGATGTGCACTTGCAGAAGCTCCTGGTATGACTGGAAAATACTAATCGTGATGACAATATACTAGCCATACCTATGAGTCGTGATAAACTTCAAAGAACATGTCAAACTGGTAGATCCCAGGGTACGAGCAGATTTCACTAGCCATAGCACTAAGGTATGAACCGTACCAAGAACTCGTGGTGAGATTCAGAGGATGCCAGATTTTAGAAGTCCAGACCACAATAGGAATTTACGACTCGCGGCATTGCATGAGTTAACGAACCACCAAGACTTGACAGATTCAGATGCTGCATTTCATACAACGAACAGAAGCCACAATTCATAGCATTATGCTACGACTCATAGGACGAAGCACCAATAGTTTCCCTGTTAAATTAGTAAAGTTTTTCATTAATTGCATAAATACGTTAAGGTTAATTTCGTTTAAAGAGGCCAACACTTTCGACTTGTATTCGTAGTTTTTGGGTTTCCTAAGTTCTTGGAGAGTGAATACTCAAATACTTGGACATAATTAATCATTGTTCTTGGATTTTTGACAAGTAATTATGCAATTGACTATGGGGTTCTTCTTTCATTAATATTGTAAGTCTTCAATTATGTTTTCTTCCATAAAATCTGATTTTATTCTTACAATCATGAATAACTAAACCCTCCACAACTAGGATTATGGGAACTATGGTAGAATAAAAAACTAGGGTTAACACAAAGTGATTCTATACCAATATGAATTCCTGTATTGTTTTTTTATTCATGTTTAATATTTCTTAACGGTGCGCAACGTTAGGACCAACCTAAATTCTCTTCTTTCTTGAACCTAGAGAAGTAGAGATTTGATGTGCCGTGAGTTTATAACACTTTTGAAGCTTAAAAGTAAGAAAATATCATGGACATAGATATGTTTATATGATATAAGGTGCTTTTACAGTGTTTTCAGGGAAAATAGGTGTTGGAGCAAAAATCTGCAAAAGATGCATAAAAGTGCAGAAAATCAGCCAACTACCAATCTCAGTATAAGCCGTACCTTGATTGTACGAGTCATACTGAGACTCATGAAAAAACTCAGAAGGATGGAACAAGGCAAAGGCAATGTATGTTCTCAGTATGAGCCGTACCAAGATGGTACGAGCCGTAACTAGAGTCATGAAAATCTTCAAAGGATGTCAAACTTCTCAAGGCCAAGCCACAGATGGATTGTATGACTCATAGGACTGTGGTACGAGTCATACCAGCTGCCAATACTTAGTCAAATCGAAAGCATCCAAGGGATGTAAGAGAGGCAGGTACGACCGTACAATCTTGTTACAGGTCATACGATTAGTTGTGAGTCAAGCCGACGCCATATATGGAAAACTCCCTGTTAGCTTAGGAAAAGGTTTCTGATGTCTTTATAAATACCTTTTATGCTTTATTTTAGTGGAACAACATAGAGAGAAGGTAGTAGACGTGTGAAAAGTTTTATTTGTGAATTATTATCATGTTCTGGAGAGCAATTGTTAGGATCAGCACTTGATTTTATCAATTGTTCTTGAGTTTGTTCATTGATATTATAAGAAGGTTTTCTTCTAATTATTGTTGTAAGTATTTAATTATGTGTTTATCTGTGAATGCTAATTACAATCTTACAATTATGAGAGGCTAAAACCTCCACAACTAGGATTGCGGGAACAATGATGGATTAATGAACTAGGGTTACACAAAAGTGATTCAAAACTAATTCTATACGTTAGTATTGTATTCTCTTCATCTTTAAACATTTCTTAATAGTGCGCAAGATTAGGACTTGCCTGAATTCTTTACTTGCTTGAACCTAGAGAAGTAGAGATTAGGAAAAGAGAATTATAACAAAGCCTTGATTGTTATGATCATTATATGACTTGAGCTACGGTCACAGGAAAGTTAATTTGAAATATATTGATAATTGTTAAATAGAAATTGCTAATGAGACTTGACCCAATAATTGAGTATAGTTATCCAATAAGGACGATCCAGTCATTTGGAGGAACCCTAGTTATCGGTTTTACAAGTAAGCATTGGGATTGATCATGTGTGCATACCTGAAGTAGTTATAAACCCATGGGAAAGACTTACCGTAGTTATTTTAAAATCTTGATAACAACCACAATTACAATCTTGTTTTTAATATTGTTTTTCTTTAAATCCCCTGATTTGGTGATAACTTACCAACAAGTTTATGTTCCAATATTAGTTTAGATCTTACTTAATTCCCTATGGGTTCCACCCCAACCTCTTTATTGGGTTCTTTATTGACAATGTCCAACTTCATACTTTGCCAGGAAGTGTGAGTTTGACTGTTATCAAAAAGTGGCGCTGTTGCCGGGGAATACGACTAAGATTAGATTAATTGCTTGTATTTAACTTTTTGGTGTTATTTCCCCATTTACATTTTCTTTGTTTTTCTTCTATGATTCATTCAAGCTAACGCTAAGGAAGCTATCTTTGCAAACACCTAGATGTAAGACAAGAGGTTGCTAGTGCACGTGGGAGAGATGATGAATATCGAAACACTAGCATCCTTCCTAATGAACTATGAAGGAGATGGAGTACTGAGATACACGGAGTTGGCAAATGCCATCAGTGGAGGAACTGCCAGTTCTTGAACTGAAGGCATTACCTCCCCACCTCAAATACACATCCTTGGGTGAAGACAACACACTGCTAGTAATCATTGCAGCAAACTTGATTGACTGTCAAGTGAAAGCTTTGGTCACAATATTAAAAAAGCATAAAAAGGCAATTGGATGGACCATAGCTGGCATCTTCTGAATCCCTCTAGGCATATGTACTCACAAAATTCAGCTTGAGCCAAATTGCATAGCAAGTATAGCGCATCAGCGATGCCTGAACCCACCAATGCAAGAAATAGTGAAAAAGGAGAATATGAAGTGGCTAGACACTGATGTATTTTACTCCATTACGGATAGCAAGTGGGTAAGTCCAGTGTAGTGTGTGCCAAAGAAAGGTGGGATCACAGTGGTACCCAATGAGAAGAATGAGCTGATACCGACAAGACTAGTCATAGGATGACGTGTATGCATGGATTACAGAAAGCTCAACCACTGGACCCAGAAAGACCACTTTCCAATGCCATTCATGGATCAGATGCCTAACAGGTTGGCAGGTAGAGGCTGATACTATTTTCTTGATGGCTACTCGGGGTACAATTAGATCACTATAGCCTTGGAAGATTAAGAGAAGACTACCTTCACTTCCCGTATGGAACATTTTCTTTCAGAAAAATGCCTTTTGGATTGTGCAATGCACCGTCCACATTCCAGTGCTGCATGATGTCGATATTCTCAAATATGGTAGAGAAAAAATTGAGGTATTCATGGACGATTTCTCAGTTGTGGATGACTCATTCGAATCTTGCAAAGTGTTTAACAGATGCGAAGAAACTAATATGGTTCTAAATTGAAAAAAATATCATTTTATGGTCAAGAAAGGAATAGTACTAGGTCACAAAATCTCTAGAAAACGGATTGAGGTGGACAAGGAAAAAATTTAAATTATAGCAAGATTGCTACCACCTATTTCTATAAAAAGGGTCAGAAGCTTTTCAACGCATGCAGAATTCTATAGAAAGTTCATCAAGGACTTTTTAAAGATTGCACAACCATTGTGCAAATTGTTTGAGAAGGAGGTGAAGTTTGTATTTGATGAGGAATGTCTAAAGGCCTTTGAGTGCTTGAAAGAAAAACTCACCACTGCTCCTATTATTATAGCATTAGATTGGTCTCTTCCATTTGAAGTAATGTGTGACGCTAGTAGGGTCGCTCTTTGTGCTGCCTTGGGCCAACAAGAGCAACGTTTTTCCATCTTATCTATTATGCTAGTAAAACACTCAACATGGCCCAAAAGAACACACTATCATGGAATAGGAGCTGCTAGCAGTGGTCTTTACATCTGAGAAGTTTCAAGAATACTTGCTTATAACTAAGGTGATCGTCCATACAAACCATGCTTCTTTGAGGTACCTGATGTCTAAAAAGGATGCTAAACCCAATTGATCGGGTGGGTGCTGTTTCTCCAAGAATTCGAGTTTGAGGTGAAAGACCAGAAAGGAACTAAAAATCAGGTAGCTGATCACCTATCTAGACTAGAGTCTAAGGCTGGATAAAGAGAAGAGATTGATATTAATGATGCTTTCCCACATGAGCAGGTACTAGCTGCACCTAAGGACTTGATTCCCTAGTTCGCTGACTTTGTAAATTATTTGGTCAGCGACATGATCCCAACAGACATTACTACCCAGCAAAAGTAGAAGTTCTTATTCGATGCTCGAAGATACTATTGGGATGAACCATACTTATTTTGAACTTGTGCAGATGGGATCATTCGGAGGTGTGTGCTAGAGGTAGAAATGTTAAGCATTTTAGAGGCTTTTCACTCATCCTCGGTTGGGAGTCATCATAGTGGATGTGAACTGCACATAAAATCTTGCAGTGCGGGTATTACCTGCCCTTTATTCACCAAAATGCCTATGATTATGCCAAGGCATGTGGTCAGTAGGTTGGCATTACTCGCAAGCATGAGTTACCATTGACCCATATTTTGTAAGTTGAGTTATCTGATGTATGGGGTATTGACTTCATAGGCCAATTTGTTAACTCATTTTGGATGAAATATATCTTGGTGGCGGTGGATTATGTCTTCAAATGGGTGAAGGATATTGCAATACCTAACAATGAAGGAAAAATTGTCACAACATTTCTGCTGAAGCACATATTAGCTAGATTTGATACTCACAGAGCAATCATCAGTGATGGTAGATCATACTTTGTAACCGTCTCTTTATAAACCTATTGGAGAAATATGGCGTTAAGCATAATGTGGCAAAATCTTACCATCCTCAGTCAAGTGGGAAGGTGAAAGTTTCAAATAGGGAGATGAAGACCATTCTAGCTAAGACAGTAAATACTAACCAGACAGATTGGTCTAGGAAGCTCGATGATGCACTATGGGCCTATCGAACAACTTATAAGACCCCCATTGGTTCATCTCTATATCAGCTGGTCTATGCCAAGTCATTTCATCTGCTGATTGAGTTAGAGCATAAGGCATTATGGGCTTTGGAAAAAACTGAACTTAAATTGGAATGAAGATACCAAGTTGAGAATTGACCGACTCAATAAGTTAGATGAATTTCAACTTCGAGCTTATGAGAGTGCAACCATTTATAAAGAAAGAATAAAGATCTATCATGATAAGAAGATTGCAAAGAGGGAGTTCAACATTGGTGATTTGGACCTGCTGTTCAACCCAAGGCTCTGTTTGCATCCTGAAAAATTGAAATCTAGGTGGATGGGACCATATAGAGTGATGAATGTGTCCCCATATAGTGCAGTGAAACTTGAGAATAAAGATGGAAAAAGGTTCAAGGAAAATGGGAAAAGAATAAATCTGTATCTGGGAGACACAGAGGAAATAAAAGGAATTGAGATGTTGTACCTTGATGATGCCTGAAGAATCATGAAAGGTATGTCGTGCCGGGATGTTAAATCAAGCACTGCATGGGAGGCAACCCATGGATGATGAAGTCTGAGTAGCCATAGGTATATTCCCTTTCTTCTACTTTACATTCTATGCGTTGGGGACGAAGCATGCTTTTTAAATGAGGAGGGAGTGTACTTGTATTTTTGGGATTTTTTAGGATTCGTCTGAGGGTTTTTCTTTCCGTATTTCTTTTCCCTCGAGCATGCTATCTACTAGAAATGACATGTTTAGAATTTTATGTTTGTGATTCTTGTTTAAATAGAAAGTAGCTTAGGAATATTCAGCTAATAAATTGCACCAGTTTTGAAGTTGTGAAAAATTGACCTTGTTAAATTTTTTTTGATGGTTAGCTATGTACCTGTTGATTGCAAAGAATTTTTTTCATGAATCTTTTTTTTTTCATTTAGTGTATTAGCATGAGTAGTTCTTGTTAGCCATGTATAAATCTGACGGGTAGAATGAATGCAAGACATGTACCATGAATGAGTGAGGTCTAATACCTAGTTAAATACTGCGTTGAGGATCTAGAACTTGCCGGATTGATCTTTACGTAGGTTTTAGAATGGTTGGTTAGGAAAGAATCGTAGGCCATCTTTGTTTAGCCCATTTTTAGCTTAATGACCCTACCAAAATAACATGATTCCCTTGATCCTGATTTTGAGCGTTAAATGAATTATTTTTCTTTGATTAACCAATAAATCGTACCCATTTCTTATAATGAACCTATTTTGGCCCTGGTCCCTCCTTGGATATTGTGAACCTCAACATAGACAAAATGCCTAAGTTGAGGATGGCTATAATAGGGGTGCATAAATCTTGGGGAGGTGAAAAAGGAAGAGAAAAGAAAAAGGGTTAAAAATTAGGTGTGGTGTAACAAAATAAAAGAGAAAAAAGAAGAAAAATTGAACAAAAAAAGATGCAAAAAGAGAATGATGAATGAAAATTTGTGAAAACACACCACACCCATACAATTGCATAAAAAAATGGTGAAAAAGGAGGACAGAAGTTGACAAAAAAAGCAAAAAGGGTGAAAAAGTAAAAGATGGAGCCACATGTGTATAGTGTCAAGGAGGTTTTAGTAACTAAAAAGATTCCATATCTATCATACCCAGCCTGAAAGCCTACATTACAAGCCGAATCAAGTCCTATAGTGATCATAGTCTGACAATCTGAAGAGCCGAAGTAAAGAAAATAAGGTCAAGCCTATGGTATCTGACATGCAATATTTGAAACTTCTTTGTGAGGGTGAGAGTCTTACTTGTTCAGTCCCATGTTTCATATTTTCCTATTTCTGTGAGTGGGGGACTTCATTTTTGTTGTGCGGGTACATGGTTTGTGTTTGATTCTACCAATTACCTGTGTGAAAAGCATTAGTGATGACTTGATTATCTGTTAATAACTAGATGACATATCTGGATCCCTATTTATCATGGTTTGTGGTTGCTTGATATGCATATGCTAATTTGATTTACGGGAAAAGGGTCAAAAGCTGTTTGATTCTATGGTGCAAATTTTGATTGATTGTTGGTTGTAGTATCCTAGGTTTATTTTCTAGTTAAGCGTCGTTTTTGTTTTTTTCTTTGCCTGAGGATATGCATAAGTCTTAAGTTGAGGGTATTGATGTGTTGTGAGTTTATAACACTTTTGACTCTTAAAACTAAGAAAATAACATGGACTTAGGTATGTTTATATGGATATGAGGTGCTTTTACTTTATTTTCAGGGAAAATAGGTGTTGGAGCAAAAATGTGCAAAAGATGTATAAAAGTGCAGAAAATCAGCCATGTACCAATCTCAGTACGAGCCGTGCCTTGATTGTACGAGTCGTACTAAGACTCATGGAAAACCTAAGAAGGCTGGAACAAGGCAAAGACAAAGTATGACTCTCAGTATGAGCCATACCAAGATGGTACGAGCCGTAACTAGACTCCTGAAAATCTTCAGAGGAAAATTGCACAAGGCAGTTTCTCGGTACGGGTGGAACCCACGGATTGCAACAACTACTTATGACCCTTACCATGAGCTGTGGGGAGTTTCAGTGATTCTTGAAAACTTGGCAGAACTCCAGATGCAACAAGAAAGTATGAGACGCAGGAGGAAGGTACGAGGCGTACCAAAACACTCATAGAGAACTTCAGAGCATGTCAAAGTTCTCAGAGCGAAGCCATAGATGTATTGTATGACTCGTAGGACTATGGTACGAGTCGTACCAGCTACCAATACTTATTCAAATCTGCAGCAGCCAAGGGATGTACGAAAGGAAGGTACGACCCGTCCCATCCTATTATGGGTGATATGATCAGTCGTGAGTCAAGCCGGTGCTAGATATGGAAAACACCCTATTAATTTAGGAAAAGATTATTGATATCTGTATAAATACCTTTTAGGTTTTATTTTAGTGGAACAACATAAAGAGAAGGTAGTAGACGTGTGAAAAGTTTTATTTGTGAATTATTATCAAGTTTTGGTGAGCAATTCTTTGGATCAACACTTGATTTTATCAATTGTTCTTGAGTTTGTTCATTGATATTCAAAGAGGTTTTCTTCTAATTATTGTTGTAAGTATTCACTTATGTGTTTATCTATGTATGCTAATTACAATCTTACAATTATGATAGGCTAAAACCTCCACAACTAAGATTATGGGAACCATGACGGATTAACGAACTAGGATTACATAAAAGTGATTGTGGGAACCATGGTGGATTAACGAACTAGAGTTACACAAAAGTGATTCAAAACCAATGCTAAACGCTTGTATTGTATTCTCTTCATCTTTAAACGCTTCTTAACGGTGAGTAATGTTAGTACTTGCCCGAATTCTTTACTTGCTTGAACCTAAAGAGGTAGAGATTAGAAAAAGAGAATTACAACAAAGCCTTGATTTTTATGATCATTGTATGACCTGAGCTGTGGTCATAGGAAAGTTAATTTGGAACATATTCATAACGGTTAAATAGAAATCACTCATGGGACCTGACCCAGTGATTGAGTATAGTTCTCCAATAGGGACAAACCAGTCGTTTGGATGAACCCTAGTTTTCAGTTCTACAAGTAAGCATTGGGATTGATCACGTGTGTATACCTAAAATAGTTATGAACCCATGGGAACAATTACTGTAGTTATTTGCAAATCTTGATAATAACTGCAACTACAATCTTGTTTTTAAGTACCGGTATTAGTCTAGATCTTACATTATTCCCTGTGGGTTTGACCCAACCTCTTTGTTGGGTTCTTTATTGACAATGTCCACTTCATACTTTGCTAGGAAGTGTGCGTTTGAGTGTTATCAAAATTAGGAAAAGAAAAGAATAATAAAGCCTTGAAATTGAGTTTCATTGAATAGCTTGATCTGCGGTCTCAAGAGAGTCAATTTGAAACTATTGATAAAGGTTAAAGTGAAATCGCTCATGACACCTAACCCAGTGATTGAGTAGAGTCATTTAATAGGGACGAATCAGTCATTAGATGAGCATAATTTATTAGTTCTACAGGATAAGTGTTGGGATAGATCACGAGTGTAATAATATGACCTAGTTTGAAATCCATGGGGAACACTTCCCTAGTTAATTGCATAACTATTGATCACAACTCCATTTCGAAATACTGGTACTTGATTTAAAATTTCCCTTTAGGAAATAATGAACTAAAAGTGTGAATACTAGCATTAGTTTGTATCTTGACCATATTCCCTGTGGGATCGATCCCAACCTTAGTTAGGTTCTTTATTGACAACGCCAACATTATACTTTTTCAAGTGTGTAATTTGAGCGTAATCCCTATATCATATATGTCCAATACTAATAAATCCAATTTTAAAGATCCAATAGATTAATACCTATGGCCCATCACAATATTAAATCAATATGAAACATTTTATTAATCATTAATCAAATATAAAAATGTAAAATGTTTCATGAGTGAGTAAATTTTAATACGCAATAATTGTCATGCCCGAGCCTACACCTTGGACGTAACATGATAGTTCGAGCCACAATTGACCCCAAGTCAACCCTTGGTCTATCATACAATAACATTCTAAGTAAACATGCACAACGAAACTTATAAATATCAGCTTTAGCAATTTAAGAAAATGTAAAGACTGAAGGTAGAGAAGTAAATAATAAATCTGAAATACAATTCTAAAAGACAAGCCTGATCTGAAAGCCAACTACTGAGGAGTTACTGGGACAAGTCCCCAGCTAACTCTAAGTCTGAAAAAAACCATAACTAAATGAAATAAATAAACAAGGCCCTCGAATGATGAGGACTCACACTCGGATCTGCTGAAGTGGAATGCTCTGAAACTGATGCAACTATCTGTCTTGGACCTGAGAACCTGCATTTGAATCATAAAACGATACATCATGAAAAGCATGTCTCAGTAATTTGAATGTACTGAGTAAGTGGGAGAAACATACTGAATGTAAAGTTTGAACTAAAAATCAGACGCCATGACCAACAGGTAAGGTGAACTGAACTACTAATATAATCTGAAATGGTCAAGACGACCCTGTCTGATAGTCATGAGCATGCCCTAAATCTGAATCACTAAATCGGAGATACTATACTGAACTGAGCTGCTTATTCTGATACTGGACTGGACTGACTAGTAGGAGAGTCTATAATCGACATATAACCGTGTGAGGTAGATGTGGAGTCCGATGTATACACCCCATAGGTAGGACCTAATATACCTTGCTAGGGTATAAAGGCATGAACTGAGTGATCACAAAATATCTGGGGCCAATCAGGCCAAATAATACTAAAAACCTACGTTGACAACGTAGTTCTGGGAACCTGGGTGCGCTGGAACCCCGGCCCGCTCGGTGCTAAGTTCTACTCCCACTGGAAAACCTAAATTGAACTACTAAGCTGATAGCTTTAAACTGAGGTCCAAGACTAGTTAGGGACGAATAACTGCATGTACCCTGAGAGTCTTATCGGACCAGATTCTAAAACTGGGTTCTAAGACCGGTCGGAGCTGCTTATTTAGAAACGTCGTAACCATCTATAGAACAACTAATAACTGAACTGGGGTCCTGGGGCTGGTCAGAGCTATAACCGAATGTCATGAAAGCCTAATGGACCAAGTATCTGAAATTCTAAATCTGAGTCTGAAAACTAGAAAAGTAAATTGGAGTCAAATTGATCAGTTGACATTTTTTGGACAACACTGAGGTTGCTAAAATCTGACTGAAACTAGACTAATATGGTTCTGACTGAGAGTAGACTGATAGAGTTCTGTATTCTAACTAACTGAATTTCTAAGCAGCTATTAGAGAGATCATTCATGCTGACAACACGGACAAATTTATACTAAAAGGCAAATTTCATGAATTTGGGAGTTTCATCCAACTGAAGAAAAATTTAATGAACTAGAACCTTTACTCAAAGATTAGGGGTCATATTCACTTTTGTAATAATACTGACAAATTGATGAGAAATAGATGAAGATTATATCAACAATAAATATGAGCACTATTCTAAGTGAAATTAACAAGAATAAACATGAAGGTTTCTCATATTCGAAAACTCAGGGCTTAGAATTACTAGAAGAAATTGAGGAGGATCTTGGGGACACAAGAGAAGAACAATCCCCTTGCTAAAACCCCACATACCTAATGGAGAAGCCTGAAGGAATTGCTGGAGAATTGAAGAAGAAGGATCTGCCCTGGGTTGAAGCTCTGAACTGCTCTGAGAGGAACTCTGCATTCTATTTCTAGGAAGTTTGAGTGGAGAATGAGAAAAAGAACCCATTACCCCCACTAAAACGTCTGAAACTGATGCTAAAACGACGTAGCTTACAGCTTTAGAGGGTAGGAATTTACTAAATAGCTCTTAGAAATTCGATTTGAGAAAAACTGTCAGGTGTCCCTAACAGGTGACCTAATGATTCGTGGTGTCTGCAAACGACTCATGGTCATGCCCGTAAGATACACTGCCTGGAAACTCCAGTGGGTGACCACGAGTGACTTAACGAGTCGTGGTCACTGGACACGACTCGTGGTCACCAGTCGTTGACCATACTGTATCACTCCCTAGGAAATTAATACAAGGCTAGTCACGGGTCACTCAATGAGTCGTTCCCACTGACGACGACCCGTGGTGAGCACCCGTCAAGTACACTACCAACTTCTCATGTTTCTGGATTCTGGCATGACAACGAGTGACTCAACGAGTCGTCCCCATGACTTGTGAAGTTGACTGTTGGAAACACTAACTCATCATCTTGACATCCTTCTCATGATTGACCTGACGAGTCGTTGGGTCCTTTAATGACCCGTCAGATTGGTCGTTCTGCAACTTTTTTGCATTTTTCCAAATTTTCTGAATTAAGTCCCAAATATTGATTTTAAGCTTCTGGGGCATTATAATATATCTCCCTCTTGGAAACATTCATCCTAGAATGTTAGAAAACTCATAGGAACCATAAAAATAACAATCAAGACATTTAAATACTGCTCGTTCAACTTCAAAACGACCGAAGTGACTACTTCAAATATGGAGAATATATCTGAACTGAATTTTGCTTTTAATAAACACTGATCTTGGGCATAATTGCATGCCCAAGTGATACTTTAATACTTCATTTCTACTTGTTTATCCACTTTTATTTGTGCATTCTCATGTGATTTGTATGTAAATGTGGATTTATACTAACCAACATGATTAGTGTTGTTTTGCAGTCTAGAAGGAATTTTTGGAAGCTAATCTACAAGTTGGTGAAGTGTGGAAATGGACTTGGAAGCAAGAAGCGGAAGTCGACAAGGAAATGGGCCAAGTTTGGTGCTCCGCGATGGAGGCCGTGTCACGCTACCATCGCAGAAGCAGTCTGCCTAAAGTTGAATTTTATATCAAATTCCAGTGAAAGTGCGCGTTACCTCCGTGGAACGGAGGTGATGCTCCGTGATACACTCCGTGCCACGCTGAGGATAATTATCTGGAACCCCAAGTTCTAGTGGAGGTGCGCGATGGCACCGTGGCACGGAGCTGAGGCTCCACAATATGTTCCGTGCCACGCTGAAGGCAATTACCTGGAAGCTGAGTTGCAGTGAAGGTTCCCGACAGGGCCGTGGCATGGAGGTGATGCTCAGCGATACACTCCGTGCCACGTTGCCAGTTATTCTAGGAAAAATTTTCACTAGTATAAATAGCACACTTAGGTTTTATTTTAAAGTATCTGACATTTTCAGCAAGAACATGGATAGCAGGAAGTTGAGAAGAAGAATTCCTAGGGTTAGTTCTCTTCCTTTTTCTCTTTAATTTCAATTGCTTGTATGAATTCTACTTGTTTGAAGATGTTTAATCCGCAAATGAGTTGCTAATTCACCTCTTGCTGAGGTTAAGGATAATTGTAGAGGAATGTAATTAATAATTATTTCAGTTTTCTTCTTCTCTATAGCGGTTGTTCTATCAATTCTTGTTTTTACTATGTTAATGTTTGGCCAATGTTAATGTATATTCTAGAATTTCCAATTTTTATATTGAAAGGGAAATTAATTAGATAGATGTGAATTGGTTGAATATGATATTTTTTTCATTTAAGAGAATTAAGAGAAGATTTACGTTCAGAATAGAAATATATCTGTAATGTCATATTTGGTCATTTATGGAATTTGTTATGTATGGCTAGAGCATGGGGTTTTTGCATCACAGAAATGTGTAATGTAAGTCTAATGATTCTTTAATTGGTGAGGAGTCTAAAGATCTAATCCAAGGGTTATTAATTCCTGACTAACAACCAAGGAGAAGATAGACTGATTTTGATTAATAAATTACATCGCTGCATGTTTGCCTTAACCTTAGCTTGTTCATTGCTATTGTTCAAACTTTAAATTCCAATATTCACTTAGGTTCACATTAACTAGTAATCTTGACTCAAAAGCATTATTTGGTTGGTTTTCTACCTTCATAACGATATCGTTCACTGACAATTAGGATAATTACTACCATAATTCAGTCCCTGTGGGATCAATACTTGGCTTGAAATAAAGCCACTTTACTACTTGTACGACCACGTGCACTTGCATGTAGTTGGGTCCAAACAAGTTCTTGGCGCCATTGCCAGGGACTGGCAATTGGTTATTTAATTCTCTTGGTGTAGTTTACAAGTTCGATATAAGTGTTGACAACTTAATCTTAGCCTTCCTCTTGCAGGTATTGAATTTTTTTTCTGAATGCTGGCAAGAGATAAGGAGTTGGTGGATTCATTTATAGAGCCAGAGAGACAATTTTTCATCAACAAAGAAGGGAAGCTCTAGAGAAGAAGCTGCAGTTATTAAGACAGGCAATTCTGGAGCAGCAACAGAATCCACCGATTGTAAGGGCAGTTTTAGTGCCCGAAGAGATGGCAGCAAGACCGGTCCGTGAAGTGGAAATCCCACACGCAAATAATGTAACATCCAGCATTCGCAGACTAGAGCCAGGAGGGAGATTCGAACTCAAGCAGAATATGGTGCAGTTATTGCACACCAGCGGGCAATTTACAGGTCTCCCTTATAAACATCCACAACAACATCTCCAAAACTTTTTGGAGATAAGTGACACCTATATCCCCGCTGGAGTATCATCCGATTATATAAGGCTTACATTATTCCCGTTCTCGCTGCTGGGGGAAGCAAAGAGGTGGTTTAAAGCTGAACTATCAAATTCTATCACTACTTGGGATGACCTCGCAAGGAAATTTTTGATACGATTCTTTCCATCAGGGAAGACAGCCAGATTTAGAAGTCAGATTCTAAGTTTCGAACAGAGAGAGGGTGAGAATTTGTATTAGGCTTGGGAGAGGTTCAAGTCAATGCTAAGGGATTGTCCTCATCATCACCAATCTAATAATGTGCTGGTGCATACGTTCATTGAGGGTTTGGAACCGCATACTAAGATTCTGATAGATTCAGCAGCCGGTGGGAAGGCATTGGAGAAGACCTATGAAGAGCTTTACACTTTATTAAACCGTATTTCACAGGGAAATCCAGAATGGAATGCGGATTCAACTCGAGGAGGAGCCAAGAAAGCTGCAGGGGTCTTTGAGGTGGATGGTTTTACAGCTATTGCTGCACAGATAGCTGCTTTGCAAAATCAACTTAACACCCATTTCAGCAGTATGAGCTTGAGCCAGGCACAAGCCCCAGTCAATGCAGTTCATCAGGTATGGTGTGAAGTATGTGGAAGTAGTGAACACTCAGCTGAGTGTTGTGGTTCCAATCCAGACTTGGTGAATTTTGTTAGAAACGTCCAGAGGAACAGTAATCAACAGTATGGCAACAGTTACAACCCAAATTGGAGGAATCATCCGAATTTTTCATGGGGGAGTACTAGTCATTAAGGACAGAGTTCAAATCAGGGCGTGCAGAGAAACCAAGGGGGGCATCAAAATATTCAGTCACAATATAGAGGAAACAATGCACCTTCGCCACCCAGCAAGATCGAGGATATGTTCAAAACCATAATAGCTAACCAAGCACAGATGCAGGCTGATTATCTGAAATTAGCGGCTGACATGAAAAATCAGCAGTTAGCTACAAAGGCATTGGAGTATCAGTTTGGACGGTTAGCTGGAGCCCAAAACACCAGACCAAGGGGAGGATTACCAAGCGATACTGACCCAAATCCTAAGCAGGTCAATGCAGTTACTACCAGGAGTGGAACTCAACTCAAGGAGGTGGAACTAGAAAGGCCACCTCAGCAATCTGGAGCGGCAGAAAAGGATGAAGGACATGATGATGTGAGGGGGAAGGAAAAGGCAGCCAAGATAGAAAGACCACCACCCCCGTTTCCTCAGAGATTAAAAAAGCAAATGGAGGAAGCTTGCTTCAAGAAATTCATGGAAGTGTTGAAACAGGTACATATTAATTTACCTTTAGTTCATGTTTTGCAGGGAGTGCCAAAATATGCCAAGTACATCAAGGACATTGTATCAAACAAAAGCACATTGACGTAGTACGCTACAATGGCGCTTACTAAGGAGTGCACCTCCCGAATACAGAACAAATTGCCGACAAAGCTCAAGGATCCTAAGAGCTTTACTATTCAGATTACAATTGGGAAATCTATTCAAGCTCGCGGATGGTGCGATTTGGAACCAAGCATAAACTTGATGCCAACATCGGTGTTTATGAAGTTGGGGCTGGGCAGCCCTACACCAATGATCTTGGGCAGATTTATATGCCCAAGTGATACTCAAACGTAGCATTTTTACCTTGTTTGTTGTACAATGTGTATATAATATCATGTATTTGGTAATAAAATGCGAATTTATACTAACCAACATGATTAGCATTTGTTTTGCATGATAATGTGATTTTTAAGAGCTAAAATGCGTGTTGGAACTATGTCGGAGTTGGACTTGGATGCGAGCATGGAAAAGACCTCGGATGGCATATTTTGCAGTGGCTCCGCGATGGTACCGTGCCACGCTGCCATCACGGTAGCACACTGCCTGGGCAGAAATAAAAGTGGCAATTTCCAGTGTGCCTGCGCGTTAGCTCCGTGGCACGGAGATAGGCCTCCGCGATGGCCTCCGTGCCACGTTGAGGCTAATTATTCGGACCATGCAATTTCCAGAGAGGGTCCGCATCCACGCCGTGTCACGGAGGCAGTGCTCCGCGTTGGCCTCCGTGACACGTTGCTTGTTATTCCGGGAAAAATTTCCCACTAGTATAAATAGCACACTTAGGTTATTTTTAAGGGAGTTTTTTTAGTTTTAGTTTTTTTTAGCCTGAGTTTAGAAGTGGGAGCAGGAACGTGGTTTTGTGGCAGTTGAAGAATAGAAAAGATAAGAGTTTTCTTCTCTTCCCTTCTTCTTTCCTTCAATTGTATGCATGATTCACACTCATTCTTGGATTATTAATTCAAGAATGAGTGGCTAATTCCTCTCTTGCTGAGGTTTTGAACTTGTGAAATGAATGTTGGTAATAATTGATATGGTTTCTTCTTCTTCTTGCATGTTGTTCTATTAATTCTTGTGCTTATTACATTCTTGATTGGCCACCATTAATGTATATCTAAAAAGTCCAATTTCACTCGAGAGAGCATGAAATTGGAAAGTTGTGAATTAATAGGGTATTGTTCTTAACTTGATTTGGGAAAATTGGGTTTTGATGTGCTTTCTTGATAGAAATATACTTGAAAGCCGTATTAGTCAATTTAGGAACCGGAATTGTAGTGTTAGGTCATAAATTGCATTTGATCACAGAAATGTAGACGAATGGTTTATGAATCTAAAGTGAAATTAAATACGGAAGTTTTAATTTCTAGGCAAACGTTCTTGGCTAGCAATATGAAGAAGAAGATGACCAAATTATCATGATTATCAAGTTCATTACTCGTTCTTAACCTTGGCATGTGCATATCCATTGTCTAAACTCAACATAAATAGTAGTTATTAATTTTAGTAGATAATTAGTTTAGAAACAAAACTCACTCAAATCTTGGTTGGATTGTTGTTAACATAGTTAGAGATAGAATAGAGATATAGTAAACTAGGCAGTTTTGCATATCTAGAGCAGCCTCCTTGGATCGATACTTGGATACTTAGCCACTTTATTACTTGTTTGACCACGTACACTTGCGTGTCGGTGTATAATATATACCGAGCAGCAGAGTGCGAACAAGTTTTTGGCGCCGTTGCCGGGGAGGCTAGGCGATTTGTAAAATTTTGTTTAGTGTAAATTTACTGTATTTGTATTTTTATTTTCTTAAGTGTTAACAACTTGGTCTTAGCCTATATTTTGCAGATTTTTATTTCTGTGAACACTGGCAAGGGACAAGGAGCTGGTGGAATCTTACTTAGAGCCAGAACGTGAATTGCATAGTCAACGTAGAGAAGCTCTTCGGAAGAAGTTGCAGTTGCTGAAACAGTCTATAATGGAGCAACCCAATCCACCAGTTGTGTGGGCAGTGTTAGTGCCCGAGGAAGTAGCAGCCAGGCCGGTTCGCGAGGTGGCAATCCCACACGCTAATAATGTACATTCCAGCATCCGCAAACCAGAGCCTGGGGGGAGATTTGAGTTAAAGCAAAATATGGTGCAACTTTTGCACACTAGCGGGCAGTTTACCGGTCTCCCTCACGAAGATCCACAACAACATCTCCAGAACTTCTTGGAGATAAGTGACACTTACATCCCAGCTGGAGTGTCACCTGATTATGTTCGGCTCACCTTATTTCCATTTTCCTTACTTGGTGAAGCCAAGAGGTGGTTAAAAGCTCAACCACCCAACTCTATATCAACGTGGGATGATCTTGCAAAGAAGTTCTTGATCAGATTTTTCCCTTCAGGTAAAACAGCTAAACTTAGAAGTCAGATTCTAAGTTTTAAACAGAGGGAAGGAGAAAATCTTTATCAAGCCTGGAAAAGATTCAAGTCCATGTTGCGGGACTGTCCTCATCATCATCAGTCAAATGAGGTGTTGGTCCACACTTTTATTGAGGGTTTGGAACCCCACACTAAACTTTTGTTAGACTCAGTGATCTTGGGCAAATTTATATGCCCAAGTGATACTCAAACATATCATTTTTACCTTGTTTGTTGTGCAATGTGTATATAATATCATGTATTTGGTAATAAAATGCGAATTTATACTAACCAACATGATTAGCATTTGGTTTGCAGGATAATGTGATTTTTAGGAGCTAAAATGCGTGTTGGAACTATGTCGGAGTTGGACTTGGATGCGAGCGTGGAAAAGACCTTGGATGGCACATTTTACACTGGCTCCGCGATGGAGCCGTGCCACGCTGCCATCGCGGTAGCACACTGCCTGGGCAGGAATTAATTAGGCAATTTCCAGTGTGCCTGCGCGTCAATTCCGTGGCACGGAGATAGGCCTCCGCGATGGCCTCCGTGCCACGTTGAGACCAATTATCCGGACCCTGCAATTTCCAGAGAGGGTCCGCGTCCACGCCGTGTCACGGAGGCAGTGCTCCGCGTTGGCCTCCGTGACACGTTGCTTGTTATTCCGGGAAAAATTTCCCACTAGTATAAATAGCACACTTAGGTTATTTTTAAGGGGGTCTTCTTTTAGTTCTAGTTTTTAGCAGAGTTCAGGAGTGGAGAGAGGAACGTGGTTTTGTGGCAGTTGAAGAATAGAAAAGATAAGAGTTTTCTTCTCTTCCCTTCTTCTTTTCCTTCAATTGTATGCATGATTTACACTCATTCTAGGACGATTAATCCAAGAATGAGTGGCTAATTCCTTTCTTGCTGAGGTTTTGAACTTGTGTAATGATTATTGGTAATAATTGATATGGTTTCTTCTTCTTCTTGCATATTGTTCTATTAATTCTTGTGCTTAGTACATTCTTGATTGGCCACCATTAATGTATATCTAAAAAGTCCAATTTCACTCGAGAGAGCATGAAATTGGAAAGTTGTGAATTAATAGGGTATTGTTCTTAACTTGATTTGGGAAAATTGGGTTTTGATGTGCTTTCTTGATAGAAATATACTTGAAAGCCGTATTAGTCAATTTAGGAACCGGAATTGTAGTGTTAGGTCATAAATTTCATTTGATCACAGAAATGTAGACGAATGGTTTATGATTCTAAAGTGAAATTAAATACGGAAGTTTTAATTTCTAGGCAAACGTTCTTGACTAGCAATATGAAGAAGAGGATGACCAAATTATCATAATTATCAACTCCATTACTCGTTCTTAACCTTGGCATGAGCATATCCATTGTCTGAATTCAACGTAAATAATAGTTGTTAAGTTTAGTATATAATTAGTTTAGAAACAAAACTCCCTAAATTCTTGATTGGATAGTTGTTAGCATAGTTAGAAATAGAATAGAAATATAGTGAACTAGGAAATTTTGCATATCCAGAGCAGCCTCCTTGGATCGATACTTGGCTACTTAGCCACTTTATTACTTGTTTGACCACGTACACTTGCGTGTCGGTTTTTAACACATACCGAACCAGCCGGACAAGTTTTTGGCGCCGTTGTCGGGGAGGCTAGGCGATTTGTAAAATTTTGTTTAGTGTAAATTTACTGTATTTGTATTTTATTTTCTTAAGTGTAACAACTTGGTCTTAGCCTGTATTTTGCAGATTTTTATTTCTGTGAACACTGGCAAGGGACAAGGAGTTGGTGGAATCTTACTTAGAGCCAGAACGTGAATTGCATAGTCAACGTAGAGAAGCTCTTCGGAAGAAGCTTCAGTTGCTCAAACAGTCTACGATGGAGCAACCCAATCCACCAGTTGTACGGGCAGTGTTAGTGCCCGAGGAAGTAGCAGCCAGGCCGGTTCGCGAGGTGGCCATCCCACAAGCTAATAATGTACATTCCAGCATCCGCAAACCAGAGCCTGGGGGGAGATTTGAGTTAAAGCAAAATATGGTGCAACTTTTGCACACGAGCAGGCAGTTCACCGGTCTCCCTCACGAAGATCCGCAACAACATCTCCAGAACTTTTTGGAGATAAGTGACATGTACATACCCGCTGGAGTGTCACCTGATTATGTTCGGCTCACCTTATTTCCATTTTCCTTATCGGGTGAAGCCAAGAGGTGGTTAAAAGCTGAACCACCCAACTCTATATCAACGTGGGATGATCTTGCAAAGAAGTTCTTGATCAAATTTTTCCCTTCAGGTAAAACAGCTAAACTTAGAAGTCAGATTCTAAGTTTTAAGCAGAGGGAAGGAGAAAATCTTTATCAAGCCTGGGAAAGATTCAAGTCCATGTTGCGGGACTGTCCTCATCATCATCAGTCAAATGAGGTGTTGGTACACACTTTTATTAAGGGTTTGGAACCCCACACTAAAATTTTGTTAGACTCAGCAGCTGGAGGGCAAGCACTGGAGAAGACTTATGAAGAGTTGTACACTTTGCTCAACCGAATCTCACAAGGCAATCCGGAATGGAATGCAGATTCTTCAAGGGGTGGAGCAAGGAAAGCAGCGGGAGTGTTCGAAGTGGATGGATTCACAGCTATCGCTGCACAGATAGCTGCTTTGCAAAATCAGTTAAACACTCACTTCAGCACTATGAATTTGAACCAGCCTTCAGCCTCAGTTAATGCAGTCCAACAGATGTGGTGTGAAGTGTGTGGTAGTAGTGAGCATTCAGCTGAGTGCTGTGGTGCAAATCCTGATTCTGTCAACTATGTGGGCAATGCACAGAGGAATCAACAGCAGTTTGGTGGTAGCTACAACTCTAATTGGAGGAATCATCCGAATTTTTCGTAGGGTAGCAACAATCAACAAGGCCAAGGTTCAGGGCAGGGTATGCACAGAAACCAAGGAGGGCAACAAGGCTATCAGAATCAGTTCAGAAATCACAATGCCCCTCCTCCACCACCATCACCGACTATTGAGGAAATGTTCAAGACCATGATTTCCAACCAGGCACAATTGCAGGCTGACTACGTCAAACTGGCAGCCGAAGTAAAGAACAATCAATTGGCAACCAAGGCTCTTGAATATCAGTTTGGGCAATTTGCTAGTGCCCAAAATACTAGACCTAGGGGAGGACTACCTAGCGACACGGATCCAAATCCTAAGCAAGTAAATGCAGTGACCACGAGGAGTGGTTTACAATTAAAGGAGGTGGAACCTGAAAGACCGCCTCAGAAGTCAGGAGCAGTAGATGTTGAGGGAGAACAAACCTCAAATACGGGGCAGACCAAAGAAGCTGAACCAGCAAGGCCTCCACCACCGTTCCCTCAACGACTTAAGAAACACAAGGAGGAGGCGTGTTTCCAGAAATTCATGGAGGTACTCAAACAGGTACATGTTAACTTACCTCTTGTTGATGTCTTGCAGGGTGTGCCGAAATATGCAAAGTATATCAAAGACATCGTGGCCAACAAAAGTCGCTTGACTGAGTATGCCACGGTGGCTTTAACAGAGGAATGCACATCCCGTATTCAGAACAGGTTGCCCACTAAACTAAAGGATCCTGGAAGTTTTACTATCCAGCTGACGATTGGGCAAAGTATCCGAGCTCGTGGGTTATGCGACTTGGGGGCAAGTATAAATCTGATGCCATCTTCGGTATTCAGAAAGTTAGGGCTAGGGAGTCCTAGACCCACAACAGTGATCTTGCAGCTAGCAGACAGGTCCTTAGCTAAGCCGGATGGCATTGTCGAGGATGTGCTAGTGCAGGTAGGCTCCCTCATTTTTCCGGTAGATTTCATTGTTCTGGATTTTGAACCAGATACAGAAGTCCCATTTATTTTGGGACGACCATTTTTGGCAACCGGAAAGGCATTGAACGATGTAGCTGCGGGTCAACTCACAATGCGAGCACACGACAAGGTTGAGGTGTTCGACGTGTACAAGGCACCTAAGCTCCCGACTGTCTATAAGGAACTCTCGGTGATCAACGTGATTGATCATGGGAATGCAAATGGAGTGAGTGATTTCCGAGAGTTACGAGGTAGGCCACCAGACGAGGTTGAGAACTACTGGGGAGATGACCATGATCGAGACAAATCGTCCATCTCCCTAGTAGACACTTGAGCATAAAGGCTGTCGAGCCGCGACGTTAAACCAGGTGCTGCACGGGAGGCAACCCGTGAAAAATATTTATTTTTCTTTCCTTAGTGCAAAGTTTTTCTTTTATTCTATTCTCTTTCCTTTTTCTTGACTAGGCTTAGATTTGCATTTTAATTAGTAATTTTTATTTTATTTATTTTTTTTAGTAGGAAATCTATGAATTTAACCAATTTTTGTTTAGTGAGGTGATTTTCAGGTATACCGGAGGAAAAATACTTGGAATCGAGGAAACGAGGCGAGGTATGAAAAATAAAATTTGATGGTGAAACAGAGCACTGGCGCGTTGGCGCCGTGTCACGGAGGCAATACTCCGCGTTGACCTCCGTGACACGTTGAAGGCGAATCTGGAATTTTTTTTAAAATTCCAGTAAGCCAACGCGTTGGCTCCGTGTCACGGAGGAGGGGCTCCGCGTTACCCTCCGTGACACGTTGCCCTTATTCCAGTGCCGGGTCACACCGGATTTCCGGGTGACCCGCGTGTTT
This sequence comes from Datura wrightii, assembly GCA_035772735.1. NCBI lineage: Eukaryota > Viridiplantae > Streptophyta > Magnoliopsida > Solanales > Solanaceae > Datura > Datura wrightii. Next base: position 47,823,567 of record JASDFA010000016.1, on the reverse strand, counting down.
CTTTTAAATAAACCCCCGATTTTCGCCCAAATTTCCCCATTCCTTCTACCCTCCGTGACCAAACACCCATTCCCCTACCCCCAAGCTCCGTGCCACGTTGATAGGCAAGGAAAACGTCAAGTTTTTTTGGTTCTTCAAATCCAAGGTATGTTTTCATCTTCGATCTCAAATTTCTGGCGAGTTTTGTCACTTTTGAGCATGTGAGGTGAGATATATCACCCTAGGTAAAAAATATTAAACATGATGTGAATTATTTTGTGATTGATTATGTTCGGATTATTATAGTTGACGTTTGAACTTATCGATTGATTGAATAATTCAATATTGATTGTCGAATTGAGTTCTAGGGCTTGGGTTGTTGGATTTTAACGTGGGTAACTTGATAGTTTGATGAAATTGGTGCCTGGGTGTGTTTAGTAGTTGAGATAAGTCGTGGTAACTATTGTTTAATTGTGGAAAGACGACTAATTCTCAAATTTTTGTGGGGAAGTGCATAATATGTGAATTGGTTGAATTGCTTAGATTAGTTGTATATAATAGGTTTGTATTGTTGTTCTTATTTCTGTTGTGGTTATTGTTGCTAAGTGCTGTGGGTGAATAGCTGTCGATAGGAGGATTGGGTTAGCTGTATGAAGTCTGAGTAGTTCGCTAGCCGTTATGCTGTCGAAATTTTGTGAACGCACTAAGCAACATGTTTATAGTTGATTGTGTTTGGGGGTGTAAATAGAGTTATCCTTGCTAAAATGTTGTAAATATTGTTAAAGACTAAGTGTGGGGTAAATTTTGTTTAACCCGACCTTAGCCGAAGCTAACAAGTTTTTAGCTTAATATTGTGCTTGTCTGTGTAAATTGACAGGTACAATGGCTAGCCGACAAGATAAAGGCAAGGGTGCCTCAACCTCAGGCACCGGCAGAAAGAGAATGAGACTGGGCACTGCTGTCCCAGCTGCACCTGCTGTTCCACGCGGTCAACACCGCCGATACGGAACACGATGGTCACCGACGAAGGGAAGAAATGGTATAATAAGCACAAGGAAAGCAAATACTTCCCGGAGGAATATATTGCAAGGGAACCACTTGCACAGGAGTTCCCTCGCATGGTGCAGAGGATTGAGGCAGCTGGGCTCAGTTTTATTTTTCAGGAGCCCAAGGAGTGCAACCTTCACTTGGTCCGGGAATTCTACGCCAACTGGAACCCGGCCATCAGGAGCCATACTATTAAAATCAGAGGGCAGATTGTCACTCTGGAACCCCAGCAGCTGAATGCCATCGTTGGAGCGCGGGACACAGATGCCCACGTTCTCCGCCAGCTCAATATCACCCCACCGTACGCCGACATCAGACGTACGTTGTGTGGGGCTCGATCCACAGCCCGATGGAGGAGACACAAAGAGAGGGGTTACCACCAGACTCTGCCTTATTCGCAGATGAACAGGGAGGCCAGAATCTGGCTAAAAATGGTATGTTCGTGTTTGATCCCGGGAGTGCATATGACAGACGTGACCCGGGACCGTGTCTGCCTGGTGTATGCCCTTATGAAAGGGCTTGAGATTAATGTGGGGGCGGTTATAATATCCGCCATGAAGAGAGCCAGACTACACCAGGGCCACAGATACGGGTTTGGCGGACTCATCACCACCTTCCTCCGAGGCCTTGACATCGAGGAAGAAGCCTTGGATTACATTCCGCAGTTGGAGCGGAGGGCCCTTGATGTGACAAAAACCAAGGCCCCTGACACTACACACGGACCTGTGCTGACTCTGGGCGAGCGACATGCTCGTGACGACCAGTATATGGCCCGTATGTTCGGCATGCAGATGCTGCAGCTACGGATAGGTGGGAGACCAGCCACCGAGGATAAATTATGGCAGCTGGAGCTGGACTACCCCTTCGGCGAGAACGCCAGAGCTTTATGCAAGGTGGGGCCAGCCTTTGTGGAGCCGACTGACGACGACGTCCCTACTGATGAGGAGACACGTCGTGAGGACTCTGATGTAGAGTCCGATGACGGCGATGGAGCTGATTCAGATATGGGCGACGAGGCCGCAGCACCGGATGAGGAAGTCGAATATTTCGACTGAGCAGGGAGTTTCACCACCCACAATTTTGTGCTTTGTATTTTTGTGAACACTGGGGACAGTGTTCGATTTGAGTGTGGGGTGGGGAGTAGTTAGGTGCTGGGTCATAGGCTCTAAATCTGCTGTATATTCTTCCTTGACGTTTATGTATGTCTGTGCTTTCCCTGTTGTTGTGAACTGATTTGTGAATGATGTGTATATATTTGTATGTGGCTAATGATGTGTGTCTTTAAAAAGTTATGGTTGCCTTTGTAAATATTTTGTAAATTTTGTAAATATTTTTTCTCTATCGATATGATCGATATTTTTCAAAATTTTTGCGAAAAGATGTTGCACTTATCAACATATTTTGTAAATATTTTTTTTTCATCGAAATGATCGATGTGTTGCAAAAATTTTGAAGTTTTATTTTTGGGTTTCTCGGAGTTTGTTTTCGGTTCTTTTACCGAGAATAGTCCCATTGAACCGATGTCATAGTTAGTGACCATTCCCTATGATGGATGGATGACGACCATCTTAAGGGAAATGTAGTCGATAGGAGTAGATGTTTTGTTTTTAGTTTCTTTGGTGGATTGCATCAATAAACTGTAGTTGCTTATGGTTGCTAAAATTTCGTTGCGTGTTGTAATTGATGTTCAAAACGTGAAAATGATTCGTTTGAAAGCATGCAATTTTGTAAATATGTTGAGTTACCTAGGCTAGAGAATTTGGTTCATTATGATTGAGGCTTAATCTTGAATTCATGTAGTTGACTAATTAAAGAGTCTGTGAATGCGTCTTGATTCGAGCATGTGCATAAAGTGTGAGTGAGGTTTTGCTATTCCATGTCATTGTGAATTGTCTAGAACTTGCCTGGTGTGTATACAAAATGAAATGAAGGAGGTGTAGTGTTGGAAAGGATGTAGGCATTTCTTTGTTTTAACCGTTAGTTTCCATTTTTTTTCTTGTCAAATTCTACCTTTTTATATGTTGTGTACCCTAGTCAGCCCGTTGAGCCTTTAGCCGATTTCTTTCTTTTGTCCAGAATTGTATGAACTAAGCTTTATTCCTTCTTTTCATTAGCCTTAAAGTCTATAAGAAGCTCTTAAGCGTTTACAAAGAACAGAAAATATTTCCCAAAGTGTTAAAGAGTGAAAAGAGTGAAAAGAAAAGAAAAGCAAAGTGAGGAAAGAAAAGATGATGTTGAAGAGGCACTAGTTGTAATTAAATGATAGTGAGGGTACATGAAAACCCTCTGTTTTGTGTCAAGTGTGCCTGATGAAATGGGTTGTATGAAAGTAAACCAGCATGAATGGGAGAAAAAGAGAAAAGAGAGGAACAATGTCCATGAGTCGATGGGAATGAGTTGAAAAGGCGCTTAAGGATGCTAGCGACTATTATTGGCTAATCCAATATATATATACTAGATCCATAGCCCAGTTACAACCCATTAAAAGTCCTATCTGATCCTACATTGCATTTCTTTATATTAGTGGAGTAATACACTAAGGGCAAGCCTATGGGTCATGACATGATGCATGCGAATTCTTTTGGGAGAGAGAGTGAAATTAATTTTTATATGCCCCTACTTGCATGTTTGTGTGCTGCACGAATATAAAAGGGGAAGTTTCTCTCGAGTTGTGAGGGTACATGCTTGATGAAAGATTGATTTTCGTGTCGGATTTCTTGATTAGTTGATTTGCATGAGTTTGCCGATATCAAGAATCAATTCTTAAAAGTTTAGGAAGCCTCGATGTATTAAGGTCATTGTATTGTACGACCAAGCATGTTTTCTTGATGATTTGCAAGAATTGAATAATCGGTATGACCGTAGCGTAAAATGTTGCACCATAGTGACGAAGGTTGGGATGTAATTTGCATGAGTTGTGTATGTGTTGTTCGAGGACGAACAAGGATTTAAGTGTGGGGTAAGTGATCTTGGGCAAATTTATATGCCCAAGTGATACTCAAACGTATCATTTTTACCTTGTTTGTTGTGCAATGTGTATATAATATCATGTATTTGGTAATAAAATGCGAATTTATACTAACCAACATGATTAGCATTTGGTTTGCAGGATAATGTGATTTTTAGGAGCTAAAATGCGTGTTGGAACTATGTCGGAGTTGGACTTGGATGCGAGCGTGGAAAAGACCTTGGATGGCACATTTTACACTGGCTCCGCGATGGAGCCGTGCCACGCTGCCATCGCGGTAGCACACTGCCTGGGCAGGAATTAATTAGGCAATTTCCAGTGTGCCTGCGCGTCAGTTCCGTGGCACAGAGATAGTCCTCCGCGATGGCCTCCGTGCCACGTTGAGACCAATTATTCGGACCCTGCAATTTCCAGAGAGGGTCCGCGTCCACGCCGTGTCACGGAGGCAGTGCTCCGCGTTGGCCTCCGTGACACGTTGCTTGTTATTCCGGGAAAAATTTCCCACTAGTATAAATAGCACACTTAGGTTATTTTTAAGGGGGTCTTCTTTTAGTTCTAGTTTTTAGCATTGTTCAGGAGTGGAGAGAGGAACGTGGTTTTGTGGCAGTTGAAGAATAGAAAAGATAAGAGTTTTCTTCTCTTCCCTTCTTCTTTTCCTTCAATTGTATGCATGATTTACACTCATTCTAGGACGATTAATCCAAGAATGAGTGGCTAATTCCTTTCTTGCTGAGGTTTTGAACTTGTGTAATGATTATTGGTAATAATTGATATGGTTTCTTCTTCTTCTTGCATATTGTTCTATTAATTCTTGTGCTTAGTACATTCTTGATTGGCCACCATTAATGTATATCTAAAAAGTCCAATTTCACTCGAGAGAGCATGAAATTGGAAAGTTGTGAATTAATAGGGTATTGTTCTTAACTTGATTTGGGAAAATTGGGTTTTGATGTGCTTTCTTGATAGAAATATACTTGAAAGCCGTATTAGTCAATTTAGGAACCGGAATTGTAGTGTTAGGTCATAAATTTCATTTGATCACAGAAATGTAGACGAATGGTTTATGATTCTAAAGTGAAATTAAATACGGAAGTTTTAATTTCTAGGCAAACGTTCTTGACTAGCAATATGAAGAAGAGGATGACCAAATTATCATAATTATCAACTCCATTACTCGTTCTTAACCTTGGCATGAGCATATCCATTGTCTGAATTCAACGTAAATAATAGTTGTTAACTTTAGTATTTAATTAGTTTAGAAACAAAACTCCCTAAATTCTTGATTGGATAGTTGTTAGCATAGTTAGAAATAGAATAGAAATATAGTGAACTAGGAAATTTTTCATATCCAGAGCAGCCTCCTTGGATCAATACTTGGCTACTTAGCCACTTTATTACTTGTTTGACCACGTACACTTGCGTGTCGGTTTTTAACACATACCGAACCAGCCGGACACTCAGCAGCTGGAGGGCAAGCGCTGGAGAAGACTTATGAGGAGCTGTACACTTTGCTCAACCGAATTTCACAAGGCAATCCGGAATGGAATGCAGATTCTTCAAGAGGTGGAGAAAGGAAAGCAGCGGGAGTGCTTGAAGTGGATGGATTCACAGCTATCGCTGCACAGATAGCTGCTTTGCAAAATCAGTTAAACACTCACTTCAGCAATATGAATTTGAACCAGCCATCAGCCTCAGTTAATGCAGCCCAACAGATGTGGTGTGAAGTGTGTGGTAGTAGTGAGCATTCAGCTGAATGCTGTGGTGCAAATCCTGATTCTGTCAACTTTGTGGGCAATGCACAGAGGAATCAACAGCAGTTTGGTGGTGGCTACAACTCGAATTGGAGGAATCATCCAAATTTTTCGTGGGGTAGCAACAATCAACAAGTCCAGGGTTTAGGGCAGGGTATGCACAGAAACCAAGGAGGGAAACAAGGCTATCAGAATCAGTTCAGAAATCACAATGCCCCTCCTCCACCACCATCACCGACTATTGAGGAAATGTTCAAGACCATGATTGCCAACCAGGCACAATTGCAGGCTGACTATGTCAAACTGGCGGCCGAAGTAAAGAACAATCAATTGGCAACCAAGGCTCTTGAATATCAGTTTGGGCAATTTGCCAGTGCCCAAAATACTAGACCAAGGGGAGGACTACCTAGCGACACGGATCCCAATCCTAAGCAGGTAAATGCAGTGACCACGAGGAGTGGTTTACAATTAAAGGAGGTGGAACCGGAAAGACCGCCTCAGAAGTCAGGAGCAGCAGATGTTGAGGGAGAACAAACCTCAGATACGGGAAGACCAAAGAAGCGGAACCAACAAGGCCTCCACCCCCGTTCCCTCAACGACTTAAGAAACACAAGGAGGAGGCGTGTTTCCAGAAATTCATGGAAATACTTAAACAGGTACATGTTAACTTACCTCTTGTTGATGTCTTGCAGGGTGTGCCAAAATATGCAAAGTATATCAAAGACATCGTGGCCAATAAAAGTCGCTTGACCGAGTATGCCACGGTGGCTTTAACGGAGGAATGCACATCCCGTATTCAGAATAGGTTGCCCACTAAACTGAAGGATCCTGGAAGTTTTACTATCCAGCTGACGATTGGGCAAAGTATCCGAGCTCGTGGGTTATGCGACTTGGGGGCAAGTATAAATCTGATGCCATCTTCGGTATTCAGAAAGTTAGGGCTAGGGAGTCCTAGACCTACAACAGTGATCTTGCAGCTAGCAGACAGGTCTTTAGCTAAGCCGGATGGCATAGTTGAGGATGTGCTAGTGCAGGTAGGCTCCCTCATTTTTCCGGTAGATTTCATTGTTCTGGATTTTGAGCCAGATGCAGAAGTCCCATTTATTTTGGGACGACCATTTTTGGCAACCGGAAAGGCATTGATCGATGTAGCTGTGGGTCAACTCACGATGCGAGCACACGACAAGGTTGAGGTGTTCGACGTGTACAAGGCACCTAAACTCCCGACTGTCTATAAGGAACTCTCGGTGATCAACATGATTGATCATGGGAATGCAAATGGATTGAGTGATTCCCGAGAGTTACTAGGTAGGCCACCAGACAAGGTTGAGAACTACTGGGGAGATGACCATGATCGGGTCAAATCGTCCATCTCCCTAGTAGAAAATTGAGCGTAAAGGCTGTCGAGCCGCGACGTTAAACCAGGCGCTGCACGGGAGGCAACCCGTGAAAAATATTTTTCTTTCTTTTTCCTTAGTGTAAAGTTTTTATTTTATTTTATTTTATTTTCTTTTTCTTGACTAGGTTTAGATGTGCATTTTAATTAGTAATTTTTATTTTTTTAGTAGGGAATCTAGTCATTTAACCAATTTTTGTTTAGTGAGGTGATTTTCAGGTATACCGGAGGAAAAATACGTGGAATCGAGAAAATGAGGTGAGGTATGAAAAATAAAATTTGATAGTGAAACAGAGCACTGGCGCGTTGGCGCCGTGTCACGGAGGCAATGCTCCGCGTTGGCCTCCGTGACACGTTGAAGGCAAATCTGGATTTTTTTAAAATTCCAGTAAGCCAACGTGTTGGCTCCGTGTCACGGAGGAGGGCCTCCGCGTTACCCTCCGTGACACGTTGCCCTTATCCCAGTGCCGGGTCACACCGGGTTTCCGGGTGACACGCGTGTTTTTTTAATAAAAACCCCCGATTTCGCCCCTATTTTCCCCATTCCCTCTTCTCTCCGCGACCAAACACCCATTCCCCTATCCCCAAGTACCGTGCCACGTTAAGAGGCAAGGAAAACGTCAAGTTTTCATCGATTCTTCAATTCCAAGGTACGTTTTCCTCGTCTATCTCAAATTTTTGGCGATTTTTGTCGATTTGGAGCATGTGAGGTGAGATATATCACCCTAGGTAGAAATTAAACATGACGTGAATTATTTTGCGATTGATTGTGTTCGGATTGTTGTAGTTGACGGGTGAACTTATCGATTGATTGAATAATTCATTGTTGATTGTCGAATTGAGTTCTAGGGCTTGGGGTTGTTGAATTTTAACTTGGGTAACTTGATAGTTTGAAGAAATTGATGCCGGGGTGTGTTTATTATTTGAGATAAGTCGTGGTAAATATTGTATAATTGGTGAAAGGCGACTAATTCTCGATTTTGTGTGGGACATTGCGTAATATGTGAATTGGTTGAATTGCTTAGATTAGTGTATATAAAATGTTTGTATTGTTGTTTCTATTTTGTTGTTGTTATTGTTGCTAAGTGCTATGGGGGAATAGCTGTCGATAGTAGGATTGGGTTAGCTGTATGAAGTCTGAGTAGTTCGCTAGCTGTTATGCTGTCGAAATTTTGTGAACGCACTAAGCAATATGTTTATAGTGATTGTGCTTGGGGTGTAAATAGATCTATCCTTGGTAACATGTTGTAAATATTGTTAAAGACTAAGTGTGGGGTAAATTTTGTTTAACCCGACCTTAGCCAAAACTAACAAGTTTTTAGCTTAACGTTGTGCTTGTCTGTGTAAATTGACAGGTACAATGGCCAGCCGACAAGATAAAGGCAAGGGTGCTTCAACCTTAGGCACCGGCAGAAAGAGAATGAGACTGGGCACTGCTGTCCCAGCTGCACATGCTGTTCCACGCGGTCAACACCGCCGATACGGAACACGATGGGTCACCAATGAAGGGAAGAAATGGTACGCAAAGCATAAGGAGAACAAGTACTTCCCGGAGGAACATATTGCAAGGGAACCACTCGCACAGGAGTTCCCTCGCATCGTACAGAGGATTGAAGCAGCTGGGCTCAACTTTATTTTTCAGGAGCCCAAGGAGTGCAACCTTCACTTGGTCTGGGAATTTTATGCCAACTGGAACCCGGCCATCAGAAGCCACACTATTAAAATCAGAGGGCAGATTGTCACTCTTCAACCCCAGCAGCTGAATGCCATCGTTGGAGCGCAGGACACAGACGCCCACGTTCTCCGCCAGCTCAACATCACCCCACCGTATGCCGACATCAGACGTACGTTGTGTGGGGCTCGATCCACAGCCCGATGGAGTAGACACAAAGAGAGGGGTTACCACCATACTCTGCCTTATTCGTAGATGAACAGGGAGGCCAGAATCTGGCTAAAAATTGTATGTTCGTGTTTGATCCCGGGAGTACATATGACAGATGTGACCCGGGACCGTGTCTGCCTGGTGTATGCCCTTATGAAAGGGCTTGAGATTAATGTGGGGGCGGTTATAATATCCTCCATGAAGAGAGCCAGACTACACCAGGGCCACAGATACGGGTTTGGTGGACTCATCACCACCTTCCTCCGAGGCCTCGACGTTGAGGAAGAAGCCTTGGATTACATTCTGCAGTTGGAGCGGCGGGCCCTTGATGTGACAAAGACCAAGGCCCCCGACACTACACACGGACCTGTGTTGACTCTGGGCGAGTGACATGCTCGTGACGACCAGTATATAGCCCGTATGTTCGGTATGCAGATGCTGCAGCTACGGATAGGTGGGAGACCAGCCACCGAGGATGAATTATGGCAGCTGGAGCTGGACTACCCTTTTGGCGAGAACGCCAGAGGTTTATGCAAGGTGGGGCCAGCCTTTGTGGAGCCGACGGACGACGACGTCCCTACTGATGAGGAGACACGTCATGAGGACTCTGATGTGGAGTCCGATGACGGCGAGGGAGCTGATTCAGATATGGGCGACGAGGCCGCAGCACTGGATGAGGAAGTCGAATATTTCGACTGAGCAGGGAGTTTCACCACCCACAATTTTGTGCTTTGTATTTTTGTGAACACTGGGGACAGTGTTCGATTTAAGTGTGGGGTGGGGAGTAGTTAGGTGCTGGGTCATAGGCTCTAAATCTGCTGTATATTCTTCCTTGACGTTTATGTATGTCTGTGCTTTCCCTGTTGTTGTGAACTGATTTGTGAATGATGTGTATATATTTGTTTGTGGCTAATGATGTGTGTCTTTAAAAAGTTATGGTTGCCTTTGTAAATATTTTGTAAATTTTGTAAATATTTTTTTTTCTCTATCGATATGATCGATATTTTTCAAAAGTTTTGCGAAAAGATGTTGCACTTATCAACATATTTTGTAAATATTGTTTTTTCATCGAAATGATCGATGTGTTGCAAAAATTTTGAAGTTTTATTTTTGGGTTTCTCGGAGTTTGTTTTCGGTTCTTTTACCGAGAATAGTCCCATTGAACCGATGTCATAGTTAGTGAACATTCCCTATGATGGATGGATGACAACCGTCTTAAGGGAAATGTAGTCGATAGGAGTAGATGATTTGTTTTTAGTTTCTTTGGTGGATTGCATCAATAAACTGTAGTTGCTTATGGTTGCTAAAATTTTGTTGCGTGTGTAATTGATGTTCGAAATGTGAAAGTGATTCATTTGAAAGCATGTAATTGTGTAAATATGTTAAGTTACCTAGGCTATAGAATTTGGTTCATTATGATTGAGGCTTAATCTTGAATTCATGTAGTTGACTAATTAAAGAGTCTGTGAATGCATCTTGATTCGAGCATGTGCATGAAGTGTGAGTGAGGTTTTGCTATTCCATGTTATTGTGAATTGTCTAGAACTTGCCTGGCGTGTATACAAAGCAAAATGAAGGAGGTGTAGTGTCGGAAAGGATGTAGGCATTTCTTTGTTTTAACCATTAGTTTCCATTTTTTTTCTTGTCAAAATTCTACCTTTTTATATGTTGTATACCCTAGTCAGCCCGTTGAGCCTTTAGCCGATTTCTTTCTTTTGTCCAGAATTGTATGAACTAAGCTTTATTCCTTCTTTTCATTAGCCTTAAAGTCTATAAGAAGCTCTTAAGCGCTTACAAAGAACAGAAAATTGTTTCCCAAAGTGTTAAAGAGTGAAAAGAGTGAAAAGAAAAGAAAAGCAAAGTGAGGAAAGAAAAGATAATGTTGAAGAGGCACTAGTTGTAATTAAATGAAATTGAGGGTACATGAAAACCTTCCGTTTGGGGTCAAGTGTGCCTGATGAAATGGGCTGTATGAAAGTAAACCAGCATGAATGGGAGAAAAAGAGAAAAGAGAGGAACAATGTCCATGAGTCGATGGGAATGAGTTGAAAAGGCGCTTAAGGATGCTAGCGACTATTATTGGCTAATCCAATATATATATACTAGATCCATAGCCCAGTTACAACCCATTGAAAGTCCTATTTGATCCTACATTGCATTTCTTTATATTAGTGGAGTAATACACTAAGGGCAAGCCTATGGGTCATGATATGATGCATGTGAATTCTTTTGGGAGAGAGAGTGAAATTAATTTCTATATGCCCCTACTTGCATGTTTGTGTGCTGCACGAGCATAAAAGGGGAAGTTTCTCTCGAGTTGTGAGGGTACATGCTTGATGAAAGATTGATTTTCGTGTCGGATTTCTTGATTAGTTGAGTTGCATGAGTTTGCCGATATCAAGAATCAATTCTTAAAAGTCTAGGAAGCCTCGATGTATTAAGGTCATTGTCTTGTACGACCAAGCATGTTTTCTTGATGATTTGCAAAAATCGAATAATCGGTATGACCGTAACGTAAATGGTTGCACCATAGTGACAAAGGTTGAGATGTGATGTGCATGATTTGTGTATGTGTTGTTCGAGGACGAACAAGGATTTAAATGTGGGGTAAGTGATCTTGGGCAGATTTATATGCCCAAGTGATACTCAAACGTAGCATTTTTACCTTGTTTGTTGTGCAATGTGTATATAATATCATGTATTTGGTAATAAAATGCGAATTTATACTAACCAACATGATTAGCATTTGTTTTGCAGGATAATGTGATTTTTAAGAGCTAAAATGCGTGTTGGAACTATGTCGGAGTTGGACTTGGATGCGAGCGTGGAAAAGACCTCGGATGGCATATTTTGCAGTGGCTCCGCGATGGTGCCGTGCCACGCTGCCATCGCGGTAGCACACTGCCTGGGCAGAAATAAAAGTGGCAATTTCCAGTGTGCCTGCGCGTCAGCTCCGTGGCACCGAGATAGGCCTCCGCGATGGCCTCCGTGCCACGTTGAGGCTAATTATCCGGACCATGCAATTTCCAGAGAGGGTCCGCGTCCACGCCGTGTCACGGAGGCAGTGCTCCGCGTTGGCCTCCGTGACACGTTGCTTGTTATTCCGGGAAAAATTTCCCACTAGTATAAATAGCACACTTAGGTTATTTTTAAGGGAGTTTTTTTAGTTTGAGTTTTTTTTAGCCTGAGTTCAGAAGTGGGAGCAGGAACGTGGTTTTGTGGCAGTTGAAGAATAGAAAAGATAAGAGTTTTCTTCTCTTCCCTTCTTCTTTCCTTCAATTGTATGCATGATTCACACTCATTCTAGGATGATTAATTCAAGAATGAGTGGCTAATTCCTCTCTTGCTGAGGTTTTGAACTTGTGAAATCAATGTTGGTAATAATTGATATGGTTTCTTCTTCTTCTTGCATGTTGTTCTATTAATTCTTGTGCTTATTACATTCTTGATTGGCCACCATTAATGTATATCTAAAAAGTCCAATTTCACTCGAGAGAGCATGAAATTGGAAAGTTGTGAATTAATAGGGTATTGTTCTTAACTTGATTTGGGAAAATTGGGTTTTGATGTGCTTTCTTGATAGAAATATACTTGAAAGCCGTATTAGTCAATTTAGGAACCAGAATTGTAGTGTTAGGTCATAAATTGCATTTGATCACAGAAATGTAGACGAATGGTTTATGAATCTAAAGTGAAATTAAATACGGAAGTTTTAATTTCTAGGCAAACGTTCTTGGCTAGCAATATGAAGAAGAAGATGACCAAATTATCATGATTATCAAGTTCATTACTCGTTCTTAACCTTGGCATGTGCATATCCATTGTCTAAACTCAACGTAAATAGTAGTTATTAATTTTAGTAGATAATTAGTTTAGAAACAAAACTCACTCAAATCTTGGTTGGATTGTTGTTAACATAGTTAGAGATAGAATAGAGATATAGTAAACTAGGCAGTTTTGCATATCTAGAGCAGCCTCCTTGGATCGATACTTGGCTACTTAGCCACTTTATTACTTGTTTGACCACGTACACTTGCGTGTCGATGTATAATATATACCGAGCAGCAGAGCGCGAACAACCAACTACTGTGATCTTGTAGCTAGCTGACCATTCATTTGCCAGACCTGATGGTATTGTGGAGGATGTGCTAGTGCAAGTGGGATCCCTCATTTTCCTGGTGGATTTTATAATTCTGGATTTTGAGCCGGATGCGGAAGTCCTATTTATTTTAGGACGTCCCTTCTTGGCAACCGGGCGAGCCTTAATTGATGTGGCTGCTGGGCAGATAACCATGCGACTGCATGACAAGGTAGAGGTTTTTAATGTGTACAAGGCCATGAAGCTACCGGCCATTTATGAGGAGCTATCAGCAATCAATGTTCTAAATCAAGAACCGACCCTTCAGATTGTTGACTCACATGACCCATTGGAGAGAGCCTTGGTGGGCTACGATCATTTTGGGGACAGTGCTACATATGAGATGGTGCAGACTTTGAATGAGCCAAAATGGTTCTTCAAGAAGCAGGACTTTGAACCGTTGAAGAGGTCCTTGGAACCCTCGCCAAGGCCATCAATTGAGGAGGCACCGAAATTAGAGTTAAAGACATTGCCTCCATATCTGCAGTATGTATTTTTGGGTAAAGATGACACCTTGCCAGTCATCATTTCAGCAGAACTGATAGATGCACAAGTGAGAGATGCATTGGTGGTCCTTAAGAGGCGGAAGAGGGCAATGGGTTGGCAGATGTCGGATATCAAGGGAATCAGTCCAGCTTTCTGCATACATAGGATATTCATGGAAGAAGGATCCAAGCCAACTGTGCAACATCAGCGGAGGTTGAACCCGGTGATGAAAGCCGTAGTCAGAAAGGAAGTGATCAAGTGGCTCGATGCAAGTGTGGTATATCCTATCTCATACAGTGAATAGGTTAGCCCAGTTCAGTGCGTTCCAAAGAAAGGAGGGATGACCGTGGTCACCAATGAAAAGAATGAGCTGATTCATACACGCACAGTCACGGGCTGGCGAATTCGCATGGACTACAGGAAGCTCAATGATGCCATGAGGAAAGATCATTATCCTATTCCATTTATTGATAAGATTTTGGATAGGTTGGCAGGTCAGGAATATTATTGTTTTCTGGATGGGTATTCCGGCTATAATCAAATAGCCATAGCACCGGAGGATCAGGAGAAGACCACTTTTACATGTCCTTATGGGACATAGGCTTTCAGGCGAATGCCATTTGGTCTATGTAATGCACCAACCACATTGCAGTGATGCATGATGGCGATCTTCGATGATGTGGTGGAAAATTTTGTCGAGGTATTTATGGATGACTTTTCTGTTTTTGGTAATTCATTTGCTATGTGTCTGCAGAATCTTGACAGGGTGTTAGCTCGATGTGAAGACTCAAACTTGGTGCTCAACTGGGAGAGGGTTCCACTTTTTAGTCAAGGAGGGTATCCTTCTTGGCCATAAGGTGTCATGCAAAGGGTTAGAAGTCGACCGTGCAAAGATTGAGGTGATTGAAAAGCTACCACCACCAGTGTTAGTGAAGGGTGTTCGCAGCTTTGTAGGACATGCTGGGTTTTATAGATGGTTCATTAAGAACTTCTCAAGAATTTCTAGACCGATATGCTGGTTGCTAGAAAAAGAGGTGAAGTTCGAATTTGACAAGGATTGTGTAGAAGCATTCGAGGAGCTAAAACAAAAGCTGGTGGAAGCACCTATTCTCATTTCTCCTGATTGGGAACATCCTTTTGAGTTGATGTGTGATGCAAGTGACGTGGCTGTAGGAGCTGTATTGGGGCAGCGTAGGAATAAAATTTTTGATTCCATTTATTATGCAAGCAAAACACTTTACGCTGCCCAAGTCAATTATAAAGTAATGGAGAAGGAGATGCTGACTTTAGTGTTTGCATTTGACAAGTTCAGATCCTATCTGGTGGGGTCAAAAGTGGTGGTATATAGTGATCATGCAGCAATTCGATATTTGTTTGGCAAGAAGGATGCGAATCCCAGGATAATCAGATGGATATTATTGCTACAAGAGTTTGATCTGGAGATCCGGGACAGAAAGGGAAGAAAGAATCAAGTTGCAGATCACCTATCGCGATTGGAAAGCCGTTTGCATGTGAAGGAAGGTGATAGCATCAGAGAAGAGTTCCCCGATGAGCAACTCTTGGCAATAAGGGAAGCTGAAATCCCTTGGTATGCAGATATTGTGAACTTGCTGGTAAGTGGAGTATACCCACCTGAGGCAATGACTCAGCAAAGGAAGAAGTTGAGGCATGATTCCCGGTACTACATGTGGGATGAGCCGTATCTATTTAAGCAGGGACCGGATCAAGTGATGAGACGATGCATTCCAGAAATCCAGATTGCAGAAGTACTGAGTAGTTGTCATTCATCGCTGTATGGAGGTCATCACGGAAGAGAGCGAACAGCTCACAAGGTGCTATAGTCAGGTTTCTTTTGGCCTACACTGTTCAGAGATGCTACAGCTTATGTCAAAATGTGTGATAAATGTCAAAGAACAGGAACAATCAGCAGGAGACAGGAGATGCCATTTCATCAGATATTACAAGTTGAGGTTTTTAATGTATGGGGGATAGACTTTATGGGCCTATTTCCACCGTCATTTGGTAATCGTTACATCTTGGTAGCAATGGACTATGTGTCTAAGTGGGTCGAGGCAGTAGCCTGTCCCAGGAACTACAACAAGGTGGTGACGAAATTTGTGAAGAAGCAGATTTTCACCAGGTTCGGTACGCCCCGAGATATTATCAGTGATGGAGGGGCTCATTTTGTGAATGCAGGTTTCAGAAACTTTCTAGCTAAGTATGGGGTGCGACACAAGGTGGCGACAGCGTATCATCCCCAAACTAGTGGGCAAGTGGAGGTGTTAAACAGGGAGATTAAGCAGATTCTGCAGAAAACAGTGAATGCACGATGAATTGATTGGGCAAGCAAACTTGACGATGCGTTGTGGGCTTACAAAACTGCATACAAGACACCCATTGGGACTTCTCTGTATAGATTGGTTTATGGAAAGGTATGTTATCTACCTGTGGAGCTGGAACATAGAGATTTTTGGGTCGTAAGAAAGCTAAATATGGATCCCGAGCTAGCAGGAAAGAAGAGGTTAATGCAGCTGAGCGAATTAGACGAGTTTCGATGGCACGCCTATGAAAGTGCTAAATGTTACAAGGAGAACCTAAAAGGTGGCACGACAGGCACATGGTGCATCAGATCTTTCAGCCAGGGAAAAAAGTGTTGTTGATCAACTCGAGGTTGAAATTCTTCCCAGGGAAGCAGCGGTCCAAGTGGTCAGGGCCGTTTGATGTTGTGAGAATGACCCCACACGGGGTAGTTGAATTATGGCAAGAGGATAAAAGTGCCACATTTTTGGTGAACGGGCAGAGATGA
The DNA here is from genome assembly GCA_035772735.1 of Datura wrightii. NCBI lineage: Eukaryota > Viridiplantae > Streptophyta > Magnoliopsida > Solanales > Solanaceae > Datura > Datura wrightii. The sequence goes on along the minus strand of JASDFA010000016.1, from coordinate 47,807,114 downwards.
AAGCACTACTGGGGTGAAGACGTTATTCGAGAGAAGAAGTCTATCACTTTAGTAGATGATTAAGGAGGAAAAACGTCGAGCCGCGACGGTAAACCAGGCACTGCACGGGAGGCAACCCGTGAATGTAATGTAATAGATTAGTTAGGATTATAAAATAAAAAAGAGAAAAGGGCTGGCAATAGTTGAGAGGCAACCTATGATTTCTAACAAATTTTTGTGGTTGAATGATTTTTAGGTGAAATGGAGGGCCAAAATACAAAAGTGCAAAGGGAAAATCAAGGTAAGAAAATAAAACTTGGGGAAAAGTCCAGAGAGCCTTCGCGATGGCTCCGTGTCACGGAGGAGGACCTCCTCGTTACCCTCCGTGACACATTGAGTTGCATTCTGAAATTTTTAACAAAATTCCAGTGAGCCTCCGCGATGGCTCCGTGTCACGGAGCCTGGCCTCTGCGATGGCCTCCGTGACATGTTGAGGCTCATGTCGCGTCGGGTCACCGGGTAAACCCGCGCAAAATCCACCCTTTTAACCCCAAATTCCGTAACTTTTCCCTATTTCCTTAAACCCTCCGCGACCAAAACCCCAAAACCCCTTCTCCCTCAACGTGCCACGGACCTAGTGATAAAATTTCTTCGATTCTTAGTAGAATTCATCAAGTAAAGGTATGTTTTCGAATTTGTTCTCATTATTGCTGAATATTTCGATTCTTAAACATGTTTTCTTTGATGAAATTTCGCCCTAAGTGATTAATAAGTGTTGTAATCAATTGAGTTATGGATTAATGAGGTTCATATGATCGTTGTGATTAGATTAACTCAATAGTTACATGATTTGTTAAAAATCTTACGATGTTGATAACTAGGGTTGAGAATTTAAATAGGAAGAAGAAGAAATGGGTTAAAATGGAAATATTTTGGGTTGTGCATGTTGTTTGAATTGAAACGTATTGTGATTGATGTGGATTATGCTATGGTAGAAGATGGATTTTCGGGGGATGAAAGTAGGGAATTATCATAGGTTGTTGTGCGCAAAGTGCAAAGTGCTCATGATTATATAATTGAATCGATGGAGGAACTTTCATAATGCATTGTATGAAGTCTGAGTAGTACGAAGAAATTGTTCCATCGACTTGTATGAATGCACTGAGCATGTTGGGAGTTAAGAACTGAAAAAACATGAATGTTCTTGTCAAATTGTGTTGACTGCGGCTAACGACTAAGTGTGGGATGATCAAATTAAGCCCAGCCTTAGTCGTAGCCAACTATGCCTCCAATAACATTTGAAATGTATGTTTTTGAATGCACAGGACAAATGTCTGGAAGGCAGGATAAAGGAAAGGGCACATCCACATCTGGTGCCAGCAGAAAAAGAGTAAGAACTGGGGCAGCAGTACCAGCAGCACCACCTGTTCCTCGAGGGCAACGCCGACAGTATGGAACAAGATGGGTGACAGATGAGGGGAAGAAATGGTATTCCAAACACAAGGAAACCAGGTATTTCCCGAAGGAACAGGTAGCACGGAAACCACTAGCACAGGAATTCCCACGGATCCTACATAGGATTGACACTATTGGGTTAAACTTCATTTTTGAAGAACCCAAAGAGTGCAACCTTCATCTTATCCGGGAATTCTATACTAACTAGAACCCGACTTTGCGCAGCCACACCATCAACATCAGAGGGAAGGTGGTTACTTTTGAACCACACCATTTAAATGCAATCCTGGGGGCGTGGAACACAGACGCTCATGTCCTCCGCTAGCTGAACATCACTCCACCATACGCGGATATCAGACACACTTTATGTGGAGCTCGATCGACAGCCAGGTGGAGTCGGCATAAGGAAAGGGGCTACCACCAGACATTGTCATATTCCCAGATGAACAGAGAAGCTCAGATATGGTTGAAGATAGTTTGCTCTTGTCTGATCCCGGGGTGCACATGACTGATGTCACCCGGGATAGAGTTTTTCTAGTTTATGAACTGATGAAAGGGCTGGAAATTAATGTTGGGGCGGTGATCATCTTCGCCATGAAGAGAGCCCGACTGGATCAGGGGCATCGGTATGGGTTCGGTTGTCTTCTCACCACTTTCCTCAGGGGCCACGGTATTGAAGAAGAGGCCCTTGGACTACATTCCTCAGATTGAGAGGCGTGCTTTGGATGTCACTAAAACCAAAGCACCTGATACTACATATGGGCCTGTGCTTACACTAGCCGAGCGACATGCTCGGGATGATCAATACATGGCCCGAATGTATGGGATGCAGACGTTGCAGCTGCGCATTGGTGGAAGGCCCTGCGATGGAGGATGAATTGTGGCAGCTCGACATGGACTATCCATTCAATGAACATGCCCGAGCTTTATGCCAAGTGGGGCCCGCATTTGTAGAGCCTGTGGATGATGACGTCCCTACTGATGAGGAAACACACCGGGAGGACTGGGACATTGAGTTGGAGGAGGACGGCGGGGACGATTCTGATCTTGGCGATGAGGCGCTGGCACCTGATGAAGAGATTGAATAATTTGATTGATCAGGGAGTTACACCACCCAAACTTTGTTTTTAATTGCAACTATGTGAACACTGGGGACAGTGTTCCGATTAAGTGTGGGATGGGAGTAGTTAGGTGCTAGCTGTTTGTGTTTGTGTTTTTGTGGTTGTGCTAATTGTTACTCTGTGACTCTGTGTTTCATGTTATGCGACTGATGAAATTGTGGTAACAGGTGTTGTAATAAATATTAAGCTGCTGCTGCTTGTGATGTGTAAATTTTTTGTGATGTGTAAATTTTTGGATTATATTTAATTTTTTCTATCAAATTTTTTTGTTTAGGTTCTCGGTTTTTGTTTTCGGTGCTTTTCCCGAGAATAGTCCCCTTGAACCGACGTCTTAGATAGTGACTGTTCCCTATGATGGATGGATGACGACTGTATTAAGGGAAATTTAGTCGATAGGTTTAGATTTTTTTCTTTCGTTTGTTTTCCAAATGTGTAGCTAATTAATGGTTTGACATTCTTGTTATGTGCTACACATGATTGTAAGATTCAAGTGTGATTCGTACGAAAGCATGCAAATGTTTTAAACATGTTGAGATACCTAGGCCCTAGAATTCGATTCGGTGTGATCAAGGCTTAATTAGTGAATTCTTGTAATTAACTGAATGAAGAGTCTGTGAATATGTCTTAAGTTGAGCATATGCAGTGAGTGTGAGTTTTCGACTATTCCATGCTATTGTGAAGTATCTAGAACTTGCTTGGTGTGTATATTAAATGAAATGAAGGATGTGGATTGTAGGAAAGGATGTAGGAATTTCTTTGAATGAACCAAAAGTTTCTCCCTTATTGTACCCACCTTGAATGTTAAATCATAGTTAGCCCCATTGAGCCTTTAGCCTATTCTTTGATAGATACAAACCGAGCTTAATCCTTTTTTTTATTAGCCGTGAATTTGATCCAAAACTCCTAAGCGCTTAAGAAAAACAATTTTCTCAAAGAGTGAAGGAGTGAGAAGCTTGAAACGGAAGGGAAAGTGGAAGTGGTGAAAGTTAAAAGAAAAAGGTCAAAGGTGCACTTGTTTGGAATTGATTAATTATTAGTAGAGAGTAAGAAAATCAATGAATGAAAAAAAAGAAGAAAGTTGCTTAAATACTCTTTGCTAGTAAGTCGAGTGTGCCTAAAGAAATGGGAACAAAAACAAAGAGAAAATTCAAGAGTGAGAGGATTGAGGAAGAAGTAATGTCCGTAATGAATGTGAGATGTATTAAAAGCGCTTGGGGAAGCTAGTTACTATTATTGGTTAGCCCAGTATTTACTAGTTCCTTAGCTTACATTACAACCCATTAAGTCCTACCTGATCTTACGTCATGCATCCTTAAATTAGTGGAGTAAAACACTAAGGGCAACTTATGGTTCACGACATGATGCATGTGAATTCTTTGAGAGAGCGAGCATAATCTTATTCACATACCCCTACATGTAGTTCTTTGGAAATGTTATGAGTGCACATGGGGTAACTCTCTTGTGTTGTGAGGGCACATGCTTAATGAGAGATAACATTCGTGTCGGATGTCTTGATCGGTTAATTTTCACGAGTTTGCCAAGATCGAGAGTCGATTCTTGAGGTTAGGAGGTCTTAATGTGGTGTATTTCATTTTATTGATGAAACCGTGCATGCTCTTTTGATGATTTGCTATCTTAAATAATCCTTATAGCCGTAGCTTGAATGGTCTTGCCAAATTAGCTATGCGTGGGTTTCAATTGCATGAGATGTGAAAGTATTGTTCGAGGACGAATAATGTTTTAAGTGTGGGGTAGGTGATCTTGGGCATAATTGCATGCCCAAGTGATACTTTAATACTTAATTTCTACTTGTCTATCCACTTTTATTTGTGCATTCTCATGTGATTTGTATGTAAATATGGATTTATACTAACCAACATGATTAGTGTTGTTTTGTAGTCTAGAAGGAATTTTTGGAAGCTAATCTACAAGTTGGTGAAGTGTGGAAATGGACTCGGAAGCAAGAAACGGAAGTCGACAAGGAAATGGGCCAAGTTTGGTGCTCCGCGTGGAGGCCGTGTCACGCTACCATCGTGGAAGCAGTCTGCCTAGAGTTTAATTTTATATCAAATTCCAGTGGATGTGAGCGTTACCTCCATGACACGGAGGTGATGCTCCGCGATACACTCCGTGCCATGCTGAGGATAATTATCCGGAACCCCAAGTTCCAATGGAGGTGCGCGATGGCACCGTGGCAGGGAGCTGAGGCTCCGCGATACGCTCCATGCCACGCTGAAGGCAATTACCTTGAAGTTGAGTTGCAGTGAAGGTCCGCAACAGGGCCGTGGTACAGAGGTGATGCTCCATGATACAGTCCGTGCCACGTTGCCAGTTATTCCGGAAAAAATTCTCACTAGTATAAATAGCACACTTAGGTTTTATTTTAAAGTATCTGACATTTTCGGCAAGAACATGGATAGTAGGAAGTTGAGAAGAAGAATTCCTAGGGTTAATTCGCTTCCTTTTTCTCTTTAATTTCAATTGCTTGTATGAATTCTACTTTTTTTGAAGATGTTTAATCCGCAAATGAGTGGCTAATTCACCTCTTGCTGAGGTTAAGGATAATTGTAGAGGAATGTAATTAATAATTATTTCAGTTTTCTTCTTCTCTATAACGGTTGTTCTATCAATTCTTGTTTTTACTATGTTAATGTTTGGCCAATGTTAATCTATATTCTAGAATTCTAATTTTGATTCTGAAAGGAAAATTAATTGGATAGATGTGAATTGGTGGAATATGATCTTTTCTTGGTTGATAGAATTAAGAGAAGATTTACGTTCAGAATAGAAATATATCTGTAATGTCATATTTGGTCATTTATGGAATTTGTTATGTATGGCTAGAGCATGGGGTTTTTGCATCAAAGAAATGTGTAATGTAAGTCTCATGATTCTTTAGTTGGTGAGGAGTCGAAAGATCTAATCCATGGGTTATTAATTCCTGACTAACAACCGAAGAGAAGATAGACTGATTTTGATTAATAAATTACATCGCTGCATGTTTGCCTTAACCTCAGCTTGTTCAATGCTATTGTTCAAACTTTAAATTCCAATATTCACTTAGGTTCACATTAACTAGTAATCTTGACTCAAAAACATTATTTGGTTGGTTGTCTACCTTCATAACGATATCGTTCACTGACAATTAGGATAATTACTACCATAATTCAGTCCTTGTGGGATCGATACTTGGCTTAAAATAAAGCCACTTTACTACTTGTACGACCACGTACACTTGTGTGTAGTTGGGTCCAAACAAACAAAACCAAAGTCAGAAAGAAAATTTAGATACATTAACTGAATTCAACAACTAGTTTAGATTTTAAAATGAAATTCACATATGAAACTGCAATAGGGTCGGTAGAGAACAAGTGTGAGTATTTGGGCCTCATATCTGCTTCGGCCTCCCACGTAGCTCCTTCAACTTGCTGATTCCTCCATAAAACCTTGATTGAAGCTATTTTCTTATTCCTCAATCTACGAACCAATCGGTCTAGGATTTGGACCGATACCTCCTCATAGGAGAGGCTATCCTTGACTGCCACATTATCCAATGACACCACAGAGGTTGGATCTCCGATACGCTTTTTCAAAAGTGATACATGGAAAACTGGATGTACAACTACTAGTTCTGAAGGTAACTCTAGCTCATAGGCTACCTTGCCGATAAGCCTCAAAATTCTATAGGGTCCCACATACCTAGCACTGAGTTTCCCCTTCTTCCCAAACCTCATCACCCCTTTTATAGGAGAAATTTTTAGGTATACCCAGTCATCAACTGAAAACTCTAGCTCTCTTCTTTGCACATCGGCATAGGATTTCTGACAGCTCTAGGCTGTTTTCGATCCTTCTCGGATGATCTGAACTTTCTGCATCGCCTCATGAACCGAGTCTGTCCCTATCAAGGTAGCATCACTGACTTCAAACCAACCTATAGGATATCTACACCTCCTCCCATACAATGCCTCAAATGGGGCCATTTGGATGCTGGAATGATAGTTGCTGTTGTACTCAAATTCGATAAGAGGCAGATGGTCATCCCAACTACCCTAAAAATTGATAGCGCACGCACTTAGCATATCCTCTAGAGTCTGAATAGTCCAATCAGCTTGCCCATCTGTCTGCGGGTGAAAAGCTGTACTGAGCTTGACCTGGGTACCTAGTCCTTTTTGAAAAGATTTCCAGAAGTGAGAGGTGAATTGGGTACCTCTATTTGAAATAATGGACAAGGGCACTCCATATTGTCTGACTAGTTCTTGAGTATAAAGTCTAGCATAGTCCTCAGCTGAATCTATGGTTTTGACTAGGAGGAAATGTGCTGACTTAGTCATTCGGTCTATTACCACCCAGATTGAGTCATGCTGCCGGCGAGTCCGCGGTAGACCCGTAATGAAGTCCATGTTTATTTTTTTCCACTTCCATGTGGGTATACTAATATCCTGAGTCATACCTCCGGGTCTCTGGTGTTCTACCTTGACTTGCTGGCAGTTCGGGCACTTAGCTACAAATTCAGCATTGTCTCTCTTAATTCCATTCCACCAGTAAAAGTCCCTCAAGTCGCGGTACATTTTAGTAGCTCCAGGGTGAATGGAATACCTTGAGCTGTGTGCCTTAGCTAAAATCTACTGTCTCAACTCACCGATATCTGGCACACACAACCTTCCCTGATAATGGAGCACTCCATCTCCCCCTTGGGAGAAAGCCTCAACTTCTTTTCTGAGAACCGCTTCCTTGAGTTTAAGTAGAACTGGATCTTCCTCTTGTCTGGACTTAACTTCAACTACCAAAGATGAACTTGACCCACTTTGTACTACACCTCAACCTTCGGCTGAGTCTACCAGCTGCACCCCTAACTGGGCTAGTCTGTGAACATCCTTTGCTAACTCCCTTTTTCCTCCCTCAAAGTGAGCTACACTTCCCATAGATCGTCTGCTTAGGCGTTAGCCACCACATTGGACACTCATGTCATAATATTTATAGAGCTCCAACCACCTTCTCTTTCAGAGGTTCAGGTCCTTCTGACTAAACACGTACTAAAGACTCTTGTGATCTGTGAACACATCCACGTGAGCTCCGTACAAGTAGTGTCTCCATATTTTTAATGAGAATATCACCACTGCCAACTCCAAGTCATGAGTTGGATAATTCTTCTCATGGACTTTGAGCTGTCTGGAGGCATAGGCTATCACTTTACCCCACCGCATTAAACACAACCAAGTCCAACTATGGAGGCGTCACAATATACAACCAACCCATCTGTTCCATCTAGTAGGGTCAAAACTAGAGCGGTAGTGAATCGAGTCTTCAACTCCTAGAAACTCTTCTCACACTTATCCGACCACTGAAATTTCACCTTCTTCTGAGTCAACCTAGTTAGAGGAGATGCTATGGAGGAGAAACTTTCCACAAACCATCGGTAATATCCCGTTAAGCCTAAAAAACTCCTGATTTCTGTTAGAGAGGTAGGTTTGGGCTAATCCTTCTCTACTGCTATTTTATGAGTTTCTACTTATATCCATTCACCTGAGACCACATGACCTAAGAAGGTCACAGACTTCAACCAGAATTAACACTTGCTGAATTTGGCGAATAGTTGGCGATCTCGGAGGGTCTATAATGCTAACCTTATGTGATTGGCATGCTCTTCGTCATTTCTAGAGTACACCAGAATGTCGTCGATAAATACAATGATGAACATATCCAGGTACTGCTTTAAGACCCTATTCATCAAATCCATGAAGGCTGCTGGGGCATTTGTTAACCAAAAGGACATCACTAAAAACTTGTAGTAACCATACCGAGTTCTGAATGTTGTTTTTGGTATGTTACACTCTCTGACCCTCAACTGATGGTATCCTGATCTGAGGTCGATTTTGGAGAAACATATGGCTCCCTGAAGCTGATCGAATAGGTCATCAATTCTAGGTAAGGGATATATGTTCTTGACTGTGACTTTGTTCACCTGACGGTAATCTATGCACATTTTGAGGGTACCGTCTTTCTTACGCACAAATAGAACTGGAGAACCCCAGGGAGAGATGCTGGGTCTGATAAAATCCTTATCAAGAAGATCTTTTTGCTGCTCATTCAACTCCTTAAGCTCAGCTAGAGCCATTCTGTAAGGAGGAATGGAGATGGGATGAGTGTCTGGAAGGAGATCTATTCTGAAGTCTATTTCCTATTTAGGGGGGACTCCAGGAAGATCTTCAGGAAAGACATATAGAAACTTGTTGACAAAAGGAACTGACTGAATGAATGGGGTCTCAGAGTTGGAATCTTTGACTTGAACCAGATGGTATAAGAATCCTTTGGAAATGAGTTTCTGAGCCTTAAGGAAGGAAATAAACCTACCCTTAGGTGCTGAACTACTGCCCAACCATTCTAACACGGGCTCATCTGGAAACTGAAACTTGAAAACTCTAGTCCTGCAGTCAACTGAGGCATAGCAGGAGTGTAACCAATCGATGCATAGAATAAGGTTAAAGTCGACCATGTCTAGATCTACAAGATCAGTTGGGATGATTTTATTCAAGAGTGAGACTAGGAAGTTTCTATACACCCGACTGGCTCTAACTGACTCACCAACTGGGGTGGAAACTGAGAAGGGTTCTGATAGGACCTTCGGACTGATGTCAAACTGAACTGCTACATAAGGAGTCACAAATGAAAGAGTAGCTCCTAGATCTAGGAGGGCATACACATCTAGATGAAAGAGACGTAACATACCAGTAATTACGTTAGGTGAACTTTCCTGATCTTGACGAGAAGAGAGAGCATAAAAACGATTCTAGCATTGACCGCCATCTATACCTGATGGGTTGGCCTGCTGAGCTGGTCGGCCTGTTGGAGCTGATGAGGTAGTGGATTGTGATATTCCTCTCCCTGCTAATGGGCACTCCCTAAGCCTGTGTCAAAGCTGTCCACACCCGAAACAACCCTCTTGTCCTTGAAGGCATTCTCCTTGGTGATTTCTACCACACTTGGGACAAGCTGGATACTTATTTCATGTACTGGGGGCCTGAGATTGAGTGCCGAAAGACCCACCCCTCCGATCCTGGCGGGACCGATAGGTTGGTGCGCTGGCTTAACTAGGTGCTGGAGCCCTCTGCTGTTGTGGGCGGCTACTACCGCCAGCTCTCTGGTGGCCAAAATCTGACTGGCCTGTTCTTACCCGCTTGTTCTTTTGTTCCATATCCTTCAATTTCTCGGCCTCAATCAATTGAGCATAAAAAATTAGGCTGGACAAATCCATGTCTTTAATCAGCATTGCGGTCCTGCACTCTTTGAGGATCAGATTAGACATTCCATTCACGAACTTCGGCATGCGAGCCCTTAGCTCGGCCACCATCTCTAGAGCATACTTTGATAGTCTAGTAAACTCCAGAGCATACTCCTCCACTATCCGGTTGCCCTACCGTAGGTTCATAAACTTTGCCATCTTAGCCTTCCTCAACTCCTCGAGAAAGAACCTATCCAGAAAAGCTGTATGAAACTCTTCCCACTCAATCGGTCTTGCTTTTACTGACCGCCCCTCCTTCCACTGCTCATACCAAACCTGGGCTACCCCTTTTAGCTAGTAGACAGCCAGGTCAACACTTTCGAAGGAGCTGACACCCATGATCCGGGTGATATTTCTGACCTCGTCTAAAAAGCCTTATGGGTCCTCTCCCACCTTTATTTCGTGAAAGTCCGGAGGGTTCATCCGGGTGAAATCCAGCACCCCAGTAGAAGTTGCAGACCCATTTGTGGCTACTGAACCCACCTGCTAGTTCATTTAATGGGTGACAATCTGATCAACCAACTGAATTGCCGCCCTAAATTCAAAAGTAGCCACAGAGTCGCCCTGAGGAACTGTCAGAGTAGGTGGAGTGGGTCTGTTAGTGTTTCTGGCTATCCGCCCATTTCCACGTCTAGGAGGCATTGTTCACAGAAAGAAAAAGGACACGATTTAGAAAGACGTCTTTGGAACAGGACTTTAACGCACGATAAAGAATATGAAAAAAAGGGAATTTTCCTAATAACATCTCATAGCCTCCTCTTCATAAATGTGGTGCACTTCACACCCATGAAAAGGACTCTACTCGATGCGGCTTTCAGACTTGCCGAGGATACTCTAAACCTAGTGTTCTGATACCAAGTTTGTCATGCCTCGAGCCAACAAACTGGACGTAACACGGTACTTGGAGCCACAAGTGACCCTAAGTCAACCCTTGGTCTATCATATACTGACATTCTGAGTTAACATGCATAGCGGATCTTATAAATAACAACTTTAGCAGTTTAAGAAAATGCAAAGACTGAAGGTAGAGAAGTAAATAATAAATCTGAAATACAATTCTGAAAGACAAGTCTGGTCTAAAAGCCAACTACTGAGGAGTTACTGGGACAGGTTCCCAGCTAACTCAAAGTCTAAACAAAACCATAACTAAATGAAATATATAAACAAGGCCCTCGAATGATGAGGAATCAAACTCGGATCTATTGAAGTGGAATGCTTTGAAATTGACACAACTATTTGTGATTGACCTGAGAACCTGCAGCTTTATCATAAAACGATACAACATGAAAAACATGCGTCAATACTTTGAATGTACTGAGTAAGTGGTAGAAACATACTGAATATAAAGTCTGAACTAAAAATGAGACGCCATGACCAAAACGTAAGCTGAACTAAACTACTAATATAATCTGAAATGGTAAAGAAGACCCTATCTGATGGTCATGAGCAATCCCTAAGTCTGAATCACTGAATCTAAGATATTGTACTGAATTGAGCTGCTCATTCTGATACTGGACTGAACTGACTAGTGGGAGAGTCTATAACCGACATATAACCATATGAGCTAGACGTGGAGTCCGGTGTATACACCCCACTGGTAGGACCCAATATACCTTGCCAGGGTATAAAGGCATGAAATAGATGATCAAAAAATATCTGGGGAAAATCAGGACAAATAATACTGAAAACCTACGCTGGCAACGTAGTTTTGGGAACCTTGGTGCGCTGGAACCCCGGCCTACTCGGTGCTAAGTTCTACTCCCACTGGAAAACCTAAACTAAACTACTAAGATGATAGCTCAAAACTGCGGTCCAAGACTAGTTAGGGATGAATAACTGCATGTACCCTGAGAGTCTTATCGGACTAGATTCTGAAACTGGGTTCTAAGACCAGTTAGAGCTGCTTATCTAGAAGCATCGTAACCATCTATAAAATAACTAATAACTGAATTGGGGTCCTTGGGCTGGTCAGAGCTGTAACTGAATGTCATGACTGCCTAATGGACCAAGTATCTAAAATTCTGAATCTGACTGTGAGAACTGGGACGCACCACTGACACCTCGAAAGCAAACTAGAATCAAACTGATCAGTTGACATTTTCTGGACAACATTGAGGTTGCTAAATTCTAACTGAAACTAGACTAGTATGATTCTGACTGAGACTAGACTGATAGAATTCTGTATTCTAACTAACCAAATTTATAAGCAGCTACTAGAGAGATCATTCATGTGGACAACAGGGAAAAGTTCATACTAAAAGGAAAATTTCATGAATTTGGGAGTTTCATCCAACAGTGCAAAAATCATTCTCATTCAGGGGATATTTACCCAACACATACGAATAGCAAGAAAATTCTAAGAATTCATCCCAAAGCATTCTTCCTATACAGAAGAAAAATTTATCGAACAAGAACCTTTACTCAAAGATTAGGGTTCATATTCACTTTTGTAATAATACTGACAAATTGATGAGAAACTGATGAAGATTATATCAATAATAAATATGAACACCATTCTAAGTGAAATTAACGAGAGTCAACATGAAGGTTTCTCATACTCGAAAACTCAGGGCTTAGAATTACTAGAAGAAATTGAGGAGGATCTTGAGGGCACAAGGGAAGAACAATCCCTTTGCTAAAACCCCACATACCTGATGAAGAAGCCTGAAGGAATTGCCAGAGAATTGAAGAAGAAGGATCTGCCCTGGGTTGAAGCTCTGAACTACTCTAAGAGGAACTCTATGTTCTGTTTCTGGGAAGTTTGAGTGGGGAATGAGAAAAAGAACCCATTACCCCCACTAAAGCGTCTGAAACTGATTTTAAAATGACGTTGTTTAAAGCTTAGGAAGGTAGGAATTTAATAAATAGCCCTTAGAAATTTGCTGGGAAAAACTATCAGGTATTCATAACGGGTGACCTAACGAGTCGTGGTGTCTGCAAACGACTCATGGTCATGCCCGTAAGGTACACTGCTTGGAAACTCCAGTGGGTGACCACGAGTGACTTAACGAGTCGTGGTCACTGGACACGACTCGTGGTCACCAGACATCGACCACACTGGCTCAACCCCTGGGAAATTAATACAAGGCTGGTCACGGGTCACTCAATGAGTCGTTCCCACTAACGAGTACTCATGGTGACCACCCGTCAAGTACCTGCCAACTTCTCAGGTTTCTGGATTCTGGCCTAACAATGAGTGACTCAACGAGTCGTGGGGCCTGACCACGATTTGTGAAGTTGCCTGTTGGAAACACTAACTCATCATCTTGGCATCCTTATCACGGTTGACCTGACGAGTCGTTGGGTCCTTTAACGACCTGTCAGGTTGGTCGTTCTGCAACTTTTCTACAATTTTCCATATTTCCTGAATTAAGTCCTGATATTGATTTTGATCTTCCGGGGCATTACAATAATAGGGGTAGAGTCACCTCAATTTTTGTTAATTGTAGAACGTTATAAATTTCAAGGAGCAAACTATTAGATGGATTGAGGTTGCCAATTGATATTGTCTACCTAAAAAGCTCAAAAGTCAAAATCAAAAATAAAAAAAATTCAAACTGATTAATCTGAAACCAAACTTAAAAAATTCAATCCAATCCAAATTAATTTGGATTGTACTTTTTTTAAATCTAAAAATCAAAAAATTCAAATTAAAATTCTCATATTCAATCCGATGACCTAAACGCTCAACCCTACTTAGAGATGAAACCCCTGGCCAGCATCCTCTACTCATCTGGCCCTATTTGACTATAGAACAAACTATATCTACTTATAATTCATAGAAAATAGTTCTATCTCTTCTAATTTGCTAGCAAATCTGGCCTTCATAGCTCTTTAAACGTGAATATCTTAAATAATTAGTCTGATGAGCATTGTAGCAGCCTTTTTCTTTTTCCGAAGAATACTATGATTTCTCTTCTTCCAAATACAGTGTTGACTCTTCTTGTTTTACTCTTAAAAGTGTTTTCACATATGGAATCCCACTTTGACAAAAAAATGTGCACAATATTTCTTTTTAAGTTTTAAAGTTGTTATTTCAGTTTTCAATTTTTCAGCAATATAACATTGTCTAACATTTTGTAACTTTTAATTAAACTACTATAATTTTCATATTTGTCAAAAAAATTTTAACTATAAGAATCAGAGTAGTGTATTAAAGCAAATAACTAACATTTTATTAACTTGAAAGAGAGCTTGTCAGTATAAATAAATATTATCATTAAAAATGGATCTGAAATTTTAATTTCATGAGTTTAATTTTTAAAATTCTCACTAAATTTGTAGTTATGATTTCAGATGAACTCATAGCCCAAGAGCAACATCTACTCCTAATTACTAATATATATAATGTGTATATAAACTTCCGATTCCACCATTCCCTAAAGTAAATTTATAAGGTGTAAAATGATGAAATTGAACTATGGAAATCACATGATATTTTTCATGTTTGGTAGGACTTAGAAACAATATTTTGATATAATTATTAAAGAAAAGCTTCTATGTAAAAATAAATAAATAAAAATTTACAAAATTTGTCACTGTTTCAACCACTATATATCACATCACAATTACTAATTTGATTTTACTGCTATTCTATCCTAGAAATTGTATACAACATAGACTAACCCATTTCAATAGAATTATTGCCATAACATTATTGTCGTGGTCTGCTTTTGTGTTACGTTAAGTGCAATCTTCTTTTTTTAAAAAAAATTATGCATGAAATCATGATTTTATTTTATCGAATTGTAGTTCACAAATTGTAGGTGAAGTTTGATTTTACAGGAATATGTTATAGTGAAAAGTATTATCGGGAATAGTTATCATAATGACAAAATAAATTTTCATACTCTATGACATTATCTGAATTAGATGTGATAGAGAGTAAGACCATTGAAGAGAATAAAAAATATATTACTCAAAAACTAGTCATTAGCTTAATTATGGCGAGTCCAATTGCTATAGCTAATTTTTATACCCCGAAAGTTCAAAGAATAAACCCGAAACATAAATTAAAGAAAAATGAAAAGTCTGCATCAGGTCAAAAAATAAGTTGTTCTGTGACCAGTGAGGAGAGACCACGAGTCGTTAAGTGACTCGTGGTGAGGCCTGGGAACTTAAGGAGAATTTCAGTGCTTTGGGTGGCCACGAGTCATGGTCAACCCCCATGAGGTGAGGAGACCCGTGGTTAAGGATAATTTGTAACTAGGAAATTTTAGGCAGTGCACCTAACAAGTTGTCACCATGAGTCATGGTCCGATACCGCGACCCGTTAGGTGACTCATGGATAGGCCTTGATTAGGAATTAGGGGAGGTAGGCAGTGTACCCAACGGGTCCTCACCACGACTCATTTAGGACACCACGAGTCGTGATGTCACCCGTGGAGACTCCAGGACCTTTAGAAACTATGGTCCATGAGAGGTGACCACGAGTCGCGGTCACTAACCATGACTCGTTAGGTCCCTCATGGTGACCTTCAGTGTAAACTAGGCGGTGTAGTCCACGAGTTTGACCACGAGTCATGATCACAGACCACGACCTGTTAGGTCAACCGCGGGACTGACACTTAGTTTTTCCCTGTGAATTTTTAAAGGTCTTTCAGTAATTTACTACCCTTTAAACTTTAAACTACGTCATTTTAGTCATAATTTCAGACTTCATAGTGGGGTTAAACGGTTTCTTTCCTCATTGTCCACTCAAACCTTCAGAAAACAGATCGTAGAATTCTCTCAGGGACTCTCAGAGCAAGAACTACGGCAGCCTACTTCTTCTCAGATTCTCAAGGAATTTCATTGGATTTCTTTATCAGGCATGTGGGAATTCAACAAGGGGATAGTTCTTCCCTTGTGTCCCCCAAAACCCTTCTCTAGTTCTCTGTAAATCCTAGCCCTGAGTTTTCGATTGTGAAGAGAATAAAAGACAATTCTTTGAATTAACATAGAATGATATCAATGATTATTTTATACATGATTTCCATCAGTTCATGATTAAATTGATGTTATTCCCGAAAAAGTGAATTCTAGCCCTACAGATTTTTGAATGTTAAAAAATTCTTGATAATGCTTCGTGAATACATATGGAATTATTATGTTATTATAATTATGGATATTTTTCCACTAGTTAGTGACAATATTGATGCTTATCCCTATACATTGAGTTTATCCCTAGTCCTTGAGAGCAAAGAAGATTAGAAATCTTGTTAAAGTCATTAACTTTGAAATCTTCCTGATTATATTAGTGTGGTGAAATCCCATATTATTTTATATGTTAAATTATTAGTCATGTACATGGTTGTTTAGATTTAGTTATAATGTGAGAATACTCAGTATCTGTCAGAAATTTCAGCTAATAAGTTTGACTATAGAATTTTCTGAGGTGTCAGTATTACCTCCAATTATTAGAATCAGATTCATAATTCAGTTTATTGGTACACTAGGCACTCATGAAACTTTAGATATATAGCTCTGACTAGCCTTAGGACCCCACTTTAGATCACAATTTGTTCTTAGATGGTTGCGACGCTTCTAGATAAGTAGCTCTGACCAATCTAGAACCCAGTTTTAGAATCGGTCCGATAAGACTCTTTGGGTACCTTCAGATATGTATCCCTGACTAGAATTGATCCCCAATTTCAAGCTATCAACTTAATATTCAGTCTAGAATTATCCAGTTGGAGTACTTAGCACCGAGCGGACCAGGGTTCCAACGCTCCCAGGTTCCCAGAACTACATTACCAGCGTAGGTTTCAGTAGTTACTGGCCTAATTGGCTTCAGACTTTTGTGATCACCAAATTCATGCCTTTATACCCTGGCAAGGTATATTGGGTCCTACCAGTGGGGTGTATATATTGGACTCCACGTCTAGATCACGTGGTTACATGTCAGTTATAGACTCTCCCACTAGTCAGTTCAGTTCAGTTTCAGTCTAGTTCAGCTCAGATCAGTGTTCCCGACATAGAACATGCTTTAACCATCGACAGGGTCTATCAGACCACCTCAGTTATTTCAGTTATCAGTTTAGAAGTTTTATATGGTCATCGCATGTCTTTTCAGTTCAACATTTTCTTTTATTTAAACTATTGTTTTATGTTCCTCTCATTTACTCAGTACATTCAAAGTACTGATGCATACTTTGCTGTAGCATTTTATGATACAGCTGCAGGATCATAATCTCAGCCCCACTAGCTGACCATCATCGAAGATCTCAGTTATCCCAGTTGGTGAGTCCTCATCCGTCGAGGATGGAGATTATTTGCTTTAGTTATACTTTCCTTCCTTTTTATTTAGATTTGGAGTTAGCTGGGGAGCTTGTCCTAGCAGCTCATCAGTCTTAGTGGCTTTTAGACATAGATTTGTTTTTCAAATTTAGATTAGTATTTCAGACTTGTAGTGTTGTCTTTAATATTTTCAAACACTATGAACTAGATTTATTTCTCTTATGTATTTAAAATTTCGTTTTAAACTTCTGTTGTATGTATTTTGTATTACTCAGAATGCTAGTGTATGATAGACCAAGGGTTGACTTGGGGTCACATGTGACTTCAAGTACCATGTTTCATCCAAGGTGTAAACTTGGGTTGTGATAAACTTGGTATCAGAACACTAGGTTTAGAGTATCATCGGATGTCTAAAGGCTGCATCGAGTAGAGTCCTGTTCATGGGTGTGAAGCGCGCCACACTTATGATGGGGATGCTACGAGATGTCATTAGAAAACTTCCCTTTATTTCATTCTCCTTATCGTGCATTGAAATTCAGTTCCAGAATCATTCTCCTAACTCGTGCTCTACTTCATTTCAGTGAATTATGCCTCCACGACGTGATAATGGAAGGAGGGCTGGTAATGCTCAATGACCTATCCCACCAGCCCCGACAGCCCCTCAGATGACTCTGCATCTACCGTAGAATTCAGGGCGGTCATTTAGCTGCTCGCCCAAATTGTTACAAACCAGGTCAACCAGCCGGTGGTACCAGTGAATACAAATAGGCCTGCAGCAGCAACTAGGGTGCGGTATATCACCCGAATGAACCCTCCATCCTTTCAAGGATTCAAGCTGGGGGAGAACCCCCAAGAGTTCGTGGATGAGATTAAAAAGATTACCTACATGATGGGTGTTAGCTCCTTGAAGAGTGATGACCTGGCTGCCTACCAGCTAAAAGGGGTAGCCCAGGTCTGGTATGAACAGTGGAAAGAGGGGCGACCAGCGGGAGTAGGACTGGTGGAGTGAGAGGAGTTCGACACAGCCTTCCTACACATATTTTTCCCTCGAGATCTCAGGGAGGGCAAGGTAGCAGAGTTCATGAACTTGAGACAGGGAAACAAGACAATAGAAGAGTATGCTCTGGAATTCACCAAGTTGTCCAAATATGCTCTAGAGATGGTGGTCGATACAATGTCACGCATGTTAAAATTTGTAAATGAGGTGTCGAACCTGGTCCTCAAAGAGTGCAGAAGACCGATGCCGATCAAAGATATCGACCTCTCCAGTCTTATTGTCTATGCCTAGTAGATTGAGGCCAAAACAATAAGGGACATGGAGAGAAAGAATAAACGGGAAAGGGTTGGCCAGTCAGATCATGGCCATCAGAAGTCTAGCGATAGCAATCGCCTACAGCAGCAGCAGTAGCAGCAACAGCAGAGAGCTCCAACGCCCAGTTCAACCAGCGCCCCTACCTTTCGATTTCACTAGGATCGGAAGGATGGAGCATCTAGCTCTCAGTTTCAGAGCTACAATGCCGGGAATAGGTATCCAGCTTGCCCCAAGTGCGACAATAATCACCCAGGAGAGTGTCTTCAGGGTCGAGAGGGCTATTTTGGTTGTGGACAACTTGGGCATCAGCTTAACGAATGCCCGTCAGCAGGATAGGGGAGGTCACAATCCACCACCTCAGCAGCACTAGCAGGCCGACCAGATCAACAGTCTAACACATTAGGTACAAAGGGTGGTCAATGCCAAAATTATTTTTATGCATTATCATCCCGTCAGGATCAGGAGAACTCACCGGATGTGGTCACGGGTATATTACGTCTTTTTCATATAGATGTATAAGCCTTGCTTGATTCGGGGGCCACACTATCATTTGTGACTCCCTAAGTAGCAGTTCAATTCGATATCAGTCCAAAAATCCTATCAGAATCCTTCTTAGTCTCCACCCCAGCTGGCGAGTCAGTTAGAGCCAGTGGGGTGTATAGAAACTATCCAATCTTAGTTTGCAATAACGTCATTCCAGCTGACCTTGTAGAGTTAGATATGGTTGACTTCGAATACATTCTTGGCATGGATTGGTTACACTTTGTTTATGCCTCAGTTGACTGTAGAACTAGGGTCGTCAGGTTTCAGTTCCCTAATGAGTCAGTTCTAAAATGGTCGGGCAGTAGTTCAGCGCCGAAAGATAGGTTTATTTCCTACCTTAAGGCCAGGAAGCTTATTTTAAGGGATGTATTTATCATCTAGTTTGGGTCAAGGATTCTGATTCTGAGACCCTAATTATCCAGTCAGTCCTTGTTGTCAGAGAGTTTCCAGATGTGTTCCCCAAAGTTCTTCTCTAAATTCCTCTTGAACGAAAATTGACTTCGCCATAGACCTTATTCCAGATACTCAGCCCATCTCCATCCCTCCTTATAGAATGGCTCCAGCTGAACTTAAGGAGTTGAAGAAGAAGCTAAATGATATTCTTGATAAGGGTTTTATCAGACCTAGCATCTCTCCTTGGGGTGCTCCAGTGCTATTCGTGTGAAAGAAAGACAGTTTCCTCAGAATATGCATCGATTACCATCAGTTGAACAAGGCCACAGACAAGAATAGGTATCCCCTACCCAGAATTGATGACATGTTCGACCAACTTGAGTAAGCTAGCTTTTTCTCCAAAATAGATCTCAGGTTGAGGTATCATCATTTAAGAGTCAGAGAGTGTGACATACTGAAAACAATTTTCAATATTCGGTATGGTCACTTCGAGTTTTTGATTATGTCCTTTGGACTAACAAATGCCCCTGCAGCCTTTATGGACCTGATGAATAGGGTCTTCAAGTAGTATCTGGATATGTTCATCATCGTATTTGTCGACGACATTTTGGTATACTCTAGAAATGAGGAAGAGCATGCTAATCATTTAAGGATAGTGCTTCAGACACTTAGAGACCGGCAGTTGTTCGCCAAGTTCAGCAAGTGTGAATTTTGGTTGAAGTCCATCACATTCCTAGGTCATGTAGTCTCGGGTGAGGGTATTTAGGTTGATCCTCAAAAGATATCAACAGTGAAAGACTGGCCCAGACCCAACTCTCCAATCGAAATCAGAAGTTTCTTGGGTTTGGCCGGTTACTACCGACGCTTTGTAGAAGGCTTTTCTTCTTTAGCATCTCCGCTGAATAGGCTGACTTAGAAGAAGGTGAAATTCAAGTGGTCAGATGTGTGTGAGAAGAGTTTCCAGAAGTTAAAAACTTGACTCACTACTGCTCCAGTATTGACTTTACCAGAAGGATCAGAGGATTTGTAGTATACTGCGATACTTCTAGAGTTGGACTCGGTTGTGTTCTGATGCAGCGGGGTAAGGTGATAGCCTACGCCTCTAGACAACTCAAGGTTCATCAGAAAAATTATCCAACTCATGACTTGGAGTTGGCGGCGATGGTGTTCGCGTTGAAGATATGGAGACATTACCTATAAGGGGCTCATATTGATATTTTTACTGATCACAAGAGCCTCCAGTATGTATTCAGTCAGAAGGACCTGAAGCTTCGCCAGAGAAGGTGGTTAGAGCTCCTAAAGGATTATGACATGAGCGTGCTATATCACCCAGGCAAAGACAATATGGTGGTTGATGCCCTAAGAAGAGTGTCTATAGGTAGCGTGGCTCATACTGTGAAAGGCAAAAAGGAGTTGGCGAAGGATATTCACAGACTAGCTCGGTTAGGGGTGCAGTTGATTGACTCAGTTGAGGGTGGAGTGGTGATGCAAAACGGGTCAGACTCCTCTTTGGTTGTTGAAGTTAAGTCCAAACAGGATGAAGATCTCATTCTACTTAAACTCAAGGAAGCGATTCTCAGGAAGGAAAGAATTTCGTCCCCTCAACTGCCTATAACCCACGTTCTTGCTCAACCAAGTCAGAATAATTAAATATAAACCTAAGTGTGCTATTTATACTAGTGGAAATTTTTCCCGGAATAACAAGCAACGTGTCACGGAGTGCATCGCGGAGCACTACCTCCGTGACACGGTGAAAACGCAGACCCTCACTGGAAATTTATGTTCTAGGTAAATATAGGCAACGTGCCACGGCATGTAACGCGGGGCTTGGCCAACGTGCCACGGCGCCGTCGCGAACCTTCACTGGAAATTTGCCAAAATAAATCATCCGAGGCAGACTGCCTCCGCGATGGCAGCGTGACACGGCTCCATCGCGGAGCCCCAATATTTGCTGCTTTTCCTTGACCTTTTCCACTGCTCGCTTCCGAGTCCATTCCTGATTTTCACCAACATGAAACTTAGCTTCCTAAAATTACATTTTTCCTGCAAAACAACACTAATCATGTTGGTTAGTATAAATTCACATTTTAACTACAAATCACATGAGAATGTACAAATAACGATAGCTAAAGAAGACGAAATAGAGCATTTGAGCATCACTTTGGCATATAATTCTGCCCAAGATCAGGTCCGTTCCTGCACACCTGGGACCTTTTGATTTGAAATGGATTGGAGTTTTTGAGGCTTAGTGTAAATAGTATTTTTCCTTTCTTTTTCAGATATAGTTCATAATATATAGATAAATAGTTAGAGATAGAGGAATACATAGTTTTGAATAGGGAATAGATAGTTTTCAATAGAGAAGTTGATAAACATTGTAAAGAGAAGTTGATAAACATTGTAATTGAAGATTGAAAATTAAAATTACCAATTCAAGTTTTCTTCTCCTAATTATGATTTCATTGGTGAGAATGTTGAATGACTTCCTTTCATCTTCTCTTCTTATTATGGGTAACTAAACCCAAATTTAGGGTTGTGAATCCTATTTATCTCAATTGAGTATAACTGATTGTGAACTTAAGAATATTTTATTGATTTCGGGTTGTAAAGTGTGATTAATGATGGAAGTCATTCAATCCTGCCCAATTACTTTTATTATTAATGAAACAACCAACTTTTAGGTTGGGTTAGCATCAATCGACAATAACTCAAGGATCTAATCCTTGTTTAATGGGTTCACCTAGACATAGGTTGAACCCAATTAGCAAAATGCAATTGGGTAGAAGGGCTTTCTCTTCATTTTGATAAAATTGAGGTAGATTGACACCATCAGTGTTATTGAAACAACCCATTGGTTGCCTAAGTGATTGATTGCATATTCATCAAAAGCCCATTCTCAATTTTCCCATATTGAGTGATTTAGGCATATCGATCTAAATTTGCGGTCACTTTCCTAGTGTTTCTCATTATTGATTACAAACTAAAACATTTACATTTTTCTATATTTCTTCTAACCCTAATTTGAATAGCATCTAAACTCTCAAATTTGAATTGAAAGCTGATAGATAGTTTAGGTCTATCAAAGTCCCTATGGATTCGACCCCGACTCTTAGTTGGGTATTATTTTTGCATCGATCGTGTACACTTTCGTATTGAAGTAGATATGTGCGACAGTTAAAATTATGGCACCATTCCTAGGGATTTTGGCATAGGAACTATCTAGCATATTTTATTTGGTTTGTTTGTTTGGATCCATTCTATCATTTTTGTTGTGCTTTAACTTGTGAAGCAAACAAGGGATTCACTATGGCATCATGGAATGAAAATTGGTTTTTGTGTTTGAATCCATATCTTGATGACCCATGTCCATATTATGGAGGACCCCATTTTTTGCAAGACTGTTAACATGCCCCCAGGAGAGAGATGTGTGCATCTTATCACCCATATGATGGGTATAATTGCAATTTATGTGGTGTTCAAGGTGGACATTGGGATGATTGTCCAAACTATTATTTCCTTCCCCCAAGATTCTCTAACAAAAATGCTAGTTCTCCTTTTGAGTTTGACCTGAACAATGACAAGGCATGTGAAGGACAAGTGATGTTGGGCGTATTTACACATTTAATTGTTATATTTTGTTCATACTTAGCTATATTTTATGAACAAATCTTATGTGATTCCCTTGATTTTATCTGATATTTGTGAAAACGAGCTAACACATGATTAGATATTTACAGGATGAAAAGTGCATGTATTTGGATCATTTAACCATGAGAATAAAGTTTGAACGACCCGGGCCTCAAAAGGGACAAATTTTGAAGTAAATCGGAGGTTGGCAGCACGGAACCAAGCCTAAACAGTGAACTCTGCGTCGCATACTTGGAAGATCACCAGAGAATTGAAAATTAGCAGGGTCTGCCGTACCAAGCTCCACATCGCGAAGCCAGAATTTTGCCTTGAGGTCCGTGTCGTAGAGCCATTACTTCGCTTCAGAATGTGCATTGCGCAGGAGAGGTCATCCAGGCTAGTTTTTGCAATGTCAAATCCTAGTCAATGTAGGAGAGATGCAAACTAATCCTACTACTGCAAATATCCCCTAGGTCATTTATGTTAGGAGTTCGCGCAGTTCATAGGATATTTTGAGTGTGAAACACATTATTCCATAACATTGTTAAGATATAAACATCAAGTTCTTGTAATTCTTTTTGCTTATTGATGTTGCCCAAGCGCACACAAGTTCATGTGTTCGTCAATTACTATAGGATTGTTAAGTCCAGATATCGTACCCACAGGGACTATCAATTTAATCATTATATGGTTGTACTTTGATTTCACTAATCTAAAAAACAAGTAAAATGAAGATTGGTTTTTTAGAAAATGAAACTACTAAAACTTCAAATGTAAAAATTAACTAAAACGAATACAAGCTTTATTGTATTTCGATAATGATGACAGACTAGGGCAATGAGACTTGGTTGGTTCAAGTTGAGTTTTGCAGAAGTAATTAAACTAGCATGATTCTTCCTATGGTTGTTAGTTGTAAGTTACTATCCCATTTCTTGCCACTATCCGTAGCATCCAAGAACTATTTCATCAACCCTAACACCTATATCCCTATGGTCGCAGGAGAACAATGAAACAACGACTATGCCTACTTGTATCTCAACTAAACGGGGTTGAAGGGTATATCCCAATCCTCAACAACAGCTTTTATCCTATCACCAATGGGTTCAAGGGTCTTTGAATTACCGTTTTGTATTTATTTTTAACCCTTTCGATTCCCTTTCCCAAGTTCAATCGAAAGTTAAAGGATTATTTACAAGGTGATCAGTCTCATAAATAATAAATTAACACAAATAAATACAAACAAGCACAAAGAAGAATCAAAACTAAGTTTATTTAGTCTGTCAAACAATCAAACATTCACCATGGCCACAACTCTAGAATATGAGTTTAGCCACTCATAAACAAGTGGAAAAACAAATACTTAGTCATCATCTTGCGAAAATACGAAGTAAAAAAGAGAATACCTAGTTGTAGAACCTTGTCTTCCTTCCAAACAGCTTACAATATTTCATGAATGAACTACGGAATAAAAATGAGTAAAGACTTCTTCAAAGCAGTTCAAAAATAATCCAAGAAGTCAAAAACTACATAACAAATGACCTAAGGCTTATATTTATAGATGATCCTTCAAATGACGCTTCTACCCTTCAAGACTTGGCTTTAAAATCAACATTTTTTCCCCTGCAATGACCCTGGCATACCGCCCCTCCTATCTCGCCATAGACTTAGTCAAATTTCTAGCAATTTCAGCTCCAGATAGGGCCTAGCGCACCGCCTCAGCCATAGCACCATACTGAGATTTTTTATCTGAAATTTGGGACCTAGTGCGGGGTGCCAGTCATAGAACTAGCCTAAGATTTTTTTCTCCAAAGTTTCAGACTTGGTGTGAGGCGCCAGCCATAGCACCAAACCCGTCAAATTCTCAAATCTTCATTTCTTGCATCATTTTGGGTCTCATCTTACCTAGTATGCCCGCTCAAATCATTCAAATCGTTTGTTAGCATATAAAACACACACATACATGAATTTAAGCATTAATTAAGGATTATGAACTCAAAACATGATCAAATATGGGTAAAATCATGGCAAATGGGTATGTAAATATGCCCAACATCACCACCCCACACATAAACCATTGTTCGTCCTTGAACAATCCTTAAAACATACCTAAAATCATGTTTCATCATCATACTTGACACCTCTATCAGCTCATACTTAACTAACTAGCATGGAGAATACATAAAGTGATTTATCATCATACAACAATTCTCCACAAAGCACATAGAAAGATTTCACAATAAAGAATACACAATCTCTATAAATGACTCATCTTTTTAATACAAAGGGCCAACATGATTAACTATTACACATCCAATAAGTAGTACACCTAATTAGACCTCTTGAGCGCCTCACTTTTAGTGATGTCCCTCTCTCATCTTCATCAATATAATACATGGAACACAATAGGCAAGACACACTCACACTCACAAATGATGTAATGTACATATGCAATATACAATAGGCTTGCCCTTCATGTATGTTAAGACTACCTAATTGCTTCAAGAGATTAAGATCATAATAAATTCTCTTGGTTGTAATGTCAGATAAGGGATGGGTAGGATTGATATTTCATTTTATAGTGACTACCACCCTAAGAACTTTTAAGACATATTTCACTTTACTTGTCCACCACCTCTTTCCTTGCTTGTTCACCTTTCTTCTGCTTGCCCTTGTCTTTTCTTTTTATGCCCCATTTTTTCATTACTTGGATGCTAGTTTTCTAACCATAGAATAACTAGGAATTTTGCAATTAAAGATTTCTTTTTCAATTACCTAGCAGCAAGTAGACAACACAGTTTTTATGGGCACACCTTCTCACTTTTCTTTTCTTACCACAATTTATCTTTTTTTTTCCTTAATATTATACTTCAGTGGACCTTTACTTTCAAGTCTCAAAGTTCTTAATACTACTTTGGATCAATAAGTTTGAGGTATCAAAACAAGAGGGATTAAGCTATTATGGAGACCAAGAAAGAATAAGGCTTCTAGGCTCAAAGGGGTTAACTAGAGAGATTGACTAGAAAGGTAAAACAACTATAGGAAAAAAATTGGCATCTTCAATGAAGTGCCTTGATCATCTCTCAACTCCCTATCAACCAGTTATTCTACATACACTAAGGTAAGTTCTAGATGCTACAATATATGCATACAAAACAATTCAGCTCACTTCTCATGACAACAAGAATCTAATCAGTTTCTACAACTACACATTCACAAAATCATATTGAATGACAAGTTAAATTCATAATTAAACCCTAAGTATATGTTGAGTCAAATTAAAGAGATATGTGCATCTCTAAATGATTCTAGCTCATGCAATAAAGATGACCACTCTATTTACTCTAGCATAGCAACTAAGCAGCATATCGACAAGCATACAAGTGAATGACCTACGACTCAATCCTAAAACAAATGTTAAGAAACTTTCCTTAAGATGATTGTGATCCATCTATCATAGGGAAACATTATTACTCTATGACTACAATGACTCAAAAATAAAATAAAACAAAAAATTACCCCAAAATAAAGCTACAAAATATAACATAGTCAAGACGAACAAGTCAAATATCTAAGACATCCAAGTCCACATCAGATACTAGCTATTACAACCCAAGACATACATATCATCAAGCTACTGCTACTAGGAATGACATAATAATGCTACGACCTACAAATATAGCAATTAAAGAACAACAAGAATCTAACTTTCCTCTACCCCTCACTTAAAAAGGACAGTGCACACACAATCACATCATAAAGGGAGAGAAAAAATTTCATGGTTGCTAAGCATCATCTTGCATGGCACATGTAGTAGCATCCTCCTCCTCCATGTCTAGATCATCAACACCATCAGTAAGGACTGTAGCCTCATCATCGTCAAGCAGCTCCTCAAAAGCTAGGCCCACTCGGCACATCAACATAACACACTCTGTGAGTGGGTACCGTGCCTCTAAAGCCAACATCTCCTCTCCAAAGGTTGGTCGACCTCCTATCTTCAGTTGTAATTCCAATATTCCAAACATAAAACCCTGCCAACTCTCATATCGAGCTTACCAATCAGCTATAGTAAGATAGGGTCCATGAAGGGGCAATCTCCTTCACCTTTGTGACATCTATCATCTATCCAGCCAATTGTCTTGTCAAAGGTAAAACAAGGTCCGCATCCTCCTCCTTGATACCTGCCTCCCTCAAGTACATGTTCAAGAGACTTCCACATGACAATATTTCCATCTACAACCATTTCGTGATCTCCTTATATTCTGTAGAATCACAACACCAAAATTAACCGGTATCCCTTCATCAACATGTACACCAAGACAATCTACTTGCGAGTCACCTCTATCAAATGTGTCCTAGGGAGAAAGACAGCACATGCCACCTTCACCCACACCTTTCCCTCCCTATTCAAATAGGAAAACACAATTGTGGAATGGGTTCCATTTTGACCCCTCGCCTATCGGTTGGATGAGTGCTCACCGCACAAAGTATCGCGAATGTCTCTATATGGAGGCTTCTCAAACAAGATGAAATACTCCGAAGGGTGTACTATAGGTGTCTCTAAGAAGGCATTGAACCATTTAGCTCTGAATCGCACCACCTATCCTCTGATCTTGACCTTTGTACTCTCCTCGAATGAGGTGCCCCAATTTGCATAAAATTCCCTCACAAAAGTGAGGTTGCACTTCTCCGGCTTATTGAAGATATAGCTAGCTCCCAACTCACGTATCTTTTCCAGAATAGCTGAGAACTCAAGTGCCAAGCATCCCTCATCTATCTAGTTTTCAGGTGCATACTTGGCTTCTTTTTGAGTGATAAACCAAGTAAGCCCATGAGGCTCTACTACTTTCGCTCCGAATCTCCTTGTGGGGCTTTCTTTGAGGGCCGAAGAACTAGCTTCCATTTTTCTTGGTCTACCCCTCTTTCAGCTCTTCTTAGCAACAATCACCTCCTTTCCTTTTGGTGCCATGGTACCTAGCAAGCAAAAAATGAAGAACTCTACAAAATTAGTTTGTGAACCAAATGGCTAACTAGGTGTGGAAAGTACTAAATTCTCCCTACACTTATTTTGCTGGCATATATGTGAGAATTTTTCAAATAGGATACTCAAGACTTCCCCCATCATAATCCAATCTCAACAATCTAATTTAATTCACTAACTCATACTGCACCAAGTTCATGAATTTTTATTTCTTTTCAACTCTCCTCTAACTTTTAACTTTTAATCAAGAATGCACTAACAAGCTATCCCTCTTACTTTCCTCCTCCAATTCACAATTTAAGTAATACATGCAATGGAGTAACGATATTAAGTACAATCAACCAACAATAAATAACTTACTACCATTTAGCATGAACTAATAAAGAATTTCACCAACTCAAGAAAATGTCACATTCAAGACTTTAAAGCTTCATGTACTTTCTTTTCCTACAATTAATGTACTTACCCACCAACATTTAAGAATTCAATTTACCTACCTCATCATCCCCACAAGTTCAAAACACCATATTCAATCAAGAATCAAGCTACCCAACAAAGATAACATACAATCATGGAAGAATTTAAGACTTTAAGCTCATAAAACTCAAAACATGAAATTCAAGTTTTTCATCAACAATGGTGATTTTGGATTCTAAATCTTGAGGAAGAAGGGTGTGGGAGCATGCTTGCATCATTAATCACACAAAATAGAAGAAATATACTTACTTGAGTTGAAGATGAGAGCTCCACCAATTTGTTGGAGAAGACAACAATGGAGGGGAGAGGGAATGGGAGTTACGGCCCTATGGGAGAGAGAGAGAGATAAATTTTTGCTTTTCATTTTTCAAATTTTTAAGGGAAAAGGATGAATAAGACTTTAAATAAAAAGTGGGGTATGGGATTTTATGTAATTTTAAGGTATTTTGAGTTAATATTGACTCAAATTGACCAAAAAGTTTCATCTAGATAGCCCCTGGCGTGCTGCCCCCTCTATCTCTCCACAGACTTAGAAAGAATTTTTTTTCCTCTGGAGATAGGGGCTGGCGCGACACCCCCCTCTAGCCTCACCTGAATTTTTTTTCTTCTAGGCTTTAACCCCTGGCGCCCCATGCCAGACGTCTCACCCCGGCCTTAAACTTTTTAGCTCAATATGTCATCTTGTTCTTGCCTCTTATGCCCTGTTCGTCTCTACAAAATAAATAAAAACATACAAAATGTTAAAAAGGATGGGTTGCCTCATATCAAGCGCCTTATTTAACATTGTGGAACGACATTCATGGGTTTCCTCCCATACAATGCCTAACTTATATCATGACATTACTATGGTCCCCGTCACTCCTTCATTCGAGTGGACTTGTGACCATTCCAAGGGTCTGCTAAACTTTCATTCAACACTTGTTGTTCCAATAACTGATTACAGCCTCCAGGTTCTCCCACCGGTTTCATTCGTGCTACCCTAAACACTTCAAACACTACCTCCTAACCATCTACTCTCATAGATATCTTGCCCGACTAAACATGTATGACTGTGTCGGCGGTGGCTAATAATCATCTACCTAGAATGAGGGAAATTGTTGCATCTGTCTCATAGTCTAAGATTATAAAGTCCACCCACAGGATGAAAGGTCCTACCTTAATCAAGACATCTTCAATGATTCCTTCAGGATAGGCCAGAGACTGATCCGCAAGCTGCAACGTCACTGTGGAAGGACGTGGTTCACCTTATCCCATTGTTCTGAATAGGGATGCAGACATTAAATTGATGCTCGCACCCAACTCACACAAAGCTAAACCAACTTTCTTGCTTCCAATAGTGATAGGAATAGTGAAAATCCCAGGATCCTTTAACTTTTTAGGAATTTTGTTCTTGATTCGGGAGCTGCACTCTTTCGTAAGAGCCACAATTTCAAAATCTATATGCCTTCTCTTATTGGCGATGATATCCTTGAGACACCTAGCATACTTCAAAACTTCCTGCAAAAGCTCCACCAAAGGAATATTCTTATGAACTTGCTTTAACAACTCAAGAATCTTACTACAGGCTGTGTCATCTGTCTTTTTCTTCAACCTTTGTGGAAATGGGGGAGCTGGTCTAGCTACTGCAATTTTCGGTTGTGAGTTACTAGACTCCCCTACCTCAGTCTTGGATTTCACAACTTGTTCCTCATCCACTTTTTCTTTTCTGGAGACAACCTCACCTAACTCCTTATCTTTGGACAAGAAAACAGCATTTACATTTTCTTTGGGGTTCTTCTTGGTATTACCTAAGAGTGCCCTCTGTGGTCTGTTGTTCTACGGTAGGGCCAATTGCCGCATTTTCCTTTCAATATTAAGGATGGATTTTTATATTTCATTTACCACTTGCATCTGTTGCACCATCCTTTTCTTTATTTTCTCCTCAAAAGAACTATTCTGATGCTGGCCCTGCGGCCTTGGATAAGTGTTTTAGGGCCTTTGGATGTTTTGATTCCCTCCCATCGGGGATTTTATCAATTCCGGTACCCCTAATTATAGCCATTACCTACAAAACCTCCACTATGACCTTGTTGTCCCATAAAATATACAGACTCAGGATTAAGAGGACAACCTGAATAGGCGTGTCCTTCTCTGCATGCCTCACATAATGGTGGTGGGATTTGTACCTGCTGTACCTACTGCACTTGACCTCCTGCTAGTGTGGTCACCAACTTACTGATCACATTCACCAACTGGCTAATGTCCGCTCTGATTGCCGTTACACTATCCACCTCAAGCTTTCTTGAAACCTTTATTGCTGCAAATCCTCTGCCTGAATCCTGATAATCCTGACTCCCCGCAGATATGAGGTTCAAGAGAGCCTCAATTTCATCATAACTTTAGGACAGATGTCCTTGTGTGGTAGCGTCAAGGAGTATTTTAGATTCGGGCTTTAGACCTTCAATTAAGTTGTGCCCAATAATCTTCTTAGGTTGCATGTGGTGTGGACAATCCCTCAAGTAACCCTTGTAAAGCTCCCATACTTGAGCTAGTGTTTCTACATCTCTCTGTTTGAATTTGGATCTTTCCTCTCAGTTCTTTAGTTCTTCTTGAAGAGAAAAATAGGTTGATGAACTTATTGGAGAGGATCTCCCAAGTGGTGATGGATCCTGCAGGCTCATTTTGAAGCCACTCCTTAGCTTCTTCGATTAGTGAGAAGGGAAACAAAGTCAACTTGACTTATTCATCTGACAGGTTCTGGCAGTGGAAGTTTTCACTCAGCTCTACAAATGTCATCAGCTGCCTGTGGGGATCCTCGCGCGGCTTGCCTTGAAAATGGCAAGTGCTTTGGACCAACTGCATTGTACCTTCATTCATCTCAAAATTCCTAGTGATGGCCAGTTTAACAATTTCTTTAGAAGTGCTCCACATTCGTCCTAGCAAACTGCATCACTGGAACTCTCTCATTTTCTTCTCCTGCTGCTTGCATGATGTTTTCCATAGCTAATCTTCGAATGATTCTCTCTCTTTCAGGATGAAGAAAAGCTAAGGTTGGTCCTTGACTTCTTGTGTTTGGCATACACTGAGGCAAACATCCCTGTGAACTTCAACAAAAACAAGAAACAAACATAAAATACAGACTAGCGAAATAATATTCTAACCTACAAATGATTAAACAATATTCAAGACCCCGCAACGGCGCCAAGAACTTGATGTCACTCAAGCGCATGCAAGCACATGTGATTGTCAAGTAATATAGGATTGTTAAGTCCAGACATTATACCTATAGGGACTTGTAAATTTAATCATTATAAGGTTGTACTTTGATTTCACTAATCTACGAAACAAGTAAAAGGAAGATTGGTTTGGAAAATTAAACTACTAAAACTTCAAATGTAAAAATTAACTAAAACGAATGCAACCTTGACTCTATTTCGATAATGATGATAGACTAGGGAAATGGCACTTCATTGGTTTCAAGTTGAGTTTTCCAGATGTAATTAAACTAGCATGATTCTTTCTACGGTTGTTAGTTGTAAGTTACTATCCCATTTCTTGCCGCTATCCCTAGCATCCAAGAACTATTTCATGAACCCTAACGCTTATATCCCTATGATCGTAGGATAACAATGAAATGGCGATTATGCCTACTTGTATCTCAGCTAAATGGGATTGAAGTGTGCTACACCCCATAAGTTTCTATCATTTAAGTCAACATATTTGTAAGTTATTCAAGAGTTTTAGAGTAAAACACATGTGGGAAAGGGCCTGGGGAAAGGTCGAACGAGCGCAGAATCGAGCTTGCAAGGGAGAAGCCGTACCAACTACCCAAAGGAGCAACGTGT
This sequence comes from Datura wrightii, assembly GCA_035772735.1. NCBI lineage: Eukaryota > Viridiplantae > Streptophyta > Magnoliopsida > Solanales > Solanaceae > Datura > Datura wrightii. Next base: position 47,774,908 of record JASDFA010000016.1, on the reverse strand, counting down.
CATGGACCCTTCCCCGGCCCGTTGGGCTCCTTGACATGCCAAACTTTTGGCGCGTTTGGGGCCGTGCTATAGACCCCCTATTGATCTTGGGCAGAATTGCATGCCCAAGTGATACTCAAATGCTTCATTTCGTCTTGTTTATTGATTCTTATGTGTACATTCTCATGTGATTTTTAGTAAAAATGTGAATTTATACTAACCAACATGATTAGTGTGTTTTGTAGATAAAAGGAAATTTTGGAAGCTAATATACATATTGGTGAAGATCGGGAATGAACTTGGAAACAAGGAGTGGAAAATGACAAGGGAGAGCAGCAAAAATAGAGGCTCCGCGATGGAGCCGTGTCACGCATCCATCGCGGAGGCACTCTTCCTCGAATGAAATAATTTTTGCAATTTCAGGTGAAGGTGCATGATAGCACCGTGGCACGTTCGCCAGGCTCCGCGATGCCAGTCGTGCCACATTGAGGTTAAATTTCCTGGGGAGCCGACTTCCAGTGAGGGTCCGTGATACCTCCGTGGCACGGAGGGAGTGCTCCGCGATACATTTCGTGCCACGTTGCTTGTTATTCCGGGAAAAATTCTCAAGAGTATAAATAGCACACTTAGATTTTAGTTTAAACATTCTAACTTTGTTGAGCAAGAACGTCGGTTACAGGCAGTTGAGGGGACGAAAATTCTAGGGTTCTTCTCTATCTCTTTCTCTTTTATCTCAATTGTTTGTATGAATTCTACTTATTTGATGATGTTAAATCCACAAATAAGTGGCTAATTCGCTTCCTGTTGAGGTTAAGAACAATTGTAATGGAATGTAATTGTTAATCATTTCAGTTTTCATATTTTCTTCAATGGTTGTTCTATCAATTCTTGTTTTTACTGCATTAACGTTTGGCCAATGTTAATGTATATCTAAAAATCCAACTTTGACTTTGAAAAGGAAAGAAATTGGAAATATGTGAATTGGTAGGATATGATATTTTCTTTGTTTAGAAAATTGAGAATTGATTTACATTCAGAATAGAAATATATCTGAAAGTCTTATTAGTCAATTAAGGAATCGGTTATATATGGCTAGAGCATGAAATTCTTTTATCACAGAAATGTATATTAAGGTTGATGATTCTTAAATTGGATAGGAGTCGAAAGATCCAATCCATGGGCAATACTTCTTGACTAGCAACCGAAGAAAAGATTTGCTGAATTGAATTTATAAATTACTTCCCTGCATGTTTGTTTTAACCTCAGCTTGCTCATTACTATTGTTCATATTCAAATTTTAATTTTAACTTAGATTTTTATTACTTAGTAAACTTAACTCTCAAAATATTGTTTATTTGGTTGTCTGCATTCATAAAGACATAGTTCACTGACGCTTAAGTTAATTAGTATCGTAGTTCAGTCCCTATGGGACCGATACTTGGCTTTAGTTAAGCCACTTTACTACTTGTTTGACCACGTGCACTTGCGTGTAGTCACACCACCCACCAAACAAGTTTTTGGCGCCGTTGACGGGGACTGGAAATTGGTAAATTTATTTTCTTAGTGTTAGTTTACAAATTCTATATAAGTGTTGACAACTTGATCTTAGCCTATCTCTTTCAAATATTGAATTCTTCTGAACGCTGGCAAGAGATAAGGAGTTGGTGGATTCGTATATAGAGCTGGAAAGACAATTCCATTGTTAAAGAATGGAAGCTCTAGAGAAGAAGCTACACTTGCTAAGATAGGCAATTTTGGAGCAACAACAGAATCCACCACTTGTGAGGGCAGTTTTAGTGCCCGAGGAAATGGCAGCAAGGCTGGTTCGCGAAGTGGCAATCCCACATGCTAGCAATGTTACATCTAGTATTTGCAGACCAGAGCCATTAGGGAGGTTTGAGCTTAAACAGAACATGGTGCAATTGTTGCACACCAGCGGGCAATTCACAGGTCTCCCTCATGAAGATCCACAACAACATCTCCAAAACATTTTGGAGATAAGTGATACATACATTCCCGCTGGAGTATCATCTGACTACGTGAGGCTTCCATTATTCCCATTTTCACTATTGGGGGAAGCCAAAAGGTGGTTGAAAGCTGAACCACCTAACTTTATCACCACTTGGATGATCTTGCAAGAAAGTTTTTGATAAGATTCTTTCCATCCGGGAAAATAACAAGACTTAGAAGTCAGATTCTAAGTTTTAAACAAAGAGAGGGGGAGAATCTATATCAAGCTTGGGAAAGGTTCAAATCATTGTTAAGGGATTGTCCTCACCATCACCAGTCCAATGAGGTGTTGGTGCATACTTTCATAGAGGGTTTGGAGCCACATACAAAAATTTTGCTAGACTCAGCAGCTGCGGGACAGGCATTAGAAAAGACTTATGAGGAACTTTATACTTTGTTAAATCGTATTTCACAGGGAAATCCAGAGTGGAATGCGGACTCATCACGAGGAGGAACAAGGAAAGCGGCAGGAGTCTTTGAGGTGGATGGTTTTACAGCTATCGCTGCACAGATAGCTGCATTGCAAAATCAACTCAACACCCACTTCAGCAATATGAGCTTGAATCAAGCACAAGCCCCAGTTGATGTAGTGCAGCAGGTTTGGTGTGAAGTATGTGGGAGTAATGAACACTCAGCTGAGTGTTGTGGTGCAAATCCAAATTCAGTAAACTTTGTTGGGAACGTCCAGAGGAATAATAACCAATAGTATGGAAACAATTACAACTCAAATTGGAGGAATCATCCAAATTTCTCTTGGGGTAGTAATAGCAATCAAGGGCAAAGTTCGAATTAGGGTGTGCAGAGAAATCAAGGGGGGCATCAGAATTATCAGTCTCAGTACAAAGGAAACAATGCACCTCCTCCACCAACCAACAACATTGAGGAAATGTTCAAAATAATGATAGCTAACCAAGCGCAAATACAGGCTGACTATGTGAAATTGGCGGCAGACATGAAAAATTAGTAGTTACCTGCAAAGGCGTTGGAGTACCAGTTTGGACAACTAGCTGGAGCTTAAAACACCAGGCCCAGAGGAGGACTACCGAGTGACACTGACCCTAATCCCAAGCAGGTCAATGCAGTGACCACAAGGAGTGGACTATAACTCAAGGAGGTGGAGCCAGAAAGACCACCTCAGCAATCAGGAGCAGTGGAAAAAGATAGGGAACATGATGATGAGAGGGGGAAGGAGAAGGCAGCCGAGGCTGAAAGACCACCACCCTCATTCCCTCAAAGAATAAAGAAGCACAAGGAGTAAGCTTGTTTTAAAAAGTTCATGGAGGTTCTGAAATAGGTACACATTAATTTACCTTTGGTTGATGTTTTGCAGGGAGTGCCGAAATATGCAAAGTATATCAAGGACATCGTAGCAAACAAAAGCAAATTGACGGAGTATGCTACGGTGGCCCTTACTGAGGAGTACACTTCTCGGATATAGAACATGTTGCCAACAAAGCTCAAGGACCCTGGGAGCTTTACAATTCAGATCATAATCGGGAAAAGTATCCGAGCTCGTGGACTATGTGATTTGGGAGGGAGCATAAACCTGATGCCGACATCGGTGTTCAAGAAGTTGGGGCTGGGCAGTCTTAGACCAACCATAGTGATGTTGCAGTTAGCAGATTGTTTTTTGGCCAGACCAGATAGAATTGTGGAGGACGTGCTAGTGCAAGTGGGCTCCCTTATTTTCCCAGTAGATTTTATTATGTTGGATTTTGAGCCGGATTCGGAAGTCCCATTTATTTTGGGACGTCCTTTCTTGGCAACCGGGAGAGCTTTGATTGATGTAGCTGCAGGGCAGCTAACCATGCGAGCGCATGAAAAAGTGGAGGTATTTGATGTGTATAAGGCCATGAAGATTTCAGCCATTTATGAGGAGCTATCAGCAATCAATGTGCTTAACCGGGAAGAAATTCTTCAGATTGTTGATTCTCGAGATCCATTGGAGGGAGCGTTGATGAGCTCCGATCATTTTGGAAATAGAAATACTTATGAGATGGTGCAAATGTTGAACGAATCAAAATGGTATCTTAGAAAGCAAGACTTTCAGCCATTGATGAGGTCCCTGGAACCATTGCCAAAACCATCTATTGAGGAAGCACCAAAACTAGAGTTGAAGACATTGCCTCCACATCTGAAATATGTCTTTTTGGGGGAAGATGACACCTTGCCAGTCATCATCTCCGCAGAATTGACGGAGGCACAGGTAAAGGATGCAATGGTGGTTCTCAAGAGGAGGAAGAAAGCAATGGGCTGGCAAATGTCAGATATTAGGGGAATCAATCCAGCTTTTTGCACACACAGAATTTTTATAGAGGAAGGAGCAAAGGCAACTGTACAACATTAGCGGAGGTTGAATCCGGTGATGAAGGATGTGGTTAGGAAGGAAGTGATTAAGTGGCTTGATACAGGTGTGGTCTATCCCATTTCAGACAGCAAATGGGTCAGTCCCGTTCAATGTGTTACTAAGAAAGGAGGGATGACTGTGGTCACCAACGAGAAGAATGAGCTGATCCCTACACGCACAGTCACAGGCTGGCGAATTTGCATGGACTATAGAAAGCTCAATGAGGCCACAAGGAAAGATCATTATCCTATCCCATTTATTGATCAGATATTGGACAGGTTGGCTGGTCAAGAATATTATTGTTTCCTTGATGGCTATTCTGGCTGTAACCAGATAGCCATAGCACTGGAGGACCAAGAGAAGACTACTTTCTCATGTCCTTATGGGATATATGCTTTCCGGCAGATGCCATTTGGGTTATGCAATGCACCTGCCACATTCCAGAGATGCATGATAGCGATCTTTCACGATATGGTGGAAGATTTCGTCTAGGTATTTATGGATGATTTTTCTGTTTTCGGTAATTCGTTTGCTACTTGTTTGCAGAATCTTGACAGGGTGCTAGCTCGATGTGAGGACTCCAACCTTGTACACAACTGGGAGAAATGTCATTTTTTGGTCAAGGAGGGTATCGTCCTTGGCCATAAGGTGTCTTGCAAGGGGTTGGAAGTCGATCGTTCAAAGATCGAAGTGATTGAAAAGCTACCACCACCTGTGTCAGTGAAGGGTGTTCGCAGTTTTCTCGGACATGTAGGGTTCTACAGACGGTTCATCCAGAACTTCTCTAAAATTTGTAGACCAATATGCAGGTTGCTAGAAAAAGAGGTGATGTTCGAGTTTGATGAGGATTGTGTTAAAGCATTCGAGGAGTTGAAATAGAAGTTGATAGAAGCACCTATTCTCATTTCTCCGGATTGGGAGCAACCATTTGAATTAATGTGTGATGCAAGCGATGTGGCTGTAGGAGCTGTATTGGTGCAGCGGAGGAATATAATTTTTCATTCCATTTATTATGCAAGCAAAACACTTGACGCAGCCCAAGTCAATTATACAATCATAGAAAAGGAGATGCTAGCATTGGTGTTCGCGTTTGATAAATTCAGGTCCTACTTGGTGGGTTCTAAAGTAGTGGTGTATACCGATCATGTAGTGATTCGGTATCTGTTTAACAAGAAGGATGCAAAGACCAGGCTGATCAGATGGATCCTTTTGTTACAAGAGTTTGACCTAGAGATTCAGGACAGAAAGGGGAGCGAGAATCAAGTGGCAGATCACCTATCGCGATTGGAAAGCCGGTCGCATGTGAAGGAAGGTGACAACATCAAAGAAGAGTTCTCGGATGAGCAGCTCTTGGCAATAAGGGAAGCTGAAATCCCTTGGTATGCAGACATTATGAATTTGCTAGTGAGTGGAGTCTATCCACCGGAGGCTACGGATCAGCAATGAAAGAAGTTGAGACATGATTGTAGGTATTACATTTGGGATGAGCCATACTTGTTTAAGCAAGGACCGGATCAGGTGATGAGAAGATGCATTCCGGAGATCCAGATTGCAGAAGTATTGAGGAGTTTTCAATCTTCATTGTATGGAGGGCACCACGGAGGCGAGAGGACAGCGCATAAGGTGCTACAATTAGGTTTCTTTTGGCCTACACTGTCTAGAGACTCTATGGCATACGTAAAAATGTGTCACAGATGTCAAAGAATAGGCACAATAGGTAGAAGGCAGGAGATGCCGCTGCAACGGATATTAGAAGTGGAGATCTTTGATGTATGGGGTATAGATTTCATGGGCCCGTTCCCGCCGTCATTTGGTAATCATTACATCTTGGTAGCCGTTGATTATGTATCAAAGTAGGTCGAAGCAATAGCTTGCCCCAGGAATGACAACAAGGTGGTAACAAAATTTGTGAAAAGCATATTTTCACCAGGTTCGAGACACCCCGAGCCATTATCAGTGATGGAGGGGCTCATTTTGTAAATGCAAGTTTCAAGAATTTGCTAGCTATGTATGGGGTGCGCCACAAGGTAGCAACAACATATCATCCCCAAACTAGTGGGCAAGTGGAGGTGTCGAACAGAGAAATCAAGCAGATTCTACAGAAGACAGTGAATGCACAACGAGCTGATTGGTCAAGCAAACTCGACGATGCGTTGTGGGCTTATAGAACTGCGTACAAGACACAAATTGGGACTTCTCCATATAGATTGGTCTATGGAAAGGCGTGTCATCTGCCTGTGGAGCTAGAACACCGAGCGTTTTGGGCCGTGAGAAAATTGAACATGGATCCGGAGCTAGCAGGGAAGAAGAGGCCGATGCAACTCAGCGAACTTGATGCGTTGAGTTGGCATGCTTATGAAAGTGCCAAGTGCTACACAGAGAAAATGACGAGGTGGCACGATAGGCATATGGTGCATCGGATCTTTGAGCCGGGGTAGAAAGTATTGTTATTTAATTCAAGATTGAGGCTTTTTCCAGGGAAATTATGGTTTAAATGGTCAGGGCCGTTTGAGGTGGTGAGAATGACCCCACACGGGGCAATGGAGTTGTGGCAAGAAGACAGAAGTGCCACGTTCTTTGTAAATGGGCAGCGATGTAAGCATTATTGGGGTGAGGACGTTATTCGAGAGAAGATGTCCATCACTCTAGAGGATGATTGAACGTGAATGACATCGATCTGCGACGGTAAATCAGGCACTGCACGGGAGGCAACCCGTGAAATTGTTGTAATAGATGAGTAGGACTATTTGAAAAAAAAAGAGAAAAAGAAAACAAAATAAAAAAAATAAATTAAAAATAATAATTTTTTTTGTTTGTGTTGAAACCTATGAATTCTAACCAATTTCTTGTGGTGAAGTGATTTTCATGTGGAACAGAGGGCAAAAATGCAAAGACACACAAAGGAAAAAATTAAGGTGAGAAAAATAAAAATTGGCACATTACGGTGAGCCTACACGATGGCTCCGTGTCACAGAGGGGGTGCTCCGCGTTACCCTCCATGACACGTTGAAGAGTGTTCCGGATTCTTTTAAAATCCAGAACACTGGCGTGATGGCTCCGTGTCACGGAGGGGGTGCTCCGCGTTACCCTCCGTGACACGTTGAGTGTTATTTCGCGTCGGGTCACACCGGGTCACTGGGTAACCCGCGCGAAAAATCACTTTAAAACCCCAATTTTCCTCATTTCTTTCCTATTTTTCCATTCCCTCCGCGACACAAACCCCAAATTCCCCTCTCCCCCAACGTGCCACGGACCTAGGCATCAATTTTCTTTAAGTTTTCTTCGAATTCATCAAATTAAAGGTATGTTCTTGAACTCTACCTCAGTTTTGCTTAATTTTTCGATTCTTGAACATGTGTGGTGATTGAATCTGCCTAAGTGAAAATTAAGCTTGAATTCAATTGAGTTATGATGGATTGATGTTCATAGCGTTTTGAGTATATGAACTTGATGATTGCATGTTTTATTGAATTCTTGTGAAATTGATAGCTAGGGTTGAAAATTGAATAGGAAGAAGACTAAATTCTTTGAAATGTTGAAAAAACATTGGGTTGTGCATGTTGGGTGAAGAAAAATATAGTGTGATTGATGTTGAATATGCTAAGTAGACAAGGGATGTTCCGGAGAATGAAATTGGTGAATTGCATAGGTTGTTGAGAAAAAAAATTGGCTAAGTGCTATGATGATGTAAGGGAATCGATGGCGATATTTTTATTCATTGTACGAAGTCTGAGTAGTACATAGTAATTGTTTCATCGATTTATATGAATGCACTAAGCCGGTTGAATGTTAAGAATGAGGAAAATCATGAATGTCTTGTCGAATTGTTTTGATTGTGGCTAAAGACTAAGTGTGGGGTGACCTAATTAAGTGTGGGGTGACCCAATTAAACCCAACCTTAGTTGTAGCTAGTTATGACTTGAATAAAATTGGGATTGTATGTTAAATGCGCAGGAACAATGTTAGGAAGACAAGACAAAGGGAAGGGCGCATCCACATCGGGCGCCGGCAGAAAAAGGATACGATTGGGAACAGCAGTTCAAGCAGCACCAGCGATTCCGCGAGGCCAATGCCGACAATACAGAACCCGATGGGTGACTGATGAGGGGAAGAAGTTGTATGCAAAACACATAGAAACCAAATACTTCCTGGAGGAGCAAATAGCACGGGAGCCACTGGCACAGGAATTCCCGCGGATTTTACACCGGATTGACACCGCTGGGCTGAACCTCATCTTCGAAGAGCCCAGGGAGTGTAATCTCCATCTTATCCGGGAGTTCTATGCCAATTGGAACCCAACCCTTCGCAGTCACACCGTCAAAATCAGGGGGCAGGCTGTCACTTTTGAGCCCCCATAAATGCAATCCTGGGGGCGCGGGACACAGACGCTCATGTCCTTAGGCAGCTGAACATCACTCCACCCTGTGCAGACATCATACGCACCTTATGTGGAGCCCGATTGACAGCAAGGTGGAGCAGGCACAAGGAGAGGGGCTACCATCAGACACTGCCCTACTCTTAGATGAACAAGGAAGCGAGGATATGGCTAAAAATTGTGTGTTCCTGCTTGATCCCGGGGGTGCACATGACATATGTCACCCGGGATCGAGTGTGCTTGGTGTATGCCCTGATGAAGGGGCTGGAGATCAATGTTGGGGCGGTGATCATCTCCTCCATGAAGAGAGCCCGACTACATCAGGGGCATAGATAAGGGTTCGGTGGTTTGCTTACCACATTCCTGAGGGGCCATGATATCGAGGAGGAGGCCCTGGATTACATCCCACAAATTGATAGGCGTGCCTTGGATGTCACCAAAACCAATGCACCTGACACTACTCATGGGCCGGTGCTCACACTAGCCGAGCGACATGCTCGGGATGACCAGTATATGGCCCGCATGTACAAGATGTAGATGTTTCAGCTGCGTATTGGCGGGAGGCCGTCAACGGAGGATGAGCTGTGGCAGCTCGAGTTGGATTACCCATTCGGCGAGAATGCCCGAGCTTTATGCAGAGTGGGGCCAGCATTTATGGAGCTCGTAGATGATGATGTCCCCACCGATGAGGAGACACACTGGGAGGACTCAGATGTTGAGTCAGATGAGGAAAGCGGGGGAGATTCTCGTATGGGAGACGAAGCAATGGCACCTGACGAAGAAGTTGAATACTTCGATTAATCAGGGAGTTTCACCACCTACCTTTGTGATATGTCGAAATTTTGTGAACACTTGGTACAGTGTTCGATTTAAGTGTGGGGTGGGAGTAGTTAGGTGCCAGCTGCTTTATTTATGTTTATGTTTATGTTTTGTTATTGTGCCTATGAAAAATGTGACCTTGTGACTATGTGTTGTGTGTTCTGTAATTAAATTGGTGTTGTAATGAATGATGAAATTGTTGTGTGTTGTGTTGAGATGTTGTTGGTTGTGTTGTGTGGTGTAAATATTGTTCAAATTAATTTTTTTTATCTTTTTCTATCGCATTTTTTTCAAATTTTTTATGTTGAGTTTCTCGGCCTTTGTTTTCGGTATTTTTACTGAGAATAGTCCCATCGAACCGAAGTCGTAGATAGTGAACGTTCCCTATGATGGATGGATGACGATCGTCTTAAGGGAAATATAGTTGATAGGAGTAGTTTTTTTCTTTCTTTTCCTTCTTTTGTTTGTGTCCCAAACGTGTCGCTACTTTATGGTTCAGAATTCTTGTTACGTGTTGTACAAGATATTAAGATGCAAAAGTGATTCTTATGAAATCATGCAAATATGGAAACATGTTGAGATACCTAGGCCATAGAGTTCGATTCGGTGTGATCGAGGCTTAATAGTGAATTCTTGTAATTAGCTGATTGAAGAGTCTGTGAATATGTCTTGAGTTGAGCATGTGCAATGAGTGTGAGGTGAGGCTTCGATTATTCCATGCTATTGTGAAGTGTCTAGAACTTGCCTAGTGTGTGTACTAAACGAAATGAAGGATGTGTATTGTAGGAAAGGATGTAGGCATTTCTTTGAATAAACCGAAAGTTTCTCCATTATCATACCTACCTTGAATGTGCATCCCAGTTAGCCCCATTGAACCTTTAGCCTATTTTTTTATATCTTTGTAGAGGTACAAACCGAGTTTAATCCCTTTTTTTCATTTGCCATGAATTTGATCTAAAACTCTTAAGCGCTCGAGAAAAACAATTTTCCCACAGTGTAAAGGAGTAAGAATTGAGAAATGGAAGGAAAAGCGGAAGTTGTGAAAGTTAAAGAAATGTCAAAGGTGCACTTGCTGAAATTAAAGAAAATAAAGATGTATAACTAATCTTTGCTAGTAAGACGAGTGTGATTAAAGAAATGGGAACAAAAACAAAGAAAAAAAAATTCAAGAATGAGAGAATGAAGGAAGAAAGAATGGCCGTAATGATGGTGGGATGTATTGAAAAGCTCTTAAGGAAGCTAGTTGCTATTATTGGTTAGCCCAGTATTTGCTAGTTCCTTAGCTTACATTACAACCCGTTAGGTCCTACGTGATCTTACATCACGCATCCTTATACTAGTGGAGTAATACACTAGAGGCAAGCCTATGGTTCATGACATGATGCATGTGAATTCCTTGGGAGAGAGAGCGAAATCGTATTCATATACCCCTAAATGTAGTGCTTTGGAAATCATACGATAGAAAATGGGGTAATTCTCTTGTGTTGTGAGAGAACATGCTTGACGAGAGATTGAATTTCGTGTCGGATGTCTTGATCAGTTGATTTCACGAGTTTCCCAAGATCGAGAATTGATTCTTGAGCTTAGAAGATCTTACTTTGATGTACTTCATTGTATTGATGAGACCATGCATGTTTTCTTTATGATTTGCTATATTAAATAATCGGTATAGCCGTAGCATGAATTGTCGAGCCAAAGTAGCTATATGTGAGTGTCAATTACATGAGATGTGAGATTATTGTTCAAGGACGAACAAGGTTTTAAGTGTGGGGTAGGTGATCTTGGACATAATTGCATGCCCAAGTGATACTCAAACGCTTCATTTCGTCTTGTTTATTGATTGTTATGTGTACATTCTCATGTGATTTTTAGTAAAAATGTGAATTTATACTAAACAACATGATTAGTGTGTTTTGTAGGTAAAAGGAAATTTTGGAAGCTAATATACATATTGGTGAAGATCGGGAATGAACTTAGAAACAAGAAGTGGAAAATGACAAGGGAGAGCAGCAAAAATAGAGGCTCCGTGATGGAGCCGTGACACGCTGCCATCACGGAGGCACTCTGCCTCGGATGAAATAATTTTTGCAATTTCAAGTGAAGGTGCGTGATAGCACCGTGGAACGTTGGCCAGGCTCCGCGATGCATGTCGTGCCACGTTGAGGTGAAATTGCCTGGGGAGCCGACTTCCAGTGAGGGTCCGCGATACCTCCGTGGCACGGAGGGAGTGCTCCGCGATATACTCCGTTCCACATTGCTTGTTATTCTGGGAAAAATTCCCAAGAGTATAAATAGCACACTTAGGTTTTATTTTAAACATTCTGACTTGGTTGAGCAAGAACGTGAGTTACAGGCAGTTGAGGGGACGAAAACTCTATGGTTCATCTCTATCTCTTTCTCTTCTATCTCAATTGTTTCTATGAATTCTACTTATTTGATGATGTTAAATCCACAAATGAGTGGCTAATTCACTTCTTCATGAGGTTAAGAACAACTGTAGTGGAATGTAATTGTTAATCATTTCAGTTTTCATATTTTCTTCAATGGTTGTTCTATGAATTCTTGTTTTTACTGCATTAATGTTTGGCCAATGTTAATTTATATCTAAATATCATATTTTGATTTTGAAAAGGAAAGAAATTGGAAAGATGTGAATTGGTAGGATATGATCTTTTCTTAGTTTAGAAAATTGAGAATTGATTTACATTCAGAATAGAAATATATCTGAAAGTCTTATTAGTCAATTAAGGAATCGATTATGTATGACTAGAGCATGAAATTCTTTTATCACAGAAATGTAGATTAAGGTTCATGATTCTTAAATTGGATAGGATTTGAAAGTTCCAATCCATGGGAAATAATTCTTGACTAGCAACCGAAGAAAAGATTAGCTGAATTGAATTGATAAATTACTTCCCTGCATGTTTGTTTTAACCTCAGCTTGCTCATTACTATTGTTCAGACTCAAACTATAATTTAACTTAGATTTTTATTACTTAGTAAACTTAACTCTCAAAATATTTTTTATTTGGTTGTTTGCATTCATAAAGACATAGTTCAGTAGCGCTTAAGTTAATCAGTACCGTAGTTCAGTCCCTGTGGGATCGATACTTGGCTTAATTAAGCCACTTTACTACTTGTTCGACCACGTGCACTTGCGTGTAGTCACACCACCCACCGAAGATCTATCCATCACCAAATATTATATATAAGTTCATGGGTTCAAGATTTCATTTCATATATAAATATATCTTCGTTCGTAAAGAGAGGCATGCCATTTTTATATATAATTTCTTCCGACTACGCTTCCAAATACTGTCAAAATTCAAATTAACTCCAGATACTAAATCCCAAGTCTACAAGAAGCATTACTACAAAGTTATTTTCTTGAAATTCGCCTGGAAAATTGTGGACCCGCCGAGCAAAAGTTGTCAGAATTGCTTCAAACAGATTTCTATATGATCACAGGCTTCAAGTAATCATTTCTCCCTTCTGAACTCTCGGAAAATTTGTTACACACCGTAAATTCTCGACATGTAGATGGCCTATTCGCATGTTGGTTAAAAGTTTTAGAATGCCATACATGCTAGGAAAAGGCCCGGGGAAAGACCGGATAAGCGACACGTTGAACCATCGCAAGAGGAGGCTGGCAGACCTCCTTCGCGATGGCCAGAGTGTCACGGAGGCTCACCTCCACGATGGCCAGCGTGTCACGGAGGCTCCCCTCCGCAATGGCCAACGTGCCACGGAGGTGAGGTGCAACCCCAAGTATAAAAGCCTCGAAACTTCGATTTTACCTCATTTTAAATTACAAATTTCCAGAAAACAGACCAGAAACAGAGGGCACGAGAGGGTTACTGAGATTTCCTTCCGTTTATGCCATCAAATGCAGTCCAAACTCAAATTAACTCTAGATACCGAAGTATAAAGCTGCAAAGAGCATTCCTATGGGTTTAGTTTCGCAAAATTAGGTCGGCGAACCGTCGTGCTACCGAGCTAAGTTAAGTGGAATTGCTCTAAATTAGTTTCAGTATACTCCTATCCCTAAAGTGAGTATTTCTCCCATTTGGACTTCCGGGAAATAGCGAGTTTTTGGCTGTTTTTTGATAAGTCAAAGTTTGGGCTATATATATATATTAAAAGTGATATTTTCTCTCAGAATGTTAATGTATTTAGTACTAATTGATATATATATGGATGCAGTTAGGAGAAATAACAGAATATTGACCGAATTACACCAATTAGCTGGGAAATCAGAAACGGAGGTATGTGAAGCCAGTTCCTTCAGCAAGTTAGTAATTCTAGCTTAGTAAAATAGAGTAAATCTTAGAAGAGAATTCTAGGAGTCGAGTATTGAGATTAGTATGAATTCAGTAAGTTTGTTTTGTGTTGTTATGCCATATTCAGAATAAAAGTCAGTAAAACAGTATCAGACAGCAAGATCTTATCCTAGACTCAGTTTAACTCAGTATTAGATTTAGTTTAATTCAGCAAGAGATGCAAAATAGAATATCAGAACATGAATAGTATGATCAGATTTATTATAAATGTTATATATGATTATTGCTGCTTGTGGAGACCTGATTGTGTTATGTGGGCACCCTTAGAGCTTCCTTGCCGCCCTAGGGTTAATAGCTGTGTCGACTCGCCCGCTAGAGGGTGTGGATTCATCACTCCAAGGAGTGGCATGCCGTCCGCAGTAGGACAAAGATGGGATGCAGCATTCCCCATATCAGGCTGATCAGCATAGCATTATAGCTTACCTTGTCGAGCGCTTGCGCCCAAAGGGCAGATTACAGTTACAAATACAGACACAGATTATAGTTTACAGTTACAGGAGTCCTCCAGACTCAGATATAGTTATAGTCAGGGGCCTAGAGAGCCCAAGCTACATACCCAGGGGGCCTGTAGAGATGCTCGTAGTTAGTAGGCGAGTGGAGTGATTTACTTTTGGGTTGTTTTGACCCAGGTAGGGGTATATAGATTGTGTGTTGGTTGGCACCTTCTAGCTTATGGGGGATTGTATAGGTCCTTGTTTGTTATATATGTATATATATGTTACTTATTAGTTGATAGATAGCAGGACGCCACGTCGACAAGTATGCTTCTACCTTACCTTTAGTACAGATAAACTTATTTCAGATCCCGCTAGCCCAGACAATTTCAGCTACTTTTTGCTATTCAGAACTACCAGTATTATTGCTTATATTAAGTTATGTTCCGTTTTCTTTACATACTCGGTACCAGTGGTACTGACGCCCGCCTGGGGGCGCTGCATTACTTGCCTACAGGTACTCATAGATGAGGAGCCGATACCTCGTGATTCCAGCCAGCGCATAGAGTCATCAGCTCCTGTCATCCGGAGCTAGATAGCTAGAGGTTTATTTCCTTTCTTTTGTTGTACATTATGGGTAGGCCGGGGCCCTGTCCCGACCATCTTATTAGTATTCTTAGAGGCTTGTAGCTTGTGTATTCCCTGTGGTTAGTTATACCGATCGTGTGAGGCTGTGTGTATGTCTTAGCTTGTTTATGACGGCCGTGTGGGGCCTTATTCGATTAGTAGTGGTGACCTTGTCGGTCACGTAACAGTTTAGCTCCTATTTTCTTGATTCAAAAGTAACTAGACAACATGGTAGCCTTGTCAGCCCGCATAGGTTCCCTTATGGTGATGTGGTTCTGGTTAGATATTGTGGTTGTACAGGAGGCTATAGGCCCAGCTAGCTGGGGGATGCATTTACAGCCGTTATATAGCCCGTTGATTCCATGAATCAGAGTTAGAGCCAGCCAGGCACCAGAAGTGCTTAGGCTCAGCAGTCTAGCAGTTCAGGTCTTAGTAGGGAACTAGGTGCTAGTCATGCCCCCCAAGGTGGGGCGTGACAAACTTTGTATCAGAGCAGGTCGTGTCCCAGGGAGTCTGCAAGCCGTGCTAAGTAGAGTCTTTTCTATGGATGTGTTGTGAACCACATAATATAGGAAGGAGGCTGCAAGGCATAATAGGTTGGTTACTCTTTCTTCATATTCAGTCGTGCCATAGAGAAGTACAGTATAGGGTTGAGTCCCTAAAACTTATCATACTCTTTGTTTACAAATTAAAATGGTAGACCAGTGACACCCTGCCACAGGCAGAAGACTGGATACCGTAGCAGGAGAATGCACCAGCAGGATGCCTCAACTTCATTTAGAATCAGCCCGATCTGAGGACGATGCAGAGGCGTCATCTCAACCTTCTCAGCAATCCCCACCTAACTAGGAGCCATTTGAAACGACACTGCCTCTGATAGCTCCTGTACCTACACCATCCGACCAGGAAATTCGAAGTGCAGTAGTTATGTCGACACAAATGATGGATACTCTGCACCAGTCAGTGCCACCTGTAACAGCAGAGCAATCCAGTGGGTCTGGCAGTTCGAAGAGTCCGAGAATTTTTGGCATTGGGTCCCCTGCAGATCACAGGGTCGGATCAGGTAGAGGACCCCCAGGACTTCCTGGACCAGATGCAGAGAATCTTCCGGGTCATTCATGTAACACCAATAAAATCAATTGAGTTAGCAGTATTTAGGCTGCGGGATATTGCTGTGATGTGGTACGAGAGCTGGGAAAGGTCCCGTGGGAGAGATGTTGCCCCGCCGACCTGGTCCAGCTTCTCAGAGGCCTTCTTGGATCGTTATTTGCCACAGGAGATCCGGCAGGACTGGATGGACCAGTTCTTGCACTTGGAGCAGGGGGCGAGGAGCGTACGAGAATATGCGCTACAGTTTGATTCCTTATCCTGCTATGCTCCTACTTTTATGGACACCATGTCATCTAGAGTCCACCGATTTATTATGGGTCTGAACCCGGAATATATTGAGGCATGCATGACGTCCACGTTGCGGGAAGATATGGACATTGCTCGAGTACAGGCTTTTGCCCAGACTATTGAGGGCCTTAGACAGCGGCAGTAGGATAGCAGACGAATAAACCAGGAACAGCACCGCAGATATAGATCAGATGAGATTCAGGGGGAGATCCGGAGAGGGCCTAGGCCACGGTTATCAGATAGGCCACCTAGACCCCCACCTCCATTTCTGCAGCAGAGGGGTAGATTCATCTGCGAGGGACAGTCAGAGTCTGGCGGTAGTTCCTGAATAGTAGCTTCACCTCAGCAGAGGAGGGTAGAGCAGAGCAGATACACACCCCCACCTTGCCCTATTTGCAGTCGGCCTCACATTGGAGCTTGTAGATATGGCCCCACAGGGTGTTACATATGCGGGCAGGAGGGGCACATGATGAAAAACTGTCCAGCCAGGGCACAACGTAGCCGAGATAGCCAGGACAGGGCATCAGCAGGGCCGCGAGCTCTAGCAGCCTCGGCAGAGCGTAGGCCCTCAGGTCCAGTAGATAGAGGACAAGGTAGACCAGGAGCCTCTAGTTCGGGTATGGGCCTAAGCCGTACTTATGCATTACCAGGGAGGCAGGACTCAGAGGCATCTCCAGATGTAGTAACAGGTATGATAACTATTTGCTCATACCCTGTTTATGTATTGATTGATCTAGGGTCTACTTTGTCCTACGTTACCCCATTTGTGGCTCAGAAGTTTAGTGTTGTACCAGAGTTGCTTCAGCGACCCTTTTCAGTATCTACACCTATCGGTGACTCCATTATAGCCAGAAGGGTTTATCGAGCGTGTACAATGGAGGTTGCTGATCGTCAGACTACAGTAGATCTGGTAGAACTAGAGATGATTGATTTCAATGCCATTATGGATATGGATTGGTTGGTGTCGTGCTATGCCAACGTAGAATGCTGGACCAAGATGGTTCAATTCCACTTTCCAGGGGAGGCAGTACGAGAGTGGAAGGGCAGCACAGCTACGCCAAAAGGTAGGTTTATTTCCTACCTTCAGGGGAGGAAGTTGATAGCTAAGGGGTGCATTTACCACCTAGTTAGAGTCCAGGATGTTCAGGTAGAGCCTTCGACTCTCCAGTCTGTTCCAGTGGTTAATGAATTCCCTGACGTATTTCCAGATGAGCTACCTGGTATTCCCCTAGAAAGAGAAATAGATTTTGCAATTGATTTGCTACCAGTCACTCAGCCCATATCAATTCCTTCGTATCGTATGGCTCCTGCTGAACTCAGAGAATTAAAGGAGCAGCTAAAATATTTGTTAGATAAGGGCTTTATCAGGACGAGTACTACCCCTTGGGGTGCGCCGGTTCTATTTGTAAGAAAGAAGGACGACTCACTCCGTATGTGTATAGATTACCGCCAGTTGAATAACGTTACAGTTAAGACTAAGTATCCGCTTCCCAGAATAGATGATTTGTTTGATCAGTTACAGAGAGCCAGATATTTCTCCAATATTGATTTGAGGTCCGGATATCATCAGGTTCGAGTTTGTGAAAGGGACATTCTGAAGACAGCCTTCAGGACCAGATACGACCACTTTGAATTCCTAGTTATGTCTTTTGGGCTGACAAATGCTCCTGCAGTATTTATGGACCTGATGAACAGCATCTTCAGACCATATCTGGACCTGTTCGTGATAGTGTTCATTGACGACATTCTGGTATATTCTCGTTCAGAGACAGATCACTAGAATCATTTACGGACAGTGCTTCAGATCCGCAGGGACTATCAGTTGTATGCCAAGTTCTCCAAATGTGAATTCTGGATGAACTTAGTAGCTTTCTTAGAGCATATTATGTCGGATGCTGGTATACAGGTAGACACGCAGAAAATAGAAGTAGTCAAAACATGGCCTAGACCTACCACTCCGACCGAAGTCCACAGTTTTCTGGGATTAGCAGGATACTATAGAAGATTTGTTGAAGGATTCTCCACCATAGCGGCACCCCTGACTAAGCTGATGCAGAAAGCAGTAAAGTTTCAGTGGACAGAAGCATGTGAGTAGAGTTTCCAAGAATTGAAAGACAGATTAACCTCCACCCCCAGTGTTAGCATTGCCAGAAGGTACAGAGGGTTATGCAGTGTATTGCAACGCATCGGGTGTTGGGTTAGGATGTGTGTTGATGCAACATGGTAAAGTAATTGCGTATGCTTCCAGACAGTTGAGGACACATGAAAAGAATTATCCTACCCACGACATGGAACTAGTCGCGGTAATGTACGCGCTAATGATATGGAGACATTACTTGTATGGCGTCCATGTGGATATTTTCAGTGACCATAAGAGCCTACAGTATATCTTCACTCAGAGGGAGTTGAATTTGCGGTAGCGTCGCTGGTTGGAGTTATTGAAAGATTATGATGTGAACATTTTGTATCATCCGTGGAGGGCCAACGTAGTAGCGGATTCCCTCAGCCGCAAATCTATGGGGAGTTTGGCATACTTGCAGTTCGAGCAGCGGGAGTTGGCCAGAGAAATACACCAATTAGCCAGTTTAGCCGTTCGTGTAGCATAAACAGAGGACAACAAAGCGGTAATTCAGAACACCGCAGTATCGTCATTAGTTGTAGAGGTAAAGGAACGACAATATGAAGATCCTGACCTGGTTCAGCTTAAAGACAGAGTTCAGCAAGGAAAAGCACTAGATTTTCAGGTAACTGAGGATGAGGTGTTGCGATGTAAAGGCCGCCTTTGTGTTCCATATGTTTCAAGGCTTCGCCAGCAGATTATAAGTGAGGTACATTATGCCCGCTATTCTCTCCACCCAGGCACGACAAAAATGTACCACGATATCAAAGAAATCTATTGGTGGCCAGGTATGAAGAGGGAAATAGCAGAATTTGTAGCCTAGTGTCCTAATTGCCAGCAAATAAAAGCGGAACACCAGAAACCAGGCGGATTGACTCAGGACATAGTTGTGCCTCTTTGGAAGTGGGAAGCAGTAAACATGGACTTTGTAGCAGGATTACCCCATACCAGACATAGACATGATTCAATTTGGGTTATTGTTGACAGACTGACGAAATCAGCCCATTTCCTACCAGTAAAAGCTACTTTCTCTGCCGAAGATTACGCCGAATTGTATATTAGAGAAATAGTTAGATTACACGGTGTTCCAGTATCTATTATCTCTGATAGAGGGGCACAATTTACATCTAGATTTTGGCAGTCATTTCAGAGAGGTCTAGGAACGCAGATTAATTTGAGCACAGCATTCCACCCTCAGACAGATGGACAGGCGGAACGCACTATGCAGACGCTCGAGGATATGCTACGGGCGTGTGTGTTGGACTTTGGAGGTAGTTGGGATGAGCATTTACCGCTAATTGAGTTTGCTTATAACAATAGTTACCACTCAGCTATCTAGATGGAGCCCTTTGAGGCATTGTATGGGAGAAAATGTAGATAGCCAATTGGCTGGTTTAAAGTAGGAGAGTCAACACTGATTGGGCCAGATATTATTCATCAGTTAGAGGAGAAGGTAAAGCTTATCAGAAAACGCCTATTGACTGCTCAAATCCGCCAGAAATTGTATGCTGATGTGCCGCACAGAAACCTAGAATTTAATGTGAATGACTAGGTATTTTTGAAAGTATCTCCAATGAAAGGGGTGATGAGATTCAGCAAGAAAGGTAAGCTCAGTTCGAGATTCGTTGGAACTTATCAGATTCGACGGAGAGTAGGCCAGGTGGCATATGAATTGAACTTGCCTCTAGAATTAGAGTCCGTTCATCTAGTTTTCCACGTATCTATGCTAAGAAAGTACATAGGAGACCCCTCCAGAGTTGTCCCAGTCCAGGATATCCAGGTTACAGAAGAGCTGGCCTATGAAGAGGTTCTAGTAGTCATACTAGACAGACAGATTCGTAGATTGAGAACTAAAGATATTGCTTCTGTCAAGGTACTGTGGCATAATAAGAATTGAGAGGAGATGACTTGGGAAGTAGAGGATGACATGAAAGTCAGATATCCTCACTTATTCGAAGCCTAGTCAGCCAAGAGCTATGTTAGTATTTTTATCTTATGAAATGCCTTATATTATATGTATAAATGAAATAATCGACTCTAATCTTTTGTCTGATGAATAATGTAGTATTGTGTGGAGTGCCTGTATTGGACTTTTTTGCATTTAAGGTTTTTGAGATAGTCCATATTATAGGGGAAACTCTGCCAAAAATATTCTAAGAATAAGTCAAGTAAGTTGAGGTTCCTATAAGTAGAAGTTTACATTCGAGGACGAATGTTCTTAAGGGGGGGGGGAGGATGTTACACCCCATAAATTCTTGACATTAGATGGCCTCTACGCATGTTGGTTAAGAGTTTTAGAATGCCATACATGCTAGGAAATGGCTCGGGGAAAGACCGGATAAGCGACACGTCGAACCATCGCAAGAGAAGTCTGGCAGACCTCCTTCGCGTTTGCAAAAGTGTCACGGAGGCTCACCTCCGCGATGGCCAGCGTGTCATGGAGGCTCCGCTCCGCGATGGCAAACGTGCCACAGAGGTGAGGTGGAGCCCCAAGTATAAAAGCCTCCAAACTTCGGTTTTACCTTATTTTAACTTAAAAATTTCCAGAAAACAGACTAGAAACAGAGGGCACTAGAGGGTTAGTGAGATTTCCTTCCGTTTACGCCGTCAAACGTGGTCCAAACTCAAATTAACTCAAGATACCGAAGTATAAAGCTGCAAAGAGCATTCCTACTGGTTTAGTTTCGCAAAATTCGGCTGACGAACTGTCGTGCTACCAAGCTAAGGTAAGTGGAATTGATACAAATTAGTGTCAATATACTCCTATCCCAAAAGTAAGTATTTCTCCCTTCTGGACTTCCGGAAATAGCGAGTTTTCGGCCGTTTTTCGATAAGTCAAAGTTTGGGATATATATATATTAAAAGTGATATTTTCTCTCAGAATATCGATGTATTTAGTCCTAATTGATATATATATATATATATGGATGCAATTGGGAGAAATAGCGGAATATTTATCAAATTACGCCAATTAGCCAGGAAATTAGAAACGGAGGTATGTGAAGCCAGTTCCTTCAGCAAGTTAGTAATTCTAGCTTAGTAAAATAGAGTAAATCTCATAAGAGAATTCTAGGAGTCGAGTAGTGAGCTTAGTATGAATTCAGTAAGTCTATTTTGTGTTGTTATGCCATATTCAAAATAAAAGTCAGTAAAACAGTATCAGACAACAAGATCTTATCCCAGACTCAGTTTAACTCAGTATTAGATTCAGTTTAATTCAGCAAGAGATGCAGAATAGAATATCAGTACATGAATAGTATGATCAGATTTATTATACATGTTATATGTGATTATTGTTGCTTGTGGAGACCTGATTGTGTTATGTGGGCACCCTTAGAGCTTCCTTGCCGCCCCAGGGTTAATAGCTGTGTCGACTCGCCCGCCAGAGGGTGAGGATTCACACTCCAAGGAGAGGCATGCCGTCTGCAGTAGAACAAAGATGGGATGCAGCATTCCCCATATCAGGCTGATCAGCATAGCATTATAGCTTACACTATCAAGCGCTTGCGCCCAGGGGGCAGATTGCAGATACAGATACAGACACGGATTACAATTTACAGTTGCAGGAGTCCTCCGAACTCCGATACAGTTATAGTCAGGGGCCTAGAGAGCCCAAGCTGCATACCCAGGGGGCCGATAGAGGTGCTCGTATTTAGTAGGAGAGTGGAGTGATTTACTTTTGGAAAGTTTTGACCCGGGTAGGGGTATATAGAATGTTTGTTGGTTGGCACCTTCTAGGTTATTCGTGCTGGTGTAGGTCCTTGTATGTTATATATGTATATACATGTTACTTATTAGTTGATAGAAAGCAGGACACCACGTTGACAGGTATGCTTCTACCTTACCTTTAGTACAGATAAGTTTATTTCAGATCCCGATAGCCTAGACAATTTCAGCTACTTTCTTCTATCCATAACTACCAGTATTATTGCTTATATTCAGTTATGTTCAGTTTGCTTTACATACTCGGTACTAGTGTACTGACGCCTGCTTGGGGGTGCTGCATTACTTTCCTGCAGGTACTCATAGACGAGGAGCCGATACCTTGTGATTCCAGCCAGCGGATAGAGTCATCAGCTCCTGTCATCTGGAGCTAGACAGCTAGAGGTTTATTTCTTTTCATTTGTTGTACAGTATGGGTAGGCCGTGGCCCTATCCCGACCATCTTATCAGTATTCTTAGAGGCTTGCAGCTTGTGTAATTCCTATGGTTAGTTATACCGGTCGTGTGAGGCCGTGTGTATGTCTTAGCTTGTTCATGACGGTCGTGTGGGGCCTTATTCGGTTAGTAGTGGTGACCTTGTCGGTCACGTAATTGTTTAGCTCCTATTTTCTTGATTCAAAAGTAACTAGACAGCATGGTGGCCTTGTCGGCCCGCATAGGTTCCCTTATGGTGATATGGTTCTGGTTAGCTATTGTGGTTGTACAGGTGGCTATAGACCCAGCCGGCCGGGGGCTGCATTTACAGCCGTTATATAGCTCGTTGATTCCATGAATCAAAGTTAGAGCCAGCCAGGCACCAGAAGTGCTTAGGCTCAGCAGTGTAGTAGTTTAGGTCTTAGTAGGGCACTAGGTGCCAGTCATGCCCCCCAAGGCGGGGCGTGACAAAATTATAGATTTTCGGCTGTGTTTTACGTGATTGAATTATAATTGCTATTAGTATTAAAAGTGGACGATTTTGCTGACTTTAGTATTAAAACTAGACCCATTCTTTCAGTATCAAAGTTACAGTTGGGAGGATCTTTTGAATGTGAGTTGAAACCCGACGACTATTTGGAAAATGACAATCAGGGTATGTAAGGCTTATTCATTCGACAAGTTATTCTTGTTGTATAGCGATACGACTTATGCCTCTGAAGCAAGACCATGATTCTGTATATTGTAATTAGCTAATACCAGTAGATAGCGAGTATATACATATATGTGTTACAGCTAGCTGTTATCAGTAGATTGTGACTAGACTTGTTGCAGTTAGCTATTTTGTAGACTATGAATATATGCATGTTGTGGTTAGCTGCTAGGACATGTACATAGATTGTATGATAGTATCCCTCATTGAGAAAGGACAGGCTATGTGTGACAACTGCAGGATGCGTTACAAAAACTCTTCTGTCCTCTAGTTCATTGTATTAGTAGAATTGCATGTTTTACTGCCAAACCTAGATCTTTGGAGCTTGTGGATAGTTATTGGGCCTGAGTTAGTAAGTTGAATATCATGAGCGCAACTGAGTGGTATAATTACCAGTTTGGCACTATGTAGGCAAGAAAGAATGCCCAGAGGCCATTGGCGTACCCTTACACCTTAGGGCCAGGAATTTAGATAGGATGACCATAGTTTAGAGTTAGTGGCACTAGGGTTGTCTAGTGAACTGAGTGACAGTCTGGCCTCTAGTTAGCTACTACCAGTAATTATCAGTCCCAGTTGACTTAGCATCCATCCTACAGATCGCCGAGGAAGCCATTCCAGTCATCCAGGTCAAATAGACCTGTGGGTACCCTAAGGAAGGGGACCTTATTAGCAGGTAGAGGTAGGGCCAGCGTCCTAGCCTATTCTTAAAAGATACTCAGGTACGGATTGCTATGAGCGGCTAAGTCTATGTAGATTTGACTAGACCAAGATAGGGTCTAATGGACCAGCACCATGTTAGTAGAACACTACCCTCAAGCTAAGGATGTCAGTAAGCTGCCTGTGGAGGATTAGGGGCCGACCGCCCAAAAGAATGTTCAGTCAGTAATAGCCCTACATCCGTTCT
The DNA here is from genome assembly GCA_035772735.1 of Datura wrightii. Classification (NCBI taxonomy): domain Eukaryota; kingdom Viridiplantae; phylum Streptophyta; class Magnoliopsida; order Solanales; family Solanaceae; genus Datura; species Datura wrightii. The sequence goes on along the minus strand of JASDFA010000016.1, from coordinate 47,750,707 downwards.
AAGCAGAAGGACCAAGTAACTAGTAATCCATGACACCAAAGTTGTTTATGAGTAACAGTTGTCCGAGTAGGACATTTAGAGTATTCTTAGGCCACTCCAAATCTCACCCTATCCAGTCTAGACCATTAGAGATCATGATAGCTACCAAGATCCTCTAATCAGATACAGGTGCACGGGGTGTGCCTGCTAGTACCTTACAGACTATACTAGGGGTGACCAGCGGTAGCGTTAAGCCCAGAAGGCTAGATACGCCTTTGAGTGGCTAGATTGGGATTTCATTATAGCATCTCGATTAGGGTTGCCCTTACTTAGGAGCCTCCCGTAACCTCCCTAGGGTTCCTAGCTATGTCGACTCCTGTCAGGAGCTAGATGACGTCGCTCCAAGGAGCGATATGCCGTCTATAAGGGACAAAGATAGGGTCCCAGGTCCAGATACATTCCATTCCATGGATGGACTATTTTATGCCGTATCGGCACCACACCCCCGTCGAGCGTGCTGCCCGGGTATAGATATCAGGAGTCCACTAGACTCAGACACAACTATAAATCAGGAGCCAAGCGGGTTCAGTTGCACACCCAAGGGGACAAGTAGGTGGGCTATAGCACTAGTAGAGTCATAGAAACCTGGATAGGGGTATATAGATTGAGGTGTACTTGCTAGGGCTTATGGGGGCCTGGGTAGGTTATTTCTATGCTGCTTTTACCTTCCTGCTTATGGGGTCCAACTGAGGTTCTTGTTTGTATTCTTTCCTGCTAGTTATAGTTTATGAATATGTAATTATACAATCGTAGCTCACGTATATACAGTGTTGGTTAGATGGAGATTACAAATAATCAAGCGTACATGTTAATCTTTCTGCCCTTCTCTCTATTTACTTCCAGTCTTTATTAGCTTATTTACTGCCTTACATATTCGGTACATATTGTACTGATGCCCTCCCTTGGGAGCTGTATTACTTGCATGCAGGTTTAGACAAGCAGAATTAAGGATCCTTAGTAATAGCTTTTCTGATTCAGCAATTTGGCCAGATTCTTTCATTCGGAGTTAGCTGCAGCAGCCAACCGCCAGTTAGCTGCAGCAGCAGGAAAGGGTACCAGTGCGATGCCATAGTTGTGGGACAACCAATTTGAGGACGAAGGCGAATGTCTTTTAATTTTTTCAGCATCTTCCTGGGGCACCAGGAATCTTATAAGGTAGTAGATATGCCAGCAGCATCCCTAGTTCTTTTTATAACCTTAGAGTAGGAGGTGAGGAGTATAGCGTATATAAGAGTCGATTTATCTATTAGATATACAAGATCTAGAAAGGGCGACAGTTAACATAAGATTACCTGATGGGTATGAAAAAGAGAGAGAATTGCGGGATTCTTACCTCCAACTCTTCGAATGTTGTACAGTTCTATACCTCAGTCCCATTGCAGTAAGAAAAGGCTATTCTCGCCTCCCAGTTTTGTTTTCAGTATAGCAAAGAGTGTGAGAATTGAGGTGATATTGCCGAGAGTAAATGGCAAAGGATGGTTGGATTTATTGACTCCGAAAAATGTTAGGAAGTGGTGGAGACCCCTAGAATTTAAGTAAATGGTCTAGACCTCCATGGTAGTAAAATAGGAGAGCAAGTAAGACTACTAGTAACACTCAAAGTATGTGTGAGAGTCTACAAGTAATAAACCCCTAGCAACAGTAAAACTCAGGTCATAATTAGGTCGATTCTGCCACAGTGTGTTAATGACAGTAGGATGTACCTGCAAAATAATGGCTATGGCCCCAGTTGGTTATGTCGAGGGATAAAAATCATATGAGCGAATTTGGACCGATACAGGTCAACAAACTTGGTTAGTAATGTCTTTGACAATATAAGGCAAAGGGCACGAACTCCAGAACTCAGCCCATGGAAGTAAAGGGAATGGCACAAGTATTTAACTATGGAGGGAAATAAAATCACCCCAGGCTAAGAATAAATTGAAAGAGTGTAGGACCACTCCTGAATGTCAAGAAATGAGCATCGGGATGACAGTTAACAGATAATGAGGTGGTAACCTAGAATACTGCAATATCATCACCAGTGTGGAGGTAGAGGGGCGACGACATGGAGACTCTAATTTAATATAATTCAGAGACAAAGCCCAGTAGGAAGTTATTGGCTTTTAAGATAATAAGGGGCTAAGTCATAAGACCCAGAGGCTGCCTCTGTGTCCCAAAGGTGGCCGAACTTCGTCAGTAGATTCTAGCTAAGGTATATCATGTATGTTATTCCCTTCACCCAGAGTTTAATGAAAATGTATCAAGCTGTAAGAAAGATCTATTGATGGCATGAGAGAAGGAAGAAATTATTGGGTTATAGAGCAGAGCTTCAATTACCAACCAGGGAAGGCTGGACAACAGAAATTGAGCAAGCCAATCCAGGAGATAGTCGTGCCTGCAAAAGGAATGGAGAATAGTAAATTTAATCATAGTTATAAGGTTACCTCATACCAGGTGTAAATTGACCTCACTTGAGTCAGTGTATAAAGGCTAACAAGGTCAATTCATATTTTTCTGGGTGAGATATATTTCAGCTAAAGATTATGCCGAATTAAATTCTTAAAGAGTAGTTCAGTTGCATCAAGCCCAATTATTTAGTAAATTCTGTCAGAAAGGCACAATGTACAACAAAGTTTTAGAAAGGCTTTCCGAACAAGTTGGGATGCATGTTAAGTTGAGTACGACTCCTCGTCTCTAAACAAATAGCTAAGTAGAGCACTCGGTTCAAATGCTGGAGATCTATTGTGGGTGGAGATGTAGGCCCTCTATATGATGACCTGAAGAATATAAATCAAAGGTAGTTAACCAGGGAACATTATAACATGCAGAAAAAAAGAGTTAAACTAATCAGGATATGGGTACCAATTGCCTAGGATCATCTGAAGTCTTACCCTAACCTACAACATAGTAAGTTAAGTGTTAAAGCAGCGGCTGAGTATTCCTAAAAGCTTCACGATGAAGGGAACTACAAGAATTAGAGAAAAGGAAAGCTTAGCCTTAGGTTCATTGGCCATATTTTATCTTCCCGAGAGCATGCAAAGTGGCATAGGGGCTAGAATTGCCCTCAGAACTGAAATTGGTCCATGCAGTCTTTTGCATGTCAATGTTGTGGAACACATATAGGAGACCCATCCTAAGTTGTGCCCTATTGAGGATGTTCAAGTTATTAAGGAACTAAACTATAAAGAGGTTCCAGTTGTCATACTATATTAGCAAGTTCGAAGATTGAGAATTTAAAGATGTAGCCTCAGTTAAAGTACTATGGAAGAATAATAATAAAGAAGAGATGACCTGTGAAGCTGAGGACGACATGAGATCCAGATATCCTCTTATGTTCCAAGATTGATCCAGATTATGCAATTAAGGTAAAGTTGTTTTTCAGTTATTATTTTATTATTTATGTTATCTATACAGTTCAGTTGGCTACCATTCTGTTGTGGAAAAGTTGTTATAGTGCCATGTGAGATACCTGTATTGGACTTTTCTACATTTCAGGATTTTCAGATAGTCCATATTACAGGGGAGACTTTGCCAAAATGTTCCCAGAAAAATAGTTGAAAGAGTTAAACTCCTGTAGGATGTAGTTGACATTCGAGGACGAATGTTTCTAAAGGGGCGAGGATGCTACACCCCATAAGTTTCTATCTTTTAAGTCAGCGTATTCGTACATTAGTTAAGAGTTTTAGAGTATGACACGTGTGTGAAAGGGCCTGGGGAAAGGTCGAACGAGTGTGGAATCGAGCTTGTAAGGGAGAACGCCAGACCAGCTACCCAAAGGGGCAACGTGTCACGGACACTTCCCTGGCGCGTTGGGCTCCGTGAAACGCTCGACTTTTGGTGCGTTGGGGGCCGTGCCACAGACCCCCTATCCACCGCCAAAATATTATATATAAGTTAATGAGTTAATTATTTTCATTTCATATATACATATATATTCGTTCGGAAAGAGAGGCATGCCATTTTTATATATAATGTTTTTTGATTACGTTGCCAAAATCTGTCTAGATTCAAAGTAACTCCAGATACTGAATCCCAAGTCTACAAGGAGCATTACTACAATGTTATTTTCTTGAAATAAGCACGACAAATTGTAACCCCGCCGAGCAAAAGTTGTCAAAATTTCTTCAAACTAATTTCTATATGATCACAGGCTTCAAGAATCATTTATCCCTTCTGAACTCTCGGAAAATTATAGATTTTCATATGTGTTTTACGTGATTGAATTATGATTGATATTAGTATTAAAAGTTGCTAATTTTTCCAAGTTTAGTATTAAAAGTAAACCCATTATTTCAGTATTAAAGTTACAGTTAGGGGGAGCTGTTGAACATGAGTTGAACCCGATGACTATTTGGAAAATGACAATCGAGGTATGAAAGGCTTATTCCTTCGACAAGTTATTCTCGTCGTATAGCAATATGACTTATGCCTATGAAGCAAGACCATGATTCTGTATATTGAAATTAGCTGATGCTAGTAGATAGCGAGTATATACATATATGTGTTACATCTAGCTGTTATCAGCAGATTGTGATCAGACTTGTTGCGGTCAACTATTTCTATAGACTATGAATATATGCATGTTGTGGAAAGCTGCTAGGATGCGTACATGGATTGTATGATAGTATCCCTCATCGACAAAGGACAGGCTAGGTGTGACACCTGCAGGACATGTTACCGAAACTCTTCTATCCTCCAGTTCATTATATTAGTAGAATTGCGTGTTTTACTGCCAGACCTAGATCTTAGATGTTTGTGGATAGTTATTGGGCCTGAGTTAGTATGTTGAATATCATGAGCCTAGCTGAGTGATATAATTACCAGTTTGGCACTGTGTAGCCAGGAAAACATGCCTAGAGACCATTGGCGTACCCTTACGCCTCAGGGCCAGGAATTTAGATAGATGACCATAGTTTAGAGTTAGTGGCACTAGGGTTATCAAGTGAACTGAGTGACAGCCTGCCCTCTAGTTAGCTACTACCAGTAATTGTCAATCCTAATTGACTTAGCATCCATCCTACAGATCGACCAGGAAGCCAGTCTAGTCGTCTAGGTCAAATAGACCTGTGGGTACCCTAAGGAAGGGGACCTTATTAGCAGGTAGAGGCAGGGCCAGCGCCCTAGCCATTCTTAGAAGATACTCAGGATGGATTGTCGTGAGCGGCTAAGTCTATGTATACTTGTCTATAAGGTTAGTAATCGACCAGAAAAGTCACATAAGATTTGACCAAACCAACATAGGGTCTAAAGGACAAGTACCGTGCTAGTACAACACCACCCTCAGGCTAAGGATGTCAGTGAGATGCCTGTGGAGGATTAGAGGCAAACCGCCCAAAAGTATGTTCAGTTAGTAACAGCCCTACAACAATTCTAAGCAGAGGGACCAAGTAACTAGTCATCTGTGACCCCATAGTTGTTTATGAGTTATAGTTGTCCAAGTAGGACATTTAGAGTATTGTTCGGCCACTCTAGATCTCGCCCTATCCAGTCTAGAACATTAGAGATCATGATCGCTACTAGGATCCTTTGATTAGATACGCGTCATGAGTTGTGCCTGCTAGCATTCTTACAGACTATACTAGGAGCGAGCAATGGTAGCATTAAGCCCAGAAGGTCAGATACTCCTTTGAGTGGCTAGATTGGGATTTTAGTATAGCATCTTGGTTGGGGCTGCCCTTACATAGGAGCCTTCCGTTACCTCCCCAGGGTTACTAACTGTGTCGACGCCCGTCAGGGGCTAGATGACGTCGCTCCAAGGAGCGATATACCGTTCGTGAGGGACGAATATGGGGTCCTAGGTCCTCATATAGTCCATTAAATGGCTGGACTATTTTATGTCGTATCGGCACTACACCCCCGTCGAGCTTGGTGCCCGGGGTGCAGATATCAAGAGTCCACTAGACTCAGACACAGCTACAAATCAGGAGTCAAGCAGGTTCAATTGTAGACCTAGGGGGACAGGTAGGTTGGCTATAGCAACAGTAGAGTCATAAAAAGCTGGATAGGGGTATATAGATTAAGGTGTACTTACCAGGGCTTATAGGGGCCCGTGTAAGTTATTTTTGTGGTGCTTGTACCTTCCAGCTTATGGGGGCCAGGTGAGGTTCTTGTTTTTACCCTTGCCTGCTAGTTATAGTTTATGAATATGTAATTATACAGTCTTAGCTCAAGTACGTGTAATATTTGTTAGATGTAGATTATGAATAAGCAAGCGTACATGTTAATCTTTCTGCCCTTCTCTCTATTTACTTCCAGTCTTTATCAGCCTATTTACTACATTATATATTCTGTACATATTGTACTGATTCCCTCCCTTGGGCGCTGTATTACTTGCATGCAGGTTTAGACAGACAAAATTCAGGATCCTCAGTAACAGCTCTTTTGAGCCAGCAATTTGGCCAGCTCCTTTCATTCGGAGTTGCCAGGTTGTAGAAAGTGTAGTCTTACATTTGTATAGCATTTGGGTAGGCCAGGGCCCTTTCCCCATCACTATTTGTATTCTTAGAGGCTTTCAGACTACGGTTTTCAGTTAGTTGGGTGTTGTTGGTTATGTGGGGCCCATATATGTCTCTTTTTATGTGTTGGATGTGTCGGGCCTAGTACTGTGTTTATAGCCGAGATATAGCCTGGTTTTTTCTTGAGTCGAGTTGCAAGATCGCACCAAATGTGCAAATCCTAGCTAGGTTAGTCAGATTCCAGTGTGGCACTATGTGCCAGTCATCCCTCCCAAGGTGGGGCGTGATAAAGGGTATATCGCTATTCTCAATAACAATTTTTATCCTATCACCAATGGGTTCAAGGGTCTTTGAATTCCCGTTCTTTATTTATTTTTAAACCTTTCGATTCCCCTTCTCAAGTTCAATCGAAAGCCAATGGATTACTTACAAGGTGAGTCTCATAAATAATAAATTAACAAAAATAAATACAAACAACCATAAAAGAATAATCAAAACTATGTTTATTTATTCTGCCAAATAATCAACCATTCACCATGACCACAACCCTAGAGTATAAGTTTAGCCACTCATAGACAAGCGAAAAAACAATTACTTAGTCATCATCATGCAAAAATACAAAGTAAAAAAGAGAAAACCTAGTTGTACAACCTTGTCTTCCTTCCAAATGTCTTACAAGCTTTCATGAATGAACTACGGAATAAAAATAAGCAAAGACTGTTTCAAAGCAGTCCAAAACTACTCCAAGAAGTCAAAAACTACATAACAAATGACCTAAGGCTTATATTTATAGATGAGCCTTCAGATGAAACTTCTTCCCTTCAGAAAATCAGCATTTTTCGCTACGGAATCACCCTGGCGTGCCGCCCCATCTATCTCGCCATAGACATAGTCAAATTTCCAGCAATTTCAGCTCCAAATAGGTCCTGGAGCGCTGCCCCAACCATAGCACTAGATTGAGATAGTTCTGTGTGAAGTTTGGGACCTGGTGTGGGGCGCCAACCATAGCACCAGCTTGAGAGTTTTTTTCTCTAAAGATTGGGACTTGGTGCGGGGTGCTAGCTATAGCACCAAACCCGTCAAATCTTTAAATCTTCATTTCATGCCTCATTTTGAGCCCCATCTTACCTAGTTTCTTGCTGAAATCAACTTAAATCATTTGTTAGCTTATAAAACACATACATACATGAATTTAAGCATAAATTAAGGATTATGAACTCAAAACATGATCAAATATGGGTAAAACATGGTAAATTTCTATGAAAATATGTCCAACATCTCCTATCAAGACATGTCAAAAAATTTCATATATTTGTAACTAATCATTATATATATATATATTATTGTTTATTCAAGCATCAGTAGTTAAACTAATTAGCTAGGGTTGTGGGTATCATGATGGATTAACGAAACTTAGTAAAATAAAATAGTGATTCTTGAATGGTGAATATGATTGTATTGTTATTCTCTTTGTTTTAATTGCTTTTAGTGGTTGCAAATGTTAAAGCTTGTCTGTATCATCAACTTGCTTGATCAAAGAGGTTGAATTTAGGAAAAGAGAATAATAATGTTTAGGGTTGGTTGGCTACCAACCCTCATCTAATTGACTTGAGCTCTAATTGAGGATAGTCAGTCCAAAACTAATGACAAGGGCAAAACATAAATACCGAAAGTCCGAGAGGATTTAGCATGACATTCATCTAGGTAGTCGAGAGACGTTGGATGAACTTAGTTGTCATTTTTTCATGAAATTTACAAAGATGTATCACTAATAAAATAAACCTATTATGTTATGAATTCATGGGGAATACAGTCCAAGTTTATTCTCAGATATTAATCACGATCAACAAGTTCACAGACATCTAGTTTAAATTGCTTTTTTTTATTACAAACCCCCCATTGAAATACTAACTACTTCTTGAATACTTAGGTTTGACTAATTTTTCGCCATATTCCCTATGGGGTTAGACCCTAACCTATTTGATTTACTATATTTGATAGCATCCATTTTATACTTCATTGTGAATTTAGGTGTGATCACAAAGTACATGATTTGAGAGAATCCAAGCAATGCTCAAAACTTTGTTGGATTAGAATTCTAACTTGGAAGACATCAACAAATCCATCTCGGCAAATGTCATGGAATGAGAAAGAGGAAAAGATTCAATTGAGGATAAACTTTCCAGTCCCATGGAATTGTACCAAGCTGGGTGAAAAATGCCAGATTCATTCTGGAACTGAGCTGGGTGGGTGAAAAGTTGTGCTAAGCTTTTAAACTATTACTTGCATGAATCCATATGTGGGTGAAAAGCTGTGCTAAGCTTCACCTGAGTACCAAGGCCCTTCTAAAATGACTTTCAGAACTGAGTAACCTTATCAAAAATGATGGACAATGGAACCTCGTGAAACCTGACCAACTCCCAAATATAAAGTCTAGCATAATCCTCAACGGAATCCATAGTCTTAACTGATAGGAAATTTGCTGATTTGGTCATCCAGTCCACGTTCACTCATATAGAATCATGCTATCGGTGCGTATGTGAAAAACTTGTAATGATGTCCATATTGATCTCTTCCCACTTTCAAGTAGGAATAATGACATCCTGTAGCATACCTCCTAGCCTCAGATTCTTAACCTTAATGTATTGGCAGTTTGGACACTTAGCCACAAACCTTGCAATGTCCCTCTTCATGCCATTCCACCAATAGACTTTCCGTAGATCACGGTACATCTTGGTGTCACCTGGTTGGATAAAATACCGAGAGCTATGAGCCTCTCTCAACATCCGCTCTCTTATGTCATCTACCTCCGAAACACATAGTCGTCCCTAATATCGAAGTACACCATCTCCACCTTGGGAGAAAACCTCCGCTTTCTAATTTTGAAATATTTCCTTTAACTTCACTAAGATAGGATCTTCATCTAGACTTGCCTTAACTTTTGACACCAAAGAAGAATTTGCACTATTCTGCAAGATAACACCACCATCTGCAAAATCGGTAAGGCAAACCCCCAAGTGTGCAAGCTTATGGACATCCTTCACCAATTCTTTCCTCCCATCCTCAAAATGGGTCACACTCTCCATGGACAACCTACTAAGAGCATCCACCACTACATTAGCCTTGTCGCGATGGTAAAGGACACTCATGTCATAATCTTTGAGAAGCTCAAGCCATCTACTTTGCCGCAAATTCAAGTCTTTCTGAGTAAACACATACTAAAGGCTCTTGTGATCTGTGAACACATCTGTATTGACACCCATATCATAGTCTTTGAGAAGCTCAAGCCATCTCTTTTGCCGAATATTCATGTCTTTCTGAGTAAACACATACCGAAGGCTCTTGTGATCTGTGAACAAATCCGCGTGCACCCCATACAAATAGTGCCTCCAAATCTTCAAGGTAAACACCACCGTTACTAATTTAAGGTCATGCATTGGATAATTTTTCTATGAACTTTAAGTTGTCTCAAGGCATAAGCAATGACCTTCCCACGCTGCAACAACATACACGCAAGGCCAATCCTAGAGGCATCACAATACACCATAAAGCCATCCGTGCCTTCTGGAATAGTCAAGATCAGAGTAGAAATTAGTCAAGCCTCTAACTCCTGAAAGCTCCTCTCACAAGCATCAGATTACTGAAATTTGGCCTTCTTCTGAGTCAACTTAGTCAAAGGTGTATAAATGGATGAAAATCCCTTTACGAACCTTTAGTAATAGCTAACTAAACCCAAAAAGCTCCTGATGTTAGTAGGGCTGACAAGTTTGGGACAATTCTTCACCACCTCTATCTTCTGAGAGTCTACCTAAACACCCTCAGTAGACACCACATGGAAAACAAATGCAACTGACTGCAGCCAAAAATCACACTTTCTAAACTTTGCTAATAGCTGACGGTCGTTAAGAGTCCGCAACATAATCCTCAAATGAGCGACATGCTCATCCTCAATCCGAGAATACACAAGGAGGTCATCTGTGAAAAAAATAATGAACATATCAAAGTACTTCTTGGACACCCTGTTCATCAAATCAATGAAATCTACAGAGCCGTTCTTTAGTCCAAAAGACGTAACTACAAATTTGTGGTGACCATACCGAATCAGAAGGCTGTCATCGGAAGTCACTCTTCCTAACCCTAAGCTAGCCGGATATGACTCTATCTTTGAAAAACATTTGGCACCCTAAAGCTGGTCAAACAAGTCATAAATCCTGGGGAGGGGATACTTATTCTAAATTGTAACATTGTTCAACTGACGATAGTCAATGCATATCCTGAGAGACCCATTTTTCTTCAGAAAAAAGAGGACTGGAGCACCCCATGTGGACTTACTAGTCCTGATGAAACCCTTATTAACGATATTCTTCAATTGTTCCTTCAACTTCTTTAGCTCTTCTCGGGCCATTTATAAGGAGAAATGGATAATGGGCTGCATATCAGGAAGAAAATCGATACCAAAGTCAATCTCCCACTCGGGAGGAACTCTTGGTAGATCATCTGAGAACACCATCAGATACTCACACACTATTAGAACTGACTGGAGAGTCGGGGTTTTGGACTTAAAATCCTTAACCGAACTAAATGGTATGTGCAACCCTTGGAGATCATCATCCTGGCCTTAAGATAGGAGACAAGCGGCCTACAAGCATCTCAGAACTACCCTTCCACTCTAGGACTGGTTCACTCGCAAATTGAAATTGTACTGAGCAGGTCCTATAATTAACTGAAGCATAGAAAGCATAAATCAATCCATACCGAAGATAACATTAAAGTAATTCATATATAAATCTACTAAGTCTGAAGAACTGTAATAGGGAAATTTCTATATACCCGTCGAACTATAACGGATTCACCGATGGAGTAGAGATTGAGAAGGGTTCTGAGAGGATTTTAGGATTGACACAGAAACTGATAACAACATAAGGAATAACTAAGGATAATATGGCCCCTAAATGTAGCAATGCATAAACATCAAGATGAAAAACTGATAACATACAAGTGACCACATCTGGAAAGCTCTCCTGCTCCTGGCGAGGTGATAGTGCAAAGAATCAATTCTAAAGCTACTTGCCACCAGTACTAGAAAAAGTGCCTTGCTGAGATGGGCAAGCTACTGGAGTTGCTGAAGTGGTTGCCGGGGCACGAACTCTATCATCAAACTGTTCCGTTGAAAGATAATTTCTAAGTCAGTCAGTGGGATTTTCACACCTGAAACCAAGCATCATCTAGGGTGGTTCCTACAACCCTTCTAACATGCTGGGAAAGTGCGCTCCCCTGACATGCTCCTATGACCTCTAGAGCCTTATGCTCTACCTCATTGATCATCTCTGGCCCTAGATGGGACTGGGGCTGATAACCTCTGTTGAGACTATGGATGGTGTCCACCGTCGGTCCTCTGCTGGTAGTACTTAAAATGTCCTATTCTAGCCCTTTTTGTCTCCCCCTCCTTCTCCTTCAGATTATCCTCAATCTTCTAGGAATGAATCATGACTGGAGAGATATCCATGTCATAAATGAGCATAACTATAATGCCCAACAGCTTTCTTAGGAAAAAATTAGACTCAGTAGGAAGAAGCAAAAAATTTTATCTCAGAACGACCGAGACAACAAGTTGTTGTCAGCAGTAACGAACTGTTGTTTGGGTCGTGGTTAGCCCTGCCAGTTATCTTTCAGAAAACAATGAGACATGGAATGAACCGTTGTGAGGAGTAACTAGTCCTCCTGTCACTGGTTGCATTCCTAACTCAAAAACCAGTTAAACCCTATTCCAAGAACCAATGAGTTAGATAATGAGTCGTTGTATGATGCAATGACTCGTGGGGTGACTCGTTAGTTTGAGCCTAAGTGTTGTTGCAAATCTTTTTTCAGTAACAATGAGAGGTAACAACGACTTGTTGTACCATACAACAAGTCATAGTTCCATCTTTGACAATAAATCCAAAAATCCCTTAGTTTTTCCAGTGGAGACGACAAGCAGATACAATGACCCATTGCTTCTACCAATGAGTCATTGTGTCATCAGTTAGTAGAGGGACCATATTTTCCGCAAAGTGACCATGAGAGGAACCAATGACCCATTGGTCTATCCAAGAGTTGTGGTTCCCTTCCGTGGTCCATTTCCAGTGAGCCTACTTTCTGGCCTAAGACCAATTACTAGTCCCAATGAGTTGTGGTATCAACCAAGACTCGTTGTGTAACCTTTTTCTTTTAGGGGCATTTTTGTAATTTTTTACCTTTTTAATCCCAAAACTATATCATTTGGGGGTTATATTCAGGGGATTTAGGGAGGTAATCGACTTTCCCTCTTCATTCCTCTCATTCTCTCAAAGTCATAACATAGAAAACTCAGTCAGGAAGCACAGAGCAGAATCAAGGGTTTCAATTTTTTCCTCATATTTATCATGGGTTTTTCTCTAGGATTTTTACACTATGTATGCGGGAATTAAACAAAGGGATTGTTCTTCCCTTATGCTCTAAAACCCTTCTGAATTTCTTATCAATTCTATCCCTGAAATTTTGTGTACAGTAATTTCGTAGCCAGATCCTAATTAATTCTTATGGATTGTTGTCCTTATGTATTCTTGCTATGTTTCTACTACTAAGTGATCATGTTACTATTTCTTCATGTGAAATTATTTCCTAATTCTATAAAAGCAGTAAATTGGGTCTTTCATAGTTAATAGATATTAATGTTGCTTGACTTAATTAGTCTTCGAATTCCCATGTTATTACTATCATATGAAATCTCAGTTAGCAGTTAGCCTTTTTCAGTATCTTACAGTAAGTCAGCTGATCAGTTTGATGATAGTTAGTTCTTCGAGGAGTTCAATTTAGTAATACTCCCTAGTTTCAGTTATTAGTTAGTCCTTTAGATGGTTACAACGCTTTTAGATAAGTAGCTCTAACCAATATTAGAACAAGCAGTATAAGTTTTCAGTAAGTTCTTTAGAAGGTTATAATGCTTCCAAATAAGCAGCTTTGACCAGTTTTAGAACAACAGTTTTCAGTTATCCGATCCTACAGACTATCAAGTTACTTCCAGATAAGTATTCTTGACTTAGTCTAGGACCCAAGCTTTGAGCTATTAGATTAGTCGTCAGGTTAGGACTATCTAGTGGGAGTAGTACTTAGCAACGAGTGGAATGGGGTTCCAGCGCACCCAGGTTACCAGAGCTACATTGTCATCATAGCTATTGGCCCATCAGGCCCCAGACTTATGATCACCCAACTCATCCACTATACCTAGCAAGGTACAATGGGCTTTCTCCGATGGGGTGTATACACAGGAATCCACATCTAGCTCACATGGTTATACGTCGGTTGCAGACTCTGTAACTTGTCAATACAGTTTCAGTTCAGTTCAGTCACTAAGTTCTAGGACATGTTTATGACCATCATTCAGGGTCATTATTTACCATATCAATTGTTGCTTGGTTTTCAATATCAGTTGGCCATTTCATGTTATTTCAGTTTAGTTGTGTATTTTCCATGCTTATTGTATATCTCACTTACTCAGTACATTTAAAGTACCGATGCATACTTCCTATGCTATATCATATTATGATATAGGCGGAGGTTCTGAGTCCCAGCATTGTCAGTACTTCACTCCGATGATTATCAGCAACACAAGTTGGTGAGTCCTCATTTTCCTAGGAGGATATTTGTTTTTCAGTTAGTTCTTATTTAGACACATTTTAGAGTTAGTTGGGGGCTTTTCCCAGCAACTCATCAGTTAGTAGTTGGCTTTCAGAAACAGTTGTTCCGTATTGTTTCCTAATATGTTTAATTTTTTCAAATTAGTACTTCTTGGATAATTATTTTTATGACGCTTCCGCTTATGTTTGCTTAGTTTACTAGTGCAATGTCAGACCATGGCTTAGCTTGGGGTCACTTGTGGCACCAAATACCGTGTCTCGGCAAAGGTGCAGACTCGGGTTATGACAAACTTGGTATCATAGCACTAGGTTTAGAGTATCCTAAGATGTTTGAAAGCCCGATCAAGTAGAGTGCGTTTCATGGGTGTGAAGCGCGCCACACTTATGATGGAGAGGCTACAAGACGTTAGTAGGAAAACTCCCTTTTGTTCATACTCCTTATCGTGCATTGAAGTTGAATCCCAAAATGTCCTCATAACTCATGCTTTATACATTTTAATGAAAAAAATATGCCTCTAAGAGGAGGAAATGGAAGGAGAACTAGCAATGCCAACTGACCTTCCCCACTAACTCCAGTAGCCCCTCAGGACGACCAAGTGTCCATAGCAGAACTCTGAGAGGCAATCCAGCTGCTGGCTTATATGGTGATTATTCAAGTGAACCAGCAAGTTGTTCTAGTGAATGTAAATGGGTCGACAACATTTGTTAAGGTTCGGGACTTCACCCGAATGAACCCTCTAGCTTTTCATGGATCCAAAGTGGAAGATGACCCGTAAGAGTTTGTATATGAGATGCGGAAGATCACCTAGATTATGGGCGTTAGTTCCATGAAGGGTGCTGATCTAGTCGCCTACCAGTTGAAAGGAATGGCTTAGAGTTGGTACAACCAATAGGAAGAAGGGAGGCAAGCAGAAGTAGGGCCAGTAGGGTGAGATGAGTTCACGATCATATTTCTAGATAGATTCTTTCCTACGGAATTGGGGCAGGCCAAGGTAGAATTCATGAATTTAAAGAAGGGCAACAGGACCGTGGAGGAGTATTCATTGGACTTCACTCAGTTGTCGAGGTATGCTCCAGAGATTGTAGCCGAGCCAAGGGCTCGCACGCTCAAATTCGTCAATGTAGTGTCAGACTTGGTACTTAAGGAGTACAAAACTGTAATGCTCATCAGGGACATTGACCTCTTTAGCCTCATCATTCATCCCCAGTGGATTGAGGAAGAGAAGTTGGATAGTGAGTGGGAGAACAAGTGGGCTAGAACAGGTTAGTCGGATTATGGCCACCAGAGGTCCGGTAGCAGCAGTAACCCATAGTAGGAGCAAAAGAGGACTCCAACACCCACATACGCCAGTACCCCTACTTTGCGATCCTATAAGGATTGAAAGGGTGACGATCCGGCTCTCAGTCCCATAGTTATAGTGCCAGCAATTGTTACCTAGCTTGTCCTAAGTGTGGCATCCAGGGTAAATGCCGCATGGGCTGGAGGGTTAATTCAGATGTGGGTAGTTGGGTCACAAGCTAAAGGAGTATCAATCAGTAGGATGAGGGAAAACACAGTCTACCACTTCAGTAGCCCCAGCAGGCCATCCAGCTCAGTGTGTAATACTTCAGGTACAAATGGTGGTCAGCACCAAAACTGCTTTTATGCTTTGTCCTCTCGTCAGGATTAGGAGAGCTCACCTAACGTGGTCATGGGTATATTATGTCTTTTCCACTTAGATGTATATTGCCTACTAGATCCAGGAGCCACACTATCATTCATGACTCCTTAAGTATCTTTTCAGTTTGAAATCAGTCCGAAAGTCCTCTCGAAACCATTCTCAGTCTCTACCCCAGTTGGTGAGTCAGTTAGAGCCAGCCGGGTATATTGAAACTACCTAGTCTCGATGTTTAGTAGAGTTATTTATAATGATATAGTAGAGCTAGACATGGTTGATTTTGACCTCAATCTTGTTATGGGTTGGTTATATTCTGGTTATGCCTTAATCCACTGTAGAACTAGAGTAGTTAGGTTTTAGTTTACCAATGAGTCAGTCTTAGAGTGGAGGGCTAGTGTTCCAGCGCCAAAGAGTCGGTTTATTTCCTAACTTAAGGAAAGGAAGCTCATTTCAATAGGGTGGATCTATCACCTAGTCTAGGTCAAAGATTCTAGCTTCGAGATCCCAACTATTCAGTTAGTTCCAGTTGTTAGTGAATTCCCTGACGTGTTTCTTGAATATCTTCCTGGAGTCCCTCCCCAGCGGGAAATAGACTTCGACATAGACCTTCTTCTAGACACTCAACCCATCTCTATTCCTCTTTACAAAATGGCTCCAGTTGAGCTTAAGGAGTTGAAGGAATAGCTAAAAGTCCTAGATAAAGGTTTCATCAGGCTCAGCATCTCTCCAAGGGGTGCTCCAGTGTTGTTCATGCGGAAGAAAGACGGTACTCTCAGAATGTGTATCGACTACCATCAACTAAACAAAATTACAGTTAAGAACAAGTATCCTCTACCCAGGATTGACGACTTGTTTGATTATCTTCAGGGAGCCAATTGTTTTTCCAAGGTAGATCTTAGATCGGGATATCATCAGCTTAGGGTTAGGGAATGTGAAATATCGAAAACAGCCTTCAGAACTCAGTATGGTCACTATGAATTTGTGGTTATTTTCTTTGGACTAACTAATGCTCCTACAACTTTCATGGACCTGATGAACAAGGTATTTAAGTAATAGCTGGAAATGTTCATCATTGTGTTCATAGATGATATTTTGGTATACTCCAGAAATGAGGAGGAGCATGCTAACCAACTGAGGATAGTGTTGCAAACTCTCAAAGACCACCAACTTGTTTGCTAAATTTAGCAAATATTAATTCTGGCTGAAGTCTGTGTCTTTCCTATGTCATATGGTCTCAGGTGAAGGTATTTAGGTAGACCCTCAAAAGATAGAAGCAGTGAAAGTCTGGCCAAGACCTACATCCCCAATAAATATCAAGAACTTCCTAGGTTAAGCCTGTTATTATCGAAGATTTGTAGAAGGATTTTATTCTATCGCATCTCCTATGACTAAACTAACTTATAAAAAGGTGAAGTTTTAGTGGTCAAATGCATGTGAGAAGAGTTTCCAAGAGTTGAAGACTCAGCTCACTACAGCTCCAGCTTTGACCTTACCAGAAGGAACGAATAAGTTCATAGTCTATTGTGATGCTTCCAGAGTTGGCCTCAATTGCATTCTGATGCAGTGGGGTAAGGTGATAGCTTATGCCTCCAGGCAACTCAAGGTTCATGAGAAGAACTATTCGACTCATGACTTGACTTGGCAGCAGTAGTGTTTGCTTTGAAGATATGGAGGCATTATCTTTATGGGGTTTAGGTGGATATTTTCATTGATCACAAGAGCCTTCAATACGTGTTCAGTCAGAAGGACTTGAACCTTCGACAGAGAATGTGTTCGGGTGTTCCGGTATAGGTTAAAAACCGACACGCAAGTGCACGTGGTCAAACAAGTAATAAAGTGGCTAAGTAGCCAAGTATCGATCCAAGGAGGCTCAAGATATGTAAAGTTGCCTAGTTTACTATATTCCTATTTCACTTCTAATTATGCTAACAACAATGTAACCAACAGTTACTTGAGTTTTTGTTTCTAAACTATATATACTAAAATTAATAACAACTATTTACTGTGAATTTAGACAATGGATATGAACATGCCAAGGTTAAGAACAAGTAATGAACTTGATAATCATGATAATTTGGTTAATCTCTTCTTCATGTTGCTAGCCAAGAACATTCGCCTAGAAATTAAAACTCTCGTATTTAATTTCACTTTAGAATCATAAACCATCCGTCTACATTTCTGTGATCAAATGCAATTTATGACCTAGCAATACAATTCCGGTTCCTAAATTGACTAATACCGCTTTCAAATATATTTCTATCAGGAAAGCACATCAAAACCCAATTTTCCCAAATCAAGTTAAGAACAATACCCTATTAATTCACGACTTTCCAATTTCTTGCTCTTTCGAGTGAAATTGGACTCTTTAGATGTACATTAATGTCGGCCACACACTAATGCAGTAAGAACAAGAATTAATAGAACAACATGGAAGAAGAAGAAGAAGAAAACCATATCAATTATAATCAAAATTCATTACAAGTGTCAAAACCTCAGCAAGGAAGATAATTAGCCACTCATTTGTGGATTGATCATCCTAAAATGAGTGTAAATCATACATACAATTGATAGAAAGAAGAAAAGAAGAGAGGAAATCCCTTAGCTTTTTCGTTCCTCAACTGCTCCTAATCCACGTCCTTGCTCTCCACTTCTGAACTCAGTCTCAAAAAACTAAAAAACTCCGATATAGTTCCAACATGCATTTTAGCTCCTAAAAATCACATTTACCTGCAAAACAAATGCTAATCATGTTGGTTAGTATAAATTCGCATTTTATTACCGATTACATGATATTATATACACATTGCACAACAAACAAGGTAAAATTGATACGTTTGAGTATCACTTGGGCATATAAATCTGCCCAAGATCACTCACCCCACACTTAAATCCTTGTTCGTCCTCGAACAACACATACACAAATCATGCAAATTACATCCCAACCTTCGTCACTATGGTGCGACCATTTACGCTACGGTCATACCGATTATTCAATTTTTGCAAATCATCAAGAAAACATGCTTGGTCGTACAATACAATGACCTTTAATACATCAAGACTTCCTAGACTTTAAGAATTTATTCTTGATATCGGCAAACTCATGCAAATCAGCTAATCAAGAAATCCGACACGAAAATCAATCTTTCATCAAGCATGTGCCCTCACAACTCGAGAGAATCTTCCCCTTTTTGTTCATGCAACACACAAACATGCAAGTAGGGGCATATAAAAATTAATTTCACTCTCTCTCCCAAAAGAATTCACATGCCTCATGTCATGACCCATAAGCTTGCCCTTAGTGTATTACTCCACTAATATAAAGAAATGCAATGTAAGATCACGTAGGACTTTAATGGGTTGTAACGGGGCTATGGATCTATATATATATATTGGATTAGCCAATAATAGTCGCTAGCATCCTTAAGCACCTTTTCAACTCATTCCCATTGACTTATGGACATTGTTCCTCTCTTTCCTCTTTTTCTCCCATTCATGCTGGTTTCCTTTCGTACAACCCATTTCATCAAACACACTTAACACAAAACAAAGGGTTTTCATGTACCCTCAATATCATTTAATTATAGCAAGTGCTTCTTCAACATCATCTTTTCTTTCCTCACTCTGCTTTTCTTTTTCTTTTCACTCTTTAACACTTTGGGAAACATTGTCTTTTCTTTGTAAGCGCTTAAGAGTTTCGTATAGACTTTAAGGCTAATGAAAAGAAGGAATAAAGCTTAGTTTATACAATTTTGGACAAAAGAAAGAAAGAAATCGGCTAAAGGCTCAACGGGCTAACTAGGGTATACAACACATAGAAAGGTAGAATTTGACAAGAAAAAATGGAAACTATCGGTTAAAACAAAGAAATGCCTACATCCTTTCCAACACTACACCTCCTTCATTTCGTTTTGTATACACACCAGGCAAGTTCTAGACAATTCACAATGGCATGGAATAACAATACCTCACTTTACACTTCATGCACATGCTCGAATCAAGATGCATCCACAGACTCTTTAATTAGCCAATCACATGAATTCAAGATTAAGCCTCAATCATACTGAATCAAATTCTATAGCCCAGGTAACTCAACATATTTATCAAATTGCATGCTTTCAAACGAATCATTTTCACATTTTGAACATCAGTTACAACACGCAACGAAATTTTAGCAACCATAAATGTAACTACAGTTCATTGATGCAATCCACCAAAGAAAAACTAAAAACAAATAAAAATCCTACTCCTACCGACTACATTTCCCTTAAGACGGTCGTCATCCATCCATCATAGGGAACGGTCACTAACTATGACATCGGTTCAATGGGACTATTCTCGGTAAAAGAACCGAAAACAAACTCCGAGAAACCCAAAAAAATAAAAATCAAAAATTTTTGCAACACATCGATCATTTCTATAGAAACATATTTACAAAAGATTTTGATAATTGCAAAATATCTTCGCAAAAATTTTGAAAAATATCGATCATGTCGATAGAAAAAAAAATATTTACAAAATATTTACACTGGCAACCACAACTTTTCATACCACACATCATTAACCACACAAACAAATATATACACATACACCACAAATCAGTTCATAACAGGGAAAGCACAAACATTCATCCAAACCAAGGAAAAACATACAGCAAATTAGAGCCCAAGTCCCAGCACCTAGCTACTCCCCACCCCACACTTAAATCGAACACTGTCCCCAGTGTTCACAAAAATTACAACACAAAAAATTCGGGTGGTGGAACTCCCTGATTAGTCGAAATATTCGACTTCTTCATCCGGTGATGCGGCCTCATCGCCCATATCTGAGTCAGCTCCATCGTCGTCATCGAACTCCACATCGGAGTCCTCCCGACGTGTCTCCTCATCAGTAGGGACATCATCATCTGTCGGCTCCACGAAGGCTGGTCCCACTCGGCATAAGGCTCTGGCATTCTCGCCAAATGGGTAATCCAGCTCCAGCTGCCATAATTCTTCCTCGGTGGCTGGTCTCCCACCAATCCGTAGGTGCAGCATCTGCATGCCGAACATACGTGCCATGTACTGATCGTCACGAGCATGTCGCTCGCCCAAAGTTAGTACTGGTCCATGTGTAGTGTCGGGGGCCTTAGTCTTTGTCACATCGAGGGCCCTCCGCTCCAACTGCGGAATATAGTCCAAAGCCTCTTCCTCAATGTCGAGGCCTCGGAGGAAGGTGGTGATGAGTCCGCCAAACCCGTATCTGTGGCCCTGGTGCAGTCTGGCTCTCTTCATGGCGGATATTATTACCGCCCCAACATTAATCTCAAGCCCTTTCATAAGGGCATACACCAAGCAGACACGGTCTCGGGTCACGTCCGTCATATGAACTTCCGGGATCAAACACGAACACACAATCTTCAGCCATATTCTGGCCTCCCTGTTCATCTGCGAATAAGGCAGAGTCTGGTGGTAACCCCTCTCCTTATGTCTACTCCATCGGGCTGTGGATCGAGCCCCACACAACGTACGTCTG
Organism: Datura wrightii; assembly: GCA_035772735.1. Taxonomy (NCBI): domain Eukaryota; kingdom Viridiplantae; phylum Streptophyta; class Magnoliopsida; order Solanales; family Solanaceae; genus Datura; species Datura wrightii. The sequence continues at coordinate 47,729,407 of JASDFA010000016.1, read as the reverse complement.
ATGTCGGCGTACGGTGGGGTGATGTTTAGCTGGCGGAGAACATGGGCGCCTGTGTCCCGCGCTCCGACGATGGCATTAAATTGGTGGGGTTCCAGAGTGACAATCTGCCCTCTGATTTTTATTGTGTGGCTTCTGATGGCCGGGTTCCAATTTGCGTAGAACTCTCGGACCAAGTGAAGGTTGCACTCCTTGGGCTCCTGAAAAATAAAGTTGAGCCCAGCTGCTTCAATTCTCTGTACAATGCGAGGGAACTCCTGTGCGAGTGGTTCCCGTGCAATATGTTCTTCCGGGAAGTACTTGTTCTCCTTATGCTTAGCATACCATTTCTTTCCTTCCTCGGTTACCCATCTTGTTCCGTATTGGCGGCGTTGGCCGCGCGGAACAGCGGGTGCAGCTGGGACTGTGGTGCCCAGTCTCATCCTTTTCCTACCAGTGCCTGAGGTAGAAGCACCCTTGCCTTTATCTTGTCTGCTCGCCATTGTACCTGTCAATTTACACAAACAAGCACAAAGTTAAGCTAAAAACTTGTTAACTTCGGCTAAGGTCGGGTTACACAACATTTACCCCACACTTAGGCCTTAGCTACTTCTACAAAATTACGGCAAGGATAACTCTAATTACACCACAGACAACACTATACACTTCATGCTTAGTGCGTTCACAAAAAAATTTCGACAGCATAACGGTTAGCGTACTACTCAGACTTCATACAGCTAATCCCGATCCTACTATCGCTAACAATTCACACATCGCACTTCGCAACAAAAACAACAACAAAATAAAAACAACGATAAAAACATTCAATATACAATCTAATCCAAACAATCTAACCAATTTACACACTTTTTGCATTTTCCCAAAAAAAATTCGAGAATTCGTCGTCTTTTAACATTTACACAATATTTACCACGACTTCTCTCAATTTACAACCACACCCCGGCATCTAATTTTCTGACTTATCAAGTCACTCAAGTTAAATTCAACAACTCATGCCCTAGAATACAATTTTATAATCAAATTCAAATTATTTACGCAATTGATAAGTTCAAACGCTAAATACAACAATCCAAACATATATCAATCACAAATAATCCAACATTCATGTTTAATTTCTACCTAGGGTGATATATCTCACCTCACATGCCCAAATTTGACTAAAATCGCCAAAAATATTGAGATAGACGATGAAAACATACCTTTGAATTGAGAAACCGAAGAAACTTGACGTATTCCTTGCCTAGGAACGTGGCACGGTGCTTGGGGAGGGGGAAATAGGTGTTTTGGTCACGGAGGGAAGAGGGAACGGGAAGAAATGGGGCGAAATTGGGGGGTTTAATTTAAGAAAACACGCAGGTCACCCGGCAACCCGTTGTGACCCGGCACCAAATACATGGCAACGTGTCACGGAGGGTAACGCGGAGCCCTACCTCCGTGACACGGAGCCAACACGTTGGCTTACTGAAATTTTTGAAAAATACGGATTTTGCCTTCAACGTGTCACGGAGGGTAACGCGGAGCCCTACCTCCGTGACACGGCGCCAACGCGTTAGTGCACTGTTTCTTCAATTAATTTAATTTTTCATACCTTGCCTCATTTTCTCAATTCCATGTATATTTCCACCGTTATACCTGAAAATCACCTCACTAAATAGAATTGGTTAGATTAATAGATTTCCCTAACTAAAATAAAAATACTAACTAAAATGAAAATCTAAACCTAATCAAGAAAAGAAAAAGAAAAATAAAAATTGGAAATAAAAAATAAAAACAAAAATAAAGATAAAAATTAACTACACTGTGCAAAAAAAAGAAAAAGAAAATATTTTTCTCACGGGTTGCCTCCCGTGCAACGCCTGGTTTACCGTCGCGGCTCGACGTCCTTTATGCTCACTTGTCTACTAGGGTGATGGACGATTTGTCCCGATCATGGTCATCCCCCCAGTAGTTCTCAACCTTATCCGGTGGTCTTCCTAGTAACTCTCGGGAATCACTCATTCCATTAGCATTCCCATGATCAATCACATTGATCACCGAGAGTTCCTTATAAACAGTCGGGAGCTTAGGTACCTTGTACACATCGAACACTTTGACCTTGTCATGTGCTCGCATCGTGAGTTGACCCGCAGCTACATCAATTAATGCTTTTCCGGTTGCCAAAAAGGGTCGTCCCAAAATAAATGGGACTTCAGGATCTGGTTCAAAATCCAGAACAATAAAATCGACCGGAAAAATGAGGGAGCCTATTGGCACTAACACATCCTCAACAATGCCATCCGGCTTAGCTAAAGACCTGTCTGCTAGCTGCAAGATTACCGTTGTAGGTCTAGGACTCCCTAGACCTAACTTTCTGAATACCGAAGATGGCATCAGATTTATGCTTGCCCCCAAGTCGCATAATCCACGAGCTCGGATACTTTGCCCAATCATAAGCTGGATAGTAAAACTTCCAGGGTCTTTCAGTTTTGTGGGCAACCTATTCTGAATCCGGGAAGTGCATTCCTCCGTTAAAGCTACCGTGGCATACTCAGTCAAACGGCTTTTGTTAGCCAAGATGTCTTTAATATATTTCGCATATTTTGGCACTCCCTGCAAGACATCAACAAGAGGTAAGTTAACCTGTACCTGTTTAAGTACCTCCATGAATTTCTGGAAACACGCCTCCTCCTTGTGTTTCTTAAGTTGTTGAGGGAATGGGGGTGGAGGCCTTTCTGGTTCAGCTTCTTTAGTCTTCCCCTTATCTGAGATTTGCTCTCCCTCAACATCTGTTGCTCCTGACTTTTGAGGCGGTCTTTCCGGTTCCTCCTCCTTTAACTGTAAACCACTCCTCATGGTCACCGTATTTACCTGCTTCGGATTAGGATTCGTGTTTCTGGGTAGTCCTCCTCTGGGTCTCGTATTTTGGGCACTCGCAAATTGCCCAAACTGATATTCAAGAGCCTTGGTCGCCAACTGATTATTCTTCACTTCGGCTGCCAATTTAACATAGTCAGCCTGCAATTGTGCCTGATTAGCGATCATGGTTTTGAACATCTCCTCAATGCTCGGTGATGGTGGTGGAGGAGGGGCATTGTAATTTCTGCATTGAGCTTGATAGCTTCGTTGCCCTCCTTGGTTTCTGTGCATACCTTGCCCGGAACTTTGGCCTTGTTGATTGTTGCTACCCCACGAAAAATTCGGATGGTTTCTCCTATTTGAGCTGTAGCCACTACCAAACTGCTGCTGATTTCTCTGTGCATTGCCCACAAAGTTAACAGAATCAGGATTTGCACCACAGCATTCAGCTGAATGCTCACTACTACCACACACTTCACACCACATCTGTTGGACAGCATTGACCGAAGCTGAAGGCTGGTTCAAGTTCATATTGCTGAAGTGAGTGTTTAACTGATTTTGCAAAGCAGCTATATGTGCAGCGATAGATGTGAATCCATCCACTTCAAGCACTCCTACTGCTTTCCATGCTCCACCTCTTGACGAATCTGCATTCCATTCTGGTTTGCCTTGTGAAATTCGGTTGAGCAAAGTGTACAGCTCCTTATATGTCTTTTCCAGCGCTTGCCCTCCAGCTGCTGAATCTAACAGAATTTTAGTGTGGGGTTCCAAACCCTCAATAAATGTGTGTACCAACACCTCATTGGACTGATGATGATGAGGACAGTCCCGCAACATAGATTTAAATCTTTCCCAGGCTTGATATAGATTTTCTCCCTCCCTCTGTTTAAAACTTAGAATTTGACTTCTAAGTCTGGCTGTTTTACCAGAAGGGAAAAATCTAATCAAAAACTTCCGTGCAAGATCATCCCACGTTGATATAGAATTGGGTGGTTCAGCTTTTAACCACCTCTTGGCTTCACCAAGTAAGGAAAATGGAAATAAGGTGAGCCGAACATAATCAGGTGACACTCCAACGGGTATATAAGTGTCACTTATCTCCAAAAAGTTTTGGAGATGTTGTTGTGGATCTTCATGAGGGAGACCGGTAAACTGCCCTCTTGTGTGCAAGAGTTGCACCATATTCTGCTTTAATTCAAACCTCCCTTCAGGCTCTGGTTTACGGATACTAGAATGTATATTGTTGGCGTGTGGGATTGCCACCTCGCGAACCGGCCTTGCTGCTGCTTCATCGGGCACTAACACTGCCCGCACAACTGGTGGATGTTGTTGCTCCATCATAGACTGTTTAAGCAACTGCAGCTTCTTTCGTAGAGCTTCTCTACGTTGACTATGAAATTCATGTTCAGGCTCTAAGTAAGATTCCACCAGCTCTTTGTCCCTTGCCAGTGTTCACAGAAACAAAATCTGCAAAATACAGGCTAAGACCAAGTTGTTAACACTTTAAGAAAATAAAAATAAAAATACAGTAAATTTACACTAAACACAATTTCACAAATCGCCTAGCCTCCCCGGCAACGGCGCCAAAAACTTGTTCGGGTGTTCCGGTATAGGTTAAAAACCGACACGCAAGTGCACGTGGTCAAACAAGTAATAAAGTGGCTAAGTAGCCAAGTATCGATCCAAGGAGGCTCAAGATATGTAAAGTTGCCTAGTTTACTATATTCCTATTTCACTTCTAATTATGCTAACAACAATGTAACCAACAGTTACTTGAGTTTTTGTTTCTAAACTATATACACTAAAATTAATAACAATTATTTACTGTGAATTTAGACAATGGATATGAACATGCCAAGGTTAAGAACAAGTAATGAACTTAATAATCATGATAATTTGGTTAATCTCTTCTTCATGTTGCTAGCCAAGAACATTCGCCTAGAAATTAAAACTCTCGTATTTAATTTCACTTTAGAATCGTAAACCATCCGTCTACATTTCTGTGATCAAATGCAATTTATGACCTAGCAATACAATTCCGGTTCCTAAATTGACTAATACGACTTTCAAGTATATTTCTATCAGGAAAGCACATCAAAACCCAATTTTCCCAAATCAAGTTAAGAACAATACCCTATTAATTCACGACTTTCCAATTTCTTGCTCTTTCGAGTGAAATTGGACTCTTTAGATGTACATTAATGTCGGCCACACACTAATGCAGTAAGAACAAGAATTAATAGAACAACATGGAAGAAGAAGAAGAAAACCATATCAATTATAATCAAAATTCATTACAAGTGTCAAAACCTCAGCAAGGAAGATAATTAGCCACTCATTTATGGATTGATCATCCTAAAATAAGTGTAAATCATACGTACAATTGATTGAAAGAAGAAAAGAAGAGAGGAAATCCCTTAGCTTTTTCGTTCCTCAACTGCTCCTAACCCACGTCCTTGCTCTCCACTTCTGAACTCAGTCTCAAAAAACTAAAAAACTCCGATATAGTTCCAACATGCATTTTAGCTCCTAAAAATCACATTTACCTGCAAAACAAATGCTAATCATGTTGGTTAGTATAAATTCGCATTTTATTACCGATTACATGATATTATATACACATTGCACAACAAACAAGGTAAAATTGATACATTTGAGTATCCCAAGATTAGAATGTGGTTGGTGTTATTGTAGGATTACGACATGAGCGTACTGTACCACCTGGGTAAGGCAAATGTGGTGGCGGTGTCCTTGAGCAGGATGTCCATGGGAAGCGTTGCTCATGTTGAAGAGGACAGAAAAGAGCTAGCAAAAGATATTCATAGGTTAGCCCGATTAGGAGTGCAGTTGGTTGATTCAGCTAAGGGCGGTGTAGTACTACAGAGTGGGTCAAAATCCTTGTTAGTTGTTGAGGTTAAGTCGAAACAGGATGAAGATCCCATACTGTTTAAGTTGAAAGAAATAGTTCTAAGAAAAAAAAGTGGACGCTTTCTCCAAAGGGAGAGATGGGGTGCTTCGTTACTACGACAGACTATGTATTCTGAACGTTGATGACTTGAGACAGCGGATAACGATAGAAGCACATAGCTCCAGATATTCTATCCATCCAGGTGCCACTAAGATGTACCATGACCTATGGGAAATATATTGGTAGAACGACATGAAGAGAGACATTATAGAATATGTTGCTAAGTGCCCAAACTGCCAGCAGGTTAAAGTTGAACATCAAAGACCAAGGTGTGTGACACAGGACATCAACATACCCACGTGGAAGTCGGATAAAGTGATTATGGACTTCATTACAGGTCTACCTCGTACTCGTTGGCAACATGATTCAATTTGGGTGATAGTAGATCAGATGACCAAGTCAACACAATTCCTCCTAGTTAAAACTACAGATTCATCTGAGGATTATGCTAGGCTATACATTCAGGAGTTAGTCAGACTGCATGGAGTTCCCTTATCCATCATTTCAGATAGAGGTACCTGGTTCACCTCCATTTCTGGAAGTCATTTCAAAAGGGACTTTGTACTCAGGTCAAGCTCGGCACATCTTTTTGCCCTCAAATAGATGGACAAGCTGAACAGATAATTCATACCTTATAATATATGTTGAGAGCTTGTGTGATTGACTTCAAGTGCAGTTTGGATGATCGCTTATCTCTCATCGAGTTTGCATACAACAACAACTATCACTCCAATATTCAGATGGCTCTGTTTGAGGCCTTATATGGAAGAAGGTGTAGGTCTCCTATAAGGTGGTTTAATGTTGGTGAAGCCACTTTCATAGGACCAGACTCAGTTCATGAAGCTATGTAGAAAGTGCAACTTATCATAGAAGGGCTGAAAATGACTCAGAGCCGACAGAAATCATATGCAGATGTGAGAATGAGATAGTTAGAATTTGCTGTAGATGATTGGTTTTATCAAAATATTTCACCCATGAAAGGGGTGATGAGGTCTGGAAAGAAAGGGAAACTCAGTCTGAGGTATGCAGGACTCTACAGGATTCTAAGATGAATTGGCAATGTGGCCTATGAGTTAGAATTACCTTCGGAGTTAGCATCTGTGCACCCAGTCTTCCATGTGTCATTTTTAAAGAAGTGCATCGATGATTCAGCCTCAGTTATTCCACTAGATAGTGCGGGAGTGAAAGATAGTCTCTCTTACAAAGAAGTCCCAGTTCAGATCCTAGACGCCAGGTTTGTAAGCTGAAAAACATTGAGGTTTCTTCAATAAAAGTCTTTATGGAGGAACCAACTACTTGAGGGGGCCACATGGGAAGAAGAAGAAGACATGATGGCTAAATATCCCAATTTATTCCCTTCCAGTTCAGTTTCAGCATCGGGTATTAAATTCCTCTATAATACTCTATTCAGTTCTATACTCATCAGCTTTGTTCATGTTTTCCATGTGCATCCTATTTGCATCAACTCAGTTAGTATAATTAAATATGTTCGGAGTAAGTCATTCTTTCATAAATTGGTTTATACTTTCAGTATGGGAATTGCAGCTCTTTTCCCAGTGTTCCAGCAGGTTTAGTCTTTATTCAAGGATGAATAATCCCAAGGGGGAGATATTTTAACAACCCAAAGCTTTCCTAGGCCAAACTTAGACTCAGCAGGAAGAAGTAGAAAATTTTATCTTAGAACGACTGAGACAACGAGTCATTATCATCAGTAACAACCTGTTGTCTGGGTGATGGTCAGCCCTGCCAGCTATCTTTTGGGAAACAACGAGATATTGAATGTCCCATTGTGAGGAGTAACGAGTACTCCTGTCACTCATTTCATTCCCAGCTCAGAAACCAATTAAATCCTTTTCCAGGAGCCAATGAGTTAGATAATGAGTCGTTGTCTGATGCAATGACTCATGGGGTGACTCGTTAGTTGGAGCCTAAGTGTTGTTGAAAATCTTTTTTTCGTAACAATCAGAGGAAACAATGACTTGTTGTACCATACAACGCGTCATAGTTTCCATCTGTGACAATAAATCCAAAAATCCTTTAGTTTTTCTAGTGGAGACCATGAGCAGATACAATGACCCATTGGTTCTACCAATGAGTCATTGTGTCGTCAATTAGTGAGGGACAAAATTTTACTATCAGTGACCACGAGATGAACCAATGACCTGTTGGTCCATCCAATGATTTCTGTTTCCCTTCCGTGGTCCATTTCCAGTGAGCCCAGCTTTAACGATTAGGTTTAATTACTGGTCCCAATGAGTCGTGGTATCAACCAACAACTCGTTTTATGACCTGTTGGTCCTAATCGGGTAGTTTTCCTATTTTTTATTTCAGGGCATTTTTTGTAACTTTCCACCTTTTTAATCCCAAAATATGTCAATTTTTGGGTTATATTCAGGAGATTTAGGGAGGTAATCGACGTTCCCTCTTCATTCCTCTCATTCTCTAGGAAGCACAAAGCAGAATCAAGGGTTTCAATTTTCTTCTCAGATTTATCATGGGATTTTCTCTAGGATTTTTATACCAGGTATGTGGGAATTCAATAAGGGGATTGTTCTTCCCTTGTACCCTAAAACCCTTATGAATTTCTTATCAATTCTAGCCCTGAAGTTTTGAGTAGGGTAAATTCGTAGCCAGATCCCAATTTATTCTTGTGGATTGTTGTCCTTATGTATTCTTACTATGTTTCTACTACTAAGTGATCATGTTACTATTTCTTCATGTGAAATGATTTACTCCCTAATTCTATAATTGTAGTAAATTGGGTCTTGCATAGTTCATTAGATATTAATGTTGCTTGACTCTATTAGTCTTTGAATTCCCATGTTATTACAATCTTATGAAATCTCAGTTAGTTTGAATGATAGTTCAGTCTCAGTTAGCAATTAGCCTTTCTCAGTATCTTGTAGTAAGTCAGCTGATCAGTTTGATGATAGTTAGTTCTTTGAGGAGTTCAGTTCAGTAATACTCCCTAGTTTCAGTTATCAGTTAGTCCTTTAGACGGTTACAACACTTCTAGATAAGAAGCCCTAACCAATCTTAGAACCAGCAGTATCACTTATCAGTTATTTCTTTAAACGATTATAACGCTTCCAAATAAGCAACTCTGACCTGTTTTAGAACACCAGTTTTCAGTAATCCGATCCTACAGAATCTCAAGTTACTTCTAGATAAGTATTCTTGACTTAGTCTAGGACCCCAGCTTTTAGCTATTAGCTTAGTAGTCAAGTTATGACTATCTAGTGGGAGTAGTACTTAGCACCGAGTGGAATGGGGTTCCAGCGCACCTAGGTTCCCAGAACTACATTTCCATCATAGTTATTGGCCCATCGAGCCCTAAAACTATGATCACCCAGCTCAGCCACTATACCTAGCAAGGTACAATGGGCTTTCTCTGATGGGGTGAATACGTCGGACTCTACGTCTAGCTCACGTGGTTATACGTCGATTATAGACTCTCCTACTTGTCAATACAGTTTTAGTTCAGTTCAGTCACTTAGTTCTATACATGTTCATGACCATCAGTCGGGGTCATTATTTACCATATCAGTTATAGCTTAGTTTTTATCAGTATTAAGTATCAGTTGGCCATTTCATGTTATTTCAGTTTAGTTGTGTATTTTCCATGCTTATTGTATATCTCACTTACTCAGTATATTCAAAGTACTGATGCATACTTCCTATGCTATATCATATTATGATACAGGCACAGGTTCTTAGTCTCAGCATCATCAGTAGTTCCCACCAATGATTTTAGCAGCAGTACTAGTTGGTGAGTCCTCATCTTCCAAGGACGATATTTATTTTTTAGTTAGTTCATATTTAGACAGATTTTAGAGTTAGTTGGGGGCTTCTCCCAGCAACTCATCAGTTAGTAGTTGGTTTTCAAACACAGTTGTTCAGTATTGTTTCCTGATATGTTTAATTTTTTCAAATTAGTACTTCTTGGATAATTATTTTTATAAAGCTTCCGCTTATGTTTGCTTAGTTTACTAGTGCAATGTCAGACCATGGCTTAGCTTGGGGTCACTTGTGTCACCAAATACCGAGTCTCGGTCAAGGTGCTGGCTTGGGTTGTTAAAAACTTAGTATCATAGCACTAGGTTTAGAGTATCTTTGAATGTCTGAAAGTCGTGTCAACTAGAGTCTGTTTCATGGGTGTGAAGCGCGCCACACTTAAGACAGAGATGCTACAAGACGTTATTAGGAAAACTCCCTTTTATTCATACTCCTTATTGGGCATTGAATTTGAATCCCAAAATGTCCTCCTAAATCATTCTTTATTCATTTCAGTGAAAAAAATATGACTCCAAGAGGAGGAAATGGAAGGAGGACTGGCAATGCCAACCGGTCTTCCCCACTAGCTCCAGCAGTCTGTCAGGACGACCAAGTGTGCATAGTAGAATTCTGAGTGGCAACCCAGTCGCTGGCTCAGATGGTGATTATTCAAGTTAACCAGAAAGTTGTTCCAATGAATGTAAACGGGTAGACAACAGCTGCTAGGGTTCAAGACTTCACCCGAATGAACCCTCCAGCTTTCCATGGATCCAAAGTGGAAGAGGACCCGCAAGAGTTTGTATATGAGGTGCGGAAGATCACCCAGATTATGGGTGTTAGTTCTGTGGAGGGTGCTAATCTAGCCGCCTACCAGTTGAAAGGAGTGGCTCAGATTTGGTACAACCAATAGAAAGAAGGGAGGCCAGCAGAAGCAGGGCCAGTAGAGTGGGATTAGTTCACGATCACATTTCTAGATAGATTCTTTCCTCATGAATTAGGGCAGGCCAGGGTCGTTGAATTCATTAATTTAAAGCAGGGCAACAGGACCATGGAGGATTATGCATTGGACTTCACTTGGTTGTCGAGGTATGCTCCATAGATGGTAGCAGAGCCAAGGGCTCGCACTCTCAAATTCATTAACGTAGTGTTAGACTTGGTGCTTAAAGAGTACAAAACCACAATGCTCATTGGGGACATTGACCTCTCTAGCCTCATCATTCATGCCCGGTAGATTGAGGAAGAGAAGTTGGATATTGAGTGGGAGAACAAGCGGGCTAAAACAGGGCAGTCGGACTATGGCCACCAGAGGTCCGGCAACAACACTCACCCATAGCAACAGCAAAAGAGGACTCCAACATCCACATCAACCAGCACCCCTAATTTTCAATCCTATATGGATTGAAAGGGTGGAGATCCGGCTCTCAGTCCCATAGTTTCAGCATCAGGTATTATATTTCTCCTTAATACTCTATTCAGTTCCATACTCATCAGCTTTGTTCATGTTTTCAATATGCATCCTATTTGCTTCAATTCAGTTAGTATAATTAAATCAGTTCAGAGTAAGTCATTCTTTCAGAAATTAGTTTATAGTTTCAGTATGGGAATTGCATCTCTTTTCCCAGTGTTCCAGCAGTTTTAGCCTTCATTCGAGGATGAATAATCCCAAGGGGGAGATATTGTAACAACCTAAAGCCTTCCTAGGCCAAAGTTAGACTCAACAGGAAGAAGTAGAAAATTTTATCTTAGAATGGCCCAGACAATGAGTCATTATTAGCAGTAACGACCTGTTGTCTGGATGGTGGTCAGCACTGCTAGTTATCTTTTGGGAAACAACAAGACATGGAATGTCCCGTTGTGAGGAGTAAAAAGTACTCCTGTCACTCATTGCATTCCCATCTCAGAAACCAGTTAAACCCTTTCCGGGAACCAACGAGTCAAACGATGAGTCATTATTTGATGCAACGACTGGTGGGGTGACTCCTTAGTTGGAGCCCAGGTGTTGTTGAAAATCTTTTTTCAGTAACAATGAGAGGTAAGAATGACCCGTTGTATCATATAACGAGTCATTGTTTCCATCCTTGATAATAAATCCAGAAATCCTTCAGTTTTTCCAGTGGAGATGACGAGCAGATACAACGACCCATAGTTAGTCGTTGTTTCGTTCATTAGCAAAGGGACCAAATTTTCCTGCCAGTGACCATGAGAGGAACCAATGACCCATTTGTCTATCTAATTAGTCATGGTTCCCTTCCGTGGCCCATTTTCAGTGAGCCCAGCTTTTGGGCCTAGGTTCAACGACTGGTCCCAATGAGTCGTGGTATCAACCAACAACTTGTTTTTTGACCCATTGGTCCCTGTCAGGAAGTTTTTCAATTTTTGTTTTAGGGAAATTTTGTAATTTCTCACCTTTTTAATCCCGAAACTATGTCATTTTTGCGTTATATTCAGGGGATTTAGGGAGTTAATCGATGTTCCCTCTTTTTTCCTCTTATTCTCTCAAATTCAAAATGTGGAAAACTCAGCCAGGAAGCACAGAGCAGAATCAAGGGTTTCAATTTTCTTCTCAGATTTCTCATATGTTTTTCTTCGGAATTTCTACATCAGGTATGTGGGAATTCAACAAGGGAATTTTTCTTCCCTTGTGCCCTAAAACCTTTCTGAATTTCTTATCAGTTCTAGTTTTGAGTAGGGTAAATTCGTACCCAGATCCTGATTAATTGTTGTTGATTGTTGTCCCTATGTATTCTTGCTATGTTTCTACTACTTAGTGATAATGTCACTATTTCTTCATGTGAAACGATTTTAACCCTAATTCTATAAATGCAGTAAATTGGGTTTTGCATAGCTGATTAGATATTAATGTTGCTTGACTCTATTAGTCTTTAAATTCCCATGTTATTTCTATCATATGAAATCTCAGTCAGTTTGAATGCTAGTTCAGTCTTAGTTAGCGATTAGCTTTTTTAGTATCTTACAGTAAGTTAGCTGATCAGTTTGATGATAGTTAGTTCTTGGAGGAGTTCAATTCAATAATACTCCCTAGTTTTAGTTATCAGTTAGTCCTCTAGACGGTTACAACTCTTCTAAATAAGAAGCTCTGACCAGTCTTAGAACCAACAGTATCAGTTATCAGTTAGTTCTTTAGACGGTTATGACGCTTCCAGATAAGCAGCTCTGACCAGCAGTAGAACACCAATTTTTAGTTATCTCGTCCTACAGACTCTCAGGTTACTTCCAGATAAGTATTCTTGACTTAGTCCATGACCCCAGCTTTAAGATATCAGCTTAGTAGTCAAGTTAGGACTATCCAGTGGGAGTAGTACTTAGCACTGAGCAAACCGGGGTTCCAGCGAACCCAGGTTCCAAGAACTATATTTCCATCATAGGCTATTATCTTATCGGGCCCTAGACTTGTGATCACCCAGCTCCGCCACTAGATGCTGGCAAGGTACAGTGGGCTCTCTCTGATAGGGTGTATATTTTGGACTCCACGTCTAGCTCATGTGGTTATATATCAGTTATAGACTCTCCCACTTTTTGGTATAGTTTCAGTTCAATTCAGTTTAGCTCAGTTTAGTCACTCAGTTCCAGGACCTGTTTATTACCATCAGTTAGGGTCATTATTTACCATATCAGTTGTAGCTCAATTTTATCTGTATTCAGTATTTGATGGTCATTTCATGTTATTTCAGTTCAATTGTGTATTTTCCATGCTTATTGTATATCTCACTTACTTAGTACATTCAAAGTACTGACGCATACTTTCTATGATGTATCGTATTATGATAGAGGCGCAGGTTCTCACTCTCAGCATCATGAGTAGTTCCCTGTGACGATTTCAATAGCAACTTCAGTTGTGAGTCCTCATCTTTCGGGGATGATATTTTTTTAGTTAGTTCTTATTTAGAATGATTTTAGAGTTAGCTGGGGGCTTGTCCCAGCAACTCATCAGTTAGTAGTTGGCTTTCAGACACAGTTGTTCAGTATTGTTTTCTGATGTGTTTAATCTTTTCAAATTAGTAATTCTTGGATAATTATTTATATAAATCTTTCACTTATGTTTTCTTAGTATACCAATGAAATGTTAGAAAATAGGTTAGCTTGGGGTCAGTTGTCGTACCAAGTACCCTGTCTCAGCCAGGGTGCAGACTGGGGTCATGACAATAGCGGTCCTATAATCATTGATCACCAAATTTGAGACCCCCGACACAAATTTACTCAATTGAGCCCTTGGCTCGGCAACCATCTCAGGGGCGTACTTTGACAACTGAGTGAACTTCAAAGCATACTCCTGAACTGACATGTTGTTCTGCTTCAAGTTGATAAACTCAGAAACCTTAGCTTCCCTAATATCTTCTTTAAAGAACCAGTCTAAGAAGGTTGTAACGAACTCATCCTAGTTGATAGGAACTGCACCTGCCCTACGACCTTCCTTCCACAACCAAAACCAAATATGACCTACCCCATTCAGCTGGTAGGAGGACAACTCTGCACTCTACTCGGGTAACCATTTGTTTCTCCTCAATAAACTCTTATGGATCCTCGTCCACCTTGGTACCATGAAATTCTAGCAGGTTTGTTTTGGTGAAGTCTCGTACTTTTGCCATTATAGCACCCACATTGGGGTTCACAGGTGCAACTACATACCAGTTAACTTGTGACGTCATAGCTTGGGCCAGTATCTGAAAAGCAACCCCAAACTCAACATGAATCACCTGCTCATTCAAAGGATCCGCTGGAGCTGGTAGGGTTGGCTGATGTCCACTCTATTACCATTTTTGTGGCCATCACCATTTGTTTTTTTGTTGACTCTACGAGGAAGCATTTTCTGCAAATATGTATAACATGAGTTCGAAGAATAGAAAGGGTTGAACTTTAACGCATGACATAGATAATGAAAGTAGGGAAATTTCCTTAAATGTTTTGTAGCTGCTACTCATAAGTGTGGAGGGATTCACATCCATGAAAAAGACCCTACTTAACGCGACTTCAGACACCCTAGGACACACCTAAACCTGTTGCTCGAATGTCAAGTTTGTCACGACTCTAACATAAACCCTGAACATAACATGGAACTTAGAACCATGAATGGATACAAGATAACCCATGGAACATGCATAACATAATTTAGAGCATAAACTAAGAGGAAACAATCATATATAATATCATAAGCGAAAGTCTAGAATATCATAAACGTAATGGAGACTACAAATCAAACAATTGAGTATCCATATATTATGTCTGAAAGCCTCTAATAATAAGACGAGCTGATGGGACAATACCCTCAACTAGCTCCACTATGTACAAAAACTTAAAGACATGAAAAGAACATGCCAAAACTACTAAAGCTGGAGCAGGATAGAATCTAGCGACGGGGCTGAGACTGGTCACCTGAACCTATATCATGAGATGATATAGCACAAAAGTATATGATCAGTACTTTGAATATACTAAGTATGTAGTATAAGTAAAACATGAGAATAAGGACAATATGCTATAAATCATAATAATGAGATATTCATAAACATGAGTTGTTCATCATAAACTGGAGCATAATGACCCAAAGTTTGAAAGTAAAATAACAAGGCTTAACATGTTTGAAATGATAAGTAAAAGCTCATAAACTGATTGATGGGTCAGAATACATAAAACATGATATCGTACATCTTGAACATGAACAACTTAAAATATGAGGAACAATGGAAGATTCTCATAACCAACATACTCAATGTGAGCACACAAAGAAACCCACCTATAACCCTGGATGGTAGGGTGTTCATACCTTACCAAGGGTAAGAAACATGAATTCATGATATCTCTCATGAGCCCATTCATGTAGGGGAAACCCTCTCTAGTGAGGACCTCTGTCATACCTATGATGTCATGAAGTTCTGAGACCTGGATGCATTGAATCTCGGCCTACTCGTTGTTACATACTACTCTGAAAATATACATAGTGCTCATATCATAATCATGAAGCATACTTGATTTTACATGGGCTAGTTAGAAATCATGATATTCATAAATTTCATAACATATGTGCACTGGCCATGAAAAACAATGTGGGAGACCAATCATGATATATAAGCTTAAAATTCATGAATTTCATTCATAATTGAGTAATTCATCATAGAAAAGTGAGATTAAATACGAGAGTTTTAATCTCTTGGCTAATGTTCTTGGCTAGCAACTGGAAGAAAAGATTAACCAATTTATGATGATAATCAGTTTCATTACATGTTCTTTAACCTCGGCATGTTGATATCCATAGTTTAAATTCAATGTAGATAATTGTTAGTAGTTTTAGTATATAATTTATAGAACAAATTATTCAATTGTTGGTTACGTCGTTGTCAGCATATTTAGAAGTGAGATATAGTATAGTATAATTGAGCAAATTTCACTTATCCAGAGTCTCCGTGGATCGATACTTGGCTTACTTAAGCCACTTACTATTTGTTTGACCACGTGCACTTGCGTGTCAGTTTATAACCCCTACAAACAGACCCGAACAAGTTTTTGGCGCCGTTGTCGGGGACTTGGCAATTGGTGAATTTGTTTTAAGTGTTAATTTACTGTATTTTTGTTTTCTTAGTGTTGACAACTTGGTCTTAGCCTATATTTTGTAGACTTAATTGTTGTGAACACTGGCAAGAGACAAAGAGCTGGTGGAATCTTATATAGAGCCTAAACATATATTTCATAGTAAACGAAGAGAAGCTCTACAAAGGAAGCTGCAGTTGCTCAGACAGACTATTATGGAGCAACAAAATCCACCGGTTGTGAGGGCAGTGTTAGTGCCCGAAGAAGCAGCAGCAAGGCCGGTTCGCGAGGTGGCAATCCCACATGCCAACAATGTTACATCCAGTATCCGCAAACCAGAGCCTGGAGGGAGATTTGAACTCAAGAAAAATATGGTGCAATTGTTGCACACAAGCGGGCAATTTACCAGTCTCCCTCATGAAGACCCACAACAACATCTCCAAAACTCTTTGGAGATAAGTGACACTTATATACCCACTGGAGTGTCACCTGATTATGTTCGGCTTACATTATTTCCGTTCTCATTACTCGGAGAAGCCAAAAGGTGGTTGAAAGCTGAGCCACCAAATTCTATTTCAACGTGGGATGATCTTGCATGAAAGTTCTTGATAAGGTTTTTTCCCTCTGGCAAAACAGCAAGGCTGAGAAGTCAAATTCTTAGTTTCAAACAGAGGGAGGGAGAAAATTTGTATCAAGCCTGGGAAAGATTTAAATCCATGTTGCGGGACTGTCCTCATCATCATCAGTCCAATGACGTGTTGGTGCACACATTTATTGAGGGTTTGGAACCCCATACCAAGATTTTGCTAGATTCAGCAGCTGGAGGGCAAGCGCTGGAAAAGACGTATGAGGAGCTGTACACCTTGATAAACCGGATTTCACAGGGCAATCCAGAATGGAATGCTGATTCATCACGAGGTGGAGCAAGGAAAGCAGCAGGAGTGCTTGAAGTGGATGGATTTACAGCTATCGCTGCACAGATAGCTGCCTTGCAAAATCAATTGAACAACCACTTTAGCAACATGACTTTGAACCAGCCTTCAGCTCCAGTTAATGCAGTCCAGCAAATGTGGTGTGAAGTGTGTGGAAGCAGTGAGCACTCAGCTGAGTGCTGTGGAGCCAACCGTGATTCGGTTAACTTTGTGGGGAATGCACAAAGAAATCATCAGCAGTATGGGAGTAGCTACAATTCAAATTGGAGGAACCATCCAAATTTTTCATGGGGTAGCAACAACCATCAAGGCCAAAGTGTGGGTCAGGGTATGCAAAGGAATCAAGGAGGGCAACAGAACTACCAATCTCAATTCAGAAATAACAATGCCCCTCCTCCACCACCATCACCCAGCATTGAGGAGATGTTCAAGACCATGATCGCTAATCAACCGCAATTGCAGGCTGACTATGTTAAATTGGCAGCCGAAGCGAAAAATAACCAGTTAGTGACCAAGGCTCTTGAGTATCAATTTGGGCAATTTGCTAGTGCCCAAAATACAAGGCCCAGAGGAGGACTGCCAAGCGACACGGATCCGAATCCGAAGCAGGTAAATGCACTGACCACAAGGAGTGGTTTGCAGCTGAAGGAGGTGGAACCAGAGAGATCACCTCAAAATTCGGGAGCAGCAGAAGTTGAGGGGGAGCAAAGTTCGGAAAGGGGGAAGACCAAAGAAGCTGAATCAGAAAGACCTCCACCCCCGTTCCCTTAACGACTCAAGAAACACAAGGAGGAGGCGTGTTTTAAGAAATTCATGGAGGTGCTTAAACAGGTACATGTTAACTTACCTCTTGTTGATGTCTTGCAGGGAGTGCCTAAATATGCCAAGTACATTAAAGACATCGTGGCCAACAAAAGTCATTTGACTGAGTATGCCACGGTGGCTTTGACGGAGGAGTGCACTTCACGGATCCAAAACAGACTACCCATGAAGCTAAAAGACCCTGGAAGTTTTACTATCCAGCTTACTATTGGGCAGAGCATCCGAGCTCGTGGATTGTGTGACCTGGGAGCGAGCATAAATCTGATGCCATCTTCAGTATTCAGAAAGTTGGGTCTAGGGAGTCCTAGACCTACAACCGTAATCTTGTAGTTGGCAGACCGATCCTTAGCTAGGCCGGATGGAATTGTTGAGGATGTGCTTGTGCAAGTAGGCTCCCTAATTTTTTCGGTAGATTTTATTGTTCTGGATTTTGAACCAGACGCGGAAGTCCCATTTATTTTGGGACGACCCTTCTTGGCAACCGGGAAAGCATTAATCGACGTAGTTGTGGGTCAACTTACTATGCGAGCACATGACAAGGTAGAGGTGTTCGATGTGTATAAAGCACCCAAGCTCCCGATGGTGCAGGAAGAACTCTCGGTGATCAATGTAATTGATCATGGTGATGCTAAGCAGATGAATGATTCCCGAGAGTTGATGGGAAGACCACCGGATAGCTATAAGCACTACTGGGGGGAGGACAATGATCGTAAGAAATCGTCCATCACCCTAGCGGACAATTGAGCGTAAAGGACGTCGAGCTGCGACGGTAAACCAGGTGCTGCACGGGAGGCAACCCGTGAAAAAAAAATTTCTTTCATTTCTTAAAGTGTAAATAGATTTTACTTTTCTTTTTCTTGATTTATTACAAAATTTTTCATTTTAGTTAGTATTTTTTATTGTTAGTTAAGTGAAACCTATTATTCTAACCAATTTTATTTCGTTAGATGATTTTCAGGTCAAATGGAGAAAAATGTTCACGGAATCATGAAGGAAAAGGCGAGGTATGAAAAATTAATAAAATGTAGAAGACAGTGAGCTGGGGCGATAGCTCCGTGTCATGGAGGAGGACCTCCGCGTTACCCTCCGTGACACATTGAGGCATAACCTGGAAATTTTAAAATTTCCAGTAAGCTATCGCGATGGCTCCGTGCCACGGAGGCAGTGCACCGCGATGCACTCCGTGACACGTTGTCGTGTAAATTGTGACGGGTCACACCGGGTTGCCGGGTGACCCGCGTGTTTTTCTACTTTATAAACCCCGATTTCTCCCTTTTTTCCCTCATTTTCATTCTCCTCCGCGACGAAACATCCTAAAATCCCTCCCCCACCAACGTGCCACGGCTTAAGGCAACAAATTACCAAGTTTTCTTCTGTTCTTTAACTACAAGGTATGTTTTTCGATTATCTCTCAAGTTTTTGTCGATTTTATTCGAAATTAAGCATGGGAGGTAAACTAAATCGCCCTAAGTTGAAATTTAGCATGAATTTGACTTATTTGTTAATTGATAAATGTTCGTAATGTCGTAATGATCGTTTGAACTTGTCGATTGCATGAATTATTCGAATTTGATGGAATACATCAATTCTAGGGCTTTGTTGTTGAATTTGAAGTTGGTAATGTGTTGAATTTGTGAATTCTATGCCGGGGTGTACATGTTGAATGGACTGAATTGTTGTACAAATTGTTTGAATGTTATTAGACGACGAATTCTCGGGTTTTGGAAAAATGTTGAAATTTGTTCAAATTGGGTTGGTTATATAGGTTCATATGTATAGAATTTTTTTGTTGTTGTTTTTGTTTCGTTGTTTTTCTTTGCTAAGTGCGATGGTTGAAATGCTAGCGATGGTAGTGATTGGGATTAGCTGTACGAAGTCTGAGTAGTACGCAGAAGTTATACCGTCGAATTTTTCTTGTTGAACGCACTAAGCATGAATTGAATAGCTAGTTGTTTGGTGTAAATAAAGTTATTCTTGCTGTACTGTTATCACTGTAGCTAAGGAATAAGTGTGGGGCAAACTTAGCATAACCCGACCTTAGCCGAAGTTAATATTTATTTAGCTTAACATTGCGATTGTTGACTTGTGTTGACAGACAAAATGGCAAGCAGGAAAAATAAAGGTAAGGGTGCATCAACTTCAGGCACCGGAAGGAAAAGACTTAGACTGGGCACAGCAGTCCCAGCTGTTCCAGCAGTTCCACGCGGCCAGCACCGCCAATATGGAATGAGGTGGGTGACTGATGAGGGGAAGAAGTGGTATGCCAAGCACAAGGAGAACAAATACTTCCCCGAGGAGCATATAGCACGGGAACCATTAGCACAGGAGTTCCCCAGAATAGTGAAACGGATCGAGGCTGCTGGGCTCGGTTTCATATTTCAGGATCCCAAAGAATGCAACCTGCACCTGCTCTGGGAGTTCTATGCAAATTGGAACCCGGCAATCAGAAGCCACACCATCAAGATCAGAGAGCAGATAGTCACTCTGGAACCCCAACAGCTAAATGCCATCATCGGAGCGCGGGACACAGACGGTCACGTTCTCCGCCAGCTGAACATTACCCCACCGTATGCCGACATCAGACGCACATTGTGTGGGGCTCGATCCACAGCTAGATGGAGCAGACATAAAGAAAGGGGCTACCACCAGACTCTGCCATATTCACAAATGAACAGGGAAGCCCGAATCTAGCTGAAGATAGTCTGCTCATGCCTAATCCCGGGGGTACACATGACTGATGTGACCCGGGACCGTGTTTGCCTGGTGTATGCCCTGATGAAAGGGCTGGATATTAATGTTGGGGCGGTCATCATATCCACCATGAAGAGAGCCCGATTACACCAGGGCCACAGGTATGGTTTCGGTGGACTACTCACTACCTTTCTCAGAGGCCTCGACGTCGAGGAGGATGCTTTGGATTACATCCCCCAGTTGGAGCGGCGGGCCTTGGACGTGACCAAAACTAAGGCTCCCGACACCACCCACGGGCCAGTGCTGACACTTGGCTAGCGACATGCTCGTGATGACCAGTACATGGCGCGGATGTTTGGGATGCAAATGCTCCAGCTCAGGATCAGTGGGAGACCAGCCACGGAGGAGGAGCTATGGCAGCTCGAGCTAGATTACCCATTTGGCGAAAACTCCAGGGCTCTATGCCGAGTGGGGCCAGCCTTTGTAGAGCCTACAGATGATGACATCCCCACGGATGAGGAGACACGTCGGGAGGACTCCGATGTGGAGTCCGATGACGACGACGGAGGCGACTCGGACATGGGAGATAAGGCAGCAGCACCTGATGAAGAAGTGGAATACTTTGACTGATCAGGGAGTTCCACCACCCAATTTTGTGATTTTTAATTTTTGTGAAAACTGGGGACAGTGTTCGGTTTAAGTGTGGGGTGGGGAGTAGTTAGGTGCTGGGCTGGGCTGGTTTGCTTGTATGCTTTCCTCTATATTTTTGTATGTATGTTTCCCTGTGTTTGTGAATTTGCAAATTGTTCTGTATTTGTACATATTTGTGAAGTTGATGTGTGTTGTGGAATGTTGATGTTGCCAGCTAAGTCTGTAAAATTTTTGTAAATATTTTTGCTTATCGAAATGATCGATATTTTTAAAATTTTGCAAAAATATTTTGTTCATATTTAAAATATTTTATAAATAATTTTTCTATCGAAATGATCGATGTCTTGCAAAAATTTTCAATTTTTTTTTATTTTGGGTTTCTCGGCGTTTGTTTTCGGTTGTTTTACCGAGAATGGTTCCATTGAACCGACGTCATAGTTAGTGACTGTTCCCTATGATGGATGGATGACGACCGTCTTAAGGGAAATGTAGTCGGTAGGAGTAGTTATTTTAAGTTATTTTCAGTTTTTTTTTCTTTGGTAGATTGCATCACGGAACCTGTAGTTACTATATGGTTGTGAAATGTTGGTTGCGTGTTGTACCTGATATTCAAAATGCAAAAGTGATTCGCATGAAAGCATGCAATTTTGTAAATATGTTGAGATACCTAGGCTGTAGAGTGCGATTCGGTGTGATTGAGGATTAATGTTTGAATTCATGTAATTAGCTGATTGAAGAGTCTGTGAATGCATCTTGAATCGAGCATGTGCATAAAGTGTGAAGTGAGGTATTGTTATTCCATGCTATTGTGAAGTGTCTAGAACTTGCCTGGTGTGTGTACAAAACGAAATGAAGGAGGTGTATTGTTGGAAAGGATGTAGGCATTTCTTTGTTTTAACTGAGAGTTTCTATTTTTTTCTTGTCATACTCCCCTTTTATGTGATTGTATACCCTAGTCAGCCCGTTGAGTCTTTAGCCTATTAATTCTTTCTTTTGTCCAAAAAGTATAAACTGAGCTTGATTCTTCCTTTTCATTAGCCGTAAAGTCTATACAAAACTCTTAAGCGCTTAAGAAGAGAAAATAATTTTCCCAAAGTGTCAAAGAGTGAGAATGGTGAAAAGAAAAAGAAAAAGCAGAGTGAGGAAAGAAAAGAAAAGGTTGAAGGTGAACTTGCTATAAATAAATGCTAATGAAGGTGCATGAATAACCTTTGTTATTGTGTCAAGTGTGCTGAATGAAATGGGAAATACTAAAGTAAATCATCAAGAATGGGATGATGAAAAAAAAGAAAGAAAAGAGAGAAACAATGTTCATGAGTTGATGGGAATGTGTTGCAAAGGCGCTTAAGGACGCTAGTGGCTATTATTGGCTAATCCAATATGTACTAGTTCCATAGCTTCCATTAAAACCCATTAAAGTCCTACGTGATCTTACATT
Organism: Datura wrightii; assembly: GCA_035772735.1. Classification (NCBI taxonomy): domain Eukaryota; kingdom Viridiplantae; phylum Streptophyta; class Magnoliopsida; order Solanales; family Solanaceae; genus Datura; species Datura wrightii. The sequence goes on along the minus strand of JASDFA010000016.1, from coordinate 47,706,756 downwards.
GCATTTCTTTATATTAGTGGAGTAATACACTAAGGGCAAGCTTATGGGTCATGACATGATGCATGTGAATTCTTTTGGGAGAGAGAGTGAAATTATTTTTACATGCCCCTACTTGAAGGTTTGTGTGTCACATGAGCAAAAAGGGGAAGATTCTCTTGAGTTGTGAGGGCACATGCTTGATGAAAGATTGATTCTCGTGTCGGATATCTTGATTAGTTGATTTGCATGAGTTTGCCGATATCGAGAGTCGATTCTTAAAGTCTAGGAAGTCTTAACGGGTGACCTAACAGGTCGTGGTGACTGACCACGACTAGTGGTCATGCCCGTCAGGTTCACTGGCTAAAAATTAACTAGGGCTAGTAACAGGGGACATAACGAGCTATTAATGGGGACCATGACTCGTTGCCCCCATTTGTCAAGTACACTTGGCAGTACAATATTTTCTCAACTCAGGTCTGTCAATAACCACGACTCGTGAAGTCCCTCATTAGGTACACCGCCTCCCTCCTTTACATTATCCAGCCTCCTCCTCGCAGCTCGCCTAACGAGTCATGAGGTTACCTAACGACTCATTAGGTGGGTCGTCTTGCAACATTTCTGCAGTTTTTCAAATTTTCTGATTTTACGTCTCGAATATTGATTTTTAGTTTCTAAGGTATTACAATAACTTCCCCTTGGAAACATTCATCCTCGAATGATAGAAAACAGAAAAGAAAGTAGAGAATAACAATCAAAGTTCCAGATACTCTTCATTTAACTCCAAAACTGACGGAACAACTACCTCTATTTCAAAATGCATAACTGAACTAAATTCTCTTTTCATACATACATTCAAAAACACAAAAGAGACTTGAACACATGAACTGAGTCATGAAAACAAAATTGAGTTCTACAGCCGATAAAGAACAAATACGGGTATTTGTCCATCATATCTGCTTTGGCCACGTAGCTCCTTCAACCTGCTGATTTTTCCATAAAACTTTGACTGAAGCTATCTACTTGTTTCTTAGCTTACGAACCTAACGGTCAAGGATCTGGACTAGTACCTCCTCATATGAGAGACTATCCTTTATTCCCACGTTTTCCAATGGCATGACTGAGGTTGGATCTCCGATGCGCTTCTTCAAAAGTGACACATGGAAAGTTGGATGTACAGCTGCTAGTTCTAAAGGTAACTCTAGCTCATAGGAAACATTGTCGATACGCCTCAAAATTCTATAAGGTCTCACATACCTCGGACTAAGCTTCCCCTTCTTTCTAAATCTCATCACCCCTTTCATGGGCGAAATTTTCAGGTATACCCAGTCATCAACTACAAACTCCAACTCTCTTCTCCATACATCGGCATAAGATTTCTGGTGGCTCTAAGCTATTTTCAACCTTTCATGAATGAGCTGAACTGTCTACATTTCCTCGTGAACCGAGTCTAGCCCTATCCAGGTAGCTTCACCAACCTCAAACCACCCTATAAGAGATATACACCTTCTACCATACAATGCTTTAAATGGGGTCATCTGGATACTAGAATGGCAGTTGTTGTTGTATGCAAACTCGATAAGAGGCAAGTGGACATCCCAATTACCCTTAAAATCGATCACGCACGCTCTTAGCATATCTTCTAGGGTCTGAATGATCCGCTCCGCTTGCCCATCGGTCTGCGGGTGGAAAGCTATGATGAGCTTGATCTGAGTACCTAGTACCTTTTTAAAGGATTTCCAGAAGTGTGAGGTGAACTGTGTTCCCCTGTCTGAAATAATCGCCAAGGGCACCCTATGGAGTCTTACTAACTCTTGGATGCAAAGTTTTGCATAGTCCTCAGCTGAGTATGTGGTTTTAACAGGGAGGAAATGAGCTGACTTAGTTATCTGATCTACTACCACCCAGATTGAGTCATGTTGTCGGTGAGTCCGAGGTAGACCCGTAATGAAATCCATATTCACTACTTCCCACTTCCATGTAGGTATACTGATATCTTGGGTCATGCCTCCTGGCCGTTGGTGTTCTACCTTGACTTGCTAGCAGTTCTGGCACTGTGCTACAAACTTAGCGCTATCCCTTTTCATGTCATTCCACCAGTAAATATCCCGCAAGTCGTAGTACATTTTAGTATCACCAAGGTGAATAGAGTATCTCGAGCTGTGTGCCTCGGCCAGTACTGCTGTCTCAACTTACCAACATCCGGTACACACAACCTACCCTGGTAATGGAGTGCCTCATCTCCCCCTTGGGAGAAAGCTTCTATTTCTTTTCTAAGGATTGCTCCCTTAAGCTTAAGTAAAATGGGATCCTCATCCTATCTGGATTTGACTTCAACTACCAAGGATGAATCTGACCTGCTTTACATTACCACGCCACCTTCAGCTGAATCCACCAACTACACCCCTACCCTGGCTGGCCTGTGAACTTCTTTCTCTAACTCCCTCTTGTCTTCTCAATGTGAGCCACACTTCCCATAGACCGTCTACTTAGGGCGTCAGCCACCACATTAGCCTTACCCGGGTGATACAACACACTCATGTCATAATCTTTTAGCAGCTCTAACCACTGTTTTTGACGCAGGTTTAGGTCCTTCTGGATGAACACATACTGAAGGCTCTTGTGATCTGTGAACACATCCACGTGAGCCCCATACAAGTAATGTCTCTATATTTTTAACGTGAATACCATTGATGCCAACTCCAAGTCATGAATTGGATAATTTTTCTCATGAACTTTGAGCTATCTAGAGGCATAGGTTATCACTTTGCCCCGCTGCATCAGAACACAACCGCGTCCAACTCTGGAAGCGTCACAATAAACAACCAACCCATATTATCCTTCCGGAAAAGTTAACACTGGAGCAGTAGTGAGTCAAGTCTTTAACTCCTGGAAACTCTTCTCACACTCGTCCGACTACTGGAATTTCACCTTCTTCTAGGTTAACTTGGTCAGAGGAGATGCTATGGAGGAAAAACCTTCCACAAACCGTCGGCAATAACTCGCTAATTCCAAAAAACTCCTGATTTAAGTAGGAGAGGTAGGTTTGGGCCAATCCTTCATTGCTACTATCTTATGAGGATCTACTTGTATCCCTTCACCGAAGACCACATGACCTAAGAAAGTCATGGATTTTAACCAAAATTTGCACTTACTGAACTTGGAGAATAACTGGTGGTCTCTGAGTGACTGTAGTGCTATCCTCAGGTGATCTACATGCTCTTCCTTATTTCTGGAGTATACCAGAATGTCGTCGATAAATACAATGACAAACATATCCAGGTATTGCTTGAAGACCCTATTCATCAAATCCATGAAGGCTGTTGGGGCATTTGTTAACCCAAAGGACATCACCACAAACTCATAGTGACCATACCGAGTTTTGAATGCTATTTTTGATATGTCACACTCCCTAACCCTTAGCTGATGGTACCCTGATTTGAGATTGATCTTGGAGAAACAGCTGGCTCCTTGAAGTTGGTCAAACAGATCATCAATTTTAGGCAGAGGGTACTTGTTCTTAACTGTGAGCTTGTTCAGCTGACAGTAATCTATGCACATTCTGAGGGTACCATCCTTTTTACGCACGAATAGCACTAGAGCACCCTAGGGAGATATGTTGGGTCTGATAAAACCCATATCAAGAAGTTCTTTTAACTGCTCCTTCGGCTCCTTAAACTCAACTATAGCCATTCTGTAAGGAGGGACGGAGATAGGCTGAGTATCTGGGAGGAGATTTATTCTGAAGTCTATTTCCTATTCAGGGGGAACTCACGGGAAGATCCTCCGAAAAAACATCTCGGAACTCACTGAGTACTAGAACTGACTGGATGGTTGGGGTCTCAAAGTTGGAATCCTTGACCTAAACTAGATGATATATACATCCTTCGGGGATGAGTTTCTGGGCCATAAGGTAGGAAATAAACCTACCCTTAGGCGCTGAACTTTTGCCCGTCCATTCTAACACTGGCTCATTGGGAAACTGAAACTTGACAACTCTAGTTCTGCAATCGACTGAGGCATATAGGAGTGAACCAATCCATGCCGAGAATAAGATCATAGTCAACCATGTCTAACTCTACAAGATCGGCTAGAATAACTTTACTCAGGACTGAGATTGGGCAGTTCCTATACACCCGGCTGGCTCTAACTGACTCGCCAACTAGGGTGGAGACTGAGAATGGTTCTGAGAGGAACTCTAGACTTATATTGAACTAAACTGCTATATATTGAGTCATGAACAAATGAGTAGCTCCTAGATCTAAGAGGGCATATACGTCTAGATGGAAGATATGCAACATACCAATAACTACGTCAGGTGAGCTTTCCTGATCCTGATGAGAAGATAGAGCATAGAAACAATTCTGGCACTGACCACCATCTGTACCTGATGTGTTGGCCTATTGAGATAATCGGCCTACAGGAACTAATGATGTGGTGGATTGTGGTCTCCCTCTCGCATCTGATGGGCACTTCCTAAGCCGATGTCCGAGCTATCCACAACTAAAACAGACCTCTCGACCCTGAAGGAACTTGCCCGAGTGGTTCCTACCATACTTGGGACAAGCTGGATACTTTTTTCCAATACTATGGGCCTGACACTGAGTGCCAGATGCCCCATTCCTCCGATCTTGGGGAGACGTAAAGGTTGGGGCGCTAGCTAAACTAGGTGTTGAGGCTCTCTGTTGTTATTGCTGCTGTGGGCAGCTACTACCGTTAGACCTCTGACAGTCGAAATCTGACTGGCTAGTCCTTGCTCATTTGTTCTTACGCTCCATATCTTTCAGCTTTTTGGCCTCAATCTATTGCGAATACACAATTAAGCTAGAGAGGTCCATATCTTTGATTAGCATTGTCGTCCTGCACTCCTTGAGGACCATAGTAGATACTCCATTTACAAGCTTCAGCATGTGAGCCCTTGGCTCGGCTACCATCTTTGGAGCATACTTTGATAGTCTGGTAATTCTAGAGCATATTCCTCCACTGTTCTATTGCCCTGCGCAGATTCATAAATTTTTCCATCTTAGCCTCCCTCAGCTCCCGATGGAAAAACCTATCCAGGAAAGCTGTGTGGAATTCTTCCCACTCGACTGGTCCTTCTTCCATTGGTCATCCTTTTTTCCACTTGTCATGCCAGACTTGAGCTATTCCTTTCAGCTGGTAGGCAGCCAAATCAGCACTTTCAAATTAACTAACACCCATAATTCGAGCAATCTTTCTAATCTCATCTACAAACTCTTGTGGGTCCTCTCCCACCTTCGTTCCAAGAAAATATAGAGCGTTCATCCGAGTAAATCCTGCACCCGAGAAGCTATCGCGGACCCACTTGTGGCTACCAGAACCACCTGCTGATTCACCTGGTTGGTGATTGTCTGAGCGAGCAGCTGGATAGCTGCTCTGAATTCTATAGTGGACACTGTGTCGTCCAGAGGGGCTGCTGGAGCTGGTGGGGAAGGTCTGTTGGCATTGCCAGCCCTTCTTCCATTACTGTGTTTAGAAGGCATGGTTCACTGCAATGACATAGGGCACGAGTTAGAAGAGAATTTCTAGATTTGAACTTTAATGCACGATGAGCTATATAAACAAAAGGGAGTTTTTCCTAATAACATCTTATAGCCTCCTTGTCATAAGTGTGGTGAGCTTCACACCCATGAAAAGGACTCTACTCGATGCGGCTTTTGGACTTTTAGAGGATGCTCTAAACCTAGGGCTCTGATACCAAGTTTTTCATGCCCCGAGCCTACACCCTGGATGTAACATGGTACTTGAAACCAAAAGTCACCCCAAGTCAAACCCTGGTCTATCATTTACTAGTATTCTAAGTAATCATACACAGCGGAAATTTAAGATAATATCATAAAGCATTTTTGAAAGACAAGTCTGAAAGTATAAAGTTCAAAACATGTAATAATACTGATAAATCTGAAAGTCATGTCTGTCTAAAAGCCATCTAACTAAGGAGTTGCTGGGAAAATTTCCCAACAAACTCTAAATCTACGGAAACTAAAAAATGACCAAAAGAAAGAAATAATGCCCTCGGATGATGAGGACTCACACTTCACTCTAAACCCACATCTTCGGTCCATTAAAGTTCAAGGCTAGAGATAGCTTAATTCTTCCTCAAGCTTTTGTGGTTGATAACTTGAATTTGGCTTTGGGATTTGAGAAAACCCGAGGCATAAATATTCTTATGATTGAAAACTGAGAGAATGCGATTTATCCACTACTTTCTATGTTAAATTTGAGTCTATGGCAATAAAGTAAATCTCATTTTAGTTATTGACCCATCAATAGCACACTCCTTTCCATCTCACTTGCGATTGCAACAATTGGAATTCCCTCCACCTAACTTTAATAAGAATTTGATGATATTTTCCTTTTCCCCCCAATTTTACTTTTCAAATGTGGAACAACTATGCTTTCCAGTTTGAATTAGTCTATAACTATTGGATTACCGACTCAATTCCTTGTGGGATTCTACCACGACAACCTTCAGGTTGTTTATTTTGATACAACGACCGTTTACACTCTTTCATAGAGAAGGGTGTAGTTTGGACATTATCAAAGATGGTGTTGTTGCCTGGGAATTGAGTAATGATAAACCATTTGTTATTTATTGATATGAACTTGTTTTGCATTTTATTTTACATATTGTTTTGTTGTTTTTTTTGTTTATTTGTATTTATATTATGGCATCATGAAATGAAAGGAGGATTTGGTTTCATCCCTTATCGTGGTGACCCATGTTCCTATTGTGGAGGACCACACCTTTGTTAAGATATGCCCCTAGAAGAGAGATGAGTGTACCTTCTTTCTCCTATGATGGTTATAGATACACATTATGTGGTGGTCATAGGAGACATTGAGATGGATTCCCTAATAAAATTCACTTCTCGCTATAATGGCTATGATAGAAGTAGCGCTCCTTAGCTTGATAGAAATGAATCCATGGAATGTGAGAGGAGAAGCAATACAAGGGGGCGCATGAAAAACATGCTCCAAGCCTTTTTGGAATGGGAGTCTAGTACGTAAAAGGATGTAAGACTCTCAATTCCCATGGCATCATCAACTCCTCAAGAAGAAAGCTATAGTTCTCTAAAAGAAGAAGTGGAGGAGACATTGAGAAGCATAACTAGAAGAAGTGAACAATGCGGAATAACTCAACTTGACTAATGGGATGAGGCTCAACATGATGATGAAGAAAGAGTCAAGTTTAACCTTGAAGAGTTCATGGCGGTTTGCCAACCAACCAACCTTACAATAGTAAAAGATGCCAAAGTTGAAGAAGTGACACTAGAGTCCCCAAGAGACATCCAACAAATCATGCTTAAGGACTCTACCGCACATGAGAAGGAGGATGTCAAGCAAGAAGCATGTTTGAAAAAGAAGCGACTTAAACCACACTCCTATCATTTTTCAACATTGAAATTGGTTGACAAAATGAATACTGAGGAAACAATGTTGATGGAGGAATTTGCCAAGGAAGATCAAGGTGGCTTCATCTTAATGTATGTCATTCAAACAAGGTCAAAGAATATCCCTTTTTCAAGCCAAGAAATATAAAAGGAAACATTCATTTCTGGTAGCTTTAGTTTTATACCACCACCCCTAAAGTGGAGTAAAAGAATGGACAAGAACCTAGAGGTTCGCTTCAAAAGGTCAAAGTGGAGAGAAAAGTGGTAAAACTTGAAGTCGTCGAGCCACGATATTAACTAAGGTGCTTCTTGGGAGGCAATCCAAGTGCTTTTACATTTTTTTCTTATTTTTCCTTTTATATTTTTTTACTTTACGTTTTTGTTGTCTTTGATTATAAAGGGGTGGAACAGGTGTGGAATATGGCAAACAGTGAAAGAAGAAAAAAGGAGTGCATTGAAAATGTGTGTAAAACTAATTCCTTCATCTTACTAGGGAGTTCTTTCACTGATTGCTTCCTGATTTTTTTTAACCTCAGGCATCGAGGACAATGCTTTGCTTTTGTTAGAGGTTGAAGTCTGAGTAACCCACTTGTTAAGTCATGCGTGATATGGCCTTATAATAGATTATGTGGCGTCATTCTTAAGGGAAAATATTCATTACTTGCTAGTTAATATCTCCTTTATAGATAGTAGTCTTTGAATAAACTCCAAGGGTTTTCTTTATACCTCGGTTCTTTCCCAAGGAGCGACGTGTTTTTCTTATATTAGTTTTGTGTCGTACCAGGTGGCATTTCCCAATGATAGATTGAAAGGCGACTTTATTAAGGTAAAATGTCAAGTCTAGAGTCTTGTTGAGACTTTTGTGCACTTGTTTGAAGAGGTACCACCAAAACAATCTTGCTTGGCATTGTGCATGAGTTTTGAAAAGAATAGAGGGGAACTTAAACATGAAAATGAGCACCCTCTTGTCATGGGTTATACATTTCTTGCTTGGCTCTTTGATTCGTAAACTAGCTTGTCTAAAGTCATTCTCTTAATGTGATGAAGAAAGTATGTGAATTCCTTGGACTGTGATGCCTTATGTGGTGAGTCTTTTGGCTTAATTCTTGTGTATGCATGATTGTCTAGAACATTCCCTAAGTGTGATTCAAGGTGAAATAATAGATGGGGCTGTACTTCGAACATGATCTTAGGCTTTCTTTTGGTAGTCACTTCACCTGAAATGGCCTCCTTGAACATCTTCCGTTGTTAGCTAAGGTTGAGCCCTTGAACCTTTTTCTTGGAAACCACATTATAAGCGTAATGACCCTTCTTAATCCTCTTCTTTGAAACCCATCCTCCCTAATTACTAGTGATGAAAGAATGAAAATGGGGCATAAATCCAAAAAAAATGGGGAGAGATAAGGAAATGAATTTGAAATAAGGCAAAAACCTATGTTTGGGGGTTTGATGAGAAGGGAGAAACATGAGAGCTTCAATGTGAGATAGCATCAAATTGTGATGAGAAAATTGGTTGATTGAAAAACCTCTAATCATGATAAGAAATGAATTATTGAAAGATGCTACCTCTTTCTTGGATGAGGCTAATGATGGAATCCAAGGGTAGTATAAGGGTGGCTCTTGATAAACAAACGATAAGATGATAAATTAGGAAAGAAAAGGTGAGGTGATTTCACATAGTATGATGGCATGTTGCATGTGTTCACAAAAAGCATTATTGAGGTTCTAGTCACTAGATATAAACATTTGCCATACCCAGCCTTCATGAGAACCCACAAGTCCTTGGTGATTTTGAGTGTAGCAACTCTACATTAGTGGCGAGTTACACGAAGAGAAAGCCTATGGGTCAATTTGCATACACTTGAATTTCTTTGTGAGAGTGAGCATATTCACCTTATGATATAATCCCTTTGTGTGAAATGCTTAAAATATGTGGGATTCTCTCTTGTTGTGAGCAACATCACTTCCTTGGGGTACATGCTTCAATGTGTTCAAAGTGAAAAGTGTGATCAAGACAAGCATATAGCGAACTTATAGACAAACTTTGAATGTGAATATTAATGACTTGAGATTGCTTATTGAACTTTTTTTCTTGAATTATGCCCCTTGTTTGAATGGAATGAACGCATGCAAGATATGCGTAAAAATTGTGGTCACCTAGCCAAGCTTGTGCAACATAGTTGGAGTCTTTTTGTTTTCATTGAGTCGGTGTAAGATTGTTGGGTTGTCTTGAATTTTGATGGTTTGTGTGCAACTCCCATGAATGTTAAGCTTAATAAGATTAAGATTGAGAGAGATGCATTACTTGAGGGCAAGCAATGGTTCTTGTTTAGGGGTTTCGTAAGTTGATAATTTACCAACTCATTCGGCTTTTAAGCATGAGCTTTTGCTTATATTTCAATTTATTTATGTGGATTTTATGCCCATTTTCTTTTCTATGTAGGAACTTGAAGGAAGACAAGGAAATGGGGAATTGGAGCCCAAAAAGGAGCTAGAAAAGACATATTTTAAATTGGCTAAATGCAAATCCAGAAGGGTTCCTAAGCCACTACTCCAGATCGACTACTCACCGGCGCTTGGCACTTCCAATGGCAAGTCACCGGTTCAGCTGACGGTTCCCCTGCTAGTTCACTGTTTTCCCGCGGTGAACAGTCGGTGCTCCGCAGATTAGTGCCAGTGAAATGCTGGTGCTTCACAAGTGAGGCTGTCTTTAAAAGGGTAAAATGTCCAGAAAGGTCTCCAAAGCACCTAAAAGACCTAAGGGCATTTAGGGAAAGTTGTGCACAAGAAAGTAAAGATATTTATATCACTCTCATTATGCATCACTCATTCGTTCATCCATTATTCATCATTCACTCACTGTTTCACCATAGAATTGTGGAGCTAGAAATTGCTTTTCTACTTCTTTTTATTTAACCCATTTTTGTGGGAATTCCACCATTGTTATAAGATCTTCGAAGAAAATTTGTGAAGAAAATATGATGAATGTTGAGGGGAATCCTCTTGGAACTTTCTCTGTCTCAAAATATGCATAACTAATTTGTTAACTAGGGGTGTGTGCATGGCGGGTTTGTTAAATTGAATGGGTATTGATCAATTGCTCTTGGATTCTTATTGCAAGTATAAATCAATTATCTTCTTCAATTTTTAATTGTAAAAATTGATGGTTGCAAAAATGAACTTTGCTTTACTTTTCTTACTTTTGCTTGAGAGAGAAAGGTGAGAATTGGGTGAGAAAATAATAATGATTACTTGAAGTGTTGGTGTGTGGGATTGATCTAGAGATAGCCAAAACTCACATCTTCACTCCATCAAAGGTCAAGCTAGAGATAGCTTTATCTTTCCTCAAGCTTTTGTGATTGATAACTTAAATTCGGCTTTGGGATTTGAGAAAACCCGAGGCATAAACATTCTTCTTATTGAAAAATGAGAGAATGCCATTTATCCACTGCTTTCTATTTTAAATTTGAGTCTAAGGCGATGAAGTAAATCTTATTTTAGTTGTTGATCCATCAGTAGAATATCCCTAGCCATCTCATTTGTGATTGCAACATTTGGAACTCCCTCCACCTAATTTTAATTTGAATTTGATGTTATTTTCCTTTTTCCCCCAATTTTACTTTTCAAATGTGGAACAACGATGAGTTCTAGCTTGAATTAGTCTATAATTCTTGGATTATCGACTCAATTCCTTGTGGGATTTGACCCCAACACCCATTAATTTATTTATTTTGATACGACAACTGTTTGCGCTCTTTCATAGAGAAGGGTGTAGTTTGGACGTTATTGGCCTCCAAATCATCAATGCATACACCACCGCTGCCAATTCTAGGTCATGCATCAGGTCATTCTTCTCATGAGTCTTAAGTTTTCTAGAGGCATATGCAATGAACTTACCATGGTTCATCAACAGACATCCAAGACCAACCCAACAGGCATCATAATACACAACGAATCCATTTGTACCCTCAGGTAGGGTCAATTCTGGGGTTGAAGTGAATCGAGCCTTTAACTTCTGAAAACTCTTCTCACAAGCATCTGACTCTAAAATTTGACTTTCTTTTGGGTCAACTTAGTCAACGGTGCTTCAATGGATGAAAATCCTTTAAAAAACCTCCTATAATAGCCAGCTAAATCCAAGAAGCTCCAGATATTCAAAGGATTAACTAGTCTAGGTCAATTCTTCACCGCCTCTATCTTTTGAGTGTCCACATGCACACCCTCTCTTGACACCACATGACCCATAAATGCTACTGAGTTCAATCAGAACTCACACTTGCTGAATTTAGCAAACAGTTGGCGATCCTTGAGAGCCTGTAGCACAATCCTCAAGTAAGAGGCATGCTCCTCCTCACTCCGAGAGTATATGAGAATGTCATCTATGAAAACAATCACGAACATGTCTAAATATGGCTTGAACACCCTATTCATCGGTCCATAAAAGCTACAGGAGCATTCGTTAGTCCAAAAGACATAACTATGAACTCATAATGGCCATACCAATTTCTAAAGGCTATTTTTGGGATGTTACTCTCCCTAACCCTGAGCTAATGATAGCTGGATCTAAGGTCTATTTTGAGAAGCACTTAGCACCCTGAAGTTGGTTAAATAAGTCATCACTTCTAGAGAGGGGATACTTGTTCTTGATTATGACCTTGTTTAACTGTTGATAGTTAATGCACATACGAAGAGACCCTCATTCTTTCAAACAAAGAGAACTGGTGCGCCCCATGGGGACTTGCTAGGTCTGATGAAGTCCTTATCTAGAAGACCCTTAAATTTCTATTTTAACTCCCGTAGCATAGCTAGATCCATTCTATAAGGAGGACTAGATATAGGCTATGTATCGGGATGAAGATCAATACCAAAGTCAATCTCCCACTCGGGAGGGACTCTAGGTAGATCGTTTGGGAAAATGTCCAGATAATCACATACAACAGAGACAAACTGAAGAGCCGGGGTCTCAGATGTAACATCCTTAACTAGAACTAGATGGTACACACAACCCTTGGAAATCATCTTTCTAGCCTTAAGGCAGGAAATAAGCAACCTATAGGCATAGCTGAACTACCTTTCCATTCTAAGACTAGCTCACCCGAAAATCAAAACTCTATTGTACAGGTTCTACAATTCACTGAGGCATGACATGCATGCAACCAATCCATACTAAGAATAAAATCAAAATTGGTCATGTCTAACTATACTAGATCGGCTGAGGTGACTTTTTGAAAGACTGTGATAGGGAAACTTTTGTATACCCGTCGAGCTATAACTGACGCACGAAATGGAGTAGAGACTAAGAAGGGTTCTTATAGGATTTTAGGACTGACTCCGAAACTAATGGCAACATAAGGAGTCACAAAAGCTAAAGTAGTCCCTGGATCTAATGATGCATACACGTCAAGATAAAATACTCATAACATAGCAGTGACCATATCTTGAGAAACATCCTACTCGTGATGAGATAAGAGGGCATAAAATCTATTCTGACATTGACCACCACCCGCGCTAGTGGATGCACCTTACTTAGCTGAGCATGCGGGTAGAGCTGCTGAATTGGTGGATGGGTCATGGCCTCTACTATGTCCCAGTCTAGCTGAAGGGCAGTCTCTAAGCAGATGTCCAAGCTTCCTACACCCGAAACATGCACTTGACCCCACTAGGCACTCTCCGAGGTGCTTCCGGCCATGCTTGCCGCAAATTGGCACACTAGGCTCTCGTAACCTACTCTCCTGACCTCTAGAGCCTAATGTCCTTCTCCTCTGATCACGCATAGATCTAGATGGAACACTAGCTGATGATAGTACTAAGGCTGATGGTCTCTGGTGGGACTGGTGATGATGTCCGCCACTGAACCTCTGCTGGGAGAACCCAAAGCTGCCTATCTTGGCCATCTTGGTGTTACACCCCGTAGAATTCCCGGCACTTAGATGACCTATTCCCACGTTGGTTAAGCATATTTGAAGGCCATACGTGTTGGAGAAAGGCCCGGGAAAAGATCGGATGAGAAGCCCGTCAAACCATCGAGGAAGGAGCCGAGGCAGAGCCCCTCCGCGATGGCAGCGTGTCACGGAGGAGCGGCCTCCGCGATGGCTCCGTGACACATTGGCCATGTCCAGGCCCAAGTATATAAAGCCTCACTTCGGTTTTAAATGATAAAAACTTTGTAAAATTTCCAGAGAATGCAGCAAAACAGAGGAGGACGAAGAGGGAATATATATTATCGCTCGATTACACTGCTAAACGCTGCCCAAACTCAAATTAACTCCAGATACGGGGGTATTTAGCGATAGAGAGCATTCCTACAGATTTTGTTTCGCGAAATACGGTCGGCGAATCGTCGAGCCACCGAGCCAAGGTAAGTGGAATTGCTCTAAATTAGTGTCTATGTGTCCCTAGCTGTGAAGTGAATATTTCTCCCTTCTGGACCTCTGAAAAATAGCGAGTTTCTGGCCGTCTTTCGATAAGCCTAAGTTTAGGATATAAACTATATCAAAAGTGACGTTGCCTTTTGAAATAAAGTTGTATTTAGTATTGATTGATATATTTATGAATGCAGTTGGGAGAAAAAAGTTAAGGTACTGGCCGAGCTTCGTCCGATAGATGAATAGTTTAAGGATAAGGTATGTAAAGTTAGTTTCTTTCGACAAGTTAAGTAATATCAGTATAGCGTAATAGATTACGGATCAGTACAATGTTCAGAAGTTGAGTATTGCGTTATTATGAATATTGGTACGATGTGAGAAAACATTGGGTTGTAATGTGTATGAAACCTATCAGTATGATATAGATTCTAATGCAAGCGTTAGAGATTGCCCAGTATATTCAGTGTGTGATGTAATATGCCATGTTAAGATATTGTTGTGTTCAGCTGAAACCCCATGAAGTAGTACAGTATCCGTAAAGCACTTCAGAAATACAATAGCAGGCTAAAATGAAGTTCAGAAAGCATGTCAGGAGTAGTAAATCATGTTACGATAGAAAGTCAGTATACATCGTAGTTCAGTAGAAAGATTATATTCGTACATACATATATAGTGTTTCCAGCCTCAGCATGTATTAAGTATGTACTTATTTCTATCACTGGTCCAACATATAGTGTATACAGAAACTTAGTAAACAACAGAGTTTTCGGTAGAGACATTACCTTATATAGCATTTGCCCAGTACAGCCCGGCAGGAGACTATATTCATATTTATATATCTTTACCTGCCTCAGCACGTATTAAATACGTACAGATTACTATCATTAGCCCAGCATGTAATATATATGATACTTTACCCCTAGTAGCCTCAGCATGTGAGATACACCGATAGTATTACCAGTTGAGACCATTGTATTGTTTGGGGTTGGATTACCTAGCATCCATGACCACCCAGGGTTAATAGCTGTATCGACTCGTCCGCCAGAGGACGAGGATACATCACTCTACGGAGTGGCATGCCGTCCCGCCAGGGGAAGAAGATGGGATGCCAATTTTTCCCAATATTTGTGCCTTGATCGGCCCTTACACACCCCAGTCGAGCGGATATGCCCGGGTGCAGATTCAGGAGTCCTCCGGACTCAGATGCAGTTATAGTCAGGGGCTCAGCTAGCCCAAGTGCATACCCTGGGACCGGCAGGATGCTTACAGCCACTATAGGAGATGGGATGACCGGGGTAGGGGTATAGATTCTGTGCTGGTTGTACCTCCCGGCTTATGGGGGCCGGGTAAGGTTTGTGTGTGCTATGTTATGTTATTTCATGTTATGCCATGTTAAGTTAGATACAAGTAGATCAGCAGTAGCACGATACGTTTCCAGGTATGACTCTCATCCCTTCTAGTAAAGATTGAGAGAAGGTAAGGTTTACATTATCAGACAGTTAAGTTATTCCTTCTACTTCAGTTTCATCAGTTATATTATTGCTTTCAGATTTTGTTCTCAGTTATTGCTTTACATACTCAGTACCAGTGGTACTGACGCCCAGTGGGGCGCTGCATTACTTGCCTGCAGGTACTCATAGACGAGCAAGTGACACCACGTAATTCCTGTCAGCGTTGAGCATTCAGCTCCTGTCATTCGGAGACTGAATTCCAGAGGTGTACTTCTGTTTCTGTTGTTATATAGTATGGGTAGGTCGGGGCCCTGTCCCAATCATTTCTATTGCTATTCCTAGAGGTTTGCAGTCTGTATATTTCCCTGTGGTCAGTTTAGCCGGTCGTGTGAGGCCGTGCAGTGGTTAGCTGTTAGTACTCTTGCTTCTTTTATGTTGGCCGTGTGAGGCCATAAGTTTGACAGTAGTGGTGACCTTGCCGGTCACATAGCCTTCTAGTATTTTATTGCTGAATGCAGATAACTAGACAGCATGGTGGCCTTGTCGGCCCGCATAGGTTTCCCTATAGTTGTTTGTTCTGGTCAGCTGTTATTACAGGTACAGGAGGCTATAGGCCAATGGGCCGGAGGCTGTGTTTACAGCCGTTATATAGCCCTTTCTTTCCAGAAATGTGAAGTAGAGCCAGCCAGGTACCAGATGTGCCTAGGCTTAGCAGTCCAGTAGTTCAGGTCCTAGTAGGGCACCAGGTGCCAGTCATACCCCCCGAGGCGGGGCGTGACAAACTTGGTATTAGAGGAGGTCGTATCCCAGGGTGTCTGCAAGCCGTGCTAAGTAGAGTCTTGTCTATGGATGTGTTGTGCACCACATACTATAGACAGGAGGCTGCGAGGCATGATATGATGGTTACCCTTCCTTCTCAGTCAGTCGTGCTTTAGAGTTGTACAGTGTAGGGTTGAGTCCCTGAAAACTTACCGTATTCTTTGATTACAGATATAAAGGTAGATCAGCATTTCCCTATCACAGGCAGAAGATCAGAGATAGCAACAGAAGAGAACCTCAGTCAGTTACATGATAACTATAGCAGCAGGAGGGGGGGTGTCAGAGACCTCCCAGCGTAATACCTTTAGTGGCATTACTCCTAGTATACGTTGATAATGTCAGAATAGGAAGTCAGAAGTATAGTGTTCATATGAGTTGATTTATGTATTAGTTATATAAGATTTGATTATGATTACAGATAAGGTCAGACCACCAGGTAAGTATGAAAAAGAGAAGGAAATGTGGGAATCCCGAATACATCTTTTTGAGTATGGTACAGTTGAATGCTTTTATTTGTTGTAATAAGAAAAGGGCTATCCCTACCTCCTGATTTTGATGCCAGTATAGTAAAGGGGCATAAGACTTGAGATGGGGTTGCCAGATCAAGCAGTAAGTAAAGATGGGCTGATTGATCCTAGTAAGTATTAGAAAGTATAAAGAGCCCTTATGATTACGTAAGCTGTGCAGACCCTTATGACAATAAGCCAGTAGAGAAAGTAAGATTATTTAGCTTGCCCGAAGCAGGGATAAAAGACCTATTAGTAATAAATGCTTAGTAATAGTCAAGTTTGAGCCAGAAAAAGGCCAAGCCCGCCATATATGCTAACAGATAGCAAGACATACCTGTAAGATTATAGTCATGATCTAGTTGTGACATCGAGAGATATAGAGGTCATGTGAATCAGATGAGCTTGAGTATACGCCCAAAGAAGTATAGGCCGAGGCTTGATCAATAATCTCATTAACAACAAAAGGCGGGTACCTTGAACCCCAGAGTTCAGTTTAAGTAAGATGAGAGGAAGAAGCAGGAATGTCAGATCTTGTGGGGAAATTAGAACTACCCCGGATCGATAAAGTATCGTATTGAGGATTAAGCCTCGGGCTGACAGTAAGATTGCGGTTCAGAATACCGCAGGGTGTCTATTATAGAAAAGTTAAGAAGTTACCGATACAGCAATTCTAATCCAGTGTAGCCTAGAGATAAGGCCCAGCAGACAGTATATGGGCTCTCAATATATGCCTAGTAAGGCTACAGGATTCGAACGTCGACCCCCACATCGCAAGAGTGGCGGGATTTTAAACAGCAGACAATAACTAGAATGTTTATGTTTGTTACTTTCAGAATGGGGTGACAATACAATGAAATGATAAGTCAGGGCAGGAGATATTATTAGGCTGTAGAAGAAATGTATCATGTACGATGTGAGACTCAGCAGAACATGTCGGAGGTTATGAATTACCGCAGGAATTTGTACATATTGTACGTAGCCAGCGATATATAGATATACAGATAATAGATAGGTTGTGAGTGGCTGCCTATAAGTGCTACAATCGCAGATGCTAATTAGTAATAGAGAGCCTATACAAATTGCATTGGGGGACCAAAAAAAAAAGAAAAGAGAAGAAAGAGGGAGAAGAAAGAAAGAAAAGAAGAAGAGAAAGGGCGTATTAAGTGTGAGTTACGTATGAAGTCATAAAAACTATCTCAGTTTTCAGTTATTAGATTAACAGACTTATGTGTTGTTGTCAGATTTAGGCTCTAGGAGCTTACCAGAGTTATTGACCTAAGACAGATGGCTAGATGATAAGGGCGCAGTTAGACAGTTTACCGACCAGTTGTCGCCTGCATCAGCAGGGAGGCATCCCTGAAGATCGGTAACAGTAGTTCATGTGCCAGAACCAGGATTAGAGACCGAATAGGCAAATTTCAGAGATTAGCAATACCAAAATTGTTCTAGCATGTTAAGTGGTCATACGTCGTTTTCCCAGCCTCGTGGGCGACAGTCGACCTTAGTCAACCTAGCAGTTGTTATGTAGAACACCTCATAAGTCAGCCGGCCATCCCAGTCAGAATACCCGTGGGTACCCCAAGGAAGGGTCCACATCAGCAGTCAGCGATAGACTAGTATTTCAGCTGGTTTCCGTAAGGTATTTAGATATAGAGCCCTAGCAGAGGGCCAGTATTTACAGAATAGCTCATAAGACCGAGAATTCCCCAGAATAGCAGTATAAATCCAAGTGGATACACACAAGGTGTAAGAAATTAACAGTACCCTGCTAGCATAGTGTTTATTAAGACCAGGGGATCAGTAGACTCCCCGTGGAGATCCAGAGATTGATCGCCTGGGAGTAAGTTGATTAAGTCCAGCCTTACAGTGGTTTAAGCAAAATAACAGAGCAATTAGATGCCCACGAGTTGGCGGTGATACACGAACTATAAGTACTCAAGTACTACAGTTAGGGCATTACTAGACTACTGTCACATTCGGGTCATTCAACCCGACTATTTAGTCATTTAAGGTTATGTAGCCAGATCATTAGAGGTCATGGTCAGTATTAGGACCCTCTGATCAGATAAAGGCACAAGGTGCGCAGACAGTCGTTCAGGTTATCCCAGCAACAAGTAGCCTTAGCATACGACCAGAAGGCCAGATAAGCTCTGTCTATACCAGTAGATTACTTGTCAGATTCTCCGGCATAATAAACCAGTATGACCATTAGTTATATGCCAATTCCATGTAAATGTGAATTTTAGATAAGTTTAGTAGCCTTTTTGGTCACATGGTGTCAGAGGCTGGTGTACAGATAGATACACAGAAAAATCGAAGTAATGAGGATCTAGCCTGGACCTACCACTCCGATCGAAGTACGCAATCCCTGCGGTTAGCCGGGTGCTGCAGAGGGTCCGTGGAAGGATTTTCCACCTTAGCAGCACCTCTGACTAAGTTGGCACAAAAGGCAGCGATGTTCCAGTAGACTGAGGCGTGTAAGCAGAACTTCCAGGAGTTAACAGCCAGGTTAACCTCAGCCCCAGTGTTAGTATGGCCAGAAGGTACAGAGGGTTGATGTAGCATGGTAAAGTAACAGTTTATGCTTTCAGGCAATTGAAGAAACGTGAAAAGAATTGTCTTACCCATGACCTGGAGGTAGTTGCAGTAGTTTATACTTGAAAAATCAAGAATTTTGTGTCACCCGGGGAGGGCTAATACGGTAGTAGATGCCCTTAGCCATAGATCTACGGGGAGTTGGCATGCTTGCCGCCTGAACAGCGGGAATACACCCGAGAATTTTACTAGTTAGCTGATCTAGCCGCTCGCATAGCAGAAATAAAGGATAATAGAACGATAATACAGAATATCGCAGCATTGCGGTTAGAGGTGGAAGTAAAGGAACGGCAGTATAGAAACCCTAGCCAGGTTTAACTTGAACGCAAGATTCAGTAAGGAGAGATGACATATTTTTAGATACCCGGGGATGAAGTGTGGCGATATAAAGGCCGCATTTGTACTCCAGATATTTTGGGGCATCGCCAGCAGTTTATGAGCGAGGTACATTACGCCCGCTATTCCCTTCATCCCGATACAACAAAGAAGTACCATGACATTAAAAAGAACTACTGGTAGCCCAGCGTCCTAACTGCCAACAGTTGAAGGCAGAATATCAGAAACCAGGCAGGTTAATTTAGAACTTAGTTGTGCCTCTTTGGAAATGAGAAGCGGTGAATATGAATTTTGTAGCAAGATTACCCCGTACTAAACACAGACATGACTCTATATGAGTGATAAGTGACAGATTGACAAAAATCAACTCATTTCTTGCCAGTAAGAACTACTTTCTCGGCCGATGATTATGCTGAGTTGCATATCAGAAAGATAGTCAGATTACATGGAATACGAGTATCCATTATTTCAGACAGAGGAGCACACTTCACAGCTAGATTTTGGCAATCATTTCAGAAGAGTTTGGGAGCGCAGATTAATTTAAGCGCAGCGTTCTATCCTCAGACAGATGAGCAGGCTGAGCGCACAATTCAGACACTCGAAAACATGTTGCGAGCGTGTGTGCTAGATTTCAGTAATAGCCAAAATGAGCATTTACCATTAATCGAATTTGCCTCCAGAATTAGAATCCATTCATCCGGTCTTCTATGTAACTATGCTGAGGAAATGCATAGGAGACCCCTCCAGAGCAGTCCCAGTCCAGAATATCCAGGTTACAAAAAAGCTGGCCTATGAAGAGGCTCCAATAACTATCTTAAACAGACAGATTCGCAGATTGAGGACTAAAGATATTGCGTCTATCAAGGTATTGAGACGTAACAGGAACCGAGAGGAGATGACTTGAGAAACGGAGGAAGATATAATGACCAGATATCCTCACCCTATTTCAGGCCTAGTCAGGCGACAGGTATGTCCGTATTATTACTTATGCAATATCTTATGGTTGTATGTCTGTAAATGATAAAGGAAAAATTGATATTTAGTCATCAAGTGGATCTTAGAATATTGTGTGCAGTGCCTGTGTTGGACTTTTCTGTATTTCAGGTTTTTGCGATAGTCCATATTACAGGGGAAACTCTGCCGAAATTCTTCCAGAAAGTAAAGTAATCAGTCCTCTAGATAACAGTATACATTCGAGGACGAATGTTCTCAAGGGGGGGAGAATGTTACACCCCGTAGAATTTCCGGCACTTAGATGACCTATTCCCACATTGGTTAAGCATATTTGAAGGCCATACGTGTTGGAGAAAGGCCCGGGAAAAGATCGGACGAGAAGCCCGTCGAACCATCGCGGAAGGAGCCGAGGCAGAGCCCCTCCGCGATAGCAGCGTGTCACGGAGGAGAGGCCTCCGAGATGGCTCTGTGACACGTTGGCCTTGTCCAGGCCCAAGTATATAAAGCCTCACTTCGGTTTTAAATGATAAAAACTTTGTAAAATTTCCAGAGAATGCAGCAAAACAGAGGAGGACGAAGAGGGAATATATATTATCACTCGATTACACTGCTAAACGCTGCCCAAACTCAAATTAACTCCAGATACGGGGGTATTTAGCGACAGAGAGCATTCCTACGGATTCAGTTTAGCGAAATATGGCCGGCGAATCGTCGAGCCACCGAGCCAAGGTAAGTGGAATTGCTTTAAATTAGTGTCTATGTGTCCCTAACTGTGAAGTGAATATTTCTCCCTTCTGGACCTCTGAAAAATAGCGAGTTTCTGGCCGTCTTTCGATAAGCCTAAGTTTAGGATATAAACTATATCGAAAGTGACGTTGCCTTTTGAAATAAAGTTGTATTTAGTATTGATTGATATGTTTATGAATGCGGTTGGGAGAAAACAGTTAAGGTACCGGCCGAGCTTCGTCCGACAGACGAATAGTTCAAGGATAAGGTATGTAAAGTTAGTTTCTTTCGGCAAGTTAAGTAATATCAGTATAGCGTAATAGATTACGGATCAGTAGAATGTTCAGAAGTCGAGTATTGCGTTATTATGAATATTGGTACAATGTGAGAAAACATTGGGTTGTAATGTGTATGAAACCTATCAGTATGATATAGATTCTAACGCAAGCGTTAGAGATTGCCCAGTATATTCAGTGTGTGATGTAATATGCCATGTTAAGATATTGTTGTGTTCAACTGAAACCCCGTGAAGTAGTACAGTATCCGTAAAGCACTTAAGAAATACAATAGCAGGCTAAAATAAAGTTCAGAAAGCATGACAGGAGTAGTAAATCATGTTACGATAGAAAGTCAGTATACAGCGTAGTTCAGTAGAAAGATTATATTCGTACATACATATATAGTGTTTCCAGCCTCAGCATGTATTAAGTATGTACTTATTTCTATCACTGGTCCAGCATATAGTGTATACAGAAACTTAGTAAACAGCAGAGTTTTCGGTAGAGACATTACCTTATATAGCATTTGCCCAGTACAGCCCGGCAGGAGACTATATTCATATTTATATATCTTTACCTGCCTCAGCACGTATTAAATACGTACAGATTACTATCATTAACCCAACATGTAATATATATGATACTTTACCCCTAGTAGCCTCAGCATGTGAGATACACCGATAGTATTACCAGTTGAGACCGTTGTATTGTTTGGGGTTGGATTACCTAGCATCCATGACCGCCCAGGGTTAATAGCTGTATCGACTCATCCGCCAGAGGACGAGGATACGTCACTCTACGGAGTGGCATGCCGTCCCGCCAGGGGACGAAGATGGGATGCCATTTTTCCCCATATTTGTGCCTTGATCGGCCCTTACACACCCCAGTCGAGCGGATACGCCCGGGTGCAGATTCAGGAGTCCTCCGGACTCAGATGCAGTTATAGTCAGGGGCTCAGCGAGCCCAGGTGCATACCCTGGGACCGGCAGGATGCTTACAGCCACTATAGGAGATGGGATGACCGGGGTAGGGGTATAGATTCTATGTTGGTTGTACCTCCCGGCTTATGGGGGCCGGGTAAGGTTTGTGTGTGCTATGTTATGTTATTTCATGTTATGCCATGTTAAGTTAGATACAAGTAGATCAGCAGTAGCACGATACGTTTCCAGGTATGACTCTCATCCCTTCCAGTAAAGATTGAGAGAAGGTAAGGTTTACATTATCAGACAGTTAAGTTATTCCTTCTACTTCAGTTTCATCAGTTATATTATTGCTTTCAGATTTTGTTCTCAGTTATTGCTTTACATACTCAGTACCAGCGGTACTGACGCCCGGTGGGGCGCTGCATTACTTGCCTGCAGGTACTCATAGATGAGCAAGTGACACCACGTGATTCCTGTCAGCGTTGAGCATTCAGCTCATGTCATCCGGAGACTGAATTCCAGAGGTGTACTTCAGTTTCTGTTGTTATATAGTATGGGTAGGTCGGGGACCTGTCCCGATCATTTCTATTGTTATTCCTAGAGGCTTGTAGTCTGTATATTTCCCTGTGGTCAGTTGAGCCGGTCGTGTGAGGCCGTGCAGTGGTTAGCTGTTAGTACTCTTGCTTCTTTTATGTTGGCCGTGTGGGGCCATAATTTTGACAGTAGTGGTGACCTTGCCGGTCACGTAGCCTTCTAGTATTTTATTGCTGAATGTAGATAACTAGACAGCATGGTGGCCTTGTCGGCCCGCATAGGTTTCCCTATAGTTGTTTGTTCTAGTCAGCTGTTATTACAGGTATAGGAGGCTATAGGCCAATGGGCCGGAGGCTGTGTTTACAGCCGTTATATAGCCCTTTGTTTCCAGAAATGTGAATTAGAGCCAGCCAGGTACCAGATGTGCCTAGGCTTAGCTGTCCAGTAGTTCAGGTCCTAGTAGGGCACCAGGTGCCAGTCATACCCCCCGAGGCGGGGCGTGACACTTGGCCTCTCTCCCATTTATTCATCTGATCCGCCTCTATCTGCTGGGCGTATATAACCAATCGAGAGAAATCTAGATCACTGTTTAGCATTATGTTACTATACTCCTTGACCAGCGAATCTGACACTCCATGCACAAATCTATTCATATGAGCTCTCTAATTCGCAACCATCTCTGGCGCATACTTAAACAGCCGGGTGAAGTCCATGGCATACTCTTAGACAGTCATGTGGTTCTGCCTCAAGTTGACAAACCTTGTCACTTTTTCCTCCCTCAACTCCCTAGGGAAGAATCTGTCCAAGAAGGCCATTATAAAATCATCCCAAATCATGGGAATGGCACCCCTACTCTACTGTCCTTCCACTAACAGTACCAAATGTAAGCAACCCCCTTCAGCTGGTAGAAGGCTAAATATGCACTCTTTTCTCCTGTCACTCCCATAATCTAGGTGATCTTCTATATCTCTTCAAGAAACTCATGCAGGTCCTCATCCACTTTTGACCCTAGAAACTTAGGTGGATATATCCTGAGAAATTCCCGAACTCAAGCCTCCATGCGCTTCCATTCTGAGGGACATGAGCCACCGCCTGTTGGTTCACCTGAGCAGTCAAAGCCTGTGCCAACATCTGGAAAGCCACTCTAAACTCGACATGAGAGACCTACTCGGGCAAAGGAGCTGCTGGTGCTAGCAGGGCTTGCTGGTGCCCATCTCTATTGCCATCTTCATGGCCATTTCCATTTATGTTCCTTCTACCACTTACTCTACAAGGAGGCATGATGCTACAAATGTGTATAGCATGAGTTAGAAGGATAGAGAGATACTTCATTGCATGACATGGATTATGAAAAAGGGAAAATTTCCTAAAACGTCTTATAGCCTCTTCCCCATAAGCAAGGTGCGCTTCACACACACGGAAAAGACTCTATGTGGCTTTCATACACCCTAGGACACTCTAAACCTTTGCTATGATACCAATTTTTTCATTACTCAAACATAGCTCTGGACTGAGACATGGAACCTAGAACCACGAATAGCTCCAAATCGACCCATGGCATGAACATGATAACTAACGCACATATATTAAGTGTAAGTTGATAACTCAAATATGAATACGAGGAAGTTTGAATACATATCAACCATAGAGAGTCAATAGTGACAAAGCTGAAGTTCTACATATTGTTTGGTAAGCCTCTAACATGTTTGAAGAGCTAATAGGACAACACTCCCAACTAGCTCACTAATGTTTGAAAATTGAAATAATATAACTCAAAATCAAACTAAAGGTCCTCGAAGGATGAGGACTCACCAAAGCAGAAATTGAATTAAGTTGCGGGGACTAGATAATGGTGGAACTAAGTCTGATCATCTAAACATGTATCATAAAATAATATAGCATAGAGTATGCAGTCAGTACTTGGAATGTACTAAGTATGCAAGGTAAGTAATACATGCTAAATAAGTATAAACTGAAAAAATCATGCATATAAACACAAATCATAAGATCATGAAAGTAAAGACTGCATGTTAATATCTGAAAACATGTATAATCATAAACTGAATCTCATATTTGAATAAAATGACCCAAAGCTGAAAATAGAATCATATGTCTTGACATGGCTAAAATCATGAGTAAAAGCTTATAAACTGATCATTGGGTCAAACCTATTGAAAACATAATATCATAAGTCATAAACACGCATAAATGAAATCATGAGGAACAATGGGTGACTCATCTTATTTGACAACCACCATGTATTAGTGCATGATGATCCCATATCTTACCCACATGGAGAAGGGCCATCCTATGCTATGATAGAGTGAATGATAAGTAAGGTATGATATCACAGTGTGCCCTTGGGCTGGGAAATGCTCTCTTGAGAGGTCCCAAAATGTATACCTATGTTGGCACATAGTTTATGAGATCAGAAAACCTTGGAAGCTCTAGCCTACTCAATGCTAGACACGACTCCGAAAACATAGCTTGAATCTAAATATTGGGAAGTCTTGACTCCCAAATATATATATCAACTAATCTTGTTAGGCTTGGCTAAATCATGAAACATATTTAACTTGTATAGGCTTGCCCAAATCATAAAAATTATGCATACTTGAAATAAAATTCATAAGGAAAATCATGACTTCATACATGGATAATTTGTAAGCATTTAATCATTCTATATATTTCATCATACTTGAAATCATAAATCATAAACTTGACTTTTCGTGCACCTTGCTTAATAGGGAAACATCTTCTAAAACTTGAGGTCGTGAATTGTAATCAAAATAGGTATAAAATCTTCTCATGAATCTTCTAACATACTTTGAAATATAGAGGGGATTCACCGATAAACAATTTATAGAGAATTTCATAAAATTGGGTTAAAATCCTATAAGATCATGTACTTGATCTAGAACTTCAATTCATAGAATTGAGGAGAATCTTGAGCATGAGAATGAAAGGAACTCCCATTCATATCCCTACATACGTGGGTGAACTGAATCTACACTTTTCTTTAAAATCCCAAGAGATTTGGAGAAGAAATTGAAGGATTTAAGCTTGATCTTCAATAGAAAACCTCTAAACTTGAATGCATTGGAGTTGAACAAATTAGAATAGGTTAAACTCCCATAAAACCCTCTTTTCAGAGCTTATAATATTTTCATTAGGAAGTTAGGATATTAGGATTTATGATCATATCCTTAATGAATTTGCAGGAAAACTATTCTGTCAACTGTCACAACTCGTACCACGAATCGTACAATCCTCCGACGAGTTGTGGTATCCTCCTGCACTGACAAGATCAAAACCTCCAATCCTATGAATATTTAGATGAATCTTACTACGATCTATAAGACTATCCTACCAGTCATACCATCACCTATACAATCAACCATTTGATAACTCAAAAGACATGTTACGACTCCTGATCACAGGTCATACCCACATACTATGACTCATAGTGGGAACTTGTGGTCTGGAAAACAAAATCTCTAACCTGATCCTCGGGTCTTCCTACAACCTATATTGCCAACCTATGACTCATAGGTTGAGTCGTACTGAATAAATTCTCCAACTTTTTCTGCTGATCACATTTCAAATCTCAGGTCTAGCATTAGAAACTATTGGGGTATTACAATTCTCCAGTGGGAGATTGACTTCAGTATTGAACTCCTCCTTAATATGCAACCCATATTAATTTCTCCTTACAGAATGGCTCCAGCTGAGCTAAAGAAGTTGAAGAAATAGTTGAACGATCTCCTAGATAAGGTTTTCATCAAGACTAGTAAATCCCCGTGGGGTACTCCAATTCTCTTTGTTCAAAAGAAGGATGGTTCTCATAAAATGTGTATTGACTATAGTTAGTTGAAGAAAGTCATTATCAAGAATAAGTATTCTCTCCCCAAGATTGATAACTTGTTTGACCAGCTTCAGGGTACTAGGTGCTTTTCAAAGATAGACCTCAGATCCGGCTACTATCAGCTCAGAGTTAGGGAGAGTGACATTTTAAAGAGAGCCTTCAAGACTAGGTATGGTCACTATGAGTTTATAGTTATGTTTTTGGACTAACAAATGCTCCTGCAGCTTTCATGGACTTGATGAATGATCTCGGGCAAAATTGCATGCCCGAGTGATGCTTTATAACTTAGTTTAGTCTTGTTTATCTAATTATTTATATACATTTTCATGTGATTTTATATAAATGTGAATATATGTACTAACCAACATGATTAGTCCTTATTTTTGAAAGTTTAAAATGAATTTGAAGAACAAATTGATAAGCTGGTGAAGTAGAGGAATGGAGTCCGGAGCAATTTACAAAAGTCGGAAAAGAAGCATGCCTTGGCAAGTCTAGCCACGCCAGGTAGCGTGCCACACTGTGCGTGTGCCGTGCCCAGTACCGTGCCACGCCAATGCCAGGCGCGAGAGGAAGGCAGCAAGCAGGCAGGCATCCTATGCGCCAGCGCCATGCCATGCCAGGCGACCTGCACACCAGCACCGTGTCACGCCTACCATCACGCTTCACGAGCAGCGTGCCACGCCGGCCATCGCGGCAAGCCTCGACATATTGTCATCCTAAGGCGATTTCCAATGTGCATCTGCGTTACCTCTGTGTCATGGAGGCAGTGCTCTGCGATACACTCCATGACATGGAGCCATTCCACAACATGCATAATTTGCCATAATTCTCATTTACTATAAATAGGTCCCTTAGCTCCTAAAATCATTTTGTCACGATTTTATTCTGAAATACCACCTAGGAGTGAAGGGAGAAGTGGGAGAACTCACCTAGGGTTCATCAATTTCATCTTCTCCTCTGCCAATTCTTGTAAGTATGTTACTTTAACAATGTTTTCTTGTCATTTTATGAACATGAGTGGCTAGAACCCTTCCTCTAGGGTTGAAGCCATGAGTTATGATTGTGTTTTTTACAAATTTGTTTTGGAATTAAGTTACTGATTGTTGTTTTGTCTTGCATTCTTAATTATGGTTGTTTTTATGATTGATCACAATGAAAACACACATGTTAAACTTAGGCAAATTCTTGAGAAAGCAAACCAAGGGAAGAACATGAGAATGTAGGAAGCAAATTCTTGTCTTTTGATAAGATTTTGTGGTTAGGATAGAAGTATACCTAATACCTTGCTTGGTTGATAGTACGGGAAGATAGAAAGACACCGGCTTAGATTTGTCACTCCACCAATCATAGAAGTTGTTGTGAAGCTAAGTTTGGTCAAATGGTTGGAGGTACGAAAGTACCCTAATCAATGGCATAACCCCATAAACCACATCCACGTAGTTAATTGCCCACGAACTAGAAATAGCATCCTCCCTCACAATGTAGTAGTGAGGCTAGCTTGTCATGTTTAGAGGTTTGAAAGACCATCAACATGCAATTCTAATTATGTGAGACGACAATTGATAGTTTCATACTTAAACCATTGCAAATCGTAGTATCGCATGATTATCCGGCTTTAAATCTATGTTGCTCCTTGAATTAATTCAGAGTATTTCATTGACCCCATTTAGACTTAATTAAACTCTATCGAAAACTTCTATAATCAACACTTGCGGCATTTAATATCACACTTGAACTTGATAGTTAGCTGAATTGGTCCAGTCCCTGTGGGTTCGACATCCGGCTCTCAAAAAGGGCCACTATATTACTTGTACGACCCATACACTTGTGGGCAACATCAAGTTTTTGGCGCTGTTGCCTGGGATTCGGTGATGTTTAGTGAATTTGTCTATTTTTGTGTGAATTCTAAATTTCCTTAAGTGTTGAGAAACTTGGTCTTAGTCTGACTTATTGAGGTGACAGGTTGTCTTGCCGAGCTGGCTAAGAATAGAGAGCTTGTGGACCGTTGCTTGAACCTGAACGTCAACTCCATTTGTGAAGGAGAGTAGCTCTTGAGCAAAAGCTGAAAAGACTTCAAGAAAAGGTACAACAACAACCACCACAGGACAACCACAAGTGTCACCGGAAGTAGTGGCAGCCAGACCAGTTCACAAAGTGGCAATCCCACAAGCGACTAATGTGAACTCTAGTATCCATAAATCGGAGTCTGGAGGGAGCTTTGAATTGAAGCAGAACATGGTGTAGCTGTTACATTCTAGTGGTCAATTCACTGGGATGGCACATGAGGACCTGCAGCAGCACTTAAAGAACTTTCTTGAGATTAGTAACACGTTTGTCCCCACCGGCGTGTCCACAGATTATGTCTGACTTACCCTCTTCCCATTTTCACTGTTGGGAGAGGCAAAGAAGTGGTTGAAAGCTGAGCCACTGAACTCCATAACTTCGTGGGATGATTTGGCAAAGAAGTTCCTTATCAGATTTTTTACTTCAGGCAAAACTGCAAAGTTGAGAAGTGAAATACTAAGTTTCAAGCAGAGGCCTGATGAGAATTTGTATTTGGCTTGGGAATGATTCAAGTCATTATTGAGAGACTGTCCCCATCACCAGCAATCAAAAGAAGTGCTGGCTCATACCTTTGTAGAAAGTCTGGACCCACACATGAAAATATTACTAGACTCTGCACCAGGTGGGCAAGCCTTGGAGAAGACTTATGATGAGCTATACACTTTGTTGAACAGAATTGCATAGGGAAATCCAGAGTGACAAAGAGAATCATCAAGAGGGGCAGGAAAAAGAGCAGGTTTGATAGAGGTAGATAGTATGAATGCCTTGGCGGCATAGTTAGCTTCGTTCCAGCATCAGATGATGACTCAGTTCAATAAACTAAGTATAAACCAACAATAGGGTCAAGTTAATGCAGTTCAGAAAGCTCCAAGTTGGTGTGAAATTTGTGGAAAAAATGGGCACAATGAAGAATCTTGTGGAGCCAATCGGAATTGGTCAATTTTTTTGGGAATGTGCAGAGGAACAATCAGAATTTTGGACACAACTACAACAAGAATTGGCAGAGCCACCCGAATTTTTCTTGGAGTGGAAATCAAAAGCAAAGTTATCAGCAACCTCAACAGTAGCAGTATCAGCATAATAGGTAGAATGATGGCCAGTTGAGCAGCAACATTGAGGAAACGCTGCAGAAGATCATGGAGACGCAGACTCAGTTAGCAGAAAATCAGGCGAGGATGGCATCAAACTTGAAGAATCAGCAGTGGCCACCCGCAATCTAGAAAAGCAGATGGGTCAGATAGCAGCTGCTCAAAACATTAGACTGCAGGGAGGACTACCAAATGACACAAATCCTAACCCCCAGCAGGTCAATGACATCAGTCTGATAAGCGGTAAGCAATTAGCTGATGCAGTGCCCAAAGAGAAGAGAAATGAGGTGCAGCCGGAGTTGGTTAGACCAGGACCATCCAATGACAAGGGAGAAAATCAGAGTGCTGTGAAACAAAATGCACAATCATCATTGAAGCCAGCACAAAGACCACCACCGCCATTCCATTAGAGATTCAGAAAGAGCAAGGAGGAGGAATGCTTCAAAAAGTTGTTTGAGATTTTCAAAGAACTTCACATAAATTTGCCTCTTATTGATGTTTTGCAGGAAATGCCTAAGTATGCTAAATACATGAAATACGTGATGGCCAACAAAGTCAGATTGGTGGATGCCCAGACGGTAGCACTGACTGAGGAATGCAGTTACAGGTATTGAGCAAAATTCAAAAAAAGCTCAAAGGCCCAGGGAGTTTTACCCTCCCCATACAAATTGCTAAAGTTGAAGTGCTACGAGCTTTGTGTGATCTAGGGGCAGCAGTTAATCTAATGCCCCTATCTTTATTTAACACCCTGGGGTTGGGAAAACCGAGGCCAACAAGGTTGATGTTGCAGCTGGCGGATAAGTCGCGAGTGGCACCTAATGGAATAACAGAGGACCTTCTCATCAAAGTGGGTAAGTTTATTATACTTGCTGATTTTATTATCTTAGATTTTCATGTTGATGACCAGGTACCCTTAATCTTGGGACGGCCATTCTTGGCCATCGGAGGAGCGGTAATTGACTTGAGAGCAGGGACTCTGAAAATGAGGGTCGAAGATGACGAAGAACTCTTCCGAGTATACCAAGAAATGAACCCATCCACACACTACAGAAACCTTTGTATGGTTAGTGTGTTTTCATAGGATGAATGTGGGGTTGGGGATTCATCAGGTCCATGGCCAAAGGTAATGACAAGTGTTCAGCCCGAGTCTGATAAAGGGCTTCAGAGTATGAAGAAGTTGGAGGAAGAGAGGAATAGAGTGGAGGTTGTTTCCTCTAAAAATCAAAAGAACAGGAGGTGGTTCTCCAACGGCAACCCAGGTATGAGGATGTCCTAAAAATTATAGCTTACGTCGTGCTGCGACGTAAAATTAGGTGCTTCTTAGGAGGCAACCCAAGGGTACCATAGGTACCATTTTAATTTCTTGTATTTGAGTTGATTTTTGTTTATTTTCAACTTGTGTGTTTTTTGGTGGAAAGTTAAGCACAGGCAGAGAGGAAGTCTGAGTACCCTTGGAGGAGGAAGCTAAGAAGCATGGATGATAAAAAGTGTGGGGTCAAACACACACTTGTGCTGATGTAAAAGATAAACATGTTGTTAGCTAGGCCTAAAGTCCTCAGGGAGTATTTCTCACCCTCTTTAAATTTTAAATTGATGCTATGAGGACATAGCATGATTCAAGTGTGGGGTGAGGGAAATTTCAAGGAGAAAATTTTTACATTTTTTGTGCTTAATGATTTTTGGGGAATTAGTGCTTGGAAAAAAAATAGGGAAAGAAAATTTTTGAATTAAGCATGACTTCATCACCTGTTGGTTTTTCTTTTCGGTTCTTTTCCGACGGGGGGTCTTTGAACCAAAGAATAAAAAGAATTTTCTTTGTCTGTATATAATGTTTTTAGTCATAGGTAGAGACTATTTCTGACGATGGATGGATGACGACCGTCTTGAGGAAAATTAGTCAATAGGTGTTGGTTTTTGAACCCGTAGCTAATTGATGGCTTGATGTTCTTTTTATGTGCTATACATGATTGTAAGATACAAGTGTGGTTATTGTTGAAGCATGTAAGAAGTGTATAACTTTGTGTGAGACACTTAGGCTCTTAAATTTGACTCAATGTGATTGAAGCTTAATTTTGAATTCATGTGATTAGCTGAGTTGAGGGTCTGCTGAATGTGTCTTGAATTGAGCATGTGTTGTGAGTGTAAGTTTTTCGAATATTCCGTGCTATTGTGGAATGTCTAGAACTTGCCTGGTGTGTATATAAAGCGAAATGAAGGATGTGAATTGTAGGAGATGATTTAGGCATTTCTTTGAATGAACCTAAATGTTATCCCTCACTTGACCTACCTTGAATATTTAATCCTAGTTAACCCCATTGAGCCTTAAGCCTATTCTTTGATAGCTACAACATAATCTTAATCCTTTTCTTTCATTAGATTTGAATTTGATCCAAAACTCCGAAGCACTTAAGTGAAAAATTTTAAAGAGTGAAGGAGTGAGAAGCGTGAAAAAGAAGGAAAAGTAGAAGTTGTGAAAGTTGAGAAAAGGACAAAGGTGCACTTGTGTGAAAATTGTTGATTATTAGTAGGGAGTAAGAAAATAAATGAATGAAAAAAAATTGCTTAAGTACTCCTTACTACTAAGCTGAGTGTGCTTAAAGAAATGGGAACAAGAAGAGAAAATTCAAGAGTGAAAAGAATGAGGGTGAAGTAAAAGAAGAGATGTCCTTAATGAAGGGTGAAGTTATTAAAAGCGTTTGGGGAAGATAATCACTATTACTGGCCATAATAGTACCTTCCCGTCCCTTAGCTTACATTACAAACCATTAAGTCCTACTTGATCTTACGTTCATACATCCTTAAATTAATGGAGTACAACACTAAGGGCAAGCGTATGGGTCACTACATGATGCATGTGAATTCTTTGAGAGAGGGAGCGTAATTTTATTCATATACCCATACATGTTGTGATTTAAAAACCTGAGAGTAAAAATGGGTAACTTTCTTGTTTTGAGGGTACATGTTTAATGAGAGATAACATTCATGTCAGATTTCTTGATCGGTTGATTTGCATGAGTTTGCTAAGATTGAGAGTCGATTCTTGAGGTTAGGAAGTCTTAACGGAGTTGTATATCATTTCATTAACTAAATCGTGCATGCTCTATTTTTAACTTGCTATCCTAAATAATCATTATAGTCGTAGCTTGAATTGTCTTGCTAAATTAGTTGTGTGTGAGTCTTCATGTGCATTAGATGTAAAAGGTTTGTTCGAGGACGAAGAAGACTTTACGTGTGGGGTTGTGATCTCGGGCAAAATTGCATGCCCGAGTGATGCTTTATTACTTAGTTTAGTCTTGTTTGTCTAATTATTTATATACATTTCATGTGATTTTATATAAATGTGAATATATGTACTAACCAACATGATTAGTCCTTGTTTTTGTAGGTTTAAAATGAATTTGAGGAACTAATTGATAAGTTGGTGAAGTAGAGGAATGGAGTCAGGAGCAATTTACAAAAGTCGGCAAAGAAGCATGCCTTGGCAAGGCTAGCCGCGCCAGACAGCGTGCCACGCTGTGCGTGTGCTGCGCCCAGCGCCGTGCCACGCCAATGCCAAGTGCGAGAGGAAGGCAGCAAGCAGGCAGGCATCCTGCGCGCCAGCGCCGCGCCACGCCAGGCGACCTGCGCGCCAGCACCGTGTCACGCCTACCATCGCGCTGCACGAGCAACGTGCCACTCCAGCCATCGCGGCAAGCCTCGACATATTGTAATCCTAAGGCAATTTCCATTGTGCATCCGCGTTACCTCCGTGTCAGGGAGGCAGTGCTCCGCGATACACTCCGTGACACGGAGCCATTCCACGACAGGCATAATTTGGCATAATTCTCATTTACTATAAATAGGTCCCTTAGCTCCTAAAATCATTTTGTCACAATTTTATTCTGAAAAACCACCTAGGAGTGAAGGGAGAAGTGGGAGAACTCACCTAGGGTTCATCAATTTTATCTTCTCCTCTGCCAATTCTTGTAAGTATGTTACTTTAACAATGTTTTCTTGTAATTTTACGATCATGAGTGGCTAGAACCCTTCCTCTAGGGTTGAAGCCATGAGTTATGATTGTGTTTTTTACGAATTTTTTTTGGAATTAAGTTATTGATTGTTGTTTTGTCTTGCATTCTTAATTATGGTTGGTTTTATGATTGATCACCATGAAAACACACACGTTAAACTTAGGCAAATGCTTGAGAAAGCAAACCCTGGGAAGAACATGAGAATGTAAGAAGCAAGTTCTTGTCTTTTGATAAGATTTTGTGGTTAGGATAGAAGTATACCTGATACCTTGCTTGGTTGATAAAATGGGAAGATAGAAAGACACCGACTTAGATTTGTCACTCCACCACTCGTAGAAGTAGTTTTTAAGCTAAGCTTGGTCAAATGGTTGGAGGTACGAAAGTACACTAATCAATGGCATAACCCCAAAAACCACATCCACGTAGTTAATTGGCCACGAACTAGAAATAGCATCCTCGCTCACAATGTAGTAGTGAGGATAGTTTGTCGTGTTTAGAGGTTCAGAAGACCATGAACATGCAATTCTAATTATGTGAGACGAAAATTGATAGTGTCATACTTAAACCATTGCAAATCGTAGTATCACATGATTATCCGGCTTTAACTCTATGTTGCTCCTTGAATGAATTCAGAGTATTTCGTTGACCACATTTAGACTTAATTAAACTCTATCGAAAACTTCTATAATCAACACTTGTGGCATTTAATATCACACTTGAACTTGATAGTTAGCTGAATTGGTCCATTCCCTGTGGGTTCGACATCCGGCTCTTAAAAATGGCCACTCTATTACTTGTACGACCCGTACACTTATGGGAAACATCAATGAACAGGGTGTTCAAGTAGTATTTAGATATGTTCATTATTGTCTTCATAAATGACATCCTCATATACTCTCAGAGTGAGGATAAGAATACCGCTCATTTGAGAATTGTGTTCCAGACACTTAAGAATTGTCAGTTGTTTGCTAAATTCAGCAAGTGCGAGTTGTGGTTGCATTTTTAGGTCATGTGGTGTCTAGTGAGGGTGTGTAGGAAGACTCTCAGAAGATTGAGGCGGTGAAGAATTGGCCTAGACCTATTATCCCTACTGATATTAGAAGGGATTTGAGTTTAGCTGGCTACTACAGTAGATTTGTAGATGGTTAAATTTTAGTAGTCTGATGCTTGCGAGAAGAGTTTTAAGGCATTAAAGACTCGACTCACTTAAGCTCCAGTTTTGACCCTATCAAAGGGCACAGATGGATTGGTTGTATATTGTGATGTGTCGAGGATTGACCTTGGATGTGCGTTGATGCCCCATGGGAGGGTCATTTCTTAGTCCTCGGGACAGATTAAGACTCATGAAAGGAATTATCCAATGCATGAGCTAGAGTTGGCAGAGATGAAGTTTGCCTTGATGATTTGGAGGCACTATTTGTATGGTGTGCATATTGATGTGTTCGTGAACCACAAGAGCCTTCAGTAAGTGTTTACTCAAAAGGATCTAAATTTGTGACAAAGGAGATGGCTAGAGATTCTTAAGGACTATGACATGGGTGTCCTTTATTATCTAGGAAAGGCAAATGTAGTGGCATATGCTCTTAGTATATTGTCCATGGAGAGTGTCTCCCATGTTGAGGATAGGAGGAAAGAATCGGTGAAAGATGTTCATAGGATTTCTCTCTTGGGGGTTTACCTTATAGATTAGACGAATGGTGGTGTTATTGTTCATAATAGGTCAGAATCTTCATTGGTGATGGAAGTTAAAGCAAGGCAAGATGAGGATCCTGTTGTGGAAAAGTTGAAGGAAGCAGTTCGAAATCAGAAAGTGGAGGTTTTCTCCGCAGGAAGAGATGTTGTACTCTGATATCAAGGATGATTATATGTTCTGGATGTGGATGACTTGATAGAACAGATGGCTCATGGCTCTCGGTACTCTATTCATCCAGGTGCCACCAAGATATACCGTGATCTACGGGATTTCTATTGGTGGAATGGCATGAAGAAGGGTATAGCAGAATTTGTGGCTAAGTGGCTGAATGGCCAATGAGTGAATGTTAAGCATCAGAGACCTGGAGGTATGCTTCAGGACATCAGTATTCTAACTTAGAAGTGGGAGAGAGATATGGACTTTATTACAAGGTTTCCTTGCACGAGATGACAGTATAACTCTACATGGATGGTCGTAGACAGGTTCACCAAATTAACACATTTCTTACCAGTCAAAACTACAGATTTAGCCAAGTATTCTACTAGACTCTACATTCAGGAGTTAGTTCTTCCGCATGGAGTTCCATTGTCTATTATCTCAGATAGGGGCACTCAGTTCACTCTTAGTTTTGGAGATCAATTAAGAAGGGTCTTGGTACTCAGGTGAAATTTAGCATAGCTTTTCACTCGTAGACAAATGGTTAGGTCGACTGGACCATTCAGACTCTACAGGACATATTGAGAGCTTGTGTAATTGATTTCAAAGTTAGTTGAGAAGATCACTTACCTCTCATTGATTTTTCCTAGAATAACAACTACAACCCCAATATTCGGATGGCTCCATTTGATGCTCTTTATGGGTGAAGGTGTGGATCCCCTATTGGATGGTTTGAGGTAGGTGAGTGATCTTGGGCAGATTTATATGCCCAAGTGATACTCAAACGTATCATTTTTACCTTGTTTGTTGTGCAATGTGTATATAATATCATGTAATTGGTAATAAAATGCGAATTTATACTAACCAACATGATTAGCATTTGTTTTGCAGAAAAATGTGATTTTTAGGAGTTAAACTGCATGTTGGAACTATGTCGGAGTTGGACTTGGATACAAGCGTGGAAAAGACCTTGGAATGCAGGATTTATAGGGGCTCCGCGATGGGGTCGTGCCACGCTGCCATCGCGGTAGCACACTGCCTGGGCGTGAAATAAATTGGCACTTTCCAGTATGCCTGCGCGTCAGCTCCGTGGCACGGAGATAGGCCTCCGCGATGGCCTCTGTGCCACGTTGAGGTTAAATTACTGGACCCTGGAAATTCCAGTGAGGGTCCGCGTCCACGCCGTGTCATGGAGGCAGTGCTCCGCATTGGCCTCCGAGACACGTTGCTTGTTATTCCGGGAAAAATTTCCCACTAGTATAAATAGCACACTTAGGTTTATTTTTAATCAGTTTTTTAGTTTTTAGTTTTTAGACTGAGTTCAGAAGTGGAGAGCAGGAACGTGGGTTAGTAGCAGTTGAAGAACAGAAAAGCTAAGAGTTTTCTTCTCTTCCTTTCTTCTTTCCTTCAAATTGTATGCATGATTTACACTCATTTTAGGATGATTAATCCAAGAATGAGTGGCTAATTCCCTTTCCTGCTGAGGTTTCGAACTTGTGTAATGAATTTTGATGATAATTGATATGGTTTCTTCTTCTTCTTGCATGTTGTTCTATTAATTCTTGTTCTTCCTACATTATTGATTGGCCAACATTAATGTATATCTAAAAAGTCCAATTTCACTCGAGAGAGCAAGAAATTGGAAAGTTGTGAATTAATAGGGTATTGTTCTTAACTTGATTTGGGAAAATTGGGTTTTGATGTGCTTTCTTGATAGAAATATACTTGAAAGCCGTATTAGTCAACTTAGGAACCGGAATTGTAGTGCTAGGTCATAAATTGCATTTGATCATAGAAATGTAGATGGATGGTTTATGATTCTAAAGTGAAATTAAATACGAAAGTTTTAATTTCTAGGCAAACGTTCTTGGCTAGCAACATGAGGAAGAGGATAACCAAATTATCATGATTATCAAGTTCATTACTCGTTCTTAACCTTGGCATGTTCATATCCATTGTCTAAATTAAAAATTAATTAAGTGTGATTAATTGTAGTATACATATAGTTTAGAAACAAAAACTCAAAATAACTCTTGGTTGCATTGTTGTTAACATAATTAGGAATAGAATAGAGATATAGTAAACTAGGCAATTTTACGTATCTAGAGCAGCCTCCTTGTATCGATACTTGGCTACTTGGCCACTTAATTACTTGTTTGACCACGTGCACTTGCGTGTCGGTTTTTAATATATACCGAGCAGACAGCGAACAAGTTTTTGGCGCCGTTGCCGGGGAGGCTAGGCGATTTGTAAAATTTTGTTTAGTGTAAATTTACTGTATTTGTATTTTTATTTTCTTAAGTGTTAACAACTTGGTCTTAGCCTGTATTTTGCAGATTTTTATTTCTGTGAACACTGGCAAGGGACAAGGAGCTTGTGGAATCTTACTTAGATCCAGAACGTGAATTGCATAGTCAACGTAGAGAAGCTCTTCGGAAGAAGCTGCAGTTGCTTAAACAGTCTATGATGGAGCAACCAAATCCACCAGTTGTGCGGGCAGTGTTAGTGCCGGAGGAAGTAGCAGCCAGGCCGGTTCGCGAGGTGGCAATCCCACACGCTAATAATGTACATTCCAGCATCCGCAAACCAGAGCCTGGAGGGAGATTTGAGTTAAAGCAAAATATGGTGCAACTTTTGCACACTAGCGGGCAGTTTACCGGTCTCCCTCACGAAGATCCGCAACAACATCTCCAGAACTTTTTGGAGATAAGTGACACTTACATACCCGCTGGAGTGTCACCTGATTATGTTCGGCTCACCTTATTTCCATTTTCCTTACTTGGTGAAGCCAAGAGATGGTTAAAAGCTGAACCACCCAACTCTATATCAACGTGGGATGATCTTGCAAGGAAGTTTTTGATCAGATTTTTCCCTTCGGGTAAAACAGCTAAACTTAGAAGTCAGATTCTAAGTTTTAAACAGAGGGAAGGAGAAAATCTTTATCAAGCTTGGGAAAGATTCAAGTCCATGTTGTGGGACTGTCCTCATCATCATCAGTCCAATGAGGTGTTGGTACACACTTTTATTGAGGGTTTGGAACCCCACACTAAAATTTTGTTAGATTCAGCAGCTGGAGGGCAAGCGCTGGAGAAGACTTATGAGGAGCTGTACACTTTGCTCAACCGAATTTCACAAGGCAATCCAGAATGGAATGCAGATTCTTTAAGAGGTGGAGCAAGAAAAGCAGCGGGAGTGCTTGAAGTGGATGGATTCACAACTATCGCTGCACAGATAGCTACTTTGCAAAATCAGTTAAACACTCACTTCAGCAATATCAATTTGAACCAGCCTTCAGCTTCAGTCAATGCAGTTCAACAGATGTGGTGTGAAGTGTGTGGTAGGAGTGAGCATTCAGCTGAATGCTGTGGTGCAAATCCTGATTCTATTAACTTTGTGGGCAATGCACAAAGGAATCAACAGCAGTTTGGTAGTGGCTACAACTCGAATTGGAGGAACCATCCGAATTTTTTGTGGGGTAGCAACAATCAACAAGGCCAAGGTTCAGGACAGGGTATGCACAGAAACCAAGGAGGGCAACAAGGCTATCAGACGCATTTCAGAAATCACAATGCCCCTCCTCCACCACCATCACCGACTATTGAGGAGATGTTCAAAACCATGATCGCTAATCAGGCACAATTGCAGGCTGACTATGTCAAATTGGCAGCCGAAGTGAAGAACAATCAATTGGAGACCAAGGCTCTTGAATATCAGTTTGGGTAATTTGCTAGTGCCCAAAATACTAGACCAAGAGGAGGACTACCTAGCGACACGGATCCCAATCCTAAGCAGGTGAATGCAGTGACCACGAGGAGTGGTTTACAATTAAAGGAGGTGGAACCGGAAAGACCGCCTCAAAAGTCAGGAGCAGCAGATGTTGAGGGAGAGCAAAGTTCTGATAAGGGGAAGAGTAAAGAAGATGAACCAGAAAGGCCTCCACCCCCGTTCCCTCAACGACTTAAGAAACACAAGGAAGAGGCGTGTTTCCAGAAATTCATGGAGGTACTTAAACAGGTACATGTTAACTTACCTCTTGTTGATGTCTTGCAGGGAGTGCCAAAATATGCGAAGTATATTAAAGACATCGTGGCTAACAAAAGTCGTTTGACTGAGTATGCCACGGTAGCTTTAACGGAGGAATGCACTTCCCGTATTCAGAATAGGTTGCCCACAAAACTGAAAGACCCTGGAAGTTTCACTATCCAGCTGACTATTGGGCAAAGTATCCGAGCGCGTGGATTATGCGACTTGGGGGAAAGTATAAATCTGATGCCTTCTTCGGTATTCAGAAAGTTAGGTCTAGGCAGTCCTAGACCTACAACGGTAATCTTGCAGCTAGCAGACAGGTCTTTGGCTAAGCCGGATGGCATTGTTGAGGATGTGTTGGTGCAGGTAGGCTCCCTCATTTTTCCGGTCGATTTTATTGTTCTGGACTTTGAACCAGATGCTGAAGTCCCATTTATTTTGGGACAACCCTTTTTGGCAACCGGAAAAGCATTAATCGATGTAGCTGCGGGTCAACTCACGATGCGAGCACATGACAAGGTCGAAGTGTTCGACGTGTACAAGTTACCTAAGCTCCCGACTGTTTATAAGGATCTCTCGGTGATCAACGTAATTGATCATGGGAAGGCTAACAGATTGAGTGATTCCCGAGAGTTACTAGGTAGGCCACCGGATAAGGTAGAGCACTACTGGGAGGATGATCATGATCGGGACAAATCGTCCATCTCCCTAGTAGATAAATGAGCTTAAAGGACGTCGAGCCGCGACGGTAAACCAGGCGCTGCACGGGAGGCAATCCGTGAAAAATATTTTCTCTCTTTCTTTTTAGTGTAAATAATTTTTACTTTTCTTTTCTTTTTCTTGACTAGGTTTAGATTTGCAATTTAGTTAGTATCTTTTATTTTTAGTTAGGGAAATCTATTAATTTAACCAATTTTTGTTTAGTGAGGTGATTTTCAGGTATAACGGAGGAAATATACATGGAATTGAGAAAATGAGGCGAGGTATGAAAATTAAATTTATTGGTGAAACAGAGCACTGGCGCGTTGGCGTCGTGTCACGGAGGCAAGGCTCCGCGTTGGCCTCCGTGACATGTTGAAGGCAAATCTGGATTTTTCAAAATTCCAGTAAGCCAACGCGTTGGCTCCGTGTCATGGAGGAGGGGCTCCGCGTTACCCTCCGTGACACGTTGCCCTTATCCCAGTGCCGGGTCACACCGGGTTTCCGGGTGACCCGCGTGTTTCCTTTAAATAATAACCCCGATTTCACCTCAAATTCCCCCATTCTCTCTTCCCTCCGTGACCAAACACCTATTTCCCCCTCCCCAAGCAACGTTCCACGTTGGTAGGCAAAGAAAAACGTCAAGTTTCTCCGATTCTTCAATTCTAAGGTATGTTTTCATCGTCTAACTCAATCTTTTGGCGATTTTTGTCAAATTTGGGCATGTAAGGTGAGAAATATCACCCTAGGTAGAAATTAAACATGATGTTGAATTATTTTGTGATTGATTATGTTTGGATTGTTGTAGTTAGCGTTAGAACTTGTCGATTATGTAAATAATTAAAAATTTGATTGTCGAACTCTATTCTAGGGCTTGGGTTGTTAAATTTGACTTGGGCAACTTGATTGTTTGGTGAAATTGATGCCGGGGTGTGGTTATTATTTGAGATAAGTCGTGGTAAATCTTGTATAACTGTTGAAAGACGACTAATTCTCGAATTTTTGTGGGAAAATGCATAATGTGTGAATTGGTTAGATTGTTAGATTAGCTTGTATATAAAATATTTTTCTAGTTGTTTTTAGTTTGTGGTTGTTTTGTTGCTTGTGCGATGGTTGAATTGCTAGCGATAGTAGGATTGGGAATTCGCTATATGAAGTCTGAGTAGTACGCTAACCGTTATGCTGTCGAAATTTTGTTACGAACGCACTAAGCAATATGTGTATAGTTGTTTGTGTTTGGGGTTGTAAATAGAGCTGTCCTTGCTGAAATTTTGTAAATATTGTTAAGGACTAAGTGTGGGGTAAATTTTGTGTAACCCAACCTTAGCCGAAGCTAACAACTATTTAGCTTAACGTTGTGCTTGTTTGTGTAATTTGACAGGTACAATGGCTAGCAGGCAAGACAAAGGCAAGGGTGCTTCTACCTCAGGCACCGAAAGGAAACGGATGAGACTGGGAACTGCAGTCCCAGCTGCACCCGCTGTTCCGCGTGGCCAACACCGCTGATACGGAACAAGATGGGTCACCGATGAAGGGAAGAAATGGTACGCAAAGCATAAGGAGAACAAGTACTTCCCCGAGGAACATATTGCTAGGGAACCACTTGCTCAGGAGTTCCCTCACATTGTACAGAGGATTGAGGCAGCTGGGCTCAGCTTTATTTTTCAAGAGCCCAAGGAGTGCAACCTTCATTTGGTCCGGGAATTTTATGCCAACTGGAACCCGGCCATCAGAAGCCACACTATTAAAATCAGAGGGCAGATTGTCACTCTGGAACCCCAGCAGCTGAATGCCATCGTTGGACCGCGGGACACAGACGCCCACGTTCTCCGCCAGCTAAACATCACCCCACCATACGCCGACATCAGACGTACGTTGTGTGGGGCTCGATCCACAGCCCGATGGAGTAGACACAAGGAGAGGGGTTACCACCAGACTCTGCCCTATTCGCAGATGAAAAGGGAGGCCAGAATCTGGCTAAAAATTATGTGTTCGTGCTTGATCCCGGGAGTTCATATGACAGACGTGACCCGGGACCGTGTCTGCTTGGTGTATGCCCTTATGAAAGGGCTTGAGATTAATGTTGGGGCGGTCATAATATCCGCCATGAAGAGAGCCAGACTGCACCAGGGTCACAGATACGGGTTTGGCGGACTCATCACCACCTTCCTCCGAGGCCTCAACATTGAGGAAGAAGCCTTGGATTACATTCCGCAGCTAGAGCGGAGGGCCCTTGATGTGACAAAGACTAAGGCCCCCGACACTACACACGGACCCGTGCTGACTTTGGGCGAGTGACATGCTCGTGACGATCAGTACATGGCCCGTATGTTCGGCATGCAGATGTTGCAGCTACGGATAGGTGGGAGACCAGCCACCGAGGAGGAGTTATGGCAGCTGGAGCTGGACTACCCCTTTGGCGAGAACGCCAGAGCCTTATGTAAGGTGGGGCCAGCCTTTGTGGAGCCGACAGA
The DNA here is from genome assembly GCA_035772735.1 of Datura wrightii. NCBI lineage: Eukaryota > Viridiplantae > Streptophyta > Magnoliopsida > Solanales > Solanaceae > Datura > Datura wrightii. Next base: position 47,663,800 of record JASDFA010000016.1, on the reverse strand, counting down.
CGATGATGTCCCTACTGATGAGGAGACACGTCGTGAGGACTCTGATGTGGAGTCCGATGACGACGATGGAGCTAATTCAGACATGGGCGACGAGGCTGCAGCACCGGATGAGGAAGTCGAATATTTCGACTGAGCAGGGAGTTCCACCACCCAAATTTTATGCTTTGTATTTTTGTGAACACTGGGGATAGTGTTCGATTTAAGTGTGGGGTGGGGAGTAGTTAGGTGCTAGGTCAAGGCTCTAAATTGCTGTATAATTTTTCCTTGCTGTTTATGTATGTTGTGCCTTCCCTGTTGTGACTGATTTGTGATGTATGTATATATTTGTTTTGTGGCTAATGATGTGTGTTTTGAAAGTTATGGTTGCCATTGTAAATAATTTTGTAAATTTTGTAAATATTTTGTTTTCTCTATCGACATGATCGATATTTTTCAAAATTTTTGCGAAAATATATTGCACTTGTAAATATATTCTTTCTATCGAAATGATCGATGTGTTGCAAAAATTTTGTCGATTTTTATTTTTTTGGGTTTCTCGGAGTTTGTTTTCAGTTCTTTTACCGAGAATAGTCCCATTGAACCGATGTCAAAGTTAGTGACCGTTCCCTATGATGGATGGATGACGACCGTCTTAAGGGAAATGTAGTCGGTAGGAGTAGGATTTTTAATTGTTGTTTTAGTTTTCTTTGGTGGATTGCATCAATGAACTGTAGTTGCTTATGGTTGCTAAAATTTCGTTGCGTGTTGTAATTGATGTTCAAATTGTGAAAATGATTCGTTTGAAAGCATGAAATTCTGTAAATATGTTGAGTTACCTAGGCTATAGAATTTGGTTCATTATGGTTGAGGCTTAATCTTGAATTCATGTAATTGACTAATTAAAGAGTCTGTGAATGCATCTTGATTCGAGCATGTGCATGAAGTGTGGAGTGAGGTTTTGCTATTCCATGTCATCGTGAATTGTCTAGAACTTGCCTGGTGTGTGTACAAAACGAAATGAAGGAGGTGTAGTATTGGAAAGGATGTAGGCATTTCTTTGTTTTAACCGATAGTTTCCATTTTTTGTTTCTTGTCAAATTCTACCTTTTTATATGTTGTATACCCTAGTCATCCCGTTGAGCCTTTAGCCGATTTCTTTCTTTTGTCCAAAATTGTATGAACTAAGCTTTATTCCTTCTTTTCATTAGCCTTAAAGTCTTTAAGAAGCTCTTAAGCGCTTACAAAGAACAGAAAATTTTTCCCAAAGTGTTAAAGAGTGAAAAGAGTGAAAAGAAAAAGAAAAGCAAAGTGAGGAAAGAAAAGATGACGTTGAAGAGGCACTTGTTGTAATTAATTGATATTGAGGGTACATGAAAACCCTCTGTTTTGTGTCAAGTGTGGTTGATGAAATGGGCTGTATGAAAGTAAACCAGCATGAATGGGAGAAAAAGAGAAAAGATAGAAACAATGTACATGAGTCGATGGGAATGAGTGAAAAGGCGCTTAAGGATGCTAGCGATTATTATTGGCTAATCCAATATATGCATACTAGATCCATAGCCCCGTTACAACCCATTAAAAGTCCTATTTGATCCTACATTGCATTTCTTTATATTAGTGGAGTAATACACTAAGGGCAAGCCTATGGGTCATGACATGATGCATGTGAATTCTTTTGGGAGAGAGAGTGAAATTAATTTTTATATGCCCCTACTTGCATGTTTGTGTGTTGCATGAACATAAAGGAGAAATTTCTCTCGAGTTGTGAGGGCACATGCTTGAAGAAAGATTGATTTTCGTGTTGGATTTCTTGATTAGTTGATTTGCATGAGTTTGCCGATATCAAGAATCAATTCTTAAAGTCTAGGAAGCCTTGATGTATTAAGGTCATTGTATTGTACGACCAAGCATGTTTTCTTGATGATTTGCAAAAATTGAATAATCGGTATGACCGTAGCGTAAATTGTTGCACCATAATGACGAAAGTTGGGATGTAATTTGCATGAGTTGTGTATGTGTTGTTCGAGGACGAACAAGGATTTAAGTGTGGGGTAAGTGATCTTGGGCAGATTTATATGCCCAAGTGATACTCAAACGTATCACTTTTACCTTGTTTGTTGTGCAATGTGTATATAATATCATGTAATTGGTAATAAAATGCGAATTTATACTAACCAACATGATTAGCATTTGTTTTGCAGGAAAATGTGATTTTTAGGAGTTAAACTGCATGTTGGAACTATGTCGGAGTTGGACTTGGATGCGAGCATGGAAAAGACCTTGGAATGCAGGATTTATAGGGGCTCCGCGATGGGGTCGTGCCACACTGCCATCGCGGTAGCACACTGCCTGGGCGTGAAATAAATTGGCACTTTCCAGTATGCCTGCGCGTCAGCTCCGTGGCACGGAGATAGGCCTCCGCGATGGCCTCCGTGCCACGTTGAGGTTAAATTACTGGACCCTGGAAATTCCAGTGAGGGTCCGCGTCCACGCCGTGTCACGGAGGCAGTGCTCCGCGTTGGCCTCCGAGACACGTTGCTTGTTATTCCGGGAAAAATTTCCCACTAGTATAAATAGCACACTTAGGTTTATTTTTAATCAGTTTTTTAGTTTTTAGTTTTTAGACTGAGTTCAAAAGTGGAGAGCAGGAACGTGGGTTAGTAGCAGTTGAAGAACAGAAAAGCTAAGAGTTTTCTTCTCTTCCTTTCTTCTTTCCTTCAAATTGTATGCATGATTTACACTCATTTTAGGATGATTAATCCAAGAATGAGTGGCTAATTCCCTTTCCTGCTGAGGTTTCGAACTTGTGTAATGAATTTTGATGATAATTGATATGGTTTCTTCTTCTTCTTGTATGTTGTTCTATTAATTCTTGTTCTTACTACATTATTGATTGGCCAACATTAATGTATATCTAAAAAGTCCAATTTCACTCGAGAGAGCAAGAAATTAGAAAGTTGTGAATTAATAGGGTATTGTTCTTAACTTGATTTGGGAAAATTGGGTTTTGATGTGCTTTCTTGATAGAAATATACTTGAAAGCCGTATTAGTCAACTTAGGAACCGGAATTGTAGTGCTAGGTCATAAATTGCATTTGATCACAGAAATGTAGACGGATGGTTTATGATTCTAAAGTGAAATTAAATATGAAAGTTTTAATTTCTAGGCAAACGTTCTTGGCTAGCAACATGAGGAAGAGGATAACCAAATTATCATGATTATCAAGTTCATTACTCATTCTTAACCTTGGCATGTTCATATCCATTGTCTAAATTCAAAAGTAATTAAGTGTGATTAACTGTAGTATACATATAGTTTAGAAACAAAAACTCAAAATAACTCTTGGTTGCATTGTTGTTAACATAATTAGGAATAGAATAGAGATATAGTAAACTAGGCAATTTTATGTATCTAGAGCAGCCTCCTTGGATCGATACTTGGCTACTTAGCCACTTTATTACTTGTTTGACCACGTGCACTTGCGTGTCGGTTTTTAATATATACCGAGCAGACAGCGAACAGTGAGGACACATTGATAGGACTAAATTCAGTTCATGAGGACATGGAGAAACTTCAGCTTATTAGGGAAAGGTTGAAAATAGCGTAAAGTCGATAGAAGTCATATGCAGATGTTAAGAGGAGAGAGCTTGAGTTTGAGGTCGATGATTGGGTGTTTCTAAAAGTGTCTCCCATGAAAGGAGTTATGAGGTTCGATAAGGAAGGGAAGATTATTCCTTGATATGTTGGTCCTTATAGGATTTTGAGGTGAGTTGTCAAGTTGGTTTATGAGTTGGAGCTACATGCGAAGTTAGCCTCGGTGCATCTAGTTTTCCATGTGTCGTTGCTGAAGAAGTGCATTAGTGATCTAGCTCTTGTTGTTCTAGTAGTGAGCATTGGTGTGATAGATATCCTTACCTACGAGGAGGTTCTGGTTGAGATCCTTAATCGTCAGTTTGACAGTTGAGGAACAAGGAGATAGCTTAAGTGAAGGTTTGTGGATAAATGAGCTTGTTGAGGGAGCTATATGAGAAGCCGAAGCAGATATGATAGCTAGATACCTGCATCTCTTTCATTCTGGTTCAGTTCCACCATGAGCTACTAGTTTCCTCCTTATTACTCTAATCAATTTCACGTCAAGTTCATGTCTCTCAATTCCTTTCATATCATAGTGTGCATATACGTTTCATGAATTTAGTTCAGTCATATGTTTCAATTTGAATTCAATCACTCCATCAGTTTTCAGCTGTAGTTATTCATTTTGGAAATGCTATTCCTACCCATTCCTTTCTGAATACTTAATCTACATTTGAGGATGAATGCTTCTAAGGGGGAGATAATTTGACACCCAAAAGTCCCTATGATCAGACCTAAATACTGAAATGGAGAAAATTGGAAAACCTGCACCAGATCACAAAATGATCCATCAATTGACTCATTAAGTCACTTTACGGGTTGTTAAGTGACTCATTAAGTGCAAAATGTTGGTGAAAAGTTGGAGTTTTGAGGGTCTTAACAACTAGTTAAATGATCCGTCAAGTATCATGATGAATCGTTAAGTGGAGGCGTTAAGAAAAAATCATAGAAATGAAATTTATATCCGTGATAATGGATTGCACTTTATGACCCATCAAGTGTCCTAACGGGTCATTAAGTGACCCATTAAGTTTGTCAGGTTGATTTTTGAAGCTGAGTCATTAAGGGTATTTACGTACTTCCTATGTTTTTAACTCCTAAACTAAGTCATTTTAAGCTCCTAAGAGGGTATATTATAGGGCTTTATTCATTCTTAACCTTCATGGTACTCTTAACACTCTAATTTGGAGATCCATCCTCTTAAGACCTCAAGCATCCAGATTCTTCTTCATCTCCAAATCTCTTGGGCATCAAACCCTAGCAAGAATTTCACCAAGCGTCATGAATTGGGGAAATCCTTCAACCTTCATGCTCAATTTCATCTCTATCACATGATTTCAAGTCTCCAAGCATGATTTATTGAAATTCTAGGGTTAGACCCAATTCTCATTAAATCTCCTATGATCTCTTATGTGTTCAAGTCTCTTATGATTGAACTCATGAATTATGATTATGATTACATGTTTCCTACTAAAATCCCTCATGAATCTATGTTTTAAAGTTTATGATGATTTCACCCAATTATGTATTATTTTTATGAGTTTTAAGCTTATGAATCTATAAATTCAAGTTATGACTATTTATTCAAGTATGTATGGTTTTCATGAAACTCAAGTCTATGTACCATGGCCATCTCAGTGGCATTATTTTCATGTTTATCTCATCTATGTCAAGTATAATTATTATTTCATGATTTTGACCAGCCCATGGAAGATCAAGTATGTTTCACGATGAGTCATTTTTGGTTGAAAAAATATATTTGACTTATGTGGTGGAAGCAATTGAGTTTATAGCATGTTTGTATCAATATTCATGAGTGGATACTTATTCTGGATTGTGATTTTTTTCAACTGATGATAGTTGATTCACATTTTGAGAGACCCATCTTTCTTCAGAACAAAGAGGATTGGAGCATCCCCACGAGGACTTATTAGGCCTGATGAAACCCTTATTTAAGAGATTTTTCAAAAGTTCCTTCAACTCCTTTAGCTCGTCTAGGGCCATTCTATAAGGATAATTGACATGCGCTGCGTATCAGTGAGAAAGTCGATACCAAAGTCAATCTCTCACTCGGGAAGGACTCCTAGTAGATCATCTGGGAATACTTTCAGATACTCACATACTATCAGAACTGACTGGAGAGTTAGGGTTTTGGACTTAGAATCCTTAACTCGAACTTAATGGTATATGCAACCCTTGGAGATCATCTTTTTGGCCTTAAGATAGGAGAAAAAGTAGCCTACAGGCACCGCTGAACTACCCTTCCACTCTAGGATTGGTTCACCTAAAAATCAAAACTGTATTGATTGGGTCCTATAATTAACATAAGCATAGCAAGCATACAACCAATCCATACCAAAGATAACATTAAAGTTGGTCACATCTAACTCTACCAAGTCAGTTGAGGTGACTTTCTAAGGAAATGTGATAGGGAAATTTCGAGCTATAACTGACTCACTGACAGGAGTAGAGATTGAGAAGGGTTCTGAGAGGATTTCAGGACTAACACCAAAATACCAATATAAGGAATCACAAAGGATAATGTAGCCCCTAGATCTAGAAATGCATAAACATCAAGATGAAAAACTCATTACATACCAACGACCACATCTGATGAGCTCTCTAGCTCCTGGCAGGATGATAGTGTAAAGAATCGATTCTAGTGCTTCCGCCACCATCACTAGAAGATACGCCCTGAGATGAGCGAGCTATTGGAGCTACTAAAGTGGTCTCTAGGGCACAACCTCTATCATCACCCTGTCTAGCTGAAGGATAATTTATAAGCCTGTGACTGGCCTTTTCATACCCGAAACAAGCATCTGAGCCCACCAGGCATCGACCATGGTGGTGCCTACCATACTTCTAACAAGATTGGAAAGTGTGCTCCTATAACATGCTCCTATGACCTCTAGAGCCTAATGCTCTACCTCACTAATCATCTCGGTGCCTAGATGGGACACTGGCTAATGATGGGACTAGGGTTGATGACCTCTGTTGAGACTTTGGGGACGGTGTCCACCATTGGTCCTTTGTTGGGAGTAACCAAAATATCCTATTTTATCCCTCCTGGTGTTATACCCCTAAAGCCCTAAGATCAGACCTGGGAGTTGAAATGGAGAAGATAGGATTTTCTACACCAGGTCATAGAATGAGTCGTCCTGTGACCCCTCAGGTTCACCACAAGTCGTTAAGTGACTCGTGGTGAGGAGTGTTGACTTGCCTGGAAAGTTAAAATTTGGGGTGACCACGAGTCATGGCCAGCCCAACGAGCCGTTAGGTCACCCTTGGTCAAGGGATGTTGAAAGAGGAAGGAAGAGCTAGCAGTGTACCTCACAATTGGACACCACGATTCATGGTCAATGCCATGATTCATTAGGTGAGTCGTGGTCAACTATTGGTTAGGGATTAAATGTTTTGGGTAGTGGAGTTAATGAGAGTTGAGCATGAGTCATGGTCACCAGTGATGAGTCATTAGGTCCCTCGTGGGGACCCTTTGAGGAAAAATTGGCAGTGCACTTAACGCAGGAGATGACAACTGGTGCCCAGTAGTAACGACTCATCCAGTCCCTCATTGGGACTGGCAGTTAGTTTTTCTCTTCAAATTTAGTAAGGGCTTATCCGTAATTCCTATGATCCTAAGGCCTAAACTACGTTGTTTTAAGCTATGAATAATGAGTTTTAAGAGAGGTAAGTTCATTCTAAGCTATTCCTATTCATGCATGCAAGCTTAGAAGGCTAGAGAGGTGATCAAGCTTAATTCCTTCCAAATCTTCTCAATTCTTCTTTGGGCAATTAGATATGTTGTAGAATCAGATTCTCTCAGGTATGTAAGTTTATGAATGGGTAAATTTGTTCACACCCATGTCCAATCCCTCTCTAATTCATGAAAATTTATATGTTGATCCTATAGGGATTTAACCCAATGTATGAATTTCTTAAGTTTCTACCATGGGTATGATCTAAGCATGTTTCTATTACTGAATTATGATTCATGGGAAAGTTTTATAATGTTTTAAATTCACATTTTCAAGTTTTATAAATTATAATGTCCATCCATGAAAAGTTCATGAAAGTTGCGATTTATGTTGTATGTTTAAGTATGTTGAAATATTTATGAAGAAAAGCATGTTTTCAAGTTACCCACTTCTATGATGATGTCGTCAATTGAATCAAGTATTTTCAAGCATGTTTAAGTATTGGGCAAGCCCATATGTTCAAGCATGATTTATGATTTCATGTAAATTAGCTTACCACATGGTTTTGGAGTCAAGACTCCCATATGTTCAGCTTGTGGTATGGTTTGAGACAAATCTCCTCATGTATGATTTCAGATTTTATATATACATGATTATTTATCTTCATCACTAGATGATGGCCAGCTTCATTTAAAAACGATGGAGAGCATATGCATATTTTTGCGAGTAGTGTCTAGCACCGAGTAGGCTAAGGGTCAGTCAACCCTATGCCTCAGAACTACGTTCCATATAGTTATGATCAGATTATTTGGGACCTCCTTTTTGAGCTTTCCCTGCCCCAAATGGCCTTCAGCTTGATATCGATATCACGGTAGTGTCTTTAGCCCTAGCAAGGCTTTGGACAGCTTTACCCACTTGAGTGTGATAGTAGGGACCATGTAAGCTCTATCGGATAATGTTGGTTGTATGACGAGTCTCCTATTGTTCCTCATAATTTCAGTTATGCATGTTTATAATTCATGATATATATACCTATATTCTAAAGCAGGTTTGACCCAATGTTCAGTTTTACCTATGATTATCATATTTCATCTTTGGGTCATTCAATTCAGTTATGATGTTTAGTTATGTTTAGATCATGATTTTAGAAAATAGCATGCAAGCCCTACTCTCAGATTCTTATCTTTCTCATGTTTTATATTATGCATGTTTTAAATTATTTTACTTATCAAAGAGGTTTTACTTACCTTGCATTCTCAGTCACTCCACGTACTGACCGCATACTCTATATTATATTATTTTATGATACAGCCTTTGATCTTCAGACTCAACCCCGTCACTATCCAATTTAAGGAGTTAGAATCTAGTCTTAGTTGGTAACTCCTCATCTCTTGAGGACCCTCCCTTATCAGTAGTTTCTTACATTTTCAGTTTTAGACTTAGAGAGTTAGTTGGGGTCTTGTCCCTTCAACTCATCAGACATAGAGGCTTTTCAGACATAGTGTATAATCAGCTTCATATTCATGTATATATTTTAATGCTATGTTGTGTTTAGACTTCCTCTATGATTATTATGTCGATCTTCTGCTTTTATTGATTGAGTTAGATGTATGTTCATGCCATGGGTCAACTTGGAGTCTCTTGGGGTTCCTTGTCCCGTGTCTCAATCCATACCAATGTTCGGGTCATGACAAACTTGGTATCAGAGAAATAGGTTTTAAAGAGCCCTAGGGTGTATGAAAGCTGCGTTAAGTAGAGTCCTTTTCATGGATGTGAAGTGCGCCACATTTATGACGAAGAGGCTACGAGACATTTAGGAAATGTTCCCTTCTTTCATGATTTATTTCATGCGGTGAAATGTCTCTTTATCCTCCTAACTCGTGTTATTCACGATTGGGGGATTATGCCTCCCCATAGAGTTAATGACAGAAGAAATTAAAATGGAAATGGCCACGAGGATGGCAATGGAAACGGACACGAACAGGCCCCACCAGCCCAAGAGCACCATACACCAGAGCTGGATGCCCACACTGAATTCAGGGCAACCATTTTGATGCTAGCACAGGCCTTGACCGCCCAAGTCAACCAGTAGGCAGTAGCACATGTCCCGCAGAGTGGGAATATGGGGGCAGCATGAGTCATAGATTTCCTAAGAATAAAGCCACCAGAGTTTCTTGGGTCAAAGGTGGACAAGAATCCACATGAGTTTATTAACGAGATTCTGAAGAACACCCAGGTCATGGGGATGACTGAAGAGGAGTTGCTGATTTGGCCTCATATCAATTGAAGAGGGTCGCACACATTTGGTTTAAACAGTGAAAGGATAGTGGGGCAGTCGGAGCCGAACCTATCAGCTAGGATGAGTTTCATATCGCTTTCCTAGATCGATTCTTCCCTCGTGAGATGAGGGAGCTAAAGGTGGCGGAGTTCGTGAATCTAAAGCAGGGAATATGACGGTCCAGGAGTATTCCTTAGAGTTCTCTCATCTATCAAAGTACACCCCAGAGTTAGTGGTTGATCAGAGGGATCGAGTGAGCAGGTTTGTTCATGGGGTGGCAGACTATCTAAAAAAGGATTGCAGGACCTCCATGCTCCATCAGGATATGTATTTTTCTTGGATAGTCTTGTACGCGGCACATCTAAGGGAGAAGAGGCTAAGAGGGCCAGGACAGACAACTATAGGCTCTCTTAGCCAAGACCAGGTGGTGGGCACCGGCTGTAGTCCCACCAGAGATTTTTAGCCCTAGTATCTTTAGCGATGAGTGTGCCATCTGGACCTAGGCATGACCAAAGGAGGCAAGCATCAAGCTCTAGAGGCCAGAGCAGTAGACCTGCAGATTCCAGTATTCCAGTTTGTGACAGGTGTGGCCAGAGATACACGGGTCAGTGTTTGGTGGGTACAAGTGCTTTCTTCGGGTGTGAAAAGCCCGGACATATGCTCAGAGATTGCCCAGCAGCTAGATAGGGACATGATAGGGGCCGAGGCCCTGCTTCTAGTTCAGCAGCTCCACCAGCTCGCCGATCTTAGCATGGTGCATCTACTAGTCGGGTGGTGGACAGCGCCAGAATAGATTCTATGCCTTAGCATCCTGCCAGGAGCAGGAGGTCTCCCCAGATATAGTCATTGGTATGATGCAAGTTTTCCATCTTGATGTATATGCTTTGGTAGATCCAGGGGATACTTTGTATTTTGTGACACCCTATGTGGCTAGTAATTTCGAAGTCAGTCCTGAAATCTTGTCATTCTCAGTCTCTACTGCAGTGGGTGATTTAGTTGTAGCTAGACGGGTGTATAAAAATATCCCGATCAAAGTCGTTTAGAAAGTCACCTCAGCAGATTTACTAGAGTTATCCATGACCTATTTTGATATGATCATCGGCATGGATTGGCTATTTGCATGCTATGCCTCATTTAATTGTAGAACCCAGGCAGTAGTGTTTAGATTCTTGAGCGAGCCAGTCTTAGAGTGGAAGGGTAATTCAGTTGTGCCTGTAGATGGTTTCATTTCCTACCTTAAGGCCAGAAAGATGATCTCCAAGGGTTGTGTGTACCATTTAGTTAGAGTTAAGGATTCTACGTCTGAGACCTTCACTATCCAGTCAGTTTCAATAGTATGTGAGTATCCATAGGTCTTCCCAGATGATTTATCGGGAATCCCTCCGGAGCGAGAGATTGATTTTTGTATTGACCTTCTTCCCGATACACAGCCTATATGTATTCCTCCTTATAGAGTGGCTCTAGTCGAGTTAAAAGAGTTGAAGGAGCTATTGAAAGACCTTTTATATAAGGGGTTCATCAGATCGAGCAAATCCCCATGGGGTGCACCAGTTCCCTTTGTTCGAAAGAAAGATGGTTCTCTTCATATGTGTATTGATTATCGGTAATTGAACAAAGTCACCATCAAGAATAGGTATCCTCTTCCTAGGATTGATGATTTGTTTGACCAGCTTTAGGGTGCCAAGTGCTATTTGAAGGTAGATCTCAGGTCCAGATACCATCAGCTTAGGGTTCGAGAGAGTGACATCCCAAAAATAGCCTTCAGGATGCGGTATGGTCATTATGAGTTTGTAGTTATGTCTTTTGGACTAACGAATGCTCCTACAGCTTTTATGGACCTGATGAACAGGGTTTTCAAGTCATACATGGATATGTTTGTGATCATGTTTATCGATGATATCCTAATATACTCTCGGAGTGAGAAGGAGCATGCCGCTCATTTGAGGGTGGTACTGCAGACTCTTAAGGATCGCCAATTATATGCTAAATTCAACAAGTGTGAGTTTTTGTTGAACTAACTGGCATTTTAGGGCCATGTTTTTTCAAGTGAGGGTATAAAGGTGGACTCTCAGAAGATAGAAACGGTAAAGAATTGGCCTAGATTGGTGAATCCTTCAGATATTAGGAGCTTCTTGGGCTTAGCTGGTTATTATAGAAGATTTGTTGAGGGATTTTCATCTATTGCAGCACCATTAAACCAAATTGATCCCAAAAAAAGTGAAATTACCAATGTTCAGATGCTTGTGAGAAAAGCTTTCAGGAGTTGAAGACCCGACTCACCTCAACACTGGTGTTGACCCTACATGAGGGAACCGATGGGTTTGTGGTGTGTTGCTATGGTTCCAGAATTGGCCTTGGTTGTGTATTGATTCAGCATGGTAAATTTATAGAATACGCTTCCAGGAAGCTAAAGGTTCATGAGAAGAATTACCGACCCATGATCTTGAATTGGCGGTAATGGTATTTGCATTGAAGATTTGGGGGCACTATTTGTACGAAGTCCATGTAGATGTTTTTACGAGCCACAAGAGACTACAATATGTGTTTACTTAGAAGGATCTAAATATACGCCAAAGGAGGTGGTTGGAACTACTCAAGGATTATGGCATGAGTGTCATTTACCATCTGGGTAAGGCCAATATAGTAGCAGATGCACTTAGTAGACTCTCTATGGAGAGTGTGTTCCATGTAGAAGATGGGAGAAAGGAGCTGGTGAAGGATGTGTATCAACTTACAAGGTTGGGAGCTCATTTGGTTGACTCGGCCGATAGTGGTGTTATTGTTCAGAACAGATCAGAATCATCCTTGGTGACTAATGTGAAGGATAGACAAGACGATGACCCTATTTTGGTAAAGTTAAAGGAAACCACTCAGAATCAGAAGGTAGAGGTCTTCTCCAAAAGGGGGGGGGGGGATGATGTACTTTGATATCAGGGTCGCTTGTGTATTCTCGATGTTGATGATTTGAGAGATCGAATATTGCACGAGGCTCATGGTTCCATATACTCCCTTCACCCTGGTGCCACCAAGATGTACCATGACCTACGGGAAGTCTATTGGTGGAATGGCATGAAGAAGGATAATTGCAGAATTTGTGGCCAAGTGTTCAAATTATCAGCAAGTGAAGGTTGAGCATCAAATACTAGGAGGTGTGCTTCAAGACATTAGTATCCATACTTTGGAGGTGGGAGGAGATTAATATGCACTTAATCACAGGGTTGCCTCGCATTCGTCAACAATATGACTTCATTTGGGTGGTCGTGGACAAGTTGACCAAAGCCGCTCATTTTCTACTAGTCAAAACCATGCATTCAGCGGAGGATTATTCCAAACTATAGATCTGAGAGCTAGTTCGATTGCATGGAGTGCCCCTTTCCATCATATCAGATAGAGATACTCAATTTATCTCTCAGTTTTGGAGATCGTTTCAACAGGCGCTTGGTACGTAGGTTAAGCTCAGTACAACATTCACCTGCAAATAGATGGTCAAGTGGAGCAGACAATTCAGACTCTCGAGGACATGTTGAGAGCATGCGTGATTGACTTTAAGGGTAGTTGGGATGATCATTTTCCTCTCATTGAGTTACAATAACAGCTACCGTTCCAGTATTCAGATGGCTCCGTTTGAGTCTCTCTGTAGGCAGAGGTGTAGATCGCCTATTGTTGGTTTGAAATCGATGAAGCTGCAATGGTAGGACCAGATTCAATCCATGAGGCCATGGAGAAATTTCATCTCATACGAGACAGGTTGAAAACAGCTCAAAGTCGCCAAAAATCCTACACTGATGTGAGATGGAGAGAACTTGAGTTTGAAGTTGATGATTGGGTGTTTTTGAAGGTGTCCCCCATGAAGGGAGTGATGAGGTTCGGAAAGAAATGAAAACTCAATCCCCATTATGTTGGCCCCTACCGGATTGTGTAATGGGTTGGCAAGGTGGCATATGAATTGGAGTTTCCCTCAAAATTAGCTTCAGTCCATCCAGTTTTCTGTGCATCTGTCCTAAAGAAGTGTTTGGGTGACCCAGCTCTAGCTGTTCCGGTGGACAGTGTCTTGTGAAGGATAGCCTTATTTATGAGGAGGTTATGGTGAAAATATTGGATCGATTTTTGCCCTAAAACCGAAGCAGACCACATTTATTCCCTATCGGCCGGTTCCAGCTTGAAGTATCAATTTTTTCCCTAAAACTCTATTCAATTTCATGTTCAGCTCATGTAACTTGATGTAATACCCCGGGAAGGCCTAAGAATAGACCCGGGAGGTTAATTTGAAAAGTGCTCAAAACTTATTTGAAAACTCCTAGGGTTTTATATTCGGTCTGTATAAATTTTAATAATTTAATTATGGGTCTTGTGATTTTGAAACCCTATCATTATCTACTGATTTTGATCATCTTTTGAGCTCTAAATTGATATTACTATGGCTGATTTCGAATTTCTAATCATTTAAACCGATTATGCATGCCCATGATAAACCAATTTATGATCAATTTATCCATTGATGTTTTTGATAAGCCCAGTATGTAATATGAATTAAATTGTGAATAATTGTGTTATTTATTATGATCTTATGGAAATTTAAACTATATACATGATCTAAAAGTATGTATGTATTTTATTAAGCATGAATTATGTTTTGGCCGACTCACGGGCCTTAAGTCATGGCTAGTTCACGTATGTTAAAGCGTGTTTATGATTATCATGATTTGACTAGCCCATGAACTCATATATATATTATTATGAGCACTATATATGTTTTGGGAGTAGAATCAAATACCGAGTAGGTTCGGGGCTCATGTTAAGCCCCGAATCTCATAAACTACGTGTCACCGTAGGTATATTGGGACTATTTCATGTTTTTTCGTAGCCCAAATGACCCTTTTCATGTGTGCTCACGCCTTTCATGGTTCATACCCTTGGCAAGGTACAAATACCCTCCCGACTAGGGTTACAAGTTGGGCTTCATGTGTGTGCATATGGGGTATGTTGGTTAAGAGAATCTCCTATTGTTCCTCATGATTTACACATGTTATAATTATGTATGTTGTCTCAGGTTATGTTAAGCGAAGTTCCTCTTTTATGATTATGACTATGTTTATGTTACGAGTGTTTTGAAAACCTTAAGTCGTATAATATGTTATAATGATTTATGATACGAGCATGTTGTCCTACTCTTATGACTATTTATGAGTTCCATACATGTTTTAAATGTCTGCTTTACTTACCTTGCATACTCAGTACAGTCCATGTGTTGACCGCATACTTTCTATGTTGTATCATCTCATGATACAGGTCCCAGTTCTCAGGCTCATGCTCTCCCATAGATAGATTTAGACTTGCTCACTGCGTACTTGGTGAGTCCTCATGGTCTTAGGGCTACATGTTCACACTCTATGTTATTCCTTCAGTTTCTAGATGTTGGATTAGTTGGGGAGCTGTCCCAACAATCCGCCTTTCATGTTTAAAGGCTTATCAGACTAAAAAGTTGTATTCTGCCGTATTTTATAAGTATTGTATTGTTTCCCTTATGTTATGTTATGATTATGTTTTCCATGCTAAGTCTTCCGCTTATGTGATTGAATTAGATGTATGCTTATGCCATGGGTCGACTTGGGGTCTCTCAGGGATCCTTATCCCATGTTTATGATCCGGGTGTATGTTTGGGTCGTGAAAAACTTGGTATCAGAGTCATATGTTTATGTGTCCTAGGGAGTCTGAAAGCCGCGTTAAGTAGAGTCTTTTTCAAAGGTGAGAAGCCCACCACACTTATGACGAAGAGGCTACTAGACGTTTAGGAATATTCTCTTCTTTCATGATCTGTGTCGTGCAATGAACGTCCTTTACTCCTCTAATTCATGCTATTCACGTTGGAAGAATCATACCTCCACATTGAGTAAATGCCAGGAGGAACGGTAATGGTGATGATCATGAGGGTGCCCGTGATGGAGATCATCATGAGGAGCACGTATCAGAGCCAGGCGATTTAGATGTTGGCACAGGCCATAACAGCTCAGGTCCAGAATTAGACTGTGGCACATTATCAGCAAAATGGGAATGCGACAGCTACTAGGGTAAGGGACGTTTTGAGGATGAGCCCTCCGGAGTTCACAGGGTCGAAGGTAGACGAGGACCCACATGACTTTATTGAGGAAATTCTGAAGATTACCCAGGTTATGGGGGTGAATAATGGGGAATATGTTGATTTAACCTCCTCTCAGCTCAAGAGGGTAGCAAATATATGGTTCAAGCAATGGAAAGGTTCTAGGACAACGGGTGCAGGCCCGATAGGCTGGGATGAGTTCCACACTGCGTTCATGGATCGGTTCTTCCCTCGAGAGATGAGGGAGCTCAAGGCGGCTGAGTTTGTGAATTTGAAGCAGGGTGACATGTCAGTCCAGGAGTATGCCTTGGAGTTCACTGGGCTATCTAAATATGCTCCGGAGTTGGTAGCGGATCAATGGGCTCGAGTGAGCCGTTTTGTGCATGGAGTAGAAGATTACTTAGATAAGGATTATCGGATTGCCATGCTATACTAGGAAATCAACTTTCCCCATATTGTATTGCATGCCCAGCAGATGGAGTTAGTCTATAGGAGGCAGAGAGAGGCCAAGAGGGTCAGGACCGAAAACTTCGGGGTTTCTCAAGTCAGGTCAGGAGGTGGATCACGTCAGCAGTCCCAGCACAGGTCCACTGCTCCAGCTCCATTATCGTCTAGCACGCCGTCTATGTTTAGGGAGGCCAAAGGAGTAGGGCTACAGGCTCGAGGGATCATGGTAGCATGCAGGTGGAGAGCACTTTCCTAGCGTGTGCCATATGTGGCTAAAATCATCCCAGAAGGTTCCTAGTCGGTGCGGATGCTTGTTTTGGGTGTGGCAAACCGGGCATAGTGTTCCCGGCTGGTTCGGTATGTGTTAAAAACCGACACGCAAGTGTACGTGGTCAAACAAGTAATAAAGTGGCTAAGTAGCCAAGTATCGATCCAAGGAGGCTGCTCTGGATATGCAAAATTTCCTAGTTCACTATATTTCTATTCTATTTCTAACTATGCTAACAACTATCCAATCAAGAATTTAGGGAGTTTTATTTCTAAACTAATTATATACTAAACTTAACAACTATTATTTACGTTGAATTCAGACAATGGATATGCTCATGCCAAGGTTAAGAACGAGTAATGGAGTTGATAATTATGATAATTTGGTCATCCTCTTCTTCATATTGCTAGTCAAGAACGTTTGCCTAGAAATTAAAACTCTCGTATTTAATTTCACTTTAGAATCATAAACCATTCGTCTACATTTCTGTGATCAAATGAAATTCATGACCTAACACTACAATTCCGGTTCCTAAATTGACTAATACAGCTTTCAAGTATATTTCTATCAAGAAAGCACATCAAAACCCAATTTTCCCAAATCAAGTTAAGAACAATACCCTATTAATTCACAACTTTCCAATTTCATGCTCTCTCGAGTGAAATTGGACTTTTTAGATATACATTAATGGTGGCCAATCAAGAATGTACTAAGCACAAGAATTAATAGAACAATATGCAAGAAGAAGAAGAAACCATATCAATTATTACCAATAATCATTACACAAGTTCAAAACCTCAGCAAGAAAGGAATTAGCCACTCATTCTTGGATTAATCGTCCTAGAATGAGTGTAAATCATGCATACAATTGAAGGAAAAGAAGAAGGGAAGAGAAGAAAACTCTTATCTTTTCTATTCTTCAACTGCCACAAAACCACGTTCCTCTCTCCACTCCTGAACTCTGCTAAAAACTAGAACTAAAAGAAGACTCCTTTAAAAATAACCTAAGTGTGCTATTTATACTAGTGGGAAATTTTTCCCGGAATAACAAGCAACGTGTCACGGAGGCCAACGCGGAGCACTGCCTCCGTGACACGGCATGGACGCGGACCCTCTCTGGAAATTGCAGGGTCCGGATAATTGGTCTCAACGTGGCACGGAGGCCATCGCGGAGGCCTATCTCCGTGCCACGGAACCAACGCGCAGGCACACTGGAAATTACCTAATTAATTCCTGCCCAGGCAGTGTGCTACCGCGATGGCAGCGTGGCACGGCTCCATCGCGGAGCCAGTGTAAAATGTGCCATCCAAGGTCTTTTCCACGCTCTCATCCAAGTCCAACTCCGACATAGTTCCAACACGCATTTTAGCTCCTAAAAATCACATTATCCTGCAAAACAAATGCTAATCATGTTGGTTAGTATAAATTTGCATTTTATTACCAAATACATGATATTATATACACATTGCACAACAAACAAGGTAAAAATGATACGTTTGAGTATCACTTGGGCATATAAATTTGCCCAAGATCACTTACCCCACACTTAAATCCTTGTTCGTCCTCGAACAACACATACACAACTCATGCAAATTACATCCCAACCTTCGTCACTATGGTGCAACATTTTACGCTACGGTCATACCGATTATTCAATTCTTGCAAATCATCAAGAAAACATGCTTGGTCGTACAAGACAATGACCTTAATACATCGAGGCTTCCTAAACTTTTAAGAATTGATTCTTGATATCGGCAAACTCATGCAAATCAACTAATCAAAAAATCCGACACGAAAATCAATCTTTCATCAAGCATGTACCCTCACAATTCGAGAGAAACTTCCCCTTTTATGTTCGTGCAGCACACAAACATGCAAGTAGGGGCATATAAAAATTAATTTCACTCTCTCTCCCAAAAGAATTCGCATGCATCATGTCATGACCCATAGGCTTGCCCTTAGTGTATTACTCCACTAATATAAAGAAATGCAATGTAGGATCAAATAGGACTTTTAATGGGTTGTAACTGGGCTATGGATCTAGTATATATATATTGGATTAGCCAATAATAGTCGCTAGCATCCTTAAGCGCCTTTTCAACTCATTCCCATCGACTCATGGACATTGTTCCTCTCTTTTCTCTTTTTCTCCCATTCATGTTGGTTTACTTTCATACAGCCCATTTCATCAGGCACACTTGACACAAAATAGAGGGTTTTCATGTACCCTCACTATCATTTAATTACAACTAGTGCCTCTTCAACATCATCTTTTCTTTCCTCACTTTGCTTTTCTTTTCTTTTCACTCTTTTCACTCTTTAACACTTTGGGAAACATTTTCTGTTCTTTGTAAGTGCTTAAGAGCTTCTTATAGACTTTAAGGCTAATGAAAAGAAGGAATAAAGCTTAGTTCATACAATTCTGGACAAAAGAAAGAAATCGGCTAAAGGCTCAACGGGCTGACTAGGGTACACAACATATAAAAAGGTAGAATTTGACAAGAAAAAAAATGGAAACTAACGGTTAAAACAAAGAAATGCCTACATCCTTTCCGACACTACACCTCCTTCATTTCGTTTTGTATACACACCAGGCAAGTTCTAGACAATTCACAATGACATGGAATAGCAAAACCTCACTCACACTTTATGCACATGCTCGAATCAAGATGCATTCACAGACTCTTTAATTAGTCAACTACATGAGTTCAAGATTAAGCCTCAATCATAATGAACCAAATTCTCTAGCCTAGGTAACTCAACATATTTACAAAATTGCATGCTTTCAAACGAGTCATTTTCACGTTTTGAACATCAATTACAACACGCAACGAAATTTTAGCAACCATAAGCAACTACAGTTTATTGATGCAATCCACCAAAGAAACTAAAAACAAAACATCTACTCCTATCGACTACATTTCCCTTAAGACGGTCGTCATCCATCCATCATAGGGAATGGTCACTAACTATGACATTGGTTCAATGGGACTATTCTCGGTAAACGAACCGAAAACAAACTCCGAGAAACCCAAAATTAAAACTTCAAAATTTTTGCAACACATCGATCATTTCGATAGAAAATATTTGCAAACTATGTTGATAAATGCAAAATCTTTTCGCAAAAATTTTGAAAAATATCGATCATATCGATAGAAAAAAAAAATTTACAAAATTTACAAAATATTTACAAAGGCAACCATAACTTTTTAAAGACACACATCATTAGCCACAAACAAATATATACACATCATTCACAAATCAGTTCACAAGAACAGGGAAAGCACAGACATACATAAACATCAAGGAAGAATATACAGCAGATTTAGAGCCTATGACCCAGCACCTAACTACTCCCCACCCCACACTTAAATCGAACACTGTCCCCAGTGTTCACGAAAATACAAAGCACAAAATTTTGGGTGGTGGAACTCCCTGCTTAGTCGAAATATTCGACTTCCTCATCCGGTGCTGCGGCCTCGTCGCCCATATCTGAATCAGCTCTATCGTCGTCATCGGACTCTACATCAGAGTCCTCACGACGTGTCTCCTCATCAGTAGGGACGTCGTCGTCAGTCGGCTCCACAAAGGCTGGCCCCACCTTGCATAAAGCTCTGGCGTTCTCGCCGAAGGGGTAGTCCAGCTCCAGCTGCCATAATTCATCCTCGGTGGCTGGTCTCCCACCTATCCGTAGCTGCAGCATCTGCATGCTGAACATACGGGCCATATACTGGTCGTCACGAGCATGTCGCTCGCCCAGAGTCAGCACAGGTCCGTGTGTAGTGTCAGGGGCCTTGGTTTTTGTCACATCAAGGGCCCTCCGCTCCAACTGCGGAATGTAATCCAAGGCTTCTTCCTCGATGTCAAGGACTCGGAGGAAGGTGGTGATGAGTCCGCCAAACCCGTATCTGTGGCCCTGGTGTAGTTTGGCTCTCTTCATGGCAGATATTATAACCGCCCCCACATTAATCTCAAGCCCTTTCATAAGGGCATACACCAGGCAGACACGGTCCCGGGTCACGTCTGTCATATGCACTCCCGGGATCAAACACGAACATACTATTTTTAGCCAGATTCTGGCCTCCCTGTTCATCTGCGAATAAGGTAGAGTCTGGTGGTAACCCCTCTCTTTGTGTCTCCTCCATCGAGCTGTGGATCGAGCCCCACACAACGTACGTCTGATGTCGGCATACGGTGGGGTGATATTGAGCTGGCGGAGAACGTGGGCGTCTGTGTCCCGCGCTCCAACGATGGCATTCAGCTGCTGGGGTTCCAGAGTGACAATCTGCCCTCTGATTTTAATAGTATGGCTCCTGATGGCCGGGTTCCAGTTGGCGTAGAATTCCCGGACCAAGTGAAGGTTGCACTCCTTGGGCTCCTGAAAAATAAAACTGAGCCCAGCTGCCTCAATCCTCTGCACCATGCGAGGGAACTCCTGTGCAAGTGGTTCCCTTGCAATATATTCCTCCGGGAAGTATTTGCTTTCCTTGTGCTTATTATACCATTTCTTCCCTTCGTCGGTGACCCATCGTGTTCCGTATCGGCGGTGTTGACCGCGTGGAACAGCAGGTGCAGCTGGGACAGCAGTGCCCAGTCTCATTCTCTTTCTGCCGGTGCCTGAGGTTGAGGCACCCTTGCCTTTATCTTGTCGGCTAGCCATTGTACCTGTCAATTTACACATAAAAGCACAATATTAAGCTAAAAACTTGTTAGCTTCGGCTAAGGTCGGGTTAAACAAAATTCACCCCACACTTAGTCTTTAACAAAGTTTACAACATTTTAGCAAGGATAACTCTATTTACACCCCCAAACACAATCAACTATAAACATGTTGCTTAGTGCGTTCACAAAATTTCGACAGCATAACGGCTAGCGAACTACTCAGACTTCATACAGCTAACCCCATCCTCCCATCGACAGCTATTCACCCACAGCACTTAGCAACAATAACCACAACAGAAATAAGAACAACAATACAAACCTATTATATACAACTAATCTAAGCAATTCAACCAATTCACATATTATGCACTTCCCCACAGAAATTTGAGAATTAGTCGTCTTTCCACAATTAAACAATAGTTACCACGACTTATCTCAACTACTAAACACACCCAGGCACCAATTTCATCAAATTATCAAGTTACCCACGTTCAAATCCAACAACCCAAGCCCTAGAACTCAATTCGACAATCAATATTGAATTATTCAATCAATCGATAAGTTCAAACGTCAACTACAATAATCCGAACATAATCAATCACAAAATAATTCACATCATGTTTAATTTTTTTTTACCTAGGGTGATATATCTCACCTCACATGCTCAAAAGTGACAAAACTCGCCAGAAATTTGAGATAGAAGATGAAAACATACCTTGGATTTGAAGAACCAAAAAAACTTGACGTTTTCCTTGCCTATCAACGTGGCACGGAGCTTGGGGGTAGGGGAATGGGTGTTTGGTCGCGGAGGGTAGAAGGAATGGGGAAATTTGGGCGAAAATCGGGGGTTTATTTAAAAGAAACACGCGGGTCACCCGGAAACCCGGTGTGACCCGGCACTGGAATAAGGGCAACGTGTCACGGAGGGTAACGCGGAGCCCCTCCTCCGTGACACGGAGCCAACGCGTTGGCTTACTGGAATTTTAAAAATTCCAGATTCGCCTTCAACGTGTCACGGAGGTCAACGCGGAGCATTGCCTCCGTGACACGGCGCCAACGCGCCAGTGCTCTGTTTCACCATCAAATTTTATTTTTCATACCTCGCCTCGTTTCCTCGATTCCAAGTATTTTTCCTCCAGTATACCTGAAAATCACCTCACTAAACAAAAATTGGTTAAATTCATAGATTCCCTACTAAAAAAATAAATAAATAAAATAAAAATTACTAATTAAAATGCAAATCTAAGCCTAGTCAAGAAAAAGGAAAGAAAATAGAATAAATGAAAAACTTTACACTAAGGAAAGAAAAAAAAATATTTTTCACGGGTTGCCTCCCGTGCAGCGCCTGGTTTAACGTCGCGGCTCGACAGCCTTTATGCTCACGTGTCTACTAGGGAGATGGACGATTTGTCCCTATCATGGTCATCTCCCCAGTAGTTCTCAACCTCGTCTGGTGGCCTACCTCGTAACTCTCGGAAATCACTCACTCCATTTGCATTCCCATGATCAATCACGTTGATCACCGAGAGTTCCTTATAGACAGTCGGGAGCTTAGGTTCCTTGTACACGTCGAACACCTCAACCTTGTCGTGTGCTCGCATTGTGAGTTGACCCACAGCTACATCGATCAATGCCTTTCCGGTTGCCAAAAATGGTCGTCCCAAAATAAATGGGACTTCTGCATCTGGTTCAAAATCCAAAACAATGAAATCTACCAGAAAAATGAGGGAGCCTACCTGCACTAGCACATCCTCAACAATGCCATCCGGCTTAGCTAAGGACCTGTCTGCTAGCTGCAAGATCACTGTTGTGGGTCTAGGACTCCCTAGCCCTAACACTCTGAATACCGAAGATGGCATCAGATTTATACTTGCCCCCAAGTCGCATAACCCATGAGCTCGGATACTTTGCCCAATCGTCAGCTGGATGGTAAAACTTCCAGGATCCTTTAGTTTAGTGGGCAACCTGTTCTGAATACGGGATGTGCATTCCTCTGTTAAAGCCACCGTGGCGTACTCAGTCAAGCGACTTTTGTTGGCCACGATGTCTTTGATATACTTTGCATATTTCGGTACACCCTGCAAGACATCAACAAGAGGTAAGTTAAAATATACCTGTTTGAGTACCTCCATGAATTTCTGGAAACACGCCTCCTCCTTGTGTTTCTTAAGTCGTTGAGGGAACGGGGATGGAGGCCTTGCTGGTTCAGCTTCTTTGGTCTTCCCCGTATCTGAGGTTTGTTCTCCCTCAACATCTACTACTCCTGACTTCTGAGGCGGTCTTTCAGGTTCCACCTCCTTTAATTGTAAACCACTCCTCGTGGTCACTGCATTTACCTGCTTAGGATTTGAATCCGTGTCGCTAGGTAGTCCTCCCCTGGGTCTAGTATTTTGGGCACTAGCAAATTGCCCAAACTGATATTCAAGAGCCTTGGTTGCCAATTGATTGTTCTTTACTTCGGCTGCCAGTTTGACGTAGTCAGCCTGCAATTGTGCCTGGTTGGCAATCATGGTCTTGAACATTTCCTCAATAGTCGGTGATGGTGGTGGAGGAGGGGCATTGTGATTTCTGAACTGATTCTGATAGCCTTGTTGCCCTCCTTGGTTTCTGTACATACCCTGCCCTGAACCTTGGCCTTGTTGATTGTTGCTACCCCACGAAAAATTCGGATGATTCCTCCAATTCGAGTTCTAGCTACCACCAAACTGTTGTTGATTCCTCTGTGCATTGCCCACAAAGTTGACAGAATCAGGATTTGCACCACAGCACTCAGCTGAATGCTCACTACTACCACACACTTCACACCACATCTATTGGACTGCATTAACTGAGGCTGAAGGCTGGTTCAAATTCATAGTGCTGAAGTGAGTGTTTAACTGATTTTGCAAAGCAGCTATCTGTGCAGCGATAGCTGTGAATCCATCCACTTCGAACACTCCCGCTGCTTTCCTTGCTCCACCCCTTGAAGAATCTGCATTCCATTCCGGATTGCCTTGTGAGATTCGGTTGAGCAAAGTGTACAACTCTTCATAAGTCTTCTCCAGCGCTTGCCCTCCAGCTGCTGAGTCTAACGAAATTTTAGTGTGGGGTTCCAAACCCTCAATAAAAGTGTGTAGCAACACCTCATTTGACTGATGATGATGAGGACAGTCCCGCAACATGGACTTGAATCTTTCCCAGGCTTGATAAAGATTTTCTCCTTCCCTCTGTTTAAAACTTAGAATCTGACTTCTAAGTTTAGCTATTTTACCTGAAGGGAAAAATCTGATCAAGAACTTCTTTGCAAGATCATCCCACGTTGATATAGAGTTGGGTGGTTCAGCTTTTAACCACCTCTTGGCTTCACCCAATAAGGAAAATGGAAATAAGGTGACCGAACATAATCAGGTGACACTCCAGCGGGTATGTACGTGTCACTTATCTCCAAAAAGTTCTGGAGATGTTGTTGCGGATCTTCGTGAGGGAGACCGGTGAACTGCCCGCTCGTGTGCAAAAGTTGCACCATATTTTTCTTTAACTCAAATCTCCCCCCAGGCTCTGGTTTGCAGATGCTGGAATGTACATTATTAGCTTGTGGGATGGCCACCTCACGAACCGGCCTGGCTGCTACTTCCTCAGGCACTAACACTGCCCGTACAACTGGTGGTTTGGGTTGCTCCATCGTAGACTGTTTGAGAAACTGCAGCTTCTTCCGAAGAGCTTCTCTACGTTGACTATGCAATTCACGTTCTGGCTCTAAGTAAGATTCCACCAACTCCTTGTCCCTTGCCAGTGTTCACAGAAATAAAAATCTGCAAAATACAGGCTAAGACCAAGTTGTTACACTTAAGAAAATAAAATACAAATACAGTAAATTTACACTAAACAAAATTTTACAAATCGCCTAGCCTCCCCGGCAACGGCGCCAAAAACTTGTCCCGGCTGGTTCGGTATGTGTTAAAAACCGACACGCAAGTGTACGTGGTCAAACAAGTAATAAAGTGGCTAAGTAGCCAAGTATCGATCCAAGGAGGCTGCTCTGGATATGCAAAATTTCCTAGTTCACTATATTTCTATTCTATTTCTAACTATGCTAACAACTATCCAATCAAGAATTTAGGGAGTTTTGTTTCTAAACTAATTATATACTAAACTTAACAACTATTATTTACGTTGAATTCAGACAATGGATATGCTCATGCCAAGGTTAAGAACGAGTAATGGAGTTGATAATTATGATAATTTGGTCATCCTCTTCTTCATATTGCTAGTCAAGAACGTTTGCCTAGAAATTAAAACTCTCGTATTTAATTTCACTTTAGAATCATAAACCATTCGTCTACATTTCTGTGATCAAATGAAATTCATGACCTAACACTACAATTCCGGTTCCTAAATTGACTAATACGGCTTTCAAGTATATTTCTATCAAGAAAGCACATCAAAACCCAATTTTCCCAAATCAAGTTAAGAACAATACCCTATTAATTCACAACTTTCCAATTTCATGCTCTCTCGAGTGAAATTGGACTTTTTAGATATACATTAATGGTGGCCAATCAAGAATGTACTAAGCACAAGAATTAATAGAACAATATGCAAGAAGAAGAAGAAACCATATCAAATATTACCAATAATCATTACACAAGTTCAAAACCTCAGCAAGAAAGGAATTAGCCACTCATTCTTGGATTAATCGTCCTAGAATGAGTGTAAATCATGCATACAATTGAAGGAAAAGAAGAAGGGAAGAGAAGAAAACTCTTATCTTTTCTATTCTTCAACTGCCACAAAACCACGTTCCTCTCTCCACTCCTGAACTCTGCTAAAAACTAGAACTAAAAGAAGACTCCTTTAAAAATAACCTAAGTGTGCTATTTATACTAGTGGGAAATTTTTCCCGGAATAACAAGCAACGTATCACGGAGGCCAACGCGGAGCACTGCCTCCGTGACACGGCGTGCACGCGGACCCTCTCTGGAAATTGCAGGGTCCGGATAATTGGTCTCAACGTGGCACGGAGGCCATCGCGGAGGCCTATCTCCGTGCCACGGAACTGATGCGCAGGCACACTGGAAATTGCCTAATTAATTCCTGCCCAGGCAGTGTGCTACCGCGATGGCAGCATGGCACGGCTCCATCGCGGAGCCAGTGTAAAATGTGCCATCCAAGGTCTTTTCCACGCTCGCATCCAAGTCCAACTCCGACATAGTTCCAACACGCATTTTAGCTCCTAAAAATCACATTATCCTGCAAAACAAATGCTAATCATGTTGGTTAGTATAAATTTGCATTTTATTACCAAATACATGATATTATATACACATTGCAGAACAAACAAGGTAAAAATGATACGTTTGAGTATCACTTGGGCATATAAATTTGCCCAAGATCACATAGGATCAGAGATTGCCCTGCATCCAAAACCTACTGCTCTAGAAGCACGACCCCCTCAGTAGGGTGTCTCCACTAGTTCGGCGGGTGGTCAGCATCGAAATAGGTTTTATGCCCTAGTACCTCGGCAGGAGAAGGAGGCTTTACTAGATGTGGTCACGGGTTGTTTCAAGTCTTCCATATTGATGCTTATGCTTTGTTAGATCCAGGAGCTACCTTGTCTTTCGTGACCCCTTACACTGCTAGTAGTTTTGGAGTTAGTTCTGAAATTCTATCAGAACCATTCTCCGTATCTACTTCAGTCGGTGAATTAGTTGTAGCTAGGCGGGTACATAGAGGTTGCCCCATTACGGTGTTGCATAAGATCACCTCTGCGAACTTAGTAGAATTGGCCATCACTGATTTTGACATCATTTTGGTTATGGATTGGTTGTTTGCATGTTATGCTTTGATTAATTGTAGGACCCGCGCAGTGGAATTCTGATTTTCAAGTGAGTCAGTTTTGGAATGGAAGGGTAATTCAGTTGTACCAGTTAGTCGGTTTATTTCATATCTGAAGTCCAGGAAGATGGTCTCTAAGGGTTGCATGTACAACCTAGTCAGGGTTAAGGATGTAGAGTCTGAGACCCCGACTAATCAGTCAGTTCTAGTGGTTTGCGAGTATTCGGAGGTTTTTCCTGATGATTTACCAGTTGTTCCCCTGGAAAGGGTAATTGATTTCGAAATTGATCTACTACCCGATACGCAGCCTATCTCTATTCCTCCTTACAAGATGGCCCCGGCTGAGTTAAAAGAGTTAAAGGAACAGTTGAAGGAGTTGTTGGATAAGGGTTTCATTAGATCGAGAAAGTCTTCATGGGGCGCACCGGTTCTATTTGTTCAGAAGAAAGATGGATCCCTTCGAATGTGTATTTATTATGGGCAACTTAATAAGGTCACCATCAAGAACAGGTACCCCTTGCCCAAGATTGATGATTTATTTGACCAGCTCCAGGGTGCCAGGTGTTTCTCGAAGATAGATCTCAGGTCGGGATATCACCAGCTCAGAGTCCGGGAGAGTGATATCCCGAAGACAGCCTTCAAGACCTGGTATGGCCATTATAAGTTTTGTAGTTATGTCATTTGGACTAATCAATGCTTCTGCAGCTTTTATGGACCTAATGAACAGGGTATTCAAGGCATATTTGTACATGTTCGTGATTGTGTTCATTGATGACATCCTTATATACTCTCGGAGCAAGGAGGAGCATGCCGCTCATCTGAGAGTAGTGCTTCAGATACTCAAGGATCATCAGTTGTATGCAAAGTTTAGCAAGTGTGAATTTTGGCTGGACTCGGTGGCATTTCTGAGCCATGTGGTGTCGAATGAGGGCATAAGGGTGGATTATCAAAAAATTGAAGCGGTGAAGAATTGGCCTAGACCGTTGAATCCTTCAAAAGTTTGGAGTTTCTTGAATCTAGCAGGCTACTACCGAAGGTTTGTTGAGGGTTTCTCATCTATTACAGCACCTTTGACAAAGTTGACTCAGAAAAAGATAAAGTTCCAATGGTCAGAGGATTGTGAGAAAAGCATTCAGGAATTGAAGTCCCCACTCACTTCAGCACCAGTGTTGACTTTACCCAAGGGTACTGATGTCTTTGTTGTGTATTATGATGCTTCGAGAGATGGACTGGTATATGTGTTGATGCAACAAGGGAAGGTGATAGCATACGCCTCTCTACAGTTAAAGGTTCACGAAAAGAATTACCTGACCCATGATCTTGAGTTGGCCACGGCGGTGTTTGCACTAAAGATATGGAAGCATTATTTGTATGGGGTTCACGTGGACGTATTCACGGATCACAAGAGGTTGCAATATGTGTTCACACAGAAAGATCTCAATCTTCAAAAAAGGAGGTGGTTGGAGTTGCTAAAGGACTATGATATGAGTGTTCTTTACCACTCGGGCAAGGCTAATATGGTTGCAGACGCACTTAGTATGCTCTCTATGGAGAGTGTGTCCCACGTGGATGAGGAAAGGAAGGAGTTTGTGAGAGATGTCCACCGACTTGCAAGGTTGGGAGTTAGATTGATCGACTAGACCGATGGAGGCGCTGTTGTGCAGAATGGGTCAGAATCGTCCTTGGTGGTCAATGTCAAATCTAACCAAGATGAGGATCCGATTTTGAGAAAGCTTAAAGAAGCGGTGCTGAGTCAAAAGGTGGAGGTTTTCTCACAAGGGGGAGATGGTGTCCTTTGATACCAGGGTCAGCTATATGTTTCGGACGTTGATAATTCGAGAGTCCGGATATTACATGAGGCACATGGTACCAGATATTCCATTCATCTGGGATCTACGAAGATGTACCAGTACTTGAGGGAAATCTATTGGTGGGATGGTATGAAGAAGGCTATCGCAGAGTTCGTAGCCAAATTTCCAAACCGTCATCAAGTGAAGGTCGAGCACCAAAGATCGGGAGGTGTACTTCAGGATATTAGCATTCCCATTTGAAAGTGGGAAGAGATTAATATGGATTTTATTACAGGCCTACCTCTTACTCGCCGACACTATGATTCCATTTGGGTGGTGGTAGACAGGTTAACAAAGGTTGCACAACTCCTACCGGTCAAGACCCCGGAATCAGCGAATGATTATGCCAAGTTGTATATTTGGGAGTTGGTTCGACTTCACGGAGTGCCCTTGTCTATTATTTCAGACCGAGGTACTCAGTTTACCTCCCAGTTCTGGCGATCTTTTCAGAAGGGACTTGGGACTCAAATTAAGCTCAGCACAGCATTCCATCCGCAAGCGGATGGCCAGGCAGAACGAACAATCCAGACTCTGGAGCATATGTTGAGGGCATATGTTATGCATTTTAAAGGTAGTTGGGATGATCATTTGCCCTTAATTGATTTTTCTTATAATAAGAGTAATCACTCTAGTATCCAGATGGCACCATTTGAGGCCCTCTACGGGCGAGGTGTAGATCTCCCATCTGATGGTTTGAGGTTGGTGAGGCATCTATGATAGAGCCAGATACGGTTCATGAGGCAATGGTGAAGGTCTAGTTGATAAGGGACCGGTTAAAAACCGCTCAGAGCCGTCAGAAATTGTATGCTGATGTGAGGAGAAGAGATTTGGAGTTTGATGTGGGCGACTGGGTATTTCTAAAGGTATCTCCCATGAAGGGAGTCATGCGGTTCGGAAAGAAAGGGAAACTCAGTCCTTGCTATGTTGGTCCCTACTGGGTTATGAGAAGAGTTGGCAAGGTGGTGTATGAGTTGACTTGTCATCGGAGTTATGTTCAATTCATCTCGTCTTCCATGTGTCTCTTTTGAAAAAGTGCTTGGGTGATCCAACCTTTGTAGTCCCGGTAGATAGCATTGGAGTAAAAGACAGCCTTAGTTATGAAGAAATTCCCGTTGAAATCTTGGATCGTCAGTTTGAAAGTTGAGGAACAAGGAAGTAGCTTAATTTAACATTTTATGGAGAAATCAGCATGTTGAGGGAGCTATGTGGAAGCCGAAGCGGATATGATGGCTAGATACCCACATTTGTTCTCTACCGGCTCAGTTCCGATTTGAGGTATCAGTTCAACTATACGATCCCATTTATTTTTCGTGTTTAGTTTATGTGTGTAAGTTTCTTTTATGTGTATGAGTGTGTATGTGAAGAATGAGATCAATTCAGCTATGTGTTATGAATCGGAGACAGTCATTCCGTAAGGTTTTGGTTTAAATGATCAGTATTTGCGTATGATAATTGTGTGTTTCTGTTTTCTGCTCGTTTCCTACATTTGAGGAGGAATGTTCCCAAGGGGGAGATATTGTAATACCTCGGGAAGGCCTAAGAATTGACCTGGGAGGTTAAATTGGAAAGTGCTGAAAACTGGAAAAATATCACAGGACGGACCACAGAACGACTCATGGTATCAAACCATATATATTAATCCCAGGTATGTAAGGTCTTCAATGGGTGGATTCTTCCACACTCATGCTCCTTCTATATAAATTACTGAAAACTTATTTGAAAACTCCTGGGATTTTATATTTGGTTTGTATAAATTTTAATGATTTAATTGTGGGTCTTGTGATTTTGAAACCCCTATCATTATCTACTGATTTTGATCGTCTTTTGAGCTCTAAATTGATATTAGTATGGTTGATTCGAATTTCTAATAATTTAAACCCGATTATGCATGCCCATGATAAATCGATTTATGATCCATTGATGTTTTTTATAAGACCAGCATGTATTATGAATTAAATCATGAATATATTATGTTATTTATTATGATCTTATGGAAATTTAAACTATATGCATGATCTACAAGTATGTATGTATTTTATTAAGCATGAATTATGTTTTTGCCGACTCACGGGCCTCAAGTCATGTTTAGTTCACGTATGTTCAAGCATATTTATGATTATCATGATTTGTGTCACGCCCCACCTGGGGAGGCATGACTGGCACCTGGTGCCACATTGAAAACTAACTGACCTGTCTAGGCTTATGCATGTCTGGTGCCAGCCTGCGACTCAATTCAAGAAAACAACAAGTTATATCTCGGCTGTAAATATAGCCTCCAGCCGATAAGGACGTATAGTCACCTATAAACAAAAACAGCTAACCAACAACAAGCAACAGGAGGGATC
Source organism: Datura wrightii (assembly GCA_035772735.1). Taxonomy (NCBI): domain Eukaryota; kingdom Viridiplantae; phylum Streptophyta; class Magnoliopsida; order Solanales; family Solanaceae; genus Datura; species Datura wrightii. Next base: position 47,632,731 of record JASDFA010000016.1, on the reverse strand, counting down.
CTATGCGGGCCGACAAGGCCACCATATTGTCTAGTTATAACAGAAATGAAGACAAACTACTATCCTAGGCGCCACACGGCCAACATACGAAACATAATTGATTAAGGCCCCACACGGCCAACATAAAACTAACTAATTGAGGATTGTATTCTGCAAGCCTCTAAGAGTACAAATAGTGGTTGGGACAAGGCCTCGGCCTACACAAAATGTTGTATAACTAAAATACATAAATCTCTACAACTTGGAAACTCCAAATGAAAGGAGCTGACCCAACTACGGACTTTGAACAACTACTACTGGGGATCCTGAACCCTGTCTATCTAAACCTGCAGGAAAGTAGTGCAGCGCCCGATATTTGGGCGTCCGTACAATATGTACCGAATATGTAAGGCAATAGATAAGCTGAAAAAGACTATAAGTGAATAGGAAGAAGGGCATAAAGATTAACATGTACGCCTTCTGATTCATAATCTGCATCTTACCAAAACTACATGTACGTAAGCTAAGACTGTATAATTACAGATTAATAAACTATAACTAGAAGACAAGAATACAGACAAGAACCTTACCTGGCCCTCGTAAACCGGAAGGTACAATCAACACAGAATAACTCATTCAGGCCCCAATAAGCCCTGGTGAGCACATCTCAATTTATATACCCCTACCCAGGTTTCTATGACTCCACTGGTACTGTAGCCAACCTACAGGTCCCCAACTAAGCTCGCTTAACCCCTGAACTGTAGTTGTCTTTGAGTCAAGTGGACTCCTGATATCTGCACCCCGGGCACCAGGCTCGACGGGGGTGTGTAGAGACAACCACGACATATAATAGCTCACCCATGGAATGGACTGTATGAGGACTTGGGACCCCATCTTCGTCGCACGCGGACAACATACTACTCCGTAGAGCGACGTCATCTCTCCCCTAGCTAGTGTCGACACACTTATAACCCTGGGGTGGTCATGGAAGGATCCTAAGTGAGGGTAACCCCAGCCTAAATATTGTACTAACATCTCAATCTAGCCACTCAAAAGGCGTAATTGGCCTTCTGGGCCTAACGCCACCACTGCTCGCCCCCTAGGATAGTCTGTAAGGCTGCTAACGGGCACACTGTATGCCTGTATCTGATCAGAGGATCCTAATAGTGATCATGATCTCTGATAGTCTGGACCGAATAGGGCGAGATCTGGAGTGGTCTAACATAACTCTGAATGTCCTGCCCAGACAACTATATCCCTTTAACAACTATGGGGTCGCAACTGGCTAACTACTTAATTCCTCTTATGAGAACAACAGTAGGGCTAGTCCTGGTCGAACATGCTTTTGAGCCATCGGCCCCTAATCCTTTCTAAGAAGATTATCAACATCCTTAGCTTGTGAGTAGTACTGTACTAACATGGTACTACCAGTCCCTTAGACCTTATCTGGGCCTACTTGGATCTTATATTACTTTCTTGGGCGATTCTTAAACTTATAGACAACTCTATGTAGACTTAACCATTCCTAGAAATTTGCACCTGAATACCTTATAAGAACCAGCTGGGGTGCTGGCTCAACCGCTAACTACTGATAAGCTCCCCTTCCTTAGGGTACCCATGGGTTTATCTGACCTGGACGACTGGGCTGGCTTCCTGCATGGCCTATGTGATAACTACTATGTCAACTAGGACTGACAATCAATGGTAAGGGAAAATGGAATGGTAGGCTGTCACTCAGTACCCTAGACAACCTTAGTGTCTCTGATTCTAGAGTATGACTATTCTATCTATATTTCTTTCCCTGGAATGTGTGGTAACGTCAATGGCTTCTGGGCGTGCTTTTCTGGCAACCCAGGTGCCAAACTGGTAATTATGTTTCCTAGCAACGCCTACACTGTTCAACTTACTAATTTAGGCTCGCTAACCCTCACGAGTTTCTAAGGTCTAGGCCTGGCAATAAAACATGCAATCTTACAAAAATAATGAACCAGATAATAGGAGTTCTTATGATGCTTCTAGCACGTATCATACTTATCATGTCTTTTCATGACGATGAATACTATGGTATAGTCTATATACGTTCTCTAGCAGCTAACCAGAACCTATATAATCGTAAATCTACTAATAGTAGCTCATCACAGCGTATCTAATCTCTATATACCAGCAATAACTAGTTACAACATATCTAATCACGATCTAATGGTAGAAGCTATCTACAATATATGAAATCATCATTTCTATTCGAGAACATAATTGTAACACTTTACGATGAGTATACTTGTCAAAGGTTAAGCCTTATATGCCTCGATTGTTGTTTCGTGAATAATCGACGAGTTTCAACTTGTATCCGCCAGCTCTATTAATCTGTAACCACTATACTGGGAGAAAGAGACGAATTTCAATACCAAATTCAGCGTAAAACGATAACTTTTGATACCTATATTGACTATACTTCAACTTAATGGAACACGGCAGAAGATGTATTATTTTCCGAGAGTTCAGAAGGGAGAAATGCTTACTTGAAGCCTGTGATAGTATAGAAATTAGTTTGAAGCAATTTGGGAAATTGACTAGGCGGGGTTACGATTCACTAGGCGAATTTCACGAAAATAACTCTGTAGTAATGTTCTTGCGGGCTCAAACTTCGATACCCGAAGTTAATTTGAATTTGGACAGCATTTGGTAGCGTAATCGGACAAAAATCGGTTGAAATCTTTGTTTTCCCCATTGTTCGGGCTTCATGTGTGCTCATATGAGGTATGTCGGTTAAGAGAATCTCCACTGTTCCTCATGATTTACGCATGTTATAATTATGTATGTTGTCTCAAGTTATGTTAAGTGAAGTTCTTCTCTTATGATTATGACTATGATTATGTTACGAATGTTTTGAAAACCTTGAGCCGTATAATATGTTATATTGATTTATGATACGAGCATAATGTCCTACTCTTATGACTATTTATGAGTTTCATACATGTTTTAAATGTCCACTTCACTTACCTTGCATACTCAGTACATTCCACGTATTGACCGCATACTTCCTATGTTGTATCGTCTCATGATACAGGTCCCAGTTCTCAGGCTCATCCTCACCCGTAGATAGATTTAGACTTTCTCACTATGTACTTGGTATCCTCATGTTCCGAGGTCTACATGTTCACTCTCTATGTTATTCCTTCAGTTTCTGGATGTTGGATTAGTTGAGGAGTTGTCCCAACAATCTGCCTTTCATGTTTAGAGGCTTATCAGACTAAAAAGTTGTATTCTTCCATATTGTATAAGTATTGTACTGTTTCCCTTATGTTATGTTATGATTACGTTCTCTATGCTAAGTATTATGCTCATGTGATTGAATCAGATGTATGCTCATGCCATGGGTCGACTTGGGGTCTCTCGAGGCTCCTTGTCCCGTGTCTAAGATCTGGGTGTACATTTGGGTCGTGACACTCAGTTTCTTTCATGTAAATGAATGTATGTGTGGTTAGGAAATTTAGTTCAGTCAGGTAGTTCAAATCGGAGTCGGTCATTCCGTCAGTATTCAGTTTATATGATCAGTATTTGAGTATGATGATTGCGTTTCTCTGCTTTTCTATATGTTTTTAACGTTCAAGGACAAATGTTCCCAAGAGGGAGATATTGTTATACCCCAAAAACCCTAATATCATACACGGGAGTTGAAATAAAGAAAAGAGGATTTTCTGCACCAGGTCATAGAACGAGTCATCCTATGACCCATCAGGTTGACCACGAGTCGTTAAGTGACTCATGGTGAAGAATGTTGACTTACCTGGAAATTTCAAATTTGGGGTGACCATGAGTCGTGGTCCGCCCCACAAGTCGTTAGGTCACCCGTGGTCAAGGGTAGTAGAAAGAGGAAGGAAGATCCGGCAATATACCTCATGACTAGACATCATGAGTCATGGTCAATTCCACGATTCGTTAGGTGAGTCGTGGTCAGCTACTAGTTAGGGATTAAATGTTTTGCGCAGTGGAGGTAACGAGAGGTGACCATGAGTCGTTGTCTCTAGTGACGAGCCATTAGGTCCCTTTGGGGACCCTTTGAGGAAAAATTGGTAGTTCACTTAACAATAGGAGATGATAACTCATGCCCAGTAGTAATGACTCGTCCAGTCCCTCGTTGGGACTGACAGGCAATATTTCCCTGCGAATTTAGTAAGGGCTTATCTGTAATTCCTATGATCCTAAGGTCTAAATTATATCATTTTAAGCTATGAATAATGAGTTTTAAGAGGGGTAAGTTCATTCTAAGCTATTCTTGTTCATGGATGCAGGCTTAGAGGGCTAGAGAGGTGATCAAGCTTAATTTCATCCAAATTCTTCTCAATTCTTCCTTGGGCAATCAGGGAAGTTGTAGAATCATATTCTCTCAGGTATGTAAGGTTATGAATGGGTGAATTTGTTCACACCCATTCCCAATCCCTCTCTAATTCATAAAAATTTATATGTTGATCCTATGAGGGTTTTAACCCAATGTATGAATTTCTTCAGTTTATACCATAGGTATGATCTAAGCATGTTTCTATTACTGAATTATGATTCATCGGCAAATTTTATAATATTTTCAATTATAATCATATTTTCAAGTTTTATAAATTATAATTCCCATCCATGAGAAGTTCATGAAAGTTGAGATTTATGATGTATGTTCAAGTATGTTGAGATATTTATGATGAAAAACATATTTTCAAGTTACCTATGTCTATGATGATGTTTTTAGGTGAATAAAGTATTTTCAAGTATGTTTAAGTATTGGGCAAGCCCATATGTTCAAGTATGATTTATGATTTCATGTCAATTATCTTACCACATGGTTTTGGATTCAAGACTCCCAATTATGTTCAGCTTGTGGTATGGTTTGAGCCAAGGCTCCTCATGTATGACTTCAGATTTTTATATGTACATGATTATTCAGCTTCATCACTAGACAATGGTGAGCTTCGTTGGAAAACGATAGAGAGCATATGCATGTTTTTGGGAGAAGTGTCTAGCACCGAGTAGGCTAAGGGTCAGTCAACCCTATACCTCAAAACTGCGCGCCAATGAAGGTATGATCAGATTATTTGGGACCCCCTTTGTGAGCTTTCCCCTTCCTAACGGGCATTCAGCTTGATTTCGATATCATGGTAGTGTCCTTAGCCCTGGCAAGGCTTTGGACGACTCTGCCCACTTGAGTGTGATAGTCGGGAACTCGTAGCTCTATCGTGGTAATTTCGATTGTATGACGAGTCTCAAATTATTCCTCATGATTTTAGTTATGCATGTTTATAATTCATGATATATATATACACACATATGTTCTAAAGCATGTTTAACCCAATGTTTACTTATGATTATCATATTTCAACTTTAGGTAATTCGATTCAGTTATGATATTCAGTTATGTTGAGATCATGATTTCAGAAAGTAGCATGCAAGCCCTACTCTTAGATTCTTATCCAGATCATGTTTTATATTATGCATGTTTTAAATGATTTTATTTATTTAAGTGATTTTACTTATCTTTCATACTCAGTGCATTCCACGTACTGACCGCATACTCTATTCTGTATCATTTTATTATACAGGCTCTGATCTTCAGACTTAGCCCCGTCACTAGCCAATTTCCGAATTTAGCATCCAGTCTTAGTTGGTGAATCCTCATCTCCCAAGGACCCTCCCTTGTCAGTTGTTTCTTACAGTTTCAGTTTCAGACTTAGAGAGTTAGTTGGGGTCTTGTTCCATCAACTCATCAGACATAGAGGCTTTTCAGACATAGTATATAATCAGCTTCAAATTCGTGTATGTATTTTAATGGTATGCTGTGTTTAGACATTCTATGATTATTATGTCAATCTTCTGCTTTTATTGATTGAGTTAGATGTATGTTCATGTCATGGGTCGACTTGGAGTCTCTCGGGGCTTGTTGTCCTGTGTCTCGTTCCGAGCCTTTGTTCAGGTTGTGACACTTGGTCTCCCTCTCCTTCTCCTCCAACTTCTCCCCCTCGATATACTGCATGAATCTTGAGTCAAGAGATCTTCATTCCATTGATGAGCATAGAAGTCCTACACTCCTGACTATTAAATTTGAGACCCTCGACATAAAATTACTCAATTGAGCCCTTCGCTCAGCAACCATCTCCATAGCGTACATTGGCAACTGAGTGAACTTCAAAGCATACTCTTAAACTGACATGTTGTTCTGCTTCACATTGATACACGAACTCATCCCGGTTGACAAGAACTGCACCTGCCCTATGACTTGCCTTCCACTACTGAAACCAAATGTAAGCTACCCCATTCTGCTGGTAGGATGCCAAATCTACTCTCTGCTCTCTTGAAACCCCCATAACTTGGGTAATCTTTTGGATCTCTTTAATAAACTCTTTTGGATCCTCATAAACCTTGGTACCATGAAACTCTAATGGGTTCATTCTAGTGAAGTCTCGCACTTTCTTTGTCGCAGAACCTCTATTGGGGTTCACAAGTGCAACTACTTGATGGTTGACCTGTGTCATCATAGCTTGGGCCAATATACTGAAGAGCAGCCCTAAACTCAACATGAATCACCTGATCATTCAAAGGATCAATTGGAGCTAGTGAGGTTGGCTTATGCCCACTCCATTGCCATTTTAGTGGCCATCGCCTTTTCTTTTTCCATTGACTCTACAAGCAGGCATTTTCTGCAAATGTGTATAGCATGAGTTAGAAGAATAGAGAGGGTTGAACTTCATCGCATGATATAGACCATGAAATAAGGGAAATTTCCAAAAATGATTAGTAGCCTGCTCCTCATAAGTGTGGTGGGCTTCACACCCATGAAAAAGACCCTACTTAACACGGCTTTCAAACACCCTGGAACAGACCTAAACCTATTGCTCTGATATCAAGTTTTTCACGACCTGAACATAGACCCTGAACGTAACATGGAAGATAGAACCATGAATGGATCCAAGCTAACCCATAGCACATGCATAACATAATTTAGAGCATAAACTAAGCAGAAACAATCATATAGCTTATCATAAGCAGAAGTCTAGGATATCATAAACGTAAATGGAGACTACAAATCAAACAGGTGAGTATCTATAAATTATGTCTAAAATACTCTACTCATAAGATGAGCTGATGGGACAACACCCCCAACTAGCTTCGCTAAATTTGAAAACGGAAAGACATTAAAAAAGCATGCATCAAAACTAACGTCCTTGGATCATGAGGACTCACCCAAACTGCTGAAGCTGGAGCAGGATAGAATCTAATGACGGGGCTAAGACTGGTCACTTGAACCTATATCATAAGATGATTGGAGAAGGATAGAATCTAATGACGGGGCTAAGACTGGTCACTTGAACCTATATCATAAGATGATATAGCACAAAATTATGCGATTAGTACTTTGAATGTATTGATTATGTAGTATAAGTAAAACATGAGAATAAGGATAATATGCTATATATCGTAATCATGAGATAGTTATAAACATGAGTTGTTCATCATAAATTAGAGCATAATGATCCAAAATATGAAAGTAAAATCATAAGGCTTAACATATTTGAAATCATAAGTAAAAGCTCATAAATTGATCGATAGGTCAGAATATTATAAAACATGATATCGTACATCTTGAATATGAACAACTTAAAATATGAGGAACAATGGAAGATTCTCATAACCGACATACTCGATGTGAGCACACAAAGAGCCCAACGTATAACCCTAGTTGGCAGGGTGTTCATACCTTGTCAAGGATAAGAACCATGAAGGCATAATATCACTCATGAGCCCATTGGGGCAAGGGAAACACTCTCTAGAAAGGACCCATGTCATACTATGGTGGAAAGTAGTTTTGAGACCTGGGTGCGCTAAACCCCAGCCTGCTCGGTGTTAAATACCACTCCCAAAATATACATAGTGTTCATATCATAATCACAAAACTTACTTGATTTTACATGGTCTAGTTAGAAATCATGATAAATATATATATATATATATATTGCATAACGTATGTGAAATAGCTATGAAAAATAATCCCAGAGATTCACAATGATACATAAGCTTGAGATTCATGAAATTCATTCATAATTGAGTCATTTATCATAACTTGAAAATATAGATTCATAAGAGCTTTTAATAGAAATCATGCAATTTAAATCATAAATTATGGATTGAATCATAAGAGAATTGAATTCATAAAAGATTATGAAATGTTTCATCAAAATTGGGTCTAACCCTAGAAATTTATAAAATAATGATTGGATATTTGAATTTATGAGATTGAGTTTGAATTAGGCACGTGGGCGGAGATCTTTCTAGGGTTTGAAACCCAAGAGAATTGGAGAAGAAGGAGAGCCTTGGTTGCTTGAGGGCTTGAGGGGATTTGATCTTCAATTTTAGATGTTAGGAATAGAATGAGGGTTAGAAATGAAAAAAAAACCCTCTAATGCACCCTTTTTGGAGCTCAAAACAACTTAGTTTAGGAGTTAAGAAGATAGGAAGTAGAGAAATGCCCTTAATAACTCGATTGGAAATTTCACCCTAACAAACCTAAGAGATCACTTAACGATCTGTTAGTCTACTTAATGGGTCGTTATCATCCACTTGTTTCCTTTGAACAAAACTTCAACTATCTGGTCCTCACTTAACACCTCCTCTTACTGATTCGTGATCACACTTAATGGATCACTCCTTTAGTCGTTAAGACTCCCTGAATCCCACATTTTTCTCCAACTCTCATCACTTAAAAGGTCACTTAATGATCTATCAAGTGTCTTAACGGGTCACTTAATGGTTTATCCTTTGATCTAGAGTAGATTTTGTTGTTTCTTCATTTTATGTCTCGGGTCTGATCTTAGAAACTTTTGGGGTGTTACATGGAGCTCCTAGAATTTTTGTACCTAAAAGTTTGAAGCCATATTGAATGTTGTATTTGAGGCATGCAATACTCAACATCAAATGACCATGGGTAGTAATTTTGAAGTGGTTTTCAATGAAGAAGAGGTCAAGATGGATTTTGAAGAGCTTAGGGTTTGCCAACCAACCAATCCAAAATTTCTAAAAGATGCCAAAATCGAAGAAATGACACTAGAGTTGCAACGAAAAGTCCATCAAATCATTTTTGAGGACTAAGGGTGAGCATTTCAAGAATGAAGAAAATCTGAAAATGAAGCGACATAGACCGCATTCCTACCATTTTTCAACATAGTGATTGGTTGAATGTGTGGATGATGAGAAAACCGAGTCTATGGAGGACCTTGGAGAGGTGGATCAAAGTATTTTCATTTTCAAGTTTGTCAAGACAGAAAGGAAAAATAACATTCCTCATTTAATGGCCAAAAAGTGCAGAATGCAATACTCGAGAGATGGCTTTCTTGTGTTCATACCACTACCTCATGAGCATCACCAAAATCTTGATTCAAAGTTGGGGCATTAGCTCATGTGCTCAAAGTGGAATGACACTTAGATTCTTAGGAGGCAACCTAGGAGATGCTACACACATCCTCCATTGTTTCACCCGCTTCTTGAGCTTTCGTCGGACTAGTGCGCCTCAAGGAGTTCTTATCCTTGCTCTTACTTTTTATACGCACTAGGGAAATTTCATATGTTTAATTTTCGGATGTATAAGGTTGTTTCCTATGATATATTACTTTTAAGGATAGTGTGTGTAGTATTCTTGCTTTTGTAGGTAGTTTAGATATAGTTGTTATTTTCTCTTTATAAATGTCGAATACTCCTTGGTTTTGTTAGCCATATTTCTTTCCTAGGAGGCTTATTTGCTATTGAATCTAGTAAAATAAAGGTAGTTAAAGTGTCCTAGTGTGTGGGCCCAATGATAGATTTCTAGGCGATATTCTTAGTACCACCCTACTAGTTGAGTCATTTTTGGTTGAATAAAATATATTCGACTTAGGTGGTGGTGGCAATTGAGTTCATAGAATGCTTGTATCATTTTTTGAAAAACTTCCCGCCCACACTCAAATTTTTTGCCACAGTTGTTTGGTATTGACACGTGTACCTTTGTTTTTGACATTTACTTGTGCTAATTTTAGGAATGTATCCCTAGTTGAGAGTAATGTGTTTATTCTATTTTATATCCATGTGTCATGTGTGGTGAAGAATTTTGTTTGTTTACTTGATTTGGTCAAACTCTAGAACTTGTCTTGCTACTTGTGCTTGAGGTAAGGATTGACTATGAGTTATGGAGATGAACATAGGCCTTTATTGTGCTTCACAATCCACTTTTGCTTAAATGAGCCAACCAAATGATGTATGTATTGTAGCCTCCCTTTTGAACTTATGACCCTTTTTCTAGATCAATCGAAATGAATGTCAAAATCAATTCTCATGTTGACCCTCTTCTACATCCATCCTCCTTGAGATTATGAAATGTGATGAAAATGATCAAAAAGGTGTAAGTTAGGTGGTAAGGTAGAAAATAAATAAAAGGAAAAAATGAATGTTTAACCATATCCCAAGGTTTGTTGAGCAAAGAGATAAAAAGAAGAAAAAAAACAAAAGAGAAAAAGAAAAAATGAAAAAGTTGAGCTCACAAAAGTACATTGGGGTATGAAAAGTTGCTTAGAAAAAAAAAAGAAAAAAAAGGGATCATAAAGTGAAAAAGGTGTGGAAATGTGATGTAGTTTTCAAGGATGGTAAATGAGTCACTAAAGACCATATTTGTTTCTTAGAAAAGCCCTTATGTAATCTCAATCTGAATTTACAAAGAGAAAGGCATTAGAGTAACTAGGAAAGCATATGGTATTTCTGACCTATCTTGTGAACTTCATTATGAGAGTTGAGTGCTTTTCTCCTCTATCTTGATCTTGCGTGTCCTTGTAATGTGTATTATCATTGCTTCTGAAAATGGATATTTTTCTTGGTCTAATTGTGAGGGCATATGGATGTTAATGGTTAGCATGTCTTACTTCTCAAATCTAGGTGCGTGCATGTTGATATGATGTCATTAGTGGAGATTGCATGCTTGGTCCAGACAGTAGTGAGAAAACTAATTTTGTTGGATAGAGGGAGTGGTTGGCTTGAAGACTACGTGCTTGTAGTTGTTTGTCAAAACCGCCATAGTCATTGCATTTTGTGATATTGGGACATTAGTTTAGGCCTAGGTTAGTTTTTCTCATTTTAGTTGATTGCGGACAAGCACTTCTTTAAGTTGGAGGTATTAATATGCTGAGAGTTTGCAACACATCTTTAATGATTTTTATTTCTTAGAGTTTTGCATGCCTTTAAGTACTAATCTAAGTCAATACTAACCCTATGATTCTATATTTCATGAACCTAATAGAAATGAAGAAAGGAGAAATCAAAATCACTAGTCTACCCAAAAACAATGCAAAGACAGACTGTCTCCTAAAAGGATTGCCTGTACTTCCAAAAGTCCAGTATTGCTTGTGTAACAACCCAAAAGTCCCTAAGACTAGACCTAAGACTCGTGAATTTAGATATTTTAACACCTCGGCCTTTTGGGCTAAGTTTGTAACCGTTCAAGGTATGTGGAAAAACCCGAGCCCGATGGATTTTATGAAAACTAGGTGTTAAGATTAATTGTTAAGTGTGAGAAGTGCATTGAATACAAATTAAGGATCATAAGGAATCTCTAACACAAAGTTGAGTTGAGAGCCTTCTTACCGATTGAGTTCTCATATAAGTTCTTGCAAGGTCTCAATTTCAAAAGACCATAACTCTTTTTCTACAAAGAGTTTTTGGGTGATTCAACACATCAAATTGAATCTCTTTGAGTCTTCTTTCCAATGCATCTTACCTTATATCAATCGATGTCCGGAGTATAAAGTTATGAGTCATTTAGTGAAATAGGAAAAAACTGCACCAGACCACATAATGATTCATCAGGTGAGCCGTTGAGTCACCTAAGGAATCTTAAGTGACCCGTTAAGTGGAAAATATTAGTGGAAAACTTGAGTTTCAAAGAGTCTTGATGACTGGTGAAGTTATCAGTTAAGTTTCATGGCGAATTGTCATGTGGAGGCGTCAAAAAAAGATCAGAAATTTGGAATTCCTTGTCAGTGGTAATGACTAGTCTTAACGACCCATTAAGTGGACTAACAGATCATTAGATGATCCATAGTCCGGAAGAGTCCATTTTCTAGCCGAGTTATTAAGGGCGTTTTCATAATTTTCTAAGCCCTTAACTCCTAAACTAAGCCATTTTGAGCATCAAAAAGGGTATTTTAGAGGGTTATTCATTCTTAACCCTCATTCTACTCCTAACACTAAATTAAAGATCAAATCCTCTCAAGAACAAATATGGTTCTTCATCACCTTCTTCCCCAAATCCTCTTAAGTCTTCAAGTAAAGTTGTAGATTCTTCAAGCCCAAGTATGCAAGATCATGAATGGAGAAAATCCTTCCACCCTCATGCTCAATTTCATCTCTAACTCATGAATTCATGTCTCCAATCTAGTTTTATAAAAATTATAGGGTTAGACCCAATTCAATGAAATTTTTTATATTTTTCTTATGGGACCAATTCCCTCATATTTCAATTGATGAATTCTGGTTATTATGGTAGATTTGACCCTCAAATTCCTTATGAATTCATGACTATAAATTTATGATAATTTTACCCAATTATGCATGATCTTATGATTTTCAAATTTATGAGCCTATGATTTCAAGTCATGATGTATTATCAAAATGTGCATGAAAGTTTATGAATCTTAAGCTTATGAATATTATGATTTCAAGTTATAAAGTTTTATTCAAGCATGTACGATTTACATGAAATTCAAGTTCAAGTATCATGGCCATCTCTATGGCATCCTTTTCATGGTTATTTCACGTATGTCGAGTATGATTATGATTTCATGTTTTAATAGCCTATGCAAGATAAAGTATATTTCCAAGATGATGACGATGAGCCATGTGCATGTTTTTGGGAGTAGTGTCTAGAACCGATTAGGCAAAGGGTTCAAGAAAACCTCGAGTTTCGAAACTACTTACTACCATAGGTATTTATCATGTTCAAGCCCTACGGGAATTCACGAGTGATATAACACCTTAATCATTCTTTGCTTTGGTAAGTCTTATGATGGCTCTGCCATTTGTGCCAGATAGGTGGGGCATCATGTAAGCTCTCTAATGATGGTGTCAGTTATGATAAGTCTCCCATTGTTCCTCATGTTTTAAGTTATTTATATTCATGACTTATGATACTATATTTTACAACATATTTGACCTATTGATCAGTTTATAAGCTTTTACTTATGTTTCCAAACAAGTTAAAGTGTCTGATTTTATTTTCAAAACCTTGAGTCATTATGTCTCAATTTATGATAAATAACTCATGTTTATGGCTATCTCACGATAATGATTCTTAGCATATTGTCCCTACTCTCATGTCAAATGCTTACTTTATACTCATGTTTTTTGACTATTGTTTTACCAGCATGTTTTACGTACCATACATACTTAGTACATCCACGTACTGACCACATACTTTTATGCTATATCATCTCATGATATATGTTCGGGTGACCAGACTCAACCCCGATGTTAGTACTACTCCCGCTCTGATTTAGTCCAGTCTCAGCCTTGGTGAGTCCTCATCATCCGAGGACCTCAGCTTTTCTTATATTGTTTTATTTCTTTCATGTTTCAGACTTTAGTAGATCTAGTTGGGGGTTTTGTCCTATCAACTTATCATATGCTTAGAGGCTTTTTAGACTAGTTGTTTTAAACTTCAGGTTTGTGACTTGTTGACTCAGTTTTTTTTCCTATTATGATATTGTAGGCTTGTGCTTGTGTTTTCTTCATGATTTACTTCTTCTTAGTTATATGCTCTTAATAATTTTAGGTATGTGTCATGGGTTAGCTTGGGCTATTCGTGGTTCCATGTCCCGTGTTACGGACAAGGTGCAGACTCGGGTTGTGACAACTTGTGTGATCCTGAAACCACTTTCATGTAGTTGGAAACAGACGAGGCAAAGGACGGACTGTCTTTTCAATATATGCCATCTTCCAGAAGATGGATCACAAGACTAAAAATCATTATTGTCAAAGGACGATGCAAAGGATGGTCTGTCTTTCACAAAGATGGTTTGTCAATCAAGGGATGAATAGAGGCCAGATAGAAGCCAAATTTAAGTGACGACTCAAAGGACCTGGGACCCTCTGATTTCAAATGAATTGAGATTTTTAAGGCTTACTATAATAAGTTTTCTTTCTTTCTTTTTCAGATATAGTTCATAATAGATATATAGATAGTTATAGATAGAGAAATAGATAGTTTTCAATAGATAAGTAGAGCAATATTGTAATTGAAGATTGAAGATCAAAATTATCAATACATGTTTTCTTATCCTAATTATGATTTCATTGGTAATAATATTCAATTACATGCTTCTTCTCTTTTTGTTATGGGTAACTAAACCCAAATCTAAGGTTGTGAATTCTAATAATCTCAATTGAGTAAAATTGAATGTGCGCTTAAGAATATTTGATTGATTTTGGGATTGTAAAGTGTGATTGATGATGAAAGTAATTCAGTCTTGCCCAATTGCCTTTATTGGGCTTGAAAGAGACAATTTATATTGGGTTAGCATCATTCAACAGTACTCAAGGCTCTAACCCTTGTTTAATGGGTTCACCTAGACATAGGATGAATCCAATTGGCAAAATGCAATTGGGTAGAAAAAAATTCTCTTTAATTTGATAAAATTGTGGTAGATTGATACCATTGGTGTAATTGAAAGATACTCATTAGTTTCCTAAGTGATTTCTTGCATATTCATCAAAAGTCTTCTCAATTTGCCCATATTGAGTGATTTAGGAGGATCGATCTATATTTGGGGTCATTTACCTAGTGTTTATCTTTACTGATTACAATCTCAAGTATTTACATACTTAGTTGTAGCTATATTTCTCTTAACTCTAATTTAAATAGCATCGAAACTCTCAAATCTGAATTGAATACTGCTAGAGAGTTTGGGTCTACTAAAGTTCCAATGAATTCGACCGCAACTATTAGTTGGGTATTATATTTTCATCGACTACGTACATCTCCACATTGGAGTGGATATGGAAGACAGTTAGGATGCAGCAGGAGACGCGAATTAGAATTTTGTGTTTCAGTTTATTTTAGGACCCATTTCCTATTCTAAAAAGGATTCCTTATTAAAAATACCTAGGGGTAATGTTTTGGACATTCTACCTAAGAAAATAAAGGTTCTCTCTCAAAGAAAAAAATTCCACCCTCTTTTTCCCTAATCCTTCACCGAGAACGCTAAATTTAGGGTAAAAATATGAGATTTCCACTAATTTCATGGCAGCAGCTTGGCTCCTAGGTAGGTTATCATTTACTTTGAGTTGAGACTTTGATCAGGGAATCATATACATGTTTAAAATTGATGGGTATAGGTGTATATATATATATATATATATACACACACACACAAAAGACTAGAATTAAATGTGATTAACATAAGAAAAGTGGATTTGATAATGATGGAATAGAGGGGGAGGTAGTAAGTCCTATTTTGTTCAATATTGATGTCGTATATTTTGATAGTAAATTCACTCTTGTAGTCTTAATGAAAAGATAAGTAGTACTAGAGATATAATTATTCTAAAAGAGAAATTCAAATGGAAGAAAGAAGCAAGTAATGATAGAGACCATAGTTAATTATTCACGAACTTAAGGTGAGCTTGGGATAGAATAATTATTGTAGACTTTGTGAGAACTACTAGTGATATAATAATTTTTATTATAATGAACATGTACTCACGAGTAAGTTCACCCTTAAAATGGAATTGGTAGTGCTATTGTGAGAATATATGATGAATATTGTTGTCAATTATTAGTCCTTATATAGCTGGATTGTAATGATTGAATTGATAAATTGGTTAAGTTTATGTTGTATATATTTATTTGTGATAAAAAATTGTGACTAGACAATGTTATTGAAATAAACCACAAAATTGTTTTAAGTTTGTGAATATAATTTATAATTTTGATGTGCATTTGTGATAATCAATGAATACCTACTATTATTGTCTTGTGTGATGATTCAATAGAGAATATACTAAGGTATGATGAGGATGATTGATCAATACATCATTATTTGGATATGAGAGGCTCGTCTCTGAAGTGAGCATCCAGACGAGCTATTGTGTACTAATTGAGGATTATACCATTATTCTGATATAAGAGGCGCGTGTCCGAATGAGCATCCAAACAAGCGGTTGTGTGATAATTTAGGAATATATCATTACATTGATTAGGGCTCTTGTACATGTCTAGAATAGATCCTTGGGTAAAATGTTGTTTAGAGTTTTGTATGTAAATAGGGTGTTCCAGTTATTCATTTATGTTTAATTTTAACTATGAAGTCTATTGAGAAAAGTGGTATTTTAAAATAGGATTCTCCTATTGGACTAGAATCGAATATGTGCCTGCAAAATCCTCCTAATTAGGTCATGAAAAAATGTCTTATTAAAAATATTTAGATATAGTTTCTCATGGGTCAATCTGAATTGCATATCAACTCAGTTTTAAAATGGATTGAATTAATCAAATCATTAATATTTACCTTGCCCAAATCTAAATGGATTGAGCGAATCATAATTTAATTGACTGATTTTGCTACTCCTAAAATAAAATGTAAGTATTAAACTCAATTAACTGTCAAAGTTCCAATGTTGATCCTATGTTAACATTTTCTAATGGTTTTATGGGAATTATAGTCAATCACAAAAATTTGAAGATGGACTTCTGCAACTGTAAGAATTAGATTCTTCATATTATCATGCTTATATCACTATCAACTGCAGTGCCACTGTCACGACCTTGGACGACATACCATACTTGGTGCCACAAGTGGCTCCAAGCGAACCCATGGTCTGTGACCACACTGGTAACTAAATAAACATACGCAGAAGCTAGGAAAAATAAATATCCAAATACAACTGATTTGGAAATAGTAAACATAATTGTACTGAATACTAAACATCTGCTTCTGAAAACTAACTACTAACTGATGAGTTGCTGGGATAAGCCCTCATCTAACTCTAAAATATGTCTAAATAAGAACTAACTGAAAAGAAAATATCATCCTCAGAAGATGAGGACTCACCAAAATAATGTTGCTGCTGAAATCATTGGAGGGAACTACTGACGATGATGAGACAGAGAATCTACACCTGTATCATAATACGATAGAGCATAGAATAAGCAATGAACTGAAATAATATGAAATGACCAACCGACATTGTATACTAATAAGAGCTGAGCTATAACTGATATGGTCAATAATGATCCTAAATGACATTCATAAACATGTCCTAGAACTGAGCTAAACTAAACTAAACTGAACTGAAACTATACCGACAAGTGGGAGAGTCCATAACCGACATATAACCACGTGAGCTAAACGTGGAATCCGATGTATACACCCCATCGGAGAAAGCCCACTGTACCTTTCCAGGGTACAGTGGCTAAGTTCGGTGATTGATGAAGGGTGTACTTACACACTTCATAGACGTATTTTTCCCACACTTTACTATGATTTGAGAACAAATTATGTGTGTTTTAATGTGTTTATGTTACATATTTGTGAAAATGGATAACACACGTGATGAGATGTTTTAGGGCTTAAAATGATGGATAACACATGTGATGAGATGTTTTAGGGCTTAAAATGATGAATTTGAAGGTATTTAAGGCTTATAGATCAAGTATGAAGACGTGGGATCGAAAGATGCAAAAATTGAAGTCCGCACGGCGTTGACACTACCATGCGCGAGGCAGCCCTCCTTCAGCGCTATGTTTGGCGCGCGGTAGCCCTCCTTTAGCGCAATAATAGGTACAAGGCGCCAGCATTTCTCAGTAGGGGCAGGCATGAGGCGCCCCAACGTTGGCGCACAGACACACGCGATGCAGCACTTCTCCCGCGCGATGGAAGGTGCATGGCAGCTTCCTTCCGCACGTGTTAGCATGTGCTACACAGCACTAGACGCGGCAGTGGAAGGAGGCGACGCGGCAACGAGTTTCCAACACCAAAAATTGGTTTCCTACATCAACTAGGAAGAGTAAATTAACAAATACCAAGCCAAATTCATCAAGGAACAAGGAAGACATAAATCTACTATAAATACCCCTTTATTTTCATGTAATAGCCATGAAGTTTTAAATTGAGTTTTAGATGAAGTTTTGAATGAATCTTTGAGTATCAAGCTTCAGATCAAGTTTCAAGTTCAAAAGTCTTCAAGTAGGATTAGAGTTTTAAGTCTCAAGTTTTTAGATTCAAGTTTGGTGTCTTACGTTTGGAACTTCGAGAAGATTGTTGAATTGTGCTTTTTTATTGTTGCAATAATCAAGTGAGTTTCTTCCTATAAATGTTTTAAGTATTATTTTTTGCTTTTATTTATGAAATCTATTAATTTACTTATGAACATGATAGGCTAAAACCACCACAACTAAGGTTGTGGGAACCATGAAAAATTAACGTACATAGGTAAAATACTTAGTGATTCTTGAATGGAGTTTATGCATGTATTGTTTCTTCCTTCATTTTAATTAATTTTTAACGGTTGCAAACGTTAGAACTTGCTTTATTCTTACTTACTGGACCAAGGAGGTAATGAATGGGAAAAGGGATTAACAACAGAGATTTGACACTATCAACCCTCATTTAATAACTTGAACTTGTCCGGGGATAGCTAATCTGATATTAAGTGTATGGGTCAACTAAAGTACACCGGTAGACGGACCAAGTTGCATGGTGAAAATCATCTAGATAGGGGACCAACCATTTGGGTGAACCTAACTTACCAATATTGCATGCTAAGCACCAAAATAGATCACTAGTATAAAGCGTCTTGTGGTTATGAAGTCATGGGGAATACTTACCCTAGTTAGTTGCATTGATTTGGAATCAACCTTAACAATTTCTCAACATTGTTATTTATTACTTTTACAAATTCCCCCTCTTAGTAAATAATTAACTAAAAAACTTAAGCACTAGCGTTCTTCTACATTCTTTCGTATTCTCTGTGGGATCGACCCCAACCTCTAGTTGGGTTCTTTTTGATAACTCTCAAATTCACACTTTTTAACAAAGTATGAAGTGGACGTTGTATCGAGCCATTGGATTCACTGCCCCTTTCATACTTTTAGATTCCCTTCCCACGACTCGACAGGATGAGTCGTTCTTCCCAGCAACGATCCGTTGTAACATCTGTGGTTCCCCCTTCCAGTTCTGTACCAGTCCTTCCCATGAGCCTCACCATGACTCGTTACTTCCTCCAACAAGTCATGGTTTGCTTCCGTTATGTAGATAGGAGAATATTGACATTTCTTCCCACGACTGGTGGCAACCACCCGTTACTTCTCACGACTTCCCTTTAGGCTTAGGACTAGTCCTCACCACGACTTCCCACAACAACTCATTGTAATGAACAATGAGTCATTACTTCGATCGTCACTACCAGCTGTTACCAGGCCAACCATCCAACGACTACTTCCCACGGCTCGTTGGTTGGACCAACAATCCTTTGGGTCATTCGTTCTGTGGGATTTTTTCCCAATTTCAGCCAACTCCCATTTTTAAATCTCGGGTCTAATCTTAGGCACTTTCGGGGTATTACAATATCTCCCCCTTGGGAATATTCATCCTCAAATGTGGGAAACATACAGAAAACATAGAAATGCAATCATCATATTTAAATACTTATCATTTAAATCAAAAACTACCGGAATGACTATCTCCGTTTCAAACTACATAGCTAAACTGAATTCATGATTTATATACACATCCATATACATAAAAGAAACTTGAACACATGAAATGAACATGAAAACTGAATAGAGTTTTTGGGCAAAAACTTATACCTCAAGCTGGAATTGAGCCAGTAGAGAATAAATGTGGGTATATAGCCATCATATCCACTTTGGTTTCCCACGTAGCTCCCTCAACATGTTGATTCCTCCATAACACTTTAAGTGAAGCTACTTCCTTGATCCTTAGACTTCAAACCTGAAAATCCAATATTTCCACCGGGACCTCCTCATAACTAAGGCTGTCTTCCACACCAACACTGTCTACCAGGACAACTAGAGCTGGATCACCCAAACACTTCTTTAATTCTGAGGGCAACACATTCATATGTCACCTTGCCAACCCGTTTCACAATCTTGTAGGGGCCAATATAACGGGGCCGAGTTTTCCTTTCTTTCCAAACCGCATTACCCCCTTCATAGGAGATACCTTTAGAAGCACCTAATCATCAACTTCAAATTCTAATTCTCTCTTACTCACATCGTCATAGGACTTTTGGTGACTCTGGGAGGTTTTCAGCATGTCCCTTATCAATTGAACCTTCTTCATAGCCTCATGAACCAAATCTGGTCCTACCATCACTGTTTCACTAACCTCATACCAACCAATCGGAGATCTACATCTTCGCCTATAGAGAGCGTCAAATGGAGCCATCTATATGCTGGAATGATAGATGTTACCGTATGCAAACTCGATAAGAGGCAAATGATCATCCCAACTACCTTTGTTCGATTACATATGCTCCCAAAATGTCCTTGAGAGTCTGAATTATCTGCTCCGCTTGTCCATCCGTTTGCAGGTGAATTGTTGTGCTAAGCTTAACCTGAGTACCAAGACCTTTTTGAAACGACATCCAAAATTGAGAGGTAAATTGGGTACCCCTTTCTGAAATGATGGATAAGGGAACTCCATGCAACCAAACTAGCTCTCATATATATAGTTTGGCATAATCTTCCACCAAATTCATGGTATTGACTGGTAAAAAGTAGGCAGATGTTATACCCCGTGAGATTTCTGGCACCTAGATGGCCTATTCTTGCGTTGGTTAAGCATATTTGGAAGCCATACGTGCTAGAGAAAGGCCCGGGGAAAAGACTGGACGAGAAACCTGTCAAACCATCGCGGAAGGAGCCGAGGCAGAGCCCCTCCGCGATGGCAACGTGTCACGAAGGTGGAGCCTCCGCGTTGGCTCCATGACACGTTGGGCTTGTCCAGGCCCAAGTATATAAAGCCCCACTTCGGTTTTAAATTATATCCTTCATCATAATTTCCAGAGAGAACGCAGAAACAGAGAGAGACAAAGAGGGGATATATATATTTGTTCGATTACGCTGCCAAACGTAGTCCAAACTCAAATTAACCTCAGGTACCGATGTATTTAGCAGCAGAGAGCATTCCTACGGATTTAGTTTCGCGAAATACGGCCGACGAATCGTCGAGCTACCGGGCTAAGGTAAGTAGAATTGCTCCAAACTAGTGTCTATGTGCTCCTAGCTGTGAAGTGAATACTTCTCCCTTCTGGACTTTTGAAAAATAGCAAGTTTTCGACCGTCTTTCGATAAGCCTAAGTTTAGGCTATAATTATATCGAAAGTGACGTCGTTCTTCAGAATAAAGTTATATTTAGTATTAATTGACGTATATATGAATGCAGTTGGGAGAAATAGCTGGAGTACTGACCGAGCCTCGTCCGACAGTCGGATAACTCGAGGTTAAGGTATGTGAAGCTGTTCTTCTGCAAGTTAGTAAGCCTTAGCTTAATAAATCATAGTAAACTCCGTATTTGTAACTCTCGGAGTTGAATATTGAGAATCAAGTAAGTCTAATAGATTATGAGTTGTGTTACTGTAGCGTATTCAGTCCGATAGTTAGAAAAGCATGCGCCGAAGGGCGAGTTAGCATCCCAGATTCAGTATAGCTTATTATGTGATTAGCAAGCATGTTGTAGAATAAAAAGAGATAGATTTTCAGAATAAAAGTTAGTAAAGAAAGATCAGATAGACAGACAGTTATGGCTACATATTAGCCATTCAGACAGATAGTATCCTGGCTACAGATTAGCCACACAGTTAAATAAAGATTTCAGAATCAGTATAATACAGAAAGAGATCAGAATAAGAAATCAAATTTCAGATAATCTTTTTAAGTTATACATGCTTGTTATTTATATGTGCTATTGTTTGTTGAGACTTGATATGGAGTGAGGGCACCTTATTGAGCGTCCTCATTGCCCCGAGGTTGGTAATCGTGTCGCCCACTGAGCGGGTGGGTTTACGTCTCTCCAAGGAGTGGCATGTCGTCCCCAGCTTGGACGAAGATGGGATGAAGCTTTCCCCATAGCAGTCTGATCAGCATTACAGGTGCAGCTCCGGTATCAGATAGCCTTGTTGAGCTGTGTCTAGGGAATCAGACCCTATCTGTTACTGTCTGTACATTCAGTTATTATAGGTGTAGCTCCGGTTTCAGATAGCCCCGTAGAGTTGTGTCCGGGGTTCCAGACCCTATCTATTACTGTTTACACAGGAGTCCTCCGGACCCAGACACGGTTGCTTATATCGGAGGCTATGGCCCAAGCCGGAGACCCAGAGGGCCGGTAGAGGAGCTCCGAAGTGAGTAAAAGAGTGGAGTGACTTATTTTTGATTGGTTTTGACCCGGGTAGGGGTATATAGATTGTTTGCTTGTTTGGCATCGTCCGGCTTATGGGGGTTGGTATCAGCTCTTGTTTGCTATATATGTATATATGTATTTATGTGCTACATGCTAGTTAATAGGCAGCAGGCCGCCGCGTCCATAGGTACGCTCCTGCCCTATCACAGCACAGGAAGTCTGATTCAATTCATATCAGCTCTTACAGATTCAGTATTCCCTTGCTATTCAGAATCGCTAGTTATGTTATTGTATTCAGTTATGTTATTTCAGTTGCTTTGCATACTCAGTACCAGCGGTACTGACGCCCGGTGGGGCGCTGCATTACTTGCCTGCAGGTACTCCTAGACGAGGAGGCGATCCCTCGTGATCCTAGCCAGCGCAGAGTCATCAGCTCCTGTCATCCGGAGCGTGATATCTCAGAGGTTTATATCATTTCCTTTTGTTGTACAGTATGGGTAGGCCGGGGCCCTGTCCCGACCATCTTATCAGTATTCCTAGAGGCTTGCAGTCTGTATATATTTCCCTGTGGTCAGCTGAGCCGGTCGTGTGAGGCCGTGCAATTGTTATAGCTGTTTAGCATTTCAGTTTATGTTGGTCGTGTGAGGCCTCAGTTGACAGTAGTGGTGACCTTGCCGACCACGTAGTTGTTCAGTATTCCTTTTGTTGAGTCCCAGATGACTAGACAACATGGTGGCCTTGTCGGCCCGCATAGGTTCCTTGTTACGAGTATGTTTCTGGTTAGCTGTTATTACAAGTACGGGTGGCTATAGGCCACTTGGCCGGAGGCTGTGTTTACAGCCGTTATATAGCCCTTTGTTTTTAGAAATCCGAGTTAGAGCCAGCCAAGCACCAGATGTGCTCAGGCTCAGTAGTCTAGCAGTTCAGGTCCTACTAGGGCAGCAGGTGCCAGTCATACCCCCCAAGGCGGGGCGTGACAGCAGCCTTGGTCAGCCTATCTACCACAACCCAAATGGAGTCATACTATCGGCGAGTACGAGGTAAACCTGTGATTGAATTCATATTAATTTCTTCCCACTTCCAAGTAGGAATATTAATGTCCTGAAGCAAACCTCCCAATATCTAATGCTCGGCTTTCACTTGTTGACAGTTTGGACACTTAGCCATAAATTCTTCTATGTCCTTCTTTATGTCATTCCACAATAGATTTCCCATATGTCACAGTACATCTTGGTGGCACTTGGATGGATAGAATACCTGGATCCATGAGCCTCATGCAACATCCGTCTCCTCAAATTTTCCACATTCAAAATGCATATGCGACCCTAGTACCAAAGTACACCATATTCCCCTTTGGAGAAGACCTCTACCTTCTGATTTTGAACGGTTTCCTTCAACTTTACAAAAATCGGTTCCTCATCTTTTGTAGCTTTTACATCAATCACCAAGGACGATTCTAATCCATTCTGAACTGTAACACCGCCATCGGTCGAGTCAACCAACCTAACTCCCAACCTTGCAAGTCGATGCACATCCTTCACAAGCTCCTTCCTCCCTTCATCCACATGAGACACACTCTCCATAGAGAGTCTACAAAGTGCGTCTGCTACTACATTAGCCTTGCCCGGATGGTATAGCACACTCATATTGTAGTCCTTGAGTAACTCTAACTACCTCCTTTGCCGAAGATTGAGATCCTTTTGAGTAAACACATATTGTAAGCTCTTATGGTCCGTAAACATATCCAGGTGGACCCTATACAAATAATGTCGCTATATCTTTAAGGCGAATACCACTGCGGCCAATTCAAGATCATGGGTTGGGTAATTCTTCTCATGAAGTTTTAGTTGTTTGGAGGCGTATGCTATAACTTTCTCGTGCTGCATCAATACACGCCCAGGTCCGATCCTTGAAGCATCACGATACACTACGAACCCATTAGTACCCTCAATTAGGGTCAACACCGGTGCTGAGGTAATCGAGTCTTCAACTCTTGGAAGCTCTTCTCACAAGCCTCTGACCATTGGAATTTCACCTTCTTCTGGATCAATTTGGTCAAAGGTACTGCAATCGATGAGAAACCTTCAACAAATCTCCAATAATAGCCAGCTAAACCCAAGAAGCTTCGAATATTTGAAAGATTCACTGGTCTGGGCCAATTCATCACCGCTTCTATTTTCTGAGAGTCCACATGTATGCCCTCACTTGATACCGCATGGCCCTAAAACGCCACAGAGTTCAACCAAAACTCACACTGGCTGAATTTAGCATATAATTGGTGATCCTTGAGGGTCTACAACACCACCTTCAAATGAGCGGCATGCTCCTCCTCACTCCGAGAGTATATCAAGATGTCATCGATGAACACAATCACGAACATGTCTAGGTATGGCTTGAACGCCATGTTCATCAAGTCCATAAAAGTTGTAGGAGCATTCGTTAGTCCAAAAGACATAACTAAAAACTCATAATGATCATACAGCATCCTGAAGGCTGTCTTCAGGATATCGCTCTCCCGAACACTGACATGATGGTATCCGGATCTGAGATCTATCTTCGAAAAGCACTTGGCACCCTAAAGCTGGTCAAATAAATCATCAATCCTGGGTAGAGGATACCTTTTCTTAATGGTGAATTTGTTTAATTGCCGATAATCAATGCACATTTGAAGGGAACCATCTTTCTTTTGGACAAATAAGACTAGTGCACCCCATTGAGACTTGCTCGGTCTAATGAAACCCTTATTTAACAGGTCCTTCAACTGTTCCTTCAACTCCTTTAGCTCGTCAGGAGCCACTCTGTAAGGAGGGATATATATAGGTTGCGTGTCAGGAAAAAGGTCAATACCAAAATCAATTTCCCTCTCGGGAGGAATACCCGGTAAATCATCACGGAAAGCATTTGGGTATTCACACCCAATTGGAACTCATTAGATAGTCGGGGTCACGAACACAACATCCTTAACCTAATTAGATGATACATAAAACCCTTGGAAATCATCTTCCTATCATTAAGATAGGAAATAAAATGACCTACAGGCGCGGCCAAACTACTATTCCACTCCAAGACTGACTCACCCAGAAAGAAGAACTCCACCGTACAGTTTCTACAATTAACAGAAGCATAACACGCATACAACCAGTCCATGCTAAGAATAATATCAAAGTCAGTCATGGCTAACTCTAAAAGGTCTTGCAGAGGTGAATTTATGTAATACAGTGATCGGGCACCTTCTATACACCTGCCTAGCTACAACCGAATCACCAACAGGAGTAGAAACTAAAAATGGTTTTAACAGAATTTCGGGACTAACTCCAAAGCTACTAGCAATATAAGGTGTCACAAAAGACAAGGTAGCCCCTGGATCTAACAAAGCATAAGCATCAAGGTGAAACACTCATAACATACCAATGACCACATCCGGGGAAGTTGCCTGCTCCTGACGCGAGGCGAGGGCATAAAATTTGTTTGGGGACTATTCACCACCCCCACTTGTAGATACCCCCTACGGAGTTGAACGTGATGGAGCTACTGCTGACCTGGTATTTTGTGCACGGCCTCTATCATCATCCTGTCTAGTAAATGGACATGTTCGGCGCATGTGGCTGGATCTACCACACCCATAGAATATATCTGAACGGAACAAGCACTACAAGGCATGACTTTTGCCGCACTTCCCGCAGGCTGGAAAGGTGTGCTCTACTTGTGTGCCCCTATGGTCCCTCAATCCTGAAGGCCTGATCCTCTGATCACCCTTGGGTTTGGATGGAACACTAGCTGATGTTGGTGCTGGTGCTAGTGACCTCTACTAAAACCGAGGGCGGTGACCACCTCTAGACCTATGATGAGTAAACCCATGGCTATATGTCTTAGCCCTTTTGGCCTCTCTCTCCCTCGTATGAGCCTCCTCTATCTGTAGGGCGTACAAAACTATCCGAAGGAAATCCATGTCCTGGTGGAGCATAGTGGTCCTGCAATATTTATCCAGTAGCCCACCATACCATGAATAAATCGGCTCACCCTTGCCCTCTAATCAACCACTAACTCAGGGGAATACTTTGACAAGTGAGTGAACTCGAGAGCATACTCCTGCAATGTCATCCTCCCCTACTTCAGATTTACGAACTCAACTGCCTTCATCTCCCTCATCTCACGAGGGAAGAACCGATCCAAGAATGCAACATGGAACTCCTCCCAAGTGACCGGGCCTGCCCCGGTGGTCCTGCTATCTTTCCATTGGCGAAAATAAATGTGCGCGACCTCTTTCAACTGGTACGAAGCCAACTCCGCGCACTCAACTCCATTCACCCCCATGACTTGTATGATCTTCACAATCTCAGCTATGAACTCATGCAGGACCTCATCTACTTCTGACCTGAGGAA
Organism: Datura wrightii; assembly: GCA_035772735.1. Lineage (NCBI taxonomy): Eukaryota > Viridiplantae > Streptophyta > Magnoliopsida > Solanales > Solanaceae > Datura > Datura wrightii. Next base: position 47,605,957 of record JASDFA010000016.1, on the reverse strand, counting down.
CTCTAGTGGGTTCATTCTCAACAAATCCCTGACTCGAGCCGCCGCATTGCCATTTTTCGTAACATGGACAACTTCCTGTTGATTGACCTAACTGGTCAAGGCCTATGCGAGCATCTGAATAGCTTCCCAAAACTCAGCACGGGCAACTGGTTTTGGTGCCTAGTGCTCCTGAACTGGTGGGGCCTGCTGGTGCCCATTCCAGTTTCCATCCTCATAGCCGTCTCCGTTTCCATTCCTCCTACCATTCATTCCTCGGGGGGCATGATTCTGCAATCGCGAATTGCATGAATTAGAAGGATAGAGAGACATTTTATCGCACGACATGGATCATGAAAGAAGGGAACATTTCCTAAACGTCTCGTAGCCTCTTCGTCATAAGTGTGATGCGCTTCACACCCATGAAAAAGACTCTACTTAATGTGGCTTTCAGACACCCTAGGACACTTCAAACCTATTGCTCTGATACCAAGTTTTTCACGACTCGAATGTAGACCCGAATCATAACACGGGACAACGAGCCCTGAGAGACTCCAAATCGATCCATGGCATGAACATTCATTTAACTCCATATCATTAAAGTGGAATACTTAACATAACGATATAGAGGAAGCATAAACATAACATAACATGATAAGCGGAACATACTACATATATAACAGCCGAGTACTACATATAGTCTGAAAGCCTCTATCGTATCAGATGGGTTGATGGGAAAACATCTCCAACTAACCCGACAAAATTGAAAACTAAAAGGAACATCAACATCTAAAACATATGGTCCTCGGAGAATGAGGACTTACCAAGTAGTTCAATGCTAAACTCTGAGATGGACTACTGACGATGCTGGATCTGAAGATCGGAGCCTGTATCATAAAATGATACAGCATAGAGTGTGCGGTCAGTATGTGGAATGTACTGAGTATACAAGGTAAATAAAATAGACATTTAAAAATACATAAAAGCTATAAATGATCATAAGAGTGGGAAAACATGCTTGTATCATAAATATCATAAGGTAACATAAGGCTCAAGGTTTTCAAATCGTACTATCTGGCACCGGCCGCCACCTACACTAGAAGATGCACCCTGTTGAGATGGGCGAGCTGCTAGAACTACTATAATGGTGGTTGGGGCACGGCTTCTACCATCACCTGGCTCAGCTAAAGGACAGTCTCTAAGATTATGACTGAGTTTACCACACCCGAAATAAGCATTTTAGCCAACTAAGCATCCCTCGGGTGGTTCTTACCGCACTTCTTGCGAGTTGGAAAAGTGCACTCCCCAGATATGCTCACCTGAGCCCTAGAGCCTGATGCTCCACCTCTTTGATCACCTCAAGGTTTGGATGGAACGTTGGCTGATGATGGAGCTAGGGCTGACGACCTCTAATGGGACTGAGGGGATGTCCACCATCGGATCTCTACTGAGAGTACCCATAGCTCCCTATCCTGGCTCTCTTTGCCTCTCTCTCCGTTTTCTTCATCTGCTCAGCCTCTATATGCTTGGCATATATCATCAATCAGGAGATGTTTATATCACTGATCAGTATGGCAGTCCTGCACTCTTGACCAATAAATTCGCAATCCCATTAATGAACCTTCTTATATGAGCCCTCGGTCCACAACCATCTCCAAAGCATACTTGAAAAGTTGGGTGAACTTCAGGGCATACTCCTAAACAGTCATGTCATTCATCTTCAAGATAACGAACTCTACTAGCTTTGCTTCCCTCAACTCTTGGGGAAATAATCAGTCCAAGAAAGCCATAACAAACTCATCCCAGCCAGTGGAGACAGCATTAATTCCCCTGCTCTCCTTCTACTATTGGAACCATATATGAGCAACCCCATTTCGCTGGTAGGAGGCCAAGTCCGCACTTTCCTCTCCTATAACACCGATAATCTGGGTAATCTTCTGGACCTCCTCCATAAAATCATGTGGATCCTTTTCCACCTTCGACCTATGAAACTCAGGCGGGTTCATCCTATTAAAGTCTCGTATGCTGGTTGCCGCTGCATTTCCATTTTAATTCATATAGGCAACCGCCTGCTGGTTGACCTGCACTGTCATAACCTGGGCCAACATCTGAAAAGTAGCCCTGAACTCAATATGAGTAACATGCTCGTACAAGGGATCATCCGAAGCTGGTGGAGCTGGCTGGTGCCCATCTCCATTGCCATTGCCATTTCTTTTTCTATTGACTCGGTGAGGAGGCATATTTCTGCAAGCGCATATAGCATGAGTTAGAAGGATAAAGAGAGTTGAACTCCATAGCATGAGATAGAATCATGAAAGAAGGGATGTTTTCCTAAAATGTCTAGTAGCCTCTTTCTCATAAGTGTGGCGCGCTTTACACCCATGAAAAAAGACACTACATAATGCGGCTTTCAGAAACCTTAGGACATACCAAAATCTTATGCTCTGATACCAAGTTTTTCAGGACCCAACCATAGACCCCGAATGCAACACGGGACCTAGAATCATGAAGGGCTCCAAGCTAACTCATGGCACATACATAGTATGAAAGAGAGCATATCGAAAGTGGAAATGAATCATGACATGAGATAAGTGGAAGTCTAAATATATCATAAGGCATATATGGGAAAAACAAGTCTGAAATGCTGAGTCATCTAACATACTGTCTTTAAATCCTCTAATCATAAGATGAGTTGATGGGACAACATCCCCAACTAGCTCACTAAGTCCGAAACTGAAGACAAGAACATAACATCAATAACTGATAAACTTCCTCAAAAGATGAGTAATCACCCAAATGGGAACTGAGTTGGACTGCTGGGGGAGCAAGACTAATGACGAGGCTGAGATTGGTTGCCTAAACCTATACCATGAAATGATATAGCATAAAGTATGGTGAATACTTTGAATGTATGTAGAGTAAGTAAAACATTTCGTTAAATCAGTGAAAGAGAGGTAATGAGTATAAGCTCGTATAAAACATGAGATTCAATCATAAACTTAACATGAAGGCTAAAGGTCTGCAAAACTATAAAATAAAGTTGATCACGACTGAATTCATAGGTAAAAACCTCGTAAAGTATATTTCTGAGTCAAATAATCATAAGTCATAAAATCATAAATTGTGATCATGAATACACACACACACACACACATATATATATATATATATATATATAAACTAAGGAATAATGGGAGATTCTTATAACCAACATACCCTACATGAGCATACATGGAGCCGAATCTATAAAACCCTAATCGAGAGGGTGTCCATACCTTTCCAAGGATAGGACCATGAAAACGTAAGATATCACTCATGGGTAGCCCATTCGGGCATAAGAAACACTCTCGTGGAGGACCCCATCATGGGTACGTTGGCACATAATTCTAAAAACTGATGGATTCACTAGAACCCCAACCTACTTGATGCTAAATACTACTCCAAGAAAAATATAGTGCTTATATCATAATAATGGAAAATGGGACTTACATGGCTAGTTTAAATCATGAAATCCATAACATATTAACATATGTGAGCTAGCTATGAATATAGTGTCGAAGATTGGCCATGATACATAGACTTGAATTTCATGAAAATCTTGCATAACGTGGTGAAATCATCATATCTTGTAAATCATGGGTTCATGAGTAATTCTAGTAGGAAACATGCATCATAATCATATTTTATAGCTTGAATCTTGAAAGATCTTAAATCATAAGAGAACCATAAAATTTCAAGCAATTTGGGTCAAACTCTAGAAGTTCATAAAATTATATTTGAGACTTTAAACTTATAGATTTATAAGGTATTTGATAAGGGAAATGTAGTCATAATCAAAGAAACATCAATTGAATTGCAAGGAGACTAATTTCATGGAATAACATGACAAAATTCATCTCTAAGAAATTTAGCCCTAGGTTTTGAAAATTAGTCATGGGACGTGGGGATCATGATTTCAACTTGAAAAGGGAATGAGGGTGGTAGAAAGCACTCAATCATAGCCCTACATACCTGGGTAGATGATCTCTTGACTTGTCTTTCAAATCCAAGAAGGATTTGAAAAGAATTAATGAAGAACCCTAATCTTAGCTTGAGAGGATTTGATCTTTCTGATGGGGGGTTAGGAGTAGATTGAGGATTTAGACTAAGTAAAACCCTTATGTTCTCCCCTTAGGAAACCCAAAATGACCTCATTTAGGAGCTAAAAGTATAGGAAGTTACAAAAATACCTCCAAAAAACACATTTAAAATTCTGTTCGACCAGTATTACGACTCGTCCTACGACCCATAGGTCCTCACCACTACTAGTACTATGTCTCGTGGTTTCAGGCCCTTCCTTTGACCATTCTTTGAAATTCATGCCATAGGTACCTTCCACATTCCATACCATCCTACCATGGGTCGTATCAATGCTCGTGGTTCCTCACATCATCTTAGAACACTGATCTAAATCCCTTTCTACGACCCAATATCATGACTTGTACCATCTGGGTATGAACCATAAGTCCCTGTCATGGATTCAATCGACATCCATAGACACTAGAATACAGCTAGTGCAACGATTCGTATCACGCAATAACGAGTCGTACTGTGGCTTGTACTCAGGCATTTTCTAGTTCCTATGCATAATCAACTTCTAACCCTCAATTCTAGTCTTAGGGACTTTTTGGGTGTGACATTATCTACCCCCTTGAGAACATTCATCCTCAAACGAAGACTAAATAAGCTAAAAAGGTAGGGAAGGAGCTGCAACCCCAAAACTGAAAGCTATAAACTGAATACTGATAGAGTGACTGACACCGGACTAAGGTACATCACTAAACTAAATTAATGAACATGCATGCATACTATGACATGAAAGGAACTGAGAGAAATTAACTTGACCTGAAACTGAATAGATTACTAAGGAAAAAACTTGTACCTCATGCTGGGGCTGAGCTAGAAGAGAAAAGATGCGGGTATCTAGTCATCATATCTGCTTTGGCTTCCTAGGTAACTCCCTCAACAAGTTGATTCCTCCACAAAATTTTCACTAAAGCTACCTCCTTGTTCCTCATCTTCCGAACTTGAATATCAAGGATCTCAACAAGAACCTTCTCATAGGTATGTCAATTCATCATCCCAATTCTCTCTAGCGGAACAACAAAGGCTGGGTAACTGGTACACTTTTTCAATAAAGACACATGAAAAACTAGATGCATCGAAGCTAACTCTACTGGTAGCTCCAAATCATATACCACCTTTCCAACTCTCCTTAGAATCCTATAAGGACCAACATATCAGGTACTAAGCTTCCCCTTCTTGCCAAACCTCATAACTCCTTTCATAGGAGACACCATTAAAAACATCCAACCATCAACTTCAAACTTACGCTCTCTCCTCCTAACATTCGCATATGATTTTTGTCGACTCTGAGCTGTCTTCATCCTCTCCCGAATAAATAGAACTTTCTCCATAGCCTCATGAATTGAATTTAGACCTATCAGCATAGCCTCACCTACCTCAAACCACTTAATAGGTGATCTACACCTCCACCCATAAAGAGCATCAAATAGAGCATCTAAATACTGAAATAATAACCATTGTTATAGGCAAACTTGATGAAAGGAAAATGATCATCCCAATTACCCTTGAATCACATTCTCTTAACATGTCCTCAAGAGTCTGAATGATCCGCTCGACCTGACCATATGTCTGCGGGTGAAAAGTTGTGCTAAGTTTCAACTTAATATGAAGGCCCCTCTAAAATAATCTCCAAAACTGAGGGTGAACTAAGTACCCCTACTCAGATAGTGGACAAAGGAACTCCACGCAACCGAACCAACTCTCAGATGTAGAGTCTGGCATAACCCTTGGCTGAATTTGTAGTCTTGACTGGTAAGAAATGTGCCGATTTGGTCAATCTATCTACAATCACCCACATAGAGTTTATATTGTCGGTGTGTACGAGGCAACCTTGTAATGAAATTCATGTTGATCTCTTCCCACTTCCAAATAGGAATACTTATGTCCTGAAGAATACCCCCATGTATTTGATGCTCAACCTTCACCTATTGGCAATTCAGGCATATTACCACGAATTTCGTTATGTCCTTCTTCATGCCATTCCACCAATAGACTTCTTGTAGATCATGGTACATCTTGATGGAACCTGGATGAATAGAGTACCGAGAGCCATGAGCCTCACTCAACATCTGCTCGCTCAAGTCATCAACAGCCGGAACATAGAATCGGACCTCATATCGAAGCACACCATCTTCCCCTTAAGAGAAAACCTCTACTTTCTGATTTCGGATGGCCTCCTTTAACTTCACTAAGAAAGGATCCTCACCTTTCCCTGCTTTAACTTTCGTCACCAATGAAGATTCTGACCCATTCTGAATAATAACACCACCATCCGGTCGAATCTATAAGGCGAACCCCTAAACGAGAAAGCCTATGTACATCCTTCACCAACTTCTTTCTCCCAGTCTCAACATGGGACATGCTCTCCATAGACAGCCTACTAAGAGCATCAACCACTATATTACCCTTGCCCGGATGATAAAAGGCACTCATGTCATAGTCCTTGAGAAGCTCTAACCATCTTCTTTGTCGCAAATTCAGATCCTTCTGGGTGAACATATACTGAAGACTCTTGTGTTCCGTGAATACTTCCACTTGTACCCTATACAAAAAGTGTCTCCAAATCTTCAAAGAAAACACTATCGCTGCCAACTCTAGGTCATGCGTCGGGTAATTCCTTTCATGAGTCTTAAGTTGTCTCGAGGAACACGCAATAACCTTATCATGCTGCATCAGCATATAACCAAGGTCAATTCTAGAAGATAACAATGCACAACGAAGTCATCCATACCCTCCGGTAGGGTCAATACTTGTGCCCAAGTGAGTCAAGTCTTTAAATCATGAAAACACTTCTCACAATCATCCGACCACTGAAACTTGACCTTCTTCTAGGGTCAACTTAGTAAACAATGCGGCAATGGATGAAAATCCTTCTACAAACCTCCTGTAGTAGCTAGCTAAACCTAAAAAGCTCCTAATATCAGTGGGACTGACAAGTTTAGGCCAGTTCTTCACTGCCTCTATCTTTTGAGAGTCCACCTTCACCTCCTCACTAGACACTACATCACCCAAGAATGCTACTGAGTTCAGCCAAAACTCACACTTGCTGAATTTAGCAAACAACCGACGATCCTTGAAGGTGTACAACATAATCCTCAAAATGAGCGGCATGATCCTCCTCGCCCTGAGAGTATATGAGGATATCATCTATGAAGACAATAATGAACATATCAAAATACTACTTGAACACCCTTTGCATTAGATCCATTAATGCTACTGGAGCATTCGTTAGTCCAAAAGACATAATTACAATCTCATAGTGGCCATACCGTGTCTTGAAAGTTGTTTGTCAAAATGTCACTCTCCCTAACTCTGAGCTGATGATAGGAAGATCTAATGTCTATCTTTAAAAAGCACCTAGCACCCTGAAGCTAGTCAAACAAGTCACCAATCATTGGGAGAGGATACTTATTCTTGATTGTGACCTTATTCAATTATCGGTAATCAATACACATTTAGAGAGAACCATCTATCTTCCGAATAAACAGAACTAGAACAGCCCATGGAGACATACTAGGCCTAATGAAACCCTTATCCAAGAGATCCTTCCACTGCTCTTTCAACTTCTTTAGCTCAATCAGAGCCATTCTATAAGGAGTAATAGATATAGGTTGCGTAAGGGAGAAGGTCTATACGAAAGTCAATCTCTCGCTCGGGAGGGAATCTAGGTAAATCATTTAAGATCACCTCTAGATACTCACATACAATAGGAACTGACTTTAGAGTCGGGGTCTCAGACGTAGAATCCTTGACCCAAACTAGATGGTATACACCACCCTTGGAGATCATCTTTCTAGCCTTAAGATAGAAAATAAAGTGACTAGCAGGCACAGCTGAACTACCCTTCCACCCTAAGGCTAGTTCACCCAAAAATCGAAACTCTACCGATCGGGATCTACAATTAACTAAAGCATGGCAAGCGTACAACCAATCCATAGATAACATCAAAATCGGTCATATCTAACTCCACTATGTTGGCTAAGATGACTCTTTGAAGAATCATGACAGTGCAATTTTTGTATACCTTTGAGCTAAAACTGACTCACCGACAGGAGTAGAGACTGAGAAAGTTTTGAAAGTATTTCAAAACTGACACTGAACTTAACAGCAACATAAGGATTCAATAAGGATAATGTGGCCCTTGGTCTAACAATGCATAAACACCAAGATAGAAAACTCGTAACATGCTAGTGACCACATCGAGTAAGCACTTCTGCTCCTAATGGGATGAAAGTGCATAGAACCTATTCTAGCTCTAGCCGCCACCTGCACTAGAAGATGCACCCTACTGAGGTGGGCAAGCTGTTGGAGCTGCTACAATGGTGGCTGGAGCACAGCGTCTACTGTCACCCTTCTTGGCTGAAGGATAATCTCTGAGCCTATGACCGAGTTTACCACACCCAAAACAGGCATTTGAGGCAACTAGGCATCACGCCCGGTGGTTCATACCGCACTTCTTGAGGAATTCTAGTAGTAAACATGCATTATAATCATAATTTATAGCTTGAATCTTAAAAGACCTAAAATTATAAAAGAATCATAGAGTTTCATGCAATTTGGGTCAAACCCTAGAAGTTTATAAAATCATACTTGAGATTTGAAACGTATAGATTCATGAGGGATTTGATAAGGCACATGTAGTCATAATCATATAAATATCAATTGAATTGCAATGAGACTAATTTCATTGAAGAACATGAAAGAATTCATCCTAATTAGTTTTAGCCCTAAGTTTTTGAAAATTAGGCATGGGAGGTGGGGATCATGAATGCCACTTGAAAAAGGAATGAGGTTGTAAGAAGCCCCTCATTCATAGCCCTACATACTTGGGTAGATGATCTCGTGACTTTTCTTGAAAACACAAGAAAGATTTGAAAAAATTTATGAAGAACCCTAATCTTGGGTTAAGAGGATTTGATCTTTCCAATAGGGTGTTACGAGTAGAATAAGGGTTTAGGTTGAGTAAAATCCTTAAGTTCTCCCTTTAAGAAATCCAAAACTATCTCATTTAGGAGTTAAAAGCTTTAGAAGTTATGAAAATACCCTCAAAAAATCGCACTTAAAATTCTGCCCAACCAGCACTACGACTCGTCCTACGACCCGTAGGTCCTCACCACGACTTGTACTGAGTCTCATAGTTTCAGGTCCTTCCTTTGACCATTCTCTAAACTTCATGCCACTAGAACCTACCAAAATCCATACCACCCTACTACGGGTCGTACCAATGCTCGTGCTTTATCATATCATCTCAGAGCACTACTCTGAATCCCTTCCTACGACCTTGTATTACGACTCGTACCATCTGGGTACGAACCATAAGTCCCTATCATGGCTCCAATAGACGTCCCTAGACACCATACTACAGCTAGTGGTACGATTCATACCACATAGTAATGAGTCGTGTTGTGGCTCGTACTGAGGTATTTTCTAGTTTCTCTGCACGACCAACTTTCAACCCTAGGGTCTATTCCTAGGAACTTTTGCGGTGTTATATAAAGTATAACCAAGTGTCAAGGCATCGATTTTTGATATCTACACATAAAACTTTGAATCCTTTTACTCTAACACCCAACCGGATCTAGTCAAAATAAGTTGATGATTACAAGGAAAATATTGCAATCCATGAGCCTGCTTTCTAAAGATAATTTGATGTCAAAAAGTTAAGAACGGTCTTTCGATTAATTCTTAATTTTTTGAATAATAGCAATAATTAAACAAAAATATCTTATTTATTGTTATATAATAGTGAAAAGTCTCATTTTAATGGTCAATTCGGTGTAGTCACGTCATTATCTTTTCTTTGTCTCATTTTGACTTTACTTATTACTTAATAATCCTATTTTATCCTTTACCCTATCTTTTTCTAATAATAACTCTACCGTACCTTATTTTTCCTTATAATATCGTGAGTTTATCCTTCAAATTGCTAATTTATGATATCATGAAACGACAAAAAATAATACAATCTATCCAAACATTACATTTTTCCAATACAATATAATATGATACATTATAAAATAATACATAACAACCATCCAAACAAGCTGTTAGGAAAATTTGTTTTTATATCTAATAAGGTTATAATTAACTAATAATTGTTATGAAATAATAATGTAAGAAGAAGAACATTGTAGAGAAAGAGAGGAGATAGAAGACTTCTGATGTTGGGCACATTCTTATGCCCATTTTCCATGGTTTTGCCCATGTTTTACCTTGTTTTGAGTTCATTATCCTTATGAAATGCATGAATTCATGTTTATGTATGTATTATGAGCTAACAAGTATTTTTAAAAGTTTTGAGCAAGAAACCAAGAAAAAAAGACTCAGAAATGATCCAAGGTTTGAAGGAAGAAAAATTCGGGAAAAGTTGGCTAGGTGAGATAGCTGGCGTGGCATGCCAGCCACCAAACATCAGGGAAAATTGCACTTAGGCTGGTGAGATAGCTGATGTGGCACACCAGAGCCCGAGCTTCAGAAGAATTCTGATCAACACCTTGGCGAGATGAATGGCGTGACGCACCAGATGTATCCCGGACTTGGGAAATTTTCTTACACTCTAGTACAGTGAGTAGCATGGTGCACCAAACTCTAGAAGTGAAAAAATTTGACTAACACCTTGACGAGATGGCTGTTGTGGCATGCCAGAGGCAAAACTTCAGAGGAAATTTAAGATAATTTTGGTGAGATGGATAGCGCGGCGCGCCAGGGGTGATCCAGGGCAGATTTTCAAGTCTAAAAGCTGAACTTTTCAAGAGCAAAAGAGTCATTTGATACCTTGCTTATAAATATAATATCCAGGGAATTTTGTTAAAAATAAATTTATCATATTGATTAGTTTGTACGCAGTTCTTGGAGGAAGAGACAAGTTCATTTTCTAGGTTTCTTTTTTAACTTTTGTTTTTTATTCGAATGATGAATTCTCTAGTTTTTTACTTGAACATGAGTGGCTAAACTCTTGTTCTAGGATTTTGGCCATAACATATTGTTGAAGTTTGAAAGTTTATTTATGCTAGTTTTTAATTCTTCTTAAAGGTTGTTTATACTTACTTATGTTAATTGCTTATTCATTAGCTTGATCATCTCATGAATATATTTGTTATTTTTTTATTGAACTCGGGAGAGGGAACCAAAAGGGTTAAAAATAAGTGTAGAACAAGTTTCAAAGACCCTTGACCCATGGGTTCAAGGATAGATTTCGTTGTCGAGGATAGGAATATACCCTTCAATCCTGTTCAGTTGAATACAAGTAGCCACAACCCTCGTCTCATACTTCTCTTGTGACCATAGGAATATAGGTGTTAGGGTTCATCGGATAGTTCTTTGATGTTCGGGAGAATAGCAAGAAATCGGATAGTAACTTGCAACTAGAAACCTTAGAAATTAGTCTAGCGTATTCAAGTCTTAAAACTCAAGCTAAAGCGAAAGAGCCAATACCCTAGATTCTATCATTATTTGAATTACAACATTTGTGAAAAGCATTCAATTCATTAGATAATTTAATTTTCAAGTTTTAGTAGTATAATTCCCAAACCATTCTCCATTTTAACTATTTTATTAGAATTAATCTTGAGTGATTAATCTGATAAGTCTCTAAGAAATCAATAATCGGGACTTGACTATCCTATATTAATTGACAACCACTTGCGCTTGCATGTGCTTAGGAAACATAAACTTCTTATTTCTCTTGAGGGGTCAAATACATAACGAAAACCCCCTTTATTTATAGGAAAAACTAACCCTAATTTTTCTTCAAAGAAATAAGAGTGACATTCACTATAATACAAATACACATATTCACTACAATATAAATATATTTATAGACATTTACTATAATAAAAATACACTTATAATACAACCCCTCGAATATCTATTTGATGGATAATGTGTCTCGTTAAAACCTTATGAGAAAAAAATTCAGTGAAAAAAAATCTAGTGAAGAAAAAAAGAGTACATATATCTAATAATATGCATTTTGGCTACCTTATTAAAACTTTATTGGAAAAACCCATGGGACAAAATCTTGCAAGGAAAAAATAGTACAGCATGTATTAACTCCCCTGATGGAAACATCAATACAAAAACTTGAATCTTCACATCCCAATCTTGTATACCATCTTCTCGAAAGTTGCAATTGGTAGAGACTTGGTGAATAAATCAGTCATATCACTCAAATCATTATGTTGCACATTGATATCATCATTTGTTTAGAGATCATATGTGAAGAAAAGTTTTGATGAAATATATTTTATTCTATCTCCTCTTATGAATCCTCCCTTTAATTGTGTCATGCATGCTTGCATTATCTTCGTATAAGATTGTAGGTATTTTCTCATATTTTTCTTGAATGATATGTATCATCGACCTCAGCCACACACATTCTCGACTTGCTTCATGAACAGTTATTATCTCAGCATGATTTGATGAAGTAGCTATAATAGATTGTTTTGTAGATCGCCAAGATTTGGAAGTATCCCTACATATGAACATGTAGGCTGTTGGGGATCGAGCTTTAAGTGGGTCAAATAAATATCCTGAATCGGTGTAACCAACAAGATCGATACTGTAATTTTTAGAATAAATAAACTCATAACGATAGTCCTTTTTAGATATCACAATATGTGTTTGATTCCATTCTAGTGTCTTCTAGTAGGAGCAGAACTATATCTTTCTAGTAAATTAACTAAATATTATGTCAGGCCATGTATGATTAGCAAGATATGTTAGTGCACTAATCGCGCTAAGATATCGTATTTCAGGACCAAGAATTTCCTCATTCTTTTCTTGAGGTTGGAATGGATCCTTATTCATATCAAAGTGATTAGTTCAGTCAAATCAATGAAATGAACAGCCTAGCCTCTTTGTTTGAAGCTTTGCCAACAACCATCGGAGTATTTAATAAATGTGCTTCATGCATATAAAATCATTTTAACACCTTTTCTTTATAGGCAGTTGATGGACAAAACACCGTTGGTCAAATGTTCAATTTGAAAACAAGATATAATTTTGTCTTTCCAAGATCTTCCATCTCAAATTCTTTCTTTAAATAATCAATTGACTTTTGAAGCTCTGTTGGAGTTCCGAGAAGCTTTATATCATCAACAAAAATAGCAAGTGCAACAAACTCCGATGTTATTTTTTTATAAAAATGCATGGGCAAATGATATTATTTATATAACCTTTCCTCGATAAATACTCACTAAGGCAGTTATATCACATGCATCCTGATTACTTCAAACCATACAATGATTGTTGCAATCTGATTGAATACATTTTCTAAGACTTTGAACCGTATGCTTCAGGCATCTTAAATCCTTTAGGAGTTTTCATGTATATCTCATTATCAAGTGATCCATAAAGATAAGTTGTAACCACATCCATCAAATTCATGTTAAGTCTCTCATGAATAGCAAAACTTGTGAGATAACGTAATATTATTGCATCTATAACTGGTGAATATGTCTCTTCAAAATCGACACCAGGCCTTTGTGAAAATTCCTGTTCAATAAGGCGTATCTTATATCTTTGTATCTCATTTTTCTCATTTTTTTTTCCGCAAAAAAAAAAAACTATTTATAGACAACAGGTTTAATAACATTAGGTATTTGAACTACAGGTCCAAAAACTTCACGTTTGATAAGTGAATTCAAAATTCTAATTAAATTGCTTCTTGCCATTTTCGCTAATTATTGTTTTGTTGACATTTCTAAATAGATTGAGGTTCAAGATCTTCACTATGTTGCATGATTTTTATTGCAATATTATGTTCAAAGACATAATCTATTACTAGTTTTAATTAATTAGAATTAATTTCAGCATCACTTGAATTTATGGGTAGTTCCTCATTTAGTGAGTCTCGGGCTCATTGATTTCTGTAAGGATATCGGATTTCTCAAATCTTGAATTTTTATATGAGGTTGTCTCCTAGTGTCATCTTGACCATTTATTATTTTTTTAGAATTTCGATCCTTAGAACCTAATGGTCTACCACACTTCAGGTGTGTTTTGGACTCATTAGCTATGACACTAGTAGCTGATCCTACAGAAACATCAATTTGAATTGAAACATTCTCTGCAGGGATATGTAATTTAGTAATAGTTTTTAAATCTGTAAATGTGTCTTACATTTAATATTTAATTATTTACAAATGCATAATCTTTTGGACCACTTTTTTAAAAATAGAAGCATGTGGATCAAGATGAGGCAATGATAGATCATTTCATAAGATTTTTTTTTTTTGAATTTCACTATTTTCTCCCCCTAATTTTGGGGAAAGTATCTCATCAAATTAACAATCTGCGAATTGAGCAGTCAATACATTTTTCATTAATGATTCAAGGTAGTGAATAATAGAAGGTGATTCAAACCTAACGTATATTTCTAACCCTCTTTGTAGACCTATCTTAGTGCAATATATTGGTGCTACAAGCACAAATACAACGCATTTAAAAATTCTTAAATGGGATATATTAGGTTCTTGACCCAAAACTAATTGCAATGATGAATATTTATGAAAATTTATCGGTCTGAGGTATACCAGTGTTGTTGCGTGCAGAATCGCATAACCCCAAACAAAAGTAGACACCCTTATTTTCATAAGTAATGGTCTTGCTATCGGCTGCAGACATTTAATTAATGACTCTGCAAAGCCATTTTGAGTATGAACATGAGCTATCGGATATTTAACTTTTATTTCAATTGATAAACAATAATTATTAAATACTTGGGATAAAAACTCTGCAGTATTCAAGGCGAATAGACTTAATTTGATTATCAGAAAACTATGCCCGTAATCGTATTGTTTGTGCCAATAATTTTATAACCACCAGATTGTGAGATGACAATAGGCACACATGAGACCATCTAGAAGAATCATCTATTAAAACCATAAAATATTTAAACGACACTAGATGGATGACTAGGTCCATAATTATCCTCCTGTATATGTTTCAAAAACGCAAGGTAGTCAATCTCAACCTTTGATGGTGATTGTCTAACAATTAACTTGCCTTGATAACAAGAAGTATAAGAAAATTCATTATTTGAAAGAATCTTATGGTTCTTTAATGGATGTCCATTTGAATTTTCTATAATTGTCTCATCATTATAGACTCAGGATGTCCCAATCGATCATGTCAATGTACGAAAATATTTAACTTAGTAAACTTTTGGTTTATAATAGAATGTGTCTCAATTGCACTAATCTTTGTCTAATATAATCCATAAGATAAAGTAAAAAACTTTTCTATGAAGTATTTTTAGTCAGAGACATTCTTAGTGGTACCAAGATATTCAAGATTCATCTCATATTTTGTCTCAATATGATATCCATTTTGACGGATATTTTTAAAACTCAATAAGTTTTTTTGAGAGTTTGGAGAGAATATTACATTATTTAGATGAATTTGCTTCCTGTAGGCAAAATTATATTGGCTCTTCCGGAGCCTTCAATCAAATTAGTACTGCCAGAAATCATAATAACATTTATGTTTTTCATAATTAATAAAAATATTTTTTGTCTTTAAATATTGTGTGCATTGTAGCAGAATCAATTAAACAAATATCTTCATAATTGAATCTTAATCCAAACATGCTCTGAAAGTTATCCATATTTTAATCTTAGTTTTCAAATAAAAAATAAATATATATTAAATATTTGAACAAATTGAAAACTAAACGATTCATAAACTCATAGCCACTTGCTATGTACTGACGTTAGGCTTAATTAATAAAATTAAATAAATAAATAAATAAATAAAGTTTAATATATGAGGACTTGAGAAGTCCCCAATATGAATGCAACAAATATATGAGAAGTTCTTAATATATGACTGCCGTCGAATCATAATTTTTTTCTAAAAAACAATATTTTTAAAGTAAACAAATGATAAGTTCTTAATGAAAAACATATGCAAAATTATTAAATACCGCCTGTGTCTAATTTTCATGGTTCATACTAATGTATCAAGTCTCTGTATAGATTTAGACTCAAATCAAAATAAAAGAAACATTATTTGATCAAAATGAAATTAGATTAAACTTTATTAATAACTTTAACTTTAATAGTATGACTATATTAATTAATATTAATTGAAAAACTAGAATTCATGTACATAATAATGATCTTTATTCACTATTATAAATTTGCAAAAATTAAAATTAAACCACTCAATTTTTTTTAACCACAAAATCATTAACCAAACAAGTGTTCTATCTTTTCATCAGGGTGCTCAAAAAAATTTGTCACATCTAACTGTGTTATGTCAACAAGATTCTCAGAAATAAAATTAACTTTAGAATTTTTCTTTTTATTCTTGTGTAATGTTTGATTAAGTTCAACTAAGTGTTTTGGAGTGTGACAGGTATATGCCCAATATTCTCTTCCACCATATTAGTAGCATTTATTTTCTGAGTCTCTGGCTTCACGCTTCTCATCCCTCCTTTTTTTTTAATTTTTTTGGTAGTGATTTTTTTATGAATGATTAACACTAGAGAAAAAATTTCTTCCTTGATTATGATCATGACATTACAGCAACTACCACCACGATCATGATGGTGGCCACGATCTTTTTCACACCTAGAGGGGTGGGCTCGCACTTCATTC
This sequence comes from Datura wrightii, assembly GCA_035772735.1. Classification (NCBI taxonomy): domain Eukaryota; kingdom Viridiplantae; phylum Streptophyta; class Magnoliopsida; order Solanales; family Solanaceae; genus Datura; species Datura wrightii. The sequence continues at coordinate 47,589,254 of JASDFA010000016.1, read as the reverse complement.
ACTTTAAGGAATAGTGTAGAGCCAGTAGGTCAATTCTCATCATTTCTCATTAGCAAATTATTTTTTTGGTTCAATCACGAGAAGATGAGAAATCAATTCAGAATACTTCTTGAAACCTTTCTCTCAATATTGTTGTTGCATGAGCACATCCCAGGCATGAAAGGTGGAGAATATCTTTTCTAGCATATCATAATTACTAATCATATCTCCACGTAGTTTCAACTGAGAATTTATTCTAAACATAGTAGAAATGTACTCACAAATACACTTAAAGTCTTGTAGCCCTAGACGGGTCCAATCGTACTGTACTTTTGGAAGGATGACCTTCTTCAGGTTGTCGTACCTTCCTTTCAAATTATTTTTCAGAACGAGTCGATCCTTAAAAGTGAGATATTCAATTTGTAAAACTTCACCAACACGATGACATAAAAATATCATTGTTTTATCACAATTTCGCTAGATGCTTTATTTTTGTTCTTAAATCATAATGGTGTCTCCAAGACCCATTGCATCCAAATGAATTTCAGCATCCAACGCTCTTAGTTCCTACCTGAAATATCAACAGCAGCAAACTCAAGTTTTACAAGATTAACCATAGATAGAGAGAAGAAAAATATTACCTTAGTCTTCAAAATAATTTCTTGAGACAATAGAGTCTCGTATTGTTAATGTGTTATGAAATAATAATGTAAGAAGAATATTGTAGAGAAAGAAAAAAGACAGAATACTTCTTATTTCTCTTGAAGGATCAAATTCAATGAAGGAGAACCCCTTTATTTATAGGGAAAAACTAACCCTAACTTTTCTCCAAAGAAACACAATGAACATTCATTATGATATAAATATACACAATCACTACAATATAATTATATTTATAGACATTTATTATAATGTAAATATATTTATAACAATGAGCTTAAATTTTCGGATTTAATTGCAATGTCAACTGCTTGATTTCCACGGGAAGATGAAGTATGCTCCTTTTTCGTACATCATGTAATCATATTTGTAGTACTAAATGTAATGATGAAATAAGTTGTATATAATGTAAATTATTCTTGAAACTTTTACCCCCGTAACTACTTAAGAGAATATATTGCCATTTCTGTTTCTATTTATTATTATTCATTACAAGTATATTACAATTAATAGCGAATTGAGTTTTATTTTTTATACAGGGTAGTTTGTATATATTTGGGTTAATTTTAAGGAAATTGGATTTTCATGGACTTGATTCTGGATATAGTCATTAGTCTCTCTCACGTGTTTATCTCTCCAATCCGTCCAAATACCATTTTAATTTCACCAATCTTCTCTCTTTTGACTCTATACACTGGATTTAGATTAAGAAAACAAGCATTGGACACCATGAAAGTACCATAAATCATCAATGAACGACGTAACAAATCCACCTCTTTGTTCTGCTTTTTCTTTTTCAGTTCATTAATATAAAAATAGAATCGTAACTTATGTAAATCATAAAATTTTGTGAATAATGGTAGAATCAACAGTATATACAAATAGAATTCCATGTATCTCCATGTGTGTGTGAAGAAGAAAAAGACTTGAAATCAAAATTCCCGGTGAAATTGTTTGCCCAAATTCGAAAAATCACTTAATTCATTGTCTCTTTATCGTTCTGTGAATGAACACTCTCCTTGGTGAGAAAGGAAACTCAAACTCTCCCCAAAATGTGACCCCCTAATGCTCTATACTATTTTCCATGTGCTCTGTATTGTGCTGATGTGACTATGGTAGAATCATGACTTATTTTACAAAAAATTGTATTTTAAGTTTTGTGTATTGTTGTAATTATTTAAACTTGTATGAAAGTTTGTATATAATGTTGTTATAGTTGTATTATATTTTTAAAAATATAACAAGATCTTTATACAAAACTTATACAGTTATATACATATATGCTCAGAGGCGGATGTAGTATAGAAATTATGGGTTCAATTGAACCCATAACTTTTGAAGCGGAGTATAAATTTATGTTTAAAATTTATTCAAATTATAATAAATAATAGACATGAACCCATAACTTTAAAAATATATTGGGTTCAATCTAAAATCTGAAAAGATTGCACCCATAATTTTAAATCCTGGATCCGCCTCTGTATATGCTAATATTGATTTTATCTAATTTTTATACATGAAATTGTGATTAAAATCATATGCCTTGAGCGAGATATACATATTTTATGCTGATATTATATAATTTTCATATACGAAAACATGAGCGAATATATATATATATCGATTTCATGCAGTGTTCATGCACGAAATTTTTAGAGAAATTTTTAATCCTTGAACGAGATATACACACTTCATATGGATTTCATATAATTTTCATACACAAAATTTTCAACAAATTTTTTGACAAAAAAACTCTTATTACATTTTGTAAAGAGAAAACTCTTATTATATTTTGTAGATAAAATTTTAAAAATAGATAATTTTTGGGTATTTGTAATTTATAGCAACAATTTTTAGGTTAAAAAAAAACATTCCTCTCACCGTTCTCCTCAATCTGGCTTGCTTCTCTTCCCATCTTTCTCTCTTTCTCTCTCTCCTCCTCTCTCTTGCCTCTCTGCTCTCTTTCTCTACCCTCTCTAGCCCCTCTCCCTCTTTTTCTTTCTCTCGTACTTTCTCTCCCTCTCTTCCTCTTTATATACTATATTTCACCTCTCTCTATATTTTTTTTATTTTCAGTTTTCTCTCTTTGTATTTTTATATTTTTTGAGGTATCAAATAATTGTATTTGTTGTATTTATACATAATTTAGATTGTATCCTATCTCTCTTTCTCTCTCTCTGAATTCTGTATTTTCACATCTCTCTCTGCATTTGTAAATTTTTTGAGTTGTCCGGCAATTATTTACTGTATTCATACGTGCATCTAGGTTGTTGATAACGCTTAAACTCACACTTTCTGACAAAGTATGAAGCAGCCGCTGTCAATAAAGAACCCAATAAGAGGTTGGGATCGAACCCACAGAGAATAGAGTAATATCTAGACTAATGCCAGTAAGTGAACTTGTTGGTGAGTTATCTCCAAATAGGGGGAGTTTAAAGAAAATAATATTAAAACAAAGATTATAGTTGTGATTTAAATCAAGACTTGCAAACAATTAGGATAAGTGTTCTCTATGGGTTCATAACTACTTCGGGTATACACACGTAGGAGTGGGTATAGTTTGGGCCAATCCGAAATTTAAATTTTTTGAATCTTTGGGTTGGATTTTTGGATTTTGTATTTCATTTTAAAAATTATGGATTTTGAATTGGATATTGGATTTAGTATTACAGATTTTTGGATATTCGAAAATTTAAAATTTTTATACCTTATATTTAACCCTACTCAATTACTCATACCATATGTGTCCAATATTAATAAGTCCAATTTTCAAGATCCAATAGATTAATACCTACGACTCATCATAATATTAAATTAATATGAGATTTTCTATTAATTACATATAAAAATATAAAATATTTCATGAGTAAGTAAAGTTTAATACACGACATGGGTGGTAGAGTCACCTCAATTCTTATTAATTATAGAAAGTAATAAATTTTAAGGAGCAAAATATTAGGTGGATCGAGGTTGTTACTTGTTATGATCTACCTAAAAAGCTCAAAAGTCAAAACTGAAAATTCGAAAAATCCAAACCCGATTAATCCGAAACTGAACTTAAAAAATCCAATCCAATCCGAACTTATTTGGATTGGATTTGGATTGTACTTTTTTTAATTCGAAAATCAAATACCCAAATCTAAATTCTCATATCCAATCTGATGGCCCGAATGTCCACCCCTATACACACGTGATCAATCACAATGCTTACTTGTAGAACTGATAACTAGGGCTCATCTAAACGATTGGTTCATCCCTATTGGATGACTATACTCAATCATCGGGTCAGGTCTCATGAGCGATTTCAAACTAACCGTTATCAATATGTTTCAAATTTAACTATCCTACGACCACAGCTCAATTTAATGAATGATCGTAAAGATTAAGGCTTTGTTGTAATTATCTTTTCCTAATCTCTACTTCTCTAGGTTCAAGCAAATAAAGAATTCAGACAAGTCCTAAAGTTGTACACCATTAAGAAACGTTTAAACATGAAGAGAATACAATATAAGCTTTTCACATTAGATTTGAATCACTTTTGTGCAACCCTAATTCATTAATCCACCGTGGTTCCCACAATTCCTAGTTGTGGAGGTTTTAGCCTCTCATGGTTGTAAGATTATAATTCACATTCATAGACAAATACATAATTAAATACTTACAACAACAATTAGAAGGAAATTAGATTTGATTATCAAAGTACAACCTCAAGAATAATATAGGAAATCAAGAATTTATCCCAAGAATTGCTCCTCAAAACTTGATAAAAATTCACAAAGATAATTCTTCACACGTCTACTTACTCAGTTATGTCCTCTTCTCTTCCTCTTCAATTTACTACTTTATTACATAGAAATAAAGAGTATTTATAATAGTAGAGTAAGCGTTCCTTGTTCCTTCATGGAGTGGAATTGGGATTTGTCACTTCTTTTCCTAGTTGAAGTAGGATTTGAATTTCTAAAAATAACCTAGAATAGTATTTATAGAAATAATTAGAATTTTTTTCTAAATTAACAGGAAAACTAATTTAACTGTCGCCGCCTAATCCTACGACTCATACCATGAACCTACGAGTCGTAGCTTCCTCTCATACAATGCTCAATAGTCTTGAATTTGGTTAAATCTTGGAAGTTGGTACGACTTGTACAATGCCTGTCATGGTCTGATCTTGTGAAATCGGACATCCTCTGAATATTTTCACGAGCGTTGTGGTACAACTCATACTTTGATATCACGACTCGTGACTGCCTCGTGCCCTAGGATCTGTCAATCACATTTTCTCTAAACTTCACCACGGCTCTTTGATGAGGGTCGCATGTGGTCACCACGACTCGTATCTTCCATTCGTAGCATGAGCTCAAACAAGTGTAATATTTCTGTAAGTTTCAATGAATGTTATGGTACGACTCGTACAAGGATGGTACAGCTCGTACTAAGAGTCGTACATGGCCAGTGTCTTATGTAGTTCCTCTAAATTTTATCACGGATTCTATGTACGGCTCAAACTTTCAAGGTACGACTCGTACTAACATCTGCAATTTCAAAATTTTCAGCACTCTTTTCTCTTCTTTTGCACATTTCAACTCCAATACATAATTTTTCTGAAAATAAAGTAAAAGTGCATCATAACTGTATAAACACACCTAAGACCATGCATATTTTCTATGTTTTAAGTGTCGAAAGTGCTGTAAATTCACAACACATCAGTTGTATGCTCTCTCTCTCTGTATTATGTATTTTCACCCCTCTCTCTCTCTCTCTATGCGTGTGTGTTTCTATATTTTTAATTTGAGGTATCAAACAATTGTATGTGTTGTTGCCATACGTGCATTTAAGTTATATTTTATATTTTCGCCTCTCTCCCTCTGCATTTTTATACTTTTCTTAGGCGTCAAGTAACTATATTTATTGTATTCACATATGCATTTAGTTTGTATCGACGGATATATATTGTATCAACAAATACAGTCTGTGTGTATACAGAGATACAGAAAAGAAAAAATTACAAGGGACTTGTTTAATTCCTCTTGTATCACTTGTTACATTTGCTCTTGTATCACTTGTATTCATTCGTTCTTATATCACTTATATTCATTTGCTCTAATTTTCACTTGTACTCTTATGCACATTTAGGTTGTATTCATTCACTCTTCTATCACTTGTATTCATTCACTCTTGTATCACTTATATTCATTCACTCTTGTATCACTTATATTCATTTACTCTATTTTCACTTGTATTCATAGGAACTTTTAGGTTGTATTCATTCGCTCTATTTTAGCTTATATTCATTCGCTCAACTTGTATCATATGTATTAATTCGCTCTTGCATTGCTTGTATCATTTGTGATATAGAAATATAAAAATACAATAGAAAGAGAGAGAGAAGGAAAAATAGAAATACAGGGAGAGATATGAATAATATAGGATACAAGTTGTAAATTTTTGCATAATTGAGAATCCTATGGAGTTGAGAAAAATTCAAGCACAATAATGAAACAAATTTGTTTTAAAAAAGGTCCAAGTATATATAGTTGAGTAAAGTAGGTAATATCTCAGAGCTACACCAACTTTGTCTTAAAAAATGTTAGTATTAGAATATGAAAATTATTGATTTAGTAAAATACAGGTGACCTAAATAAAAGAATATTCATAAGTTCCATCGAATGTGTGTCATGTCACCTTATGGTAGTAGAGAAAGAAAGAGGCGAGAGGGAGGAAGAGATAGAGGCGAGAGAGAGAGAGAGAGAGAGAGAGAGAGAGAGAGAAGGATAAAGAGAGAGAGAAAGAGATAGAGCAAGGCAGCAGAGAGAGATAGAAAGAGAGAGGGGGGGGGAGAGGGGGGAGGAGGAAAGGAGGGAGCAGAGAGGTGAGGGAGTGAGAGGAGAGAAGAGAGAGGAGAGAGGAGGGCGAGATTGGGAAAAAGAGGAGAGAGGTTATTGAAATTGGGAGAGAGATGAGAGTGATGCTACAAATAGTAATTATTTTCAAAGTCTTATAACAAATTATTATTATTTTTAGCTATAGCTATGTATAGCAAATACATAAAAAAAAATTCTATATAATATATTTTTTTCTATTTTGTAAGATTAAGTCCTATTTATGTATATATAGAATTTTTTTCATTAATCTTTAGGACTTGTATTTATGAAAGTTTCCTTTTGTAGTTTGGGCTCCAAGAAAAAATCCAAGTAGCAGATCTAGAGTAGAACATTTGGCCCATCGACTAGTCTACAATCACTTTGGAGACATCGTTCTCGGGCCTAAATCAAGATTGAATTATTTTGTTGGGAGTATCGAAGGGACTGTTTCAGAAAGTTTTTGAACAAATTGTTTCTATTTTGGGATGATCTTTAATTTTTATTTTTTAAATTTATGGTCTTTGATTTTTTTCTCAATGTTTTTTTAGTAATAATTTATGGGCTAAGGTGTTCCTAATTATGACCTAATTTACAAGGCAAAACTTCTTAGAGAATGTCTGCAAGGCATAACTTTTTAGAGATTAGCAGGGAAAGATTTTTTTTAGAGAACTTTTGCCTTAGGGCATAACTTATATCACTGAATTTATGTCCTGTGGCATAACTTATTCCATAAAATTTATGGCTTGGGGGGATAACTTGTGTTACTGAACTTATGTCGTGAGCTTAATTTCTTTTGCTTTCATGCATAACTTATGGCGCTGCACTTAAGCCTTGGGCATAACTTGTGCCTTCGACATAATTTTTTTAAATCTTGGGGCATAATTTATTCCACTGAACTCATATCCTGGGACATAACTTCTGTCATTGAACAAATGTCTAGGGCATAACTTTAACTGAACTTATACCTTGTGATTTTTATCTTTCTGTTAAGGATATTTCATCTATGTTTTTGTTATTTAAAGTTTTGAAAGATAAAAATAAAAGACCACAATTTTGAGGGGCAAAAAATGAATATCACCTTAAAATAAAGGCATTTATGCGAATGGCCTGTGTTTCAAAGAGTGCAACTATAATCTTGGTTATTTACACTTGTGCCCCTATCTTGTGTTGGTCTTCTATTTTTTCTCTCGAGGCAATAATTTTTTCCTAGGGCATAAGTTTATATTTTTACATCATAATATCCCACAAGCTATGTCTTGTGCACTTAAAAATTTTACAGCCCGCTAGGCATACGTTTGATTTCTAAGGGGAAAAGTTAAATGTCGGCTTGTTTGAAGAATAAAAATTAAATATGAGACTATTTGAAGGGAAAACCATTCAATTAAGTGAAATTTTGATTGAGTTTATCTTATATACGTGGAAGAAATTTTTACATGATTATGCCATTTAAAATAGAAAAGATTATGCGACATGACAAATATTTAGCCTGTATTTATAATATATAGATACAGTTTAAAAAATTATAAAAGATAGTTACACTTTAAATTTTTATAGAAAATACACAATATGTGCACACATGATGTTATATGCACCTGATACAATTCTTTCGTGCATTTTTAGCTGATACAATATCTATTAATATAGTTTTAACGACCCGTCTGTTAAATTAGCATATTGACAATGATAACCCTGTAATTTTAAGTTTTCTTTTTTAGAGTTCGGTTTAATTGTTGGTACAGATAAGGATAATGACCAAATTTTATTTGAAAGGAGCGGAATTAAATATTTTCGCTGCTCTAGCGACAGGAACTCTACGGCGGGCACCTAGTCACCATGATGGGACCACTGCAGCGGCTCTCCATCAGTGCAGTGGGAGATGCAAATTAGAACTCTGTTTTTTTCCCACTTCTAAAACCCAGATCCTAACATAATAGGGTTTTGTCATTAAAAACTCCCTAAAATCTATCCTAATTATTTTAAAGAGAAAAAAAGGGAGGCTAGAGAAGGGAAGAACTACACCAACCCCTTTGGCGGAATTCTTCAATGGACATGAATTCGAAGCAAGGAACTGAGTCCTACCGCTCTCTTGATGTTATCTTGGCTCCCAGGTAGTTTATAGCTTACCTTCGTGTTAGACTTTGATTAGAAATTCATATATGTGCTTATGGTTGATGTGTTGTTGATAGGTAAAACGAAAGTTATAATACTAATGACAACCAGTACAGATCATAGCTAGTAATAAGTAAGGGTGAGAGAAATACCTCAAGAGAGGCATTAGGTTGATTCTTGCTCCTAGATCACATAGCGCGTTGAACATGCACACTCCGATGGTGCAAGGAATGGTGAACAACCCTGGGTCCTCTCTCTTGGGAGCAAGATTGTTGGTCATCACAGCATTACAATAGTGTGACACCTCCACTATGCCCGAATCCACAATCCTCTTCTTTTTTCAATAGCTCCTTCATGAATTTGGCATAGCCAGACATTTTTGCATCCACATGCAGTATATTTATGGACAATTTACTGAACATGTCAATGAATTTTTGAAATTGGTTGTCCTCCTTCTTTTTAGCCAACCGCTGAGGGTGCAGGGGTGGAAGTCTAGGCTCTTGGTCTTTTGTATTAAGATGCACCCCACCCCTTTCTCAACATCAATATTCTCATGAGGAACATCTACTCCTTTCTCCTCTCGTTCTTCCTCCTTGTCAAGACCAATTGGTGCTCTTTGCACCGTATCGCTCACTTTACCACTTGTTTTTGGATCAACAACATTCTTGGCCATAACACCCACATCATCCACAACTTTTCCACTCCTTGTGACAGTAGTCATACAATGATTATCCTTCTTCGAATTGGGTATAGTGTCACTCAGGAGGGTTCCTTTCATTTAGGGGTTCATTTAGGTTGAGATATGGTTCATCTGAGCCTTTAGATGCCTGATACAAGCCTAATGGGAGCTCAAAGTTTGGGCAAGGTTAGAAACCTCCCCTTTTAACTCCTTCACTCCACTATCGGTGGACTCCACTCTTTTTAGTACTTGAGCCAACCTCTCCTCTATTTTTGAATTGCTAACATCACTTATTCCTCGTCGCATTTGGGCCACATTCACTTTGGGAGGAGGTATGTATGGATTTGAACTTCTATGATACCCCTCACATTTTTTCTCCCGGTTTCCCCATTGTTCATTTCTATCATTCTAACCTTGATTTTCACGATTTATCCAACCTTGATTCTCAACACGAGGGCGCCAAGGTCATTGATTGGAACCTTGGTATCCTTGACGAGAACCCCCCATTTGACCTTCCATGTATTGAAATTTCTCCTCATGTATAGGAGGTGAACCATCTCCTTCATATTAACTATTCCCTAGTGTCTCTACAACATTCACACTCTTGGCTTCAGCTCCCATAACATGTTTAGTCATTACATCAAGGTGGGTTATCATTTTTGCCAAGGTTTCATCTCTTTCCTCATCATGCCATCTCATCTCAGTTTCTCTAGTGTGTCATGCTCTATTTGTTTTGGTCATATGATCAAGGAGAGCTTTGTAATACAAATGTTTGGTCCATAAGAGACCCACCAGCAAGGTTGTTGGCCACCGACTTGTTGATCAAGTCAATATATGGATAGAAGCTTTGGAGTAGAACTCCATCCGGCAAATCATGCTTGGGGAATATCGCAACCTTCTTTTTGAAAAGGAGCTAAACCTCATGGAAGGGCTCTCCTGGAAGTTGTCTAAAATTGGTAATCTCGTCCCTCAATTGAAGCATACTTGAGGTAGGGAAGAATATGTCCAAGAAGGCCTATGACAGCTCCTGCCATGAAGTGATTGAACCCGAGGGCAACTCTTCTAACCGAATAGTGACTTCTCCCATTAATGAGAATGGGAAAAGCCTCATCCGCATTGACACTTGGCTAATATTAGTAATATTCAAGGGCTAGTAGATTTTAAGGAAATTGTGGAGGTGTCTATTGGAATCTTCACTTGGTTGCCCTCCAAATAACCCCTTCATTTGCAACAAGTGGAGCATAGTTCTTGTCACATGGAAAACAGCATTTCCTACCATAGGTGGTAGGCGAATAGCACCAGCTATATCGGGCAACATCGGCTCATCATCATCCGTCCACAGAACCTACTTATGAGTCTTGGCTCATGAAGTTCAACCTAAGTAAGCATCGAAAACAAGACCTAATGTAAATTTACACAAGATGCTTAACTAGTTTAAATTAACAAAAAAACTCTACGCAATGAATGCGTATTCCTCGGCAATGATGACAAAATTGATAATTTCCAAATTCACTCCTCAAATGAAAGAGTGTACAAGGTCGTATGCTATATAATTTACCCAATTAGGAGTCAGAATCGAATCCACAGGGAATGGGGAGTGATTGCTACTAAAATTGTAAATCAATATAAACTAACTAGCACCATTGCATCACAATTTATAAAGTAAATGTTTGGGGGAAAAAAAGATTACTATCGGATTCTAAAAGAAATATCAAAAAAGGGTAATGCGAATTGAAGCAACAATGAGAACAAGTACTAGGGATGTGCTATTGATGGGGCATCAATAAAATTGGGGTTAATGCTAAGACTCAAGATCCAACTAAAAGCATGAATATCCATAGACAAGGTTATACCCAATGTCTTTCAACCACTTGGGTACAGTCTACTTGGGTTCTTTCGAACCCAAGGTAACATAGCAAATTACACATATTGGCTTAGAGAAGAATTAAGCTATTTCTAGCCTTAATCCTTGAATGAGTTATGAAAATGGGTCTTGGCAATCTATATCCCAACCCCACACTTTCAAAACTCAATTTCTCACTAATGCTTTCTCACCCATATTCTACTTCCCCTTTTCAAGCAAAAGCAAGATAAGTAAACACAATTTTGTGTTTGCAACCACAAATATTTCAATTAATACTTAGAGAAAGCATTAGATTCATGCACAATAAGTGATTCTAAGACTAAAACAGTAACATCTAATGCATTCTAAACCCCTATCAAGCACACGCCCCTAGCAATCAAATTAACTACTCATGAATGGGGATAAAAAAATTATATCAACAAAAGATTCAATAACATTCGTCATTGAGTAGTAAAATTAAGCTTCAATGTATGTTTCAATGGTGGGTTCTTAACCTAACAATTTGAAGAAGAAGACAAGTTCTCACTTCTCTCTATGTTTCTCTCTCTACAAAAATTATAATTCAAAAAGTTCTTCTTTTCCCAATATCAAGGTGTGTATAAATTAAGGAACGTCTGCTCCTCTTTCTAGTGCATGGGTTCCTATTTTTATCCTGAGAAGCATCCAAAATATCTTTATGCCAGAGCTAGACAATTTTACCCTTTTCAACATAGACCTCACTTGTACGTAGGTTCCTCTCCACGAGATGCAAGTCTCTCACAGCTCTGGTTTAGAGAAGCCTGGATGTTTCCTACGATTGCACTTGCATTTTGCAAGTGCTTACCTACATTTCACAAGTCCTCTTTAGCTCTCAACCAGTGTGATTGATCTTGGGCATAATTGCGTGCCCAAGTGCTATTTTATAACTTAGTTTAGTCGTGTTTGTCTATTTATGCATTTAATTTCTCATGTGATTTTATGTAAATTTGGATATATACTAACCAACATGATTAGTTCTTGTTTTTGTAGGTTAAAAATGCATTTGAGGAACCAATTTATGATGGGTGAAGTGGAGGAATAGAATCGGGAGCAAATTGCAAAAGTCGGTAAGAAGAAGGCAGCAAACCGGCCACCTGCGCGATAGCACCGTGCCATGCCTGGCACAGAGGCGCGACAGTGGTCGTGTCACGCCAGCCATCGCGCTGCACAAGTAGCGTGCCACGCTGCCATCGCGGCAAGCTTCTGTCGAGGCTCAATTTTTAGGTGATTTCTAGTGTGTTGTCGCGATATCTCCGTGTCACGGAGGTAAATTAGCGAGACCACCTCCATGCCACGGAGCCATTCCATGACGGGCAAAAATTGTACATTCCCTATTTACTATAAATAGGACCCTTAGCTTCTAAAATTATGGGGTCACGAAATATTTTCTGGAAACCGTAAAGAAGCGAAGGGAGAAGTGAAGAACTCACCTAGGGTTCACCAAATTTACCTTCTCTTTTATCTATTCTTGTAAGTACATTACAGTAACGATGTTTTTGAGTATTTGTACGAATATGAGTGGCTAAAACCCTTCCTCTAGGGTTGAGGCTACGTGATATGATTGTAATTACATGAATTCATTTTGGTTTGAGTTGTTAATTTTTGTTTTGTCTTACATTCTACATTATGGTTGTTTTTATGCTTGATCGCCATGAAAACAAATGCATTAAGCTTAGGTAAAAGCTTGAAAGAGCAACCCTAGGCAAGAACAAGAGAATGTAGGGAGCAAGTTCTTATCTTTCGATATGATTCGCAGTTAGGATAAAAATTATACCTAATTTTCCTTGCTTAGTTGATAAAACGGAATGATAGCGAGACACCGGCTTAGAATTGTCACTCCACCACTCGTAGAAGTAGTTGTGAAGCTAAGCCGAGTTAAATGATTAGAGGTACGAAAGTCCATAATCAAGAGCATAAACCCCGTAAACCACATCCATGTAGTTGAATTGCCCACGAACTAGAATGTCACATCCCCGCTCAACGATGTAGTTGTGAGGCTAGTTTGTCGTGTTTAAAGGCTCGAGAGATCATGAACATCGCATTTTCAACTATGTGAGACAACAATTGATAATTTCATACTTGAACCATTACAAAGGGTAGCATTGCATGATTATCCGGCCTTAGCTTTAGTTACTTATTATATTGTTTCAGATTATTTCTGTGACCACCCCTTGATTTAATTATAATTTAATGAAAACTTCTGTAATCAGCACTTGTGAGGGTTAATCTCACACTTGAACTTCATAATTTGCTGAATTGGTCCAGTCCATGTGGGTCCAACATCCGGCTCTTGAAAAGGGCCACTATATTACTTGTACGACCGCGTACACTTGCATGAGCATTGGAGCACAACAGTGATTCTACGCCTCACCTGCTTTTCATAGGTGCCGACCTGCGAACCGCAGGTCTTCTTCCTCTAGCACTTTGCTTTTTTGTTCAATTCCTCTGCTTTTCCTGTTTAAGTTCAATACTTGCAAAATTAAAGAGAAACGGCATAACACCTTCTTAAATAAGTTGAAAATAAAGCAAAACCTTATGCTTAAAAGCCTAATGAGTTGGTAAATTACCAACTCATCAAACCCCCAAACTTGAACTGTTGTTTGTCCTCAAGCAAGGCAATCCTTGCCATAAAGAAATTGACTTAAACATGAAATATCACAAGAGTTGTGCATAAAGAACCTTTAGCTTAGGACAACCCCAAATCATACACTGACTCAATACACAGAAAAGACTCAAACATGTTGCACACTCTTCAAGAGATGACCAAAATCAATTTAAACATTTCACAAAGATTTTCTTTCATTCAAAACAAGGGGCATAGTTCATCAAAATAAGCTTAAGTAGCATCTCAAGTCATTGACAATTCACATTCAATATTTTCCTTAAAGTTCGTTGCGCACTTGTCCTAATCAGACCTTTTAATTTAAAACACATTTAAGTATGTATCCCAAGGAAGCGTTATCACTCACACCAAGATAGAATCCCATTCATTTTTCATGCATTTCACACATAGGGATTCAAGCCCCAATCCTTATTGAAGCTCACATATTCTTCCCTTTTTTTTCAAACCCCCAAACTTAGGATTTTTCCTCATTTCTTCCTTATTTATTCCCAAATTTTGGGATTCAAGCCCCATTTTTTCATTCTTTTAATCCTTAGCAACTAGGAAGGATGGTGCCAAGAGAGGGATTACAAATGGGTAATAGGCATGAAATGTGGTTTTCAAAAAAAAGGGTCAAAGGCTCAAACATTGGCTCGCAAATATAGATGTTCAATGAGGTCATTTTGGGTGAAGTGACCATCCAAATAAATCCTAATATTGATAACGCTCAAACCACACTTCTAACTAAAGTATGAAGCGGATGTTGTCAATAAAGAATCCAACTTAGAGGTTGGGGTCGATCTCACAGAAAATATGGACGATCTAGATTACAGTCGGTAAGTGAACTTGTATGGTAGTTACGTCACAATTGCGGGGGATTCTAATAATAATCAACGGAAAAAACAAAGAAGTTGTCAAGCTTATAGTTGTGAATCAATAATTAAAGGATAACTAGGGTTTGTGTTCTCCATGGATTAATAATATCTTTAGGTATACACTCGTGATCTTCACCAATACTTACTTACAAAACTGATAACTTAGGTTCATTCAAATGATCGATCAATCCCTATTGAATGACTATACTCAATTACTCAACCAAGCCTCATGAGCATTTTCAAGCTAACCATTATCACGAAGTTCCAGATATAACTATCATGCGACCACAGCTCAAGTTAATACAATAATCATCAAGATCAAGGCTCTGTTGTAATTCTCTTTTCCTAATCTCTACCTCTTCGACCAAAGAAAGTAAAGAATTCGGGCACTTTCTAATGTTGTACACCGCTAAGAATCATTAAAGCATGAAGAGAATACAATATAAGTAATTAGTATTGGCATTAGACTCATTTTGTGCAACCTTAGCTTGTTAATCCACCATGGTTCCCACAACCCTAGCTATGGAGGTTTTAGCCTCTCATAGTTACACGGTTGTGAAGTATGTTCATGATTAAAGACATAAAAACAATACTTACAAATATGATTGAGAAAAATGCTTTCTTTAATTAATCCGCAAAATCTTGAAGAACAAGTAGCAAGAACAATATGAATTCACGAAAAGGTTGATCACAAGGTTGAACTAACTCAATTCTTTCTTTCAAGGGTGTAAAATTGTCTACTACAATGTTTTCCCACTAAAACTAATTCTTCTCAATATCACTTTTGAAAAATAAAACATAAAACGTATTTATATAGCATAAGAATCCTTTTCCTAGGCTAACAGGGCAATTTTCCATATCTGGTGCCGACCTCGTCACGGATCATCTTACGACTCGTAGGAGCATCCTAAGGCCCGTGGCAGCATCTCGTGGTTTGGATTGTTGACTGATTTTTGGCTAAGTGTCGAGCCAAGGTACGATTCATACCTCCTTCCTATGACTCGAATCAGGCTCCCATGGCTTTATTCTGAATCTTTGCAATTTGTCTGAAATTCACCACGACTAGTATGCTACGACTCGTACCAAGCTCTCACGGGTCGTGGTATCCTCTTGTACTGAGAATCAACCTCTTGTGCAATTTTTCTGGAGTTCATCACGACTGCCTTACCACGACTCTTACAAGCTTGGTACGATCCCTAGCAAGACTCGTAGGTTCATTCTTCCAGCTTCACCCTTCTGCTTCTTATCACGACCATCAGTATGACTCGTAGATCCATCCTACGGATCATACTGTGGACTGCATGTTTTTCCTTTTTTGCACACTTTTAGCTTCCTTTTTCAAATTTATGCTCCAACACCCATTTACCCTGAAATCAAAGGAAAAGTACCTCATATCCACATAAATACACCTAAGTCCATGTTATTTTCTTAGTTTTGAGCATCAATAGTGTTGTAAGTCCACAACACATCAACACCCTCAACTTAAGACTTTTTCATGTCCTCAGGCAAAGAAAAAAAAACTAAACACGACGTTGAACTAGAAAATATACTTAAAATACTACATCCAATACTCAAACAAATTTTTTTGCACTCTCTATATACACTCTATTGACCCTTCCTTATAGAACATCATCAGCTAATTCATTACAAGCAACATCAAAATATCATATACAGGGATCAAGACATGTCATCTAGCTATCAACGGGCAATCAAGTCATCACCAATGTTTTTCACACAGACCAATAGTAAAAGAAAACATAATCCATGTACCCTCACACAAATGAAGTCCCTGTTCAGATATAAAGTATCAAACACAACATGGGACTAGGCAAGTGAAGAACTCACTCTCACCAGGAAGTTTGCAAGTATTATGCATCAGATACCATAGGCTTGCCCTTATTTTCTCTTCTTTGGTTTGTCAGATGGTCAAGTTAGGATCACTATAGGACTTGATATGGCTTGTAATGTAGGCTTAGGGTTGGACATGATAAAGATGAGAGATTTTATGAGTGACTATCCCTTCCTTGGCACTACATACATTGGCTACACTATTTACCTATTTCACCCTTCACTCTTTCATTTTTCTTTCTTCCCTTTTTACCCCATTCTAAGAATATTTGCATGGGTGAGATGATTTTTCGCATTTTTCAAACAACTTCAAACTCTTTTGAATTTTTCTTTTTCAATATTCTCAAGATTTTCAGCTCTTTTACTTTTTCACCTTACCACACCTCATTTTTCACCATATTTTCTCTTTTCACTTCTTTTCTTTTGTTTTCCTTTCTCTCGCTCCCACCATTTATGAACCCCTACTCTAGCCACCCTCAACTTAAGCATTTTTCTTATGTTGAGATTCAAAATATCCAAGGAAGGACCAGGGTCAAAACAGGTTCATTATAAACAAATGGGTATGGTTAATAGGTGAATCAAAGAAATATGATCTATTAAGGATCAAACTTGGGATCAAGGGATTCATGAAACTTTGGAAGGGCAATATAGGCTAAAAGTGAGCTAAAACAAAAATTTCCTATGATCATATCCTAACCAATATTCCTTAACCTATGCAGATACCAACCAGTCAAGTTCTAGATTCTCAACAACATACTGCAATGAATACGAAAACCTCACTCACACAGGGTACATGAACTATTTTTACTTCATATGTATGGTTCATACATAGATTAACAAGAATAACTACTATTAATAACCAAATGACATAAAAAGATCCACATAAATCATGCATGTTGTCACAAATACATAGCAAAAATTTTGAACAGGGTCAATTTTTCAAAAAAAAAACAAACCTAGTATATTTCTATTGGCTGAGTATTCCTAAGTTATTTTCTAATCAAACAAAAATCACAACTAAAAAAATTCTAACACATGTCGGTCCTACTAGATAGCATGCCTGAGGAAAAAGAAGCACGGCAAGAAAAACCCTCAGACAACAAAAATTCCCAAAAACACAAGTACACCCCCTCCCCCTTTTGAAAAAGTGAGCTTCGTCCCGAAGAATAAAATATAAGCATCTAGGGAAGAGAACATACCTGTGGCTACTCAGTCTTCACCTTTCATGGGTTGCCTCCCATGTAGCACCTGATTTGACGTCGCGGCACGACGTGACTTTTGTAACTTCGCAGGCATAACCAGTGATTCTCATGGGTTTTGATGCCCTTAAGTTCACTTCCAAAGTATTTGAAATTTGCAGTGAAAAACACTTACTTGATTGTGGCTTTGTTCAATTGGGTATCACCGTATAGGGTTGGCCGAACTTGGATTGAGCAAACACTTGCTTGATTCCGTGTTGGTTTTTGAGTTTCGGGTTGTGGGGAGTGAGTTTAACATTGTGAGCTTGAGTGTTTAGCGTGGGAGAAGGGTGGATTTGATTTAAATAGCTTAGGTACAAATCAAACAAATCTTGGTCGAGTTGGGTATAAGTGGTGTTTTTGACCCATCACAACTCGTGCCAAGAGTCGTAGGAGGTACCTACAACTCGTTCCCTGACCCGTAGTGACTTTAACAGAAGGAACTTACCTGGTGACCTACGAGTCAATATTACAACTCGTACAATTGAGGTACGACTCATAGGATGAAGCGTAGGCCTAACTGTTTCTTTGAGTTTTCTCTACTTCTCACCACGCCTGTTGTTATAGCTCATAGGACCTTATCACGAGTCGTACTGAGAGTTTGTAGCAGTTGATTTTTTAGCCACCTATTTTTCTTTCCCTGCACACTGAGAACATATTAGTTCAATAACTTAGGTTGCCTCCCAAGAAGCACTTGATTTAACCTCGCGGCACGACGCAAGTCTCTTGACTACTCAAAATTCGTCAAGAGACTCATACTTCATCCTCTAGTGCGAGATCTCACTAAATTCCTTCGGTTGCTACATAGTCCAGCAGATGTTGAAAGTGACCTCTTGTTTGTTTATTCTGAACTTCAGCAGACCTGCTTCCACATCTACTAGAGCTCTCCCAGTGTCAAGGAATGGTCACCCTAAAATGATGGGACCTCATAATCAACCTCGCAATCCAAAACCACGAAGTCTGCTGGGACTATGACCTTGTCAAACTTGACAAGCACATCAACTAAGATACCCACTGGTTTCTTAACTGTTCTGTCAGTTATCAGTAGTCGCATGTTTGTCGGTGTGGGGGATCCTAATCCTAGCTTCTTGAAAACCGCCAAGGGCATTAAATTAAGGCTAGCTCCCAGATTATAGAGTGCCTTTGCGAACTCAGCATTACCAATGGTGCGAGGTATCATAAAGGCGCCTAGGTCTTCCTTTGTTTGATCTAAGACCCTCGTTTTTATGGCACTACAGTGATGGACATTGTCAACTGGCTCATAGCTCACAGATCTCTTCTTTGTTACCAAGTACTTCATGAATTTTGCATACCCTAGCATCTTCTCTAGTGCTTCGACCAGCGGTATGTTCATCGATAGTTGTTTAAGCATTGAGAGAAATTTTTGGAACTTACCATTTTCTACCTTTTTCTTCATCCTCTAAGGAAATGGTGGCGGTGGTTGTGGAATAGCCTTATGCACTTGGGTTGCCCCTTGATCAATGTCGCGTTCCTTCTCACCTCTAGGGGCCTCTTGCAACTCACCATTTTGTGTCTCAGCATCCATCTCTTCTTCCTCAATCACGCTCTCTTTTATCCTTTCAACTTTAACTGGGAACGGGTGGTCAACTGTGGTCTTACCACTCCTAGTCATCACTGCCATGCAATGAGCATCGTTCTTTATATTCTGGACAGTGTTTCTAGGGAGTGTACCCTTTTGCCTAGGGTTCATTGATGCTGACAGTTGCCCAAGTTGGTGTTCTATCTGCTTGATGGCGGTGGCGTGATATTCCACTTTTTGACCCACGCTCGATAAGTCACTTGGAATTTCTTTTAAAATTGATCATCAGTGGACCTCACCTTTTTTAGCATCTCAGTCATCATGCTCTCCAACTTTGACTGTCCGGCCTCCCCTTCCCGTATGTTGGGAGGCACATAGACTCCAGCCCGGTCATTGTAGTATCCATCATTCCTTCTCCATTCTCCCTTGCGCTCACGACCACGGCTCCTGTCTCTGAATTCCTTCCTGTTGTAGTTGTATATATTGGTTCTGACCTTGATTTCCAAAACCTTGGTGCCAATTGTCTTGTCCAGACGCTTGGGCGTTGGCTTGGAAACCCGCCACTTGGCCATCTAGGAAGTTTGCCTCCTCCTTAGAATCTGAGTGATCAGCTCCTTGCTCCCTTTCTTGAGTTCCCACTGCATTTACCTTTTTGGCTTCGGTTCCTATGATATGCTTTGTCAGCAACTCCAATGATATGCGCTTGTGAGTCAACTCCTGATCACATTCTTCTTCCTTCTGTTGTTGGTCTGCAGTCAAACCAACAACATATGTACCTGCCACTGCATCAGCCTCACTCGTATGCCAGGCCCTATTGTCTTAGTCAACTTGTCAAGGATAGTGGCTGCTTCCTCCTAAGTGTGACTCATCAATGCTCCTCCAGCCACCGTATCTCTTACAGCTTCAATGCTATTATTCAGAGACCTGTAAAAAATTTTCAACAAACTGTTATCTGGAATTTTGTGGTTCAGGAACTTAGTCAACTTCTTTTTGAACCTCAGTTAAGTTTCATGAAGTGCCTCCGTCTTAATTTGTTGGAAATTATAGATCTCATCTTTTAGCTGTAATATCCTTGATAGTGAAAAGAATCTCTCCAAAAAGACCTATTTAATCTCCCTCTAGTTGGTTATGGAGTCGCTGGGATCCCCTGATAACCATAAAGTAGTTTCCCCTCATAGAGAAAAAGGGAAGAGTCGGAGTCGTATGGCATCCTGGCTTACTCCGGGCAACTTGTACGCCTTGCATATTCCTACGAAGTTCATTAAGTTCAGGTTGGCGTCATCCGCTGCATGGCCACTGAACAACTTCTTCATGTTTAACAATTGAATCATGATGCTCGTAATATCAAATTTGGCCCCAGCGGGCAGTGGTGGTGGCACAATTGCTCCAGTTGACCCAACTTCATCAATATCTGGGTCCTCATCATCGAAGAATTGAGGGGCAAATCTCTAAGCTCGATTTCCCCTCCCATGTCGACCAGCGTTTACCACCTCATCTCTATCATCATCATCCTATTGAAGTGCAGCTAACCGAGCTAGCTCAGCTTGCCTAGCTTCTTCAACTAAGTGGGCTCCTCTTTGCTTAGGGTTTTCCATTCTATGCAGTGCTCATTCAATTTCGGGATTTAGTGGAACAAAGGGGTCTCCTCTACTCCGAGTGCTTGGCATTCAACAGAGGAAAGCCTATGGGTATAAAAAAAATAAACGTAATTAAGGAAATAACTACCAAAAAGTCAAATACAAGCAAATAACCTAGTCTTAGCCGTCTTCCCCAGCAGCAGCGCCACATTTTGATAACGGTCAAACCACACTTCTAACTGAAGTATGAAGCGAATGTTGTCAATAAAGAACCCAACTTAGAGGTTGGGGTCAATCACACAGTGAATATGGAAGATCTAGATTACAGCCGGTAAGTGAACTTTTATGGTAGTTACTTCACAATTGTGGGGGATTCTAATAATAATCAATGGAAAAAACAAAGAAGTTGTCAAGCTTATGGTTGTGAATCAATAATTAAAGGAGAACTAGGGTTTATGTTTCCATGGATTTATAATAACTTTAGGTATACACTCGTGATCTTCACCAATATTTACTTACAGAACTGATAACATAGGTTCATTTAAACGATCGACCAATCCTATTGAATGACTACAATCAATTACTCGACCAAGTCTCATGAGCGTTTTCAAACTAACCGTTATCATGAAGTTCCAGATATAACTATCCTGCGACTATAGCTCAAGTTAATACAATGATCATCAAGATCAAGGATCTGTTGTAATTCTCTTTTCCTAATCTCTACCTCTTCGACCAAAGAAAGTAAGGAATTTGGGCACTTCCTAACGTTGTACACCGCTAAGAATCATTAAAGCATGAAGAGAATACAATATAAGTAATTAGTATTGGCATTAGACTCACTTTGTGCAACCTTAGCTTGTTAATCCACCATGATTCCCACAACCCTAGCTATGGAGGTTTTAGCCTCTCATAGTTACACGATTGTGAAGTGTGTTCATGATTAAAGACATAAAAACAATACTTACAAATATGATTGAGAAAAACGCTTTCTTTAATTAATCTGCAAAATCTTGAAGAACAAGTAGCAAGAACAATATGAATTCAAGAAAAGGTTGATCACAAGGTTGAACCAACTCAATTCTTTCTTTCAAAGGTGTAAAATTGTCTACTACAATGTTTTCCAACTAAAACTAATTCTTCTCAATATCACTTTTGAAAAATAAAACATAAAACGTATTTATATAGCATAAGAATCCTTTTCCTAGGCTAGCAGGGCAATTTTCCATATCTGGTGCCGACCTCATCACGGATCATCTTACGACTCGTAGGAGCATCCTACGGCCCGTGGCAGCATCTCATGGTTTGGATTGTTGGCTGATTTTTGGCTAAATGTCGAGCCAAGGTACGATTCATACCTCCTTCCTACGACTAGTACCAGGCTCCCGTGGCTTGATTCTGACTTTTTGCAATTTGTCTGAAGTTCACCACGACCGGTATGGTACGACTTGTACCAAGCTCTCAAAGGTTGTGGTATCCTCTCGTACTGAAAATCAGCCTCTTATGCAATTCTTCTGGAGTTCATCACGACTGCCTTACCACGGCTCGTACAAGTTTGGTACGATCCGTGGCAAGACTCGTAGGTTCATTCTTTCAGCTTCACCCTTCTGCTTCTCATCACGGTCATCAGTATGACTCATAGGTCCATCCTACGGATCATACTGTGGACTACATTTTTACCCTTTTTTGCACACTTTTAGTTTCCTTTTGCAAATTTACGCTCCAACACCCATTTATCCTTAAATCAAAGGAAAAGTGCCTCATATCCATATAAATACACCTATGTCCATGCTATTTTTTTTAGTTTTGAGCGTAAATAATGCTATAAATCAACAGCACATCAAAGATCATGTTCTAAGTGCAGCCATATCTAGAATTTCGCCTTGAGTCACACTTAGGGAAAGTTCTAAACAATTATGCACACATGAGCATTTAGCTAAATACCTCACCACACGAGGCATCATAATTCAAGGAGTTTAATATTTCCAAAATCACATCAAAAGTACGACTTTAGAAAACCTAACATGTGAGTTAAAAATCCAATCAACAAATGTGCAACCCATGACAAAAGAATGCTCATCTGTACTTTCAAGCGCCCCTTGACAAGAGAATGCTCATTTTTCAAAATTAATTTGCTATGCCAATAAAAAAATATCAGTGGTACCTCTTAAAGCTAGTGCACCAAAAGACTCACAAAAATGCTAGACTTGGAATTTTTTCTTAAGAAAGTCACCTCTCAATCTATTATAGGGAAATGCCACCCGGTTTGACAACAAAAGAAAGAAAGAAAATTTGGCTCCTTGAGAAAGAACCATGATAAATAAAACCTTAGATTTTATTTCTATCTACTATGAAAAAAGGAGAAAGTTTTTTTAAAACATGGGTCATGAAACATTTGGCAAAATAGAATTGACCCATCAATGGCAACCAACATTATCAACACAACATTTTCATTTCAACACAAGCTCGGCAAGGGCATTCATCATCATTTAAAGCAAAATTTTAAAAACATCAACAAAATGAGAATTTAGGCCCGACAAAGGCAACAAGAGATAATAAGTAGCTAACAAGAGAGACACACCCACCCCTGACTAAGAATTTACATTATCCCCAATGTAAAAGATAAAAATAAAGATGGGTAAGAACTCCTTGATTTGACTACTCTTCAGCATCATTATCAGCCTCCTCCTTCTCATCACCCTCTCCTCTTTGCTCAGCCTCATCCTCCTCATCCAAGCCCGCAAATAAGTCATCAATTAGTCCTCGGGCTATCGAGGAGGCATCTATGGCCTCGTCAAGGAAGCTCATGTCGGGGTCATCCATGGGTGCCCTATTTTTGAGCTCTCTCATATCAACTCAGAGAGAGGAGACTACTCCTTCAATCACATCTATCCAGGAGCATCATTTGTTCAAGTTCTAAAATACATCCTTCATCGCCTTTTTTACCGACCTTTGTATAAGAGAAAGAAAGTCTTGAGACAACCTTTGGATTTGGTTTCAATGTGATCTTGTCATCTCCACTAGCTTTTAGATACCACTCAGTCTCGAGGATGAAGGAGGAGGTGAAGGCCCATAGAGAGGTGCCTTTCCGGAAGTATGTCTCGACATCTCAGGGTTCAGCTCATTGAGATCAAGATCCATGGAGGTTTGATCTAGATCATGAGAGGTGGAGTCTTCGGGTGTATCCCAAGCTAATATCTTCTTTATTTTACTCTTGGGAGCATCAGCGTTCCTGTTCTTTTCTACACTAACTACACCTATAGCGGAGCTAGACTTTTCATCAGGAAACAAAGGAACTCCCGATTTTTGGCTAAGTTGGCTTATGAGCACTAGGTATGGCATGAAGAGGCCTTGGTATATATCCTTTCTCTTCATTTGGGTAGCCACCACTTCACCGACATTTATGGGCACCCCTGACATGATGCAAGCAATAAGAATGGCCACCTCAAGGTTTACCTATTGATCATTTTTTGATGGCATGATACGACAGTATACAAATTCCAGCCATAGATTGGCCTTAAACTTTAGGTCCTACCTCGAAATTTCTCCCTCCATAGTGTCCCATATAGGCTGACCATTGGCGATGATGCCTGTCACCCATCTAAATTGATCCTCTTTGGTTGCCACCCTCATTACAAACTCCATCCCTCAGTTAATCTCATCCTCCCAGAAGATGGCATTGATGGCATCTGGAGTGATCCACTTCTACACCCCGAATCATGACATAAGGCAAACAAGGAAAATCATCTACTTTCCCTTTGTGCTCTATAGCATCTTGCCTCACTTGATACCAGGCATAGAACTCCGGAACCAGATTTCGAAAGTAGTTTGGTAGAGTCTCTATGAACATGTGCGAATGTCATTTATTAAACTGGATGTTGATATTAGGGAAGTCATTCCCCAACCCTGCCAAGTCAAAGCGCTTCTCTGTAGTGATTGGCCTCTCTACGCATGTGAGGTAGTGCTTCTTCATATCAGGTATATAAAGGATGATGGCATCCCTAGTGTTGGCAGAGCTTGAGGTTTCTTTGGCTTTGTCCTTCCCTTTGCTTTTTGATGTGGAAAGGGCCTTCCTTTTTCTGGTTTCCTAGAAGATGTTATAATATTACAAGATAATATCAGTGCCACAAACAAACGAAACTCTTTTTGTATTTTTCTTTATGAGAAGTAAAAGAAATCAACTATGCTATGCAAATAAAGAACAATTAGAAAGATTAGATGCTAGACAAAATAAAACATGATTAGTGAGAAGTGGCAGCACCTGTGCTACACCTGCATTTTGCAGGGTCAGACTCGTAGTTTGCAGGTGCATCGCAGGCCTATGACAGAAAGTTCAGCAAAACCGGGGTTCCTGCATTCCACCTGCATTTTGTAGCAGCTCATCCGCAGTTCATAGGTTGGAACGCAGGAAGAGGGCAGTGACCTGACACTGAATCTCATACCTGCGCTCTAGCCTGCATTTCACACATGAGGATCTGTGATTCACAGGTGGTCGGCAGTGGACAACATTGATTTTTGAAGCACTAATTCTACCATTCTTTCTCAAGCACGAATATATTACATCTACAAGGACTAAGACTTCCCCAAAATATTTATCAATCAATTAGATAGCCCACAAACCATTGGGACCAATCAATCCCTTTCTTAAGAAGGATGTTACCTCGTCATCATCGGGAAATGTCAAGTTCCCAACCCAACTCAATTTCAAACTTCATACAGCTCACTCACAACATCACATTTCTCATTCATAAGCAGCATAAAAGAAAAGAATGATGATTTTTCCTTAAGAAAGACATCATCGGGAAAAATCGAACATTCTAGCACATGGGTTGCTCAAATATCACCCCTAACTAATATTTCAAAACATTAGATATATTTAAGAGATAGAGCATTATCAACAACAATTTCTACCCACATTTTGCAATTTGAACTCCCCCACCATACCCACAACAACGAAGTTATTAAAAGAATGAAAAACACAAAATGGGTAATGGGGGAAACATGGGTTAAGAAGGATTCACAAACCAATGAGCATTCTTTTGCACTAAAATAATAAATAATCATGGAGAATAAGAATGATAAGCACACATACAAAATGAGAAGATAGAAGAAATGAGATTGAGGAATTTAACTTTTGCTTCCAATGGCCAACCCAAAACTTGAACTCTTATTCTTTGTGGGATAAAATAGTGAGTTATGGTAGAAAATGGAGAAGGAGGATAGAATTTATAGGTGGAGGGAAGGTGAGTGTATTGGTGGATTTTAAGGTGGGAGTTAATGGGTTTAATGGGGAAAATAAAGTAGTTAAGAGAAGGGTTATGGGGAATAGAAAAAAAAGAAGAAATGGATGTATTGGGGTGTGGAAGAATTTTAAAAAGTTTAGGTCAGCCATGGGTTGGTTTTGGGTCAATGGGTCAGTCAAAATTTTAAACGCAATTCGTACCTATGCCTGCGCCAGACCTGTGGATGCAGGAGGGCACCCACGAACCACAATTCCAAGCATAGGTGGCCTCTATCTTACCTAGTTCACTGCCATATACGTGCATCTGACCTGTGTTTTGCAGGTTTGCACCTGCATTTTGCAGGCCCTACGCAGGTTATCTAATTTTTTCCTAGATTTTGATAGGTATTCTGGCTTGGCTCTACGTCTGACCTGTGCTTCTCGAGTTGGCACCTGCATTTCGTAGGTGAGGAATAGAGACCATTCATTTTTCTCCCACTTCCGGTCCCTTCTGGCGTTTGCACTGTGTCTTGCGCATCAGAACTTGTGATCACAAGTCTTAAGCAGCTTGTCCTCTATTTTTATTTCTCTAGGTCTTTCATCCAATCATCCAACAAAACCAAAAACAATAAAAACATAGAACACTTGAATGCAAAAATACTTGGATTGCCTCCTAAGAAGAGTCTTATTTAACATCGTGGCTCGACGGAGTCATCACTAGGCATCACTCAGTAGGAGGGTATCCTCCTCATCAACTTCATCCTCACAATTGTTACCTTGCTCCTCATCTTCATCAAAGACTACAATCATCTTACACTCATCATGGAGATTCGTTGGTTGGCACAAACTGAAGGTGAATTCCTCACCACCAACTCTAAACTTTAACTCCCCTAGCTCTACATCAACTAGTGCTCTCCCTGTTGCCAATAATGGTCACCCCAATATGATGGGCACCTCAACATCTATGTCACAATCTAGCATGACGAAGTCGGATGGAAGGATGAACTTATCCACATGGACTACGACATCCTCGAGAACTTATACGAGGAGCATGATAGAGCAATTCGCCATCAGTAGCCTCATCATTATCGACTTGGGACTACCCAAACCTAACTATTTAAATATTGTGAGAGGCACTAGGTTAATGCTTTCCCCAAAATCACATGCACACTCCGATGGTGCAAGAATGGTGAACGCCTTTGGGTCCTCACTTTTGGGAGCAAGATTGCTGGTCATCACAGCACTACAATGGTGCGACACCTCCATTATATCCGCATCCACAATCCTCTTCTATTTCAATAGCTCCTTCATGAAATTGGATTAGCTAGGCATTTGGAGTAATGCATCCACAAGCAGTATATTCATGGATAACTTACTGAATATGTCAGTGAATTTTTGAAATTGGTTGCTCCTTCTTTTTAGCCAACCACTGAGGGTAGCGGGGTGGAAGTCTAGGCTCTTGTCCTTTTGTATTGAGAGGAACCTCACCCCCTTTCTCAACCTCAACATTCTCATGAGGAACATATACTCCTTTCTCATATCGTTCTTCCTCCTTGTCAACACCAATTGGTGCTCTTGGCACCGTATTGCTCACTTCACCACTTGCTTTCGGATCAACAACCTTCTTTGCCTTAACACTGGCATCAGCCGCAACTTTTTCACTCCTCGTGACAATAGTCATGCAATGATTATCCTTCTTTGGATTGGGTATAGTGTCACTTGAGAGGGTTCCTTTCATTCGGGGTTCCATTGGGGTTGAGAGATGGTACATGTAAGACTCTAGATTCTTGATAGGGGTCGAATGGGAGTTCAAAGTTTGGGAAAAGTTAGACACCTCCCTTTTTAATTCCTTCACTCCACTATCGGTGGACTCCACTCTTTCCAATACCCTAGCCAACATCTCCTCGCTTTTTGAATTGCCAACATAGTTGTATTTGGGCCGCATTCGCTTCGCTAGGAGGTAGATATGGATTTGAGCTTCTATGATACCCCTCACAGTTTTTTCTCCCAGTTACCCCATTGATCATTTCTATCACTGCAACCTTGATTTTCACGATTTCTCCAACCTTGATTCTCATCACAAGGGCGGTAAGGGCCATGGATGGCACCTTGGTATCCTTGATGAGAACCCCCCATTTGACCCATCAGGTATTGATATTCCTCCTCATATCTAGGATGTGAACCATCTCCTTCATATTGACCATTCCCTTATGTCCCTATAGCCTTCACACTCTTGGCTGTATCCCCCATAACATGTTTTGTCATTACTTCAAGGTGGGTCATCATCTTTGCCAAGATTTCATCTCTTCCCTCATCATGCCTTCTCATCTCCGCAGTCACAAGGTTGGAAATGGCACCACTTGAGGACACCTTAGTTTCTCTAGTGTGCCTTTCTCTATTTGATTTGGTCATATGATCAAGGAGAGCTTTGGACAATACAAACATTTGGTACATAAGAGACCTACCGGCGAGGTTGTTGACCACCGACTTATTGATCGGGTCAAGGGAATGATAGAAGTTTTAGAGTAGAAATCCATCCGTCAAACCATGGTTGGGGCATATCACAACCTTCTTTTTGAAGCGGAGCCAAACCTCATGCAAGGGCTCTCCTGGAAGTTGTCTAAAATTGGTAATCTCATCCCTCAATTGAAGTATACTTGAGGGAGGGAAGAATATGTCCAAGAAGGCCTATGACAGCTCCTTCCATGAAGTGATTAAACTTGAGGGAAACTTTTCTAACCAAACAGTGAATTCTCCCATTAATGAGAATGGGAAAATCCTCCACCGAATTGACTCTTGGCTAATGTCGATAATATTAAAGGGTTGACAGATTTCAAGGAAATTACGGAGGTGTCTATTGGCATCTTCACTTGATTGCCATCCAAATAATCCCTTCATTTGAAACAAGTGGAGCATAGTGCTTGTCACATGGAAAACAACATTTCCTACCATAGGTGGTAGGGGAATAGCACCAACTACATCGGGCAACATCGGCTCATCATCATCCTGGTCCATGTGGCCATCCACAAAACCTACTTGAGATTCTTGGCTCATGAAGTTCAATCTAAGTAAGTGGCGAAATAAGAACTATTGTAAATTCATGTAAGATGTTTAACTAGTTTAAATTAACAAACATCTCTAGGCTATCAATGCCTATTCCCCGACAATGGTGCCAAAATTGATAATGTCCAAATTCACTCCTCAAATGGAGAGTGTACACGGTCATATGCAATATAATTTACCCAACTAGGAGTCGGGGTCGAATCCACAGGGAATTAGGAGTGATTGCTACTAAAATTGTAAATCAATCTAAACTAACTAGCACCATTACATCACAATTTATAAAGTAAATCTTTGGGGGAAAATAAGATCACTATTAGATTCTAAAAGCAATATCAAAATAGGGTAATGCAAATTGAAGCAACAATAAGAGCAAGTACTAGGGATGTGCTATTGACGGGGCATCAATAGGATTGGGGTTAGTTTCTAAGTCTCAATAACCAACTACAAGCATAAATATCCATAGACGAGGTTATACCCGATGTCTTTTAACTACTTGGGTACATCCTACGTGGGTTTTTTGAACCCCAAGGTCACATAGAAAATTACCCATATTGGCTTGGAGAAGAATTAAGTTATTTTTAGCCTTAACCCTTGAATGTGTTATGAAAATGGGTCTTGGCTATCTCTAGCACAACCCCACACTTTCAAAACTCAATTCTCCACTAATGCTTGCTCACCCATATAATACTTCCCTTTTTCAACCAAAAGCAAGATAAGTAAATACAATTTGTGTTTGCAACCACAAATGTTTCAATCAAAACTTAGAGAAAGTATTGTATTCTTGTATAATAAGTGATTCTAAGAATAAAACTATAACACCTAATCCATTCTAAACCCCTATCAAGCACACAACCTTACCAATCAAATTAGCTACTCATGAATGGGGATAAGAAGATTATATCAACAAAAGATTCATTAACATTCATCATTGAGTAGTAAAATTAAGCTTCGAAGTATGCTTCAATGGTGGGTTCTTACCCTAACAATTTGAAGAAGAAGAAAAACTCTCACTTCTCTCTATGTTTCTCTCTCTATAAAAATTGAAATTCAAAAAGTTCCTTCTTTTCCCAATATCAAGGTGTGTTCAAATTAGGGAAAGTCTGCTCCTCTTTCTAGTGCACGGTTTCCATTTTTGCCTTGAGAATCATCTAAAATATTGTTGTGCCAAAGCTGGATAATTTTACCCTATTCATCATGGACCTCATTTGCGCAACGCAGGTGCTCCTCCGCGAGACGCAAGTCTCTTATAGCTCAGGTTCAGAGAACCCTGAATGTATCATGTTGTTGCACCTGCATTTCGCAGGTACTCTTCAGCTCTCGACCAGTGTGATCCTAGACCTCACCTGCATTCCATAGGTGCCCACTTGCGAACTACAAGTCTTCTTCCTCCAACACATTTCTTTTTAGTTCAATTCCAATACTTTCCCTATTTTAGTTCAATACGTGCAAAATCAAAGAGAAAGGGCATAACACCTTCCTAAATGAGCTTAAAAAAAAGCAAAAGCTCATGCTTAAAAGCCTAAAGAGTTGGTAAATTACCAATTTATTAGTTGTGACAGGTGAATTGCAGTTTCATGATTGGCGAGGCAACACTCAGCATCAGCTTCCGTATCTCCTTTGCAAATGAAGCTATGTCTTTTTGATTGTTAGAATTCCAAATAGAGCTCTTGTACTTATTTAGACTAGATCTTTGAAAAAGTCTTAGTTATGTCAAATTTTAATTGTAATTAGTCCTTATTGTTGGATATATATAAAGGGATGAGCAAGTTTTAAGTATTTGTATATGTGAGCAAAAAAGGGTTCTCCTATTGAGGTAGAGTCGATGTAGGTCCCCGCAAGACTCGCCCATTTGGGTCATGTCAAGTTGGTATTAGAGCGTCTAGGTTAACTATCTCACAAATGCAAGAGCAATATTGAGTAGACTCCTACGGATTGATGTGTAGACGTCCACACCTAATCTTCAGGAAGCTATGAGGAATTTAGGAAGTCCTTCCATTTATTCTTTCCTATCGTGCTATCCAAGCGTGTTGTTCGCCTGGGTTGAGTTTAATTGGTATCTCGACGGGCTCAATTGGTATCCGGCGATGTGAATTATGAGGAAATGTGGAATGATTAGGTGTGAAGGCTAGTAATGATGAAAATGGCTTGATGTTGACTGGAGGGACAAAAATCCCTATAGTGTCCTTCTTAGAGAGTTTCATTGTAGTGAGGGTGTCTCGTCGCAGTGGACTCGTTACGGCGAGGAATGGACTATTGTAGTGAGTTCTTTGAAACGGAAGGACGATCGTTGAAGTGGACGGCTGCTAGGTGAAATCCAACTCCCCTATTTTTGAAGGAAAACAACAGATATGTCAAACGATAAAATCAAGCAGTCCGAATACAGTAATAGGATATAAATAAAAGGGGCTAAAAACACGGCCATTGTCTGAGAATGCCAAACAGGCATCCGTACACCAAGAAAAATAAAGTACTAACATCCAAAAAACAAGTAAAGAAAAAGAGTGAGAATTGTCTTACATGCCCCAAATGGGGGCAACCCAAATCAAGAATCTAAAGGGAGCAAGGGAGGGAGGTACATTGCGGCCATGACTAACTAGAGGCTCCGTTACTATCGCCACTGAGGTCACCGGCCATATTATCCTCACACTAATTGAGAAAGAAAAACTCTAGAAGGTCCTATTTGGCCACCTAGGGAATCCTGGATCTAGTAGAGAGGGTCTTTAAGATCTTCTTGATCCCCTTCGATATGTGAATGAAGAGCTTGTCTCGGGAGCGTCATTTCCTCTTCTCTCTCTAGGTCCTCCTAGAGCTCTACATAGGCCTGGGCCAAGGAGGCAATCGCTCCTTGCACCCCCTCTAGATCCATAGCAGCTGTGCTAGATGACTTGTCACCTAAAGGAGGTTAGCGCAATCCTCCGAATAACCTCTTCATAATGGCCATCTCGGCCTCGGTCCTCTCAAACAGACCCAAAGGTATGGAGGTGCCAGCTCTATTGTCGCCATCTCTAGAAGCGACCTTTCTCTTCTTCCTGCCCCTTCCTAGTGTACCTTTTACCCTCAAGGGGTCAAAGGGCACCTCACACGATACCATGACATCTCTGGCCTCCCTATGCACCTTGGCCCGTTTGCAAAGCAGGGTAATGATAGAGGGAAAGGGCAGGCCAGTGACACTCCGAGCTGAGAAGTACCTCCACTCCTCCAATATCTGCACCTCCATATTTACCTGTACACTACTCAAGATATAGTCCACCACTAAGGCTCAGGCATAGGTCACGTCGGTGACATTGGTGGATGGATGGATCCTTTGAACACCAAATTTAACCACCTCTGGTCCTCAATAGTAAATTGGGTACCATGAATACTAGTTTGAGTGATGCTCCGATGAGACGAGGCCTTGTACTCCTCTACCACCAAATTATCCACTAGCCACTGCCCCTTTCCATCCAGATTTCGAGCCCTCGGCTCATCCTCAAGAGGATTTGGCAAACCCAAAGCCTCATTAATGACAGGAGTGCTCAAGCTAATTTGCCTCCCTCTAAAATAGGCGACTGGGTTAGAGTGATTCCAATTCACAGTGGGGAGGTTGGCATAGAATTCCCTCACCCAAGACTCATTGGCCTTGCAGGGCTTCTTGACCAAAGGATCCTACCCTATCTCTTGAAGATAGAGATAGAATTCCATTGCCTTCTCCGCCACGTCCTACATAAACAAGCCCCTCTCATGTATCAAACCTTTGGCCGCCTGCTCACTATGCCAGAACTGGTACTGGTCATTCACGAACCTAATGTAGCTAGAAGTGTGGCTGTTGCCGCTATTGCTAGACATAGTGATAGTAAGGACCTGGAGAAAAGATGCATTAAAAGAGTGATCAAAATGAGTAAGAGATATGACTGGAATCAAAAATAGAAAGCAAGGGATGAAGCTTACGTCCTAAGGAGTGACTGTTGTAGGGAACGCGTTTCCACAGCATCGAGTCCGCACAGGGAAGGTGGACTGCTATGACAAATCTGCCACAGTAAAGGTGGACCACTATGACTCGTCCATTACAGTGGTAGGAACCACTGCAGTGAACATCATCTTCCCAAGCAAACCTTCGACCCCAACAATAGAGGTTAGATTTTCAACCTCCGTTTTTCTCCATATTAGGCACGGATGGAGTAAGGGGAAGATTTACTCATGCCCTACCAACCATTTTCCATCCTGATAGAGTCCTAATTTGATCCTTGAAGGATCGAAGAAGCCGAACCATCACCCTACCTAATCCCCATCATTACTCAAGTAACAACTACATAAAATCAGCCAAGAACCCGCATAGTATGATATAGAATACTTGGGGGTGTAAATGTGAGTATCATCCTTCGAGAATCTAGTCTAATGGTCCAAAAAGAAACCTACCCTCACTACCCAAATAACCACCCCAAAATAATTCATGTAGACATGATATCACAATCATTCAATAGTAAATGAAGGAAGTCATGAGAATGAGAATTACTTGAGAAAATCGTGCAAAACCGCTGAGGAGTTGAGAGGATTTGCCAAAAAAAATTCAAAGTGAAGAAGTGAGAATAAGCCAAAACCATCGTTCTAGCCCTTAAAACTTATTTTGTTCCCACTGCTGCAGGCAGAGTTCCGCTGCGATGCGATCGCCATGGCAGAAAATGAATCGTTGTAGCGGACAGGCCTAAAATAGTGGTGTTTCAAATTCCCCATAGGTCAATCACGTTTTAGTCCCGCTAAGCACCAGTCTATAAGAATTGATGGTGTTTAGGTGTTTCATAGGCCGCAAATAAATGATGTAGGTCACAAATGAGAGAATCAGGATGCTAAGGACTACACGACTTGAGTCAATGCAAAACTATCAACTAGGAGTAAGGTAAACATGTACCTATAGCATGAGGGTAAAAGAAATGATAAAAATATTCATTCCCCATGCAATGTGCCTCTAAACGTCTTAAGAACCTCGAAATAAAGGTCTAGCGGGTATACCGATCTAAAAACCTAGAAGTAATATCAGTGAGACCTAAGTGTCAATTAAGAGCATAAAAACCAAGAGCCCGTGTCAAGTTAACTGTGGACCACTAAAAAGCCCTAGCCTATTTTGTGGGCCGTTTGGGGATGAATGAATTTTTATTGATATTTGATGTAACAACCCGTCTGGTCATTTTAATGTCTTGACAATGATAACTCCGAAATTTGAATTTTTTTTACAGTATAATTTAATTGCTAGTATGGATAGAGGTAATGACCAAATTTTATTTGAAAGGGCAGAATTAAAAAAAAATTGGTTTGGCAATAGGACCACTATGGCGAGCACCTAGTCGCCATGACAGGATCGCTGCAGCGGATCTCCCATTAGTTCTGCGGGATACACAAACAAAACTCCACGATTTTTCCACTTTTAAAATCCAGATCCTAACATAACAGGGTTTTTTCATTCAAAACGCCATAAAAACTATCCTAGTTATTTTAAAAAGAGAAGAAAATGGAGGCTAGGGAAGGGAAGAACTTCACTAGCCCCTTCGGCGAAATTCTTCAAAGGGCATAAATTTAAAGCAAGAAATAGAGTCCTATCACTCTCTTGATTATGGCTTGGTCCCTCAGGTAGGTTATGGCTTACCTTCATGTTAGACTTTGATTAGAAACTCGTATATGTGTGTATGGTTGACGTGTTGTTGATAGGTAAAATGAAAGTTATAATACTGATGACAACGGTATAGACCACAACTAGTAATTAGTAAGGGTGAGAGAAATAGCTAGAAAACAAGAGAGGAGAGAGGGAATATATGGTGTATCATGATTATGGGAGTATGAATAGGATTTAATGCTAGCATATCGATTTTTCGCTCTAGATAGAAGGTCCTGGATGGTTACATCTACAGCGTGTTCCTAAGTAGGTGGTTTAGGCTATTTCTATATATATATATATATATATATATATATATATATAAACATACACATACACATTGATATGTATACATGCTTTCACTTAATTTCACTAGAAGGGAAGAGGGGTATTAATGCGGATATTTTGGTGGTAAATCGTCGGGTTAATAATTTGGATAGAAATAGAGAATCATCATGAGGAGTGGTACTTGGAAATAAGGGAACTTTATGAGTTGAGATTTTCATAATAAATATTGCATCGGAGTAATGAGAGTTTGTGAGAGTGAACTAATGGATGACAGAAAGCGGGATATGATATAGGATTTTGTAAACATTAGAATAGATATTTTGATACCCGTAAGGCTAGGGAGGTAGATTAAACTTTCCATATTTTTACTTGACGGTGACTCAAAAACATGAGGGGCGGGATTATGATTAGTGTTTTGAGTATTGATGATTTAATTTTACATAATTAAATGGTCTTTGAAAAATGATTGTGTTAGAATGCTAGTGATTAATTCTTGTTGTTAAATGGATGTTAATGATTGAACTATGAAATATTATTCCTGACTACGAGCGGAATATGTGGTAACTGATTGAGAGCATGAGACAGAGGGGTAATACATCCTTACCTTGAGATGAGAGGCTCATGGCTGAGGTGAGTATCCAGATGAGCGAATGAGTATGATTGAGCATGTGTATAACTACTTGGATATGAGTGGCTCGTGCTCGAGGTGAGCATTCGGGCAGGCAGTTATGATATAAGAGGCTCGTGTCTGAGATGAGCATCCAGACGAATAGATGAGTGAGAGCGGGTACCACGCCGGTACAGTACATCAATTTCTAAAGT
The DNA here is from genome assembly GCA_035772735.1 of Datura wrightii. Classification (NCBI taxonomy): domain Eukaryota; kingdom Viridiplantae; phylum Streptophyta; class Magnoliopsida; order Solanales; family Solanaceae; genus Datura; species Datura wrightii. The sequence goes on along the minus strand of JASDFA010000016.1, from coordinate 47,553,390 downwards.
CCCCTGCAGGTCATGATTAAAAGGGTAGATATAAGACCCTCTGGCATGTAGTACGTGATATTCTATGTGAGTGTACATGGTGATATGACAGAGGCGTGTGTCCGACACATTACCAATGGTATGATAGTGATAGAGATCAATATAGATATGTTATGATCTACATATGGGTGTGTGATAGAGTTTAATGACAGGTATGACACCGATATGTATACAGACATCTGATGAGATGAAATTAATAATGACAAGTCTATTTACCATGTGTTCTGCATGCATATGATCTGCTGTATAATTGTGTCTTACTTGCATTGTAAGCCTTGGTGTTTTGATGAATTTGTTTATGAATAAGTAATGTTTGTACTAAAAAATTATTGGGTAAATGTGATTTATAGGTCGTTGCTGGGTTGATTCTTGACTGTGAGAGTGGTACTATTAGTAGATAAAGAGCGGGGATGGGTAGAAGATAACAGAGGTCTTGAAGGTTGGCAATGGTTCGATAACGGATAACTGGCATCAGTATAATATTATAAGGAACCGAATGAATTGGGGATGACTAAAAGCGCTCTTAGTAATGTAAATGAGAACAGGTAATGTGTAAGGGGATCTTGGTCGTACCAAGGATACTGAATACGAAAAAGTACCAGTGGATACCAAGCTACTGCTTAAGCAGGTTGCGCTGCAGTGGATGGGTATCCGCGACCACGGCATCGCAGTAGCACACAGGCACCGTTGTTGCGAGATGACGATACCAGTGTTGAAGTTGAAAAATGATGATTTGATTGTTAAGTTGAGTGTAGAAAATTTGTAGTGCTTATATAGGTGCATGTGCGTACAGATATTCCCTTGTGCACTTAAACAAGGAACTAATTGAGAATTTGAATTAGTCGTTGCGTATGTTGTTGTGGATAGTAAAGGTTAGACAATTTCATGTTAATTATATACCGCTGCATGAACTAATCCTAGTCGACATATGATGCCTACCAGTACATGTGGTGTACTGATACTACCTTGCTACACCTTTTTGAGTATAGGTTTTGGCATGTGAATCGCAGTTTCATGATTGGCAAGGAAACACTCAGTATTAGCTTCTGCATCTCCTCCGCAGACAAAGTTGTATCTTTTTTATTATCACTATTCCAAGTAGAGCTCTTATACCTGTCTAGACTAGATCTTAGGAAAAGTCTTGTTTGCGTCGAATTTTAATTGTAATCTTTCCTTATTGTTGGATATATGTAAAGGGATGAGCGAGTTTTAAGTATTTGTATGTGTGAGCAAAAAGGGGTTCGCCTATCGAGGTAGAGTCGATGTAGGTACCCGCACAATCCGCTCATTTGAATCGTGTTAATAGTTGATACTCATCTGATACAGTTGATACTCGCTTGATAGAACTCTTCCTATTGATACAATAACTATAGGTAGTTTTCATAGATATGCAAGTTGTAGCTACTTTCTAATTACGCTTTAAACTATAAATATTTATTTATAAAAATTTCTCTTTAAAACATACATATATTTATAGTAATTTTCCATGAAAGCTTGAAATTTATAACTTTGAAAATAAGAAAACTTATTACTATAGCATGTTAAGATGATCCAACTTATTTTAATTTGGCTCTAGTAATTTTAATGGAAAGTATGGTGGCCGAGGCAAGTGCATAGCTTGCTGATTTTAGGATTCCTATTTAACACATAGCTGATGTTTATAAAATTTTGTAAGATTAACCGCTTGAAAAAATTAATTTCAAACTTATGAGACTAAAGTTTTAAAAACTTTGAACATACGAGTATGAAGTTGAGCTAGCCAAATCCAGTATGTCTAAAGTTACGTATGAAGCCGGCATAAATATAAATCTCAGACATTTCCTATCTTAAAATATCCTTCTTCATCTATTATGGAATGACACTGGAAATATTAAAATTTGATTGGATTTAAATTCATAAATTAGTTTAGATTATATTAAATTCAAGATATATTAGTTTAAATAAATGTTATGAATTAGTATAATTGAATTAATTATTTAAATTCAATAAATATAAATGATCCAATTTCATTGGGTTAATCCATCAAATTGAGCTACAAATGATGAACCAATTTTACTAAGCCCAAGATGTCATATTTCTAGAGGCCCAAATAGGTGTCACATGTCAAATGACGTGTCACGCCAAGTTAAATGAATGATCCACTAAAATCATGCCACGTGTCAAATGAGGTGGCAATCCAAGTCAAATAAATGAGCGACTAAAATCATGCCACGTGTCAAATGAGGTGGCAGTCCAAGTAAATTAAGTGAGTCATTAAAATCATGCCACATGTCAAAATGAGGTGGCAATCCAAGTCAAACAAATGAGCCACTAAAATCATGTTATGTGTCAAAATGAGGTGCCAATCCAAGCCAAATAAATGAGCCAATAAAATCATGTCAAGTGTGTAAGCGACATATTCTAGCCAATCAAATTGAAATATGTCACCAAGAAATATGATTGGTCAGTTCAAACTGACCAATCAAATCACACAAAGGCTTCACCCCTACAACTATAAATAGGGGTCCTCATTGTTAGCCCATATAATTGTTAGTAGATGGGTATTAGGGTTTTAGGTAGTCTTATGCATATATATAGGCACCCCCTTCCCCATTCTAGGTTGTTGTCTTCTATTCTCTTATTTAACTTTGTAGTTAGCCTTTTGATTCTTTCTTTCTTGTTGTTCAATAAAGCCCTTGTTATATATCAACATGGTATTAGAGCCAAATAAATCGATCCTTCCCTAGTTGTAGCAACTACCACGTGCGCGGATTTTTTTTTTTCGAATTGATGTTCGCCTGGGTTTGCTGTTTCCGCTAGATTCGTTTAGATCTATTGTTACTGCTGTTGTTGGTTTGGTTTGATTTGTACGGCGTTGTTGGTTTGGTTTGATTTGGACGGCGTTGTTGGTTTGGTTTGATTTGGACTAGGGTATTTTGTTCTTATCGTTGTTTTGAGGTTGCTTATCTTGCTGTATTCCCTTTGATTTTGTCAATATGGCTGGAAAAGATGATTCTCTCCAATCCATTAACACTCAATTAGATGGAAAAAATTATGCGTATTGGAGTTATGTCATGAAGAATTTTCTTCGTGGCAAGAATATGTGGGGCTATGTTACTGGGGTTAAATCCAAACCTAAGGATGAGAAGGCTGCGGATTTTGTATTGTCGTTGGATTTATGGGAAACTGCTAACTCCAAGGTTATCACTTGGATTAACAACTCTGTAACTCAGTCAATTGGTATGCAATTGGCTAAATATGACACAGCAAAAGAAATCTAGGATCACTTGGAGAGACTGTATACTCAGTCTAATTTTGCGAAGCAGTACCAATTAGAATACGATATTCGTGCTCTTCAATAGAATGCTATGAGCATTCAAGATTTCTATACTGCTATGTCTGATTTGTGGGATCAATTGGCCCTTACTGAATCTGCAGAATTGAAAGGTTTTGCGTCGTATATTGCTAGGAGGGAAGAACAACGTTTGGTTCAATTTTTGATGGCATTGCGTTCTGATTTTGAAGGACTACGTGGAACAATCCTTCATCGATCTCCCCTCCCTACAGTTGATTCGGTTGTCCATGAACTGATTGCAGAAGAGACTCGTATCAAGTCTCAATTGGATAAAGGGTCGAAAACACCTACTACTCCTGCTGTGTTTGCTGCTTCACCGGATCAGTCTAGACCACACCATTCTCAGACTTTCAATCAATCGCGATGATCTCCTAAAGTTGCGTTTGATGAGTGTGCATTTTGCAAGCAAAAAAATCATTGGAAGGCTCAGTGTCCGTTGTTACTCAACAAGGCTAAGTCTGGTCAGTAACAGAAGAATGGACAGCCACACTCCTTTGGTACTCCTCCACTTCCTCCACAGTTCGTTGTTGCTGCACCATCAGTAGATGCTGAGTCTGTTAGCACTGTGCCTCCTTCGGCGTTGGATCCTCGGGTGTTCGAACAGTTCAGACAGTTTTTGGCCTCCAATCCTACTGCCATGTCAGCATCCAGCTCAGGCCCAACTTCCTCTAGTACATCAGGTATTCCCTCATCCTTGTGGATTCTGGATTCTGGTGCGACCCAACATATGTCACATTGTCTGTCATCGTTTGGTTCCTTGTCACCCATTTCACCACTCTCTGTTATGTCTGCCAGTGCTACGTCTATGCCAGTCAAGGGTGTCGGTTCTGCTACTACTTCTCACATTGTTCTATCTGATGTCTATTATATTCCTAAACTTGCTTTTATTCTTGCTTCTGTCAGTCAGTTGTGTAGGACTGGTCATTGGGTATTCTTTTCTGATTTTGTTTGTGTTGTACAGGACCAACACACTCAGAAGGTGATTGGGATTGGGCGTAGGTTGGGGGAACTCTATGTCCTGGAGAGTCTCAAGGCGTATGTTGTTGCCGCCTCTAGCATTGATTTGTCTTCTTTTCATTTGAGTCCTTTGTCTTCGCAGTTTTATCTTTGGTATTCCCGCTTGGGACATGTATCAGTGTCACGTTTACGTTTTTTAGCCTCTATTGGTGCTTTGGGTCATTTAAACACTTCTGATATTTCAGATTATAGTGGTTGTAAACTAGCAAAATTTTCTGCCTTACCTTTTGATAAAAGTATGTCTTATTCAGTTGCTCCTTTTGACATTATTCATTCTGATGTATGGGGACCATCACCAGTATCCACTAAGGGTGGTTCGAACTATTATGTTTCATTCATAGATGACTATACCCGGTATACCTGGGTTTATCTTATGAAGCGCAGGTCTGACTTCTTTGGCATTTACAACAACTTTAGAGCCCTTGTTAAAACGCAACATTCGGCTGTGATAAAGTGTTTCAGGTGTGACTTAGGGGGTGAATATACCTCCAGTGATTTCACTCAATAACTTGCCTCTGATGGTACCATACACCAGTCATCTTGTATAGATACTCCTGAGCAGAACGGTGTTGCCGAAATGAAACACCGTCATATTGTTGAGACAGCACGCTCCTTACTATTATCTGCAGAGGTTCCTAGTAATTTTTGGGGAGAAGCAGTCCTAACTGCTGTATATGTGATCAATCGTATTCCTACTGCATTGACTTCAGGGATGTCTCCGTTTCAGAAATTATATGGTCACATGCCAGATTACTCTGCATTACAAGTTTTTGGATGTACTTGTTTTGTTCTTCGTCCTCATGTTGAACGAAACAAGCTGGAGCCAAAATCAGCTATATGTGTGTTTTTGGGGTATGGTGTTGGACAGAAAGGTTATCGTTGCTATGATCCTTTCAGTCAGAAATTATATGTTTCACGGCATGTCACCTTTTTGGAGCATATTCCTTTCTATTCAATTCCAGCTAAATCCCATGATGTTACTAAGTCAGATCTTCGGCGTATTGATCCATTTGGCATTGACACAGAGGCTCCAGTTTCGGACTCATAACTCACAAGAGAAGAAAAAATTAAGAACAAAAAGCAAGAAGAGAGATCGTGGATCAAAGATCGCAAATTCTCTACAATCTACAAGCTCAAGTAATCAAGTTCAAGCAATCAAGTTCAAGATCAAGATCAAGAACGAAGGAAAATATCAAGGCGTTCAAGATCAAGTTACTTGTTCATGATAAATAATTCGAAGACGAAAGATTAATCTACTTAGGCCCTTGAATCCAAATCAAATCTAAGTTCAACATATTTCATATTAACATTGGGAGAATCAGAGGATTATATAGATATTGTAACACTCATCATACTTGAAATCAAATATTTTATTACATGATTTTTCTATCTTGATTATTATTTTTCTAGACTCAAAAATTTGTTGCGATCAATCACATACATTGATAATAATGTAGTTGGTCTTCAGGATTAATGTTTTCAAGATTTTCAACAATATGAATTGATTTAAATTTATTTTTCAATATGAAATTCAAATTTTACTTTTTCAAATTCAAGAGAACACTCTCTGTCTCCTAGGTCTTTCATCTCAACGACCTCTCTTCTCTGACGATATATCTCAGCCGACATTTTGTCAGCATCTCTCGACACCCTCACTCTTTCAGGGATTTTCTTGCTTGGTTATGTGAAACAAACCCTTTAGAGGTACTAGCGGTGACTTTACATTGGCAATAGGGAATACACAACTCTGATATGGACACAGTTACGCGACTCAGGCGGTGGCAATTCTAAGTTATATCTCTCCATTCCATTCTTTGGGTAGTAGTCTGCACTTCCAGGTTCTGCCTTTTTCCATTTTACATCTCAGATAAGATATTTAGAACTTGAAAATTCTGTATTGTTGTTTCTGCTTACCTAAGTTTCCTTCCGTTTCGATTTTTTTTTTATCTTTCTTTCATTTTGTCTTTAGTTCTGTGTGCCTATCTTCTTTTCATTTCTTTCATTTGCAAGTTACACTGAATTTAAGTGATTACTATTTGGTTTCAGATTTTGCTATTCCGTTTTCCTTTTTCTTTTGCCCGTCTTGTCATGTTTTTCTTGCCCTGATCTTTAGGTATAAATATTTGGACTACTGAACTTGTGGTTTGTTGCCTTAGATTTCCATTTCATTATTTGCACACTTCTCTCTTGTGTTAGCATACTGTCTGTACTCCTACTTTAGGGTATTTCTTAGGCTCTTACTTTGTTTTGTGTTGGTGTTTCTAACGTTGTATAAACTTTAGACTATTAATCACTTATTTATACAAGAGGGCGTGAATAAGGATATCACAAGCAGTTTTAGAAGGATTTAGATGAGGTTGTGAAGGATATCCCACTCACCGAGAAGCTATTCATAGGAGGAGATTTGACCACATCAAAACAACTTCAAGGAGTTATGGTGAGGTTCATGGTGGTTTTAGTTTTGGATATAGAAACGAAGGAGGAGTCTCTTTTGGATTTCATGAAAACCTTTGATTTGGTGATACCTAACTCGAGTTTCTCGAAGAAGGAGGTTCACTTGGCGACCTTTCATAGTATGATGGGTAAGACTAAAATAAACTATCTACTCCTTAGTAAGTGTGATAGAAGTTTACTTAAGAATGGTAAGGTTATCCTGAGTGAACATCTTACAACCCAACATAAGTTCTTAAAAATAAATTTAGAGATTAAGAGGAAAAAAAAGGATCGTGTATGATCGATCGAGGATCAAATGGGGTAACTTTACTATTGTCAAAGTTCAGGAGAACTGGGATAAATTAATGGAGATTGGGTCTTGGGGGAGCACTAGGGATAATAGTAGTATGTGGGATAGGACAACTAATTGTATTAGGGAAGTAGCTAGAGAAGTGTTGGGAGTTTTGAGGGGTAACACCGCTTGACCTCTAGGGGATTGATGGTGGAGCAGAGAGGACCAAGGGAATGTGGAAGCCAAAAAGTCTACTTATATGGAGTTAAAGGAGAGCAGAGACGAGGAGGAAAAAAGGGCATATAAGGAGAGGTATAAAACAACAAAGAAGGGAGCGAGTTAGCAGTTACAATGGCAAAACAACAACTTTTGAATACTTTTATGAAGAACTTTAGTGAAAATGTGGAGATAAAAAATTATATAGGCTTGGCAAGGTGAGAGAGAGAAGGGCTCGAGACCTGAATCAAATAAAGTGCATTAAAGACGAGGAAGGAAAGGTATTGGTGAAAGAGGGACACATTAGATAAAGATGGAATACCTACTTTCATAAACTTTAAATGGATAATGGGACAAAAATATTGTGATGGGTGATTTAGAGAACTTTGAGAGCTGTGGAAAGTTTGGACAATGTAGGGGTATCAAGATTGAGGAGGTTATTCATAAGATAAGAAGGGGGAGAGTAACCAGACCAAATGAGATCCCAATAGATTTATGGAAGAGCGCATGTTTAGCAAGTATGGAGTGGCTACCTAAGTTGTTTAACATCATTTTTAGGACGTCAAAAATGCTCAAGGAACTGAGATGGAGTACACTAGTCCCATTATATAAGAATAAGGGTGACATTCAAAATAGCAATAACTATAGGGTCATTAAGTTGCTAAACAACATAATGAAAGTTTGGAACAGAGTGGTAGAATGAGGATGAGTAGGAGTGTATCTATGACTGAGAACTAATTTGGTTTCATATTGGGGCTTCAACTACAAGACATACATCTCCTAAGGAGAATAATGGAGTAGTAGAGGGAGAGGAAGAGGGACTTACATATGATGGTTATTGATATGGAAAAAACTTATGATAGAGTCCCAAAGGGAGTTTTATGGAGATGTTTGGAGGCTAAAGGTGTATCCTTATCTTACATTAGAGAAATTAAGGACATGTATGATGGATCCAATACTCAAGCAAGGACAGTGGGAGGAGACTCAGATCACTTCTCAATCGTGATGGATTTGCACCAGGGATCAGCTCTTAGCCTATTTTATTTGCCTTGGTGATGTATGAAATGATATGACATAACTGAGTTGGGGTGAAATGGGATATTCTATTTGCATATGAAATAATTTTAATTAACGAGACACACAATAAAGTTAATGATAGGGTGGAGGTTTGGAAACAGGTCCTGGAGTCTAAAGGGTTCAGGTTGTGTAGGACTAAGATAAAATACTTAGTGTAAATTCAATGAGTAACTTATATGATAGATGTAGAGGTAAAGATTGATACATAAGTCAACTCCAAGAAAAGAAGTTTCAAATATTTAAGATCGATAAGGAAATACGGAGATTATCGATGATGTTACACATCTTATTGGAGTAGGGTGGTTGAAATGGAATCTTGCAATCAGTGTGTTGTATGATAAGAATCTGTCATCAAGACTTAAAAGTAAGTTTTATGAAGTGGTGGTTAGACCAACTATGTTGTATGGGGTGGAGTATTAACCAATCAAGAACTCGCACATTCAAAACATATGAGTAGCAAAAATTAGGATGTTAAGATAGATCTATAGGCATACTAGGAAAGATAGGATCAGGAATGAAGTTATTCGGCACAAGGTGAGTGGCTGTCATGGTAGATAAGATGAGAGAGATGAGACTGAGATGGTTTGAACATGTGAACAGAAGATACAAAAAATGGCCCAGTCAATAGGTGTAAGAGGTTGGATATAGTAGGTATAAGGAGAGGTAGAGATTGGATGAAGAAATCTTGGGGAGAGATAATTAGACAGGACATACATGACAAACCTGTAGCTTACTGAGGACATGACCCTAGATAAGAAGATGTGGAGGTCGAGGATAGGGTAGAAGGTTAGTAGGTAGTTAAGCATTGTTGAGTCCCTTTATTAGTATTGCTATTACTATTCTCTTGCTACTGTATTCTTTGATTTTAGTATTACCTAAAATTTCATTACTTCAATTATCGTATTATTGAATGTTGCTACTTGTTCTTTTCTTAATTGTTTTCAGCATGACTTCTTCGCTACTGTATTTTCTTTACATACTTAATTTTGGTTTTGCCTTACTTGAGCTAAGAGTCTATCAGAAACAATCTCTCTATCTTCTCATGACAGGGGTAAGGCTACGTACACACCACCTTCCTCAGACCCTACTTGTAAAATTACACTGAATGTATTGTTATTGTAATTTTTCAAACTTGCAACAATAGTGATTTCCTATGGTGCTTTTATTGTTGCTGTTCAAGCAATATTCCAAACACAATTTTCAGCTTCAAATAATAACCCAATTTATCTTAACAAAGAAACTTGCAACAACTTAAAATTTTAAGTTACTAGTTTCAATTTCTCAAGAATTCCAAAAGAAGATACTCCCCCGTTTTAATTTATTTATCTGATTTTAATTTGACACAAAATTTTAGAAAGTAAAAAAAAATATATATATATATATAGAGTGCACCAAAATTCCTTTTAATCTATAGTCTTAAACATGTCGCATAAAAAATTAGAATTAAATAACTGTTAAGAAAGAAAAGAATTTTTTTTTTTAAAATGAATTTAAAAAATAACACAAATAAACTAAAACGGAGAAAGTATTTCGAAGCTTCATCACTAACTATTCAAATCAGGGAGTAAAGAGGAAGGAGGAGGAATGTCTAAAGTTTGTCTATTCTGCCTACAAGCTAAATAGTTTTAAAAATTGAATTCAGTTTAAATATCAGGGTGAAACTGGCTAGTGCAATCAGGTGCAATTTCTACGTGATCCTTAGATTTTTAAGAAAAAAACATATAGTTCGTCCATTTTAATTTGACTATCTGATTTTAACTTGGCTTGAAGTTTAAGAAAATAAAAATATTTTTGAATTTTGTGGTCTTAAATTAAAGATATGTAAAATATATCAAACTATCCTTTAATCTTGTAATCTTAAACATGTCATGTGGAAATTGAAATTAAAGAGTCACTACTAAAATTAGCCAAGAAACAAGGGCCAATATCGACGAATAAAGTCACTATATCTAGCCAAACTAACACATTCAACAACATCGAATTTTGGTGCCTCGATTTGGAAGAACCAACTGACAGTGTCAATTATAACCAAGGGACTTCCCTCGGTTTATTTAACTCCACGAAGTCAATATTTTTATTTTACATAAGATATGAAAAAGAGATAATGGACAACAATGATTTTCTTTATTTTATTTTATTTTTTAAAATTATTTTTAATTAATTAAATAATAACAATAATTTAAATAATCTAACTTTTTCCGTCAATTTTTTTTTTGTATATGAAGAACAGAACGACGGACATTATCGATTTTCTAGGTTTCTGCATTTGACTTTTCTTCAGAAAATTAATGAACTAACTGACCCTGTTCATCGATTTTCTGCAAAAAAAAAAAATGCAAAAACCTGTAATTTTTTCATCCCACTTGTCGATTTAATATGTAGCTACAATCCAGTACTAAATGCTGTCAAATCAATTATAAAAGAGTAATAAGGAGGAGGAGGAAGATCACATATTAATACGTAATAAAATTATATTTCTTAATTTGTTTTTTCCATAATAAAATATAGTGATAAATAATTAGTTAGTTTAATAAATAATGGATTGATATATAAGTTAATAGAAATGTAATTGATTTTAAAGTTTTAAATGTAATGATTTTTCATATAGTTCAAATAAGAAAAAATTTAAGGAGTAAAGTTTTAGTCAATTTTAAAATACTAAATATTAGGAGTTTTACCTTTTACAAGTTAATAAAGATCTATAATAATTAAATAACAACTAATTTAAAAAATAGTAAATGACAATTTATTCATTGTAAATGTTTTAATAAAGGGCAAATCGAATCCATTCGATTTCTAAAAAGGATTACTAGTCCTTAACTTTTCGAGGAATCCTTAATCAAGGATTATGCATGACTGATTTTTTCAATCTTTTCGACCTTGGTTTCGTAGGGGCAAGTCAACAAGATTGAGACATAGAACCATCTGATTTAATTCGTTCTCAATAGCCACGAGATAATCATCTTAGGATGATCCTAATACATCTCGGTTTGAGTCCGAATGGCGGCATACCATCTTCTAAAAAGAATAAATAGATCTAAACCTTTTACCCTACACCCACCCCTTTATGTATAATATACGAAGTGGTGGACAAACAAAAAAAGAGATCTGTTACATCATAAACAGAACCATTAATAGTGTTAATCCTAATTTTGAATCAGTAAACAAGAAGATTGAGGTTTAATTCAATGACAACACTATAGTTCAAAAATGCAGCAATCACTTTTATACTATTACTTTCTTCATACAATTTTATTTCATTTGAAGATGCAATACAATCTTCTGATGGAAAAATCTTTGGTAATTTTTTTAGATTTCATCAACTAATCAACATTCAATTTATGCAAAATATTTTACTCCTATTTACATAATAAAATATTTTTTTGTAGATATAAGCATGAAGATCCACAAAAATTTTGAATTTCAAATTCTTAATAGAAATTTTTTATTATTGAAAGATATAGCATGAATTTCTGTGCACTGCAGAAAAATTAAATTTTAATGGTCAAAAAATATATATATATAAATATAAAATATATTTTAAACTAATTTTATAGTCATTTGTATGTCTTCCTTTGTTCCCTTTTTATACTCTTTTATTAGTCCAGCTCCAATCACTAAGATTTTTTATTATTCAATGAAAATTATATCACCTTAAGTTGTTAATTGACACAATTTCGTTCATAAAATTCTTTTTAGATTTCATTGCAAGATTATCTAAAATAAATTGTGCACAAGAGTTATAATTATAATAATTTATAATCTTGTAGAAAAATATTTTATGAGATGAAGAGATTACTTTACCTAAGTATATGAAACTTGTGAATGTATTAGTAGATGAAGAATGTCAATTACAAATAAGACAAAATTTAAATCTTATAATATCAATATAAGACTCAATTAAAGGTAAAAAAGTTTATCAATATTAATCTCAACTAAATGAGACAATCTAAATTAAATTATTTTGAATATAAACAACTTGAGTTGGCATAGAATCCACAATGTTAAAAAAAATTCATAATGCGAAAAAAAGAAGAAGAAGAAGAAGAAGATAGATTAATACGAAAACATACCAGATTGAAGATTGAATCAAAGGCATTGATATAAAAAAGTTGATAAATTAAATTATGCAATTATAAATCTTTTTATAGAAGTGAAGGAATTTATAAATAAAAAAAAATTAAAAATTAAAAAATATTAAATATTAAGATTAAAAAAGAAAAAAATCGTGTATGCAAATTGCAAAACGAAGCAAAAAGATCAAAAAGGAAAAAAAAACCGTACTATCAAGAAGGAAAAAAATTCGTGGAAGATTGTTTTTATTATTATTATTATTAATTATTATTATTATTATTAAGATTTACATTATAAATAGTGTTATGTTACAAATAGAAAATCTAATATAACAAAATAAGATAGAAAAAATTTTTGACTATCAAAAGAGAAAAAAAATCGGTGTAAGTTTTGTTTATTTTTTAGATTTACATCATAAATAGAGTTTATATTATAAATAGAAAACTTAATATGATAAAATAAGATGATGAAAATAATTTTAAATAATAATTGTATAAATATCTTTTAATGAAAGGAAAAAAGTTCAATCAACATTTTTAAAGGTTTTCACACTTTTAATATAGTACAAATAATATAAATAAATATAGATATAAATTGATAAAAAGTATCAACGATTCAGTTAACAATATTATACCCTATTTTTCAGCTATTGTGAGTTGTATATTTATGTTTTTCATTATTTTCATATTTTTCTTCAATAAGTTTTTGAAATTAGATGCTAAAATTATTTATAGCAGCCTGAATTTTTAGGTGGTCATAATGGATTAACAACCATATATAGTCAATATATGGACTATATTTTTAAGCTGAAGGTCCACATATGCTCCACACACTCCATTTATGGAGATTACATTAAGTCAGTTGTTATATATAGTCAAAACATGGATTATACTTTAAAAATTGATTTTTTTTAGGAAAACGATTTGATCTATATATTAATTAAAACAATTAATTTGAGAGAAAAGTGTACATTAATAAAACTTTTATGGAGTATTTATATATTATCTGAAAATCTTAAGAAAGAATTTCATTTATGAAAAATACTAGCCGTCCTCACTGCATTGTGCCCGTACTTTCAATTAAATGCATACATGAATATAATCTTCATAAATAATAATATGCTACGGTTGTTGCATATCAGCCAAAAAAAAGTAATAGACGTATTGAAAAAATGTGTTAGCTCAAACTCCTCAAAAAAATATAACGAATCTATCTACTTTAGTTATAACATAAGCAAAAAATAAAAATTGCAAATAAGAATTAATAACTTGTTTGGCCAAACTTTTAAAATCAACTTATTTTGAGAAGTGCTTTTTCAAAAGTGTTTATCAAAACAATATTTTTGGTGAGAAGCCGTTTGTGTTTGACCAATAAATTTAAAAAATACTTTTGAGCAGCAATTAGTGTTTGACCAAACTTTTGAAAAGTGTTTCCATGTGTAATTTTTCTCAAAAGTAATTTTCAAATAAGTGTTTTTAAGGAGAAACTACTTTTTTAACTTTTAAAAAACAATATCTACTAGCTACTCCCTGAAAGCATTTATTTTTTCTCAAAAGTTTGGTCAAACACTTTTTTTAAAACAAAAAAAAAATTGACCTTCTAAAAATTTGACCAAACAGACAATTAAAAATATCACGAGAACTCACCTCCTTTTGATTTTTCCTTTTTGAAACTTTAATTTTTTAAGAAATCTGCAAATAATAATAATAATAATAATAATAATAATAATAATAATAATAATAATAATAATAATAATAATAGAAATATCAATGATTAAATTCTGTTACCACGGTGACATGAATACCAAAAAATCAACTTATATGAATACTTCAGCAGCAAAATTACAATGCAGTGTATATATATTTTAAAACTCGACCAAAAAAAAAAAAAAAAGAATAATGCCATTAAACTCAAAGTTTAGTTGATGTTAGTGCATGAAACACACACAAAAATTAATAAACTATAATGACGAGCGTGAAATATTTTATTTAGAATGTGTTTTGACGGGCTCTTAAAAGAAAAATTAAGCCTAAGAATTCTATTTGTTACCTCCTTGAACAAATAAAATTACTGTTATGAATTGTACATAATTTACTTAAAACTCCATTTATATCTAAGGAATTAAGAGTTTGACTCCATTTATATGACTCTTCTATTTATATAAGGAAAGAGACTGGATTTTGAGATTTTATGGAACCACCATAGTCAGGAAGTCCTATGTAAGGTAGAGACTGGATTTTGAGATTTTATTTATACAATGATTTTAAAATAGTAAAGTTTTTAAAATGTGGTAGAGTTAAATATTATAAAAATAATTGAATGACTATTATAATTAAATAATAATTTAAGGAACATAATAAATGATTATGTTTGTTTATTATAAAGTTTTTTAATGAAGGATAGTTAATTAGTAAAACATATACATAAAAATAAAAAATTATTAAAAAGTAGTAGTAGATGTTGTTAAGTAAACTATTATTTGGAGTGAATTATGAACTTTTTTTAGCATATAATAACTTTGAATACTTATTAAATATTATAAATCCTAATTATATATTTATCTTAATTAATATGTTAATCATATTTCATCTAGATCAATATAATTGGTGAATTTCAATTTTTTCATATTAAAAATTAATTAAATATTATTTTAAAGATAAACAACTTGAATTCACGTAGCAATTACACTGTTCCACAAGAATTCTTCACTTAAAATATAGAAGAAAAGTAATAATTTATAAAAATATTATTTTATCAGACGAGAAGACTATTTACCTAAATAGATGAAATTTTTGAACTTGTAAACTTGTGAATATATGAGTAGATAAAAAATATCAGTTATGTTGCCCTCCTGTATTCAAATCAGTAACGTAGAAAATAATAATTAATATTTGAGATCACAGAATTCACTGTGTATTCTTAAGAAATTTAATCCCCTCATTGTACTAGAGGTTTTGGACTACTTCCTCCCAAGATAAAATGGATATACCTATTAATGGTGTGGCAGTACCTCAACATCAAAAAATTGTCGAACTCTAAAAATAGTAAAAAATCACACAACAGACTCAATTTTGTTTGTTCGAAAATATGCAGAATGTTCAAAAATTCTATATATGAAATGAAGGCAAAAGGTCTTTATTTATAGCCAAAGAACTGAAGTGAAATGGTGTGAAAACACCTGTTCAGTTGGTGTCTGTTCAGAATGACTATCATTGGAAAAAGAAATATTTTGGCTTGACTTGTGTTGCACCTGTGTTTCGCAGGTGAGGACTTGTAGCACGCAGGTGCAACGCAAATCCAAGCAGAATCCTTCTAGGAATTTCTGCGTGGCACCTGCATTTTGCAGGTGAAGAATTGCGGTAGGCGGGTGCAACATAGGTCCTCTACCAGATAGCGCAAAAAGTAAACTCGGATTTTAAATAAATTTGGTCTAAAAAAATATAAATCAAATTATTTGACCAAATTCGAAATCGAGCGATGACGATGGCGTGAGAAGAGATTTTCTTCTCAACTCTTTATTAGCTAGAAGATATGCTTTTCAATATAAGCACCCACTTTTTTCTTTGATCCTACCAATTTATTTTCTCCATTTTCCAATTCACACCCAACACTTAACCCAACAATCTCCCACATGAACGGAGAATGACTATATAAAAATTTAATGCATGAAAAGACTGTGTGATTCGTAAGTAAGAATTAATTGCATCTGAATAAGTAGGTTTCCCTTCACACAACTAATCTTTTAACCATTTTAGGTCTCATTATTTTGTTCGTTTCAGCCATAAACACTGCCTGATTTCATAAGTGCGTAGAGAATTGGCCTTACAGAAATCTACTTGAAGCGGCTTACACTTCACACTTATATAGGTGATTCCTGAATGTGTTATCCCATAGATACACCATTTGACATACCTCATGTCAAACTTATAAATCATTAAAAAGCCTTTAATTCTTTATCCTTGTTACTGAACATTGTCTCATCATGAGAATAGACCAATAGTTATTATGACAATATTGAACCGTCATCAATGCTTTTTTTTGATCTTCTTGAACCTAGATCCTAGGATCTCCAGTCTTCTAGGTAGAGTTACCGCCACGATGACTTATCCTCAGCCATAGTCTCATTCCCTGAGTTAGGCCTTTTGTAAGTGGACTCGACACATTATCTCTTGAGTTTACATAGTCAATTGTAATAATTCCACTAGAAAGTAGTTGTCTAATGATATTATATCTTTGTCATATGTGATAAGAATTTTCGTTATACATTACACTCCTAGTCCTTTCAATTACCGCTTAGCTATTGCAATGTATACATATTAGAGCCAACAGTCTGGATCAGAATGGAATGTCTTCTAGAAAATTCCTGAGCCATTCAGCTTCTTCACCAGGCTTGTCTAAATCTATGAATTCCAACTCCATTTTAGACAGAGTAATACATATTTGTTTGGATGACTTCTAAGAGGCTGCTCTTCCATCGATGGTAAAAATATATTCGCTTCTGGATTTAGTTTCAGTTGACCCGGTGATCCAATTTGCCTCACAATATCCTTCAAAAACTGCTGGATACTTGTTGTAATGTAAAGCAAAGTTTTGAGTATGTTTTAAATACCCCAAAACTCATTTCATGGACATCTAATGAATCTGATTGAGATTACTTGTATATCGACTATGTTTACTTATCACACAAGCTATATCTAGTCATATACAATTCATGATATACATCATACTTTTCAATACTCTTGCATAATCCAATTGAGACTTATTTTCACCTTTGTTCTTAGCAAGAGAAATACTCACATCAATTGGTGTGTTTGCAATTTTGAAATCCAAATACTTAAAATTTTCAAGTATTGTTTGGATATAATGAATTGAGACAATGCTAGATCTTGAGGAGTTTTGTGGATCTTAATACCCAATATCAAGTCAACAAATCCTAAATCTTTCATCTCAAATTTACTAGCAAACATACGCTTGATAGCATTTATGTTACCAATGTCGTTACTCATTATCAACATATCATCCACATATAGATAAACAATGATGACTTGATTTTGAGTGTACTTAATGTAAAGGCATTTTTCACACTCATTAATCATGAGACCATTTGATAACATTGTCTGGTCAAATTTTGCATGCCACTATTTTAGCGCTTGTTTTAGTGCGTTCAATGACTTTACAAGTCGGCGCACGTTCTTTTCATTTTCAAGAACTACAAATCCTTCAGATTATTCCTCTAAATCTCCATTTAATAAGGTTGTTTTCACATCCACTTGATGGATTTCAAGACCATATATGATGGCTAACACTATTAACAACCGAATGGATGTAATTTTGATTACCGGCGAGTATGTATCAAACTAATCAAGACCTTCTTTTTTGTCTAAACCCTTTGACTACAAGTCCTGCTTTGTATTTATCAATAATTCCATCATCTTTAATGTTATACCCCGTAGGATTTCTGGCACCTAGATGGCCTATTCGTGCGTTGGTTAAGCCTATTTGGAAGCCACACGTGCTAGAGAAAGGCCCGAGAAAAGATCGGACGAGAAACCTGTCGAACCATCGCGGGAGGAGCCGAGGCAGAGCCCCTCCGCGATGGCAGCGTGTCACGGAGGTGAAGCCTCCGCGTTGGCTCCGTGACACGTTGGCCTTGTCCAGGCCCAAGTATATAAAGCCCACTTCGGTTTAAAATCATTTATCCTTATAAATTTCCAGTGAAACAGAGAGGAGAAACCAGAGGAGAGAAAAGAACGAAGAGGGTAATATAATTTCGTCCGATTATGCTGCCAAACGTAGTCCAAATCCAAATTAACCCCAGCTACTGAGGTATTTAGCAGCAGAGAGCATTCCTACGGATTTAGATTCGCGAAATACGATCGACGAATCATCGAGCTACCGAGCTAAGGTAAGTAGAATTGCTCCCACCTAGTGTCTATGTGCTCCTAGCTGTGAAGTGAATACTTCTCCCTTCGGGACTTCTGAAAAATAGCGAGTTTTTGACCGTCTTTCTATAAGCCAAAGTTTAGGCTATAATTATATCGAAAGTGATGTTGTTCTTTAGAATAAAGCTATATTTAATATTAATTAGCGTATACATGAATGCAGTTGGGAGAAATAGCTGGAGTATTGACCGAGCCTCGTCCGACAGACGGATAACTCGAGGTTAAGGTATGTAAAGCTAGTTCCTTCGGCAAGTTAGTAGCTTTAGCCTTGTATAGTACAGTAAACTCCGTAGTAGAATTCTCAGAATTGAATGTTAAGTATGGTGCAAGTTCGGTAAATCTGGGTTGCGTTGTTATATTGTATTCAGTCTGAAAGTTAGAAAAGCATGCGCCCAAGGGCAAGTTAGTATTCCAGATTCAGTATAGCCTATTATGTGAATAGCAAGCATGTTGTAGAATAAAAAGGAACAAATTTTCATAATAAAAGTCAGTAAAGAAAGATCAGATAGACAGACAGTTATGGCTACAGATTAGCCATTCAGACAGATAGTATCTTGGCTACAGATTAGCCATACAGTTAAACAGAGATTTCAGAATCAGTATAATCAGTAAAGAATCAGTTCAGTATAGAAACAGATCAGAATAAGAAGTTAGATTTCAGATAGTCTTTTCAGTTATACATGCTTGCTATTTCTATGTGCTATTTGTTTATTGAGACTTGTTGTGGCATGTGGGCACCCTTTAGCATCCCCACCGCCCCTGGGTTATAGCTGTGTCGATACCCAGATTCAGATACCGCCACCAGCTGGGCGATGCCGTCCGCCTAGAGGACGATGATGGCCGACCACCATGATAATACGGTCCAGCGAACCCTGCTTGCAGGGGTAGTTCAGTTTACTTTGCACAGAGCCAGTCCACCCTTTTTACAGGGGCAGATCACTCTGTGTGTGCTTGTGGCCGGGAGCAGTTTCAGATACAGATTTTTATAAAATTACTCTGTTGCGTGCTTGCACCCAGGGGCAGTTTTTATTACACACCCCATGTACACTTGCGCCCAGAGGCAGGAGTCTTCGGACTCAGACACAGTTTATTGTCAGAGGCCAAGGCCTGAGCTACATACCCAAGGGGGCCGGTAGGAGGAGCTCACAGTTATCAGATGAGTGGAGTGACTTATTTTTGGTTGGTTTTGACCCGGGTAGGGGTATATAGATTGTTTGCTTGCTTGGCGCCATTCGGCATATGGGGGTTGGCATTAGCTATTGCTTGCTACTTGTATATCTATTTATGTGCTATATACTAGCTACTAGATAGTAGGCTGTCGCGTCTACAGGTACGCCTCTGCCTTATTAGTACAGAAAGCTTGATTTAGTTCATACCAGCTTCTTCAGATTCAGTTATCTCCTGTTATACAGAAATGCTAGATATGCTATCTATATTCAGTTGTTTTCAGTTGTATTATTTCAGTTGCTTTGCATACTCATTACCAGTGGTACTGACGCCCAGTGGGGTGCTGCATTACTTGCCTGCAGGTACTCATAGACGAGGAGGCGATCCCTCGTGATTCCAGCCAGCTATTGAGTATTCAGCTCCTGTCATCCGGAGTCTGATTTCCAGAGGTGTAGCTCTTTTCCTTTTGTACAGTACGGGTAGGTCGGCGCCCTGTCCCGATCATTTCTATTGTCATTCTTAGAGGCTTGCAATCTGTATCTATTTCCCTGTGGTCAGTTGAGTCGGTCGTGTGAGGTCGTGCAGTTGTTATAGTTATTTAGTATCTCAGTTCCTGTTGGTCGTGTGTGGCCATAATCAGTCAGTAGTGGTGACCCTGCCGGTCACGTAATTATTTAGCATGCTATTGTTGAGTTACAGGGAACTAGACAGCATGGTGGCCTTGTCGGCCCGCATAGGTTCCCCTACAGTAGTATGTTTCTGGTTAGCTGTTTTACAGGTACTGGTGGCTATAGGCCAATTGGCCGGAGGCTGTGTCTACAGCCGTTATATAGCCCTTTATTTCCAGAAATTTGAGTTAGAGCCAGCCAGGCACCAGATGTGCTTAGGCTCACCAGATAGCAGTCTAGGTCCTACTAGGGCACCAGGTGCCAGTCATACCCCCCAAGGCGGGGCGTGACAAACTTGGTATCAGAGCAGGTCGTGTCCCAGGGAGTCTGCAAGCCGTGTAAGTAGAGTCTTATCTATGGATGTGTTGTGCACCACATACTATAGGCAGGAGGCTGCGAGGCATGATAGGATGGTTACCCTTCCTTCTCAGTCAGTCGTGCTTTAGAGCGATACAGTATAGGGTTGAGTCCCAAAAAACTTACCGTATTCTTTGATTACAGATACAAAGACAGATCAGCATTACCCTATTACAGGCAGAAGATCAGATATAGCAATAGAAGAGGGCATCAGCCAGTTACATGATAACTACAGCAGCAGGAGGAGGTACGAGAGACCTCCCAGTGTGATATTTTTATTGGTACTATTCCCAGTATACGTTGATAACGTCAGAATAGGAAGTCAGAAGCATAATGTACATATGAGTTGACTTATTAGATATATAAGATCTGGTTAAGATATCAGACAATATCAGACTATCAGATAAGTGGAAAAAAAAAGGGAAAGAAAGAAAGGAAAATGCAGGTTCCCATATCCGTCTTTTCAGATGTAGTACAGTTCCATGTCCTCGTATTATAGCAAGGAGAAAAGGGTATTCCCACCTCTTGACCTGATCCAGCTTAAAGACTATATTCCGTAAGGGGGCATAAGACTTGAGGTGAGGTTGCCAAATCAAGCAGTAAGTGTTAGAAAGTATAAGGAGCCCCTATGATTACGTGAGTAGTGCAGACCCTTATGATAATAAGCCAGTAGAGAAAGTAAGACTGTTAGCTTACCCGAAGCAGGGGTAAAAGACCTATTAGTAATGAATGCCTAGTAATAGTCTAGTTCGAGTCAGAAAAAGGCGAAGTCCGCCATATATGCTAACGGATAGCAAGACATACCTGTAAGATTATAGTTATGATCCAGTTGTGACATCAAAAGATAGAGAGGTCATGTGAATCAGATGGGCCTAACTATAAGCCAAAAGAAGTATAGGCTTGGGCTTGATCAGTAATCTTGTTAACAACGAAAGGCAGGTACCTTGAAGCCCAGGGCTCAGCCCAAGTGAGATGAGGGGAGAAGGAAGGAATACTAGATTTTGTGGGGAAAATAGAATCACCCCCAAATTGATAGAATATCGTATTACGGACTAAGCCTCGGGCTGACAGTAAGATTGCGGTTCAGAATACCACAGTATGTCCGCTTATGGAGAAGTTAAGAAATTACCGATACAACAATTCTAATCTAGTGTGACCTAGAGATAAGGCCCAGCAGACAGTCATGGGCTCTCAATATATGCCAAGTAAGGCCACAAGATTCGAACGTTGACCCCAAATCGTAAGAATGGCGGAATTTCAAACAGCAGACAATAACCAAAGTGTTTATGTTTGTTACTTTCAGAATGGGGTGACAATACAATGAAATGTTAAGAGAAGGCAGGAGGTATTATTAGACCATAGAAGCAGTATATCACGTATAATATGAAATTTAGCAAAGTGTGTCAGAGATTACGTATCACTACAGAATTCAGTATGTATTGTACGTATTTATTAATATATATCTGTGCAGATAATAAATATGTTGTGAGCAGTTGCTAATAGGGGTTACAATCACATAGATGCATATTAGTGCTGGGAAGTATATACAAATTGCATTGCAGGACCCCCTTGCCAAAAATAAATAGAGAAAAGAGAGAGAAGAAAAAGAGAAAAGCGAAAAGAAGGGGCAAGTTAAGTGTGATTTACGTATGAATCCATAGAGACTGTCTCAGCTCTCGGTTATTAGGCTAACAGATTTATATGTTGTTTCCAGATCTAGGTTTTAGAAGCTTACAAGAGTTAGTAACCTGAATCAGGTAGTTAGATGATAAGGGCGCAGTTAGACGGTCTACCGACCAGCTGGCGCCTGCATTAGCAGGGAAGCATCCCCGAATATCGGTAACATTAGTGCATGTGCTAGAACCAGGATTAGAGACCGAATAGGCAGATTTCAGAGATTAGCAATACCAGAATTGTTCTAGTATGTTAAGTGGTTGTATATCGTTTTCCCAGCCTTATAGGGGAGAGTCGGCCTTAGTCAACCTAGCAGTTACTATGTGGAACACCCCGCAAGTCAGTCGGCCATCCTAGTCAGAATACCCGTGGGTATCCCAAGAAAGGGGGTCCATATCAGTAGTCAGTAAATGACTAGTACTTCAACTGGTTCTCGTAAGATAGTCAGAAACAGAGCTTTAGTAGAAGGCCAGTCTTTACAGAATAGCTCATAAGACCGAGAATTTCCCAGGATGGTGGTATAAATCCAAGTGGATACGCATAAGGCATAAGGAATTGGTAGTACTCCGCTAGCACAATGTTTACTAAGACCGAGAGATCAGTAGACTCCCCGTAAAGATCCAGAGATTGATCGCCTGGGAGTAAGTTTAATTAAGCCCAGCCTTACAGTGCTCCAAGCAAAATAACAAAGCAATTAGATGCGCACAAGTCTGCAGTTATGCATGAACTATAAGTATTCAAGTAGAACAGTTAGGGCATTGTTAGACTACTGCCACATTCGGGTCATTCAACCCGACTATTCAGTTATTTAAGGTTATGCAGCCAGATCATTAGAGGTCATGATCAATATCAGGATCCTCTGATTAGATAAAGGCACAAGGTGCGCAGACGGTCGTTCAGGTTATCCCAGCAACAAGTAGCCTTAGCATGTGGCCAGAAGGCCAGATAAGCTCTAGTTATACCGGTAAACTACCTGTTGATCTCTTCGGCAAGGAAAGCCAGTATGACCGTCAATTATATGCCGAGCTCTCTAAGTATGAAAATGTTATATCAGTCAAGAAGGGGTAATGAAGCAACAAACGCTCTTAGCTATAGATCTATTAGGAATGTGGCATATGTGCAACCCGAGCAACGGGAGTTGGTCAGGGAGATACATCAATTGGTTAATTTAGCCGTTCGTGTGATAGAAATGAAGGACAACAGAGCGGTAATACAGAACACCGCTGTGTCGTCCTTAGTTGTGGGGGTAAGAGAACGGCAATACGCAGATCCTGACCTGGTCTAGCTTAAGGACAGAATCCTGCAAGGGAAGCGCTAGATTCGCAAATAACAGAGGGTGGAGTGCTACGTTGTAAAGGTCGTCTATGTGTTCCAGATGTTTCAGGCCTCCGCCATCAGATCATGAATGAGGTGCACTGCGCCAGCAACTATTTTCTCCACCCTGGCGCGACAAAAAATGTACCATGATATCAAAGAAAACTACTGGTGGCTAGATAAGAAAAAAAGGAAATTGCCGAATTTGTAGCCCAGTGTCCTAACTGCCAGCAGGTGAAAGCAGAACATCAGAAACCAGGCGGTTTGATTCAGGACATAGTTGTGCCTCTCTGGAAATAGGAAGCAGTAAATATGGATTTTGTGGCAGGATTACCCCGTACTAGACACAGACATGACTCTATATGGGTGATAATTGACAGATTGACTAAATCAGCTCATTTCCTGCCAGTAAGAACTACTTTCTCAGCCGAAGATTACGCGGAGTTGTATATCCGAGAGATAGTCAGATTGCACGGAGTGCCAGTATCCATTATTCTAGACAAAGGAGCACAATTCACGGCTAGATTTTGGCAATCTTTCCAAAAGGGTCTGGGAACATAGATTAATCTGAGCACTGCTTTCCACCCTCAGACAGACGGACAGGCTGAGCGCACTATTCAAACGCTCGAGGATATGCTGCGAGCATGTGTGCTGGACTTTGGTGGTAGCTGGGACGAGCATTTGCCGTTGATAGGATTTGCTTATAATAATAGCTATCACTCGGCTATTCATATGGCGCCTTTCGAGGCTTTATACGGGCGAAAATGCAGATCGCTGATTGGCTGGTTTGAAATAGGAAAATCAGCATTGATTGGGCCAGACATTGTTCAGCAGTCAGAGGAGGAGGTAAAACTTATTAGAGAATGCCTACTGACTGCATAGAGCCGCCAGAAGTCATATGCAGATGTGCGGCGCAGAAACCTGGAATTCGAGGTGAACGACTGGGTATTTTTAAAAGCATCATTGATGAAAGGGGTGATGAGATTCGGCAAGAAAGGTAAGCTCAGTCCAAGATTTGTTGGGCCTTATCAGATTCATCGAAGAATAGGCCGAGTAGCATATGAGTTAAACTTGCCTCCAGAGCTAGAATCCGTTCATCCCGTCTTTCACGTGTCTATGCTGAGGAAATGCATAGGAGACCCATCCAGAGCAGTCCCAGTCCAGGATATCTAGGTTACAGAAGAGCTGGCCTACGAAGAGGTTCCGGTAGCTATCTTAGACAAACAGATTCGTAGATTGAGAACTAAGGATATTGCATCTGTCAAGGTATTGTGGCGTAACAAGAACCGAGAGGATATGACGTGGGAAGCTGAAGAAGATATGAAAGCTAGATATACTCACCTATTTCAGGCCTAGTCAGGCGACAGGTATGTCCGTATTATTACTTATGCAATACCTTATGGTTGTGTATGTACAAATGAGAAAGATTGATGTTTAGCTATCCAGTGAATCTTAAGGTATTGTGTGCAGTACCTGTGTTGGACTTTTCTGCATTTTAGGTGTTTGCTATAGTCCATATTATAGGGGAAACTCTGCCAGAATTTTCCTAGGTAGTAAGTTGAGATGTCCTCTATATAGAAGTTTACATTCGAGGACGAATGTTCTTAAGGGGGGGAGAATGTTATACCCCGTAGGATTCCCGGCACCTAGATGGCCTATTCGTACGTTGGTTAAGCCTATTTGGAAGCCACACGTGCTAGAGAAAGGCCCGAGAGAAGATCGAACGAGAAACCTGTCGAACCATCGCGGGAGGAGTCGAGGCAGAGCCCCTCCGCGATGGCAGCGTGTCACGGAGGTGAACCCTCCGCGTTGGCTCCGTGACACGTTGTCCTTGTCCAGGCCCAAGTATATAAAGCCCCACTTCGGTTTAAAATCATTTATCCTTATAAATTTCCAGTGAAACAGAGAGGAGAAACCAGAGGAGAGAAAAGAACGAAGAGGATAATATAATTTCGTCCGATTACGCTGCCAAACGTAGTCCAAATCCAAATTAACCCCAGCTACTAAGGTATTTAGTAGCAGAAAGCATTCCTACGGATTTAGTTTCGCGAAATACGGTCCACGAATCATCGAGCTACCGAGCTAAGGTAAGTAGAATTGCTCCCAACTAGTGTCTATGTGCTCCTAGCTGTGAAGTGAATACTTCTCCCTTCGGGACTTCTGAAAAATAGCGAGTTTTTGACCGTCTTTCGATAAGCCTAAGTTTAGGCTATAATTATATTGAAAGTGATGTTGTTCTTTAGAATAAAGCTATATTTAATATTAATTAGCGTATACATGAATGCAGTTGGGAGAAATAGTTGGAGTATTGACCGAGCCTCGTCCGACAGACGGATAACTCGAGGTTAAGGTATGTAAAGCTAGTTCCTTCGGCAAGTTAGTAGATTTAGCCTTGTATAGTACAGTAAACTCCATAGTAGAATTCTCGAAATTGAATGTTAAGTATGGTGCAAGTTCGGTAAATCTGGGTTGCGTTGTTATATTGTATTCAGTCTGAAAGTTAGAAAAGCATGCACCTAAGGGCAAGTTAGTATTCCAGATTCAGTATAGCCTATTATGTGAATAGCAAGCATGTTGTAGGATAAAAAGGAACAGATTTTCATAATAAAAGTCAGTAAAGAAAGATCAGATAGACAGACAGTTATGGCTACAGATTAGCCATTCAGACAGATAGTATCTTGGCTACAGATTAGCCATACAGTTAAATAGAGATTTCAGAATCAGTATAATCAGTAAAGAATCAGTTCAGTATAGAAACAGATCAGAATAAGAAGTTAGATTTCAGATAGTCTTTTCAGTTATACATGCTTGCTATTTCTATGTGCTATTGTTTGTTGAGACTTGTTGTGGCATGTGGGCACCCTTTAGCATCCCCACCGCCCCTGGGTTATAGCTGTGTCGATACCAGATTCAGATACCGCCACCAGCTGGGCGATGTCATCTGCCTAGAGGATGATGATGGCCGACCACCATGATAATACGGTCCAGACCACCCTGCTTGCAGGGGTAGTTTAGTTTACTCTGCGCAGAGCCAGTCCACCCTTTTTACAGAGGCAGATCACTCTGTGTGTGCTTGTGGCTGGGGGCAGTTTCAGATACAGATTTTTATAAAATTACCCTGTTGCGTGCTTGCACCCAGGGGCAGTTTTTATTACACACCCCGTGTACACTTGCGCCCAGAGGTAGGAGTCTTCGGACTCAGACACAGTTTATTGTCAGAGGCCAAGGCCTGAGCTACGTACCCAATGGGGCCGGTAGGAGGAGCTCACAGTTATCAGATAAGTGGAGTGACTTATTTTTGGATGGTTTTGACCCGGGTAGGGGTATATAGATTGTTTGCTTGCTTGGCGCCATCCGGCTTATGGGGGTTGGCATTGGCTATTACTTGCTACTTGTATATCTATTTATGTGCTATATACTAGCTACTAGATAGTAGGCCATCACGTCTACAGGTACGCCTCTGCCTTATTAGTACAGAAAGCTTGATTTAGTTCATACCAGCTTTTTCAGATTCAGTTATCTCCTGTTATACAGAAATGCTAGATATGCTATCTATATTCAGTTGTTTTCAGTTGTATAATTTCAGTTGCTTTGCATACTCAGTACCAGTGGTACTGACGCCCAGTGGGGCGCTGCATTACTTGCCTGCAGGTACTCATAGACGAGGAGGCGATCCCTCGTGATTCCATCCAGCTATTGAGTATTCAGCTCCTATCATCCGGAGTCTAATTTCCATAGGTGTAGCTCTTTTCCATTTGTACAGTACGGGTAGGTCGGGGCCCTGTCCCGATCATTTCTATTGTCATTCTTAGAGGCTTGCAGTCTGTATCTATTTCCCTGTGATTAGTTGAGTCGGTCGTGTGAGGTCGTGCAGTTGTTATAGTTATTTAGTATCTCAGTTACTGTTAGCTGTGTGTGGCCATAATCAGTCAGTAGTGGTGACCCTGCCGGTCACGTAATTATTTAGCATGCTATTGTTGAGTTACAGGGAACTAGACAGCATGGTGGCCTTGTCGGCCCGCATAGGTTCCCCCACAGTAGTATGTTTCTGATTAGCTGTTTTACAAGTACAGGTGGCTATAGGCCAATTGGCCGGAGGCTGTGTCTACAGCAGTTATATAGCCCTTTATTTCCAGAAATTTGAGTTAGAGCCAGCCAGGCACCAGATGTGCTTAGGCTCACAGATAGCAGTCTAGGTCCTACTAGGGCACCAGGTGCCAGTCATACCCCCCAAGGCGGGGCGTGACATTTAACTTTCCTTTTTAAAATCCATTTGCAACCTAAAGGTTTGTTTTCTGAAGGAAGGTCAGCCAATTCCTATGTATGGCTATTCATTATGGATTCAATTTTACTATTGACTGCCTCTTTCCAATATTGAGCTTCCGACGAATTCATAGCTTTTTGAAAAGTTCGAGGTTCATTTTTCAACAAAAATGTTAGAAAATCTGGTCCTATTTCTCCTCATTAGGAACATTTTCCTTTGTCTCTTCCTGAGGTCGTTTAGATCCTTCGCTAGACGACTCACATTTCTGTTTATACGAAAATATATTTAAAAAATTCAGCATTGTTTGATTCCATTACTGTATTAACATGAATATCAGAATTTTCTGATTTATGAACCAGAAAATGATATGTTTTACTATTTGTATCATATCTTATGAAAACACAGTCAATGGTTTTAGGTCCTATCTTAATCCTTTCAGGTTTAAGAACTTATACCTTAGCCAAACACCCCCACACTTTCAAGTATCCAAGGTTAGGATTTCTTCATTTTCATTTTCCATATGGAATGGATTGTATTTTGCTATGGGGCATTCGATTGAGTATTCTGCTAGCTATAAGGATAGCTTCCCACCATAAGTTCTAGGGTAAATCAGAACTTATCAGCAAGGCATTCATCATCTCCTTTAATGTCCTATTTTTTCTTTCTGCAATCTCATTAGATTATGGCGAGTAAGGGGCAGTTGTTTGATGAATAATTCCATATTTCAAACATATTTCTTCAAAAGGAGATTCATATTCTCCGCCTCTATCACTCCTTATCATTTTGATCTTTTTGTTAAGTTGTGTTTCAACTTCACTTTTATATTGCTTGAATCCTTCAATTGTTTCGTCTTTACTTTTGGTTTAGTAAACATAGCAGTATCACGTACTATCGTTAATAAAAGTTATGAAATACTTTATTTCACCACGAGATGGTATAGACTTCATGTCACAATATCTGTGTGATTTAAGTCTAAGAGACTTGAATTCCTTTCAATTGACTTATAAGGATGTTTAACATACTTATATTCAACACATATTTGACATTTTGATTGATTGCATTCAAACTTTGTCAATATAAATTGATCATTTTACGCAAGGTTTTATAATTGACATGTCTCAAACGTGAATGTCATAAATTATTTGACTCAAGCAAGTAAGAAGAAGCTGAAATTTTATCACTCTCAACAAAAATTACATTAAGTTTGAAAAGTCCCTCAGTTATGTAACCTTTTCCCACATACACATTATTCTTACTTATTAGAACTTTGTTTGAAATAAGAATACATTTAAACCCATTCTTGATGAGAAGTCCAGCAGAAACTAAGTTCTTCCTCATTTATGGAACATGACATACACTATTCAGAGTCACCACCTTATCAGATGTCATTTTTAGAAATATTTTTTCATAACCTTCAATCTTGGCGGTCATAGAGTTTCCCATAAAGATGGTCTCGTCGGGTCCATCAAGGGCATAAGAAGTAAATGCTTCTCTGACAACACAGACATATCGAGTGGCTCCTGAGTCAATCTACCACTCTGCGGGTCGTCCCACTATGTTGTATTCAGTTACCATAGAACAAAACTCATCAATCTCCATGGTTCCTTCAACCATGTTAGCTTGACCATTTTTCTTCTCTTTCTTTAGAGCACGACATTCAGCAGCCTTGTGTCTAATTTTTCCACAGTTGTGGAAATTTTCTTTGAATTTCTTCTTGCTAGGATAATTCTTTGGTCTAAAAGACTTCTTTGTCTTTTTTGGATTAGCTGGAGTAGTCTTAATAATATTTCCCCCATAATTGCTGAGTTTCCCTATACCTTCTTTTCAGCAGCTTTATTATCTTCTTCAATTCTCAATCGAATGAATAAATCTTCAAGCTTCATCTCCTTTAATTTATGCTTCAAATAATTCTTAAAGTCTTCCATAAAGGAGGTAACTTTTCAATCATGGCTGCAAGCTTCATTGATGACCAAACCTTCAATGAAAAACTTATAATTATTATCATGTTAATACTTTTGATAAAAGCATTAATTCGAATTATACCTTCAACAAGGAGATCGTAAGTTGTCATTTGCAACTCTTGGACTTGTGTGATAACAGGCTTACTGTCTATTATCCTGTAGTCCCAAAATTTGGTTGCAATAAATTTCTTTAATTCGGCATCCTCCATTTTGTACTTCTTCTTTAGCACATCCCAGAGTTCTTTAGAAGTCTGCCCATTACCGTATACATTATACAGATCATCCTCCAGTCTGCTTAAGACATAGTACTTGCACAAAAAATCTGAGTGCTTCCAAGCCTCAATCACTAAGAACCATTTATTTTCAGAGTTGATACGGCAGAATTAAAATATCCTCCTTAATGAACTTCTGCAAACTCAATGTGGTCAGTTAGAAGAACATCTTCTACTGCTAGTGTTTGAAGTCGATGCCAACAAATTTTTTGGGCTTTTCAGCCGGAGCTGATGCTGGCACAACACGGGTGGAGGAGACTATATTTCTTGTAAAGGCAAGCATGGGGTCAGTTATTCTTGTCATATCTATTAATCAATAACAACAAAAGTTAGCAATCAATGAAGATTCTATTTCTTCAAATCGAAAAACTTAGACAGAAATAAACTGAATAATTGGTGAAATTTTTATATCTTCAAACTGAATTATAACCAGAGTAGAAAATTCAAAGATTTTAATCTCCAATAGTGGAGTAAAAAATCAGAAAGGTTTTAGTCTCCAAAATCATGAAAATAGATGAACACAAAAATTCTAAACAATTAAGTTCCTTAAGTTTATTGTCCTGTTGTGTTCAAATAGTAAAATTAAAAATAATAATTAATATCAGAGACCACATAATTCATTGTATGTGCTTAAGGAATTTAATTCTCTTAGTGTACTCAAGATTTTCGACTACTTCCTTCTAGGATAAAATGGATTATACCTGTTAATGGTGTAGCAGTAATTCAAATACAAAAAATTTCGTCAAACTCTAAGAACAGTAACAAATCCCACAACAGACTCAATTTTAATTTTTCGAAAATTTTATATTTGAAATGAAGGTAAAAGGCATTTATTTATATCCAAAGAACTGTTCAATTGGTGTTGTTCAGAATGACTACCATTGGAAAAAAAATACTTCGGCTTGACTTGCGTTGCACCTACGATTCACAGGTGAAGACTTGCATCACGCAGGTGCAACGCAAGTCCAAGTAGAATCATTTTAGAAATTTCTGCATGGTACCTGCGTTTTGCAGATGAGGACTTACAGCACGCAGGTCCTCTACCAGATTACACGAAAAGTAAACTCAAATTTTAAATAAATTTTGTATAAAAAATGTATCAATCAAATTATTTAACCAAATACGAAGCTGAAGCCGAGCGATGACGATGGCGTAAGAGGAGACTTTCTTCTCAACTCTTTATTAGCTAGAAGATATACTTCTCAATATAAGCACCAACTTTTCCCTTTTTCCTACAATTTATTTCCCTCCATTCCCAATTCACACACAATACTTAACTCCAATAAGTTATAAATAACACATATTTTAAATCACATAATATAAATATTAGACTTAAATAAAGGAGATATCACAATATAAATGTCAGATTCAACTAAATGAGACAATCTAAGTTGAAGTATTTTGAAGATATGAAACTTGAGTTAGCATAGTAATTACTATTGCTTTTAAATCTACAACATGAAACAAAAAAGATAGATTATTGCCTTTTTCAAATCCATAACATGAAACAGAAAAGATAGATTGCTGTCTTCTTCAAATCAACAACATAAAACGAAAAAGATAAATTACTGTCTTCATCAAATTCACAAGTTGAAACAAAAAAGATAAATTATTGTCTTCTTCAAATTCACAAGATAAAATAAAAAAGATGATTTTTAGACGTTTAGACAAAGTTATTGATGAAGAAGACTTGGATGAATAAAATTATGCTATTATAAATTTTTTTATCAAAATGAAAGTATTTATAAACCAAAAATAAATTTGATAGTGTGAGAATATTAGGATACCACTATAAAAAAGAAAAAGAAAAACTTTTTAGGAGGAGGAAAATTTTTTAAGGTACTTATTCAGACAAAGAACAAATTATTTAGGAGATGTTTTTTTTTGTTTCTAGGGAAATTTTCTTAGGGGAAATCTTTTAGGGTTTACGGAAATCTCTTTTAAGGAAAGGTTTTAGTTGGAATATCTTTTAGGGTTATCCATTATAAAAAAAAATTTGCAAAAAATCTTTTTAGGTTTATACATTATTATAATCTTATGTTATTTAAAATTATTATAAATATAATTAAATAATAATTTAAGAAAGATAGTAAATGACAATTTTATTTAGGTAGAGTCTTTTATAAAGGATAAAAAGTTCAATCAATATTTTTAAGGGCCATCACACGTTTAATATAACTAGTTTTAGTGTACGCGCCTCGCGCATGACCCTTTTATTAATACGAACAAAATTTTAAAAATAGCATAATGTATAACAATACAAGAATGTAGAAAGAAAATTCTAAATTTTAAGTTAATAAATGATTATGTTTAAGAGTTTGATCTAATTCAGTAGTTCTTTCATCAATTTATTATAATACTTGTTTCAATGAATAAAATATCGTAGAAATAGCGTTTGATTGAAAGGTGAAATATCGTTCATCTTTTCAAGAGCACTTAAATGCATGCATTTTATGTATATCTCATGTTAATTATTACAAAATTGTATTAATACACTATTATCATATTAATATTAAATATAAATATTAGCATCATGAAGACACATTATAATACAAAGTTGTATAGTCGGATAGAACATATAACATAAGTTATTTATTTAAACAATTTGCACTTGCGAAATCTTATTGTGAATTCTTACTGACTTATTTTGGCACTAATAAATTGATATCATATCAGAAACGCATTTTTTTGTGTAATTGATCGTCCAAATTAAGAAAGACTAATCAAAATTAGTGATTTTTTTTATTTTTAAAAAGGTTAAAAAGTGAATGATAGTTTTCTATAAGCTGGCTTTCGTACTTTAAATATTTAGATATAGCATAATTTAAAATATTTGTTTTACCCTTTATGAGATGATTTTAGCTCAATTTTATCTCTAGGTCTTAATCCATGTGTCTAGTCTAATACCTTCACATAAATTAAATAAAATAATAGTGTAAATTTAACTAAAGAGTTTGAATAATAAGAGCACTTGATTAATTGAAACAATTTAAAGTATGTTGTGTTTCTATATTTTGTCTCTTTTTTTCAATTGTGCAATTTATTTTTTTAAAAAAAGAAGGTATTCAATGTATTAATGCATAATAACATCACACTTCTTAATTTATTTTCTCTTACTGTGAGTTAAAAAATTGTGATGGATAATTGATTAGTTTGATAAATAAAGAATAAATATAAGTTAATAGAATTGTAACTAATTTTAAAGTTTTATGTAACACCCCAAAAGTCCCTAAGATCAGACCCGAGGTTTGAAACGGAGAAAGAAAAATCTGCACCAGATCACAGGACAAGTCGTCCAATGACCCATCAAGTGAACTAACAGATCGTTGAATGACCCATTAGGTGGTGCCAAGTTGGAGGAAATGTTACTTTACAAAAGTCAGGACGGATGTGGTGACGAGTCGTGAGGTCTCCCCATGAGTCGTGGTGTGACCTATTAAGTGTGCAATGGTGGAGAAAATATTAATTTTCAGTGTACTTCACGAATTGAGGAATGAGTCGTCAAGTTTCAAGACGACTCATTGAGTGAGAAAGATTACAGAATGGAGAAGAAGTTGTCAGTGGCGGTGGGTCAGGGGACGACTCGTCAAGTCTCCCAACGGGTCATTCTGATGATCCATTGGTTAAAGATTAGAAGATAGAATTTTAGGGGCATAAATAACGGATGGACCCAACGAGTCATTAAGTTAGACAATGACTCATTGGGAGGGTCGTTCCCACTAGTCGGTATATTTTCAAAGAGAATTCTCAGGGGTATTTTTATAAAATTCTATGCTTCTAATTTATAAATGATATTATTTTGGGACTTCTAAGGGACGAATTAAAGGGGTTTTCCTAGCCTAATCCCTCATTCCATCCAAATTATCCATAAGTTCTTCTTCTCTCTTCCTCTCAAGGCTCAAGAACACCTAGGGTTCCTCTCCAAGAGCTTCAAGATTCAAGTGCTAGTGGGAAATTTCTTCAAATCAGGTATGTGAGACTTCAACAAGGATCTTCTTTTATCCTAGTGTCCCAATTTATATCCAAAACCCTAGATACTTTGATTCTCTAGAAAAGCATGTCTTAGAGTTTACATTCTATGAATGATTTCTCTCGTTTCTTTCATGATTTTCAAGGTCCGCATGATAAATAGCACATGATGTTTATGATGTCAATTTCAATTGCATGTGAATCCACATGATTAGGTATTATCATGATTTCCCCAGAATTCAGCCCATGAACTAGCTTGTTTTCGAAAATATGATCCGTTTAAGATGTATGACTTTACCATGTTCAGTACATATGATTTACACTATAATTTGAGTCTAGGATTTTCATATTGACAGTATGATCAGCTTGTTTATGGTTCTTTAAACTCTCATACCTCTTGATATCTAGAAAGTAGCCCACACTAGTCTTAGAACACAGTTTTGAGCCCTCAGTATTAGCATGTTCATGGCCCTTTAGATTTTTGGGATCCTTGTTAGAGAAAGTGGTTCTGACTAGTCTTAGGACATCAACTTAAGATTATCAGTTTACATGTATCATTATGTTCAGTTGGGAGTAGTACTTAGCACTGAGTAGGCCAGGATTCTAATGTACCCAGGTCTTAGAACTACGTGCCACCATAGGATAAGAGATTCTCAATAGTAGAGAATGTTTCTCTTAGCCCGAGAAATATGGGATCCTTTTTATTTAAGAGTGTCTCCCTTGCCTCAAATAGGCACATGTAGGGTCATCGTTATTAGAGATTGTCTGCTTGAGTTCACGAGTGATATCACGCTAGTCAGAGTTCTTACCCTTTGCAAAGTATGCACACATTTTCAACTAGGGTTATAGGTCAGGCTCCACGAGGCTCACATTGGAGTTTTTCTATTTATAGTCTCTCCCACAGTATAGTTCAGTTTCAATTTCAATATAGTTATTTCAGTTTGTGATTTCAAATTTAGTCTTCCGTACATATACATGACCCAAAACTAGATTTACTTATATTTCATTAAATGCTTTCAAATGAGAATATTATATCAGTATCTATGCATCTCAGACTGGATCATTGTACTACACCTCAATTATGCATTCAGTTATGTATTCAGATCAACCTTTCTCATCATACCAGCATGTTCTAGCTTTATTCACGTTTTTCACATACTCAGTACATTCCAAGTACTAACTGCATACTTTATGTGCTATATTGTTTTATGATACAAATTTAGGTATTCAGACTCAGCCCCGCAGTTAGTCATGTTCCAAACCCTATCAGCTGACATAGGTGAGTCCTCATCTTTCGAAGACAGGAGTTATGTTTTCTTCATTTCAGTTTATTTGTAGTTTTCAATTTTGGAGTTAGCTGGGGACTTGTCCCAACAACTCATCATACTAGTAGAGGCTTTTAGACAGTCTAGTGCTAGTTTCAGCTTATGACTCAGTGTTGTAGATTTTTATCCTTTCCTTTTTATTAGTTATGTTTCAGTTAAGCCTCTGCTCAAATAGAATCTATTAGCTGTTGTTATGTTAGAAATATGCTATGCCATGGGTTAGCTTAGAACCATTCATGATTCTAAGTCCCGTGTAATATCCGAGGTCTTAGCTCAGATCATGACAAACTTGGTATTAGAGCATTAGGTTTAGAGTGTTCTAGGGTGTCTGAAAGCCATGTCAAGTAGAGTTTGTTTTCATCAATGTGAAGCGCGCCACACTTATGATGAAGAGGCTACAAGGCATTTCCAGGAGAATTCCCTTTTTCATAATTCTTATCGTGCATAGAGTGTGAAACTCTAAAAGTTTCTCTTCTAACTCGTACTTTACATGTTCGCAGATAATGCCTCCCAGATGAACAAATGAAAGGAGAAACGGTAATAGGCACTTGCCAGTCCCACTAGCCCCAGTGGACCAGATGAATGAGCAGGTTACCCATATAGAGTTTTGGGCTGCATTTTAGGTGTTGGCACAGGCCGTCACAGCACAGGACAACCATCAGGCAGTGGCACCCATGAACCCTAATGGTAATGGTAGGACAACAAGGGTACGAGATTTTATTAGGATGAAACCACCGAAATTCTTTGGGTTGAAGCTGGATAAGGATCCACATGAGTTCATAGAGGAGATTCAGAAGATCACCCAAATTATAGGGGTGACTGGTGAGGAGGGTGCAAACTTAGCCTCCTATCAACTAAAGGGGGTTGTGCATATATGATTCAGATAATGGAAGAAAGGCCATAGAGAAGGTGTAGCTCCGGTGAATTGGAATGAGTTCATGACAGCCTTCTTGGATAGTCTTTCCTCAAGAGTTGAGGGAGGAAAAGGTAGCCGAGTTCGTCAACCTAAAGCAGAACAACATGGCTATCCAGGAGTATGCCTTGGAGTTTACTCAGTTGTCTAAGTATGCACCGGAGATGGTGGTGATCTGAGGACCTGCATGAATAGGTTTGTAAATGGAGTCTCAAATTTAGTGGTCAAGGAGAGTAGGATCACGATTCTCATAAGTGACATAGACATTTATAGAATCATGATCCATGCTCAACAAATCAAGGAAGAAATGTTAAAGGAGTTAGAAAAGGAGAGCAGGAGAGCAAGGACAGGAGACTCGGAAAATTCCTAGCAGAGAATGAGTGGTGGACCTCATTCCTAATCCTGTTAGAGATTGTCAGTACCAGCACCATCGACAAATAGTATTGAACCCCATCTACTTCAATCCTCTCATTGCCTCTGAATTTCCATTTCAAGTGCTTAATCTGGACTAACAAGAGAAATGAATATACCGGAAAAGATAGACCAACAAGAAGAAATAAATTGTACAGATATACCGGATTTCTATGCCAACAAAAGAATTATTGGCTTAGCTACGATACTAAGTGAGCTAGCTAATAATTTCTTAAATGGAAATTCCATCTGGAGCTACTATTCAAGAGATCAGACGATGATATACGCAAACTCCAGAGAACATAAAGAAGCAGATATGGAAGAAGTACGACAATGGATACTCAGTCTGCTTAAACCAGAAGAAATACCTACGACAAGAGATATACGGAGAAACTATATTTCCCCAGCTCTACTAACAAGATACTGCAAGACCGTAGGACAAAAATATCCGGATCACCATTGTTCCAGGTGTCATGGTGAAAATGACGACCAAATTCCGGATGTGCAGTTGGAATAAGATAATGATGAAACAATCCAACGGCCAAGATAAGAGAAAAACAACATGTGCAGAGATAAAAGGAAAAAGACGAAAGAAGGAAGCTGAAAAGAAAGAAGATAAAAAGGAAAAGATGTAGGCCATCAGAAAAAAGAAAAGATGTAGGCCATCAGAAGATAAAAAGCAGATACTAATGTAAAGTTTTTGTTTTTTGCTTTCTTTTTAGAAAAGTCCTAAAGTAAATAGTAGAGGACGACAGATTTTGTACAAAAGTCATAAAGTATACAGTAGAGGGCGGCTTCTTTAGCAAGAAAGTCGTAAAGTAAATAGTATAGTTGTCGGCCACCAGTCACTATTTATGAACAGTAAAGGTCGTTCATAAACAGTAAAGGCCAGATGTAAATGTTTGTAAATTTCATTATAAATACAACTTCAGACGGAAGCCAAAGGCATCCGCAATCCAACATATTCTCTCTCAACTCTTACTTCCGCACCCTTACCCCCAAATTGGTATCAGAGCTACAAAATCAAAACTAAAAGAAATCTACTTTAAAAATATAATCCAATGGAAAAATCTAGCAATGATGCAAAGTTACAAACTGAGGTATGTTTATTCATAATTATGAATAACTAAACTGTTGTATTCCTGATAATCTGCTAAGTATTATTTATTAATATCTTCTTGTTATATCGTTTTTATGAATGCCTGATTAAGTTTGCTATGTACGTGTTTAGTAAGTTATGAGTAAGTATGCCCAGACTAAGACATCCTAATGTGGAAACCGGTTAGGCCAGGAGAGTCGTTTTAGGGGAGTACACGAAGTTGAAGTCATTGTTAGGGTAACTGATTATAACTGAAAACGCATAGTAATGACCCAAAAGGATAATTCAGAATAACGATATAAGAATTAGATAATATTAAATAATGCCTAAGGAGATTAAAAGGAATACCATGTTTAGAAAAATTCATAAAATGAGTTCAAACCTATCACATAGAAATCATAGATATGAGTTACTTGTCTTATGTATAATGAAATTATTGTCTAAAATATTAGAAGAGATAATTGAATTAGAAGAAACTATGAAGTTAATTAACCAAGATTGGACGGAGATGACTATAGAAGAAATTAGAAAATTAGATAAGGATTTAGACTAAAAAAATGGTAAATTATGAATATATGGAATATTGGTTAGATACTATGGAAAGTATAAGATTAACAAAGCTTTTATTACAAGATAATATAAGGGAATATATGAAAGATAGTAATCTGGAACGTAATCTGGAATATTTAGAGTATGCATATGGATGTATAGAAGAGTTACAAAGATTAAAACCATTAAAAATAGAATACTATAATAAAATGTTTAACCAATGAACCAAACACAGAATAAATCAAAGAAAGGTCATATCCATAAGAAAGCTAAAAAATTAAAAAATCGGTTAAAAATATTATATCCTGAATATAAACTCTTAAGCTTAAATAAAACAAATAATGTTAGACTTGGATATTTAATAGATATAATTTCAGAAACAGAATATAAATATATAAAATACTTGAAAAAACTGAAATGAAAAACAACATTGATAATAGCGAAGAATACAGGCAACAATTACTTAACAAAATAAATGAAATAACGGAAGAAATTGAATCTAGAAAAGAAAGGTTAAATTATAATATAATTGCAGGAGTGTGCCAAATATCAATAAAAACACAAAGGAGAACAATATTTAATTTAGAACTACAACTACAACACCTAGAATATAAATTACAACACGGATTAATATGAACAAAGAAGAATACACTGTAGAAGAAGAAAAATTTATGAGCCAGAAGGGAATAGAAATAAAAATTATACACTCAAACTTAGGAAGAAGATTTAAAAAGATAGGAGATCAATTATATTTGATGTTAGAAAAAGAATCAGCAACTTTAGAAGATAGCTTAACAGCTATGGTAAGAATTAATAAAGAAAACGAAGAAATAGATAGGAAAAAGGAAATAGAAAAAATTAAAAAACAAGCTCAAATAGAAGTTCAACAAGTTAAAGAAGAAAAAGACACGAGAATACAAGAACTGGAAAAAGAATTAGAAAAACTTAAACAGCTATATGAAGAAAAATTAAAAGCAAAAGAAAAACAACGAGAAGAGTTAAAACTTACAGAAGAAATAGAAAAATTTAAAATATTACTAGAAGAATCATGTACAATAGAAAATCAGCCTAAAATAGGAATAGACGACATAAGTGAGCAAAATGATGAAGAAAACCTAGATCAATATTCAGAAACATCAGAAACTTATACTAATCTAATAGAAAAGGAAAATAATATAGAAATTAATGTAGAAGACATAGACGAAAAACCTAGTACATCAGGAACTAGAAGTCCAAGAAGACCAAATACTAGTCCAACCTATTATACTTACGAAAGGGAAAATAGAAGCAAAACATTATGGAATAAAAGATTAAATAAAAACTGGACACCTAGACAAAATATAGAACAATATAATTTCTTAGACTTAGATTGTGTTGCAGATACAAATAAAACAATTCAACTATGGATAGGATATATTTCAAAACAGTTAATAGATAACAAAATACTAATAGCAGATGCCCCTGGATATATAGAACGAACATTAATAGGAACAACAAAAATATGGATACAAAATTTATCACCAGAAAGTTTAGAAACATTAAGAAATAATAAGAAAATTAATAATGAACCAGCAACAACATCTATAGATATATTAACCAAATATGAAATGGCAATAAGAAATGAATTTAGTAGTATGACTACCGAAATAGAAGAACGGCAAAGAGATAAAGAACTAAACAGAAATCTTATAAACAAATTAAGTATATGTAAAATGAGTTATATGGATGAATACACATGCGCATTTAAAGAATATTATTATAAAGGGTTATATACAAATGAAGAAAGTAGAGAAATAAGAAAACTATACTATACAAAATTACCAGAACCATTTAGTTCAAAAGTAACTAAAGACTGGCAAGAATCAGGACTAATAGATACACTAGGATCTAGAATAAAATTTCTACAAAAATGGTTTACGGAATTATGCGAAAAACATAAGGAAGACATGAAAATGGAAAAAATACTGGTAAAAAACTTAGCATGTTGTACAACTAGAACAGCACCACAATTTGGATGCACAAATAAATACAAATACAAGAAAAGAATTAAAAAATATAGACCATTTAGGACAAAATATAAGTATAAAAGACCAAGAAAAAGGTATTATATAAAAAATTATAAACAAAAAAGGCCTCATAGACCTAAGAAAAATATATCAGAATGTAAATGCTACAACTGTGGCAAATTAGGACATTTAGCTAGAGACTGTAGAGTACCTAAAAACGTAAATAAAAAACAAATTTCAGAAGTAGAAATAATAATTGAAGACGAAGAATATAAACAAATAGATTATATAGATTATGATCTAAATGATGAAGATAGTATATATGAGTTAACAGAATACGAAAAAACAGATAATGAAAATGAGATAGATAATGAAAATGAGATAAATGAATACGAAACAGATAATGACTGAAACGGATGTAAGGATTATAAGTAAAGAAGAATATCAAGATAAAGAGAGCTCAGAACAAAAAATAATATTTGACAGCAACATGTTCGAACAAATAAAAGGAAAAGAATTAGATTTAAGCGTAGACAAAATATTAGAAATACCTAAACTAAGAAATTTCTTTAAAATAAGACAAGAAGAATACTACGTAGTAAGCCAAAAAGAACATATAATAGACTGCAAATACACCCAAGGAAAGGCTAAAATACCTATAATAAATAAAAAGATAATAAACAAGGAAATCCAAGAAATAAAAGCTAGAAATCCAATAAAATATGTACACCTAGGAGCAACAGAAATACTCATAAAAGCATGTTTTAGAGAAGGAATAGATACACCAATTGAACTATATTTAGCAGATGATAGGATTATTCACCCAATAGAAAAAAGCATAATAAGTGCAGTTAGAGGAAATTTAATATACCAAAAATTTAAATTTATCATAAGTGCTAACTACTCAGTAGCATTAGATGACAGAAATATAGATAAATCACTAGTACTATACTGGAAAATGTCAGGAATAGAACTGGCACCAGGTAGTAAAATATTTACAGCTAGATGTAAAAACTTATACGTATTAACTACAAAACATAAGATAACAGCCAAAAATAAAATTCAAAGAATTAAAATAGAAAATCCTTTTGACAAAATAGTTAATGTTATTGATAATAATGACTATAGTTACAAAGATATGGATATAGAGGAGGATTTGGAAATAGTAAAAGAAAGATTGAGTACATCGAAAAGAATAAATTATGATACACCATCATCATCTAGAAATAGCACCTCAAGAAGGATAGAATATGATATACAACCAAGATCATTAGAACAAAAAATGGATGAAATACAACCCTACCAATATTATATAACAGGAATGTTAAATCAACGAAAATATTTAATAAAAATAGATACAGGACAAAATGAAAGTTATGTCACAAGAGAACTAATAAAAGAAGAAGAAATTACAAAAAATGAAAGTATAAATACAGAACTACCAGGAATATTGACAAACATGGAACACAGTACAGAACAAGAGCTAATTATTGGTGGAGTGCCAATAAAAATAAAATTTAAAATATATCAAGGTAAAGACAATATAACATTAGGAATAAAATTGCTGGAAACAGTCAAACCATATAATATAGATGAAAGACAGTTAGTAATACACTATGAAAATAAAAAGATAATCATTAAAAGGACATTAATATGAAAGAATGACAAAAATCTACATACTAATGAAAATAATAGTGGAAGGATATTACAACAGATATTATACACCTATGATAGATACAGGAGCAGGAGCAAATATGTGTAAACATAATTGCCTACCAGAAGAAAAATGGGAAAAATTAAAAACACCACTTATAGTAACTGGATTTAATAACGAAGGAAGTATGATAACACACAAAACCAAAAATACAAAAATACAAATATGGGATAAAATACTAACAATTGAAGAAATGTATAGTTACGAGTTTACTAATAGAGATATATTATTAGGAATGCCATTTTTAGAAAAGCTATACCCACACACTATAACAAAAACACATTGGTGGTTTACCACCCCATGTAATAAAAAAGTAGGAGCAAAAAGAGTAAATAACAAAATAAGAAAAAATACACCATGGATTAAAGGAAGTGAAAAAATTACACAAAAGTTAGAAAATATAACAACTAACGACCAGAAAATTGAAATGATAATATTCACAATTGATAAAATGCAAATATTACAAGATAGGCTAAAATCGTTATATAATGAAAACCCATTACAAGGATGGGAAAAACATAAAACAAAAGTAAAAATCGAATTAGTAGACGAAAATAGCATAATAACACAAAAACCCCTAAGATATAATTTTGAAGACCAAAAAGAATTCCAAATGCATATAAAAGAGTTATTAGAAAATAATTACATACGAGAAAGTAATAGTAAACATAATAGCCCGGCATTTATAGTAAATAAACATAATGAACAAAAAAGAAAGAAAAGCAGAATGGTGATAGATTATAGAAATCTAAATGCAAAAACTAAAACATATAATTACCCAATACCGAATAAGATTTTAAAGATAAGACAGATACAAGGATATAATTATTTCAGTAAATTTGACTGTAAATCAGGATTCTACCACTTAAAACTAGAAGAAGAATCTAAACAACTAACAGCATTTACCGTACCCCAAGGATTTTACGAATGGAACGTATTACCCTTTGGATATAAGAATGCACCAGGTAGATATCAACACTTTATGGATAATTACTTTAACCAATTGGAAAACTGTATTGTATACATAGACGATATATTACTCTATTCAAGAACTAAAGAAGAACATATAAGACTACTAGAAAAATTCATACATATAGTAGAAATATCAGGAATAAGTCTAAGTAAAGAAAAAGCCGAAATACAAAAAAACCAAATAGAATTCTTAGGAATACAAATAGACAGAAATGGAGTAAAAATGCAAACACACATAGTACAAAAAATAATAAATTCTGAAGAATTATTAGATACTAAGAAAAAACTACAATCCTTTTTAGGATTAGTTAATCAAGTAAGGGAATATGTACCAAAACTAGCAGAAAATCTAAAACCATTGCAACGAAAATTTAAAAAGGATATAGAATATCACTTTGATGAAAAAGACAAAAAATACATAAAAAGGATAAAAGAAATGTGTAAAGAACTACCAAAACTATATTTTCCGGATGAAAACAAGAAATTCATCTACATAGTAGAATCAGATTCTAGTAATCATAGCTATGGAGGAGTATTAAAATATAAATATGAAAATGAAAAGATAGAACACCACTGTAGATATCATTCAGGATCGTACGCAGAACCACAAATTAAATGGGAAATAAATAGAAAAGAACTATTTGCATTATATAAATGTTTGCTTGCATTTGAACCATATATTGTTTATAACAAATTTATTGTTAGAACAGATAACACACAAGTTAAATGGTGGATAACTAAAAAGGTACAAGATTCTGTGACAACAAAAGAAATAAGAAGATTAGTATTAAACATATTAAACTTCTCATTTACAATTGAAGTCATCAAAACTGAGAAAAATACAATTGCAGATTACATCTCAAGACATGGAAAAAGATGAAAATAAGATGGACCAAATACTCGGAATGCTAAGTACACTTTGCAAAAAAGTGGAAAAGCTAGAAGATGATATGGAAAAGCTGAAAAACAAAGATAGCAGTCAGCAGCGTGACTTAAAAAACGCGGAAATAAAAAGGATGGAAGAAGATAGCAGTCAGCAGCGTGACTTAAAAAACGCAGAGCTATGCCAATCGGAAGGCACCAAACTTCCAGAGCTAAAAGGAGACGTTGGGAAACTCCTTAAAACCCAAGCTAACAACCCATCTACTTCTTCTGCAGGTACATCAGGACCTAAAGAAAGAAGAGATACTATCAGAAGACAACAACTATTTGACAAACAATTCACAATGAAGAATATACCTCCTACTCCACAAACCAGCACATACAAAGAAAGTCTAAACCAAACTAGACAAACCTATAACCATATAGCCAACACCTACATACAAAACATCCACAAAATACAAACTTTCTTAAACAAAAATCCACGCTCTATAACTACCAAAAATCCAGAAGAAGATTATGTTACTCAATATCTACAGGGATACAACAAGCTAATAGCACAGCCAAATACCAACTCCAACCTAGTCAGAACATGCTACAACTATGGATTGCTTAATAC
Source organism: Datura wrightii (assembly GCA_035772735.1). NCBI lineage: Eukaryota > Viridiplantae > Streptophyta > Magnoliopsida > Solanales > Solanaceae > Datura > Datura wrightii. Next base: position 47,508,833 of record JASDFA010000016.1, on the reverse strand, counting down.
AGTATATACAAAAACAGGAGACGAAATAGCAACCATACCGGAACTACATAAGGCATTTATGACATACAAAAGAATAACAAAAGGCACATTTTTCTATATTAAAATATACGCAGCACCTGCAGAAATATTATTTAATGAAATAAAACCTATTATACAAGTGGTGAAGATAGGACTAACAAGAGAAATGATTATACATACCCAGCTTGTAAGAATAGTGGAAAGAATCATTTAGGAGAGTGCATGGCTGGTTTAGGCGCTTGCTTTTGGTGCGGCAAGTCAGGCCATAAACTCAAAGATTGCCCAGCAGCCAAATAAACCAGCCACCTCTTTAGTAGCTCCGACAGCCCTTCCACCTCAGCAGGGCCCATCAGCTAGTGCAGGTAGTGGACAGCGTCAGAATCGCTTCTATGACCTATCATCACATCAGGATTGCAGAAATTTTCCAGAAATAGCCACAGATATATTATGAGCTTTTCATGTTGATACTTGCATATTGTTATTCCCAGGAGTCATAGTATAAAGTATAAGACCCTTGTTGTATCCTAGTATGAGATTTGTCTGTGGATTGTATGAAGTGATTACAAGTATGAAGCTTTCGGTAATAGCTTTAGAGACGGATGGAAAGTCAAGAGTTAGTGGTGTATCCTAGCTTTAAGAAAGGATCCAGGAGTCTCAGAATGATAACTCTAAGCTAAGGGGGAGATTATTAGATGAAGGGACAAGTCAAGTCTTGAGTGTTCTAGTAGGAAAGTTCCAGATAGAGTATCTTTGGGATGTTGATCCATTCCTATCCCTGTGTATTCCCCTATGTTTCAATTAATATTACACTCTACTCATGCCTATGTTTAGATTTCCAAAATGATAGGTAACCGCTTCAAATGGTGATCCCAGTCTTCCTCCCTGATTCTATGAATCTCTACCTCATGTCAGAAACCAATTATACATGTGAAATCACGCCTCCAAATATGCTCATCTCTATGAACTCAGTCATTAAAATTTGCCTTAATGGCCTAGCAGATCATGCTACCTCATGTATGTGTTCAATTTAGATTTTTGTAAATGATTCGTGCATACGATTTTCTTGCCCTTAACCCTATGTATGTTTTCCCATAGCAGATATAAAGGTTTCAACGAATATGCCTTGAATTTAGTCCCCATCCATGCCTTAGATGCTCGGTATGTAGAAGTTTATGAATTGTAGTTGTTAGCCATGTCAGGAGTCGGAGGAGCTTTTGGAATAATATGAGTTATTGCGGAGCCGTAAGATGAGTGTAGTGATAGGCTTGCATTGTGTTTTGACATTCAGGAAGTTGGTGCAGTTAGCATGGGGTACTTATATAAGGAGAAGAGATGTTAAGGTGATGAGGTATTAATGGGAGTGGAAGACTCTAATAGAAGGAGGTTCCAGTTGAAACCTTGGTACGTCGAGTTCATAGTTTGGGAAAGAGGCAATGGACTTGACCTTAGTGAAGGTTTTACAGAAGAAATAACCAGTGGAAGGGGAAAATGCATCTAGATAAGTCATACTCTCAGTCAGATCAAATACCATGCTAGCTAGTCTGATATCAGAAAGTAGTTTCAAGATTGATAACTCTATTCTTAACAGCTTAGTTTCAGTTTGGAGAAATAGTTCCTCCTCAGTACTCTACCGAGTTCCACGTTAGTCTCATGTTTTTCAGTCCCTCTTTTGTCTTAGAATGCATGAATGAATCATGATTCAATCATGTATATCAGTCCGTAGTTGGTCACTCCGTCAGTTTTCAGCCGTGGTTATTAAGTTTTGGGATTGTAGTTCTTTCTCAAGCCTCTCAGCATGCTTAATTTACATTCCAGGATGAATGTTGCCAAGGGGGAAATAATTTAACACCCCAAAAAATTTCTAAGATCAGATCCGAAAGTTGAAACAGAAAAAATAAAAAAATCTGCACCAGGTCACTAGACAAGTCGTCCAGTGACCTGTCAAGTAACCTAACAGGTCGTTGAGTGACCTGTTAGATGGTTCCAAGTTGGAGGAAATGTTACTTTCCAAAAGTCAGGATGGATGGGTGATAAATTGTAAGGTCTCCCTACGAGCCACGATGTAATTTGTTAACTGTGCAGTGATGAAAAAAATATTGATTTCCAGTATACTTCAAGGATTAAGGAATGAGTCTTCAAGTTCCAGGACGACTTGTTAAGTGATTCGTTGAGTGAGAAAGATCAGAGAGTGGAGAAGAAGTTTTCAGTGCCAACGGGTCAGGGGATGGCCCATCAAGTCTCCCAACGGGTCATTCTGATGAAAAGATGGAATTTTAGGGGCAGAAGTAATGGATGGACCCAACAATTGGTAGGGTTGTTGCCACTGGCGGATAGATTTTTAAAGAAAATTTTCAAGAGTATTTTTGTAAAATTCTATGCTTTTAACTTCTAAATGATGTTGTTTGGGACTCCTAGGGGACGAATTAAAGGGGTTTTCCTATCTTAATCCGTTATTCCACCCAAATCATCAGTAAGTTCTTCTTCTCTCTTCCTCTCAAGGCTCAAAAATACCTAGGGTTCCTCTCCAAAAGCTCAAGATTCAAGTGCTAGTGGGGGATTTATTCAAGCCAGGTATGTGGGACTTCAACAAGGATCTTCTTTCATCTTTGTATCCCAATTAACGTCTAAAACCCTGGCTACTGTGATTTCTTAGAAAAACATGTCTTAGGGTTTCCATTCTATGAATAATTTTTCTCATGTCTTCCATGATTTTTAAGGTCCTCATGATAAACAATACATGATGTTCATGATTTCACTTTCAATTGCATGATGAATCCCCATGATTAGATATTAGCATGATTGCCCCAGAATTCAGCCCATAAACTAGCTTATTTCCGAAAATATGATCCGTTTGAGATATATAATTTTACCATGAATTCGGTACATATGATTTACATTATGATTTGAGTCTTGGATTTTCATGATGATAGTATGATCAACCTATTTATGGTTCTTTAGACTCTCAGGACTCTTGCTAGCTAGAAAGCAGCCCTGACTAGTCTTAGAACATCATTTTTGAGCCCTTAGTATTAGCATGTTCATGGCCCTTTAGACTCTCAGGATTCTTGTTAGAGAAAGTGGTTTCAACAAGTCTTAGGACATTAGCTTCGTATTATTAGTTTACATGTATCTTTATGTTCTGTTTGGAGTAGTTCTTGACACCGAGTAGGCAAGGGTTTCAGTGTACTCAGGTCTCAGAACTACGTGCCACCATAGGATAAGGGATTCTCAATAGTAGAGAATGTTTTTCTTAGCCCGAGGAATATAGGATCCTCGTTATTTGAGAGTGTCTCCCTTGCCTCAAATGGGCGCATGCAGGGGTCATTGTTATTAGAGATTGTCTCCGTGAGTTTATGAGTGATATCACGCCAATCATAGTTCTTACCCTTGGCAAGGTATGCACACATTTTCAATCGGGATTATAGGTCGGGCTCCATGAGGCTCACATTGGAGTTTGTCGATTAGTAGCCTCTCCCTTAGTACAGTTCAGTTTCAGTTTTAGTACAGTTATTTCAGTTACAGTTTTCAGTTTATGATTTCAGATTCAGTCTTCAGTACATGTACAAGACCCAAAACTAGATTTACTTATATTTCATTAAATATTTTCAAATGAGCATATTATATCAGTATCTATGCATCTCAAATAGGCTCATTGTACTACACTTCAGTTATGCATTCAGTTATGTATTCAAATATGTCTTTCTCAGTATACTTGTTATACCCAGTAAGATTCCCGGTACCTAGATGGCCTATTCGCGGGTTGGTTAAGCATATTTGAAAGCCATACGTGCTAGAGAAAGGCTCGGAAAAAGACCGAACGAGGAACCTGTCGAACCATCACAGAAGGAGCCGGGGCAGAGCCCCTCCGCGATGGCAACGTGTCACGGAGGAGGAGCTGCCGCGTTGGCTCCGTGACACGTTGGGCCTGTCCAGGCCCAAGTATATAAAGCCCCACTTCGGTTTTAAATCAGTTCATTCATTATAATTTCCAGAGAATTCGCAGCAAACACAGAGAGACGAAGAGGGTGAAGATATTATCGCCCGATTACGCTGCCATACGTAGTCCAAACTCAAATTAACCTCAGGTACCGAGGTATTTAGCAGCCAGGAGCATTCCTACAGATTTAGTTTCGCGAAATACGGCCGATGAATCGTCGAGCTACCGGACTAAGGTAAGTGGAATTGCTCCAAACTAGTGTCTATGTGCTCCTAGCCGTAAAGTGAATACTTTTCCCTTTTGGACTTCTGAAAAATAGCAAGTTTTCGACTGTCTTTCGATAAGCCTAAGTTTAGGCTATAATTATATCAAAAGTGACGTCGTCCTTCAGAATAAAGTTGTATTTAGTACTAATTAACATGTATATGAATGCAGTTGGGAGAAATAGCTGGAGTACTGACCGAGCCTCGTCCGACAGTCGGATAACTCAAGGTTAAGGTATGTGAAGTTGTTCTTCGGCAAGTTAGTGAGCCTTAGCTTGGTAAATCATAGTAAACTCCATATTTGAAACTCTCTGAGTTGAATGTTGAGAATTAAGTAAGTCTAGTAGATTCTGAGTTCTGTTGCCATATCATATTCAGTCCGAAAGTTAGTAAAGCATGCGCCAAAGGGCGAGTTAGCATTCCAGATTCAGTATTGCCTATTGTATGATTAGCAAGCATGTTGTAGAATAAAAAGATACAGATTTTCAGAATAAAGTTAGTAAAGTAAAGTCAGATAGACAGACAGTTTTATGGCTACAGATTAGCCATTCAGACAGATAGTATCCCGGCTACAGATTAGCCAAACAGTTAAATAAAGATTTCAGAGTCAGTATAATCAGTAAAGAATCAGTATAATACAGAAAGAGATCAGAATAAGAAATCAGATTTTAAATAGTCTTTTTTAGTTATACATGCTTGCTATTTTATGTGCTATTTGTTTGTTGAGACTTGATGTGGCGTGAGGACACCTTATTGAGCATCCTCGCCGCCCCTGGGTTGGTAATCGTGTCGCCCACTGAGCGGGTGGGTTTACGTCACTCCAAGGAGTGGCATGCCATCCCCAGTTTGGACGAAGATGGGATGAAGCTTTCCCCATATCAGGCTGATCAGCATTACAGTACAGATAGCCCTGTTGTGCGCAAGCGCCCAGGGAACAGATACAGATACAATTACAGTTATAGATCTTATTACAGGTGCAGCTCCGGTTTCAGATAGCCCTGAGGAGAGTTCCGGGGAACCAGACCCTATCTGTTACTGTCTGCACAGGAGTCCTCCAGACTCAGACACGGTTATTTATATCGAAGGCTATGGCCCGAGTCGGAGACCTAGGGGGCTGGTAAAGGAGCTCCGAGTGAGTAGATGAGTGGAGTGACTTATTTTTTGCAGGTTTTGACCCGGGTAGGGGTATATAGATTGTTTGCTTACTTGGCGCCATCCGGCTTATGGGGGTTGGTATTGGCTATTGCTTGCTAGATGTATATGTATTTATGTGCTTTATATATATTAGTTAATAGACAGAAGGCCGCCGTGACTACAGACATGCTCCTACCTATCAGTGCAGAAAGGTTTGATCTAGTTCCTATCAGCTCTTCAGATTCAGTTATCTCCTGCTATTTAGAATTTCTAGTTCTGTTATTTGTATTCAGTTATGTTCAGTTGCTTTTCATACTCGGTACCAGCAGTACTGACGCCCGTTTGAGGCGCTGCATTACTTGCCTGCAGGTACTCATAGACGAGGAGGCGATCTCTCGTGATCCTAGCCAGCGCAGAGTCATCAGCTCCTGTCATCCGGAGCTTGATATTTCAGAGGTTTATATCATTTCCTTTTATTGTACAGTATGGGTAGGTCGGGCCCTGTCCCGATCATTTCTATTGTTACTCTTAGAGGCTTGCAGATTATATATATTTCCCTGTGGTTAGTTGTGCTGGCCGTGTGGGGCCATAGTCTGATAGTAGTGGTGACCTTTCTGGTCACGTAGTTATTTAGTATTCTATTGTTGAGTTACATATAACTAGACAGCATGGTGGCCTTGTTGGCCCGCATAGGTTTCCCCTATAGTAGTATGATTCTAGTTAGCTAATATTACAGTACAGATGGCTATGGGCTCAGTCGGCCGGAGGCTGTATTTACAGCCGTTATATAGCCTGTTGATTCCTTGAATCTGAATTAGAGCTAGCCAGGCACCAAATGTGCTTAGGCTCACCAGTTAGCAGTTTAGGTCCTACTAGGGCACCAGGTGCCAGTCATACCCCCCAAGGCGGGGCGTGACAATACTAGCATGTTCTAGCTTTAGTAACATTTTTCATATACTCAGTACATTCCAAGTACTAACCGTATACTTTATGTATAGATCGTTTTATGATATATATTCAGGTATTCAAGACTCAACCCCGCTGTTAGACACATTCCAGACTCTATTAGCTGACAGAGGTGAGTCCTCATCTTTCAAGAATGGGAGTTATGTTTTTTTCATTTGAATTTATTTGTATTTTTTCGATTTTGAAGTTAGCTGGGGACTCGTCCCAACAACTCATCATACTAGTAGAGGCTTTTAGACAGTCTAGTGCTAGTTTTAGCTTATGACTCAGTGTTGTTACCAGATTTTTATCCTTTCCTTTTTATTAGTTATGTTTCAGTTAGACTTCCGCTTAGATAGAACTATTATCTGTTATTATGTTAGAATTATTCTATGACATGGGTTGCTTAGAGTCATTCATGGTTCTAAGTCTCGTGTCACGTCTGGGGTCTTAGCTTGGATCGTGACATTTTAAATGTTAGAATTTTTAACATAGCTCAGATAAGGAAAAATTTAAGAAGAAAATCTTTAGTCAATTTTAAAATACTAAATATTAGGAGTTCTTACGTTTTACAAATAAGTAAAGATTTAATACCTATAATTTTAATTAATTTCAAACTCCTAAATATTAGGATAATAACTTAATAATAATCATTTAAGTATAATAGTAAATGATAATTTTATTTATAACGATGTCTTTTGATGAAGGGCAAAACGTTCAATCCACATTACTAAGAGCCTTCACACTTGAAGACCTCAGAACTCATAAATATGCCAAGTATATCTTCAAAGTATGTTTTGTTAAGTAAATAGGAGTAAAATATTATGCATATATTGAATGTTAGATTAGTTGATGAAATCTAAAGAAATTACCAAAAATTATTCCATCGGAAGATTGTATTGCATCTTCAAATGAAACAAAATTATTTGAAAAAGTAATAGCAGAAAAGTGATTGTTGCATTCCTGAACTATAGTGTTGTCATTGAATCCAACATCAATCTCCTTGTTTACTAATACAAAATTAGGATCATACTATTAATGCGCCCATTTATGATGTAATGGATCTTATATTCTTGTAAATATTTTTTTATTTTTCAATATAATTATTGAAAAGTATAGTATGAATGTTTGTGCGCAGCAAAAAATTAAACTTTAATGGTCACAAAGTTGAAATCCTTCCTCTCCCAATTTGCAAAGGATATGAATATTTTTGCCGAATATTTTTTAGTGAGAAACAAACCCCCTTGATCTTGAAATTTTTCCATATACTCCATATCCCATGAATCTACTCACAGAAATTTGCCTTATACAAATCAAAAGGACACAAAGGGCTCCCATGGTTAGCCCTCCAAGGCCATTCTAAATGGTATAAAGTTGGAGTCCTCAGAAGCTTACATAGCGGAACTGGAAAAATGATTTCTATAAAATTTGAAGTATCTGGCCCCTACAGATGCCGCTCAAATATCATTTTTATAGAAAAAATTTATTCCAGACGCCCAGCTGGCCAGCTCAAGCAATAGGGGAGATTTTATTCAGGAGATGAAAAAATTTCTCCAACAAATTAAAGCTGAACTCCCCAGCCATCAGCCACATGCGTCAAAAAAATCTGAATCGAAAGACGAAGAAGACAACCCCTGCATCAATTTCCAGCTAAATTGACATCAGCAATGACTTCATCAAGACATCATCAGAACTGATGTCATACATGACATCATCAGATAAATTATTGAGAGTGATATTGTAACTACACTGTAGCACTTTCACTGTAGCAATTTTTTGGCTATAAATAGCCCCCTCCATCTCATTTGTAAGACATTCTTTTTGTGCACAAGCTTTCTCTCTCTCAAGGAAGACTTGGTTAGATCTTACGCCTTTTTTTTATTGTAATACTTTAAAGTTTATTTAATATTTATATCAAAGTTAATTTTTTCTAACCTTTCACTTTCTTAACTTATCTTTTCCATTTTATTGTATATGGTTGGCACCGCCACCTACTACTTTTAATTATTTCATTAATTAATATTTAATTATTGCATTATCTAATGATCGGGTTTATCGCCTAGTCATTTTATTTATTGCAATTATTTTATTCTAATTGTCATTATTTCCTTTTTGCTTCCTATTCTTCTTTCCCATATTCTTACCTTATTATTTGTTTGTAAAGAAGATCATTGATTTCTTCTTGGTAGTGGATGATTAGCTCATGATTCATTTGTATAGGGCGAACTTTTGTAGGAATTGTTTTTTAATCAAAGTCAAGTTCATAAGGAATCCTAACCATATATTTTTTGCGATTTTAGAAGGCTGTGGGTAAATTTGTACAGAGGTCGAACTTGTGTTTCAAGAGCCTTGATTTTGGATTGAAGGAGAGGTTTTTGAAGTATCTATTGTATCCTGTGAACAACTAATTCTTCTTTGAGGAAGTAGAAATGGAAATTGGAGCTGCATTTTCCAGGAGATGTGCTGGCAGAATTCCCTTCATGGCATAATCCGCCGGTGTTTGATATTTGGGCTGGCTTAGGCCAGCTGCTTCTTTTGAAGGTTGCTTGGAGTCAACTGATTTTGTTTACTGCTTGGTTGAAGCTTGTTGTTGGGAATTTATTTGTCATTGCACCAGCGTTAATCTGTTTTCACTTGGTAGAGTGAGGGTCGGAAATTGTGAGAACTTTGGGACCTCCGACACCTTCTTTTTTCTATTCATTTTACCTTCCCTGCAAGAATTCTTTTCTAAGAAAATCTGGAATAGAGTTGAAGCTCCCCTTGATATATTCTATATTGAAATAAAAATATATAAAATAACTTACCATCTAGAAAATATATGCTTAGAGGCTAGTTTTTGAACATCTTTTTGCAAAACAGGTTTTGCGGCTTTACAGTCAATTCGTAACAAAAAAAATTTATTTAACAAATCAGCTTGAAATTTTTAAATGCATAAAACAATCGCTAAAATTTCTTTCTTAATTGTTGGATAATTTTGTTGGACCTTATTCTAATGCTTGGATGCAAATACAATAATATGCTCCTTATCATTTTCTCTTTATTTCAAAATTCAACGATAACCAGTGTCTGATGCATCTGTTTCGACTATTTTGAATGCAGAGGGATCAGGAAGACATATATAAGGAAGATGCACAAGAGTTATAATTATAATAATTTATAACTTATAAAAATAATTATTTCAGATTCCATTGCAAGATTATCTAAAACAAATTATGCACAAGAGTTATAATTATAATAATTTATAACTTATAAAAATAATTATTTTATGAGATAAAGAGATTATTTTATCTTAATAGATAAAATTTGTGAATGTATAAGTAGATGAAGAATGCCAGTTACAAAATAGAAATTTTAAATCACATAATATCAATATAGGACTCAACTAAAGGAGAGAACATAGTATCAATGTTAGACTCAACTAAAATATAATTTAACTTAAATTATTTTGAATAAACAATTTGAGTTGGCATAGCAATTATTTTTATCTTTTTCAAAATCACAATATAAAAAAAATTCACGATATAAGAAAAAAGAATAGATTAACACGAAAACATATAAGATTAGAGATTGAATCAAAAGTGTTTATGTAGAAGATTGATGAATTAAATTGTGCAATTATAATTTTTTTAAATAAAAGTTGAAGGATTTATAAATTAAAAAGGATTTGCAAGTATAAGAATATTAGAACATTACTATAAAAAAGAAAAAAAAGAAAATTTTCATTACTATGAAAAAGAAAAAAAAATCAAAAAAGGGAAAAAGAAAATTCTATAAAAATTTCCTAACATAAAAAGGGGGGAATTTTTTTTACAAACCAAAAGGCAAAAAGATTTCGGTGGAAGGAAGTTTTTTTTTTAAAAAAAAGTATTTTTTCAAAAAAAAAATTATTTTTATTGGTTTACATTATAGATAAAGTTATGCCATAAGTAAAAAACTTAATATAATAAAATAAGGTTAAAAAATTCATGACTATCAAAAAAAAAATTTTAGTGGAAATTTTTTATTTTTTAATTAAGTTTAACTATAAATAGAGTTATGCCACACATAAAATATCTAATATTATAAAATAAAGTAATAAAATAATTAAAAATAACAAGTTTAAAAAATAATTATGTAAAAATAGTAAATAACGATTTTTTCTATTGCGGAATCTTTTAATAAAGGACAAAAAATTTAATTAATATTTTTAAACACCTTCACATTTTTAATATAATTTAAATATAGATAGATAGATTATTTTGTATTTGATTGGATTAGAGAATTCATCTTCTTGTCAATTAAAACACTCAAGAATCTGTCCATTATTCTTGAAAATTTCGACATCTATTTTTCAATTCTTTTCTTACCCAATTAATCATCTTCCCTTCCCAATCCCGTAGAATCTTACAAAAAGTTCATACAAATATCCCTCTTCGAAATAGATTTTTTTTTCCTATTTTACTTCTATAATAACCCTAATTTAATAAAGGATTGTTTAGTAATTAAATAATAAAAGAAAAGAAGGATAAGAATTTTAAAGTATTTTTTAAATAATAATAATAAGGGGAAAAGCCAATTGAACTAAAAATTATTTCTGCTGGAAAAGCTGCAGAACGCGGTAGAAAAAATCATAACGCAAGGAAAAAATGCTGAAGAGAAAAGAGAAGAAAGGAAGAGAAAAGGGAAGAAAAGAGGAGAGAGAAAGTAAGTATTTTCAATTCAAAGCATCAAGATAATGATCCAAATCTCTTTCTTGAGTTTATTACATAATTATAAGAAAATTTATAGGGTAGAACATGGAGAAATTTTAAAAAATTGAGAAAGTTTAGCCCTAGGATTTTTCAACCTAAGTCATCAATTTGAAATGGAAAATGTTGTCAAAATTTAATTTTGATTAATGTTCTGGAATCCTCTCATTAAGTAGAATCTATTGGTGATCATAGTTCAAGAATTCTGCCCTATTGACCAGAGTTGACTTTTTCGACCAAACCTTTGACCGCGAATTTGATTTTTGGTAAAAATTAAGCAAACATCTATCAAAGAATTTTTGACCATTCTAAACCCATTTTTTTTTTTATAGTTTGAGGTGATCTGGAAACCTGAGAGCATAGTTATGAAATTATTGAATAGTGTGCTTGAGTTGTGAATTCGAGGTAAGTACGACTTTAAGCTTTGGTGCTTGTTTTTCAAACCTGTTTTAAAAATTGTGGTTTTGTGTTTTGCCTTCCTGATCCATGTATTCTAACAAGCGCGTACTTGAAAAAATTAGTGGTCTTTGAATAATCGCATATATGCTACTTTGATAAAAATATTTTTTAAAAAATTATTTAATAATTGATCTTTGGTGTGACGTGGTCTCGTATTATGGCGTTGGGGCGTTGAATATCCTTTCTTTACTACCATGATATAGTTACTAGGGGCATACATGCGTTGTCATAATATGTTAGGGCCTTGTACTTGCTGTTGTAGTATACTATTGGGGCATTATATATGCTGTCGAAGACTAGTTGGGGTATTATGTTGATCTCTTTCACTGCCATTTGACAAATCTTGAGTGTGAGTTGTGTTAAGATATATATATATATATAGTGATCTTGTTGAACATTTATTTGGAATTTATTGAGGTTTATATTTTGGAAATATATTTTTGTGCATATTATTTTGGTGCTCATTGTGGTTGCATTAATACTCTTATTTTAGGGGTATTAAAGTGATGGGTCGAGGATCTTACTGAGTTATATTTATATATAGCTCACTCCTTACTTGCATGTCTATGCAGAATTGTTATGGGAAATGATTAGTAGCTGACAAGTCCGTTCGAGTAGATTCTATTGTTGAGGTGAGCCTTTTGCATTGATTCGTGGAGGATATCATTTTAGCTTTATCTACTCTTTATATATATCTTTTTTTGGAGATTGCATGCCCGATAGCTAAACTCATGTATCTCAATTAGATGCTCCATGATCTTAGTATGGGATTTGGGCTAGAGATACACTATTTAAACAGTCGTGTGCTTTCTTACTAATTGAAATTTGATTTTGGTTGGATAATCATTTTATTTTTATGACTATTGATGTGTTTGAAGTTGCACATATTTTATTTCAGTTTTTATAGAAAAGGTTAAGTGTATGGAAAATAGGTTCACCTGGTGATAGTGTTAGCGGGTGTCCGTCACATCTAGGAGGTATTTTGGGATGTGACAAAGTTTGTATCGGAGGTTAGGCTTTAAGTCCCGAGTCATGGAATAGTATTTAGTAGAGTCTTGTTCATGGGTATGTAGGCGCCCATATTTATGACCTCTAGGCTACCGAACATTTAGGTTTTCCCTTTCATTCTTTATATATATATTGAATTGATTCAAGCCTAATTTTGAAATATTTATTTCGCAGATGGATAAGAAACGTGCGTTTTCATCTGCTAGTCCATTAAAGGCACCAATTGGATGAGGTGCGGGGCATGGTCTACCTTCGATGGTAATCGAGCTGGGGCCCATCAAACAAGGGCTTAGACTAGGGCACATGCCAATCCTCAGCCTGAAGTTATGAATGGGAGTCAGCCCCGAGTTGCTGCTCCGGAGTGAGTATAGGAACAAGTTGTTCAAGATGCTCCATCGACAGCTACCTACTGTTGCCTTGCCTACAGATGTAGTGATGAGATTGTTGAATGTGTTAGAGACACTGGAGCCTAATGATCATGGTGGACTTCCAATTCCTTAAACTACTTTGCAAGTGCAAACACAAGTTCAGTTGAATGTTGCAGCTGCACAAACGCCCCAGTTGACCCCTCAGCCAACTGTTCATTCAGTTGCAACTACTCGACAATCAAAAGATCTTAAGAATTTCATCGATATTAAGCCACTAGAGTTCGATGCAACAGTAACTTCTAATGAGCCTCAGATGTTCATTGATCATTGGGAAAAGATACTGACTACATTGGGGTTGAAGGAGACTCGAGGTGTGGAATTTACCACTTTTCTATTCTTAGGGTCTGCAGAGGCATGGTGGATTTCAGTTCAGAGAGGCAGACAAGCAAGGTTATAATGTATCACTTTGTTAGAGCTTTCAACAATGTTTAAGGATAGGTTCATTCCCTTGAGTGAACAAGACGACATGAGATGTCAGTTTAATAACCTGCGCTAGGAGCTATGACAGTTACAGAGTATGACGCTAAGTTCACTGAGTTATCTAAGAATGTTTCAATTTTAGTTGAAGACCCAAAGGAGAAGGTGAGATGATTCGTGGATGGACTTAAGACCGTTATCGTGGTTCTATGATACAAGATGTGTAAAGTAGTACCTATTCATATGTAGTTAACACTGCCCTCCGTTGTGAGTCCTATTTTGAAATGGAAAGAGCTGAGCGAGAAAGCAAAAGGGCACGTGACACGGGCGGGTTAAGTAATGCTCCATCTGAGGGCAAGAGTGGCCATCATCATGGGCAATGCCGGCCTATGCAGTCAGAGTCAATGGTACAGTCTTCGAGAGGTAATAATCCAGCTAAAAGGTTCAACAACAGATGCAGAGAAAGGGTAACAACTTATATCAGTCAAATCCATATCTAAAGTATCCTAATCGTGGTAGGCATCATGGTGGTTGTTGCTATAGGGTTGCTGGTCCTTGTTTTACTATGGTGAAAAGGGGCATATTCTAAATATTGTCCTAAGGGGAACTCTATTACTATTCAAGATATGACACATCTGTAGGGAACTGCTATAGGTACACCTGCTTAGGCTCAGCTAGCTAGGGCGCTCAATAGGGTACTCATGGATAGGGTCGACAACGTGCACAGGTTGGTTAGGGAGCAGGTAGACCACTGAGATTCTTCGCTATGGCCAGATAGGATATCGAGGCATCTAATGCAATAGTCACAGGTATTATCATTATCAATTCTTATGGAGCAGATGCTCTTATTAATCCTAGTTCTACATATTCATATGTATCTCCATCTTTTGCTATATAGTTAGAACGAAGAGTTGATTCCCTTATTGTGCCATATATGGTTATGATCCCAGTGGGGTAGACTTTGGCAGTGGATAGGGTTTATAGAGATTGTGTAATATCTGTTCAGGATAGGGACACCATATTTGATGTCCTAGAGTTACCCATGTCTGACTTTGATGTGATTATGGATTGGTTGTCATTATGTTATGCTTTAGTTGATTGCTAAGCTTATATGTTTTAATTTTCTTGGAGAACCACCTATAGTGTGGAAAGGCACGACTCCTGTGATCCAAGGAAAGATAATATCTAATATAAAGACATGTCGAATGATTAATCATGGGTGTTTGGGTTTTATTGCTACTGTTCATGATACTCGAACGGAGGATGTTACTATTGACAGTGTTCTTATTATTCGAGAATTTGTTGAGGTGTTTCTATAAGATTTGCCTAAGCTACCCCCAATAAGAGAAATTGAGTTCAACATTGACTTAGTCCTAGGGACTCAACCTATTTCTATTCCCCCATACTGTATTGCTCCAGCTGAGTTAATAAAATTGAAGTTTCAACTCCAAGATCTACTTGATAAGTGGTTCATCAGGTCTAGTGTATCGCCTTGGGGTGCACTTGAGTTATTTGTGAAAAAGAAAGGTGGTATAATGAGAATGTTCATTAACTACAAATAGTTGAATAAAGGCGATGATCAAGAATAATATCCGTTGCCTCGTATTGATGATGAAAAGATCAAGAATAATATTTGTTGCCTCGTATTGATGATTTATTCAATCATCTATAGGGCGTTACTTACTTTTTCAAAATTAACTTGAGATCGGTTTACCATCAGTTGAGAATCAACACCGAAAATATCTCTAAGACAATTATCGGACCTAATATGGGCACTTTGAATTTTTGGTGATGTTCTTCGGGTTGATTAATGCACCTGCAATATTTATGGACCTCATGAATAGGCTATTCAAGCCATACATAGACCATTTCATGATTGTGTTCATTGATGACATTCTGGTCTACTCTCGGAGTAAAGTAGAACATGAACAACACTTGAGAGTTATGCTACAAACACTTAGAGAACAAAAGCTTTATGCCAAGTTCTCGAAATATGAGTTCAGGTTGGGCACAGTTTCCTTTTTGGGACACGTCGTATTACGGGATGGAATCCAAGCTGAGCAAAGAAATATTGAAGCGGTTCAAGATTGGCCTCGACCTAGTACTCCTATAGAGATACACGGCTTCTTAGGACTAGCTGGATATCACAGAAGGTTTGTGGAGGGCTTCTCAAAGATAGCCACTTCATTGACGCGTTTAACTCAGAGAGGTGTAGTAATCCAGCGGTTTGATGGATGTGAAGAAGGTTTTCAGAAATTAAATACTACATTGACTACTGCTCTGATTTTGACCTTACCTACAGTGATGGGTGATTTTACCATTTATTGTGATGCATCTCGAGTTAGGTTAGGTTATATTTTAATGTAGAATGGCAAATTGGTGGCATATGCATCTCAACAACTAAAGAGCTAGAAGAATTATCTGACTCACGACTTGAAATTAGCCGCAGTTGTATTTGCACTAAAGATGTGGCGTCACTATCTTTATGGTGAGCCATGTGAAATTTATACTGATCATAAGAACCTACAATACATACTCAAGAAAAAATATCTGAATCTGAGACAATGACAGTGGTTAGAGTTACTTTAATATTATGATCTTACCATTTTATATCACCTTGCTAAGCGAATATGGTGGCAGGCATCTTGAGTAGAAAGTCTATGGGTAGTTTGTCCTGGTTCACTATTTAAAAGCGATCTATGGTTATGGATATCCAGTTATTGGCCAATCAGGGAGTTCGAATTGATCATACAATATTGGGAAAGTTACTAGAGGGTATGGTGGCACAATCATCCTTAGTTGGACAAGTCAAGACTCACCAATATGAAGATCCCTAACTTGCTAGACTGTGAGATCAAGTGTAGGATGAGGGAGTTAAGTCATTCTCTATTGATGGTGAAGGCATGCTTCGTCGACATGGTAGATTGTGTATTCCCATTGTGGGTGATGTGAAACAACTGATTCTTCAAGAGGGTCATAGCTCACAATACTCCATTCACCCAGGTGCTACAAAAATGTATCAAGACTTACATGGATTGTACTAGTGGAAGGGTATGAAGGCTGATATTTTGAAGCATGTGACTAGTTGCTTAAATTATCAACAAGTCAAATATGAACATCTAAAACCTAGGGGAGTAATGCAAAACTCGATTATCCCATAGTGGGAGTGGGAGAGGATTACTATGGATTTTGTTGTTGGGTTGCCAAGTACTTTTAAGAAACACGACTCATTTTGGGTGATTGTGTACAGACTCACAAAGTCAGCATATTTCATACCAGTTCGAATTAATCATACCGCGAAATAGTTACCAGATATTTACCTTCGTTAGATAGTTTGGTTTATGGTGTGCATTTTTCAATAATATCTGATCGGGGTGCACAATTCACTACTGAGTTTTGGAAGTCTTTTAAGAAGTTATTGGGTTTGCAAGTTGAGTTGAGTACAACTTTTCATCTGCAAACTGACGGATAGTCTGAATGGGTTATTCAGATCTTGGAGGACATACTTTGGGCTTGTGCGATTGATTTTAGTGGCCATTGGGATGATCAGTTTCCTTTAGCAGAGTTTTCTTATAATAACTACCAATAGAGTATATAAATGACGCTGTTTGAGGCTCTATATGGTCGCAAGTTTCATTCTCCAATTGGATGGTTTGAACCTGGCGAAGCACAATTATTAGGTCCAGATTTAGTTCAGCTAGCTTTGGAGAAAGTTGCATTGATACGAGAATGACTTATACAACACAAAGCAGACAAAAGTCCTATGCAGATAAGAAAGTTCGTGATATAAAGTTCATGGTGAGAAAGTATTTTTAAAAGTTTTTCCTATTAAAGGAGTTATGAGATTTGGCCAAAAAGGTAGTTAAGTCCTATATACATTGGTTCTTATGAGATTTTGGATTGGATTGGGTTGGTCGCGTATAGACTTACTTACCTCTAAGATTGTCCGCTGTTCATCCTGTGTTTCACGTGTCCATACTTAGACGATATATTCATGATGATAGTCATAAGATTCATCCTGAGGATGTGGAACTTGATGAGAATTTGACTTATGAGGAAGGTCCGATATCTATTATTGATAGGCAAGTACGACAATTAAGGTCCAAGAAGGTGGCTTCCGTCAAAGTGTTATGGTGCAATTATCCAACTGAGAAGGTTACTTGAGAGTCCGAGCTGGACATGCGAGATAGATATCTTCACCCATTAGACACTATAGGTATGATTCTAGATCTATTCGAGGACGAATATTATTTTTAGAAGGGGAGAATGTAATAACCCTAATTTAATAAAGGTTTATTTAGTAATTAAATAATAAAATTAAAAAAAGATAGAAATATTTTTTAAATAATAAGAATAAGGGCCAAAACCCAATTGAACTAAAAAATATTTCTACTGAAAAAGCTGTAGAAAGCAGCAGGAAAACCATAACACAGGGAAAAAAACACAGAAGTAAGGAAGAGAAAAGGGAAGAAAAGAGAAGAGAGAAATTAAGAATTTTCAATCCAAAATATCAAGGAAATGATCCAAATCTCTTTCTTGAGTGTATTACGTGATTACAAGAAAATTTATAGGGTAGAACATGGAGAATTTTAAAGAATTGAGAAAGTTTAGCCTTAGGGTTCTTCAACCTAAATCATCAATTTGAAAGGGCAAATGTTATCAAAATTTGATTTTAATTAATATTCTAGAATCCTCTCATCAAGAAGAATTTGTTGGTGGTCATAGTTTGGGAATTCTGCTTTGTTGATCAGAGTTGACTTTTTCAGTCAAATCTTTGGCCGAATTTGACTTTTGTTAAAAATTAAGCAAACATCTACCGAAGAGTTTTTGACCATTCTAAACACATTTTTTTTGTAGTTTGAGGTGATTTGAAGATTCGAGAGTATAATTCTAAAATTATTAGAAAGTGTACTTGAGTTGTGAATTCGAGGTAAGTGAGACTTTAAGCTTTAGTGCTTGCTTTTCAAACATGTTTTAAAAATTGTGCTTTTGTGTTTTGCCTGCTTGGTCCATGTGTTGGGACAAATGTGTACTTGGCAGAATCAGTGGTCGTTGACTAATCACATATATACTACTTTGAGAAAAATATTTTTTAAAAAGTTATTTAATAATTGATCTTTGGTGTGGCGTGGTCTCATACCATGGCATTGGGGTGTTGAATATCCTTCATTCGTTGTCGTGATATAGTTACTAGGGGAATACGCATTGTCGTAATATGTTAGGGGCTTTGTACTTGCTGCCGTAGTATACTATTGGGGCATTATATATGCTGTCGCGGACTAGTCGGGAAGTTAGGTTGATCTCTTTCACTGCTGTTTGACAAGTACCGATTATGAGTTGTGTTGAAATATATATCTATATATATAGTGATCTTGTTGAACATTTGTTTGGACTTTATTGAGTTTTATATTTTGAAAAAATATTTTTGTGCTCTTTGTGGTTGCATTTTCTAACACTTGTTTTTAGGGGTATTAAATTAGCGGGTCGAGGATCTTACTGAGTTATATTTATATATAACTCACTCCTTACTTGCATGTCTATGCAGATACTATTACAGGAGGTGAGACCTATGGATGACGAGTCCGTTCGCATAGATTATGTTGCTGAGGTGAGCTTTCGCATTGATTCGTGGAGGCTATCATTTCGCTTTATCACCTCTTTATATATATTTTCTTTCTTGGGGTTTGCATGCTCGACAGCTAAACTTATGTAACTCTATTAGATACTCCATGGTCTTAGTGTGGGATTGGGCTGGAGATAAACTATCTAAACAGTCGTGTGCTTTCTTATAAATTGAAACTTGATTTGGTTGAATAATCATTTAATTTTTATGACTACTGATGTGTTTGAAGTTGCACATATTTTATTTCAGTTCTTATAGAAAAAGTTAAGTGTATGAAAAATATTTTTCCTTTACGATAGTGTGAGGGGGTGTCAGTAACGTCTAGAGGGTATTTTGGGATGTGACAACTTCCTATCCTCAGCATCTTTTTTTTTCTTCTTTTCCAAAAAATAAAAAAGAAGACTATTTTTAGCTCTTGTTTCTCATTTGACCAAAAATAGGTTGATTACCAACAAGGTCAGCCGTCACATTTTCAGGTTTTCTTATATAGAATCTCCGCTCATGTAATCTTCCCGTTACAGGTGGTTTTCTCATCCTTGTTATCATTTTGCTCTCTTTATATGTAAGCTTTCCTTATTTCTTATGAATTTTACGGTCGATATTAGTTTCATGTATGAAGTTTTATAATATTTAAGCCATTGCATTAGCCATCTTATGTGAGGAATAAACATATTAACTTGAGAATTTGTTATTACCGTAAGAATTTATATGCTTTAGGAGTTATACTAGTCCCAGTATAATCTTGTAGGCTTGCCTGAAAATTCTTTAATACTCATATTTTTGCTAGTTGCAATCTCATATGAGATTTACTTGTTAGATGGGCTGCTCTAATTTTAATTATGTTTTTTTTATACTCGACTGTGTTTAGTCTTTTCATTGCCCATTCTTGTTGTTAACACTCTTGGGTTACTATTGAATTTGGATATTATATTATTCATATGGCAGAGTGCGTCAAAATGATGCATCTATTTAGAGCTGTTGTTTCCGTGGCATTAGCCTGAAGTCATTAAATTTAAGAAAACATGGTACAAAGGTCTCTTTGTCGAAGTTTCCTTTACGCAGAAAATTAGTTTTAAGATATTGTCTATTAAATAATTAGTCTTCACGTAGTACTCTCACAAATTGCAATAGCATCTGAATTTTAGATTATTTTCGCTCTATATTTTGTCTTTAGTATGATTCAGGGAGAAGTTATTTATCTATTTATACTATATTAAAAGTGTGAAGTCCGAAAAAATATTAATTAAATTTTTTATTTTTTATTAATAGATATTATAATAAATAAAATTGTCATTTACTATTTTTACATAATTACTATTTTTAATTATTTTCATCACCTTATTTTATCATATTAGGTTTTCTATATGCGGCATAACTCTATTTTTGATATAAATCTAAAAATTAAAAAAAATATTTTCACTGAGTTTTGTTTTTCCTTTTGATAGTCACGAATTTTTTTCTATCTTATTTTGTTATATTAAGTTTTCTACTTGTGGCATAATTCTTTGTATAGTGTTAAAAAAAAATTTAAAAAAAAATAAAAAAACCACGAAAGTTTTTCGCCTTTTTGATTGAAAACTATTATTTTCCCTTTTTGATGGTAGAAATTTTTACAAAACTTTTTTTCCCCGCTTTTTCATTGTCACTATTTTTTTTTTCTTTTTGATAATTTTATCCCCTTTTAATAATAGTGTCCTAATATTCTTATGGTTTAAAATTATTTTATTTATAAATTCTTTCAATTTTATAAAGAGATTTATAATTACATAATTTAATTCATCAACTCTTCTACATCTAATACATTTAATTGAATCTCCAACCTTGTATGTTTTCGTATTAATCTAGCTTGTTCTTTTTTCATGTTATGATTTAAGTTTTTTATGTTATGGATTTGAAAACGACAATAGTAATTGTTATCAAGCTCAAGTTGTTTATATTCAAAATAATTTGTAATTGACATTCTTCATCTACTTATACATTCACAAGTTGCATCGATTTATCCAGGTAAAGTAATCTTTTCATCCCATAAACTAATTTATTTTATAAAATTATATATTATTATAACTATAACTCTTGTGCACGATTTGTTTTAGATATTCTTGCAATGGAATCTGAAAAGCGCACAATTTGTTTTAGATATTCTTGCAATGGAATCTAAAAAGAATTTCGTGAACGAAATTATGCCTATTAACAACTTAAGGCGATATGATTCTCATTTGATAATAAATGTCTTAATAACTGGAGCTAGATTAGTAAGGAGTATAAAAGAGAACAAAGGAAAGTACACCAATGACTATAACATTAGTCGATGAAGAGGTAAATTTTTTTTTTGTATTATATTCTATACTTATATTTTATATTTTTACATATATGTTTGCGCTCTTATCTATTTTTATTATATTTTATATTTTTATATATGTGTTTTTTTACCATTAAAGTTAAACTTTTTGCAGGGCACAAAAATTCATACTATATTTTTTAATAAATTATATTAAAAAGTGGAAAAAAATATTTACAACAAGATAAAATCTGTTACATCATACATATAATAGTATTAATCCCAATTCTGTATTAGTAAACAAAGAGATTGAAGTTGGCTTTAGTGACAATACTATAGTTCAAGAATGCAGCAGACACTTTATTTGAAGATGCAATACAATCTTCCGATAATGTAATCTTTGATAATTTCTCTAGATTTCATCATCTAATCTAACATTCAATATACAGTCAAACCTTTCTATAAAGGTAGTGTTTGTCTGGATATTTTATGGTTGCTACATTGAGGTACTATTATATGTATATATTGGTCTTTGGCATTTAGACCTCATTTAATTGTTATAAATAAATGTACGCAAATATCTAGTCTAATGAATTTGTGTACCAAAAAGAAGGAATGTATTTGTTAATCATTTTAACAAAAGAAAAAGAGAAAGAATATGAACGTAAAAAAATCAGAGTCTTTCCTCATGAAGTTACGATCATAACTGGTGGATACTATTTCAATGTAATGTTTCCCTTTAACTATTGAGAGAATACATCATTATCTCCCTAAACTAAGACCTTTATTTTAAGAAGACACTTGAATTTTGCGGGGGTCCTATTACCCCCTCTGATTAATTTTAAATTGGTAATGTTACATCCTTTTTCGGCTACTTGGCATAGAGACTATGCACTCTCTTAGAGAGTGTGAGGAACCGAAAAAAATAATTATAATTTTATTTTATATATTTTTTTATTAAAATATATTTTTCTATTATTCTTCTCATTTTAACTATATTTTTTAATTCTTTTTTCTTTTCTTTCTTCTTTCTTTTTCATATACACTATTGTCAATACCCCCATTTCTTCATTTTCGCACCTCATCCCCACTTCTAATGCCACCATTTTTGTCATAAATTCTCCTACTTTTTCCTATTATTGCTTTAATTCTCTTCAACTCTAAACTCTTATCTAAAAAAATTTCTTTACATTTCGAACAAATTTATAAAACTCATTAGATTTCTAGATCAATTAGGAGTCATTATTTAATTTTTACTATCAATAACTCAATAAAATCTAAAAAATAGCATGAAAAATAGTTTTAAAATGCTCTTAGTTGCAGTGACTAGTGAGAGGAGAGGAAGATTAGATGCTTTAAATGAAGAAGGAAGAGGAAGGAATGAAAAAAGGATATGGGAGAAAGGGTCAGGTGAAGATGAAGAACGTGAGGGGGGGGGGGGGGGGGGGAGGGTAAGGAATAGAAAAATAATTTATGGTAAAAGTCAAAAGTAACAGAGAAAATGATTCAAAAAGTGAGAGAAGGAAAAAGAAAAAATAAAAAGAAACATAAAAAACGAAAAAAAATTAAAATTAAAGTAACACGTGTCAAGTCAGGATTGGTGCGTGAGTAGTACTTACTTTTTAAAAGTTGGGATTGATCCAAAAAGAATGTAATAATACTAATTTAAAATTTTTTGGGAGGGGGGGGGGGGGGGAATAATAGGACCCCCACAAAATTCAAGTGTCTTCTTTAAATAAAGGTCTTAGTTCAGGGAGGTAACAATGTATTCTCTCTTAAATATTCATACTTAAAATTTACTATGTGCATGACATTAATAATGATTATCATAAATTTTTTAATATTTATTTACATATAATATATTTTTTGTAGAATATTATTGCATAACATTTGAGAATGACTGTTATATAGGGGTAATTTTACAAAGAGCATACTACTATAATGAACGCCACTGTTGTTATAGGTAGAATGTTGTTATGGAGAAGTAAAATATAACATGAAAAATCGATTCTGAAGAAAATCAAGTCGTTATAGTGAAATGCTGTTATAACGAATGGCTGTCATAGAGATGTTTGACTGTATGCATAATATTTTACTCATATTTACTTAATAAAATAATCTATTCTATGTAGATATAAGCACGGAAGTCCTTTAAAATGTTGATTGGAACTTTCGCCCTTCATTAAAAGATTATAAAATAGACAAAATTGTCATTTACTATTTTCAGCAATTAGTTGTTATTTAATTATTATAGATCTTTACTAATTTGTAACGGGTAAAACTCCTAATATTTAGTATTTTAAAATTGACTAATTTTTTTTTATATCTTTTCTTATTTGAACTGTATTAAAAGTCCTAATATTTAAGACTTTAAAATCAATTATAATTTTGTTAATTTATGTATCAATCTATTATTTATTAAACTAACTAATTATTCATCACAATATTTTAATATAAAAAAATAAACTTAAAAATATAATCTTATTATGTATTAATACGTGAATTTCTTATAATCTTATTACGTATTAATACGTGAACTTCTTCTTCTTCTTCTTCTTCTTCTTCTTCTTCTTCTTCTTCTTCTTCTTCTTCTTTTAAAAAAATTGTATAATCAAACAAATGTAATCAACGACGCTCTCCTCTCTCCTTTATGCTGAACATACTCTACCAAAACTTAGGGCGGCAGCCAGTCACCTACTATGGCTGGCCATGACCCCATTACATCGAATTCATCCTCTAATGCACACTTCCCACCATTAAACCCTTCTATATTGCCTAAACCCATGCCACATATTGAAACCCATGATCCCTAACAAAAAGGATTTGTTGACGTTCTGAAACCTACTGTCACAAAGACTTGAAACAAAAATGTGCATCCAGTACCAATCAAAGAAGTCCCAGTGGTTAGATGGACGGAAAAGGAAGTCAGTCGAATGAATACAATAGAAAATCCAATATGTTGTGATTGAAAAATTTTCATACGGCTGGCCGGAATTAGATGACCTCAGGATTCAAATACGAAAACAGTGCGATATTAAAGGAGACTGCAAAATGGGATTCCTGAGAAGCAGATACATTCTGTTGAGATTCGACTTGCTGGAGGATTTTGTGAAGATGATGGGCAGGATTGCACACTATATAAAGGAAAAGGTTGGTATGGCCTATTAGATGAGTCCCTTAATCTATGATTCTAATTTCAAAATGGAAGAAGAGACCACCCAGGTGATGGCGTGGATCTCTTTCCCTAATCTACTCCAAACTTTCTTTGTCAAGGAATCTCTATTTACATTTGCAGCAGGAAAACCTCTTCACTTGGATATGGCGATTATAAACAAGACAAGATCAAGTTGTGCTAAGATAAGGTACAAATAGATTTGATGGCAAGGTTGACGCAGTATGTGACTATGGAAATTGAGAATGAAATAACCAAAGAAATTAGAACATAGAAGATCCATATTCAGTATGATGTTTTGACAAAATATTGCAAGGAATGTAAGCTACAAGGGCATAATGAATTAGCATGCAGAAGGTTGCATCCAGAGCTCAGGGTAGTACCGGATATCACAACAAACAATATGAAAAATGACATAGCAGAAAAGAAGTACATAGGAGGTGGTAAGGTGGTAGGAGGAGTGGCACAATGGCTCCCTACAATAGATAACAGAAAAGCCATGAAAGAAAAGAAGCAGGACAATGTTTACAAGAGTGATACATGTGAAGATATGCCAAAAGGAGAGAAAATCTCAATTTCAAATGCTTTTGAACTCTTAGTAGATGAAGATAAAGAGAAAGATTCAATGTCAGAAGAGATTAATGCACAGATTTCCAACAATGCAACAAAGCCCCCTCAAATGTTAATGGAGGTGGAGAAGGAAGGGCATAGGGCTTCAATTCATAGTTGGTCTAATAAGGAGAAGAGTAACACCAACAAACAAGGAAAGCAGATGAGGAATAATATAGAGGAAAGTGGTAACGCATGTTCACCTAAACCACTGTTGCTGAAATGGAGAGATAGAGTGGATGATGAGGAAGAGATAGAGAAGGAGGAAGGGGAACTTGTTCTCATAGTTTCAAGATCCAACCTGGAGGGAAAGATAGCAGATATGGTGGTGTTAGTAGGTTAAAGTCCCACATTGATTGGGGAATGGACTGATGGTTTGTTTATATGAACTTGGGCAATCCTCCCCTCATGAGCTAGATTTTGAGGTTGAGTTAGGCCTAGGTGTCATATCTTTACATGGTATCAGAGCCAGGTCCATTCCTGTTTGGGCTCTCAGTCCACACTCCAGTCGGGCTTGGGTGTGAAGGGGGGTGTTAGTAGGTTAAAGTCCCACATTGGTTGGGGAATGGACTGATGGTTTGTTTATATGGACTTGGGCAATCCTCCCCTCATGAGCTAGCTTTTGAGGTTGAGTTAGGCCCAGGTGTCATATCTTTACGGGTGGAACCTCTAGCTATAGAGGAGGGTGGTAGAGATATTTCGCAGCATGAGCAACATAGAAACCATCAAGTTGATGTTATGGAAAATAGTCAAGTGGGTAAATCATCCGGTTCTTCTAAGGTTAATACAGAAAAAGATATTGTGGTATCAGATTCATCCATTCCACAACAGATTATAGATGAGGATTGTGACAAGAGTGTAGATAGGGAAATGAAGGTGAAAGAAGATAGTCTAACCAAGGTCTTACATGACCTGGTCACTCACAATGTGGACCAGAGGGAGAGTAACAGTGGAGAAAATGCAGATAATTCACCAAACACTGCTAAGAAAGGGTCCAAAAAAGGGAGGAAACTTGGTGCAGGGTAAAGTCAACAACCAACTAGAGTAGTGTCAAAGAGAGATGCTTCAAATAATAGTAATAGATGATGAAGAGAGGAATTATTTGGAATATAATATCTGTAAATACACAACAGGCCTTTCACAGAATCCAAATGCTAAACAAACAACATAAGTTTTTTCTAATTGCTCTAATGGAGCCCTTTTAAAACACTAGATTCATACAGCAATATAGAAGAAGATTGAGAATGAGATCCTCAAGAGCTAATTGCAATGGAAAAATATGGTTTTTTATGGATGAACATACATATATAGAGATCATCAGTGACACGGATCAACAAATTACCATAAAGTTGTTTTTGCAGGAAGAACAGAAGCGTATAGTCACTACCTTAGTGTATGCTAAATGTGATGACAGGGAGAGAATGGCTCTTTGGGATAGCATACAGTTTCTGGCAAGTTCAATAGCTTTGCCGTGGTTAGTAGGAGGTGATTTCATTGTAATCATGAATGAGGAAGAGAAGATAGGAGGGTTGCTAGTTAATCCTCAGAAATATGAAAAATATGCACTGTGTATGCACAATAGTGATTTAGAGGAAGTCACCTTTAAAGGTAGCTCTTTTACTTGGTGGAATGGGAGGGCAGGAGAAGATTGCATTTTCAAAAGGTTGGATAGAGTAATGGTGAACCAGCAGATTCAGGAATGCTATTCAAAGATGGAGGTTGAACACCTGTCCAGAATAGGGTCTGATCATGCTCCATTATTGATCACCCTTGGAGAACAGGAAATGCCGATTAAAAAGGCCATTCAGATTCTTAGCTTTTTGGGTTGAACAAGAGTCTCTACTAGAAATCGTTAGGAGAAGTTGACATGCTCCAGAAGAAGGAAATGCTTGCTAAAAATTCAATCAGAAGATTAAGAAGGTTAAGATGACACTGACAAATGGAGCAAGGAAACATATGGGGACATCTTTAAGCAGTTAATCATCAGGGAGGAGATTGTAAAAATCAAGGAAGGCTTATTTGAAGAATACCCTTCTCCTATCAATAGAGTGGTGCAGCAGTAGGCTCAGGCAAAATTTAAGAGGTATTTGCATTTTGAAGAGGAGTTCTGGAGAGAGAAAACAAGGATAGAATGATTTGAAAAAGGGGATAAAATACAATATTTTTTCAGAATCTTGTGAAAGGAAGAAGAAAGAGACTTCAGATAAACAGAATGAAGAATGATCAAGGGATAGAAGACAGAAATGATCTAGCAAAAGAGGCAATTAAGTACTAAGCACAATTTACTCAGGAGGAAGAAGTGATAATTTTGACCTACTAAGGCATATTCCAGAATTGGTAACTGTGAGAGACTATGTGAGTTGCCTACACATGAAGAGGTTTAGAAAGCTATTTTTTAACTCAAAGGATCAAGTGCCTGTGGGCCGGATGGCCTATCAGGTCTTTTCTACCAGCACTATTGGGAAGTAGTAGGGGGAGATGTTTATGATATAATTAAGGATTTCTTTAGGGGAAATACTCTTCCAAGAGCTATTACTCACACAAATCTGGTTCTGATTTCAAAGAGGGAAGTGGTGGAGACATTCTCAGATTTGAGGCCTATTAGTCTCAGCAATTTTATTAACAAAATCATCTCCAGAGTCCTTCATGACAAATTGGAGAAAATATTACCAAAACTAATTTCTTCTAATCAGGCTGGTTTTGTTAAAGGCAGGGACATAATTGAAAATATTCTACTTGCTCAGGAGATTACTGATAAATATCAGATTGAGGGGTAAATCGGCCAATGTCATCATAAAGCTTGATATGACAAAAATTTATGATAGAGTATCTTGGTTGTATTTCACATGGGTAATAAGGAGAATGAGCTTTGCTGAAATCTACATAGATATGATCTGGAGATTGGTGACAAATAATTGGTATTTTGTTCTAATTAATGGACAATATTATGAGTTTTTTCACTCTACTAGAGGAGTTAAGCAGAGTGATCCACTATCACTAGCACTGTTCATCATTGCTGCGGAGGTTTTATCTAGAGCTTTAAATAATCTGTATGAGGATGATTCAAATAGAGGGTACGGGTTGCCTAAATGGAGTAGGAACATTAACCACCTGGCCTATGCGGATGACACAATCATTTTCACCTTTGTCGACAAAAGATCTATTAAAATGGTGATGACAGTATTGAAGGAATATAAGAAGGTATCTGGTCAACTAATCAATAGAAGTAAAAGCACTTTCTATATGTATCAAAAAGTAGCTACTGGTTTGATGGATGAAGTTAAAGAGGGTACAAATTTTACCCAAGGTCAATTCCATTTTCATTATCTAGGATGCCCTATTACTCATGCTAGAAAGAGGAAGACCTACTTTAATAATTTGATAAAGAAGACAAAGGATAGATTACAACTCTGGAAAGGGAAATTACTTTCCTTTGGTGGGAAGGTGGTACTGATCAACACTGTACTCCTAAGCATGATAATATATATCCTACTTGCAGTAGCCCCTCAAAAGTTCATTATTTATGAGTTACACAGAATATTCAACAAATTCCTACGAAACTCAAAAGAGGAAGGGAAGAGCAAACATTGGTCAGCATGGGAGACAATGTGCTTTCCCAAGGAAGAAGGGGAATAGGATTTAGATACTTATTTGATGTGTCCAAGACATTATTTGTAAAACTTTGGTGGAAGTTTAGAACTACCAGATCCCTGTGGATAGATTTTTTGTGAAACAAATATTGCAAAAAACTCATCCCGTAGTGGTTCAATGAAAAAGATGTTCTTAAGTGTGGAAGAAAATGTTGGAAGAAAGAGACTCAATAGAGCATGAAATTTGGTGGAAACCTGTTGTGGGTTCCTCTAATATATGGTCTGACAATTGAACTAGATTAGGAGCTCTCAATTTTATGGTGGAGGATGATTTCTGGATAGATGAAAGCATAGATGAATTAAATTTCCTGACGATAGGAGATTAATGGATTCACAACAAGCTACAACAGCTGTTACCAGAGGATATCGTGAGCATGTCACTAATTGTATAACTATTGGCAAATGTGGAGAACAATGGGATCAGCCTTGGTGGATGGTTATCGGTAGTGGAAAGTTTACAGTTAGAAGTGCCTGACAATTACTTAGACAAAGAAAGGAAGTCTCAGATTTTTGTAAATATTTATGGGTGAAAGGGGTTCCATTTAAAATTTCTCTGTTATAGAGGGTTTGGAAAACTTTAATTCCTACTAATGATGTGATACAAAGATGAGGGATAGATATGGTGTCCAGGTGTAGATGTTGTTCAGTGCCACAACAAGAAATCATAGATCACCTTTTTGTTACTAGAGATTTTGCTAAAGCTGTTTGGAGGTTTTTCTCACAAGCTGCAGGGATTCAGGGGACTCAGATTCAGTTTAAACAGATAGTGGTTCAATGATGGAACACTGAATGTAAGAGCTATCTGAAACCTATTATCAATGCCACACCTGCCATGATCTGCTGGCAATTATGAAAGAGGAGAAATTCTATTAATCATGGAGGGTTTATGTCTTGGAGTAGGGTGGTATATGAAATTAGTCAAAATCTTTACAATTTGGATAATTTCTTATATCCATGGATTCATAATCTACCATCAGCTTGGTCTTTACTGCTGTATAGCATGGAGAAATACAAGCCAGTAATAAAAGCCAGCCTAGTCTATTGGAAAAGACCTTCTATAGAATGGTATAAGTGCAATACAGAAGGGGCATCCAGGGGGAACCCATGCCCTAGATCTATAGCTTTCTATGTCAGAGATCATAGGGGGGACCTGATTTATGGTAGTGGGGCTAGGATTCCAAACACCACAAGCTTATATGAAGAGACTAAGTATTTGCAAGAGGAATTGACTACTTTGTAGAGAATCAATTACTACCATTGATTTTGGAAACAAACTCATTATCCCTGAAGAAAAGTATTGAAGGAGAATGGAAATGCCCATGGAGCATCATTATGTTAATGAGAAGGATAAAGGAAAGGAGGAAGGATGGGGTCATAAATATTGAGCATACTCACAGAGAAGGGAACTCTCTAGCAGATTTTTTATCTAATATGATTTTTGATTTTGCAGGTACTTTAAACTTTCACAATTTATAGGAGGTCTCAAGAAAAGTTAAAGGCATTATAAATCTGGATAAGCAGGAATTGTCGCACCTAAGGATGAAGATGATATAGAAAGTAAATATAGAAGACATACAGTTCACAAGCAAGACATAATAGGTAAATTTTGCAAAATGTGCTAACTAATTGGAAGAGTCGTACACCGTATAATATCATGGACGACAACATAAATTATACAACTATGTAAATAGATTTATACTAAACTAATTTGGAGGTGGTATTAATCTCGATTGAGGTTCATCCCTTCAGAGAGAAATAGTATATTTTTATATACATAGTCGGTAGATTACAAGCTGGTGCGGGATGCAAATGTAGAAACTCTAATTTTTACCTCAGTACTAGGCATGAAGCAATCTTCATAGGACCCGATTACACAGCACCAGGTGAGAGTTTAAAGGTGACCTAAAGTGAAGTCATTCCAAGGCCTATTAGATGAGGTGAAATAATCAAATTCATGTTTGATTTAACCAGCTACAGTCTAAGGAAGATGAAGAGGAGTATCGCCACTTACATCTAATTTTGAGCAAATTTGGGTGAGCAAAGACATGATAATAGTGGAAGAAACCCATTGATTCAAAATAAGGTCCAAGATCTAGCTTTGCCTGACTTGGAAGAGCTCTTGTCTGCTGGACGAGGAAGAGCGAGTGTTTTGTTGCAGAGGGTTCTAGAATTAGGGAAAACTTAGTTGCCTGCCTCTATGTGAAGAGTACTTTCTAATATTTATTTAGTTTAGTTTCCTTTTCATTTCTTTTGGGACTTTTTTATTTTTGGGCCGATCTTTTTTTTATTCTCTTTTTTGATTTAATAAAGGGCTCCTGTGGCCAGTTTTTACCTTTAAAAAAAATATAGAAACACAACATACTTTAAGTTGCTTCAATCAATTGAGTGCTCTGGTTATTCACTTTCTTTAGTTAAACCTACACTATTTTTTGTATTTCAATTTATGTGAAGTGTTTGACTAAACACATAGATTAAGAGAAAGAGAAAAAGATTAAGTTGAAATCTTCTCATAAATGGTAAAATGAAAAGTTTAAAATTAAGTTATTACTAAAATTTAAAGTACGAAGTCTCGCGACAAAATATGATTCACCTTTTTACTATTTTAAAAATAGAGTTCGCACTTGATAAATAGTTATTTAGTTATTTTTCTAATTTTTAGGATTCTAAAATTAACCAAATTTCATGTATTAAATTCTTTCTTATTTGAAATATATAGAAAATATTAACATTTATACATAAATATAATGCATGCATTTAAGTGCTTATGTCAAAGCTAACAAATTTTCACCTTTCAATTAAATGCTATTTCTATAACATTTTATTCATTGAAACAACTATTAGAATAAATCGAAGAAAGAACTATTAGATTGGATTAAACTCTTAAACATAATTGTTTATCATTTGAAATTCATAATTTTCTTTCTAAATTCTTATATTGTTGCACAAACATATCTTAAAAATATTATTTAAGCTATTTTTACAAATTTGTTCTTATTAATATGAGAGACACAGAGGGGGCGCATACGCATAGACTAGAAATGAACAAAAAAAATAAAAAAAATTTGCCCAATTTTTTTCCTTTTTTATAGTCATGTTTTTTTTACTTAATTTATTATATTAGATTTTCTACTTGTGGAATAACTCTATTTTTATAGTTTTAATCTATAATATTTTTTTTAAAAAAACCTCCATGAAAATTCAAGTATATCAACGCCTTTAATTTAATCTCCAACCTTGTATATTTTCTTGTTAATCTATCGTCTTTTTTTTTTCTTTTCTTTTTTTCATGTTATGAATTTTTTTTATGTTGTGGATTTGAAAAACACAATAGTAATTGTTATACCAGCTCAAGTTGTTTGTATGCAAAATAATTTAACTTAGATTGTCTCCTTTAGTTGAGTCTAATATTGATACTATGTTATCTCCTTTAGTTGATTCTTATATTTATATGATGTGATTTAGATTTTGTGTTATTTATAACTGACATTCTTCATCTACTCATACATTCACAAGTTTCATCTATTCAGATAAAGTAATTTTTTCATCTCATAAGATAATTTTTTTTTATAAAATTATAAATTATTATAATTATAACTCTTGTGCATAATTTATTTTAGATACTATTGTAATGAAATCTGAAAGGATTTCATGAATAAAATTGTGCCAATTAATAACTTAAGGCGATGTGATTCTCATTAGGTAATAAAAGTTTTAGTAATTGAAGCTGAATTAGCAAAAGTGTAAAAAAATGGAACAAAGGAAGGCACACAAATGACTATAAGATTAGTACGAA
This sequence comes from Datura wrightii, assembly GCA_035772735.1. Taxonomy (NCBI): domain Eukaryota; kingdom Viridiplantae; phylum Streptophyta; class Magnoliopsida; order Solanales; family Solanaceae; genus Datura; species Datura wrightii. The sequence continues at coordinate 47,476,372 of JASDFA010000016.1, read as the reverse complement.
GAGGTAAAAATTCTTTTTGTGTTTTATTCTATATTTACATTTTATATATTTACATATATGTTTGAGTTCTTATCTATTTTTATTATATTTTATATTTTTATATTACATATATATTTTTGACCTTTAAAATTTAATTTTTTGCAGGCACAAAAATTCATGCTATACTTTTCAATAATTATATATTGAAAAGTGAGAAAAATATTTACAGCAAGATAAGATCTGTCAGATGATAAATGGATGCATTAAAAGTGTTAATCCTAATTTTGTATTAATAAATGAGAAGATTGATATTGGGTTCAATGACAACATTATAGTTCAGGAATGCAATAGTCACTTTTCAACAGTTACTTTTTCAAATAATTTTGTTTCATTTGAAAATGACATACAATCTTCTAATGGGATAACATTTAGTAATTTCTTTAGATTTCATCAACTAATCTAACATTCAATATATGCATAATATTTTACTCCTATTTACTCGATAAAATATTCTTTGTAGATATAAGCACAAAGGTCCTTATAAATGTTGATTGAACTTTTTTCCTTTCATTAAAAGATTCTACAATAGATAAAATTATCATTTACTATTTTCCTCAATTAGTTGTTATTTAGTTATTATAGATCTTTACTAATTTGTAAAAGGTAAAACTCCTATGATTTAATATTTTAAAATTGATTAAAATTTTGCTTCTTAAATCTTTCCTTATTTGAACTATATTAAAAGTCCTAACATTTAAGACGTACAATTACAATTTTGTTAACTTATATTAATCCATTATTTATTAGACCAACTAATTATCCTTCACAATATTTCAATATGAAAAAAATAAATTAAAGAATGTAATTTTATTATATATTAATACGTGAATTCTTCTTCTTTGTCTTGTTAAAAAATTGTATAATTAAAAATAATTATAGAAAGATAATATACTTTAAGTTGTTTCAATTAATCGATTACTCTTGTTATTCACTCTCTTTAGTTAAATCTATACTATTTTTCTGTTTCAATTTATTTGAAGTGTTTGACTAAACACATAGATTAAGAGTAAAAGAAAAAAATGAGCTGAAATCATCTCATAAAGGTTAAAATAAAAAGTTTAAAACTAAGTTATCATTAAATATTTAAAGTATGAAACCTCGTAGCAAAATATAATTTATCATTTTATCCTTTTAAAAATAAAATTCACATGTGATAAAATAGTTATTTAATTATTTTTTTAATATTAAAATTCTAAAATTAACTAGATTTTACGTATTAAATTCTTCTTTTTTTGAAATATATAGAAAATATTAATATTTATATATACATATAATGCATGCATTTAGGTGCTCATGTAAAAGCGAGCAATTCTTTTACCTTTTAAACAAACTCTATTTCTATAATATTTTTATTCGTTGAAACAAGTATTAGAACAAACTGAAGAAAGAACTGTTAGACTGTATCAAACTTTTAAACATAATCATTTATCAATTTGAAATTCATAATTTTCTTTTAAATTGTTATATTGTTTTACAAACATATTTTTCAAATATTATTTATACTATTTTTATAAATTTATTATTATTAATATGAGGGACACGTGCGCGGCGCGTATACATCGACTAGTAGGTTAAAATATGAGTCACGTAAACTCATAATCTCTTTGTAAAACTCTCTCTCTCTCTCTCTCTCTCTCTCTCTCTCTCTATATATATATATATATATATATATATATATATCCTAGATTTTCCATTACTTATAACTAGTATATGATGTCCACTTGCCACTAACTAAGTTTATTATAATTTCATCACTAGAATTGTCGATCTGATTTGTGGTTAAGTAGTAGATATGGGATTGAGGGGCGCAGGAGTAGGGTTGTACTCTAGAGGTAATGCTATACTTCATTCTTCCTCCCGGCTCTTTAGCCCTATGTCTTTTATCCCTAGGAGGTCTTCCTCCACTAGGAGGTGTCTCCACATTGGATCAAGAACAGGATCAGAAGGATCAAAAATCGCTAATTCATACAGAGCCATCCAACCGGCCCAACCAGCAACCAGAGTTGTATGCATTATATGAGCAGAAAGCAATTGACCAGGATCATTCAATACAACGGTATGAACACGATACCAAGGCAAACCCATGGAAATACCCCTTATATTAATTGTTCAGGTACTTTAATTGTCCTTAAGTTCATATTCAATCTGTTTGTTGAACATTCTTGTGGCTAAATACATGATTACTACTTATAGGACTCATGTTCAGTATTGCATTTTAGTTTAGATCAAACTATATAAATGCTTTATTCATATAAATGTGCTTCACATATCCTTCGCATTAAACCTATAATCGAGTGATGAGTGAGATCATTTTGCGCAAATATTGGTCGTGGAATCAAAATGGATTGTCATGTGGATCTGATGCTATAGCATACGGTTGAGTGCAAATGTCGTCCAAACGGGACATCAGGTACGCTTCAATAAATGATGAAAAATGCAGTCTATACCTGACTTCTTGTATGAAACACATATATAACTTTATGAAAATAAAGCAAATAGTTACTCCTTTCTTTTCTAAGTTTATATTCCTTGATTTTAAAAGTCTCAAAGACTTGATACTTTTTACTATTATACTAAATTATAGATATACTTTCATATAATCTAAATATTTAAAAAATAAATATATATGGCACAACCCAAATCATCGTGATTGGCACCCACACTAATCCTCCGTTGGAAAAACCACAATTTCCCAACTAACGTAGCATTTATACATCCATTTTGCTCAAATAAGATATATAACAAAAATCTTTAGAATAAATACTTAAAGTAGTAGCGAAAGTCTTATTTATTACAACCCCAAAATCGGAAAGTCATTGTATAAGGACTCTAGCTAGCAATGTCTAGAATAATAAGCAAATAAACAAAGTCAATGTCTAGAAGGAATAGACATCTAATAAAAGAAGATCTGCAGCATCCTGGAAAGCAATTAGCTCACCCTCAGATCAGTCGTCTGGCAGCTTTAAAGGTAAGGTCAAGATGAAGGCTCCGGAACACAGTTTGCAATCAAAGAAAAGTGCAAGAGTAGAATCATTACAAATATTATGTTCTAGAGGCACCATAAGCCGACTCTAATTAGTAAAAAGTATTTACTATAAATCAAACAAGAAATAGAAACAATTATAAGGACGGACAATCACTTATATTGTAAATCAGGTAGTCAATAATACCAAATAAATGCATCAACTTCAGGCTTATCAATGCCAATCAACATGAAATATCTAGTCTCAGAATCAGACAACAGAACATCACTAGCTTATAATATAAAGAAAATCACAACAATTCAATGGGATCATGTTTATATTGAAATACAACTGTATAGCTGGTCTCTCATCAGACTCACTATGTATCAAACCTACTCACAAATTTGTCACTCATCTATAAACATATGCTAGAGGTATTATGTTTGTCCATCTAGTCATGACCTACAAGTGACTATAGAAATTCATGTACCGTATCAACATGGTATCCGCTTCTACTCATCTGCTCATCCAGATGCTCCCCTCGGACATGAGCGATTCATATCATAACCGCTCACTGAGAAGCTCGCCTCGGGCACAAGCCGTTTATCTCAGAATAATGGTATATTATTCAAATATCACACAATTGCTCATCCAGATGCTCCCCTCGAATATGAGCCACTCATAAGAATAATGGTGTATTAATCAATCACCATAAGCACATCTTAGCATGCTCTTCATTTAGTCATCACACAAGACTATAGTAATAGGTATACATTGATTCTCTCAAGTGCACACACAAACATGGATCATGTTCACAAACTTAAATAATTTCAAAATTCATATAGCATGATCAAATCACAATTATCAACCATCAACTATGAACAAAGGCAAATAAAGCATGCTTATCAATTCATATACATACGAGAGACTAAGCAAAGTCTGACTCTAAATAAATCATAACCTACCTCAACCAACAAATTTGAATGTGCAATCTACTCCACGAGAGATTTGCCTTTTCTTAACATCGTGGAATGCTCAAAGTCTAGAATCAAATGAATTAAGAGTTTCTATTCATCTACCTTCAATCATAGGCTTGCAAATTCAAATTCACCCAACTCTACCTGTTATCAAGGTTTAATTTATCACCCATGAGTTAAGTTATCATACTCTAGTCTCATAATGAACATATTACCCTAATGCATGAGGTTTCTACTCTAATCCTCCTTAAAGCATTTTTAATGCTAAAGGTCCCATCTTTATGAATTTCCAAGTCTCAAATATCTCCATTACGGACTATAACAATCAATTTCATCCTAGAAAATATTAATTAATCAGTTAGGAGCCTAGGAATTAGTAACTATCAACACCTATTCAGTTTATCCTAACTTTCAGAGTTCTAGGGTTCTAATCATCATTCCACCATTAATGACCCTTGAATGATTCTAGGGAGTTTAGGGGGATGATTGGTGAAAGGTTAGATGGAGAATTCTTATTTTAAAGAGAAGATATTCCCTAGCCTTGAAAAAATAACTCTTTAGCTCTCCAGGTCGTGCCTTAGATTTATGAGATGAAAATTTTGAAATAATTGACTTATATACGCATTCTACCTCGCTTCATCCAGTGCAGTAGACCCACTATAGCGAGGCTTGGCATCTCGCCAACCATCACTATGGTGATACTCTGACTACTACAACGCTCCAACCACTACGGCGGTCTCGCTGCAGTGGTGCCTTCTTAACCAGTAGTTCGGTAAAACTGCACACTTTCAACTCTAAAACACAAGTATTTCATCTAAACATTAGAGCACCTTTCAAATGTTCACTTAGCTGTAAAATGATGCTGCAAATTCACTCATAGTATTAGAATTTCCTATGGAGGTTTAGTCCACTAGATCAACCCCTAACTGAATGCAACATAGAAGATCAATAGCAAGATTAGATACTTTTCAGTTTTTAAACCATCTTATTTTGGAGTTTTATTATCTCACTTTCACTATGTGGACTTTAACAGGATACTATGGTCCTAACCATCCGATAACAATTGGATGGACCTGTCACGCCCCACTTTGGGAGGCATGACTGGCACTTAATGCAACACTGGAATCTGGGCTGACCTGGCTGGGCACCGGCACCTCTGGTGCCTACCGATTACTCAAATTTAAGAAAATAAACTACTATATTTTGGCTGTAAACACAGCCTCAGGACAACAAGGCCACGCAGCACTTGTAAGAGAAAACAGCTAACCGAACCAACAAACATCAATAGGGGTCCTATACGGGACGACAAGACCACCACGCTATCTAGTTATAACGGAAAGGGAAATAAGCAACTATACTAGGCCTCATACAGCCAACAACAACTAACTAAATGAATATTGTAGTCTGCAAGCCTTTGAGAATACAAATAGTGGTCGGGACAGGGCCCCCACGTACCCAAATACTATACATAATAGCTGGTAACCTTTATGACCAGCAACACCGAATGAAAGGAGTTGGCCAACTGCTGACTCTGAATAGCTACGAGTAGACCTCACAACCTGTCTGTCTAAACCTGCAGGCAAGTAATGCAGCGCCCCATAGTTAGCGTCAGTACAATATGTACCGAATATGTTAGGCAGTAAATAAGCTGAATAAAACTGTTAAAAACTGAAAGTAAGTAGAAGGAAGTGGCACAAATTAACCTGGAAGCTTTCTTATCCATAACCTGCATCTAGTAAAGCACCACATGTACATGAGCTAAAATTGTATACCTACATATTTTAAATTATAACTAGCAGGCAAGAATGCAAAAGAGAACCTATCCTGTCTCCCACAAGCCTGGAAGGTACAAGAAACATAGAAATAACCAATCGGGACTCCCTGACGGGGGCCCGCAAGTGTACGGGCCGTACAAGTAATATAGTGGCCCTTTTTAAGAGCCGGATGTCAAACCCACAGGGACTGGACTAACTCAGCTAACTATCGAGTTCAAGTGTGATATTAAATGCCGCAAGTGTTGATTATAGACTTTTTTCAATAAAGTTTAATTAAGTCTAGGGACGGTCAATGAAATACTCTGAATTAATTTAAGGAGCAACTAGAGTTAAAGCCAGATAATCATGCGATACTATGACTTGCAATGGTTTAAGTATGAAACTATCAATTGTCGTCTGACATAATCGGAATTGCATGTTCATGGTCTTTCGAACCTCTAAACACGACAAACTAGCCTTGCTACTACATTGTTGAGCAAGGATATTATTTCTAGTTCGTGGGCAATTCATTACGTGGATGTGGTTTATGAGGTTTATGCTCTTGATTAGAGACTTTCGTACCTCTAATCATTTAACTCAACTTAGCCTCACAACTACTTCTTCGAGTGGTGATGTGATAATTCTAAGTTGGTGTCTAGCTCATCCCATTTTATCAACCAAGCAAGGTATTAGGTATATTTCTATCCTAACACAAATCATATCGTGAGATACAATCTTGCTCCCTACATTCTCTTGTTCTTGCCTAGGTTATCTTTCTCAAGCATGTACCTAAGCTTAACCCACTTGTTTTCATGGTGATCAATCATAAAAACAACCATAATTCAGAATGTAAGACAAAACAACAATCAATAACTTAAAACCAAAAACAAATCGCAAAATCACAATCATATCTTGTGGCTTCAACCCTAGAGGGAGGGTTATCGCCACTCATGTTCGTATAATTACAAGAAAACATAATTAAAGTAACCTACTTAAAAGAATTGGTAGAAGAGGAGGTGAAATTGATGAACCCTAGGTGAGTTCTCCCACTTCTCCCTCACTCCTTGGCAGTTATTCAGAAATACATCGTGACTTTTTTTTTAGGAGCTAAGGGACCTATTTAAAGTAAATGAGAATTGTGCAAAATTATGCCTGTCGTGGAATGACTCCGTGAAACGGAGTGTATCGTGGAGCATTGCCTCCATAACACGGGGTGTATCGCGGAGCACTGCCTCCGTGACACGGAGTGTATCGCGAGCATTGCCTCCATGACACGGTGTGTATCACGGAGTACTGCCTCCATGACTCGGAGGTATCGCGGAGCACTGCCTCCGTGACACGGAGGTATCGCGGAAGCCTTCTGAAAATCGCCCAATTTATTCCAACTTTGGTGTTTCGCTCCCGATATCATTCCTCCACTTCACCAAATCATAGATTGGGTCCTCTAATGCATTATTTCCTTCAAAAACAAAGACTAATCATGTTGGTTAATATTTCTTCTCATTTATGTAAAAAGGAACAAAAATGTACATAATTAAATACATAAACAAGGCAAAACTAAGTTATAAAGTATAACTTGGGCATTTAATTATGCCCAAGATCACAACCCCACACTTAAAGTCTTGTTCATACTCGAACAAACCTTTTACATCTCATGCACATGAAGACTCACACATAGCTAATTTAGAAAGACAATTCAAGCTATCACTACAATGACTGTTTAAGATAGCAAGCTAATAATAGTGCATGCACGATTTAATCATTGAAATGAAATACAACTATGTTAAGACTTCCTGACCTCAAGAATTGACTCTCAATCTAAGCAACTCACACAAATCAACTGATCAGGAAATCCAACATGAATGCTATCCTTCATTAAACATGTGCCCTCACCACAAGAGAGTTACCCATTTTAACTCATGAATTTTCAAAACACACCATGCATGGGTATATGAATAAAAATTACGCTTGCTCTCTCAAAGAATTCACATGCATCATGTAGTGAACCATAAGATTGCCCTTAGTGTTTTACTCCACTAATTTAAGGATGTATGAACGTAAGATCAAGTAGGACTTAATGGGTTGTATTGTAAGCTAAGGGATGGGTAGGTACTATTATGGCCAGTAATAGTGAGTATCTACCCCAAGCGCTTTTAATACATCATGCTCATTACGAACTTCCCTTCTCTTACTTCACCTTTATCTTTTTTCAGCTTTCCTTTTCCTCTTTTGTTTCCCCATTTCTTTAGGCACTCTTAGCTTATTAGTAAGGAGTTCTATAAGTAACTTTTTCATTAATTTGTTCTCTTACTCCCTACCAATATTCCAGCCTTTTCAGACAAGTGCACCTCTGCCCTTTTCTCAACTCCCACAACTATTCTTTTTCCTTCTTTTTCATGATTCTCACTCCTTTACTCTTTTGGATTTTTCACTTAAGCGCTTAGGAGTTTTGGATCAAATTCAAGGTTAATGAAAGAAAAGGATTAAGCTTATGTTGCAGCTATCAAAGAATAGGCTTAAGGCTCAATGGGGTTAACTAGGATTAAATATTCAAGGTAGGTAAAGTGAGGGATAACATTTAGGTTCATGCAAAGAAATGCCTAAATCATCTCCTACAATTCACATCCTTTATTTCATTTTATATACACACCAGGCAAGTTATAGACATTCCACAATAGCACGGAATATTCGAAAAACTTACACTCTCACTCTCAACACATGCTCAATTCAAGACACATTCAACAAACTCTTACTCAGCTAATCACAAGAATTCAAAATTAAGCTTCAATCACATCGAGTCAAATTCAAGAGCCTAAGTGTCTGAAACAAAATTATACACTTCTCACATGCTTCAACACTAACCACACTTGTATCTTACAATCATGTATAGCACATAATAAGAACCTCAAACCATCAATTAGCTACGGGTTCAAAAACCAAAACCTATTGACTAATTTTCCTCAAGACGGTCGTCATCCATCCATCGTCGGAAATAGTTCCTAACTATGACTAAAAACATTATATACAGACAAAGAAAATTTTTATTCTTCAGTTCAAAGACCCCCCGTCGGAAAAGAACCGAAAAGAAAAACCAACGGGTGATGAAGTCATGCTTGACTCACAAAAAAATTTTTTTTTTTCAAATATTTCTCACAAGCATTACATTCACCAAAAATCGTTATGCACAAAAATTTTGAGATTTTCCTCACCCCACACTTGAATCAAGCTATGTCCTCATAGAATCAAATTAAAATTAAACAGGATGAGAAATACTCCCTGAGGCCTTTAGGCCTAGCTAATAGCATGTTTATCTTTTACATCTGCACAAGTGTATGTTTGACCCCACACTTTTTATCGTCCATGCTTCTTAGCTTCCTCCTCCAAGGGCACTCAGACTTCCCCTCTGTCTGTACTTAACTTTCCACCAAAACAACACAAGATGAAAAATAAATAAAATCAACACAAATGCAAGAAATTAAAATGGTACCCATGGTACCCTTGGGTTGCCTCCCAAGCAGAGCCTAATTTTACATCGCGACACGACGTATCAAGTTTCACCACTTTTTCCTCCACCTTGAGGATATGAATCTCACCCCTAATTTCTTCTCTAATTTTCTCTTATGCTCCCAGGGTGGTCGAGAAAAATTTAAAGGACCAAGCAATAGATGTTGCCGTTGGCATTTATTGGACCTTAAGTAAGTGGAGTCATTCTTTCTTTCAGAATCAGCAAATTTCAGAATATATGGTGCTTTTTCCCCTCTATCTCTTTCTCCACAAGTTTGGAAGACTCTAGTTCTAAGTCGTCAACCAAACTTAATGTCGAAAAATGATTCGAGTGGGGTACAATACACCTCAAGTCTGAAACTGCATTGTACTTGACCTCCTTACTTGTATCCACCTTCTCTACATCGACATCTAATTCCCCATGACTGTCAAATGGTAGGTATTCTATCTCTTCATTCAAGAATGGATTGGCTATACGTGTGAGATAATCATGGAGACTCTCGGGAGCTTCCAATAGTTGAGCTTGTTTCAAGAACTCACTCTCATCTTCTCCTTGTAGTCCCTTGTGAGTGTTGCATAAAACCGTCACTTGCACTTTAGAGCAAGCTTCAGCTTCAGCCCTCATCTCCCTGAACTTGTTGCTTATCATTTCTAGGGCCTCTCCATTTTCCTCTTGCTGAATTCTCAATGCTTCCCTCTCCTCCTTCATTGCTTCTGTTTGCTCAAGGATCTATTTTAGCATGTCTTTTATTCGAGCTTGGCGTTCCAAGTCCTCATTTTCATCATGCTATATCAGCAAAAATAACAGAAGGATCATAGTAGGGGCTTGGGGGAGGGGAGTATGCATTTGGACAGCCATCCCAATGGCCATCTTGACCACCACATATATTGCAAGTGTATGCATTTGGGCAACCATTCCTATGGCCATTTTGACCACCACATATATTACAAGTATTACAATATTGCCATAAATGGGGTCCTCCACAATTCAGACAAGATTCGCCAAAATATGAGTATCCACCATTTAAACCATTTATATTCTATGATGTCATGTTAAGAAGGGTATCAAATTAAAAATAAAAATTTAAAATAAATCTAAAACTAATAAAGAATTTTTTTTTCAACACTTAAGGAAATTTAAAAATCAAACAAAAACAGACAAATTCACTGAACTTCGCCGAGTCCCCAGCAACGGCGTCAAAAACTTGATGGGGGCCCGCAAGTGTACGGGTAGTACAAGTAACAGAGTGGCCCTTTTTAAGAGCCGGATGTCGAACCCACAGGGACTGGACCAATTCAGCTAACTATCGAGTTCAAGTGTGATATTAAATGCCGCAAGTGTTGATTATAGACTTTTTTCAATAAAGTTTAATTAAGTCTAGGGATGGTCAACGAAATACTCTGAATTAATTTAAGGAGCAAGTAGAGTTAAAGCCAGATAATCATGCGATACTACGATTTGCAATGGTTCAAGTATGAAACTATCAATTGTCGTTTCACATAATTGGAATTGCATGTTCATGGTCTTTCGAACCTCTAAACACGACAAACTAGCCTCGCTACTACATTGTTGAGCGAGGATATTATTTCTAGTTCGTGGGCAATTCACTACGTGGATGTGGTTTATGGGGTTTATGCTCTTGATTAGAGTCTTTCATACCTCTAATCATTTGACTCAACTTAGCCTCACAACTACTTCTTCGAGTGGTGATATGATAATTCTAAGTTGGTGACAAGCTCATCTCATTTTATCAACCAAGCAAGGTATTAGGTATATTTCTATCCTAACACAAATCATATCGTGAGATACAATCTTGCTCCCTACATTCTCTTGTTCTTGCCTAGGTTATCTTTCTCAAGCATATACCTAAGTTTAACGCACTTGTTCTAATGGTGATCAGTCATAAAAACAACCATAATTCAGAATGCAAGACAAAACAACAATCAATAACTTAAAACCAAAGCAAAATCGCAAAATCACAATCATATCTTGTGGCTTCAACCCTAGAGGGAGGGTTCTAGCCACTCCTGTTATTATAATTACAAGAAAACATAATTAAAGTAACCTACTTAAAAGAATTGGTGGAACAGAAGATGAAATTGATGAACCCTAGGTGAGTTCTCCCACTTCTCCCTCACTCTTTGGCAGTTATTCAGAAATACATCATGACTTTTTTTAGAAGCTAAGGGACCTATTCATAGTAAATGAGAATTGTGTAAAATTATGCCTGTTGTGGAATGGCTCCATGGCACAGAGTGTATCGCGGAGCACTGCCTCCATGACACGGAGTGTATCGCAGAGCACTGCCTCCGTGACACAGTGTGTATCGCAGAACACTGCCTCCGTGACACTGAGGTATTGTGGAGCACTGCCTCCATGACACGGAGGTATCACAGAAGCCCTTTGGAAATCACCCAATTTATTCCAACTTTGGTGTTTTGCTCCCGATATCATTCCCCCACTTCACCAAATCATAGATTGGGTCCTCCAATGCATTATTTCCTTCAAAAACAAAGACTAATCATGTTGGTTAATATTTCTTCTCATTTATATAAAAAGGAATGAAAATGTACATAATTAAATACATAAACAAGGCAAAACTTAGTTATAAAGTATCACTTGGGCATGTAATTTTGCCCAAGATCACCCCTCATAAGCCCTGTCAAGTATACTTCAAACTATATACCTCTATCTAGGTTCCTATGACTCTACTGGTGCTGTAGCCAACCTACCTATCCCCTAGGTCTACAACTGAACCCGCTTGGCTCCTGATATGTAGCTGTGTCTGAGTTTGGTGGACTCTTGATAACTGCACCCTGGGCACTAAATTCGACAAGGGTTAGTGATGCCGATACGACATTAAATAATAGTCCAACCATGGAATGGATTGTAAAATGGCCCTTGGGTCTCTTTGTAGTCCCTTGGGACAACATCTTGCTCCTTGGTGCGATCTGTATAATATATAGCCCCGTAGGCAATGACACAACCAGTAACCCTAGAGTGATCACGGAAGGCTCCTAGGTGAGGGCAATCCCAACCGATGTGCTATACTAAAGTATCAATCTAGCCGTTCAAAAGGTGTAGCTAGCCTTCTGGGTCTAACGCGACCGCTGATCGTCCATAGAATAATCTATATAGCTGCTAGCAAGCATACCCTGTGTACCTGTATATGATTAGAGGATCTTGATAGTGATCATAATCTCTAATGGTCTAGATCAGATAGGGCGAGGTTTGGAGTGGCCTAAGCCGTACTCTGAATGTCCTGCTTGGACAACTATAACTCATAAGCAATTGTAGGGTTGCAGATGACCAATTACTTAGTTCCTTTGCCTAGAATGACTGTAGGGCTGCTACTGATCGAACATGCTTTTGAGTGGTCGGCCCCTAATTCTCCACTGACAGCTTGCTGAAATTCTTAGCCTAAGGATAATACTGTACTAACATGGTTCTAGCCCCTTAGACCTTTACTTATTCAGTTCAGATTCCCTATATGTTTGCTGGAGGATTCCTAACTTCGTAGGTAAGTCTATCTAGACGTAGCCACTCACTACAACCTGTACCTGAGCATCTTATAAGAACAATCTGGGCGTTGGCCCCGCATTCAAATACTGATAAGGTTCCCTCCGTAGGGTACCCCCAGATCTATCTAAATCGTACAACTGAGATAACTTCCTGAGATACCTGCATGACAAGCACTAAGTCAACTGAAACGGACCGTTACTGACAACAACTAACTATATGGCAGGATGACCCTCAACTCACTAGGAAATTCTGGTGCCACTGACTCTAGGGTGACCATACTATCCAATATTCTGGCTCTGGAAGCATCAGAGTATGCCAATGGCCTCCGAGTGAGTTTTACTAACAATACAGGTGCCAAACTTTAAGTTATATCGCTTAGTTGCATCTATGCTATTCAAATTACTAACTCAGGCCCAAAAATTATCCATGAGCTTCTAAGGCCTAGGCTTGACAGTAAAACATCCAATTTTACTAACACAGTGAACAGACGAGTAGAGGAGTTTTGATGACATTTCTAGCATGAGTCACACTTAACATGTTCTTTTCCGACAAACGATACTGGGATATATTATTCATATGCTTTCTAGCAGCTAACCAAAACATATGTATTCGTAATCTACTAATAGCAGCTATTCATGACATACTTGATCCTTATATACTAGTGGCTTCTAATTACAACATATAGGATCATTATCTACATTCAAGACATAGGTCGTATCACTATACAATGGGAATAACTTGCCAAAGGAATAAGCCTTAGCATATCTCGAATGTCGATTCTCATTTATCTGGCTGTTCTAACTTGCAATCGGCGGTTCCTTCTAACTGTAACCTTTATGCTGAGAGAATAGGACTAATTTCAATATCAAACTCGAAAAATATCGATAACTTTCAATAATAAAATTAACTATAATCCAACTTCGAATAATTCAGCCAAAAATCTATAATTTCCCAAGAGTACAGAAGGGAGAAGTGCTTACCTAATTCCTGTGGCCGAGTAGGAATAAATTTGGAGCAATTCTGACAACTTTTACTCTGTGGTGTTCCGGTTTGCTGAGCGAATTTTTGAGAATTAACTCCATAGTAATGCTTTCCGTAGTCCTAGAACTCGTTCTTCGAAGTTAATTTGATATTGGATGAAATTTGGTAGTGTAATTGGACAAAAAACTATCAAAACTTGCGTGCTCCTTAGTCTCTGGCCATGGGTTCATTTGGGAATTGTTTAAAATTAAGTGAAGGTGGCTTATATATACTTGAGGCTGAAAGCCAAGGCGCCAGCATGCTCCCGTGCTATGCCTCCCAACGTGGCAAATGGCCTGGTGCGCTGCGCTGGCCAGTGCATTGCCGGCCGGCGCGTTGCGCTGGTCTCTCACGGCCTAACCTCGCCCGACCCTGCTTTCGAGGATTTTTCCACACGCGTCAAGCTCTTCTTACTCATCAAAAATTCATGCATACGCCTACTAACCGTTGACATTTTATGGGGTGTAACATCCTCCCCCCATAGGAATATTCGTCCTTAAATGTCATCCTCAGGCTTAAAGGAGTTAACTCTATTAACTAAGATTTAGAAAAATTTCGGCAGAGTCTCCTCTATATTATGAACTATCCAAAAACCTAAAAGATAGGAAAGTCCAATATAGGCGCCTTGCAGGACGCTATAAACAGCTATTTTACCACAAACAGGTAGCCAGCTAAACAGTACTGATAACATAAGCAATAAAATAGCAGCTGAATAATAACATCACCTTAACTGCATAATCTAAATCAATTCTGAAACAAGTGAGGATATCTAGACCTCATGTCGTCCTTAGCTTCCCAGGTCATTTCTTCTTTATTCCTGTTCCTCCATTACCTTAACAGAGGCTACATCTTTAGTTCTTAACCTATAAACCTGCCAATCTAGTATGGCTACTGGAACCTCTTCGTAGGCTAACTCCTCAGTAACTTGAATGTCCTCAACTGGCACAACTCGGGACGGATCCTTATACACTTCCACAACATGGATATGTGAAAGACTAGGTGGACAACTTCTAGCTCTAGAGGCAATTCCAACTCATATGCCACTTGACCTATCCTCCAAAGAATCTGATAGGGCCAATAAACCTAGGGTTAATCTTTCCTTTCTTACCAAACCTCATAACGCCCCTCGTTGGTGAAGTTTTTAGGAATACCCAACCACTGCTTCAATCCTTAACTGCCTACGCTATACATTAGGGTAAGATTTCCTACAAACCTGGGCTGTCAGTACCCATTTCCTGATAAGTTTAACTTTTTCTGTCTGCTTGTTATAATATGCCCTAGTTCAACTACCTTAATTTAGCTGCTTCAGGTTATCATAAAGGGGGCCTACATTTCCACCCATAACAGATCTTCGAGCATCTGAACCATGTGCTTTGCTTGGCTATTTGTTTGGTGACGAGAAGCCGTGCTTAAATTAATGTGCACCTCTATGTTCTAACAGCTTCCCAGAATCTAGCTGTACATTGTGCCTCTCCACCAGAATCTTTCAGATACTTGGGCTCCATGTAACCAACTATTTCCTAAACATCTAACTCAGCATAACCTTTAGTTGAAATATAATTCCCATCTGGCAAGACATGAGTTGATCTCATTAACCTTTCTACACTGACTTAGATGAGATCAATTTACATCTGGTATAAGGTAACTCTGTAACAATATTCGTGTTGACTACTCTCCATCCTCTTGCAGGTACGACCATTTCCTGAATTGGTCTGCTCAGTTCCTGTTGCACAGCCTTCCATGGCTAGTCGTTGGAGCTCTGTGTTACGACTCAACGATATCTTCCCTCTTCCCAAGTCATCAATAGGTTTCTCTTTATGACCTAATGTATTTTCATTAAACTCTGGGTGGAGAGAGTAACAAACATGGTGCACCTTGGCCATAATCTGCTAACGAAGTCCTGCCACCTTTGGAACGCAAAGCCGAACTTTGGGTCTCAAGATTCCATCCTTTATTATCTTAAGGCCAATAACTTCTTATGGTGCTTTGTCTCTTGGCTGTACTAGGTTAAAATCTCTGTGTCGCTGTAATACCCCGAAGGTGCTAAGAATAGACCCGGGATCAAAATTTGAAGTTGGCTGAAAAACTGGGAAAACGTCTCTAGACAGAAGATGTAATGACTTGTTGTTGGAAATCACGGGTCGTTGTTAGCAGTCATAGGAGAGACTGGACCATGGCAGTTGGGGATACCACGGGTCATCCAACAACTCGTGGTCACCATTCGTGGTTTAGGTTGCTAGATTTTTTAGTGGATAAAATGGATGGATACTCGTTGGAAGAAAGCATGAGTCGTGGTGAGGCTGTGGTAACGAAAGTTCAGGATTTTCAAGGAGCTGACAACGGTCATTCTAATGACTCGTCATTTGAAGAAACAACTCATCTTGTCGAGTCGTGGGAAAAATCTGCAAGCATGAATTGAGGTAGTGGATCCAATGACTCGATACCACAAGTCGTGGTATCATGCAACGACTCGTGGGATTGCCCGTTTTTTCACCCAGAAATATTTTTCAGGGAAATTTCATTAATAGTATTTTTGATCTTTTTATGCTCTAGGTCCCTAAACTACGTCGTTTTATGTATTTTTCTAGGCATGATAAGGTAGGTTAAGCCCCCTTGCATAAGCCAATCCCATGCATGCAAATTCACAAGATTTTAGATGGATCAAGCATCGTTTCAAGCTCTTCCCTATCAATCCTCCATTGGGCATTCGAGAACCTTGAAATCTGATCTTACCCAGGTATATAGGGTTATGAATGGGTGATTTCGTTCACACCCATGCCCATTCTTTATTAATTTATGAAAATCTATCAAAATATCATGGGGTTTTAATTCAATTTTTGTGAAAATTTAATGATTTGCTAATGGGTTATTATAATTGTGATTTACATCATATTTTGTGGACTTTGATAATATTTTACAACTATTTTGATTATAAAATTACTGATTTCAATTTCTATAAATTTTATCCTAATTATGTATTATCTCTTATGAATCGATTTATGATCTACTCTTCAAATGTTGATATTTACAAACCCATCATGATTTATGATTTGAAATATGAATTTATTCAACTACCCATCATCATTTGATGATTTACGAGTTATATGCGTGATCTACAAGTACACATCAACCCTACGATTTATGAAGTATGTTTTGGCCAATTCACAGGCCTTATGTCATGGCTAGTTCACGTATGTACAAGTATGTTTATGATTATCATTATTTAACGAGCCTCTGAATTCATGCATATTATACTATGAGCACTATATATGTTTTGAGAGTAGTATTTAACACCGAGTAGGTTCAGGGCCTAGGTTCTGCCTCGGATCTCATAAATTACGTGCCACTGTAGGATATATTGGGACCTCCTTTGTGACTGTCCCATGGAAAAAAGGCCCTTTTCATGGTCATATCATGCCCTTCATAGTTCTACCCCATGGAAAAGGTACGAAGGACCTCCCGACTAGGTTTAAAAGTCGAGCTCCATCAGTGCTCATATGGGGTATGTCGGTTAAGAGAACCTCCCATTGTTCCTCATGATTTATGCATGTTTACGATTATGTATTTTGGCTCAAGTCATGTTAAATAAATCTTTTTTCTTATGGTCACAAGTACAATTGTATTACAAATGTTTTAAAAACCTTGAGCCTTATGTTATGTTACGATATTTATGATAGAGCATGATATCCTACTCTTATGATCACTTATGAGTTTTATATATTTTTAAATGCACATTTTACTTACCTTGCATACTCGGTGCATTCCACATACTGACCACATACTTTCTATGCTGTATTGTTGTATGATACAAGATTGGGCTCTCAGGGTCATCCTCATCCTTAGACCATTTCGGAGTTACTACCAGCTTTACTGGTGAGTCCTCATGTTCCCAGGGCCGTATGACTAGACATTTATGTTATTCTTTTATTTCATTTTGGTTGGGTTAGTTGGGGATATTGTCTCATCAACCCATCTTTCATGATAGAGGCTTTCAGACCGTATGTAGTACTCAGCTTATGTGTATGTCTAGTACTTTCGAATGATATGGCATGCTATATTACGTTTACAGTTATGTTTTGTCTTATGTTTAGTTTTTTGCTTAAAGTGAATGGAGTTAGATGTATGCTTATTCCATGGGTCGACTTGGGCCCTCTCGGGGTTCCTTGTCCCGTGTTATGATCTAGGTCTGAGTTCGGGTCGTGAAAAATTTTGTATCAGAGCAATAGGTTTGAAGTGTCTTAGGGTGACTGTGAGCCGCATTAAGTAGAGTCTTTTTTCATGAGTGTGAAGTGCGCCACACATATGGTGAAGCGGCTATGAGACGTTTAGGAAATGTTCCCTTCTTTCATGATCTATGTCATGCGATGAAAAGTCTTTCTACCCTTCTAATTCGTGCTATTCGTGATTGCAAAATCATGGCTCCTGGAAGAATGAACGAAGAAGAAATGGAAATGGTGAAGGCCACGAAGATGAAAATGGTCATGGGCATAAGCAAACCCCACATGTTCAGGAGCCCCAGGCACCAAAGCCAATTGCCCACGTAGAGTTTCGGGTGGCTATCCAGATGTTGGCGCAGGCCTTGACCACTTAGGTCAACCAACAGGCTGTTGCGCATATCCCGCAGAATGGAAATGCGGTAGCGGCCCGAGTTGAGATTTCTTGAGGATGAATCTGCCGGAGTTCCTAGGGTCCAAGGTGGATGAGGATCAACACAAATTTATCGAAGAGATTCTAAAGATCACCCAGGTTATGGGGGTGACAAATAGAGATTGTGTTGATTTGGCCTCCTACTAGCTAAAAGGTGTAGCACATATATGATTCAAATAATGGAGAGATGCTAGGGCAGGGGGTATAGGTCCTATAGGTTGGGAAGAGTTCCATACAACATTCTTGGATCGGTTCTTCCCTCGAGAGATGAGGGAGTTAAAGGCGGCTGAGTTTGTTAACTTGAAGCAGGGTGACATGTCAGTTCAGGTGTATGCTTTGGAGTTCACCCGTCTATCCAAGTATGCGCCAGAGTTGGTGGCAGACAGAGGTTTCGAGTGAGATAATTTGTTCATAGAGTGGCGACTACTTGGATAAGGACTGTAGGATCTCCTTGTTGCATCGGGATATAGATTTTCCCCGCATTTCGTTGCATGCTCATCAGATGGAGTCGGTGTATCGGAGGCAGAGAGAGGCCAAGAGGGCCAGGACCGACAGTTATGGGACTTCTCAAGCTAGAACAGGGGGTGGATAGCGTCAGTAGTCTCAACACAGGTCTATCACTCTAGCACCATCATCAGCCAGTACGCCGTCTAGGTTCTATGGGGATCGAAGGAGCAGGGCTCCAGATTCGAGGGGTCAGGGTAGCATGCGATAGAGCGCACTTTCCCAACTTTTGTGGGATGCGACAAGAATCACCCTAGGTGATTCCTAGTTGGCTTGGATCCTTGTTTTAGGTGTGGCAAACCCGAAAATAGACTCAGGGATTTCCCTTCAGCCAAATCAAGGGGCAGTGGAACCCGTATGCCAGCAGCCAGTTCAACTGCTCCAGCAGCACGTCCCCCTCAGTAAGGTGCCTCAACCAGTTTAGCCAACGGTCAATGCCAAAATAGGTTCTATGCTTTAGCACCTCACCAGGAGCAGCTGGTCTCCCTGGATGTGGTCACGGGTATGTTACGAGTTTTTCATATTGATGTCTATGCTTTGCTAGATCTAGGGGCTACTTTGTCTTTTGTGACTCCTTACATTGCTAGTAGCTTTGGAGTTAGTCCCGAGACTCTGTCAGAACCATTTTCCGTATCTACTCCTGTTGGTGATTCGGTTGTAGCTAGGCGGGTGTATAGAGGATGCCCGATCACTATATTGCATAAAGTCACCTCTGAGGACCTTGTAGAGTTATACATGACTGACTTTGATATTATTCTAGGCATGGATTGGTTGTATGCGTGTTATGCTTCTGTTAATTGTAGAACCCACGTGGTGGAGTTCCGTTTTCTAGGTAAGTCAGTCTTGGAATGGAAGGGTAGTTCGGCGGTACCTATAGGTCATTTCATTTCTTATCTTAAGGCCAGAAAGATGATTTCTAAGGGTTGCATGTATCATCTAGTTGGGTTTAAGGATGTTGAGTCTGATATCCCGACTATCCAGTCAGTTCTGGTGGTGCGTGAGTATCCAGAAGTATTCCCAAATGATTTACCAGGTGTTCCTCCCAAGAGAAAAATTGATTTTGGTATTGACCTTCTACTCGACAGGCAACCTATATCTATCCCTCCTTACAGAATAGCTCCAGTCGAGCTAAAGGAGTTGAAGGATTAGTTGAAGGATCTGTTAGATAAGGGATTCATTAGACTGAGCAAGTCTCCATGGGATGACCAGTCTTATTTGTTCAGAAGAAGGATGGTTCGCTTCGGATATGCATTGATTATTAGCAATTGAACAAAGTCACCGTCAAGAATAGGTACCCTCTTCCCAGGATCGATGACTTGTTTGACCAGCTTCAGAGTGCCAAGTGTTTCTCAAAGATAGATCTCAGGTCCGAGTATCATCAGCTCAGAGTTCGAGAGTGTGATGTACCACAGAGAGACTACAGGAGTGGTATAGTCATTATGAGTTTGTAGTTATATCTTTTGGACAACCAAATGCTCCTGCAACTTTTATGGACTTGATGAACAGGGTGTTCAAGCAGTACTTGGACATGTTCATGATCGTGTTCATTGATGATATCCTTATATACTCTCGGAGCGAGGAGGAGCATGCCGCTCATTTGGGAGTAGTGCTTCAGACTCTCAAGGATCACCAATTATATGCCAAGTTCAGCAAGTGCGAGTTCTGGTTGAATTCGGTAGCATTTTTGGGCCATGTGGTATCAAATGAGGGCATAAAAGTAGATTCTCAGAAAATTGAGGCAGTGAAAAATTGTCCTAGACCGGTGAATCCTTTAGATATTCAGAGTTTCTTAGGTTTAGCTAGCTATTAACGGAGGTTTATTGAGGGTTTTTCATCAATTGCATCCCCTTTGACCAAATTGACCCAGAAGAAGATAAAGTTTCAATGGTCAGAGGCTTGTGAGAAGAGCTTCCAAGAGTTGAAGACTCGACTTACTTTAGTATCGGTGTTAACTCTCTCTGAGGGTACTGATGGTTTTGTAGTGTATTGTGATGCTTCGAGATTCAGACTCGGGTGTGTATTGATACAGCGGGGGAAAGTGATAGCATACGCCTCAAGATAGCTGAAGATCTATGAGAAGAATTATCCAACCCATGATCTTGAATTGGCCGCAGTGGTGTTCGCATTGAAGATATGGAGGCATTACTTTTTGGGGTCCATGTGAATGTATTTACGGACCGCAAGAGTTTACAATATGTGTTTACATAGAAAGATCTCAATCTACGACAATATGGACCACAAGAGTTTACAATATGTGTTTACATAGAAAGATCTCAATCTACGACAAAGAAGGTGGTTGGAGCTAAGGTGGTTAGAGCTACTCAAGGACTTGATATGAGTTTCCTCTATGATCCAGGTAAGGCTAATGTGGTAGCGGACACACTTAGTAGAATTCCTATGGAGAGCGTGTCCCATGTGGATGAGGGGAAAAAGGAGCTGGTGAAGGATGTCCATTGACTCACAAGGTTGAGAGTTAGATTGGTTGACTCGACCGATGGCAGTGTTGTTGTCCAGAACGGATCAGAATCGTCCTTGGTGACTGATGTGAAAGCTAGATAAGATGAGGATCCGATTTTTGTAAACTTGAAGGAAGCCATTCGAAGTCATAAGGTGGAGGTCTTCTCCCAAGGGGGAGATGGTGCGCTTCAGTACCAGGGTCGCCTATGTTTTCCAAATATTGATGATTTGAGGAGTCGGATGATGCATGAGGTTCATAGATCTAAGTATTCTATCCATCCAGGCGCCACCAAGATGTATCGTGACTTACGGGACATATACTGGTGGAATGGCATGAAGAAGGATATTGCAGAATTCTTAGCCAAGTGCCCGAATGTCAGCAAGTAAAGGTTGAGCATCAAAGGCCGGGAGGAGTACTTTAGGATATCAACATTTCTACTTGGAGGTGGGAAGAAATTAATATGGATTTCATAACCGGATTACCTCGTACTAGCTGATAGCATGATTCTATTTGGGCTGTGGTAGACAGATTGCCCAAGGCTGCACATTTTCTATCGATGAAACCATAGATTTAACGGAGGATTATGCCAAGCTATATATCCGGGAGTTGGCTCGATTGCATGGAGTGCCCTTGTCTATATTTTAATACCAAAGTACTTAATTTACCTCCCAGTTTTAGTGGTCCTTTCAAAAAGGGCTTGGGACTCAAGTTAAACTCAGCACAACATTTCATTCGCAAATGGATGACCAAGCGGCACGGACAATCCAGACCCTTGAGAACATGTTGAGAGCATGCGTGATGGACTTCAAAGGTAGTTGGGATGATCACTTGCCCCTGATGGACTTTGATTATAATAACAGCTATCACTCCAGCATTAAGATGGCCCCGTTCGAAGCTATTTATGGGCGGAGATGTAGATCGCCCATCGGATGGTTTGAGGTTGGTGAGGCATCCATGATGGGACCAGATTCGGTTCATGAGGCTATGGTGAAGGTTTAGTTGATTAGGGATAGACTGAAATCGCTCAAAGTCTTCAAAAGTCCTTTGCTAACGTGAGGAGGAAAGGGTTGGAGTTCGAGGTGGACAATTGGGTATTCCTGAATCTATCTCCCATGAAAGGAGTGATGCGGTTCGAAAAGAAAGGATAACTCAGTACCCGCTATGTTGGTCCCTATCGAATTAAGAGAAGAGTTGGTAAGGTAGAGTATGAGTTGGAACTTCCCTCAAAGTTATCTTCCGTGCATCCTATGTTTCATATATCTCTTTTGAAGAAATGTTTGGGAGATACAGCTCTAGTAGTCCTGGTGGATAGCACTAGAAAGATAGCCTTAGCTATGAGGAGGTTTTGGTGGAAATATTAGATCATGAGGTTTGCAGGATAAGGAACAAGGAAGTAGCTTCAGTTAAATTATTATGGAGGAATCAGCATGTTAAAGGAGCTATGTGGGAAGCCGAAGCAGATATGATGGCTAAATACCCACACTTATTCTCTACCGGCTTAGTTCCGACTTGAGGTATCAGTTTTGCCATACAACTCCATTTAGTTTTCATGTTCAGTTCATGTGTTCAAGTTTCTTTTAAGTATATGAATGTGTATGTAAATCATGAAATCAGTTCAGCTATGTGATATAAAGCGGAGATAGTCATTCCATTAGTTTTTGGTTTAAATGATCAGTATTTGGGTGTAAGGATTGCATGTCTTTGTTTTTCTGCTTGTTTCCTACATTCGAGGTTGAATTTTCCCAAGGGGGAGATATTGTAATACCCTAAAGGTTCCTAAGAATAGACCCTAGATCAAAATTTGAAGTTGGCTGAAAAACTGAAAATGTCTCAGGACGGATGATGTACCGACTCATGGTTGGAAACCACAGGTCATTGCTAGCAGTCATGGGAGAGATTGGACCTTGGCAATTAGGGATACCACGGGTCATCCAATGACTCGTGGTGAGAAGTGATGACCCGTGGTCACCGGTCGTGGTTTGGGTTGCCAGATTTTCCAGTGGATATATCGGATGGACACCACAACTCGCTGGAAGAAACCACGAGTCGTGGTGAGGCTCATGGTAAGGGAAGTTCAGAATTTTCAAGGAGCTGACAACGGTTGATCTAACGACCTGTCATTTGAAGAAATGACTAGTCCTGTCAAATCGTGGGAAGAATCTAAAAGCATCAATTAAGGCAGTGGATCCAACGACTCAATATCACGAGTCGTGGTATCATGTAACGACTCGTGGGATCGCCCGTTGGTTCACCCAAAGCTATTTTTCAGGGAAATTTCATTAAGGGTATTTTCGATCTTTCTATTCTCTAAGGCCTTAAACTATGTCATTTTATGTATTTTTTTTAGACATGATAAGGTAGGTTAAGCCCCCTTGCATAAGACATTCCCATGCATGTAAATTAAGAAGATTTTAGAGGGATCAAACATAGTTTCAAGATCTTCCCTATCAATCCTCCATTGGGCATTCAAGAACCTTGAAATCTGACCTTACACAGGTATGTAGGATTATGAATGGGTGTTTTCGTTCACACCCATGCCCATTCTCTATTAATTTATGAAAATCTATCAAAAATCTCATGGGGTTTTAATTTAATTTTTGTGAAAATCTAATGATTTTCTAATGGGTTATTATAATTTGTAATTTACATCATATTTTATGGACTTAGATAAGATTTCACAACTATTTTATTATAAAATTATTGATTTTGATTTCTACAGATTTTAGCCTAATTATGTAAGATCTATGATGAATTGATTTATGATCTACTCTTTAGTTGTTGATATTTACAAACCCAGCATGATTTATGATTTGAACTATGAATTTATTCAATTACCCTTCATGATTTTATTATTTATGAGTTATATGCATGATCTACAAGTACGCATGAACCTTAGGATTTATGAAGTGCGTTTTGGTCGACTCACGGGCCTTATGTCATGGCTAGTTCACATATGTACAAATATGTTTATGATTATCATGATTTAACAAGCCCACGAATTCATGCATATTATACTATGAGCACTATATATTTTTTGGGAGTAGTATTTAACACTGAGTAGGTTCGGGGCCTAGGTACTGTCCCGGATCTCATAAACTATGTGCCACCGTAGGATATGTTGGGACCTCCTTTGTGACTGTCCCCTGGCTAAAATGACCCTTTTCATGGTGATATCACGCCCTTCATGGTTCTACCCCATGACAAAGGTACGAACAACCTCCTGACTAGGTTTATAAGTCGGACTCAATGGGTGCACATATGTGGTATGTCAGTTAAGAGAATCTCCCACTATTCCTCATGATTTATGCATGTTTATGATTATGTATTTTGGCTCAAGTCATGTTAAATAAAGCTTTTCTCTCATGATCACGAGTACGGTTGTATTATGAATGTTTTAAAAGCCTTGAGCCTTATGTTGTGTTATGAAATTTATGATATGAGCATGATTTCCTACTCTTATGATCACTTATGAGTTTTATATATATTTAAATGCCCGTTTTACTACTTCGCATACTCGGTGCATTTCACGTATTTGCTATACCCCGTAGAATTCCCAGAACCTAGACGACCTATTCGCATGTTGGTTAAGCATATTTGAAGGCCATACGTGCTAGAGGAAGGCCCGGGAAAAGATCGGACGAGAAACCTGTCGAACCATCGGGGAAGGAGCTGAGGCAGAGCCCTTCCGCGAGGGCAGCGTGTCACGGAGGAGGGGCCTCCGCGTTGGCTCCGTGACACGTTGGCCTTGTCCAGGCCCAAGTATATAAAGCCCCACTTCGGTTTTAAGTGATAAAACTTTTAAAAATTTCCAGAGGAGGGAGAAAGAGGAACGAAGAAATTATATAATTTTCGACCGTTTACGCTGCCAAACACTGCCCAAACTCAAATTAACTCCAGATACGGAGGTATTTAGCAGCAGAGAGCATTCCTACGGATTCAGTTTCGTGAAATACGACCGACGAATCGTCGAGCCACCGAGCTAAGGTAAGTGGAATTGCTCTAAATTAGTGTCTATGTGTTCCTAGCTGTGAAGTGAGTATTTCTCCCTTCCGGACCTCTGAAAAATAGCGAGTTTTCGACCGTCTTTCGATAAGCCTAATTTTAGGCCATAAACTATATCGAAAGTGATATTGCTCTTTAAAAAAAAGCTGTATTTGGTATTGATTGACATATTTATGAATGCAGTTGGGAGGAAATAGTTGAAGTGCTGGCCGACCCTCGTCCGACAGACGAATAATTCAAGGATAAGGTATGTAAAGTTAGTTTCCTCAGCAAGTTAAGTAATGTTGATACAGTACAGTAATTTAAAGGCCAGTAGATTGTCCAGAAGTCATGTGTTACGTTTGTTACGACTGTTGGTACGATATTAGATGTGTCGAGTTACGACTTGCGTGGAATTTGCTAGTACGATATAGATTCGAATATAAGCATTAGAAACTGCACCGTATGCTCAGTATGCGATGTGACACAGAATGTTAATATATCATTGTATTCAATCGAAACCCAGTAGAGCAAAGTAGTATCTGTAAGACAGCTCAGAAATAGAACGATAAGTTGAGATGAAGTTAGAAAGCATGTTAGGAATAGTAAATCATGTTACTATAGAAAATCAGTATACAACACAGTTTTCAGCAGAAACACTATATCCTGCTTAGTATTAGCCCCGGAACAGTTTGGCAGAAGACTATATTTATATATACATTGTTACCAGCCTCAGCATGCATTAATTACGTATATATCGCTATCATTAGCTCAGCAAATAGTATATACAGATACTTTATCCCAGCTAGCCTCAGTATGTGAGATATGCAGATAGTACTACTAGTTGATAC
This sequence comes from Datura wrightii, assembly GCA_035772735.1. Taxonomy (NCBI): domain Eukaryota; kingdom Viridiplantae; phylum Streptophyta; class Magnoliopsida; order Solanales; family Solanaceae; genus Datura; species Datura wrightii. The sequence continues at coordinate 47,450,151 of JASDFA010000016.1, read as the reverse complement.
CGTTGTATTGTTTGGGGTTGGACTACCTAGCATCCATGACCGCCCCAGGGTTGATAGCTGTATCGACTCGTCCGCCAGAGGACGAGGATACGTCGCTCTACGGAGTGGCATGCCGTGCCACAGGGGACGAAGATGGGATGCCAGTTTTCCCCATATTTGTGCCTTGATCGGCCCTTACACACCCCAGTCGAGCGGATACGCCCGGGTGTAGATTTAGGAGTCCTCCGGACTCAGATGCAGTTATAGTCAGGGGCTCAGCGAGCCCAAGTGCATACCCAGGGGACCGGCAGGATGCTTACAGGGTTTATAGTAGATGGGATGACCGGGGTAGGGGTATAGATTCTGTGCTGGTTGTACCTCCCGGCTTATGGGGGCCGGGTAAGGTTTGTGTGTGCTATATATGTTATGATATGTTATACTGTGTTACAGTAGTTACGTGTAGATCGACAGTAGAACGATAAATCCTCAAGTATGACTCCTACTCCCTCTAGTATGATTAAGAACAGGTACGACTTACACCATCAGACAGTTAATCTAGTTCTTTCTACTTCAGTTTCATCCGTTATGTTATTGATTTCAGATATTTCTTTCAGTTATTGCTTTATATACTCAGTACCAGCGGTACTGACGCCCGGTGGGGCGCTGCATTACATACCTGCAGGTACTCATAGACGAGCAGGCGATACCACGTGATTCCTGTCAGCGATCGGGTATTCAGCTCCTGTCATCCGGAGACTGAACTCCAGAGGTGTATTTCATTTTCTTTTGTTGTACAGTACGGGTAGGTCGGGGCCCTGTCCCGATCATTTCTATTGCTATTCCTAGAGGCTTGCAGTCTGTATATGTTTTCCCTGTGGACAGATGAGCCGGTCGTGTGAGGCCGTGCAGTTGTATAGCTATTAGTACTCTTTCTTTCTTTTATGATGGCCGTGTGGGGCCATAGGTTGTCAGTAGTGGTGACCTTGCCGGTCACGTAGCTTTTTAGTACTTCATGACTGAGTTGCAGATAACTAGACAGCATGGTGGCCTTGTCAGCCCGCATAGGTTTCCCTGAATTGGTATGTTTCTGGTCAGCTGTTAGTACAGGTACAGAAGGCTATAGGCCAATGGGCTGGGGGCTGTGTTTACAGCCGTTATATAGCCCTTTGTTTCCAGAAATGTGAGTTAGAGCCAGCCAGGCACCAGATGTGCCCAGGCTTAATAGTCCAGCAGTTCAGGTTCTAGTAGGGCACCAGGTGCCAGTCATACCCCCAAGGCGGGGTGTGACAAACTTGGTATCAGAGCAGGTCGTATCCCAGGGAGTCTGCAAGCCGTGCTAAGTAGAGTCCTGTCCATGGATGTGTTGTGCACCACATACTATGGGTAGGAGGCTGCAAGGCATGATAGGATGGTTGTTTTTTATTCTTATTCAGTCGTGCTGTAGAGCGGTACAGTATAGGGTTGAGTCCCTAAAAGCTTACTATATTCTTTGGTTACAGATAATGTCAGACCAGCGACATCCTATCACAGGTCGAAGCTTAGATATTGCAGTAGGGGAAGGCACCAGCATGATGCCTCCCCCTCGTTTAGAAACAACCCAATCAGAGAGCACTACAGAGGCATCGTCCCAGCCTTCTCAGCAGTCTCCACCACGTCAGGAGCCGCTTGGGGCGACACTACCTTCAGCAGTCCCTATATCGACACCTTCCGACCAGGAGGTTAGGAGTGCTGTAGTTATGTTAGCACAGATGATGGCTGCTCAGCGTCAGCCAATGCCATCTACAGTTGCAGAATCATCAGGAGGGCCCGGTAGTTCGAGGGGTCCGAGAGTTCTTAGCTTTGAATCCCCCACAGTTTACAGGTACGGATAGGACAGAGGACCCTCAGGATTTTCTGGATCAAATGCAAAGAATATTTAGGGTTATGCATGCCACGCCTACCGAATCAGTTGAGTTGGCAGCATTCTGGTTACGGGATATCACTGTGTTGTGGTATGAAAGCTGGGAAAGGTCCCAAGGGAGAGACGTTTCCCCTCCCACCTGGTCCAGCTTTTCAGGAGCCTTTCTGGATCACTATCTGCCACGGGAGATTCGACAGGCTCGGGTAGACCAGTTCCTACATCTGGAGCAGGGGGCCATGAGTGTTCGAGAATATTCCTTGCGGTTTGATTCTTTGGCTCGATATGCACCGGCCTTTGTTGACACCATGGCATCCAGAGTGCACCGCTTTATTATGGGGTTGAATCCAGAATATGTTGAGATTTGCATTACAGCCACACTGCGAGAAGACATGGACATTGCTCGAGTTCAGGCATTTTCCCAGAATATTGAGGGCATCAAACAGCGACAACGGGAGATCAGAAGGGTTAATCAGGAACAGCGTCGCCGGGATAGGCCAATTGAGTTACAGAGGGAGGCCCGGGGAGGACCCAGGCCCCGGTTGTCAGATAGGCCGCCCAGGCCCCCGCCTCCGCCACAGTCGCAGTGGGGTAGATTCAGCCGCAGGGGGCATCCAGAGACTGGTAGAGGCTCGCAGGTAGCAGATTTATCATTACAGAGGAGGGCAGAGCGGAGCAGATATACCCTACCACTTTGCCCTATATGCAGTCGATGCCATCCTGGAGCATGCAGATATGGCTCCACCGCATGTTATATTTGTGGCCAAGAAGGCCATTTGATGAAAGATTGCCCAGCCAGAGGTCGAGAGGACCGGGACAGACAGGATAGGGCATCTGCAGGGTCACGAGTCACGACATCCTCGGTAGGGCGCAGGCCCTCAGTTTCAGCAGGCAGGGGTCGGGGCAGATCAGAGACTTCCAGTACAGGTGCAGGTCCAAGCCGTACATATGCCTTACCAGGGAGGCAAGATTCAGAAGCGTCGCCTGATGTTGTGACAGGTATGCTAACTATCTGCTCACACCCTGCTTATGTGTTGATTGATCTAGGGTCTACTTTGTCCTATATTACTCCATTTGTGGCACGAAAGTTTAGTATTGCACCAGAATTGTTGCAGCAGCCCTTTTTAGTATCCACACCCGTCGGCGACTCTATCACAGCTAGCCGAATCTACCGCGGGTGTACAGTAGAGGTTGCTGACCGTCAGACCACCGTAGATCTGGTCTAGTTAGAAATGGTAGATTTTGATGCCATAATGGGTATGGACTGGTTGGTACCGTGTTTTGCCAACGTTGAATGTTGGACCAAGACGGCCCGATTCCACTTCCTAGGAGAAGCAGTTCGGGAGTGGAAGGGTAGTACCGCTACGCCAAAAGGTAGGTTTATTTCCTACCTTCAGGCAAGAAAGTTGATATCTAAGGGATGTATTTACCATCTGGTCAGAGTTCAGGATGTTCAAGCAGAATCTCCGACACTCCAGTCTATCCCAATGGTGAACGAATTCCCTGATGTGTTCCCAGATGAGTTGCCCGGTATTCCCCCAGAAATGGAAATAGACTTTGCTATTGACTTGTTACCAGACACTCAGCCGATATCGATTCCTCCTTACCGCATGGCTCCTGCAGAACTCAGAGAATTAAAGGAGCAGTTGAAAGATTTATTGGATAAAAGTTTCATCAGGCCGAGTACTTCACCGTGGGGTGCGCCAGTTTTATGTGTGAGGAAGAAGGATGGCTCGCTCCGAATGTGTATAGATTATCGGCAGTTAAACAAAGTTACAGTAAAGAACAAGTACCCACTCCCCAGAATTGATGACTTATTTGATCAGTTGCAGGGAGCTAAATACTTTTCTAAGATTGACTTGCGGTCCGGATATCACCAGGTCCGGGTACGTGAGAGAGATATTCCTAAGACGGCATTCAGGACCCGATATGGGCATTTTGAAGTTCTAGTTATGTCCTTTGGGTTAACGAATGCCCCGGCAGTCTTTATGGACCTGATGAACAGTATTTTCAGACCGTTCCTGGACTTGTTCGTGATAGTATTCATTGATGACATTCTGGTGTATTCACGCTCTAAAGCAGATCACCGAACTCATTTGCGGACAGTGCTCCAGATTCTCAGGGACCGCCAATTGTATGCTAAATTTTCGAAATGTGAATTCTGGCTTAACTCAGTGGCCTTTTGGGGGAATATCGTCTCAGACGCTGGTATACAGGTAGACAAGCAGAAAATAGAAGCAGTTAAGTCATGGCCTAGGCCTACCACTCCGACGGAAGTTCGTAGCTTTTTGGGATTGGCAGGGTATTACAGGAGGTTCGTTGAAGGGTTCTCGACCATTGCGGCACCTCTGACCAAATTGACACAGAAGGCAGCAAAGTTTCAATGGACAAAGGCATGTGAGCAGAGCTTCCAAGAACTGAAAAACAGATTAACCTCCGCCCCAGTGTTAGCATTGCCGGAAGGCACAGAAGGTTATTCAGTCTATTGCGACGCGTCAGGTGTCAGGTTAGGTTGTGTGTTGATGCAGCATGGTAAAGTAATTGCATATGCTTCCAGATAGCTGAGGAAGCACGAAAAGAATTACCCTACCCACGACCTGGAATTGGCTGCAGTAATCCACGCCTTAAAGATGTGGAGGCATTACCTGTACGGCGTCCATGTTAATATTTATACAGATCATAAGAGCTTACAGTACATTTTCACTCAGAGGGAGTTGAATCTACGGCAACGTCGCTGGTTGGAGCTGTTAAAATATTATGATGGGAATATTTTATATCACCCCGGGAAAGCTAATGTTGTAGCAGATGCCCTGAGCCGTAAGTCAATGGGGAGTTTGGCGTATTTGCGACCTGAGAAACAGAAGTTAGCCAAAGAAATTCATCAGTTAGCTGGTCTAGCCGTTCGAGTAATGGAAACAGAAAATAATAGAGCAGTAATTCAGAATTCGGCTGTGTCATCATTAGTTACAGAGGTAAAAGAACGACAGTGCGAGGATCCTAGTTTAGTCCAGCTCAGAGATAGAATTCAGGCAGGTAAGGAGTCAGATTTTCAGATAACCGAGGATGATGTGTTACGCTGTAAGGGTCGCCTCTGTGTCCCGAATGTTTCAGGGCTTCGCGGACGGATCATGCATTAGGTACATTACGCTCGCTATTCCCTCCATCCGGGAGCGACGAAAATGTACCACGACATCAGAGACATTTACTGGTGGCCAGGTATGAAAGCTGAGATAGCTGAATTTGTATCTAGATGTTCTAACTGTCAGCAGGTGAAAGCAGAGCACCAGAAACCGGGTGGTTTGACGCAAGATATAACGATGCCAACGTGGAAATGGGAAGCGATAAACATGGATTTTGTAACAGGGTTACCCCATACCAGACGCAGGAACGATTCCATTTGGGTAATAGTTGACAGGCTGACAAAATCAGCTCATTTCCTGCCAGTGAAGGCTACCTTCTCAGCTGAGGATTATGCTGAATTATATATCAGAGAAATAGTTAGATTACATGGAGTGCCGGTATCCATCATTTCAGATAGGGGAGCACAGTTTACAGCTAGATTCTGGCAGTCCTTTCAGAAAGGTCTGGGAATGCAGATTAACTTGAGTACAGCATTCCATCCTCAGACAGATGGACAGGCTGAACGTACAATTCAGACACTCGAAGATATGTTGCGAGCGTGTGTGCTAGATTTTGGAGGTAGCTGGGATGAACATCTCTCATTGATTGAATTTGCTTATAATAACAGTTATCATTCAGCTATTCAAATGGCACCTTTCGAGGCATTATACGGGCGAAAATGTAGACCACCAGTGGGCTGGTTTGAAGTGGGGGAATCAACATTGGTTGGCCAGACATTGTTCGGCAATCAGAGGAAAAGATAAAGCTTATCCGAGAACGTTTGCTGACTGCTCAGAGCCGCCAGAAGTCCTATGTAGATATACGGCACAGAAATCTAGAATTTGCAGTAAATGACTGGGTATATCTGAAGGTGTCTCCAATGAAAGGGGTAATGAGATTCGGTAAGAAAGGCAAGCTTAGCCCGAGATTCATCGGACCATATCAGATTCGGCTAAGAATAGGCTGAGTTGCATACTAATTGAACTTGCCTCCAGAGTTAGCATCTGTTCACCCAGTATTCCATGTTTCTATGTTAAGGAAGTTCGTAGGGGACCCTTCTACAGTAGTTCCAGTTCAGGATGTTCAGGTCACAGAAGAGTTAGCATATGAAGAGGTTCCCGTAGCTATCTTAGACAAACAGATTCGCAGGTTGAGGACTAAAGATGTTGCATCTGTCAAAGTATTGTGGCGTAACAGGAACCGTGAGGAAATGACGTGGGAAGCTGAAGAAGATATGAAAGCCAGATACCCTCACTTATTTCAGGCCTAGTAAGGTGACAGGTATGTCCGTATTATTACTTATGCAGTACCTTATGGTTGTATGTCTGTAAATAATAAAGAAAGATTGATATCTAGTTATCCAGTGGATCCTAGAACATTATGTGCAGTGCCTGTGTTGGACTTTTCTGCATTTCAGGTTTTTTCTATAGTCCATATTACAGGGGAAACTCTGCCGAAATTTTTTTCTAGAAAATAAGTAAGTAGTCCTCTAGATAACAGTGTACATTCGAGGACGAATGTTCTTAAGGGGGGGGAGAATGTTATACCCCGTAGAATTCCTGGCACCTAGACGACCTATTCTCATGTTAGTTAAGCATATTTGAAGGCCATACGTGCTAGAGGAAGGCCCGGGAAAAGATCGGACGAGAAACCTGTCGAACCATCACGGAAGGAGCCGAGGCAGAGCCCCTCCGCGATGGCAGCGTGTCACGGAGGAGGGGCCTCCGCGTTGGCTCCGTGACACGTTGGCCTTGTCCAGGCCCAAGTATATAAAGCCCCACTTCGGTTTTAAGTGATAAAACTTTTAAAAATTTCCAGAGAACAGAGGGTAAACACAGAGGGAGAAAGAGGAACGAAGAAATTATATAATTTTCGACCGTTTACGCTGCCAAACGCTGCCCAAACTCAAATTAACTCCAGATACAGAGGTATTTAGCAGCAGAGAGCATTCCTAATGATTCAGTTTCGTGAAATACGGCCGACGAATCGTCGAGCCACCGAGCTAAGGTAAGTGGAATTGCTCTAAATTAGTGTCTATGTGTTCCTAGCTGTGAAGTGAGTATTTCTCCCTTCTGGACCTCTGAAAAATAGCGAGTTTTCGGCCGTCTTTCGATAAGCCTAAGTTTAGGCCATAAACTATATCGAAAGTGATATTGCTCTTTAAAATAAAGCTGTATTTGGTAATGATTGACATATTTATGAATGCAGTTGGGAGGAAATAGTTGAAGTGCTGGCCGAGCCTCGTCCGACAGACGAATAATTCAAGGATAAGGTATGTAAAGTTAGTTTCCTCGGCAAGTTAAGTAATCTTGATACAGTACAGTAATTTAAAGGCCAGTAGATTGTCCAGAAGTCATGTGTTACGTTTTTTATGACTGTTGGTACGATATTAGAAGTGTCGAGTTACGACTTGCGTGGAATTTTCTAGTACGATATAGATTCGAATATAAGCGTTAAAAACTGCACCGTATGCTCAGTATGCGATGTGACACAGAATGTTAATATATCATTGTATTCAATCGAAACCCAGTAGAGCAAAGTAGTATCTGTAAGACAGCTCAGAAATACAATGATAAGTTGAGATGAAGTTAGAAAGCATGTTAGGAATAGTAAATCATGTTACTATAGAAAATCAGTATACAACACAGTTTTCAGCAGAAACACTATATCCTGCTTAGTATTAGCCCCGGAACAGTTTGGCAGAAGACTATATTTATATATACATTGTTACCAGCCTCAGCATGCATTAAGTACGTATATATCGCTATCATTAGCTCAGCAAATAGTATATACAGATACTTTATCCCAGCTAGCTTCAGTATGTGAGATATGCAGATAGTACTACTAGTTGAGACCGTTGTATTGTTTGGGGTTGGACTACCTAGCATCCATGACCGCCCCAGGGTTGATAGCTGTATCGACTCGTCCGCCAGAGGATGAGGATACGTCGCTCTACGGAGTGGCATGCCATCCCACAGGGGACGAAGATGGGATGCCAGTTTTCCCCATATTTGTGCCTTGATCGGCCCTTACACACCCCAGTCGAGCGGATACGCCCGAGTGTAGATTCAGGAGTCCTCCGGACTCAGATGCAGTTATAGTCAGGGGCTCAGCGAGCCCAAGTGCATACCCAGGGGACCGACAGGATGCTTACGGGGTTTATAGGAGATAGGATGACCGGGGTAGGGGTATAGATTCTGTGCTGGTTGTACCTCCCGACTTATGGGGGCCGGGTAAGGTTTGTGTGTGCTATATATGTTATGATATGTTATACTGTGCTACAGTAGTTACGTGTAGATCGACAGTAGAACGATAAATCCTCAGGTATGACTCCTACTCCCTCTAGTATGATTAAGAACAGGTACGACTTACACCATCAGACAGTTAATCTAGTTCTTTGTACTTCAGTTTCATCCGTTATGTTATTGATTTCAAATATTTCTTTCAGTTATTGCTTTATATACTCAGTACCAGCGGTACTGATGCCCGGTGGGGCGCTGCATTACATGCCTGCAGGTACTCATAGACGAGCAGGCGATACCACGTGATTCCTGTCAGCGATCGGGTATTCAGCTCCTGTCATCCAGAGACTGAACTCCAGAGGTGTATTTCATTTTCTTTTGTTGTATAGTACGGGTAGGTCGGGGCCCTGTCCCGTTCATTTCTATTGCTATTCCTAGAGGCTTGCAGTCTGTATATGTTTTCCCTGTGGTCAGATGAGCCGGTCGTGTGAGGCCGTGCAGTTGTATAACTGTTAGTACTCTTTCTTTCTTTTATGATGGCTGTTTGGGGCCATAGGTTGTCAGTAGTGGTGACCTTGCCGGTCACGTAGCTTTTTAGTACTTCATGACTGAGTTGCAGATAACTAGACAGCATGGTGGCCTTGTCGGCCCGCATAGGTTTCCCTGAATTGGTATGTTTCTGGTCAGCTGTTAGTACAGGTACAGAAGGCTATAAGCCAATGGGCCGGGGGCTGTGTTTACAGCCGTTATATAGCCCTTTGTTTCCAGAAATGTGAGTTAGAGCCAGCCAGGCACCAGATGTGCCCAGGCTTAATAGTCCAGCAGTTCAGGTTCTAGTAGGGCACCAGGTGCCAGTCATACCCCCCAAGGCGGGGTGTGACAGTATTGACCACATACTTTCTATGCTGTATCATTTTATGATACAAGATTGGGCTCTTAGGGTCATCCTCATCCTTAGACCATCTCGAAGTTACTACCAGCTTTTTTGGTGAACCCTCATGTTTCGAGGGCCGTATGACTAGACATTTATGTTATTATTTTATTTCAGTTTGGCCGGGTTAGTTGGGGATATTGTCCTATCAACCTATCTTTCATGATAGAGGCTATCAGTCTGTATGTAGTACTCAACTTATGTGTATGTCTAGTACTTTTGAATGTTATGGCATGCTACATTACGTTTACGTTTCCTCTATGTCTTATGTTCAGTATTCCGCTTAAAGTGAATGGAGTTAGATCTATGTTTATTCCATGGGTCGATTGGGGCCTCTCGGGGTTCCATGTCCTGTGTTACGATCTGGGTCAATGTTTGGTTCTTGACAGTCGCCACTCCTTTGCCTCCCACAACTGGTGGTGATATTGCAGCATTCTAGGTTGCAACCTCACTATCTCTTAATTGTCAGCCCAATGCTTATTTCTCAGCATTCAGTGGTGGTCCCATGCTCCATCAATCTACTTCAACCTAGAGGTGATTCTATTTTCCTCCAGAATTGGATACTCGTGCCTTTTCCCTTGCTTCCTTAGGCCGAGATCTGGGGTTCGTGCCCTCTGCCTCATACTGTCAAAGGTGTTACTGACCAAGTCTACCGACTTGTATCCTTCTGACCCGCACTCTGACCTATTTCGCTCATACAATCTTTCTGTCCTTCAACATAACAAACTAGGGCCATAGCCATTATCTTGCAGGTATGTTCTATCGTCATTAGCACACTGTGGCAGAATCAGCCTATTTTTGACCCAAGCTTTATCATTGTTGGGGATTTATAGATGATGGATTCTCTCATACACACCTGATTGCTACTAGCAATCTTATCCACCCTCCTGATTTACTATTGTAATGACCTAAAGAACTTTATTAACATTAAGGGCCGCAATCACTTCCTAATCCTTCTCGGGATCAACAATCGTAGCCCTCTTTTACTATTTACTTTGGGCATCATCGCCTCAATACTTACACTCTTTATTATACTGAAAACAGAACTAGGACATGGAAAAAAGAGCCATTTCTTGCTACAATAGAATGAAGGTATAGAATTGTACAATATCCGAAGGGTTAGAGGTAAGAATCCCTCAATTCCCCCCTTTTTCGTACCCTCTAGGTGGTCCAATGTTAACTGTCGCTCCTGTCTAATTCTATATATCTAGTGGGTAAATCAACTAATATATACTATACTTCTGACCTCCTACTCAGGGGCTGTAGAGAGAACTGGGGACAGTGCTGACATATCTATTACCTTATAAGGTTTCTGGTGCCCCGGAGGGTGATGGGGAGATTAAAAGACGTCTGCTTCCACCCTTAGGATGGTTGTCCCCTAATTGTAGTAGCACTTCACTGTTACCCTCTCCTACTGCTGTAGCTAACTTGCAGCTAACTGAAGTCTATCCCATATCAAACATTACTCTAGACAGATACAACAATGAAAACTTAGGGACTCATCCCTATACAACTCGGCTCTATAGCACGATTTGAAAAGAAGAAAAGGGTAACCATATTATCTTTCCTCGTAGCCTGCTGCTTATAGATAGTGGTGCACGACACATTTATAAGCAAGACTCTACTAGACACGGCTTGCAGATTTCCTAGGATACTACCTTCTCTGTTACCAAGTTTGTAACGCCGCACCCTGAGAGGCATGACTGGCACCTAATGCCACACTGGAATCTGGGTTGACCTGGCTGGGCATCGACACCTGTGCCTACCAATGACTAAAATATAAGAAAAAAACTGCTATATCTCAATTATAAACATAGCCTCGGGCCGAAAAGGCCACATAACACTTGTAAGAGAAAACAATTAACCCAGCCAACAAACATCAATAGGGGTCCTATGCGGGCCGACAAGACCATCATGCTGTCTAGTTATAACGGAAAGGGAAATAAGCAACTATACTAGGCCCCATACGGCCAACAACTAACTAACTGAATACTGTAGTCTGCAAGCCTATGAGAATACAAATAGTGGTTAGGACAGGGCCCCGACTTACCCAAATACCATACAAATAAAAGATGGTAACCTTTACAACTTGGCAATTCTGAATGTAAAGGAGCTGACCAACTGCTGACTCTGAATAGCTTCTAGGAGACCTCACAACCTGTCTTTCTAAACCTACAGACAAGTAATGCAATGCCCAGTAGTTGGGCGTCAGTATAATATGTACCGAATATGTAAGGCGGTAAATAAGCTGAATAAAACTGTTAGAAACTGAAAGTAAGTAGAAGGAAGTGGCACAAATTAACCTGGAAGATTTCTTATCCATAACCTGCATCTAGTAAAGCACCACACATATACGAGCTAAAACTGTATAACTACATATTTATAAATTATAACTAGTAGGCAAGAATGCAAACAAGAACCTAACCTGGTTCCCAAAGCCTGGAAGGTATAAGCAACACAGAAATAACCTACTGGGACCCCCATAAGCCCTGACAAGTACACTTCAATCTATATACCCTTATCTAGGTTCCTATGACTCTATTGGTGCTGGAGGAAACCTACTTATCTCTTGGGTAACCCGCTTGGCTCCCGATCTGTAGCTGTGTCTGAGTCTGGTGGACTCCTGATAACTGCACCCTGGGCACCAGGCTCGACGAGGGTCAGTGATGCTGATACGACATAAAATAATAGTCCAGCCATAGAATGGCCTGTAGAATAGCCCTTGGGCCTCTGCGTAGTCCTTTGGGAAAACATCCGGCTCCTTGGAGTGATCTGTATAATATATAGCCCCATAGGCAATGACACAGCTTGTAACCCTGGGGTGGTCAGGAAGGCTTCTAGGTGAGGGCAATCCCAACCGATGTGCTTTACTAAAGTCTCAATCTAGCCACTCAAAAGGCGTATCTGTCCTTCTAGGCCTAACGCGACCGCTGCTTGCCCCTAGAATAATCTGTGTAGCTCCTAGCAGACAGACCCCATGTACCTGTATCTGATTAGAGGATCCTAAAAGTGATCATAATCTCTAATGGTCTAGACCAGATAAGGCGAGGTCTAGAGTGGCCTAAGCCGTACTCTGAATGTCCTGCTCGGGCAACTATAACTCATAAGCAACTGTAGGGTCGCAAATGACCAATTACTTAGTTTCTTTGCCTAGAATGACTATAGGGCTGCTACTGATCGAACATTCTTTAGAGTGGTCGGCCCCTAATCCTCCACAGGAAGCTTGCTGAAATTCTCATCCCGAGGATAATACTGTACTAATATGGTTCTATCCCCTTAGACCTTAACTTGTTCTATTCAGATTCTCTATATCTTTGCTGGAGGATTCTTAACTTCGTAGGTAAGTCTTTCTGGATGTAACCACTCACGACAACCTGTACTTGAGTATCTTATAAGAACAAGCTGGGCGTTAGCCCAGTATTCAAATACTGATAAGGTTCCCTCCGTAGGGTACCCCCGGGTCTATGTGACTCATACAACTAAGATAACTTCCTGAGATACCTGCATGACAAGTACTAAATCAACTAAAACTGACCGTTACTGACAACAACTAACTATATGGCAGGCTGACCCTCAAATCACTAGGCAATTCTGGTGCCACTTACTCTAGGGTGACCATTCTATCCAATATTCTGGCTCTAGAAGCGTCAAAGTATGCCAATGGCCTCCGGGTGAGTTTTACTAACAATACAGGCACCAAACTGACAGTTATATCGCCTAGCTATGCTTATGCTATTCAACTGACTAACTCAGGCCCAATAACTATCCATGAGATTGTAAGGCCAAGCCTGATAATAAAACATCCAATTCTATTAACACAGTGAATAGAAGAGTAGAGGAGTTTCGATGACGTTTCTAGCGCGAGTCATAATTTACATGTTCTTTCCCGACAAGGGATACTTTGATATATTCTTCATATGCTTTCTAGCAGCTAGCCACAACATATGTATTCGTAATCTACTGATAGCAGCTAATCACGACATACCTGATCCTTATATACTAGCAGAAACTAATTACAACATATAAGATCATTATCTACATTCGAGGCATAGGTCGTATCACTATACGACGGGAATAACTTGCCGATTGAATAAGCCTTAACATACCTTGAATGTCGATTCTCATTTATCTAGAGAGTTCTAACTTGCAATTGGCGGTTCCTTCCAACTGTAACCTTTATGCTGAGAGAATAGGACTAATTTAAATACCAAACTCGGCAAATATCGATAACTTTCAATAATAGAATTATATTCCAACTTTGAATAACTCGACCAAAAATCTATAATTTTCTGAGAGTTTAGAAGGAAGAAGTGCTTACCTAATGCCTGTGGACAAGTAGGAATCAATTTGGAGCAATTCTAATAACTTTTACTCGGTAGAGTTCCAGTTTGTCGAATGAATTTTTTAGAAATAACTCCATAGTAATGCTTACTGTAGGCCTAAAACTCGTTACCCAATGTTAATTTGAGATTGGACGACATTTGGTAGCATAATCGGACGAAAAACTATCAACACTTGCATGCTCCTTAGTATCTGGCCGTGGGTTCATTTGGAAAATGTTTAAAATTAAGTGAAGGGGGCTTATATATTCTTGAGGACGGTGGCATGGGGGCGCCCCACGCTAGCCAAGGCGCTAGCATGCCCTTGCACTGCGCCTCCCAACGCGGCAGATGGCCTGGTGCGCCACGCTGGCCAGTGCACTACCGACCGGCGCGTCGTGCTGGCCCCTCGCAGCTTAGCCTCTCCTGACCCTTCTTCCGAGGTTTTTTCCACACGCGTCAAGATCTTCTTACTCATCACAAATTCACGCATACGCCTACTAACCATTGACATTTTACGGGGTGTAACAGGACCGTTACAATATAGACACACACACACACACACATACATATAGATTGTTACACAAGTTTTAAATATTGAAATATTTTTTAGTACTCTCGAACAATTTCTTTAAGAATTCTTTTCATCTTGTGTCAAGGTGTGTATGAGAGTAGATTATACAAAAAATAGAACGGAGGGGAGTAACATCACATTGGATCAGTTTTCAGCCTTCTCATACTTTAGTCCTACATTCTCTCTCAAATTTAATTTTCTGTATTGTTTATTTATTATTTATTTTAGCAATTATATTATATCCACCATCAAAAATTAAAGTGCCATACATTTTACTAATAATGTATTTTTTATAATAAAATGTTACAAGTTACGCGAATCGGCTAGAACATACCGTTGGAATAGAGAATAATCAAAGGGTAAATTTTCTGGTACACGTTGATTGGGGTCTTATTGTTCACATACTTCCATTATTGTACGTGATTCGATGCATTGATTATTTCATACTATTCTTTATTAATTTGACACTTCACCGACAAGGTGTCCTGTTGGGAAACCACCAGGTCAATCCCTTAATATCAACAATTTTCCTTTTTTTTTGTATGTATAGTACGAGTGTTGGTTGTATATGTTTTTTATTGTGTTTGCCAAAAATTTTAACCAGTGATTTTTTTCCTCTTTCTGATTTTGGCTACTTCGACGAGTTAGAAGTCCCCAAAAGCATGACTACATTATCCATATGTGAACCTTGATTGTATGCTTTTGCACATAAAAATATTGTTCTTTACTTTTGTCTGTATAATAATAATGATAATAATAATAATAATATGATGATGATAATGATAATAATAATGATAATGATGATGATGATAATAATAATGATAATGATGATAATAATGATAATAATAATGATAATAATAATAATGATAATGATAATGATAATAATAATAATAATGATAATGAAAATAATAATAATAATGATGATGATAATAATAATGATGATGATGATGATGATGATAATAATAAGGATTTAGGTTTGAGCATATAGACCACTAAATAGGAAAATAAAGAAAAATTAAAATAAGCATATCTTTATTTAGTTACTTTCAATTAATATTATGTGATCTTTGTTTGAAAATATAGGAACTAGGCCACTTAGTTTAGATCATTCTTATCTAGTTGATTAGATTTTGCATCCATGTTCAAAAACTTATAAAATTTAGCTTTTTAATTATCTTTTTTTAAAAATTATATATGAGCTCAAGGCTCCTTTTATTAATAAAGATCAATCACTATACTATTCTTCGGATCGGGTCCGAGCATAAAAGAATGAAAATAAAAAAATTATCCCTATAATCGTTTCACTTCTATACTCTCTCTTTTCAATAAAAGTAGCTAGTACTGTTTGTCTCTTTATCTTCTTCACAAATCAGGGTTTTCACTTCGTCTTCTTCCTCATGACTCCGTTTCCTAGCCTCCAATTAATCCTTCTTCTTTTTTGGGTCATCAATCGTCTACCTCTTCTCCGATGCATGATCTTCCTTTACAGCTCATAGAGGTTTGTTTTTTTACCTTTGATGTTCGTTGAAGTCTGAGCTTCTCTCTCACTACTCCCTTGCTACCTGTAGGTTCTCGATCCGATGAAAAGATTATGCTTGGAAGGGTTATGGTCGTGTTTCATATGGTGCGTTCTTCGACTAGGAAGACATGGAGAAAATAAGTTTCTTCCCCTTTCTCTCTTCGGATCCTCACCTCAGTTAAAGAGCTTACTTGTTGAATCTGACTTGACAACCCTCATTTTTTGCTAGCCCCTTTTTGAATGCTGTAATAGACTAGGCTAGGAGTATTCTCACACCTTTCTAGCATAGACTTTTTTAATCCTGTTGCAAAAATTTGTAATGTTTACCTGTGAGACAAGCATTATGTATGTGTTTCTCTGCCGATTGCTCTTGTTTTAGTTTTGATGTTTGGTATTTGTGCCTTATTCAAATTAATGATCTATTTTTATTTCATTGGTAATTGTTGAAAATGCATGTATGTTCCTTCTCCCTCTTGATTGAAAACTCTGTTAGCTAGACAATTTGCATGTTGATCAGCTTCCCTGTAAATGTGCATGACTTCTATCATCTTCTGTGTCACTATTTTCTCAATTTCCTCCATTACGCTTGCTATCTCCCAAGTACCTTCTACTCCTTGATCAACTTCTTTTTTAGACTGAGAGAATCAGTCTCTAGGATAATGTTTTTCATTAGAGTATTGATGCAATACTTTAGAGCCCTCCAAACTGCCATAACCTCTGCCTTCATGTTATTTTCCATGCCTATTTCTTTTGCTTCTGCATAAATCAGATCCCCAATTCCATCTTGAACATAGAGACCATAAGCACTCTCCCATGGGTTTCCTTTGCTTGCTCTATCCGTGTTTCATTTGAACCAGCTTTCTCTAGGTAAGTCCCATTTTACTATTTTATAGTGATATTGGTAAAAATAGTTTACTATTTCTTCCCATTTTACTATTTATAGTGATATTGGTAAAAACAGCTTTCTCTTTATCATGCCTCCTAGAATTTCTTCTTTCCACAAATCCCACATAATGATTGCTGGTATCAATGTGTAAATGTTCTTCAATTTGGTTGGAAGTTTCATCTTCCACCAATGCACAATGATCTATTGAAGATGCATGTTCTCCAGGTTAATACCTGCAAAAGAAGCAAACTGCTTCCATAACCTAGTGGCTATGGGGACTATTAGAAATAAGTGGATTATAGTCTCCTAAGCATAGTTCTATAGCAATTACATTTGGATGCCAAATTCATCTGCATTCTCTTTAAATTGTCATATGTAGCAATTCTTTTTTTCCATAACCTCCACAAGAAGAACCCTATTTTGCATAGCAATCCCTTCCTCCAAATATATGACCACCATTCCACCTCATCCTTTCTCCTCCTGATTAAGCTATTGGCTGATTTCACAATGAAACTTCCTGTTGAATGCCCCATCCACCATGCCTTGACTACTTAACCAATTAGAGCTGGACTTATATTCTCTATAATATGGTTTGTCATCTCTTCTGAGATTCTCCCCCTTAACATCTGTCTATTTTAATTCCCTTCTAATATGAACTCCTTAACTTGAATTTCCTCTTCATTTGATATGTTTTCTTCAATGTAGATAAGTGCTCCTTGCTGTATCCAATTATCAAACCAAAAATTAGCCGATCCTACTTTTGTCTTCCACTAGATCTCATGTTCTACTTCTTCTCTGATTTGTACCATTCTTCTCCAAATATGGGAAGAAGCTTCTGTCCTTTTGCCATAGTGGGATGAGTTTTCTTGCAGTATTTATTCTACATAAAGGTGCTCCATAGAGAAGATGTGGATATTCTGAAAGTCCACCATAGCTTGGCATATAATGCAGAGATGTCATGTAATGATCTAAAGCCCAGTCCTCCCTCCATTTAGGATAGCACATCTCCTCCCATGCAACCCAGTGCTTTCCTTTCATTCCTTCTAATTTGCTCCAGAAGAGTTTAGCAAATATCTAATGCATCTGATCAATAATTCCTTTAGGAGGGATAATTGTTGATAATAAGTATACTGCCATTGTTTGTAGAATATGAGATATTAGAATGTATCTTCGCCCAAAGAATAGAAACTTATTTTTCCACCCCATAGTCCTCCTTGAAATCTTACTTACCAGGTTTTCAAAATAAGCCTTTTTTTTCTCCAACAAAAAATTAGACATCCAAGGTAAATAAATGGGAATTTGCCTTGGTTTATTCCTGTCCATCTTCTCATTTTATGTCCCAGAACCATTGGTGCTTTCTCATGCAGATAATAAAAACTCATGTTTTTATTTATCAACTTTCTTTTAGTCTTCTCATATTCTCTTAAAACACCCATCATTTTCTTGGCCGATTTATTATCCCCTAAGCAAAGCAGAATAGTATCATCAGCATATAATAAATGGTTAATCTCAGGACTCCACTTAGGCATATCATAACCTTTGAAGTCTATATGCTCATGCAATTTGTTTAGTCCTCTAGCCAATACTTCAGTAGCTACTATGAATAGAGTAGGTGATAGAGGATCCCCCTGCTTCACTCCTTTAGTTGAATGGAAAAAGCCATGGGATTGTCCATTAACTAATACTGAGTACTAGTTATTGGACACCAATCTCCATATCACGTCAATGATGATTTCTGAAAAATCAAATCTTCTCAAAACCCTTGTCAGGTATATCCATGACACTCTATCATATGCTTTTTTCATGTCTAGTTTCACCATTACATTATGCAATTTAATCCTGTTATTAATATCCTTGATAATTTCTTATGCTAAAGGCACATTCTCTGTTATGCTTCTTCCTTTCACAAATCCAGTCTGATTTTTTGAGATGATGGTGGGTAGTATGATCATCATTCTATCATGTAGCATTCTGGATATGACCTTGTTCACAAATGTACTTAGGCTGATGGGCCTCAAATTAGGGGAGCTTGTCACCAACTCTTTCTTGAGTATAAGGACTAGATTGGTGTGAGTTATAAATCTAGGAATTTAAAGTCCATGAAAGAATGCTCTAACCATCCTAGTCATATCTTCTCCAATAAGTTCCCAACATAATTGGAAAAGCCTCCTGAAAACCCATCTAAACCACTTGCACTATCCCCATTGAGTTCAAATACAATTTGTTTCACTTCCTCCATACTGGGAAATCTGGTCATCTCTTGATTTTGCTCCACTGTTATCAAGCTAGGTATGTTATCCAATAATGTAGACTCATTTGTAATCCCTTCTCTAAATTGTTCCATAAAGAACTCCACTGCAACTGTTCCTATGTTCAAATTGTTGCTGACAGTTTCCCCTTGTGAATTTCTTATTTCCCCAATGTGTAATTTCTTCCTTCTCCCTTTAACATAGGAGTGAAAGAATCTGGTGCTCTTTTCTCCATCTTTAGACCACCTCATTCCTACTTTCTACTTCCAATACTCCTCTTCCATGTGATGTTATATCTTAAGCTCCGCTTCTGCTCTATTCAATTTCTTTCGATTCTCTTATGAAGGCATGATTTCTAACCGCATTTCCTTGACCTTAATGATGTCCTCCAGTGTTGCTACTTTCTAAAATATGTTTCCAAAGGTGTGTTTGCTCCAAATTGTCAATGCCTTTTTCACCTTCCTTAGTTTCACTTGACATTCCATGAATGGATTGCCCATAAAATCTACATTCCAGTTGTCTTTCACTACCTCATTAAACTATTGATGTTTGACCTAGAAGTTAAGGAATCTAAATGGTTTGATAATTGTCTCTTCCTCTATACCCCAGTGATGC
Source organism: Datura wrightii (assembly GCA_035772735.1). Lineage (NCBI taxonomy): Eukaryota > Viridiplantae > Streptophyta > Magnoliopsida > Solanales > Solanaceae > Datura > Datura wrightii. The sequence continues at coordinate 47,430,820 of JASDFA010000016.1, read as the reverse complement.
GTAAAGGAGCATGGTCTGATCCCTGCTTTACTAGATGTTGAACTTCAGTGGTGGGTAATATACCAAAAAATTCCCGATTTCCAAAATCCTTGTCCAGCCTTTTGAATTTGCAGTCATCTTCATTTCTACCATTCCACCAAGTATACATACTTCTTATAGTTCTGATCTCCATCAAGGCACAATTGTTGTACGTTGTGCAAAATCATTTGCTTCTTGCTGCATGAAAAGTAGACCTCCTAGTTTTTTTTCTTCATTTAAAATGACATTAAAGTCTCCTCGCACTATCCTTGGTTCATTACTTTTTTCTGTCACCTCCTCCAAGTTGTCCCACAGTTCCATCCTCTCCATTGCATTGTATCTAGAATATTCTGTAATAATCTTAAAGACTTTTTTATGCCCTGTGAATTTCATGGTGATTTGTTGAAAGCTATCTAATTCCACTTTTCTTTTCCACTTCTCATTCCAAAAAATCCATATTTTTGATGAGCAGTTTGCTATACGATTCAAAAACCCCAGCCTTCTTTTATAATGTGGTAGCCCTTCTGGGCATTGAAAAGGTTCCGTTAGAGCCATGTATGAGTAATGATGTCTTTTATGTAGATCTATTAATCTCTCAAATGAACTTGAGTATTAACAAATCTAATGTTCTAAAAGAAAATTTTACCAATTAATGATCATTATTGGTAGTTCTCTCCCTACTACTCCTTGTCTTGACTTGTAATGGTACATTTTGTTGCTCATGTTTGCCTTTTTTTATCACACTTCTTAAACCCTCAATCTATCTTGGAGATAAATCTCCCTTTTGTTCAGTATTGGTTATGTTGGGCTCCATGTCTTCATCCTCTTCCGGATTCTGCCTTTGTGTTTTTCGCTCTCTTTTCAGCTCATCTATTTCCAGCCGCTCTTTGTCATTGTTGTCTTTTTGGGTATTATTGGTTGGGTTGTCTACATTATGCACCTCTTCTTTATTGCCCTTCTTTCTATTTCTGTTGTTATCTGGTTGCCAAACTACCATGGCTGTCTCTTCCTGCTCTGATTCCTTTTTAGTACCACCCATATCTCTTACCTCACTCTCCCCTTCTTCATTCCTTCCCTTCTTTGTTAAAAAAGATTTGTCTCTTTCATCCCTGTTACCATCCATTTCATTCTTTTCTTCTTCTACTTGTTGTGATGTTGTTGTTTCCACCTTTTCCTTCTCCTGAAGGTTCAGTGGAGCATACTTATTTGAAGACTCCATTGGACCTTCTTCCTGGGGCTGTTTTTGATTCCATACTTGAGTCCTATTCTATTTTCTTGCATATTTTCCCCTTCCTTGATTTTTATTATTTCTTTGAACTTGGAAATCTTCATTGGTCTTCCTACCCTCTTCTTCATTTTGTGTAGTATTCCTACCCATGTTCTCTTGTTTTTGTTTCCTCCTTTCTTTGTTGCCTTCCTCTTTTTGTTCCTCTTCATTCACTACTTTGTTCACAGGGTATAATTTAGGATGTATGATAAAACATTGTTTCTCATTATGTCCCTAGATTCTAAAACTTTTATAATATTTTGGGATGTGATCATAATTGATCGTTATCCACTTTTCCATGACTTCTCCAAATTTCTTTCTCACCCTTATATTGATTCTTTTCGGGAAATCCCCTTGTAAATCAACCTTCAATTTAAGCCGAGCACAACTAGCTCGTGTTTGATTTTTGGTAGCCATATCAATATGTAAGGGCTTATTACCCACTGCCACATCCAGCGAGAAAATTGCATCATTGAAAAAGAAATTTGGCGACAATAACGGGAATGAGATCAAAGCTATGACAATTGTTGTTTCCTCATCGGGATTGAATATAGGATCCCATTTAAGGATTCTCATTGAGTGCATCCTTTGTCTATGATTTAAACAAAAGGCAGGTTTTGAAAGAAAATGTACATAATCCTCCAGAATCGATGCTCTAATCAAAATATGTCTATTATTTAATAGTATGATATTGCATTCACCTTTTAGTTCACATTGTTTAGGAATTATTATCCTCAGATCTTGTATGTCGGGGCATCCATATGAGAATTTACCTATCACGGCAAACTGTAGGTTCTCCTTCTAGATCATCTGAGTCATTTCTTCCTCGTCCCATATTACTCTTAGTTCTCTATGCAAATACGAGATCTATTCCATCACAATTGGTTTCATAATAACTGGTGCTGGTCAAAGTTTTGAAGCATAATCTTGTGTGGGATGGTGATCAGCCTCCGTCGGAGGTTGACCTATTGACGTGGTGTCCATTGCCACCAGAAAAATATAGTGTTGAGGGTAGTGGTAGGATTAGGTCCATAGGGGTTTTTAGCTTTTTAAATATCTGAATCAAGTGTTTAATTTCTTTCTTGAATTCGAACGAAACCCACATTTGTTGATCTCGAAAGGTATCTAATATCTTTATTTTAGGTAACTTAAACCCTTATCCAACTCTAGTGACGTAGACTAATAAAACAGAGTTTTCTATTAATTTAGTATGGTGCCCAAATACACAATAATTCATTAAGTGATAACTCTTCTTTTTTAATATATGATGTCAACCAAGTGCACACAAGTGCACGTGCTCGTCAAGTAATATAGGATTGGAAGTCCCAATAATCGATCCTTCAAATACTTTGTCAGTTTAATTGTTTAAGGTTGTTTCTTATTTCTCTAATCTATCAAATAGTTGAAATTGGGAATGATTTAGATAATTAACCTACTAAAAACTTTAAATATAAAATTAACTAAAGTTGTTGCAAACATGGTCTTACTTCAGATGATGATGAAAATATAGGGAAATGACACTTTTAGTTTCAGGTTGAATTTTTAAGATTTGATTGCACTAAAACTGTCACGCCCCGAGCCTACACCCTGGACGAAACACGATACTTGAAGCCAAAAGTGACCTCAAGTCAACCCCTGGTCTATCATCCACTAGTATTCTGAGTAATCATGCACAATGGAAATTTAAAATAATCAGATCAAAGCATTTTAAGAAACTATAAAGAATGAAAATAGAGAATTTAAAGTATATTAAAAAAATAAATCTGAAAATCAAGTCTGGTCTGAAAGCCATCTACTGAGGAGTTACTGGGACAAACCCCCAGCTAATTCTAAGTCTAACTAAAACAATAACTCAACTGAAAGAAAATAAAACAAGCCCCTCGAATAATGAGGACTCACTCTTCGGCTGCAGCGGAAGAGGATCTGGATCGCAACGGCTAATAATGCTGAGTCTGGGAACCTGCAGATGTATCATGAAATGAGTATGTGAGAGGAATACACTGATAGATGTAAATGGCTAAACTGAAAAGACATTCAATGACCAACTAATTATCTTAATTGAAATAATCTGAAGTATCTGGGATAGTCAAAATGACCCTGTCTAATGGTCAAAGACATGCCCTAAATCTGAAATACTGCACTGAACTGAACTGAACTGATAGATCTGAAACTAGACTGAGATTCTTATTATGAAACTAGACTTAACTAACTAGTGGGAGAGTTTGTAACTGAAATATAACCACGTGAGCTAGACTTGGAGTCCGATGTATACACCCTATCGGTAGGACCCAATATACCTTGCCAGGATATAAAGACATGAACTGGGTGATCACAAAAGTCTAGGGCCAATTAGGCCAATAATCTGCAATAGTAACCTACGCTGGCAACATAGTTCTGGGAACCTGGGTGCGCTGGAACCCCGGTCCGCTCGGTGCTAAGTCCTACTCCCACTGGAACACCTAAACTGAACTACTAGGCTGATAGCTCAAAACTAGGGTCCAAGACTAGTTAGTGACATATAATTGAAAGTAACCTGAGAGTCTTATCGGACCAGATTCTAAAACTAGGTTCTAGATTGTCAGAGCTGCTTATATAGAAGCGTTGTAACCATCTAAGAACAAACTGTAAACTAAACTGGGGTCCTGGGGTAAGTCAGAGCTATATATCTGAAATGTCATGACTTCCTAGTGGACCAATAACTGAATTTTGATTTTAATTCTGATATCTGGGAGGTACTACTGACACCTCAAGAATTTCTATAGTCAAACTGATTAGTTGACAATTTCTGCATAGTTCTTGAGGGATTCTACATTCTAACTAAACTGAACTATTAAGAAGCTAATAGAGAATTCGACTCATTCCAACAATACGAGAATTCCATAATATAGCAAGAACTCAAGAATTCAAGAGAACTAATTTATCAAGTCTAAAGTTTTTTCTTATCAATGGAATATTTGCTCGTTACATATATAGTAAGAGTTTCAAGGAAAATTCAGCCCAAACATGCTTAATTCACTAGAGGGAGATTTTCAAGCAAAATCATCTTCATGCAAAAATTTAGGGCTTCTATTCACTCTTGCAAAAATCTCAATAATTTAAGTAAGAACTGATGGAATTCATATCAATAATAAATGAGAATATCATTCTATGAGAGATTGACAAATAATAACATGTAACTTCTTCGTATTCAAAAATATCAGGGCTAAAACAAATAGAGAAGTTATGGAAGAATTTTGGGGGATACAAGGGAAAAATAATTGCTCTTGTTGAGTACCCACATACCTGGTGAAAACTCAAAGAATTTCCTTGAGAAACTGAGAAGAATAGGCTGCCCTAGTTGATGCTCTGAACTTCCCTAAGAGGAATTCTACGTTCTGCTTCATGAAAGTTTGAGTGGGGAATGAGGAAAAGAACCCGTTACCCCCACTAAAACATCTGAAACTAATGTTAAAATGACGTAGTTTAAAGCTTGAAAGAGTAGGAAATTACTAAATAGCCCTTAGAAAATCACTGGGAAAGACTGCCATGTGACCTTAAAGGGTGACCTAACGGGTACTGACCACGACTCGTGGTCACGCCCGTCAAGTACACTGGATAAAAATTAACTAGGGATGGTAACGGGGGACATAACGAGTCATTACTAGGGACCGCGACTCGTTGCCCCCATTCGTCAAGTACTGCCAGTTCTCAAGTTTCTGGATTCCGGCCTGACAACGAGTGACTCAACGAGTCATGGGACTTGACCACGACTCGTTAGCTCACCCGTTGGGAACACTGACTTTTTCTTACGCATCCTTCTCACGGTTGATCTTACGAGTCGTTGGGTCCCTTAACGACTCGTTAGGTGGGTCATGTTGCAACATTTCTGTAGTTTTTTAGATTTTCTAATTTGAGTCCCGAATATTAATTTTGAGCTTCCGATATGTTACAAAAACGATTCTTCCTATGGTTTCTAGTTGCAAGTTACTATCCCATTCCTTTCCATTCTCCCTAGATACAAGAATTATCTCCTAAACCTTAAAGCCTATATCCCTATGGTCGCAGGAGAAACATGAAATGATGATTATGCCTACTTATATTTCAATTAAATAGGGTTAAAGGGTATATCCCTATACTCATAACCAACTTCTATTGTCTCACTAATGGGTTCAAGGGTATTTGAATTCCTATTTTATATTTACCTTTAACCCTTTCGGTTTCCTTTTTCAAGTTAAACCAAGAGCCAATAGATTTACTCACAAGTTGATTAGGACAGTGAATAAGCAATTAAAATAAGTAAATATAAACAACCATTAATGAAGAATCGAAGCTACAATTTATCAAACATCAACCATCCACATTGGCCAAAACCCTAAAGTATCAGTTTAGCCACTCATAGACAAGTGAAAAAACAAATACTTAATCATCAGCATGCAAAGTAAAATAATAAAGAAAAGAAAAAACCTAGTGTAGAACTTGTCTCTCCTTCCAAGCAGCTTAAAACCTCCACAAAATGAGATATGTAATGTAAAAGTGATCAAAAGATTGCTAACAAATGACCTAGAGGCTATATTTATAGTTGAGCCTTCCTTTAAAGGACGCTTCTGCCCTCAAGTACTTGGCTTTAAAATCAGAAAATTTGGTCCTGGAATGGGTCTGCTGTGCCGCCCCCTCCATAGCTCCAAGTTGGGCTCAAATTTCCTCTGAAGTTTAGCTTCGGGCGTGCACCCCATCCCTAGCACTAAGGTGTTAGTAGAACTTTTAAGCTTTCTGGCGCCCATCCGCATCCATAGCACCAAGGTGTTAGCAAAAATTTTAAGCTTTAGAACTTCTCTGGCGCCCAGCCCCATCCATCGCTGCAGAATTTTGAATAAATTTGCTAATCTGGGATGATTCTGGAGCTCCACGACATCCATAGCCACAGATTGTTGGGAAAATTTTTTAAGTCTGGGATGCTTCTGGAGCTCCACTGTCACGCCCCAAAATTGGGGTAGGGCGCAACTGGCACTCGATTCATGATCGATCGAGAAGCCGACTATATAACATCTATAAATGTAATACTAGGGCTGACCAAGCCACCTGTCACAACCAACCAAGATAAATACTGGACCAATAATGCCTTGAAAATTATAAATATGCAACCTAGAAAGCCGAGAAGGCTACAATAAAGCTAAGAAAAACAATGAAAAACCAATAAGACTACACAACCCACACTACTATACAAACTAGTCCACATCAGCCTCTACAAAGTAAACAAACTGAAATGCACGGGACAGGGCCCCAACCTACCCATGCTGTACACAAAACTGAAAATAGTCCAAACTAAGACATGGCTCCTGGAAGAGGAGCATACCACTATTTTGCTGAAATCTAACTCCTACTATGTCCGATGATCTGAGCCTTGACCTGTACCTGCAACATGATTGCAGGAAGGGTCCCAAGATGAAGGGACGTCAATACGAATAAAATGTTTTGATATGTAAGGCTGAAAACTGCAAACATGTAAGATAAAAATGATAACTAGGCTAGAAATAAGGAGTAGTGACAACCCGAAATCCTGAAAACAGAAACCTGACAATAACTCATTATTGAAGTGTAAATGCAACCATCTAATGCACAACAAAGACTATAACTGAAATGCCAGCAGATAGCCGACCATAAAATCTATATAAAATTCTTTCAGCTAATGTACCACACCAGGGTAAAAATAAAAATGCCTCCAGCCGGTGTACCATACCGGGGTAAAATTCGTCCAGCCGGTGTACCACATCGGGGTAAAATAACAAAACTTCCAGCCAATGTACCACACCGGGGTAAAATCAATAAATCATAGACAAAATCACAAATGGAGCCGTTATGGCTTATACTGGACCAGTTCAATACGTACAACATAGAAATGACGAATACTAAACATATGACCTGCATAGGCCTCCTTCGTAATGCATAACTAGAACTGAGTACATATAACATGTAAAGTTAGAAAATAAAACTTAAATGCATGTATTCAAAACTTGTATAAATCATAAGGAACTACGGATGACCTAAGAGTTTCAACAAAATTTATAGGTCGTGTTCAAGGGACATTAGAGCTCAGAAACTCGCTAGTTTGTCGTTCGACTTAAGGGAAAGGGATTATGAAATCTCCCCTTGGCTTAAAATATTTCATAACATACACATAAGATAACAGACAACCATAACTAGGTAATCCTAATTCGATAAACTCGTTTACCCTTAATAGCTTGCGACGTCTTTACGTGGCTTAAAATCATTTACACGTCCTCATCTTGGCTCTTTCACCAAATTCAGTTAGAAACCAAACCTTTAAACACATTAATCATCACACATATATAAACATGACATACAGTAAGGACCAGATAACCATAACCATGCTGAGGGGTCTCCAACTCAATGTACAACTACGACAATAATCAACACAATATCACACTTTGGATGTCTCACTTCGGCTAGGCATAATCTTAACATTTATCCTCAATAAAACATGGAACTTTAAAGATTAAATTAAGCTTAACATACTTCCTATAGACTTTTAAATAGGTTTCTGGATCATTAGATTTACAACACACGAATCGTGCTTAAAAGAACGATAGACGGGGCGCCTTAAATACCTTTCTCCAATGAACTTTTATCTAGCCGATTTCCTATCTCAATGATCAGACTTCAACCTCCTTAATCCAATGGTTTTACAGGCTAATGATAATATTAATCTATAGCAAGAAAATGCAGCCAAAATAACTAACCAAAGGCAGTCACTATAGCAACAAGAACACACGGCAACATCAACAACATTTAGCAATTTTCTCAACTAGTTTTCACTAACTTTTGAGGGAGAAACAAGAGGAAATTTTACCTTAGTTTTTCTGTAGTTCTTAACCTCTATATGAAGTATAATTTCATAAAAATAAACAGCCAAAACGCCTAAGTAAAATGAGCAAAATTCAGCTCACAAACAGTCCATCGGCAGCTCACTTAGCTGCCAGTTTCCAGATTTTCTCTTTGCAATTTGAGAGGTTTAAAAGGGGCGAAATCCTTACCTTTTCTCCTGATTTCAACACCTACTCAAAGAAGGATATATAGAAAATAGATTTTGAAATGCAGAAAAACTTCTTCAAACCCTTGCCAAAACAAGCTCCAAAACAGCCCCTAACACACTTGGCAAAGTAATCTCAACTTATCTTGTGATTTTTATTGAACTTTGCTTGATGTTCCTCCTTGATTTTCTTTGTCCTAGATGCTGGAATTGAGATAGAAATGGAATCCTTAGAAATCTGGTCAATTTAGATTTAGTCGAAAATGTTTTCTACATGTGAAAAATCAAATTTTTAGTAAATAGTGCGGTGGAGGCGCTAGGGCATCATGCCCGCGTCACCGCTCGTGATGCTTTGGTAAAATGCCCATAACTTCTTACTCGGAACTCCGATTGACAAGAGGTTTGATGTTGTAAAAACTAGACTCAAAGACCTTTAATTTTATAGGTCGGGGGACTTGTAATTCATTATATGTTGGGATATATGATCATTTAAAGTTAACCCTTACTTATGAACTTCACATACTTTTTAATTTTTTGATCGTACACATTTCCCTTGTCATCTACGACCAATATACAACCCGTACTTTCCTTAACCTAGCATAAAAATATCAAATAATCATCAAAAATTTTCCGGGGTGTTATATTCTCCCCCACTTAGGAACATTCATCCCCGAATGGAAATTAATTTCACTTAATATGCTTCAAAATAGATACTCAGTAACTTAAGTATCAAACACATACCTTAACATCATGTCGACATCGTAAATAGGTGAGGATATATATTCTTCATTTCCTCCTCAGCCTCCCAAGTCACTTCCTAGATGTTATTACTTTGCCATAATACTTTAACTGAGGCGACTTCTTTGGTTCTAAATTTCCTGACTTGCTGGTCAAGAATAGCAACTGGAACCTCGGTGTAGGTCATCTCCTCAGAAATTCAGACATCATCGATAGGCATAACATGGGTTGGGTCTCCTATACACTTCCGCAACATCGATACATGAAATACTGGATGGACTGCCGCTAACTCTGGTGGAAACTCCCACTCATAAGCCACTTTTCCTATCCTACGGATAACTCTATAGGGCCCAACATATCTAGGACTCATCTTGCCTTTCGGCCAAATCACATAATGCCTTTCATAGGTGACACTTTCAGGAAGACCCCATCATCAACAACAAACTCCAGCATTTGATGCATAAGACTTCTCCCTGCTCTGGGCTATATGAAGTCGATCTCTAATAAGTTTCACCTTGTCAATAGCTTGCTGCACTAAGTCTGGCCCCAATAACTCTGCCTTACTGAGTTCAAACCAGCCCACTGGTGACCTGCATTTTTGCCTATATAAAGCTTCATATGGAGCCATCTAAATACTTTCCTGGTAGCTGTTATTATAGGCAAACTCAATCAAGGAAACATTATCATCCTAGCTTCCGCCAAAATCTAAAACATAGGCACGCAACATATCTTCAAGCGTTTGAATGGTGCATTCAGCCTGTCCGTCTGTCTGAGGATGAAATGCAGTACTGAGGCTTACTTGAGTGCCCAAGCCTTTTTGGAAAGACTTCCAGAAGTTTGTTGTGAACTGAGCACCTCTGTCAGAAATAATGGACAAGGGGACACCATGTAGGCGAACTATCTCTCGTATATAAAGCCTAACATAATCCTCTGCAACATACGTGGTCTTAACTGGCAAGAAGTGAGCTGATTTAGTTAGCTATAAACTATTACCCAGATAGAATCATGCTTCCTGCTTGTTCTAGGCAATCCTGTAATAAAATCCATATAATCACCTCCCACTTTCAGGCTGGAATTTATATATCCCGCACCAACCCTCCAGGCCTTTAGTTCTCAACCTTCACCTATTGGCAATTGGGATACTGAGTCACAAGACCGGTGATGTCCTTTTTCATGCCATTCCACCAATATAGCTGCCTCAGGTCATGATACATCTTTGTGGCACCTGGGTGTACTGAATATCGATAATAATGAGCTTCATTCATAATTCGTTCCCGTAGTTCACCCACATTAGGTACACATAGACGGCCCTGGTATCTAATAACTCCGTCGGGTCCACATTCAAATAGGCTCTGCTTCTGTTGTGGTTATTGTCTCTCAGTAAGACTAACTTTGCATCATCATATTTTATTGCTTAACTTCCGCTACCAAGGAAGATTCTGCTGTGTTTTTGACAATAACACCCCCATCTTCGGCATCCAGTAACCAAATCTGTAAGTCAGCCAACTGCTGTAGAGCCTTCATCATTTCAATCCTGTCAACCTGAATATGACTCAAGCTACCCATAGAGTTGCGACTTAGCACATTAGCTACAACATTTGCCTTTCCCGGATGATACAGAATGCTAACATCATAATCTTTAAGCAATTCTAACCACCTTCTTTGGCGTTAATTCAACTCCTTCTGCTGAAACAAATACTGGAGGCTCTTATAATATGTGAAGATATCAACATGTACCCCGTATAAGTAGTGGCGCCAAATATTCAATGTAAATACCACTACAGCCAACACAAGATCATGAGTATGATAATTTTGCTCGGACTTCCTCAACTGTCTAGAGGCATAAGCGATGACCTTGCTGTGTTTCATCAGAACACAACCTAGCCCAACTCTCGAAGCATCACAATATACCACGTAACCCTCACCACCCTCGGAAGAGTCAGGGCAGGTGCTGAAGTCAGCCTATCCTTCAACTCCTAAAAACATAGCTCACATGCCTCTGTCCACTGAAACTTAGCTGCTTTATGAATCAACTTTGTCAATGGCGCAGAGATAGTAGAGAAACCTTCCACAAATCGACGATAATAACTTGCTAACCCCAGAAAGCTGCGAACCTCTGTAGGATTCAACGGTCTAGGCCGAGTCTTTACTGCCTCTATCTTCAGACTATCAACTCTTATACCTTCAGTTGTAATTACATGATCAAGGAAAGCCACAGATGTTAGCCAAAACTCACATTTAGAAAATTTAGCATATAACTGTTGTGCTCCAATGCACACGCAAGCGTACGCGGTTGTACAAGTAATACAGTGACCCTTTTTAAGAGTCGGATGTCGAACCCACATGGACTGGACCAATTCAGAAAATTATGAAGTTCAAGTGTAAGATAACCATCACAAGTGTTGATTAGAGAAGTTTTCTGTAAATTACAATTAAGTTTTGGGGTGGTCACAAAACAATCTGGAAACGATATAAGAAGCAACTAGAGCTAAGGCAGTATAATCATGCAATGCTACACTTTGTAATGGTTCACATATGAAATTATCAATCGTTGTCTCACATAGTTGGAAAATGCGATGTTCATGGTCTCTCGAGCCTCTAAACACGACAAGCTAGCTTCACAACTACCTCATTGAGCGGGGATGTGATATCCTAGTTCGTGGTCAATTCAACTACATGGATGTGGTTTACAGGGTTTGTGCTCTTGATTAGGGACTTTCGTACCTCTAATCATTTAACCGAACTTAGCTTCACAACTACTTCTACGAGTGGTGGAGTGACAATTCTAAGCCGGTGTCTTTCTATCATCCCGTTTTATCAACCAAGCAAGGCGAATTAGGTATAATTTCTATCCTAAACGCGAATCCTATTGTAAGATAAGAACTTGACCCCTATATTCTCTTGTTCTAGCCTAGGGTTACTCTCTCAAGCTTTTACCTAGCTTAACATGCATGTTTTCATGGTGATCAAGCATAAAAACAACTATAACAAAGAATGTAAGACAAAACAACAATTAAGAACTCAAACCAAAACAAATTCATGCATTACAATCATATCACGTGGCCTCAACCCTAGAGGAAGGGTTTTAGCCACTCATGTTCATACAATAATTCAAAAACATCGTTAAAGTAGTGTACTTACAAGAATAGGTAAAAGAGAATGTAAAATTAGTGAACCCTAGGTGAGTTCTTCACTTCTCCCTTCGCTCCTCTACGGTTTTCAGGAAATATTTCGTGACAAATGATTTTAGAAGTTAAGGGTTCAATTTATACTATGCTGAAAAAATGAAAAATTTGGCCTGTGGTGGAACAGCTCCGTGGCACGGAGGCTATCATGGAGATTTTCCTCTGTGCCGCGGAGCAAACGCGGAGGTTCACTACTTGGTAGTCCCTACTTATATAAATTAATTCTTTGCTCCGTGGAACGTTGTTGAACGCCCCAATGCTTCTCCGTGGCACGGAGTTGACTCCAAATGTCCCTTTTAGCTTGTCTCATCTCCATAATCTATCCCTTAACATTTATCTTCAATATTAGGACCCTTATATTCACATTGAGCTCCATACATTGGCAATTTCAACCTACAAAGAGAGCTAATCATATTTGTTAGTCCATGGCCACAAATTACACAAAATACATGAGATTATTCTTAAATTAGGGTACAACATGGGTAAAACATGGGTATAAAATAGTATTTGGACATGTAAATATGCCCCAGATCACTACCCCACACTTAAAGCCTTGTTCGTCCTCGAACAAATCCTTTACATCTCATGCACAAGGAAGACTCACAATTTACCAATTGACGCAAGACGACTCAAATTAAGTCTACCATGATTGATTTAGATGATAAGTACAAATAAAACATGTTATATATATATATATATATATATATATATATATATAAAACATAACATAATTCAAATCCAATACAATAAAGTTAAGACCTCCTAGCCTCAATAATCGACTCTACAACCACAGAAAACTCATGCACATTAGCCAATCAAGAATTCTAACATGAATTCTATCTTTTCTCAAACATGTGCCCTCACAATAAGAGAGATACCCATTTTTCACTTGCAAGTTTTCCAACTATAATATGTATGGGTATATGAATAAGAATTCAACTCATTCTCACAAAGAATTCACATGCATCATGTATTGACCCATAAGTTTGCCTTTAGTGTATTACTCCACTAATTTAGGAATGTTTGAATGTAAGATCAAGTAGGACTTATCGGGTTGTAATATAAGCTAAGGGATAGGGTGCCCCAAAACTGAGGTAGGGCACAACTAGCACTCGATTCATGATCGATCAAGAAGCTGGCTATATAGCATCTATAAATGTAACACTAAGGCTGACCAAGCCACCTGTCACAACCAACCAAGATAAATACTGGGCCAATAATGCCTTGAAAATTATAAATATGCAACCTAGAAAGCCGACAAGGCTACAATAAAGCTAAGAAAAGCAATGAAAAACCAATACAACTACACAACCCACACTACTGTACAAACTAGTCCACATCAGCCTCAACAAAGTAAACAAACTGAAATGCACGGGACAGGGCCCCGACCTATCCATGTTGTACACAAAACTGAAAATAGTCCAAACTAGGACATGGCTCCTGGAAGAGAGCAGCATACAACTATTCTACTGAAATCTGGCTCCTACTACGTTCGATGATCTGAGTCTCGGCCTGTACCTGCCGCACAATTGAAGGAAGGGTCCCAAGATGAAGGGATGTCAATATGAACAAAATGTACTGATATGTAAGGCTGAAAACTGTAAACATGTAAGATAAAAATGATAACTAGGCCAGAAATAAGGAGTAGTAATAACCCGGAATCCTGAAAATAGAAACCTGACAATAAATCATTATTGAAGTGTAAATGCGACCATCTAATGCACAACAAAGAATATAATTGAAATTCCAGCAGACAGCCGACCATAAAATCTATATAAAATTCTTCCAGCCAGTGTACCACACCGAGGTAAAAATAAAAAATGCCTCCAGCCGGTGTACCATACCGGGGTAAAATCCGTCCAACTAGTGTACCACACCGGGGTAAAATAATAAGACCTCCAGCCGGTGTACCACACTTGGGTATAATCAATAAATCTTAGACAAAATCATAAATGGAGCCGATATGGCTTATAGAGGACCAGCTCAATACGTACAACATAGAAATGATGAACACTAAACATGTGGCCTGCATAGGCCTCCTTCGTAATGCATAACTGGAACTGGGTACAAATAACATGTAAAGCTAGAAAATAGAACTTAAATGCATGTATTCAAAACTTGTATTAATCATAAGGAACTATGGATGAACTAAGAGTTCATCAAAATTTATAGGTCGTGTTCAAGGGACATTAGAGCTCAGAAACTCGCTAGCTTGTCGTTCGGCTTAAGGGAAAGTGATTATGAAATATCCCCTTGGCTTGACATATTTCATAACATACAAATAAGATAAAGGACAACCATAACCATATAATCCTAATTTGATAAGCTCGTTTACCCTTAATAGCTTGCGACGTCTTTACGAGGCTTAAAATCATTTACACGTCCTCATCTTGTCTCTTTCACAAAATTCAGTTAGCAACCAGACCTTTAAGCACATAACATCACATATATATACACATGACATACAGTAAGGACCAGCTAACAATGCCCATGCTGAGGGGTCTCCAACTCAATGTACAACTACGACAACAGTGAACACAATATCACACTTTGGATGTCTCACTTCGGCTAGGCATAATCTTAACATTTATCCTCAATAAAACATGGAACTTTAAAGATTAAATTAAGCTTAACATATTTCCTCTAGACTTTTAAATAGGTTTCTAGCTCATTCGATTCACAACACATGAATCGTTCTTAAAAGAACGATAGACGGGGCACCTTACGTACCTTTCTCCAATGAACTTTTATCTAGCCGATTTTCTATCACAATGATCAGACTTCAACCTCCTTAATCCAGTGGTTTTACAGGCCAATGACAAGCTTAATCTATAGCAAGAAAATGCAGACAAAATAACTAACCAGAGCCAGTCACTATAGCAACAACAACACACGGCAACATCAACAACATTTAGCCATTTTCTCAACTAGTTTTCACTAACTTTTGAGGGAGAAAAAAGAGGAACTTTTACCTTAGTTTTTCTGTAATTATTACCCTCAATATGAAGTATAATTCCATAAAAATAAACAGCCAAAGAACCTAAGGAAAACGATCAAAACTCAGCACACAAACAGTCCATCGGCAGCTCGCTTAGCTGCCAATTTCCAGATTTTCGCTTTGCAATTTGAGAGGTTTAATAGGGGCGAAATCCTTACCTGCTCTCCTGATTTCAACACCTACTCAAAGATGGATATATAGGCAGTCAAAATAGATTCTGAAACACAGAAAAATTTCTTCAAAACCTTTCCAAAACGAGCTCCAAAACAACCCCTAACACACTTGGCAAAGTAATCTCAACTTATCTTGTGATTTTTCTTGAACTTTGCTTGATGTTCATCCTTGATTTTCTTTGTCCTAGATGCTGGGATTGAGATAGAAATGGAATTATTAGAAATCTGGTAGATTTAAATTTAGCTAAAAATGTTTTCTAAAAGTGAAAAATCAGATTTTAGTAAATAGGGCGGTGGAGGCGCTAGGGCGTCATGCCCGCGTCACTGCTCGTGGTGCTTCGGTAAAATACCCATAACTTCTTACTTGGAACTCCAATTGACAAGAGGTTTGATGTTCTGAAAACTAGACTTAAAGATATCTAATTTGATAGGTCATGGTGCTTCTAATTTATTATATATTGGGAGATATAATCATTTAAAGTTAACCCTTACTTATGAACTTCACATACTCTTTGTTTTTTTGATCGTACACATTTCTCTTGTCATCTACGACCAATATACAACCTGTACTTTCCTTAACCCAGCGTACAAACATCAAATAATCACCAAAAATTTTCCGGGATGTTATATCCACGCCATCCATAACCCCAACTTCGGTGCATATTCCTCTGAAGTTTGGGACCTAAGGCCCAGCACCAGCCATAGCCCTAGGCCATTCTTCGCAAATTCTTAAATCTTCACACTTGGGTCAAATTGGGTCCTTTTTCCTTGGTTTCCTACTTAAAACATGTAAAATCATTTTTTAGCTTAAAAAACACACAAACACATGGATTTATACATTACATATGGATTTTGAAGTCAAAATAAGGTAAAAGATGGGAAAAAACATGGGAAATGGGTATTGAATTATGCCCAACATCATCACCCCACACTTAAACCATTGTTCGTCCTCAAACAATCTTCACGTCATGCATAAACTCATCTTTTACCATCACTTGGTAACCCCATCAATTCACACTCAAACAACTAGCATAGAGCATAAGATTAAGTGGTTCATCATCATACAACAATTCAACCCAAACACATATAAAGGTTTCAAAATCAAGACTACAAAACCTCGATAATTGACTCATCTTTTCAAAACATAGGGACAACTTGGTAAGTGTGACACATGTGACAAATAGTACACCAACTTAGACATATTGTGCCCCTCATGTTTAGTGATGTTCCTCTCTCAAATTATCAATGCAAAAACATGACATATAACAAGCAAGGAACACTCACGTTCACAAACGATGTAATGTACATATGTCACATACCATAAGCTTGCCGTTCATGTACGTTTAGATTACTTGGTTGTTTCAATAGATTAAGATCATAAGGACTTTTCTTGGTTGTAACGTCGGCTAAGGAACGGGTAGGAATGATATCTCTTTTATAGTGACTACCACCCTAAGCACTTTTAAGACATATTTAATTTCTCTTGTCCACCACCTTTTCCTTGTTGATCACCCTTCACCTAACTCACCTGTGTTCTTTTCTTTTCATGCCTCTTTTTCACTACTTGACTGCTATTCTATGCTTACATAATCAATAAGAATTTTGCAATTAAAGGTCTATCTTTCATTCTCCTAGCAACAAGTAAACAACACATTTTTGTGGGCACCACTTCTTCCTAGTTTTCTCCTCTTACCACAATTTTTTCTTTTTCTCTTAACATAATACTTCGGTGGACCTTTACTTTCAAGTCCCAAAGTGAGTGAGACTACTTTGGATCAATAAGTCTAAGGTCTCACAAAAAGAGGGATTAAGATACTTTCATGGCTAAAGAAAAAAAAAAGATTTAAGGCTCAAAGGGGGTTAACTAGGGATAATGTTTAGGAAGGTAACACAAACATGAGAAAGCATGGCTTTTTCAAAGAAAAGACTTGATCATTTCCTAACTCCCTCACAACTAGCTATCCTACGTACACTAAAGCAAGTTCTAGATGCTACAATATATACAAATAAGATAATTTAGCTCATCTCTCATGGAAATCAAGAATCTAGTCGATTTCTTACATCTACACAATCACACAATCATATTGAATGACATTTTTCATTATTAAGCCCTTACAATCATCTTAAGTCAAATTAAATAGATATGTGTGTCTCTCATGGATTCCTCACTTATGCATTCAAGATGACCACTTTATTGACTATAACATAGCCGCTAAGTAGAATGTCAACAAGCACACAAGTGAATGATCTATGACTCAATCCTAAAAATTAAAAAAAAAACGTGACTAATTTTCGTTAAGATGGTCATCATCCATCTATCATCAGAAAGGGCCACTACACCTTAAAAAATTAAAACCATTTAACCATTTAACCAAACTTAGCTTCACAACTACTTCTGCGAGTGGTGGAGTGACAAATCTAAGCCGGTGTCTTTCTCTCTTCCCATTTTATCAACCAAGCAAGGTGTTAGGTATATTTCTATCCTAACCACAAAATCTTATCAAAAGATAAGAACTTGCTTCCTACATTCTTATGTTCTTCCCTAGGTTTGCTTTCTCAAGAATTTGCCTAAGTTGAACATGTGTGTTTTCATGGTGATCAATCATAAAAACAATCATAATTAAGAATGCAAGACAAAACAACAATCAATAACTTAATTCCAAAGCAAATTCGTAAAAACACACTCATAACTCATGGCTTCAACCCTAGAGGAAGGGTTCTAGCCATTCAAGTTCATAAAATTACAAGAGAACATTGTTAAAGTAACATACTTACAAGAATTGGTAGATGAGAAGATGAAATTGATGAACCCTAGGTGAGTTCTCCCACTTCTCCCTTCACTCCTAGGTGGTTTTTCAGAATAAAATCGTGACAAAATGATTTTAGGAGCTAAGGGTTCAATTTATACTATGCTGAAAAAATGCAAAATTTGGCCTGTGGTGGAACAACAACGTGTCACGGAGCTGAACGCCCTACTTGACCTCCATAACATGGAGGTAACGCATACCCTCACTGGAATGTGCCAAAAAATGCAATTTTTGGCCAAGTGTTGCCGCGTAGGCAGCGTGCCACGACCCCAATCGCGCAGGGTGCCAGTTATTGCATGTTTTCTTGTTGACTTTCACGTTTTGCTCTTGATTCCATTCCTCCACTTCACCAAATCATGAATTAGTTCCTCAAATGCATTATTAACCTTCAAAAACAAGGACTAATCATGTTGGTTAGTATATATTCATATTTACATAAAATCACATGAGAATGCATATAATTA
The DNA here is from genome assembly GCA_035772735.1 of Datura wrightii. Lineage (NCBI taxonomy): Eukaryota > Viridiplantae > Streptophyta > Magnoliopsida > Solanales > Solanaceae > Datura > Datura wrightii. The sequence goes on along the minus strand of JASDFA010000016.1, from coordinate 47,412,143 downwards.
ATTCGATAAACAAGACAAAACTATGTTATAAAGCATCACTCGGGCATGCTATTTTACGCACGATCACCTACCCCACACTTAAAGCCTTGTTCGTCCTCGAACAAACCTTTTACATCTCATGCCTATGGAGACTCACCCATAGCTAATTTATCAAGAGAATTCAGGCTATGACTGTACTGATTATTTAAGATAGCAAGTTAACAGTAGAGCATGCACGATTTAATTATTGAAATGAAATACAACTCCGCTAAGACTTCTTAACCTCATGAAGCGACTCTCAATCTTAGCAAACTCATGCAAATCAACTGATTAAGAAATTCCACAAGAATTATATCCTTCATTCAACATGTGCCCTCATGGAATGAGAGTTACCCATTTTCACATGCAAAAACTTTTTAAATCATAACATGTGTGGGTACATGAATAGAATTACGCTCACTCTCACAAAGAATTCACATGCATCATGTAATGACCCTTAAGCTTGCCCTTAGTGTTTTATTCCACTAATTTGAGGATGTATGAATGTAAGATCAAGTAGGACTTCTTAGGTTGTAATGTAGCAAAGGGACGGGTAGGTACTATTATGGACAGTAATAGTGACTATCTGCCCTAAGTTCTTTTAATACATCACGCCCTCATCTCTAACTTCCTTTCCCTTACTTCACCTTTTTCTCCTTTCAGCTTTCTTTTTCCTCTTTTGTTACCCCTTTCTTTAGGCACTTTTGGCTTATTAGCAAGGAGTTCTATAAGTAACTTTTCATTAATTTATTTTCTTACTCCCTACTAATACTCAACCATATTCAAACAAGTGCACCCTTGACCTTTCTCAACTTTCACAACTTCCATTTTTCCTTCTTTTTCATTTTTTTCTCACTCCTTTACTCTTTCGGATTATTCACTTAAGCGCTTAGGAGTTTTGGATCAAATTCAAGGCTAATGAAATAAAAAGGATTAAGCTTATGTTGCAGCTGTCAAAGAATAGGCTCAAGGCTCAATGGGGCTAACTAGGATTAATTATTCAAGGTAGGTAAAATGAGGGATAACATTTAGGTTCCTTCAAAGAAATGCCTAAATCATTTCCTACAATTCTCATCCTTCATTTCGTTTTATATACACACAAGGGAAGTTCTAGACATTCCATAATAGCAGCGAATACTCAAAAACCTTACACTCATGGCACATGCTCAAATCAAGACACATTCAGCAAACTCTTGCTCAACTAATCACAAGAATTCAGAATTAAGCTTCAATCATATTGAGTCAAATTCAAGAACCCAGTGTCTCACACAAAGTTATACACTTGCATGCGTCAACACTGAACATACTTGCATCTTACAATCATTTATAGCCCATAACAAGAACATCAAGCATCGATTAGCTACGGGTTCACAAACCCACAACCTATCGACTAATTTTTCCTCAAGACGGTCGTCATCCATCCATCGTCGGAAACAGTCCCTAGCTATGAATAAAAACATTATATACAGACAAAGAAAAGAAAAAGAAAATTTTTATTATTCGGTTCAAAGACCCTCAATCGAAAAAGAACCAAAAAGAAAAACCAACAGGTGCTGAATTCATGCTTGACTCATAAAATTTTTTCAACTTTCTCACAAATTCCTCACAAGCATTACATTCACCAAACAAATTTTGTTAAGCACAAAAATTTTGAAATTTTTCTCACCCCACACTTAAATCATGCTATGTCCTCATAGCATCAAATTAAAATTTAAAGGACAAGAACTACTCCCTGAGCCTCTATCCCAAGCTAAAAGCATGCTTTCTTCAAGTTCTCCTAGGTGGGTGTTTGACCCCACACTTCTTCTATTTTCTGTTTCTTAGCTTCCTCCTTCTTGGTACTCAGACTTCCCTTCTATCTGCGATTAACTTTCCATCAAAAACACAAACATAATGAAAACAACAAAATCAACACAAAATCAAAATTAAACAATTTGTACCTGAGGTACCCTTGGGTTGCCTCCCAAGCAGCGCCTAATTTTCCGTCGCGGCATGACGTGGAATGTCCTTTTCAGGACATCGTCATACCTGGGTTCCCGTTCGAGAACCATCTCCTTTTCTTTTGATTTTTAGAGGAAACAACCTCCACTCTGTTCCTCTCTTCCTCCAACTTCTTCTCAATTTGAAGCCCTTTATCAGACTCAGGCTAAACACTTGTCATTGCCTTTGGCCCTGCACCTGTGGAATCCTCCACCCCACACTCATCCTCAGACAACACACTAACCTGACAAAGGTTTCTGCAGTGTGTGGATGGGTTCATTTCTTGGTAAACGCGTAAGAGTTCTTCTTCATCTTCGACTCTCATTTTCAGGGTCCCTGCTCTCAAATCAATCACCGCTCCTCCGGTGGCCAAGAATGGTCGTCCCAAGATTAAGGGTACTTGGTCATCAACCTGAAAATCTAGAACAATAAAATCAGCAGGTATAATAAACTTACCTACTTTGATGAGAAGGTCCTCTATTATTCCATCGGATGTCACTTGCGACTTGTCAGCCAGCTGCAACATCAACCTCGTTGGCCTCGGTTTTCCAAATCCTAGGGTGTTGAATAAAGATAGGGACATTAGATTAACTGCTGCCCCTAAATTACACAAAGCTCGTAGCACCTCAACTTTACCAATTTGTATGGGGAGGGTAAAACTCCCTGGGTCTTTGAGCTTTTTCGAAATCTTGCTTAATACCCTGTGACTACACTCCTCAATCAGTGCTACCGTCTGGACATCCACCAATCTAACTTTGTTCGCCATCACATCTTTCAAGTATTTAGCATACTTGGGCATTCCCTGCAAAACATCAATAAGAGACAAATTTATGTGAAGTTCTTTGAAACTTTCAAAGAACTTTTTGAAGCATTCCTCCTCCTTGCTCTTTCTGAATCTCTGAGGGAATGGTGGTGGTGGTCTTTGTGCTGGCTGCAATGAAGATTGTGCATTTTGTTGCCCAGCACTCTGATTTTCTCCTTTGTCGGTGGTTGGTCCTGGTCTAACCAACTCCGGCTACACCTCCTTTCTTTTCTCTATTGGCCTTGCATCAGCTAATTGCTTGCCGCTTCTCAGACTGATGGCATTGACCTGTCGGGGGTTAGGATCCATCTCGCTTGGTAATCCCTCTTGCGATCTCATGTTTTGAGCAGCTGCCATCTGCCCCATTTGTTTTTCAAGATTGCGGGTGGCCACTTGCTGATTCTTTAAGTCTGTTGCCATCCTCGCTTGATTTTCTGCTAACTGAGTCTGGGTCTCCATGATATTCTACAATGTTTCCTCAATGTTGCTGCTCAAGTGGCCATCATTCTTCCTATTCTCCTGATACTGTTGCTGCTGAGGTTGCTGATAACTTTGCTTTTGGTTTCCACCCCAAGAAAAATTCGGGTGGCCCTTCCAATTTCTGTTGTAATTGTTTCCAAAATTTTGATTGTTCCGCTGCACATTCCCAATGAAATTGACTGATTCCGGATTGGCTCCATAAGATTCTACATTGTGCCCATTATTACCACAGATTTCACACCAACTTGGAGCTTGTTGAACTGCATTAACCTGGCCCTGTTGTTGGTTCATACTCAGTTTATTGAACTGAGTCATCATCTGATGTTGGAACGAAGCTAACTGTGCTGCCAAGGCATTCATACCATCTACCTCTATCAACCCTGATCTCTTTCCTGCCCCTCTCGATGACTCGCTGTACCACTCTAGATTTCCTTGAGCAATTCTGTTCAACAAAGTATACAACTCATCATAAGTCTTCTCCAAGGCTTGCCCACCCGATGCAGAGTCTAGTAATATTTTCGTGTGTGGGTCTAGACTTTCTACAAAGGTATGAGCCAACACTTCATTCGATTGCTGGTGATGGGGACAGTTTCTCAATAATGACTTGAATCTTTCCCAAGCTAAATATAAATTCTCATCAGGCCTCTGCTTGAAATTCAGTATATCACTTCTCAACTTTGCAGTCTTGCCTGAAGGAAAGAATCTGATAAGGAACTTCTTAGCCAAGTCATTCCACGAAGTTATGGAGTTCGGTGGCTCAACCTTCAACCACTTTTTTGCCTCTCCCACTAATGAAAATGGGAAGAGGGTAAGTCGGACATAATCTGTGGACACGCCAGTGGGGACAAATGTGTCACTAATCTCTAGAAAGTTTTGTAAGTGCTGCTGTGGGTCCTCATGTGCCATTCCAGTGAATTGACCACTAGAATGTAATAGCTGCACCATGTTCTGCTTCAATTCAAAGTTCCCTCCCGGCTCCGGTTTACGGATACTAGAGTTCACATTAGTCGCTTGTGGGATTGCCACTTCACGAACTGGTCTGGTTGCCATTGCTTCCGGTGACAATTGTGCTTGTCCTGCGGGTGGCTGTTGTTGTACCTTTTCTTGAAGTCTTTTCAGCTTTTGCTCAAGAGCTACTCTCCTTTGCAAATGGAGTTGACGTTTAGGTTCAAGCAATGGTTCCACAAGCTCTCTATTCTTAGCTAGCTCGGCAAGACAACCTGTCACCTGCAATAAGTCAGACTAACACCAAGTTTCTCAACACTTGAGGAAATTTAAAAATCACAAAAAAATAGATAAATTATCAAAACTTCGCCGAGTCCCCGGCAACGGCGCCAAAAACATGATGATAATTCCCGCAAGTGTACGGGTCGTACAAGTAATATAGTGGCCCTTTTTAAGGGCCGGATGTCGAACCCACAGGGTTTGGATCAATTCAGCTAACTATCAAGTTCAAGTGTGATATTAACTTTCGCAAGTGTTGATTCTAGAGGTTTTCGAGAAGGTTTAATTAAGTCTAACTATGGTCAATGAAATATTCTGAATTCACTCTAGGAGCAACATAGAGTTAAAACCAAATAATCATGCGATACTACGATTTGTAATGGTTTAAGTATGAACCTATCGATTGACGTCTCACATAATTAGAATTTCATGTTCATGGTCTTTCGAGCCTCTAAACACGACAAACTAGCCTCACTGCATCATTGTGAGCGAGGATGCTAATTCTAGTTCGTGGGCAATTAACTATGTGGATGTGGTTTATAGGGTTATGCCATTGATTAGGGTACTTTCGTACCTCTAACCATTTAACCAAACTTATCTTCACAACTACTTCTGCGAGTGGTGGAGTGACAAATCTAAGCCGGTGTCTTTCTCTCTTCCCATTTTATCAACCAAGCAAGGTATTAGGTATATTTCTATCCTAACCACAAAATCTTATCAAAAGATAAGAACTTGCTTCCTACATTCTTATGTTCTTCCCTAGGTTTGCTTTCTCAAGCATTTGCCTAAGTTTAACATGTGTGTTTTCATGGTGATCAATCATAAAACCAACCATAATTAAGAATACAAGACAAAACAACAATCAATAACTTAATTCCAAAGCAAATTCGTAAAAACACACTCATAACTCATGGCTTCAACCCTAGAGGAAGGGTTCTAGCCATTCAAGTTCGTAAAATTACAAGAAAACATTGTTAAAGTAACATACTTACAAGAATTGGTAGATGAGAAGATGAAATTGATGAACCCTAGGTGAGTTCTCCCACTTCTCCCTTCACTCCTAGGTGGTTTTTCAGAATAAAATCATGACAAAATGATTTTAGGAGCTAAGGGTTCAATTTATACTATGCTGAAAAAATGCAAAATTTGGCCTGTGGTGGAACAACAACGTGTCACGGAGCTGAACGCCCTACTTGACCTCCGTAACATGGAGGTAACGCATACCCTCACTGGAATGTGCCAAAAAATGCAATTTTTGGCCAAGTGTTGCCGCGTAGGCAGCGTGCCACGACCCCAATCGCACAGGGTGCCAGTTATTGCATGTTTTCTTGTTGACTTTCATGTTTTGCTCTTGATTCCATTCCTCCAGTTCACCAAATCATGAATTAGTTCCTCAAATGCATTATTAACCTTCAAAAACAAGGACTAATCATGTTGGTTAGTATATATTCACATTTACCTAAAATCGCATGAGAATGCATATAATTAATTCGATAAACAAGACAAAACAAAGTTATAAAGCATCACTCGGGCATGCTATTTTACCCACGATCACCACTCTCCCATGCATCCAAGAACTATCTCTTGAACTCTAACGCCTATATCCCTATGATCGTAGGAAAAATATGAAATGATGGTTATGCCTACTTATATTTCAACTAAACACGGTTGAAGGTTATATCCCTATCCTCAACAAAAACTTCTATCCTCTCACCCATAGGTTCAAGGGTCTTTGAATTCGTATTTTATATTTACCTTTAACCCTTTCGGTTCCCTTTACCAAGTTCAACCGAAAGCCAAAAGATTTACTCACAAGTTGATCAGGCTAGTGAATAAGCAATTAAAATAAATAAATATAAACAACTAATAATGAAGAATCGAAACTAGTATAAATCAGTCTATCAAATATCAACCATTCATCATGGACAAAATCATAGAGTATGTGTTTAGTCACTCATAGACAAGTGGAAACATAAAGACTTAATCGTCATCATTCAAAGTAAAATAATAAAGAATAGAAGAAACCTAGTGTAGAACTTGTCTCTCCTTCCAAGCATCTTACAACCTCCACAAAATAAGATACATAATGTAAAAGTGATCAAAAGATTGCTATCAAATGACCTAGAGGCTATATTTAAAGTTAAGCCTTCAAATGACGCTTCTTCCCTCAAGTACTTGGATTTAAAATCAGCAAATTTTGTTCCGAAATGGGTCTGCCGTGCCGCCCCCTCCGTAGCCCCAAGTTGGGCTCAAATTTCCTCTAAAGTTTAGCTCCAGGCGTGCAGCCCCATCCATAGAACTAACATGTTAGCCAAATTTTTAAGCTTTCTAGCACCCAACCTATCCATGGCACCACGGTATTAGCCAAATTTTTAAGCTTTAGAACCTCTCTGGCACCCATCCCCATCCATAGCCCCAGAATTTACGATAAATTTTCTAAGTTTGGATGATTCTGGGGATCCATGACATTCATAGCCACAGAATGTTGGGAAAATATTCTAAGTCTGGGATGCTTCTGGAGCTCCACACCATCCATAACCCCAACTTTGGTGCATATTCCTCTGAAGTTTGGGACCTGGAGCTCAGCGCCAGCCATTGCCCTAGGCCATTCTTCGCAAACTCTTAAATCTTCACACCTTGGGTCAAATTGGGTCCTTTTTCCTTGATTTCCTACTCAAAACATCTAAAATCACTTGTTACAGTATAAAACACACAAACTCATGAATTTATACATTTCATAAGGATTGTGAACTCAAAATAAGGTAAAAGATGGCAAAAACATGGCAAATGGGCATAGAATTATGCCCAACATCAATATACTAAAAAGAGTTTTCATGTGTCAAATTTCATCTTTTGCGAGAAAAATGGAATGCGACAGCCACCACCTGATGATATCTGCATATTAGTCTACATTAATATAAAAAATTAACAAGCATTGAATAAAATCGCTTAAAACTAATAAGCCAACATGCTAGTCGTCATTCTCCTATTTTCCTCCTCGCTTGTTTCATAATCATTGTCTGATTCTTCCTCCCCACTTGATTCATTTTTTTCTGCTGATTCTTCATCAACAATTGCGATGGAAGTTACCTCATCATCATCAACTTCTTATAATATGTTTTCAGGATATTCTAGATTATTCTCTAACTTAGCATCCATTGTTTGATGAACAACTGCCACATTATTTTAGTACACTACATCTAACACATTCTCGATCTTAATCCTACTCACATGGTTGGTATTTATAACCATCCACCAATCATTCTTATCTCTACATAAAGGATATGAAGCACAACACACCTTCTTAGCATTTTGAACAATGATAAGAGGATCATAATGATCATACTGTCTCATGTTCTTAACTTCAATTATATTATATTGTTGATTCACCTTGGGTCAAACCACTTGCACCGAAAGAGTACTATCTTTTTTCTCCGCAATCTAGGATACTTAACTTTTAGGATCTCTTATAACAAATTATAATAATCAATTATTTTGCCATTACCATCCGTCAACATCACCTTTAACGCATACTCCGCTATTACTGATTTTCATATACTTAGAAGTTTCTTCTGTTTGTAACTTGAAACTATTCACACATTGATAATTTTCATTAGTTCAACCCTTAGTTTTTAAATTGGCGTAATTCAATAATATAATTCAACACTTAAAATATGGCTGAATCTCGGGGCAATTGAGCAAACCATATGTCACAGCTAATTACTTCTCCATACTACTCAAACTCCATCTTGTGCATTTCGTTGAACCTCAACAACTTGATTTGGCTGATTAAAAATTAAATATGGTGGGTGGTGAGGATCATTATCATCTTCATCATTGTGATTGAGCCTATTGTTATACTTTGTACTTGCTCCCCTAAGTAGTAAGAACAAAAATGAGTAGTTTTCCTTGAAAAATAAGCTTCACAAATAGATCTATCACACTCGAAACACAGGGATGCATGATCGACATCCGGTGCCACACCTAATCGAATGACTCCTTCCACAATCTATAGACAACTAGCTAGAATTGATGAGGCTCGGTGCGACGACAACAAAACTAACAAAGATAAGAACAACAATAAAGACAAAAATGGCTCACAATCTAATACAATAATAATAAATGGCTGAGAAGGTCACACCTGCTTGAAAGTTATATATAAAAGAGCCAACAATGCTTACAACCAAAAATAATCCAACAGGACAAGTTTATGAACCTTTATGGAGTTAGAAAAGTTAAATATTGATTGGAATAGGGTTTCAACCTACCCAATATATATAAAAACAAAAAGGTATCCAAAATAGGTACCTTCAAACAAGTTGGAGCTTATTGATAGTTAGGAACTCCGCTCAACAATGGGGGTCTCTATCTCCCTGATGGTTAACACCTGTAGGTATAAATATAGCACCCCAACAAGGTCGTCAGCATAAAAATGTATCGAGTATGTATGGAGAATAGAAGAGGAAGAGTACAAATAAATGAAATAATAGAATAGCAAGAGAATAACTTAGGAGGTGACAATAGGATAACCACATACTAAGTCAGAACAATAATTACAGACCAATACTTGGCTCTGTCTAGATTATTGATGTGCTGTAGATTTACAACACTTTCGACGCTTAAAACTGAGAAAATAAGCATGGAATTAGGTGTGTTTATATGTATATGATGCACTTTTACTTTATTTTTTACGGAACATAGATACGGAAGTTGAAATGTGCAAAAGAAGGAAAAAATGCAAAAAAAAAGGCTAAGTACGAACCTCAGTACGAGCCATACCACCTGGTACGAGACTAAGAGTAGTGGAAAATCTAGAACATTTGTTTGAGGCAAAGGCAAGGTACGACTTATGGTATGAGCCGTATCATCCTGGTACGAGCTGTACCATAGTAGTCATAGCAAAGTTTAGAAGATGTTGCGTAAGACAAGTCTCCAAGTACGGGTAGTAACCATGGATTGTGATATCTACCTAAGACCTATATGAAGGAGCCATGGTAAACTTCAAAAGAATTGAAGGATGGAAGATCTCAACGTAAAACTGGAAGTCACAAGTTGTGGGATGCAGGTGTGAATTGTATCAAGCCACCCGATTCAGAGGACGCCAAAACTCTTAGGATCAAACCACAACAAGACAGTATGACTCGTAGGTTCATGGTATGAGTCGTACCATCTTCTAACACTTAGCAAAAATAGAAGTTGCCAAGCATTGTATGAGTGAAGGTATGACTCGTACAATCCTATTACGGGTCATAGGTGAAGTTAGTGATAGTTCAACAGTTTTCCCTATTTACTTAGGAAAGGGTTCTAACTATTTATATAAATACCTTGTAGGTTATTTTCGGTCAGAACAAGTAGTCACAAGTCAAAAGTCATAGAAGTTAGAGAAAGTCAGATTTGGAGAAAATTAATTGTTGTTAATTTTCTATTCAAGTTTTGAAGAGACTTTCCTGAATTGATTTTCTCATTATTCTTGAATTGTTCTTCCTTAATCCTTGCAATAACCAAGTGGGTTTTATTTCAATCATCTTTGTAAGTTCTAAATTATGTGTTTGTCTATGAATGCTTATAATTCTCCTACAACCATGAGAGGCTAAAACCTTCATAACAATAATTGTGGGACCCATGGTGAATTGACGAACTAGGGTTACACAAAATGATTCTAAACCAATGCTAAACGCTTGGATTGTATTATTTTCATCTTTAATGGTTCTTAATATAGAGCAACGTTAGGACTTGCCCAAATTCTTTACATGCTTGAATCTAGAGAAGTAGAGATTAGAAAAAGAGAATTACAACAAAGCCTTGATATATATGGATCATTGTATGACTTGAGCTGTGGTCGCAGATAGTTAATTTGAAACAAATTGATAACTGTTGAATTGAAATCGTTCATGAGACCTAATCCGGTGATTGAATATAGTCATCCAATAGGGACGAACCAGTCATTTCGATGAAGCCTAGTTATCAGTTCTACAAGTAAGCATTGGGATAGATCACAAGTGTAAAACCCGAAGTAGTTATAAATCCATGGGGAATACTTTCCCTAGTTATTTGTATAAACTTGATAAACAACAATTAATTCTCAGCATTGTTACATCTCTATTCTTACGAGACGCCCTTTTAGGAGATAACAAACTTAAAAGTTTAAATACGAGCGTTATTCTAGATCTTGTCCTTATTCCTTATGGGATTGACCCCAACCTTTGTTGGGTTATATATTGACAATGTTTGTGTCATACTTTTTCGAAAGTGTGATTTGAGCATTATCAAAAATGGTGCTGTTGCTGGGGAATATGACTTATGATTAAAGTAATTTCCGTGTTTAACTTTTAGTTGTTATTTCCTCATTTACATTTTCTTTTTGTTTGTGACATCCACAGGTGGCCTCTTGGTTAATGCCAAGTATTGATAGAGCAGAAACCCCCTAATTCCTCTTGATCCTGAATTAGAGGGAACTCTGTAGAGAATGGAGAACCCTGAGCAGAGAGAGGCCCGTATGGCTGAAGAAGCTCGGCAAGCTACACATCAAGAAGAAGAGGATACTTGGGATGAGGTTGTTAATGTTGACTACCATGGAAGGGGAAACAGAGGTGAAAGATATTCTCCTTAGTTCTATGATGATGATGATCCGAATGTTGATGAAGTCGGGTCAGCTGGAGCCATCGTACCACCACCTTTGCCTGCTGGGTCAAAGTTTGATATTACTAGCACTATGATATAACTGCTGAATATGAAAGGGGTGTTTATGTGGATGACGATACTAACCTGCACTTGATGAACTTTATTGGTATATGCAAGGCGTACAGGTTACCTGGTGTAAGCTAGGATGCTATAAGGTCGAGACTCTTCCCATTCTCTCTCTCAGGAAAGGCCACATTATGGTTATCAAAGTTGCCAAATGACTCCATTACCAACTAGAGGAAGCTTACACAAGCCTTCTTAGAAAGGTTCTTCTCACCCTCCAGGATGCTACAGGTAAAGGACAAAATTTATAACTTCCGACAGTTGAAGACTAAGCCACTGCATTAGACATGGTTGAGATTTAAGAAGAAGATGACCAAGTTCCCGAACCATAAATTCTAGATGATAGTTTGTTGGAAATTTTTTACAGGTCCTTAAACAACAACACAAAAGTTGTAGCAGATACTGTGGCGGGAGGAGCATTGATAAGTCCCACGTGGGAGCAAACTGCCATTATTCTGGATAGAGTGACTAAGACGAATAGGGCCTAACACACTAGGGAAGCAGAAGCAGCTGAAGGTACGTATGTTGTAGGTATGTCTACGGATAAACACAAAAAGGAGGAAGAGCGTGATCAGGAGCTGGCTCATATGCGAACATCATTAGACCTACTCACGAAGCATATCATAGGCTCTATTGTGAGAAAGGTAAACGCAGTGGGAGCTTAGGGTCAGGAACCAGGGCAAGAGCATTCAAATTTTGAGGATGAGGCAAACTTTCTGGACAATCAGGTGTCGGGTTTTCAGGCCAATGCCCAAGGGTATGGATAGGACCCTTAGCGCCAAGGTTCTGGAAATAAGGGTCAAAACCAATAATAGGACAAACTATAATAGGAATTGGTATATGGGTAGGAGTCGAGGTGGTGAGCGAGAGAGAGAATGGAGAAGGAATGATGGATATCGCAACAATCACACAGGTTTGTATGCTCCGCCTAATACATGTGATGGTGATACTGGACCCTCAAAATTGGAGAATATGATGGTTGATATGCTCAAGAGGTAAAATCCACCGATGATCAGCTGCAGGACATTTGGGGAGATATATCTAGCATGATCTAGAAAGGTGAATCATATGCCACAACGATCAAACAGATCGAGCAGTAGCTTGGTCAAATGTCGACTTCCCTAAATGAAAGACAGAAAGGAACACTTCCTAGAAACATAGTGTTGAATCCAAAAAATGATAGTCACTCTATAGATATTTTGAGTAGGAGTGGAAACGCCACAGTTGATCCCCCACTGCTAGTTGTAGTTGAGATGGAAAGATACAAGGAGATTGAGCTTAGTGATGAAGATGATGTTGTTGAGCATGAGCTTATAGGTGAGCCTTAGTTGACTGAGGCTCCAGGTGGTGCAAAGGAGTCTGAAGCTAATAAAGGTAAGAAGCAAGGGGCCATGCAAATTTATAAGGCTATCCCTCAACCACCGCCACCATTCCCTCAAAGGATGAAGAAAAAGGTGGAAGATGGTAAGTTCCAAAAATTTCTCTCTATGCTTCAACAGTTATCTGTAAACATACCATTGGTCGGGACATTGGAGCAGATGCATGCCAAGTTCATGAAGGATCTTGTGACTAAGAAGAGGTCTATGACTATGAGCCAGTTGGTAACTTGCATCATTGCAGTGCCATAGCCCCACGGGTCCTTGCTCAAAAGAAGGAGGATCTAGGTGCCTTCACCATTTCGTGCACCATTGGTGATTTTGAGTTTGTAAAGGTATTGTATGACTTGGGAGCTAGCATTAACTTGATACCTTTGACTATGTTCAAATAGCTGGGCTTGGGAGCCCCCACACCAACTTCAATGCGGCTATTGATGGCAGACCACATAGTCAAAAAGCTAGTGGGGATCCTATTTGATGTGCTAGTTAAGGTGGACCATTTTATCTTCCCATGAGACTTCGTGATCCTAGGTTGCGAGGTTGATTTTGAGGTCCCCATTATTTTGGAGTGGCCATTCCTTGCCACCGGGAGAGCTTTGGTAGATGTTGAGGCTGGCCTACTAAGATTCAGGCTGAATAAAGAGGAGGTCACTTTTAATGTTTGTCGATCAATGAAGCAACCCAATGAGTTTAGAATTGTCTCATCAATTGAGGATGATTATGAGTTTTTTGATGAATTCTGAGTAGTCAAGATACTTGCGTTGTGCCGCGACGTTAAACCAGGCGCTTCTTGGGAGGCAACCCATGTGGTGGTTTTAGGAAGTCTGAGTAACCAAACCACCTGCATCATGTCTCGACGTTAAATCAGGTGCTTCTTGGGAGGCAGCCCAAGTAACTTAACTTTTGTTTGTTCAGTGTGCAAGTGAAAGAAAATCTGCTGAGAGAAAACTTGCAGAGGAGACTTGAACTACGAGCCTCAGTACAACTTGTAAGTGCATTGTACGGGCGATAGTACCAGTCATAGTGAAAAGCAGAAACAGGAGTTCATGTTACGGTTGGTCATTATGACTCGTACCTCTATTTTACGAGTCGTAGTTCTCACTGTAAGGATGAACTATGTTAAGTGTGGAATTGCAAAGACATTGACGTACGAGGCAATGTACGGATTATACCTTCATGGTACGAGTCATACCGTGCACTCGTAGGTCCCCAGGTAAGTTCCTAAATTCTTCTACGACGAGTCCAAGGGACGATCCATAGGTCAAACCTATAACTCGTGGTACAAGTCATGATGGGTGAAATTAGTGAAATTGACCTGACTCGACCCGGATCTTGAAAAATCCGCTCTAATCTATTTAAATCAAAATTTTCAAACTTTAACTCCCACCCAAATATAACTTCAATCCATGATTCTCACCCACATTCCTCACACCTATAACTCGAGCTAAAGATTGTTGAAGCTCAAATTTGTGCAATCAATCTGCACGAGCACTTTGAATTCCTAACTAAAAATTGAAGCAAGCTAGAGTCGAGCAAGAATTTGACAAAATCAAGTAAGTAAATGTGCTAAATTTAAAATTCTTTCTATGCGACTAATGAAACTACACTATGATGCCTCAAAACTCATGAAAATGAGGATTGGGAAAGTGATCAGAAGGTAGTTGTGCTGTACTGAATGGGTAGGAATTCAAAGTGCTTGATCAATAAACTTGATGGTTAATGATGAGTTATAGGTTGTGAAGCATGTTGGGGTTTAATTGGGTAGATGAAAAATATGGAAATTGCATACCTAAGATGGGGAATTCAGAGTACCCAAGCTAAGAACTTGTTTCCCTGAACAACTGAACCAAAATAAGGCGAGGACAGGCTTCACAAGTCCTCCTATGACTTATGGATTCATACCACAACTTGTACAATGACTCGTTGGGACTGTCCCAGGTCACTAAAAGTGTAAGTGTTGGTACAGGACCTAGAATGATCCGTGGTATCCTACTACGAATCGTACTTGGTGACTATACCATGAATTTGAAAGGGTCAAAGTTCAAAAGTAATAGGATGATCCTTCATATGACTTGTGGAATCTAATTACTATCTATAACATGAGTCATAAAAAAATACCGAGGAACATAATTTAATGAAATCCTTCATTATGACCGTTAGTACAAATTGTACCATCTTAGCACAAGTAGTACCTAGGCTTTGTGACAGTGCTATCATGTACCACGAGTCATAGTGCGAATCATACCACCAAGGTACGACTTGTACTGTAGACTCGTGGAAAATTTAGAAGATATTTTTCTTGATTTCTCTTTCTCAGATCATTTATACTAACTTTTTTTCCATAGGTACAATGACGTTAAAGAGGATATCAAAGAAGAATCCCCAAGACAAGTGGGCCAGAGCTGAAATAGCTATTCGAAGGGCATTGAGAGATGAGCCCTCCGACTCTGATCAAGCAGGCAACACCGAAAGTGGTTTGAGGGAGGAATATCAAGTAGATACAACTGACACTAACGAGCCACAGACCACTAGGGCACAGGCCGAAGCAATATCCGCTGTTACAGTAGCTGCTCCCTAGTCTGAAGATGGGGTAGGTGAATAGACCCAAGAGTCCAAGAGTGGCTTTAATGAGGAAGAAGGGTTAGAGGTGGCCCAGTCCTTAGATGGTAATGATTCAGCCGAGTCTGAGGTAGAAGGTGACCAAACTCGTCCTCGGGGGAATCGTACTATAGGTGGAGAGTGCTCAGAGCTCAAGAGATTTATGAGCAGGGTCTTACTCTCAAGTAAAATAATCATCTGAGGTGCAGTATACAGGAAGAATCACGGATCCTCACCAGTGCTTTGAATGAGGTTGAGGAAATGAAGCAGATTTTTAGCTTCTACTAATTTGAATGGATGGCTAGAACTCTGGAGAAATACAGTGCCGATATGGTTCTAGAGTTCTATTCCAATTATTTGGCGACAATGGAGCAGAAGTCAAAGGTGGGAAAAAATTAAAGGAACAACCCAAGCTTGAGAGTGTGATCATTTGAGGACACATAGTGGACATCTCTGAGCGAACCATTGCACGAATTTTATATGAGCCTCAGTTCAGAGCTTTGGAGTCCAACACTAAGTTCGAGTATTGAGTTGAAGCTCTGAAAAAGGTAAAGCAGCTGGGTTTCGAGGAGAGACAGAGCCAAGTGAAATGGCTAGCTGGGGTTCTAGCCGAGGACAAGAAGGAAATTGAATGAGTGGCTAGTGGAAAGCAGGTTACCAAAGCCTTGCTGAACATCATAGAAAGGGCTTACTGGACACTAGTCCGCCATAGGTTTGTGCCTACAATTAATGAAAACACCCTCAGCCCAGACAAAGCGTCTTTGGTGCGCACATCATGTTGAGATACACCATCAATATTCCGAGGGTAATAGCAGAGGAGATCTAAGATCGGGCTATGGGCCTAAGCACTACTATCCCATTCCCTAGTCTCGTTACAAATTATGCCTAGAGGAAGGCCTCAAGGCAAAACCAAAGGTAGATCATTTGATCAGAGGCCAGAAGACTGCAGATATAGGTTTTATATGGGATGACATGAATCCGGTTAGCCAGATTAGACTTCCTTCTACAATCTCACTACCATGGGCATCAGGGGGCGAACATGTTGATGCCCCTACTTTAGTGGAGCAGGGAGGGATGCCAGCTATAGAGGCCGGCCATACAGATGGAACTCCTAGTACTTCCTCCACACTACCATTGAGCATACCGTGCTAGACCCCCAACTAGTTATATATTTGTCCGGCAGGAGTTCCTCTAGAAAATGGCCAAGAGGCTGACAATGAACAAAAAGAAGGTCAACACAATAATGGAAAATGTCAAGCCATGGGTGAAAGCCGAGATTGATGAGGCTGTGAGGTTGTTGCACGACTGGTTGGATAGTTTCGAGCGCCGTCTTGATGAGTGTCTAGTTGAGTAGACAGATACAGGAAGCCCTAGAGAGGAGTTGGGGGATTTACGGAGCCAAGTAGCTGATTTGTCATTTAGAAAGCTGGGAATATTATCATTCTCAACTATCCGGGAGTTAATGCTGAGCTCGACGAGGAGCTAGATGTGGAGGCGTAATAGGCTCTGACAGTGGCTGATGAAGGAAAAGGAAAGAAAAGGGTCTCAGAGAAGGTTGAAGATAAGTCCTCAAGAAAGAAAAGAGAAATAAAGGAGAAAAAGGAGAAGAAGCGGGCAAGAGTGGATAGTATGCAGACCAATGACAAACATATGTTAGAGCTGCATGAGTGAGCTAGAGCAGCGGGGAGCTCCACCATTGTCTTTAGAGATCTTGAGGGTGAAGGACCCTTTGGGAAATCCATATTCAGCATGAGATACTACTGAGGTTGCTGAGGCGACTGCTACTGTTGAGGGGGTAACCAATCCCCCATTTGATGTTCCATTGAGTGCATCGGCCACTGCTAGTGCCACTGTCGTAGCAGAGGTACCACCTTTGTAGGATGACAAGAGCTCCTAGAGTGCCACAAGAATGTCCCTTTCCCTTGTTCTTACATTTTATGCTTTGGGAAGAAGCATGCTTTTAAAAAAGTGGGTGTACTTGTTATTTTTGGGTGTTTTGTTCGTCTGAGGGTTTTTCTTGTCGTGTTTATTTTCCCTCAGACATTCTATCTAGTAGAACCAACATGTTCAGGTTGTTTTTATTATTTGTGTAATTAGAAGTCTCTTAGGATTATTTTACAACCAATAAATGCACTACTTTTGATGTTTTTGAAAAATGACCCTATCTAAAAACTTTTGATGTTAGTTATGTATGTTGAATGCAAAGTATGACTTCTGTAGATCTTTGTATGACATTTATATTATTAGCATGTGTATTTATAGTTTAGCCATGCATGAAATGGGTAGGTACAATCAATGTAAATTTATACCGTGAGTGAGTGAGGATTTATACTCAGTTAAATATTGCATTAAGGATCTAGAACTTATCCAGTTGGTCTTTACATAGGTTTTAGGATAGTTGGTTAGGAAAGAATCATAGGCCGTTTTTGTCATAGGCCACTTTAGCTTAACTTGCCTTTCAAAATGAAATGATTCCATTGATCCCGTATTTGAGTCTAAAAGTTGACATATTTTCTTTGATTTCCCATTCACCTTGACCAAGTTTAATGAACCTATTTGGCCCTATCCCTCCTTGGACATTGTGAATCTCAACTCAGGTAAAATGCTTAAGGTGAGGGTGGCTGTAGTAGGGGTGCGTAAACAGTGTGAGGGTGGAGAAGGAAAGAGAAAATAAGTCAAGGAAGAGTGAGGTGTGGTGTGAAACAAAAAGAAAAAGAGCTAAAACAGCGAAAATGAAAAGAAAAGAAAATAAACTAAAAGAAAAAGAACTGAAAAATATGAGAAAAACACACTGCATCCACATATTGCATTGAAATGGAAAAAAAGGGAGGACAAAGTTGAAAAATGAAAATGGGGTAAAAAGTGAAAAGTGGAGAAAAGTTATGTAGTGCCAAGGAGGGTTAGTCACTAAAATCCATATTTACCATATCCAGCCCGAAGCCTACATTACAAGCTAAAAAAAGTCCTATAGTGATCCCAGCTTAACTGTCTAAAAAGCCAATTTAGAGAAAATAAGTGTAAGCCTATGGTATCCGAGGTGTAGTATTTGAAACTTCTTTGTGAGGGTGAGAATCTTATTTGTTTAGTCCCAAGTTTCATCTTTTTATATATCTATGAGTATTGGGGACTTCATTTGTGGTGAGGGTACAAGATTTGTGTTGCATTCTACCAATTGTCTGTGTGAATAGCATTAGTGATAGCTCGATTCTCTGCTAATAGTTTGATGCCATATCTTGACCCCTGTATGTCATAGGTTGTAATTAAATGTGTGCATAGCTGACTTGGGTTGAATGAAAAAGGGGTCAATAGCTGTAAATGGTTCATAGTGCACATTTTGTTGTGTTGGATGTGGGCACTCTAAGTTTACTTTCTAGTTAAGCGTAATTTTTTGTTTTGTTTTCTTTGCCGGAGGACAAGAAAAAATCTTAAGTTGAGGGTGGTGATGTGCTGTGGGTTTACAGCACTTTCGATGCTTAAAACTGAGAAAATAAGCATAGACTTAGGTATATGGATGTAATGCACTTTTACTTTGTTTTCAGGGAAGATAGATGTTGTAGTTGAAATGTGCCAAAGAAGGACAAAATGCAGAAAAAGGGCTAAGTACGAACACAGTACGAGCCGTACCATCTTAATTCGAGCCGTACTGAGAATCGTGGAAAAGTTCAGAACATTTGTTTGAGGTAAAGGCAAAGTACGACTTATAGTATGAGTTGTACCATAGTAGTCATAGCAATGTTCAAAAGATGTTGCATAGGACAAGTCTCCAGCTATGGGTAGTTACCATGGATCATGATATCTACCTAAGAACCATACCGAGGAGCCATGGTAAACTTCAGAAGAATTGAAGGATGACAGATCTCAATGTACGACTGGGAGTCATGAGTCATAGGATGCAGGTATGAGTCGTACCAAGCCACATGTGAAAATATTCAGAGGATGCTAGAACTCTTAGGATAAAACCACGACAAGATAGTACGACTCGTAGGTTCATGGTTGCTCGGTGCTTTGGTAGGGGTTAAAAACCGACACGCAAGTGCACGTGGTCAAACAAGTAATAAAGTGGCTAAGTAAGCCAAGTATCGATCCAAGGAGACTCTGGATAAGTAAAATTGCTTAAGTATACTATATTCTAGTTTACTTCTAATTATGTTGACAACAATGTAACCAAAAGTTAAATAATTTTGTTTATAAACTATATACTAAAACTATTAAAAAATATTTACTTGAATTGAAACTATGGATAAGAGCATGCCAAGGTTAAGTACAAGTAATGAATTCGATAGTAATTATAATTCAGTTATTCTTCTCTTCATGTTGATAGCCAAGAACATTAGCCTAGAGATTAAAACTCTCGTATTTAATCTCACTTTAGAATCATAAACCATTAGTCTACATTTCTGTGATCAAATGCAATTTATGACCTAGCAATACAATTCCGGTTCCAAAATTGACTAATACGGCTTTCAAGTATATTTCTATCAGGAAAGCACATCAAAACCCAATTTTCCCAAATCAAGTTAAGAACAATACCCTATTAATTCACAACTTTCCAATTTCTTGCTCTCTCGAGTGAAATTGGACTTTTTAGATGTACGTTAATGTTGGCCACACACTAATTCAGTAAGAACAAGAATTAATAGAACAACATGAAAGAAGAAGATGAAAAACCATATAATTCACAATCAAAATTCAATACACATGTTCAAAACCTTAGCAAGGAAGAGAATTAGCCACTCATTTGTGGATTGATCATCCTCAAATGAGTGTAAATCATACGTACAATTGATTGAAAGAAGAAAGAAAGAGAGAAAAACCCTTAGCTTTTTCGTCCCTCAACTGCTGCTAACCCACGTCCTAGCTCCACCAAGTCTTCCCTTATGAGAAATAAACCTAAGTGTGCTATTTATATTAGTAGGAATCTTTCCCAGATTAACACGCAACGTGTCACGGAGTGCATCGCGGAGCACGGCCTCCGTGACACGCTACAAACGCAGAGGCTCTCTGGAAAATCACCCGAAATCGGCCCAGGCAGCACCTTGCCGGGTTGGCAACGTGTCACGCTGCCTGGGCAGCGCGTTGTAGCCCCATGGTCGTGGAGTCCACCTGCCGTGGCACGTTGCCAACGCGCAGGTGGGCTGTTTTGAGCGGCCTGCCTGCCGTGGCACCTTGTCGACGCGCCGGTGGGCTGTTTTGTGCCTCTTCCTTGCCGACGTTTGCGTGTTAATTCCGTTTCCAAGCTTCTACTTCACCAACTCATGGATTAGTTACTCAAACATCATCAAAACCTACAAAACAAAGGCTAATCATGTTGGTTAGCACATATCTCCACATTATATAAAATTACATGAAAATGTATACAATAACTTAGATAAACAAGACTAATTTAAGTAATAAAGAGTATCTCGGGCATATATTTTTGCCCGTGATCACAACCCCACACTTAAAGCCTTGTTCTTCCTCGAACAACCTTTTACATATCATGCAAATGGAGACTCCTACATAACTAATTTAGCAAGAGAATTCAAGTTACGGCTATAATGATTACGTAGGATACAAGCTAAAAATAGAGCATGCCTGATTTGATCGTTGAAATGAAACACAACCATGTTAAGACTTCTTAACCTCAAGAATCGACTCTCAATTTTTTAGCAAACTCATGCAAATCATCTGATTAAGAAATCCCATATGAAATATATGCTTCTTTCAACATGTGCCCCTCACGGAAAGAGAGTTACCCAATCACACGCAAAAACAATTTTTTACATCACAACATGTGTGGGTACATGAATAGAATTACGCTCACTCTCACAAAGAATTCACTTGCATTATGTAATGACCCATAAGCTTGCCCTTAGTGTTTTATTCCACTAATATAAGGATGTGTGAATGTAAGATCAAGTAGGACTTTTTAGGTTGTAATGTAACTCAGGTGCGGGTAGGTACTATTATGATCAGTAATAGTGACTATCTTTCCTAAGCGCTTTTAATACATCACGCCTTCATTACAAACTTCCCTTCCCTCACTTCACCTTTTTTCTCCTTTTAGTTTTCTTTTTCCTCTTTTGTTCCCCCATTTCTTTCGACACTTTTAGCTTATTAGTAAGGAGTACTTAAGCAATATGTTTCATTCATTCCTTTTCTTACTCCCTACTAATAACCAACCATTTTCACACAAATGCACCTTTTTCCTTTTCTCAACTATTTACAACTTGCTATTTTTCCTTCTTTTCCATTCTTCTCACTCCTTTACCCTTTCGGATTTTTCCTTTAAGCACTTCGGAGTTTTGGTTCAATTTCAAGGCTAATGAAAGAAAAAGGATTAAGCTTATGTTGCAGCTGTCAAAGAATAGGCTCAAGGCTCAATGGGGTTAACTAGGATTAATTTTTCAAGGTAGGTATAATGAGGGATAAAAAGTTGGTTCATTCAAAGAAATGCCTAAATCATCTCCTACAATTCACATCCTTCATTTCATTTTATAAACACACCAGGCAAGTTCTAGACAATCCACAATAGCACGGAATACTCAAAAACCTTACACTCATGGCACATGCTCAAATCAAGACACAATCAGTAGACTCTTACTCAGCTAATCACAAGAATTCAGAATTAAGCTTCCATCATATTGAGTCAAATTCAAGAGCCTAAGTGTCTCAAACAAAGTTATACACTTGCATGCTTCACACTGAACATACTTGCATCTTACAAACATTTATAGCACATAACAAGAACATCCAACACCAATTAGTTATGGTTTCAAAACCCAAAACCTATCGACTAATTTTCCTCAAGATGGTCGTCATCCATCCATCGTCGGAAACAGTCCCTAACTATGACTAAAAACTTTATATACAGACCCAGGAAAGAAAGAAAAAAGAAAAGAAAAGAAAAAATTTATTCTTTGGTTCAAATACCCCCCGTCGGAAAAGAATCGAAAAGAAAAACCAACGGGTGATGAAGTCATGCTTAATTCACAAAAAAATTTCAAATTTCTCAAATTTTCAAATTTCTCACCAACTTTTGTACAAGCATTACATTCACCAAAAATCATTAAGCACAAAAATTTTGAAATTTCCTAGAAATTTCCCTCACCCCACACTTAAATCATGCTATGTCCGCATAGCATCAAACTAAAGGTTACAAAGGGTGAGAAATACTCCCTGAGGCCTTTAGGCCTAGCTGACAACATGGTTTTCTTCAACTATGGACAAGTGGGTGTTCGACCCCACACTTTTTCTTTTCCATGCTTGTTAGCTTCCTCCTCCACGGGTACTCAGACTTCCCCTCCATCTGTGCTTAACTTTCCACCAAAACAACACAAGATGAAAAATAAATAAAATAAACATAAATGCAAGAAATTAAAATGGTACCCATGGTACCCTTGGGTTTCCTCCCAAGCAGCGCCTAATTTTACGTCGCGGCACGACGTACCAAGTTTCACCACTTTTTCCTCCACCTTGAGGATATGAATCTCACCCCTAATTTCTTCTCTAATTTCCTCTTATGCTCCAGGGGTGGTGGTGAAAAATTGTAAGGACCAAACAGTAGATGTTGCCTTTTGCACTTCTTGGCCCTTATGTAAGCGAAGTCATTTTGTCTCTCTGAGTTAGCAAATTTCAGAATATATGAGGCTTGGTCCTCCTCTAGACATTTCTCTATAAACTTGGAAGACTCTATTTCTATGTTGTCAACCAAACTTAATGTCGAAAAATGCGTAGAGTATGGTCCAATACACCTCAACTCTGAAATTGCTTTGTGCTTGACTTCCTTACTTGTGTACACCTTTTCAACATCGACATCTATTTCTCCATTAGGGTCAAATGGGAGATATTCTTTTTCTTCTTCCATGAATGGAATTTCTATAGGTATGAGCCGATCACGGAGACACTCAAGAGATTCTAATTGTGGGGCTTCATCCAAAAATTCACCCTTGTATTCCTCTTGTAGTTCCTCTTGAATATCGGCTAAAACTGTCACCTGCAAATTATCACAAGCTTCAGCCTCAGCACACATCTCTGTGAGTTTGACGCTCATCCTGCTTACAGCCTCTGCATTCTCCTTTTGCTGAATTATCAATTCTGCCACCGACTCCTTCATTGCTTCTGATTGCTCCAGGAGTTGTTTCATCATGTCCTCTATTTGAACTTGGCGTCCCAAGTCCTCATTTTCAACATGCCTATATTCAGCAAAAACAACAAAAGGATCATAGTAGGGGCTTGGGGGAGGGGAATATGCCTTTGGACAATCACCCCAATGGCCATATTGACACCCACATATATTGCACGTGTTACAGTTTTGCCACAAGTGCGGTCCTCTGCAATTCATGCAAGATTCGCCGAAATATGCGTATCCACCATTTATATTCCAAGATGTCATGTCAATGAGAGTATCCGAGAGAGAGAAAAATTAAAATGAATAGAGAATTAAAACAAATACTAAGACCAAGTTGTCAACACTTAAGAAAATAAAACAAAAATATAGTAAATTTACACTTAACACAATTTCACAAATCGCCTAGCCTCCCCGGCAACGGCGCCAAAAACTTGCTCGGTGCTTTGGTAGGGGTTAAAAACCGACACGCAAGTGCACGTGGTCAAACAAGTAATAAAGTGGCTAAGTAAGCCAAGTATCGATCCAAGGAGACTCTGGATAAGTAAAATTGCTTAAGTATACTATATTCTAGTTTACTTCTAATTATGTTGACAACAATGTAACCAAAAGTTAAATAATTTTGTTTATAAACTATATACTAAAACTATTAACAAATATTTACTTGAATTGAAACTATGGATAAGAGCATGCCAAGGTTAAGAACAAGTAATGAATTCGATAGTAATCATAATTCGGTTATTCTTCTCTTCATGTTGATAGCCAAGAACATTAGCCTAGAGATTAAAACTCTCGTATTTAATCTCACTTTAGAATCATAAACCATTAGTCTACATTTCTGTGATCAAATGCAATTTATGACCTAGCAATACAATTCCGGTTCCTAAATTGACTAATACGGCTTCCAAGTATATTTCTATCAGGAAAGCACATCAAAACCCAATTTTCCCAAATCAAGTTAAGAACAATACCCTATTAATTCACAACTTTCCAATTTCTTGCTCTCTCGAGTGAAATTGGACTTTTTAGATGTACATTAATGTTGGCCACACACTAATGCAGTAAGAACAAGAATTAATAGAACAACATGAAAGAAGAAGATGAAAAACCATATAATTCACAATCAAAATTCAATACACATGTTCAAAACCTTAGCAAGGAAGAGAATTAGCCACTCATTTGTGGATTGATCATCCTCAAATGAGTGTAAATCATACGTACAATTGATTGAAAGAAGAAAGAAAGAGAGAAAAACCCTTAACTTTTTCGTCCCTCAACTGCTGCTAACCCACGTCCTAGCTCCACCAAGTCTTCCCTTATGAGAAATAAACCTAAGTGTGCTATTTATATTAGTAGGAATCTTTCCCGGATTAACAAGCAACGTGTCACGGAGTGCATCGCGGAGCACGGCCTCCGTGACACGCTACGAACGCGGAGGCTCTCTGGAAAATCACCCGAAATCTGCCCAGGCAGCACCTTGCCGCGTTGGCAACGTGTCACGCTGCCTGGGCAGCGCGTTGTAGCCCCATGGTCGCGGAGTCCACCTGCCGTGGCACATTGCCAACGCGCAGGTGGGCTGTTTTGAGCGGCCTGCCTGCCGTGGCACCTTGTCGACGCGCCGGTGGGCTGTTTTGTGCCTCTTCCTTGCCGACGTTCGCGTGTTAATTCCGTTTCCAAGCTTCTACTTCACCAACTCATGGATTAGTTACTCAAACATCATCAAAACCTACAAAACAAAGGTTAATCATGTTGGTTAGAACATATCTCCACATTATATAAAATTACATGAAAATGTATACAATAACTTAGATAAACAAGACTAATTTAAGTAATAAAGAGTATCTCGGGCATATATTTTTGCCCGTGATCAATGGTACGAGTCATACCAGCTTCCAACACTTAGAAAAATAGATGTTTCCAAGCATTGTACCAATGAAGGTACGACCCATATAATCCTGTTACGGGTCGTAGGTGAAGTCGACGATAGTTTAGCACTTTTTCCTGTTTACTTAGGAAAGGGTTCAGAAGTCATAGAAGTTAGAGAGAGTCAAATGTGGAGAAAACTAATTGTTTTAATTTTCTATTCAAATTTTAGGGAGACTTTCTTGAATTGATTTTCTCATTGTTCTTGAATTGTCCTTCCTTAATTCTTGCAATAACGAAGTGAGTTTTCTTACAATCATCTTTGTATGTTCTAAATTATGTGTTTGTCTATGAATGTTTATAATTATCCTACAACCATGAGAGGCGAAAACCTTCACAACTAGGATTGTGGGAACCATGGTGAATTAACAAATTAAAGTTGCACAAAGTGATTCTAAACTAAACGCTTGTATTGTATTCTCTTCATCTTTAATGTTTCTTAACAAAGTGAAACGATAGGACTTGCCCGAATTCTTTAATAGCTTGAATCTAGAGAAGTAGAGATTTGGAAATTACAACAAATCCTTGATCTTTATGGGTCATTGTATGACTTGAGCTGCGGTCATAGATAGTTAATTTGGAACAAATTGATAACAGTTGAATTGAAATCTCTCATGAGACCTAATCCGGTGATTGAGTATAGTCATCCAATCGGGACGAACTAGTCGTTTTGGTGAACCCTAGTTATAAGTTCTACAAGTAAGAATTAGTATAGATCATAAATGTAAATCCAAAGTAGTTTTGATCCATGGGGAACATTTTACCTAGTTATTCGCATAAACTTGATAAACAACAATTAATTCTCAGCATTGTTACATCTCTATTCTTACAAAATGCCCCTTTAGGAGATAACAAACTTAGAATCTTAAATATGAGCATTATTCTATTTCTTGACCTTATTCCCTGTGGGATCGATCCCAAACTTTGTGTGTTATATGTTGACAACATCTGCGTAATACTTTTTTAGGAGTGTGATTTGAGCATTATCATTCATCCAGTAACAGCGATCGCCACAAACTCATGTACACAATTTACAACTAACAAGAATAGTTTCAACATAAGAATATAACAATCTAAAAATACAACCACACCAATATAATCATGCCTAGGCAGAAAGAACATCATAGACTTGCAGGCCTTTGAAATCACAAGTATGGCATTGCAAAAAATAATCACAGACTTGTAGGTCTTCACCAACCATGAATGAACCTATCCCAAAATCATCATGGACTTGTTGGTTGTCATAGAGCTTTTAATGGCTTCTCATAAGTCATGGTAGCATAACAACACAAAAAGTTTATAGAACCTACAAAATCTACAAACATAGGAGGCCTACAAGTATCTCCAAAACATTACACTGGAATCAACAATTATAACTTGATTTCATGACATAATTTGGCTCGCCGACGTACTCCTTGAGCACATAAGTCTAGGCTCCTGCCGAGCTATCCAACTAACTTAATTTCAATAACAAAATAGCATCCCAAAAGAATGAATAAAATTTAAGATTATACGACCCCAAAACAACTATCTATATACCCAACAAATAGAAAAAAACTCAACGAAATCAAGCCAACAAAAAAGAGATTCAAAAAGACTAACGTACCTCTACGGTGCTGACCGAAAAGAAGCCAAACCCAAGCTCCCAACACCAATAAAACACTGTCTAGGAGTAGTATTTAAAAGATCCAACAATATTCTATATAAACCTAATAAGAAGGAAACACAACTTGACTTAAACAATGAAATTTCTACGCATTTAACGATAGAAACTTTGAATTAACAACCTACTGGAATCTACAAACTTATAGTTGAATTATCTAACTAGAAATCAAGGGAATAAGGAGCTTACCAAGCTAAGACAAATCAAACAACCACCAATACTTCTTGAAACACAACCAAGCACGATCTAGATGGAAAATCTGACTTTCTTACCTTAGATTCACGTTGGATTATATTTTCTAGACCTAAAATCACCTAGAAATAATTGGGAAAAGTATAGTGAGAGTTTATATTGATGGAAATTTCTAGAACAATGTTTTAGATATGACTAACGAACTTTCCCATTGCTATACGTATAATCTACCACCCATCATCACCACAATGTGTCCGGTCATGTAGCCCACATCATGGCAGGACATTGCCTTTGGTCATTTTCAGTTTGCCTATACTCTCATCCCTCATATGTAATCTCAACCCTCCTTCTTCCCTCGACATACAATACGTAGCAATAAAACTAGACTCATATGTCTAAAACTTATTCACTAAGGCGATCTAAATATACAAGGTGTTATATCTTTTCCCCTTTAGAAATATTTCTCCTTGACTGTGGATGATGTGCATGATCACAGCTAATGCTCACTGGATCATAGAATTTGCAGGTCTAACACAAAAAGACCAAGTCCGTGATTATTTTTGGCAAGGTCATACTTATGATTTCAAAGGCCTGCAAGTATGGGATGATCTTTTCACCAAGGCCGTGATTATATTGGTAAGGTTGTATTGTTAAATTATTATATTGTTATGTTGAAACTATTTTGGGTAGCTATAAAATCTGTATAATTTGGTTGCAACCATTATTATTGGATAATCTGGATAGACCTAGGTATTGGTTTGTATGTATCATTCTAATTTAGGATTTGATTATCATGTTGTCACCTTCTTAGTTATTCTCTTATTGTTCTATTATTTCATACATCTATACTCTTCCTATTCTATTCACCTTACATACTCGATATATTTTCATACCGATGCTCTAATTGGGGTGCTTCATCCATGCCTGCAGGTGTTGACCATTAGGTAGATAGAGACCCTCGTTGCTGAGCAGCGTATCTAATTATCGGTAAGTTCTAGCTTATTTGGAGTTACCTATTTTAGAGATCTCTTGATTTGTGTACATATTGGGTATGTCAGATCCTTGTCTCGATCAATTATCAACTTGACTAAATTCGTAGAGGCTCGTAAACTTGTCCTATTAGGACGTTTTTGGTTGTAACGCTTATTGGCTCTTTTGTGCATAAATATTTGAGTATGTGCATCCTTATCGACCATTTAAACCTATTGTACTGATCTGTGAACCATTTTATCTTTATTTCTATTATGGTAATTGTTTATTTTATGTTTGTGGCACAGAGCTTCGTCAGTTATGACTAGATATCTACGAACTATGGCAAGGCTTAGTCGGTCAGGTGTGCATCGGGTGCTGTTCATTCCTCCCTGGGTTTAGGGTGTGACAAACTTAATATCAGAACAGGTTATGTCCTAGAGCGTTATTAGTCATGTCTAGTAGAGTCTTGTTTATGTGTGTATTGCACAACATACTTATAAATAGGAGACTATATGATATCTAAGATTGTTATTTTTTCTGACCAAAATTGGGCGATAGGTCTGGAGTTATAGATTTGGGGTCTATCCTCAAGTTTGATAAATTGTGCAGAGGATGCCTATAACACATAGGACATTAACTGGTGGCTTGATATGGTTGTAGGTGAAAGTATTATCAGGGTACAACACATCAAGATATACCTTTCTAAGGCCCAGGTGAGACCACTACCCTACCTCAGGTACCTGTACCCAGCTAGGGATGTCGAAGGACTGAGAGTGTTTTGAGGGCTATAAAACCTCCAAAACCACCTACAACAAGGTATGAACCAGGAATTGAAGGTTATGGTACAATTATTGGCCAGGATCTTATCTAGTCATGAAGGAGTTGGAACACCATAGGGAGCTAAGTTTACTGAGAGGTTAGAGAGCTCCAAGACTTGGGAGTTTATAGCATTGAACTCTCTAGAGTTCTCTCAGATGAGTGTGGACGAGGACCCCCCAAATTTTATCGATCAACTATATCATTATGTATGCTACTTCAGTGGAGGCTACAAAGTTGGCGGTGTTTAGGTTACGGGGGATAGTAGTATTTGGTACGAGAGTTAGGAGTGGTCTAGAAGATGAGATGCACATCGAAACAGATAGGAATGACTATGTCAATGCTATTTTAGATCAGTATGTACCTCTAGAGATCTGTAACGACTCTCTGTATCGTTATTAAATTTTATGCGACACGAATGTAGGAATTAAATTTTTTTCTAAAGATGAAAATTTATTTTCAAAATAACAATTCTAAATGGTGGGAAAAAATCAAGATAAATTTTTTAAAAAAAGTGGGCCAAGAAGGCGAACCGCTATAGTGAATAGGGCCTCGCTATGGAGAGCTCGCTGTAGCGAATGTAGAGACTGCTACAGCCGATGAGAATCCAAAATATTTTGTTTCAGTTTATTTTAAGACTCAGTTCCTAATCTAAAAAGAATTCATTATTGAAAATGCCCCAGGATAAAATTCTGGACATTCTAACCAAGAAAGAAAAGGTGAGCTCTCAAAGAACAAGACTCCACCTTCCTTTTGTTGATCCCTCATCAATAATACTGAATTAGGAGTGAGAAACTAAATTCCACCAATCTCATGGTAGTAGCTTGGCGCCCAGGTAGTCTATGGTTTACTTGATTTTCGAATTTGATTAGTGAAAAATGTATGCACATAAATTTGACGGCTAAATATAAATATGCAAGACCATAATTCTAATGTGTTTGATACAAGTAGAACATATTACTATTGGGGGAATGGGTGAAGCTTGAATAACTTATACTAAGGTTTGAAAAAGCACTGTGGTGGTAAGACTTAATTATGCTCCACATTAATAATGTATATTCTTGGTAGTAATTATGCTCTTGTGGTCTTATATGAAAGAATCCAATAGTAATGATATAATTTTCTTTAATAATGGGATTCGAAGGGAATCAAGTAGTAATGGGTTGGCAACGAATCTTCACTAAATACTTATGAATTATGAGCCGAATTTTTGGTTAGAATAATTGGGGTATAGGTTTTGTGAGGTATGAGGTTGAATGTTATATTCAAATTACTAAATCCTTATATGACCATGCTTGTATGATTTAACTGTTAAACTATTGAAATCATGTCAGTAGATATATAGGTATATCTATATTATGTAATTGAGATTGTGACTCGATAATGTTACATGGATGAGGTATGGACTGCTAAGTCTATGAACATAAATCATGATTTTAATGTGCACTGGTGGGAATAAATGAGTACTTAAAATCATAATTTTGTGCGACAACTTAAGTAAAGAGTCACGCTAATATGTTTTGATGATGAGTGAATAATACCTCATTATTCTGATATGAGAGACTCGTGTCTGAGGTGAGCATCCAGGTGAGTAATTTCGATTTGAGAGGCTCTTGTCCAAAGTTAGCATCTGAGCTAGTGGTTGTGATATAAGATGCTTGTGCCGCATGTGAGGATCTGGGTAAGCCATTATGATATGAATGGCTCGTATTCGAGTAGAGCATCCGGATAAGCAGATTAGTGGGAGCAAGTAGCATATTGGTATGGTACATAGATTTCTAGAGTCCCCTGCAAGTCATGAATGGATGGGCAAACATAAGACCCTCTACCATGTGTGGACAAATGAGTGACAGAAGTATGATCAACTTTGGTACAAAGTGAGACTTGCGAGATACACAGCCTATATGGTTGTACCTCAATGTTGACATAATTCCATTGATAGGTTTGAATTTCCTGATGGTTGCAAAATACTTGTGATGTTTTTGATGTCTTGTTTAAAAGACTTAAACTTATTATATTGGGTTTACATGAACTGTTGTGATTTAATTATATGAGTACTATCTATTATTAATTCAAAGAAATTCTATGCATGTGTTACTAAACCTTACTGCTGGGTTAGTCCTAACTGTGGGGATAGTCCTGTCAAAAATGGATAGCGTTAAGATACTTGCAATGAGTCAATGGTTAAATGGTTGAGAACTGTTGAATGGTTATGTATAACGATAATAATGCTAGTTGGGTAGTAACAGTGTTTGACTTTTGGAAATTATTTGAATAACAGTATATGATAGAAATAAATTATTGTAACTAAAATAGACACATGTAATTACGATGGTGTAGGTAATTACTGTGGTGTTGGTACAAATTGGGAATGTGTTTGTAACACCCCCAAAGTTTCCTATGCATAGATTCGAGAAGATGAATATGTTCAGTAGAGGAGTCTATAATTTTCTCTCAGTATGACTGATGGTACAAGTTGTAGTAAGATGGTACGAGCTGTAGGAAGACTTGTGGTTTAGTTCAGAGGCTCATTCCCCAGACCATGAGTCCATACCATGAGTCATGGTTTGGTGGTATGACTCATGGTTATGGAGTCGTAGTATGCTACAGGTGTTGGTCCTATGAGTGATTTTATGACTCATAGTTGGAATTATGAGTCATGGTAGGAGTGGTGGAAATAATCAAAGAGTTGGAGAAAAATGGGCTAGCTAGTTACGGGAGGAATCCACGAGTCGTAGGTTGATAATACGACTTATGGTACGGGTCTTATGACTGGTAGTGGGTTATTTTTTAGGAAAATCATTAAGGGTATTTTTAAAATTTCTAAGCTCCTAAATTTCTAATGACGTCTTTAAAGCCCTGAAAAGAGTGTTTTAAGAGGGTATAGCCTATTCTAAGTCATTAGACTCCCATGTATGCAAGTTATTGAGATCCCTCTTCAAGATCAAGCTAGAATTCTCTCAATTCCTTCCCCCCATTCTCTTGGGCTTTCAAGTATAGCTTGATGATCAATTTACCCAGGTATGTAAGGCTATGAATGATAGTTTCCTTCCACCCTCATGCCCTAATTTCTTCTCAAGTTCATGAATTCAAGTTTTAAATCAAGTGTATGGGTTGATAGGGTTTTAACCTAATTTTATGAAATTCTCTTTAATTTGTCTATGGATCCAATCCCCTCATATTCCAAAGTATGTTTTGAAGTCTAATGGGTACATTTTATCACAAATTGATTATAAATTCAAGATTTCCAGTTATTAGAAACTATGCTCCATTATGCAAGTTTTATGAAAAGTCAAGCTTATGATTCATGATTTCAAGTATGATGAGATATCTAGCATGAATGAATGTTTATGAATTTCCCATATATGAATCCATGGTTTTTAACTTATGAATTCTATTTCAAGTATGCATGATTTTATGATTTGGGCAAGCCCACAAAAGTTAAGTATGTTTTTATGATTTAGCCAAGGCTAATAAGATCAGCTTATAATATGTTTTAGAGTCAAGACTCCTAATGCAGCTTATAATATATTTGTAGTCAAGACTCCCCATGTTCACAATTTCAGGCTATGTATAGATTGTGATTTCAGCTTCATTGAGAAACGATGTGAGTATTATGCATGTAATAATGATTTCAGCTTTAGTGAAAAATGATGTGATCCCTATGCATGTTTTTGGGAGTAGTGTCTAGCACCAAGAAGGCTTGGGGTCTAATGTTCCCTGGTCTCAGAAATACGTGCCAACATAGGTATATGTTACATGTTTGGGATCTCTCAAAGGAGTTTTCCCCTGCCCCTAGAGTGGCCTTAGCTTGATATAAATATCTTGGATAACATCCTTAGCCCTGGCAAGGTTTTGGATGGCTATGCCCACTTGAATGTGATAGTTGGGGCATCACGTAAGCTCTATCCTAATGGTGTCGGTTATGATGAGTCTCCCATTATTCCTCATGATTTTAGTTACTCATGTTCATGACTTAAGATATTATATTTTATAGCAGATTTGACCCAATGATCAGTTTATGATTTTTTACTTACTATTTCAGCTATGACAAGTCATATGATTTCTATTTTCTAAATCTTAGGTTAGTATGTTCAGTTATGATAACCAGCCTATGATTATGTATGTTTTAGATGTAGTTTTCAGCGTGCAGTCCGTACTCTCATGATCTAATTGATTTATATTTATATGCATGATTTTTGTTAATATTTACTAAGCATATTTTTACTTACCTTGCTACTCAGCACATTCAAAGTACTGATCACATACTCTATACTATATCATTTTATGATATAGGTTCAGGTGATCTAGCTTAGTCATGCCATTAGATCGCTTCCCTATCAGTCCAGTTAACCCTATTGGGTGAGTCCTCATCTCCGGGGGACATTCATTTAGTTATGTTAATTATGTCATCTTTATTTTAGACTTAGAGATAGCTGAGGCCTTGTCCCAACATTTCATCAGACAGTAGAGGCTTTTCAGACATAGACTAGTATATTTAGCTTGGGGTTCAGTGTTGTGATGTTATCATTTTATGTTATTCATAATTTCGCTTCTTCATGTCTAAGTTATCAGTTTCTGTTTAAATTTTTGCTCTTGAGTTGCTATGTATAATCCATGGGTCGACTTTGAGCCATTCTTGGTTATAGGTCCCTTGCCTCGATTTAGGGCCTCAGCTCGGGTCGTAACAAACTAGGGATCAGAGAAAAGGTTTAGAGCGTCCTAAGGTGTCTGAAAGCCGCATTAAGTAGAGTTTTTTTTATGGGTGTGAAGCACACCACACTTATGAGGAAAAGGCTACAAGATGTTTTAGGAAAATTTACCTTATTTCATGATCTATCTCATGCGATGAAGTATCTATCTATTCCTCTAACTTGTGCTATACATGTTTGCATAAATATTCCTCCGCACTGAGTGAATGGTAGAAGAAATGGCAACTGAAATGGCTATGACAATGGCAATTGATATGGGCATCAGCAAACCCTACCAGCACCAGCGGATCCTCTGCTCGAGCAAGTCCCTTATGCCAAGTTTAGATGTTGGCACAATCCATGACCGCTCAATTCAACCAGCAGACAGTGGCCCATGTTCCCCAAAATAGGAAAGCAACAATGACGCGAGTCTGAGACTTTATCAGGATGAACCCAGCTGAGTTTCTGGGGTCAAAAGTGGATGAAGACCCGCATGAGTTCCTTGAGGAGGTGCAGAACATCACCTAGATTATGAGGGTGATGGGAGAGGAGCATGTTGATTTAGCCTCCTATCAGCTGAAGGGGGTTTCTTACATATGGTTTTGCTGGTGGAAGGATAGTAGGGGAGTTGGAGTAGTCTCCGTGAGTTGGGATGAGTTTGTGACTGCTTTCTTAGATAGGTTCTTCTCTAGAGAGTTGAGGGAGGCAAAGGCAATAGAGTTTGTCAATTTAAAGCAGAACCATAGAAGAATTCAAGAGTATGCCTTGGAGTTTACCTGATTGTCCAAGTATGCACCGAAAATGGTCGCAGCTCTTAGGACTCATGTGAGCAGCTTTGTGAATGGAGTAGTAGATTCATTGATCAAGGAGTGCAGGACCACCATGTTAATCAATGACATAGATTTCTCGCGATTGGTCATATGCACCCAACAAATAGAGGTAGAGTAGATGAAAGAGAAGGATAGAGAGGCCAAGAGGGACAGGAAGGGAGTTATGGACAGTTCCAGTAGAGGTCCGGTGGTGGACATCACCCTCAGTCCAACCATCGATCTTCAACCCTAGATCCATTATCAGCTAGTGTTCCATCCCGGCCTAGGGATGATTAGAAGGGTAGAACATCAGGCTCTAGAGGTCAAAGGAGCATGTTAAGAGAGCCCAACATTCCAGCTTGTGGGAGATATGGTAGGAGGTACATCATAGAGTGCTTAGTGGGTTCAGGTGCATGCTTCGGGTGCCAGAAGCCCGGACACATTCTCAGAGATTGCCCTTCAGCCAGACAGGGCCATAGTAGAGGCTGTGATCCAGCCACTAGTTCAGCAACTTCACTAGCATGTTTAGCTCAACAGGGTGTATCTGCCAGTGCAGGTGGTGGCCAGTGTCAAAATATATTTTATGCACTATCATCTCATCAGGAGCATAAGGTCTTTCCCGATGTGGTCACTGGTATATTACAAGTATTTCATCTTGATGTGTACGCATTTTTAGATCTAGCGACTACCTTATCTTTTGTAACTCCTTATGTTGGTGTTAGTTTCAGAGTCAGTCTCAAAATCCTATTAGAACCCTTATTAGTGTCTACTCCAGTCAGTGACTAAGTTATAACTTAATTGGTATGCAGAAATTTCCCTATCACAGTCCTTTAGAAAGTTACCTCATCCTACCTAGTGGAGTTAGATATGACTGATTTTGATGTTATTTTTTGTATGGATTGGTTACATGCATGTTATGCCTCAGTCAGTTGTAGAACCCGTATGGTAGAGTTCCAAATTTCGGGTGAGCCAGTCCTAGAATTGAAAGGTAGTTCAGCTGTGCCTGTAAGTTATTTTGTGTCCTATCCCAGGCCAGGAAAATAATTTCCAAGGGCTGTGTGTACCATCTATTTCGATTTAAGGATGCTACGTTTAAGACCCCGACTCTTCAGTTAGTTCCTATAGTATGTGAGTATCCATTGGTGTTTCCAGATGATCTACTAGGAGTCCCTCCCAAGCAGAAGATTGGCTTTGGTATTGACCTTCTCCCTAATACACAGTCTATATCCATTCCTCCTTATAGAATGGATTCAGCCGAGCTAAAGGAGCTGAGAAAGCAGTTGAAAGATCTCCTGGATAAGGGTTTCATCAGGCCTAGTAAATCCCTATGGACATAATTTTCAGCATGCAATCCTTACTCTCACGATATAATTGATTTATATTTACATGAATGATTTCATTTAACATTTACTAAGAATGTTTTTATTTACCTTGCATACTCTGTACATTCACAATATTGACCGCATACTCAATGCTATATTGTTTCATGATATAGGTTCAGGTGATCCAGCTCAGTCACGCCGTTAGCTCGATTCTCTCTAAGTCAAGTTAGCTTTGTTGGGTGAGTCCTCATATTCTAGGGACATTCATTTAGTTATGTTGATTATGTCAGCTCTTTTTCACACTTAGAGATAGCTGGGGACTTGTCCCAGCATCTCATCAGATAGTAGAGGCTTTTTAGAAATTGACTAGTATGTTCAACTTGGGGTTCAGTGTTGTGATGTTATCATTTGGTATATGCTTTATGTTATTCAGACTTCCTCTTATTCATGTCTAAGTTATCAGTTTCCCTTTTAATTTATGCTCTTGAGTTGGTATGTACACACCATGGGTCGACTTCGATCCATTCGTGGTTCTAGGTCTCGTGTCTCAGTCTGAGGTCCCAACTCGGGTCGTGACAGTGTTGGGATGTATTAATGAAATAATCGTGTTGAAATGGAAGAGTGCCCAAATTTCACTGAGCTATTGGCTGATGCAGTATCGCTGTAGCGTGGCACCCCAAATGTCCCTAAGATCAGATCTTATACATAAAGTAGAAAACCAGCAGAAAAATATGATGTTTTCTCAAAACGACTTACACCACGAGTCGTGGTGTGAGGCCACAAGTCATATGAGGAATCGTGGTGAGTATTCTAGAGGATATACTAAGTTCACAGTCACCATGACTCAGACGATGAGCCATGGTCTATCGCGTTCTGAGTTGTCTAGCAAAAGTCCTGCAACTTTACATTTTTCCTCCTAGGGACCACAGGTACAAGCCACAAACAATATTGTCAAAGGACGAATAGTCCTGAAAGCCCATGGTATGATGTTTCTGAAACTATTTTAGAGGACCCAGAGACCATGAGTTTAGACCATGAGTCCTGACATGATAGGACGACTTATGGCATGACCCGTTGGGACTGGACGATAGAATTTCAGTATATTTTCTAGGGGTAGTTTTGTAACTTCCTACACTTTTATCTCTTAAACTAGGTCATTTTGGGTTCTGTTTGAGGGAGAATAAAGGGTTTAAATAGACTAACCTCTCACCCTTTCCCATAATATCGAATACTCAGAGAAAGAATTGCTCTCAAACTCTAAAGAAAGCTAGGGTTCTTCATCTTTAGCTCTTGGGTTCTCAAGCAATAAGCAGAAATTTGTCATTCCAGTTACGTGGGTTCATCAACAAAGGTTTTCTTTCACCCTTATGACCCAAAACTCAAGCTTTAAACTATGTTTTCAGAATGAGTATATGAATTCATGATTATTAGGGCTAGAATCTCTTATATTATGTTTTCTCTGGTGATTCTTATATGAATACTACAGGTATGCATGACTTACAAAGTAGAAAAATATCTTGTAGCCCTAGTTATCGAATTTATTATGATTTCCTCATCTTAAACATGTTTTTAGAATAATCT
Organism: Datura wrightii; assembly: GCA_035772735.1. NCBI lineage: Eukaryota > Viridiplantae > Streptophyta > Magnoliopsida > Solanales > Solanaceae > Datura > Datura wrightii. The sequence continues at coordinate 47,374,845 of JASDFA010000016.1, read as the reverse complement.
ATGATATTATAAGCTTATGCTTCAGAATTAGTACAACTTGCATGACTAGTTCAGTACCTCAAACATTTATGAAAAATGGCACGATTTTGTACTAGTCTATGCAAAACTTTTCAGACCTAATCTATACTTATGAGAATATATATTGTTTTGGGAGTAGTATTTGACATCGAGTGGATACGGTTTCAGATAATCCAAGTTCCAAAATTACGTGCCATCATAGGATAAAGGGTCCTCGCTAGTTGAGAGTGTCTTCCTTGCCCAAATGGGCTCATAAGTGAATTTACATCAGTCATGGTTTATACCCTTGGCAAGGTATGAATACCCTCCCAGCCAAGGTTACTGGTTGGGCTCCATGATGCGCATTTGAAGCATGTTGGTTATTAGAATCTCCCACATAAATACTTTTGTAGAAATTGTACATCGCCCATAGTTTTAGTATTTAAACATACTTTATAATTTATAGACATGTACAACTTCATATGCATGTTTTAAATCTTGGGTCATTGTATGTCAACATATGTTTTCCCAGACATGTTATTTACTAAGCCTGATTTCAGTTTTTAGCATGACTTCTTATTTTACTTATCTCACATACTCAGTAAATTCAAAGTACTCATCGCATACTTTTTGTGCTATGCCATTTTATGATATAGGCTCAGGTTCTTAGACTCAGCCCTGCAGTTAGACACGTCCTTGTAGCCGAGTAGCTAATTTTGTTGGTGAATCCTCATCATCTGAGGACAAGAGTTTAGTTACTTTCTTTATTTCATCATTTCTGTTTTTAGTATTTATAGATATTTGGGATCTATCCCTTTAGCTCATTAGTCTTACAGACTTTCAGACATAGAAAGATATTCAACTTGATCAGTTTTCAGATATGTTTTCATTTTATAGACATTTATGTATGATTTCAAACTATCTCAGTTATATGATTATATTTTTACTTTATCTTCCACTCAGTTATTTTAACTCATGTCATGTTAATACCATGGGTTAGCTTGGGGCCACTTGTGGTCCTAAGTTCCATGTTGCTTTCGGGGTCTAGACTCGGGTGGTAACATTCAGTGAGATTGCCATAGCAGCCGAAGGGCCGCTGCAATGGTGGTTGACTAGATTGTATGTCTAGGGCTTATAGCTAGGAACTTGTTAAATATAGCAGGATATTATTGGCCTATTCATAATTTATTAAATAAATATGTGGAATATGGCATAAGTGTGAAATATAATTAATTATCAAATGTTGTTGATTTTATATTGTGTTGCGTAAATTAATCTTCATCAACCCGATGATTTCTACCAGTATGTGTGGTGTACTGATACTGCTCTTTCTATACCTTTTTGTGGTGTACTTTGTGGAAGATTATTGAAGTTTCATGATCGATGTGGTGGTCTCAGCATCAACTTCTACATTTTCTTCCCCAAGTGAAGCTATGTCTTTTTCCTTATTTGTCCTTACTCTGATTAGAGCTCTTGTACGTATCTAGACTAGATCCTTGGGGAAAATGTTGTTTGGGTTTTTTAATGTAAAAGTGGTGTTTCAGTTAATTGGTAATGTTTTATTATAAAGATAAATCTATTGAGAAAATTGTATTTTTAATGGGGTCTCCTAGACGACTAGAGTCCAGTAGGTGCCCGCATGATCCGTTAGATAGGGTCATGACAAGGTCTGAGGCAGTTCTTGTCCTTATAGCAGGGCAGCAGAGTATGTGAGAGTATGACCTCCAGTTCAATTTTCTAGCTCAATATTCTACTCCGTATGTTAGTACTATACAAGCTAAAATACATTGATACATGAATGGATTGTTGCCAAAGTATGTACAACATTGTAGAGTTTCCTTTATGTAGGAAGGCATAAATATATCTCATATACAAGAATTGTCTTAGAGTTACAGGAGCACATGCAGCAGCAGTCAAATGGGGAGCGGGTAGAGGGAGAGAGAGAGAGTAGCGAAAGATAACAAGGCCCAGAGATTTTCAAAGCGAATCCTCAAGTGGCTCCATGACACGACACCAAGAAGAGCACTCTAGAATCTCTTTATCATTAGCCCCAGGTGGTAAACCTAATTTTTGTACTTTAGTTGAGCCAGGAGAAGATTCCTGAGTAGTTTGATTTCAACAACAAGATTGGGTTGTGTCATACTATGACAGGTGTAGTAGGAGGCGGTTTTGGGGATGTAAAATGAGACGAGCCTCTTGTTTTTCATGTAGTAGTGAGGAACATAAGATTAGGGACTACCTTAATTGAGATTAGAGTGGCACAACATGACCAATAAGGTCTATGGTAGGATCATCTACACCAATGAAGCCAGGGTCACAGTTAGTGTTGGGTCGAGGCCAGGGTAGAAGTAGATTTGCTATTCCTGATAGGGCCACGCCTCGTATCTTTTCTTTAGGAGATTAGTAGATTGCAGAGCCTTTAGTGAGGAAATGCATTAGGTATATGTATATTTATTTTGACTAGTGTGTCAGGTCTAAGTTTGTCTATTTCTCGATAGGTCTAGGGTCATGTTGTACTAGCAAGAAACAATCATGGACTTATAGGTTGTCGTAGAGCCTTTCAAGGCTTCACGTAAGTCATGGTAGCACAACACAACAAGTTCACTAAATGTACACAATATAAAAATATAGGCAGCCTACAAATGTGTCCAAAGCACTACAATCAAATCAATAATTATAACTCGATTTTACGATACAAATTCAAACCCCCAATGTAATCCTTGAGCACATAAGTATAGGTTCTAACCGAACTATCTAATCAACTCAATTTCAATAACAGACTCAATTTTGATAAAAAAAAACAACAACCCAAAAGCACAAACAAGAGTTAAAATCATACAGGCCCAAAATAGCCACCTACATGACCAATAACTAGCCAAAATCTCAATGAAATCAAGAACAAAAAGAGATTCACAAAGCCTTAACATATCTCAATGGTTCCAACCTAAGTAAAGCCAAACCAGAGCTTCCAACTCCAAGAAAACACTGCCTAGGAGCAGTCTTTAACCCCACTAATGAGCTGCTCCATGAACCCAACAAAAAGGCAACATAACTTGACTTAAACAATGAGGTTTCTATGGATTTAATGATAGAAGCTTTGAATTAACTACCTACTTGAATCTACAAACTATAATGTAGTTATCTAACTAAAAATTGAAGAAATAAGGTGTAACAATCTGTCTGAGCATTATAGCACCTTGATGACATAAACGTGGAAAATTTAACTTTTGCGGGTCTAGTTATGTCCTTAGAATTACATGATTAGTTGATTGATAAGTTTAAAATGGGCTAAGTTAAAATCAAGTGGGTGCAGGCACAGGGTCGCCATGGTGGGCAAAAATCCACTGTAGAAAAAGATCCCTCGTTGGAGCAGGCGATGCGGACCAAAACTTTGTAATTGCCTTCAGGTTTGGATTTAAATCCTAGTTTCATAAGGGTTGGTAGATAAAAAATCCCAAAAACAAAAGATAGGGTTTCTAACAAGTAGAAAAGTAAGGTGGCTAGAAAGGTTAAGGATTCCTCATCCTTCCCGACAATTGTCCGCAAGATCCCTAGGATTTGATGCAAGAATGCAGCCCAAAAGATCCTTTTTACAGCATCTTGGCACCGAGGTAGGCTATGGTTTACTTTTGTGTTAGACTTCGATTAGTGGTTCGCATATGTGTGTATGATTGATATGTTTTTGATAGGTAAATAGAAGATATAATGCTATTGACACTAGTTCAGACCTTAGCTAGTAAATTGTAAGGGAGAGAAGTAATAGTTGGAATAATTAAGAGAGGGAAAAGGTATCTTATAAAATCAAGTGGTCAGAGAGGTATTAATAGATTTTAACGCTATATTTTCAATTGTCTGCGATAGGTGGAAGGTATTAATAGTTATTTCATCAGTATGCTCCCAAATAGGGTGTGTGTGTGTGTATATATATAAATATATATATATTTGTATATTTCTTTGTGTGCGCATGGTTTATTTATTACTGTGAGGTGTTGTAGTCAGAGATAGAGGAGACTAACAAGAGGAGGGCTTCATAATAAAAATTGTCCTTAATTGAGAGTCGATAAGGATGAACCCCTAAATAACAAAGAGAGGAATATGATGCAGGATATCATAAATATTGAAATAGATGTTTGACGCCCGTATGGGTCTAGGAAGGCAAATTTAGTTTTCATAATTTTATTTGTTGGAAATTAAAAAACAAGGAAAAATAGATTACGACTACCGTTTGAGTATCGACAAATTGATCCATATAACTGAATAATTTTGAGAAATAATTGTGTTATAAATTGTAGTGATTAATTTTTATTGTTAAATGTATTATGTTAAGTGGATTGAACAGTGATTTGTTATTCCTGGACTGCGAGTGGAGCCTGTGGCGACTGATTAAGAGCATGATGAAACATGTTGAGACTGAAGGGTAATACATCCTTACCCTAAATGAGAGGCTCGTGTTCGAGGTTAGCATCTAGATGAGAGGATTAGTGTAGTTGAGCATGTGTATGAGTACTTGGATATGAGGGGCTCATGCCCGAGATGAGCATCTGGATGAACAATATGGTATGAGTACATAGACAGGCATGATATGATGTTTGTACGGCTGGGTGTATATGTAAGAGTACACAGACAAGTATGATATGGTGTTCAGTCAACTGGGTGTACAACATATGGATTTCTAGAGTCCCTTGGAGGTCATGACTGGAAGGGCAGAAATACAAGCCTCTGGCGTATGTGCAGGTATACAGATGAGTGACAACGTACAGATATACCAATATGATTAGGCCATGATGTGAGAGAATAGATGTGAGATAATGTACAAGGATATGAATGTGGTGTAAGGGTGTATAGAAAAAGATCAGGGAGATGCATATATATGCTTGTATCCATATTCCTATGGGAACATAACTCTATTAGTGTGATTGAATGTTTTCTTTGTTGCGTACTTAATTGTGTTATTTGATGATTATGGATAAATGTATAATTGGCGTGGTTACCCACGATTCATGGGTGAATGCTTGATTTGACAAAGTTTAAATATAGTTGAGTTAAGTTGATTTTGGGCTATTAATGCTTGTACTGGGTGGATCCTCGCTGTGATAGTTCCACTAATAAGTGTAGAACTGAGAGTTGCAGAAGATAATATGGGTTATTGAATGCTAGTGATGGCTAAATAAAAGATAACCTGCATAGGTAAAATATCATGGAATAGTTAAATGAATAGGGAATGAATAAAAAAGGGTTTAGCTAGTAATTCCTAAATTAGGTAATGTGTAGTAAAATTCTAGACTTAAAAAGGGATAGCGGAAGAAGAGAAGTGTCAGTAATGTTGAGACACCATTTAAGCGGGTTACCGCTGTAGTGGACATGCCTCCCCGGTAATGGAACAACAATAGTGGGAAAACACTACTGTAGCGAGACTACGGTAGCAGTGTAGGAATTTGGAGTTGAGGGACTGATTATTGAATCCAAGTGAAGTCATGCTTGCGTAGGTATACTTAATTTAGGTATAAATCAAGAAATGGGCATAGCTTAGGAGTGTATGTGTATTTGTGATTCTTAAAGGTTAATCAATTTCATGATAATTATATACTATTGCGTGAACTAATCCTAGTCGACCAATAATGCCTACCAATATGTGTGGTGTACTAATACTACCTTGCTATACCTTTTTAGGTAGTATAAGACCTACATTCCATCCGAGAGCATTAGAACTTACTCCATATATAGCTAGTGCACAACCCTAGAGGTCTAGGAATGATCAACCAGGCTAGAGTAGTTAGGGTTATGGCAATAAAGCTTCAGGGTCCCAGTCATCCAAGTCACTGGGCAATGTGACTCAAAGTGTCCCACTACTTCCCTATACAATAAATGTTGGAGGAGACACCCAGGGGACTGTTGAACAGGGGAAAGTGGATGCTTAAGATACGGACGATAGGGCAATTTTCAAAGGGACTGCCCCAGTGCAGGGTAGAGGGCTAGGTGTAATGTAGTTAGGTCCTATAGTACCACTTAAGCTCATCCTAATGGTACTCAGGCTCAGTAAGGACAATGTGTGAACAGAAGCAAAAGACAGAATGCTTATATGCTTTAGCAAGCCGCTAAGACATAGAGGCATCTCCAGATACTACAGGTGTAATAATAGGATTTTCTTGATATTTATACTCTTATATATCCTATATCCACTTTATCGTATGTGACGCCTTACATTGCTCAGAGATTTGGGTTAGAAACAAAATAACTCCACGAACCCTTCTTAGTATCCACTCTAATCAGCGAGTAGATAGTTGTAGAGCGAGTATATAGAAATTGCAGAGTCACAATATGGAACAGAGATACTAGAGTTTACCTCATTAAATTAAAATGGTTGATTTTAATGTTATCATAGGTATGGACTAGTTGTTCTTGTGTTATGCTACCCTAATTTATCGAACTAAGGTGATCAAGTTCTAGTTCCCTAATGAGCTGATGTTACATAAAGGGGTAATATTGTAGTGTTGAAGGGTAGCTTTATTTCCTATCTTACAACGAGAAAGTTGATTTTGTTCACCCTCATCCTTCAAATACACCAATATGTCATCGATGAACACCATCATAAATATGCTGAGGTAGTGAATCTTCAATCGATGCCAGTCATTAGTGAGTTTCCAGATGTTTTCCCAGATGAGCATCTTAGGATCCCTCCCAAGAGGGAGATAGATTTTGGGATTGATGTATTCTTGGAATGAAACCTATTCCTATTCCCCCATACAAAATGGCTCCAATGGAGTTGAAGGACCTTCTTGATAAAGTATTTATTCAACCAAGTGTTTCTCCATGAGGTGAAATGATTTTATTCATTCAGAAAAAACATAGGTCCTTGCGGATGTATATTGATTACCGTTGTTGAATAAGGTCACCAGAAAGAACAAGTATCCACTGCCAAGAATTGATATTTTTTTTATCAACTTCAGGAGCCAAGTGTTTCTCCAAGATTGACCTTAAATCGGGTATCACCAGTTTAGGGAAGAAAAGAGGATATTGTGAGGACTGCTTTCAGAACCCAGTATAGACACTATGAATTTCTTATCATGTCTTTCGGGTTATAAAATGTACCCAACAACTTTTATCGATTTGATGAATAGAGGTTTTAGACCCTAACTCGACATATTTATGATAGTTATCATCGACGACATATTGGTGTATTTGAAGGATGTGGTGAACATCAAGACTACCTCAAGATTATGTTGTAGACACTCATAGATCGTCAGTTGTATGCTAAGTTATCTAAGTGTGAGTTCTACCTAGATTCAGTTACTTTCCTAGTAGATCTTTAGAAGATTGAAGTAGTGAAGGATTGGCCGAGACCCATGACTCCCACAGATATTACGAGTTTCCTAGATTTGAAAGGTTAATTCCAAAGGTTTGTGGATAGATTTTCCCCTATATATGCTCCACTGACCAAGATGACTTAGAAAGAAGACTAAGTTCCAATGTTCAGAGGCTTGTGAGAAGAGTTTCCAAGAGTTGAAGACTAGATTCACTACAACTCTAGTGTTGATCTTGCCAGAAAGAACCAATGGGTTAATATTATATCGTGATGCTTCAGATATAAGTCTTGTCTGCGTGTTGATGAAAAATAGGAAAGCGATAGCCTATGCATCCAGACAACTAAACGTTCATGAGAGGAACTACCCAATGCATAATCTGGAATTGGCCGCAGTGATATTTGTGCTCAAAATGTGGCACCGCTACTTGTATGGAGTCCATGTGGATATTTTCATGCACCATAAGAGTCATTAGTATTTTTTCAAGAAGAAAAAATTTAACCTCAAGTAGCATAGGTGGCTCGAGTTGCTCAAGGACTATAATGTTAACATCTTGTATCACCCGGAGAAAGACAAAGTAATAGACAAGGCTTCATAGGGAATTGGCTCATGTTGAAGGGAGAAAGAAGGACTTGTCAAAGATGTTCATAGGTTTTCAAGCCTAAGGATCTATTTATTAGACTCTGAAGATGGCAGTGCAGTGGTGTTAAATAGAGCAGAATCATCCTTAGTTATAAAAGAAAAGAGGAAGCAGTATGATGATCCCACCTTTCTCCAGCTTAAGGAGGGGATTCACAAGCACCGAACCATGGTTCGAGCAAGAGGAAGATGGTACCTTAAGGTACCAACATAGTTTGTGTGTCTTAAATGTGGACGGGAATTAGGGAAGAATCATGAGGAGGCGCATAGTTCCCAATACTCTTTACACCTTGGCTTCACCTTGATATATAACAACTTGAAGAAAATTTATTAATAGGATGATATGAAGAAGAATGTAGCAGACTATGTGGCTAAGTGTCTGAATTATCAACACGTATAAGCAAAAAATCAGAGGCCCAGAGGCCTATTCCAGAGTATATAACTACCAGTATGGAAATGGGAGATGATTAATGCAGAATTTATGATAGGACTACCTCGCTCATTTTAAAAACATAATTTGATTTGAGCGATTGTGGACCAACTCACCAACTCAGCACATTTTCTACTTGTCAAGACGACAAATTCAATAGTGGATTATGCCAAGTTACATATCGCAAATTGGGAAACTGGAATCTGTGGGCCTGCTTCTCTAACCCCTAGAGCCTAATGCTCGTCCCCTCTGGTCGTGCCTAGGTCAGGATGGCACAATCATCGCAGAAGATAGTAGGGCTGAAGATCTTTGGTGGGATTGTTGTTGGTGCCCACCATCCAGCCTCGGCTGACAGAATCTATAGCTGTCTATCCTGGCCCTCTTGGCCTCTCTGTACCTCAGATGCGCTGCCTCAATCTACTGGGCATACAAGACTATCTGAAAATCCATATCCTGATGAAGCATGGAGGTTCTGCAATCCTTGTCTGGATAGTCTTCCACCCCATGAATAAACCTGCTTACTTGCACCCTCTGATCAACCACTTACTCTAGGGCGTACTTGGACAGACGAGTGAACTCTATGACATACTTCTGCACTATTATCTTTCCTTGTTTTAGGTTCACGAACTCAGTTGCCTTCAACTCTCTCATTTCCTAAGGGAAGAACCTATCAAGAAACGCGACATGAAACTCATCCCAACTGACAGGTCCTACTCTGACTACCCTACTATCCTTCCATTGTTTAAACCAGATATGCACAACCCCTTTCATCTGATACAAGGCTATATCGGCGCACTCTTCTCCATTCACCCCAATGACCTGGGTGATCTTTAGAATCTCATCGATAAACTCATGTGGGTCCTCATCCACCTTTGACCCAAGGAACTCTGAAGGGTTCATCCTCAAGAAATCTCTGACTCGTGCTGCCACCGCATCGTCATTCTGCTGAACATGCGCTACTGCCTACTACTTGACCTGAGCGGTCAAGGCCTGCGCTAGAATCTGATTGGTTGCCCTGAATTCAGCATGGGCAACCAACTCTGGTCCATGGTGCTCATGGGCTAGTGGGGCTCGCTGATGCCCGTCCCTTTCACATCCTCATGGCCATTTCCATTTCTTCTGCCATTAACTCTGTGGGAAGGCATGATTCTACAATCACAAATAGTATGAGTTAGAAGGATAGAGGGACATTTCACCGCACGACATAGATCATGAAAGAAGGGAACATTTCCTAAACGTCTTGTAGACTCTTCGTCATAAGTATGGCGCGCTTCACACCCATGAAAAGAACTCTACTTAATGCAGCTTTCAAACACCCTAGGACACTTTAAAACCTATTGCTATGATACCAATTTTGTCACAACCCGAACATAGGCCCAGATCGAGACACGGGATAAGAAGCCCTCAGAGACTCCAAGTCGACCCATGGCATGAACATACATCAAACTCAATAAAAAAAGGTTGAAGACTTAACATAATAAACATAGTGGAAGTCTGAACATAACATAAAAATCTGAATATACAACCCAAGTCTGAAGCTGAGCACGATCTATTGTCTGAAAAGCCTCTAGTTCTGATGAGTTGATGGGACAAGACCCCAACTAACCCTCTAAGTTTGAAACTGAAAGTAAGTAAACATAACCAAATAGAAGAGGGGCCCTCGATATATGAGGACTCACCAATAGGGACTGGATGCTAACTCCGAAAGTTGGCTAGTATTGGGGTTGAGTCTGAACATAACTGAACATCATAACTGAATCGAATGACCCAAAACTAAAATTTGATAATCATAAATAAAACTGTATATTGGGTCAAACCTGCTCTAGAACATATATATACACATCATGAATGATAAACATGCAAAAATGAAATCATGAGGAACAATGGGAGACTCGTCATATAATTGAAATTATTACGATAGAGCTTACGTGGTCCCGACTATCATACTCAAGTGGGCAGAGCCGTCCAAAGCCTTGCCAGGGCTAAGGACGCTACAATAATATCGATATCAAGCTGAAGGCCAATTGGGGCAAGGGAAAGCTCACAAAGGAGGTCCCAAGTAATCTGATTATACCTACATTGGCTCGTAGTTCTGAGGTATAGGGTTAAATGACCCTTAGCCTACTCGGTGCTAGACATTAATCCCAAAAACATGCATATGCTCTCCATTATTTTTCAATGAAGCTAACCATTTTCTAGTGAAGAAGCTGAATAATCATGTACATATAAAATATGAAATCATACATGAGGAGCCTTGGCTCAAACAATACCACAAGCTGAACATAATTGGGAGTCTTGATTCCAAAACCATGTGGTAAGGTAATGACTTGAAATCATAAATCATACTTGAATATATGGGCTTGCTCAATACTTAAACATACTTGAAAACACTTGATTCACTTGAATATATGATCATAGGCATGGCTAACTTGAAAACATACTTTTCATCATAAATATCTCATCATACTTTAATATACATCATAAATCTCAACTTTCATGAACTTCTCATGGATGGACATTATAATTTATAAAACTTGAAAACATAATTTATAATTGAAAACATTATAAAACTTTTCCATGAATCATAACTCAATAATAGAAACATACTTAGATCATACCCATGTAGAAACTTAGGAAAATTCATGCATTGGGTTAAAACCCCATAGGATCAACATATAAATTTTCAGGAATTAGATAGGAATTGGGCATGGGGGTGAACTATTAACCCATTCATAATCTTACATACCTGAGAGAATCTGATTCTATAATTTCTTTGATTTCCCAAGGAAGAATTGTTAAGAACTTGGAGGAAATTAAGCTTGATCACCTCTCTAGACCTTACCCTTGCATGCATGAACAACAATAGCCTAGAATGAACTTACCCCTATTAAAATTCACTATTCATAATTTAAAAAGATGTAGTTTAGTACTTAGGATCATAGAAATTTTAGATAAGCCCTTACTAATTTCACAAAAAATAACTGACTGCCACTCCCTACGAGGGACTGGACAAGTCGTTAGCAAAGACCGAGACTCGTGGTATCCAGTCGTCATCTGCACTATCCAAAATTCATTTGGGCTCACTAAGGGGGACCCTACGAGTCGTTATTGGTGACCATGACTCGTGGTTACCACTCGTTACCTCCACTGCCCAAAATCTCAAGATCCTAATCAACTGTTGACCACGACTAACTTGAGGAATTATGGCACCTAACCACGAATCGTGGTGACTATTTGTGGGGGTACACTGCCAACAAGTCCTCTTTCTTTACCTCAACCCTGGCCACGACTGACTCAACGAGTCATGGTGCCGACCGTGAATCGTGGTCATGTTTTTGGTCACCAAAACTCAAAATTTTCCAACTTAATCCATGCACCTCACCACGAGTCACTTCACGACTAGTGGTCTACCCTATGGGTCACAGGATGACTCATTTTGTGGCCTGGTGAAGAACATCCTATTTTCTCCATTTTTACTTTTGGGTCTAATCTTTTGCCTTCAGGGTATAACAATAATAATCTTTGAAAAAAAATCTAGAACACAATGATGAACATGCTTAAGGTTTTCGTGTATTTCATTCTCCCAAAAGTATTGGGAAACTCCAATAATACACGTGCAATCAAAAGTATTGGATCCCTTAATGAAAAATAAAAGGAAAATATTTATACAACCAATGGAAATTTTTTCCTAAATTAACAAGGACTGCTGCACCGAGATGACCTATGAATTGTAGCATGCTTCTATCAGTCGTGGTTTGCACCTGTAATATGATTTTCATCTTCTGAATCTCTCAGGTATGGAAGGTTGGTATGACTAGTGATGTGTCATTGTGAGTCATAGGTGTCAGTCGTGGTCTAGACTTCTGAGTGATAGCATGTCTGAATATCAACCTGCGGGCCCTTGTTACAGTTCTTACTATGATGATACGAATCATACATTCCACTCGTGCCTTGAGGGAATAATGTATTTGACCCTCTAATTCTCACCATGAGTCTGTTAGTACGACTCGTACAGTGTTGTCACGACACATGGCATCTGGTTGTACCATGTACTTCGCACTTGGCCAACTTCTGAATCTCTGTTATAGGGACTAGTCACGACTTGTACCCAGGTGGTACGGCTCATATGGTGAACTATAGCAGACCATTTTCTGCACTTTTGCACTATTTTTCCAATCCAACCCCAGAACCTGATTTTCCTAAAAATACAATCAAAGAACCTCTTATTCGTATAAATATACCTATGTTCTAGCATTTTTTCTATGTTTTAAGCGTAGTTCCATAAGACCATGACATATCAACACCCTCAACTAAGAACTTGTGCCTGTGCTCATACAAACATAATACTACTATACACATGACGTAACTAGAAAGTAAAATAGAAGACCCACAGCTAACAATGTCAACAGTTAGTACACATTATCACTATCAATTATCAACCCTCTTTTTAAGCACTCAAAACTAAGACTGTTGTGTACACATACAACTAAAACTCATGACACAAAGGGATCTAGAAATGACATCCAATCATCAGCAGACAACTAAGCAAACACTAATGCTATTTACACAGACAACTGGCGGTATGTAATACAACCCATGCACTCTCACAACAAACAAAGTCTCAAACAGTCACAGTGATATGCATACAACAACTGGGACTAGCAATAAAGCTCTCACTCTCACAAAGAAGTTCAAATACTGTACATGTGATACTATAGGCTTGCACTTATTTTCTCTATTGTTGGTTCTTCAAAAAGTCTGATTAGGATCACTATAGGACTTTTATTGGCTTGTAATGTATGTTTGGGGACGAGTATGGTGAATATCATGAAGTGACTTTGGCACTACACAAATTCTAGCTTCACATTTACCTTTTTGTCTTCTTTTCTCCCTTTTTCCATTTTATTCAACTTTTAACTTGTGGGTGTGGTTTATTTTTCACTTTTCTACATTTTTTTATTTCAAAAAACTTTTTTTATTTTTTTTCTTTTTCTTTTCACACCCAACTTCTCATTGACTAGATTTTTCTTTATCTCCCCCACATAGTCTATGCACCCTTACAATAACCACCCTCAACTTAGGCATTTCCTGAGTTGAGGTTCAAAGTGTCCAAAGGGGCACCAGGGCCAAAACAGGTTCATTATAAAAATAAAAGAGAAGGTGAATGGGCTAATCAAATAAAAGGTCACTTTTATGCTCAAACATGGGATCACGAGATATTTATATCATTTGGTCGGCCAATTTAGGCTAAAAGTGGGATAAATCAAAGAGGGCGTATGATCCTTTCCTAATTAACTATCCTCTGACCTACACATTGTTGAACTAAGGAAGAACCTCACTCACACAAAGTATAGCGTTATATCACACTACCTATCTAGTTAATGTGCAGCTACACTACATTTAATCATGCTCATACTCCTAATGCCATAAAAAGATCCACATTAGTCATACTTTTCAGTCAACACACACAACTGCCACTCATATTTTTTTTAAAAAAAGGGGTAATTTTTCAAAAACTACAAAAATCAAAGATGTGCATTTTATTATCTTTTAGTACTCCTAGATTATTCTAATTAAACAAAACCAAAATATCCTAAATATTCCATTTCTACTAGATAGCATGTTGGAAGAAAAATAAATATTACAATAAAACCCTTGGGCGAACAAAAATAGATACAACCCTCCTCCCCCCCCCCCCAAAAAAAAAAGAAACTTGATTTTTCCCCAAAGCATCAAAATATAATAAGGAAAGAGGCACACCTATGGCACTCTAAGTGCTCTTTCCCTCCTCAATAGGTAGGTGTGGTGGCATACTATCCACTTCAGCAATCGTAGCGCTAGCGATGGCCACGCACTTAGTGGTACAGTGATGATGGTAGGGATTGTGTCTACCCCCTCAAAATCTCGTTTGCCTCAATAGCCTTAGTGTTTCTCTGGGCTAAATGTGGCTCACCTGAAGGGTCCTTGCCACTCACAGGATGACTAGGCATAATAGTAGAGCTCCTTGCTCTTCTCACTCTCTCCTGTAGCTCAAACATGTAGGTCATGAGTTTGCTGACTGGCTAGTGTCGCCCGCTTGTGCTTCTTCCTTTCTTCTTCCTTTTCTTCCTAGGGGTCTCCTCATCTTCAACCTCGGTCGACCTTCGCTTACTCTTATTACCAGTGACTGGCTCGTGGGTTAAGAAATTCCCTATGTCTAGCTCTTCCTCAAATAATGGGATGTTCGGGGCTGGTAATATGGCTAGCTGTTGAGATGACAGTTCAGCAACCTCTCTCCTGAGCATGCCCAACTTATCCCTCAGGGTTCAATATCTCTATCAACTGCTATTTGAATCGTAGCTCAAGGTTATCTAGTCTGGTATGCAGTACCTTTGGCTGCCACATCTATCTCGGCCTTCACCCACAACTTGACCTGCTCTATCATAACATCGACTTTCTTCTCTATAATGGTCAACCTCTTAGCCATATTTTATAGGAAATTTGGAGGAACCAATACATATCCATCCAGAATCTGTCCTAGAGTGGTCGGTGGTGGAGCAGATGATGTGCTGGGCATGACTGCTATGTTTCAACATCAAAAGCTGACATCTCCTTTCTGTACTCAACTTTGGTGGAGGCATCAATATGCTCGACCCTGGCTAGCCTCAATGTTGGCAGTGTAGACTGTACTTTAACCCAACCTACTGGGTTCAGCTCATCTCAAATAAGGTTGATATATATTGTCCTAGTACCTCTAACCCGAGCACTAATGTCCTTCATGGTCCAGACACCGGACTCCATACATAGCATGTACACCATGCTCGGGAATGATATGGTAGTGCCTAATGCCAAGGCTCTATCTCAGATTTCCTTAGCTATGATCCAATGGATGTTGAATGCATATCTAGATATAATACCCACCACCCGCCCCGCTCTATTTGCGCTCAGTATGTTATCATTTGCTATAGGCACCAACCTGTACTGAACTAGTGCCCAGCAGGCATTTGCAATGAAGTTAAGTGAAACTTTAGTGACTTCCCATCCACTAGTCACCCAATCTCCCTCCTCCTTATCCTCATCAATGACACTGACCAACCACATTACATGCCTCTGCTGATCCTCTTTGCTCAACTATTTGACCTTTTCAAGGACTCTATTTCGTGGTAAAACTCAGCACTAGTAGATGAAGCATGATACTCTAGACCATACAACATTTGGGCAATGGTCCTCTATAATATATCCATAGCTCTCCTCCAAACTATGACACTCTCCAGTCTAGGCTGATCTTTAACCTTGTATCAGGCTGGGGTCTGATGCTCCAGGGTAGCTAAGTAGTTGGCACAGAACTCCCTGACCATGTCAGCACTAAAGTTGTCAGAGGTCCTTGGCATCCAACCTAAGTCATATAGCTCAAATATCCACTTCATTTCCTCCACCTCATTCAATGCCTTGGTCAAGATTTAATTCTCCTCCTGAATACTCCTCTTTGGTTTTGCTTTGATGTTAAAGCTAAACCCTGATCATAGATCCCCTGAGCACCTGGCACACCCTATCTGATTGTGCGTCTTTCTATCGGTGGGGTTTGCTCATCATCTTCTTCTTATGCCTCCTCCATAGATTCAGCTTCACCTAATCCCTATCTAGATTGGACATTAGTTTGCCCTTCATCTGCATTTGAGCCACTGACAGACTCATTGAATTATTCCTCTTCTACCTCCTCAAACTGAGGAGTTGCTACCCGAGTAGCTGAGGTGACCAAGGATTGAGACATTTCTTATGCCCAAGCGGTTTGTGGCTTCTCAATTTCATCAGTATCAACATCATACTCTTCCACCGAACCATTGGGTGTATCTGCCTCCTGCTCAAATGTAGAGGCCTCATCCCTTAATGTTCTCCGAGCTTCTATCTCATCTCGGGCCTTTTTATCCCGTTCTTGTTTACTTGATTGTCCTTTGCATGCCATTGTACCTGTGGAGGAAAGATTAGTACATGTGATTCAAGAATGTGTAACCAAAAACACTACCTACAGTTTCTTACTATGACTCATCTGTACGAGTCGTACTAAGGTGATATAATGCTTATTGTGAGTCATGCTATGCAATTTCATAGGTATGACTACTTGGCACAAGTCATGCCATGATAGTATAATTTGTATCATGGGTTGTGCCTTTGATTATGATATTTTGCTACATCATTATTATGACCCGTGGTAGGATGCTACGAGTCGTATCATGGGTCGTTCCTCCAATTTTGTATATGACCCATTTTTTGTTCTTTTGTATGATCACTAGGTACGACTCGTTGGGAGATACCACGATACAGACCACGTCCTATACCTATACTTTGGACTTGGTGTTCATGGGACAATCCCAATGGAGCATCCTACAAGTCGGGGTGAGATACCATGAGTCATAGTATTTCTTGTGAAGCCTATCCCCACTCCTTTGCATTACCAGTTACTCTAACAAACATTTGTAAGGTGATTACTCAGACTTTATCACCCCAAAATTTCAAGCATACATAGAATTCCAATTACCCACATACAGTTTATTTCCGCCGTTAACGCACTATCCACAATCACTTTAACTCCATAGAGCATTTTACTTCCATAAACCCATCATACAACATCACAATAGCCTCCTGGTAATATTTCACCACTCATTCTCATCAGTGAAGGATTCACAGTTAAAATTTGGCAACAACTAGCAAGAAGAGGTGATGAAAATTTCAACTTACTTTTCAAGTTCTTGAATAACACATCTTTGCTTAGGGTTTGGAGTATGAATTCAACTCAGTGATGCAATTTTATTGCCAAAATTCATGCTCAAATGGAAATGGAGTGAGTTATGGGTGAGTGGAGAATGGGGGGGGGGGGATCGTGCATTTATGTGCCATGAATTTTGGACTCAAAATTCGTGTTTTAAATAATTTGGGTAGATTAAAAAAATCGAGTCTAGCCGGGTCAGGTGGATTATTTCATTTAAATATTTTTCACGACTCGTCCGACGAGTCGTAGATCATACCTACGACTCATCCGTTCCTTCCGTACTTAGGACTCAGTGGACTTACCTAGGAACCTACAAATGCGTGGTATGATTCATACAAGTTTTGTATGACTCATACCATGTCTTGTAGGTTGTGGTTTTTGCTAGTTGACACTCGAGGGAGTTCACCTCGATGGTGGGTACTACAACTCATACCACGGAGGTGCGATTCGTAATGACCAACCATAGTGTGAACTCCTACATTCATTTAAGGATTTAGTGCAACTAGGACTATGAGCAGAAGTAAGATTACATGGTTACTGAGGCTCGTAGTCCAGACTTTGACTTCTCTTTTCATCTTTTGGTCCCTATTCACCTGCACATTGCAACACGCATGTGTCAAGATAATTGCGTTGCCTCCTATGAAGCACCTAATTTAACTTCGTGGCATGATGTAGGTAGTTTGGTTACTCAGACTTACAAAGCTACCTCATGAGTTGCTTCCCATGTAGTGCCTGATTTAACGTTGTGGCACAACACGAGTTTCTTTACTACTCATAATTTGTCAAGAAACTCTGATTCATCATCAACTGCGGAGATGAATCAAAATTCACTCGGCTGCTTCATTAACCTGCAGATGTTGTAAGTGACCTCTTCCTCATTCAACTGGAATTTCAACTTTCTAGCTTCAACATCCACTAGGGCTCGCCCAGTGGCAAGGAATGGTCACACCAAAATGATGGGGACCTCAAAATCAACTTAACAATCTAGAATTGCAAAGTCAGCCGGAAAGATGAACTTGTCAACCTTCACTTGAACATCATGAAGGACACCGACAGGCTTCTTCACTGTGCAGTATGCCATCAATAGCCGCATCATCGTGGGTGTGGGGGCTCCAAAGCCTTACTGTTTAAACACTTCTAACAGCATTAAATTTATGTTAGCTCCTAGATTGTACAGTGCCTTGGCAAACTCAAAATCTCTGATAGTGCATTGGAAGGTGAAGGCACCTAGGTCTTCCTTCTTATGTGCAAGGAACCATGAGTCTATTGCACTACATGATGCAAATTTTCAACTGGCTCATAAGCCACAGATCGTTTCTTCTTCACCATGTCCTTCATGAACTTCGCATAGCCAGACATCTGCTCCAGTGCCTCAACAAGGGGAATATTCATTAGCAACTGCTTCAGCATAGATAAGAATTTTTGAAATTTCCCATCATCCACCTTCTTCTTCATTCTCTGAGGGAAAGATGGAGGCAGTCGAGGGATAGGCCTAAAAATTTGTGGGGCCTCCTTCTCCATCCCTTTCTTTGCATCAATTGGAGACTAGGTCAACTATGTACTACCTTCAGCTAACAGTTCTACAGCCTCAGCTTTCGTATCTGAACCAACTAACTTTGGTTATCCCATCTCAACTACCATGGGCATGGGCAAATCAACTGTTGCTTTTTCCACTCCTAATAGTTACAGTCATGTAGTGACTGTCATTCTTTAGATTTTTAACCGTGTTACTAGGGAGTGTACCCTTCTTCCTCTGGTTCAGGGATGCTAACATTTGGCCCAATTTCTACTAAATCTGTTTAATCATTGTGGCGTGTGACTCAACTTTCTGGTTCATGCTAGATATATCTCCGTAAATATCCTTCAGGTGATAATCAGATGACTTTAACTTTTCAGTGTCTCAGTCATCATACTCTCTAATTTTGAGGTTCCAACATCACCCTCATGAGCATTTGGAGGAACATAGAGCCAGTGCGATCATTTCGGTATCCATTATTTTTCTTCCAACCACCTTCCCGGTCTCGTCCGCTACTTTTCTCCCTGTACCTAGATCTATTATAGTTGTTCCTATATTGGTTCCAACATTGATTTCAGGTGCCTTGGCGCCAATTTTCTTGACCAAAACCTTAGGCATTAGCACAAAAGCCTACCACCTGATTATCTAAGAAGTTTGCTTTGTCCTCAAAATCAGAGTGCTCAAACCCGGCTCTTGACCCTGAGCTCCCACTGCATTCTCTTTATGAGGTCCAGATCCCATGATATGCTTTATGATCAAGTCAATAGAAGTTCTCATATGTGCTAACTCCTGTAATTGTTCCTCTTCTTTTCTACACTGCTCAACAGTCATCCCAATTGCATATGTACCTACAACTACCTCAGTTTCTCTAGTGTGCCAGGCCTTGTTGGTTTTGGTCACTCAATCAAGTATGGTTGTCGCTTCCTCTCATGAGTGACTCGTCATGCTCCACCTATTACAGTATCTATTATGACCTTGTTGCCATTGTTCAAGTATCTGTAAAATATTTCCAACATACTCTCATTTGGAATTTTGTGATTCGAACACTTAGTTAATCAATTCTTGGGCTACAACCATGTCTCATGGAGTGCCTCTATCTTGATCTATTGAAAACTATAGATCTCATCTTTGAGATGCATCATCCTAGAAGGTGGGAAGAAAATTTACGGGAAGGCATGTTTCAATTCTCTCCAGTTGGTGATGGAGTCATTTGGCAATTCCGACAACCATAGAGTAGCCTCGCCATTTAGAGAGAACGGAAAGAGCCTCAGTCTGATAGCATCCCGGCTCACTCCTGACAACCTTTACACCTTGCAAATAACCACAAAATTCATCAAGTGGAGATTTGAATCATCAATAACATTACCACTAAACACTCACTTCATGTTTAGTAGTTGAATCATGCTACTGATGTCAAAATTTTCCCCAGCAGTCAGAGGTGGGAACACAAAAGCTCCTGTTGACCCAACTTCATCAATATTCGGATCCTCATCATCATCAAAGTGAGGAGCATATTTATGGAATTGATGTGGTTCATGACCTCTATTTCCCCTTCTATTATGGCAAGCATTATCAACCTCTTCCTGGGCATCCTCTACCTCTTGAAGAGCAACTTGTCAAGCTAAATCCGCATGGCATGCCTTATTAGCTCGGCGAGCTTCAGTGGATATCAAGCTTCTATCTATTCAGGGGTCTCAATACCGGTCATCCTTCTCAATGTTTGTTCGAGTTCTTGATAAATTGGGACTAGGGGGTTTCCACTACTATAAGTACTTGGCATTCACCAGGTGGTAACCCATGTGAACAAAGACAAAAGAAAACGTAATAAGGAAATATAGACTAAAAGTTTAATAAAAGAAATTAATCTAATTCTAAGTCGTATTCTCTGGCAATGGCTTCATTTTTTATAATGCTCAAATTACACCTCTGAAGAAGTATAACGCAGTCGTTGTTAATAAAGAACTCAACCAAGGTTGAGATCAAACCCACAGGGAATATGGTCTAGATATCGACCAATGCTAATATTTATGCTTTTAGTTTAGTTATTTCCTAGAGGGTTTGTAGAAAACGATAAGTAATAGTATTTTGAATGGTGTTGTTGCCAAAGATATACAAGTAACTAGGAAAGTGTTCCCTATGGATTCATAACTAGGTCGGGTTATTGTACTTGTGATCTTTTTCAATACTTAGCCTGTAAAATTGGTAAAATACGTTCTTCCAAATGGCTGATTTACCCCTATTAGATGACTATACTCAACCACTGAATTAGGTCTCATGAGTGCTTCCAACAAACCTTTATCAATCATTCCATATTAACTTATCTACGATCGCAACTCAAGTTATTCAATGAAAATTAAATTCAAGGCTTTGTTGTCTTTCCTTTTTCTGATCTCTACTTCTCTAGGTTCAAAAAAGAAGAGAATTGGGCTAGTCCTAATGTTGTGCACTATTAAGAAATAATTAACATGAAGAAAAGAACAATACAAGCATCAGTAGTGGTCTAGAATTAGTTTGTGTTAACCCTAATTTGTTATTTCACCATGGTTTCCACAATCCTAGTTGTGGAGGTTTTTACTTACTCATAATTGCAAACAAGAAATCAGAAATTATAGAAGAACTCATTTCTCAACTTATAATATTGAAGGAATAGAAACCCAATGATCAATTGCATAATAATCTTCGGAAAAATCAAGAACACAATGATGAATTTGCCAAGGTTCTCGTGTATTTCGTTCTCCCTGAAGTGTTGGGAAACTCCAAGAACACACGTACAATCAAAACTATCAAATCCCTTAATGAAAAATAAAAGAAAAGTGCCACAACCCGAACATCGACCCAGATCTAGACACGAAACTTAGAACCATAAATGGCTCCAAGTCGAACACATGGCATGAACATAAAAAATATAGTTCAACATACATAAAGTGGGAAAACTAAATTCTGAAATAGCGAATGTCTGAATAATAAGACATCTATCAATTGGAAATATCAAAACACTAAATCCGAAGATGAATATACAACTTTATGTCTTAAAAGCCTCTAACATACTGATGAACTTATGGGAAAACACGCTCAATTAGCACACTAGAAGTCTAAAACTAAAAATGAAAACCACACAACTAACTGAAGGTCCTCGAAGGATGAGGACTGACCAACAACATTGTATGGAATAAATTCTGGAGACTAGCTAGCGGCGAGACTGAGTTTGAACGTCTGAGTCTGTATCATGAAATAATACAACATACAGTATGCGGTCAGTACTTAGAATATACTGAGTATGCAAGGTAAGTAAAGCAAGCTAAGTAAGTATAAGCTGAAAACATGTATAAAATAAATCATATCATTATAAGATTCTGAGAGTAAGGTCTACATGCTGATATCTAAAAGCATGATTAGATATAAACTGAACTACATAACTGAATCGAATGACCCAAAGCTAAAACTAATATTCATAAGTAAAACTGATAAAATGATTATTAGGTCAAACTTGCTGAAAACATGGTATCATAACTGGTGAACATGCATAATTGAAATCATGAGGAATAATGGGAGACTTTCCATATAACCAACAATATCACATAGAGCTTACATGATCCCAATTATTACGCTGAAGTAGGTAGAGCCGTCCAAAGACTTACCAGGGCTAAAGGCACTACCATGATATCAATATCAAGTTGAAGGCCTATTTTGGCAGGGGAATCTGATAAAGGAGGTCCCAAATTAACAAAAAAATTCTATGTAGGCACGTAGTTTTGAGCCTTGGGGTTTTCTTGAACCCCTAGCCTACTCGGTGCTAGACAGTACTCCCAAAACATGCAAATGCTCTCCATCATTTTTCAATGAAGATGAATCCTTCATTTTTTAGTGAAGCTAATAATATGATAGTATGCATAGTCTGAAATCTGAATATGGGGAGCCTTGGCTCACAACATACCACAAGCTGAAAGTAGGAGTATCGACTCCAATACCATGTGATAAGCTAATATTATAAAACTGAACCGAATCATGAAAAAACATACTTAATTCATGTAGGCTTACCCATGAAAAACATACTTAATTCATGGGTAAATCATGAAAATACTTTCATGCTAGAGATATCATCATTCTTGAAAACATGGATCATAAACTTAACTTTTTATGAAACTTGCATAATTGGGAAAAATTCTTCTAAAACTTGAAATCATGAATTTATAATCTATTTACACATAAAAAATGCTCATGAATTTGAAAACATCATTTGAAACATGAAGGAGATTGACCATGAATTAAACATAGAAAATTTCATAATTTGGGTTAAGACCCCATAGAATCATACACTTGAATTCATCAACTTGAGATGGGATTTGGGCATGAGAGTGAAGGGAATCTCTCATTCATGACCCTATTGTCACGATCCAAATGTAGACCAGGATAGTAACACGGGACAAGGAACCCAGAGAGGCCCCAAGTCAACCCATGGCATAAGCATACACCTAACTTCGATCACATTAAGCGGAATAATGAACATAAGACATAGCGGAAATGTAAACGTAACATAGCAGGCCATAACATACGAAATTACTAGACGTACATACAAGCTGAGTACTACATACGATCTGAAAGCCTCTATCATGTAAGATGGGTTGATGGGACAACATCCCCAACTAACCTGGCCAAACTAAAACCAAAGAAAAGCATAAATGTCTAGTCATATAGCCCTCGGAACATGAGGACTCACCAATAAAGCTGATAGAAACTCCGAGATGGCCAAAGGATGAGGATGAGCTTGAGAGTCGGGTCCTATATCATGAAACAATACAGAATAGAAAGTATGCGATCAGTATGTGGAATGTACCGAATATGCAAAGTAAGTAAAACAGACATTTAAAATATATAAAACTTATAAATGATAATAAGAGTAGGACATCATGCTCATATCATAAATATCCTAACATAACATAAGGCTCAAGGTTTTTAAAATATTTGTAATACAATCGTACTCATGATCATAAAAGAAAAGCTTTATTTAACATGACTTGAGCCAAAATGCATAATCGTAAACATACATGAATCATAAGGAATAGTGGGAGATTCTCTTAACCAACATACCCCATATGAGCTCACATAGAGCCTGATTTGTAAACCTAGTCGGGAGGTCGTGCGTACCTTGCCAAAGGTAGAACCATGAAGGGCGTGATATCACCATAAAAAGGGCCATTTGGGCCAGGGAAAGTCACAATGGAGGTCCCATCATACCTATGGTGGCACGTAGTTTATCAGATCTGGGGCAGAACCTAGTCCCCTAACCTACTCGGTGTTCAATACTACTCCAAAAACATATGTAATGTTCATAGTATGATATGCATGAATTCATGGGCTAGCTAAATCATGATAATCATAAACATACTTGTACATACGTTAAATAGCCATGACATAAGGCTCGTGGGTCGGCCAAGACATACTTCATGAATCATAGGGTTCACGCATACTTGTAGATTTTACGTATAACTTGTAAATTATCAAATCATGATAGGTATTTGACTAAATCCACATTTCAAATCATAAATTAGGTTGGGCTTATAAATATCAACAATTGAAGTGAAGATCATAAATCAATTCATCATAGATCTTACATAATTAGGCTAAATTTAGTAGAAATCAAAATAAATAACTTTATAATCAAAATAGTTGTAAAATCTTTATCAAAATCCATAAAATATGACATAAATCACAAATCATAATAACCCATTAGCAAATCATTAGATTTTCACGAAAATTGAATTAAAACCCCATGAGATTTTTTATAGATTTTCATGAATTAATATAGAATGGGAATGGGTGTGAACGGAAACACCCATTCGTAACCCTACATACCTGGGTAAGATCAAATTTCAAGGTTCTTCGAATGCTCAAGGAAGAATTGATGGAGAATAGCTTAAACTAGACT
The DNA here is from genome assembly GCA_035772735.1 of Datura wrightii. NCBI lineage: Eukaryota > Viridiplantae > Streptophyta > Magnoliopsida > Solanales > Solanaceae > Datura > Datura wrightii. Next base: position 47,350,290 of record JASDFA010000016.1, on the reverse strand, counting down.
TGATCTCTCTAAAATTTTCCTAACTCACATGCATGGGAATGAGGATAATTACAGGGTCTTAGTCTAACTTATCATGCCCAGAAAAATACATAAAATGACGTAGTTTAGGACCCTAGAGCACAGGAATTACGAAAAGACCATTACTTGAATCGTAGGGTTTTGCTGACTGCCAGTCCCCATGAGGGATTGGACGACTCATCCCAAGATGCCACGACTCGTGGCCACAAACCATCAAGTCCACTGCCAGTTTCCATCAGGGTACCCCAAGAGGGACCCCACGAATCGTGGTGGCTGACCACGACTCGTGGTCTCCACCCGTGATGCCCACTGTCCATAATTTCCTTGCCAAATCTCTAGTCCAGACCACAGGTGAGTCCACAAGTTATGTGGCTTGACCACGACTCGTTGTCATGCCCGCGGTGACCCCTTCAGATCACACTCCTCTTTCCTTGACCATGAGTCACCCCATGACTCGTGGTCTCTGCTCACGGGTCACCTAACGACCCATTTTGTGATCTGGTGCAGAATTTTAGTTTTTCTCCATTTCAACTCCCAGGTCTGGTCTTTGGGCTTTCGAGGTATAACACCTATATACCTGGGTAAGTTGATTTCACACCCTTCCTTGAAAGATGAAGAGATTTTAGGAAAGAACTTGGGGAATTGTTAGACTTGATCATCAATGGATCTCTCTAAACCTGCATGCAAGGAAGAGAATAACTTAGGATAGTTTAAACCTGCTTAAAATCCTCTTAACAGAGCTTAAAATGACATAGTTTAGGGCATAGGAGTTTAGTAATTACTAAAATACCGTTACTAAAATTTCTGGAAAATAGACTCTTCCAGTCCCCATAAGGGACTTCATGAGTCGTGAGGTGGGGGACGACTCGTGACCCTCACTCGTGAAGTCTACTGGAATCTCAAACCTCCAAATCCACCCTCCTGATCATGACTCACTCCATGAGTCATGAAGTGACACCACGACTTGTGGCATCCACCTATGGTCAACCCCTAACAAAGACTCCTTATTAGCCGGCCTCCACTTCACAAGTCACTCCACGACTCATTGGGTGACCTGACAAGTCGTTATGTGGCTTGTGCAGATTTCTTCTTGTTTTATCTGCTCAACCTCGGTTTGATCTTAGAGACTTTTAGGGTATTACAATATATCCCCTTGGGAACATTTGTCCTCGAATGTGGGTAAACATGCTGAATAGCTGGGGAAAGGAACTACCATCCCAAATACTGAATATCTGAAGCTGAAAACTAACGGAGTGACTAACTCCTTACTAAAATACATGATTGAACAAAATTCATGAATCACACATACATTCTCTGACATGAAAAATACTGGGAGACATGGACTAGACGTGAAACTTAATAGAGTACTATTGAGAAAACTGATACCTCAAGCTGGAACTGAGCCGAAAGGGAAAAAAATGCGGGTATTTAGCAATCATATCTGTTTTGGCTTGTCTCAACAAGATGATTTCTCCATAGAACCTTTACTGAAGCTACTTCTTTGTTCCTCAACTTCTGAACCTGAAGATCAAGGATTTCAACTGGAACCTCTTCATAGCTAAGCCTATCCTTGACACCAATGCTCTCTACCGAAACAACCAATGCAGGATCACCAATGCACTTCTTCAAGAGCGATAAATGGAAAACTGGATGACTGACACTAACTCCGCTGGCAACTCAACTCATAGGCTACCTTGCCAACATGTCTCACAATCCTATACAGGCCATCATATCGGTGACTAAGCTTCCCATTCTTTCCAAATCTCATCACTCCCTTCATGGGAGACACTTTTAGAAACACCCAATCATCAACTTCAAATTCAAGTTCGCTCCTTCTCATATCCGCATAGGAATTTTGACAAATCTGAGCTATTTTCAGCCTTTCTCTATAAGCTGAATTTTCTCCATAGCCTCATTAACTAAATCTAGCCCTACAAACGTAGCTTTACCTACTTCAAACCAACCAATAGGCGACCTATACGTCCACCCATAAAGAGCCTCAAACAGCGCCATCTGAATGTTGGAGTGATAGTTGTTATAATTTGAAAGCATGATAAGAGGCCAATGATCATCCCAACTACCTTTGAAGTCAATCAAACATGCTTTCAACATATCCTCAAGATTATGAATGGTTCGCTCGTCCTAACCATCCATCTGCAGGTGAAAAGTAGTTCTAAGCTTGACTTGAGTACCAAGTCCCTTTCAAAATGACTTCTAAAATAGTAAAGTGAACTAAGTAGCTCCATATGATAAGATGGACAAGGGAACACCATGCAACCAAACTAACTCACGAATGTACAATTTAGCATAATCCTCCACTGAGCCGGTAGTTTTGACCGATAGAAAATGGGCTGCTTCAGTCAACCTATCTACAACCATCCAAATAGAGTCATTATGTTGATGTGTACGATGCAACCTTGTGATGAAGTCCATATTGATCTCTTCCTGCTTCCAAGTGGGGATACTAATGTCTTATATCACATCTCCTAGTCCTTGGTTCTCCATTTTCACTTGTTGATAGTTTGGACACTTAGCTACAAACTCCGCTATATCCATCATAATGCCATTCCACCAATAGAGTTCCCTAGGTCACGGTACATCTTGGTGGCACCTGGATGTATAGAATATCAGCAACCATGAACCTCATAGAACATCCATTCTCTCAAGTCATCAGCATCCGAAACACATAAACGACCATGATATCAATGTACACCATCTCCCTCTTAGGAGAAGACCACTACCTTCTAATTCTGAACCGCTTCCTCCAACTTTACCAGAATAGGATCCTCATTCTTCCTATCCTTGACCTCAGTCACCAAAGAGGATTCTGAATCATTCTGAAATGTGTCACCACCATCCGTCGAGTCAACAAAACGAACTCCTAATTGTGCAAGCCAGTGCGCATCCTTCACCAACTCTTTTCTTCCATCTTCCACATGAGAAACAATCTCTATGGATATCCTGCTAAGGGCATCCACCTCAACATTGGCCTCTCCCGAATTAAATGATACTCATGCCATAATCCTTGAGAAGCTCTGACCACCTCCTTTGTCTCAAATTCTGGTCCTTTTGGGTAAACACATAGGAAAGACTCATGTCGTGCGTGAACAAATCCACATGGACCCCATACAAATAGTGTCTCTAAATATTCGATGTAAACACTACCGCTGCCAACTCTAGGTCATGCGTCGAGTAATTATCTCACGAGTCTTAAGTTGTCTAGAGGCATACGCAATGACCTTGCCATGATGCATTAACACACAATCAAGACCAACCGTAGAGGCATCACAATATACCAAAAACCCATATACCCCCTCAGTTAAAGTCAATATTGGGGTTGAAGTGAGTCGAGTCTTTCACTCTTGAAAACTCTTATCACAAGCATCCGACCACTGAAATGGATGAAAATCCTTCAACAAACCTTCTGTAGTAGCTAGATAAACCCAAGAAACTCCTTATATCCGAAAGACTAACTAATCTAGGACAATTCTTTACCATTTCTATCTTTTAGGAGTCCACTTGTACACCCTCACTTGACACCATATGTCCCAAAAATGCTACTGAGTTCAGCCAAAACTCACTCTTGCTAAATTTAGCAAACAACTGGTGATCCTTAAGAGCCTGAAGCAAAATCCTCAAATGAGCGGCATACTCCACCTAGCTATGAGAGTTATGAGAATGTCGTCTATGAAGACAATCATGAACATGTCCGAATATTGCTTGAACACCCTTTTCATCAAATTTGTAAAAGTTGCAGGAGCATTCGTTAGTCCAAAAGACATAACTACAAACTCATAATGACCATACTGAGTCTTGAAGGATGTCTTCGTGATGTCACTCTCCATAAATCAGAGCTGGTGATAACCAGACCTGAGATCTATCTTCGAGAAGCACTTGGAACCATAAGTTGGTCAAACAAGTCATCAATTCCGAAAAAGGGATACTTGTTCTTGATTGTAACCTTATTCAGTTGTCAATAGTCAATAGACATATGAAGAGAACCATCCTTCTTTCGAACAAAGAGAACTGGTGCACCCCACAAGGACTTTCTAGGCCTGATGAAGCCCTTATCCAAGAGATCCTTCAACTGTACTTTCAACTCCTTTAGCTCAGTTAGAGTCATTCTGTAAGGAGGAATAGATATAGATTGCGTATCAAGAAGAAGATCAATACCAATGTCAATCTCCTGCTCGAGAGGGACTCCTAGTAGATCATCTAGAAAAACCTCCGGATACTCACACACTATAGGTATTGACTGGAGAGTCGGGGTCTCAGACGTAGCATCCTTAACTCAAACAACCCCCCTCAGAAATCACTGATTTGTTGTGAGTTTATGACACTTTCAACGCATAAAATTGGGAAAATAGCATGGACTTGGTGTGTTGATATGGATATGAGGTAGTTTTACTTTATTTTCAGGAAAAATAGATGTTGGAGCTGAATTGTGCAAATAATAGAGAAAAATGCAGAGAAGAGGCTTAGTACGGATCTCAGTACGAGCCGTACCGTCGTAGTACAAATTGTAATGGGAATCGTGGAAAGGTCCAAGAGATAATTGGGAGTAAAGTCAAGTTACAGCTCATGGTTTGAGTCGTACCATCCTGGTATGAGTCATACCATAGCAGTCGTGAAAAGTTCTAGAAGAAATTGCACAGGCCAAGTATCCTAGTAAGGGTGGCACTCACAAGTCGTGAAACATACCTAAGACCCGTACCAAGGAACTGTGGAAAAGACCATAAGAATAGATGACTGGCAGAACTCAAGGTACAAGAAGGACTTAAGGATCGTGGAATCAAGGTACATGTCATACCATGCCATCCGTGAAAGTTAACAGAAGATGTCAGCAATTACAAGATCAAGCCATGGGAAGATTGAACAACTCGTAGGTACTAGGTACGAGTCATACCATGTCTCAACACTTAGCTAGATTCAGCAGGAGCCTACTAATGTAGTGGTCAAGATATGACCCGTACAATGCTGTTATGGTTTGTAGGTGAAGGCGGCGACAATTTTTTATAGTTTTGCTATTTACTTAGGAGATGGTTCTAGTTATTTGTATAAATATTTTTTATGTTTTTTCAGTAGAGAAGAGTTGTAACACCCCAAAACTTTCCTAGACCAGACTTAGGCCTTGCAAGAAAAAACAAAAGAAAACCAAAAAAATTGCCTCAGAATGATTGAGACACCGAGTCGTGGTCAGCCCACTATGGTCCTTTGGAAACCAATAGGACAAGGAATGACCCATTGTGAGAAACAATGAGTCATCCCATCACTCATTTTTCCCCAGCTCAAAAGTCCTTCTTCCTGGACCCTACAACTCAACTAACAAATCATCATTAGAAACAACAACTCGTGATGTGATTCATTGGGTGAGAACCCCAGAAAATCCTTCAAGTGATGAAGATTGGAAACAACGACCCATTGTGTCTCACAAAGAGCCGTGTCACCACCCATCAAGTAAAGTTTGATGTTTTTAGAAATTTTCTAGTGAAAGTAATGACTGGACACAACAACCTATTGGGTACACCAACGAGTCATTGTGTCACCTTTTGCCAGACCTTTAAGATTTCCTCATCCATTGACCATGGGAGGAACCAACGACCCGCTGGTTCATCCAATGAGTCATGGTATCTCCCGTTTCCATATCCAGTGATCCCATAACCCAGGACATAGGACCAACAACTGGTCCCAATGAGTCGTGATCTCAACCAATGACTCGTTGATTGACCCGTTGGTCCCCTATCAGTTAGTTTTCTAGATTTTATTCTAGGGATATTTTTGTAATTTCCCGCCTATTAGTTCCCTAAACTATTTAGAGGGAATAAATTGTTTTCCCACTCATTACCTATGTAGACTCTTAGAATATCGATCGTGGAAACCTAGGTCATTCCTCTCAAGCAAGAACTAGGAATCCTTGTCTGTTGCAGAAGTTTAAGCTTTCTTCTCAAGGGATTTCTGTTCGAGCCAAACTACACGCAAGTGCACGTGGTTGTACAAGTAGTAAAGTGACTTTATTTCAAGCCAAGTATCGATCCCACAAGGACTGAACTATGGTAGTTATTAACCTAAATGTTAGTGAACGATATCACTATGAATGTAGACAACCAAAAAAACAATGTTTGATGAGTCAAGATTACTAAGTAATAAGAACCTAAGTAAAGATTATAATTTGAAGTCTGAACAATAGCAATGAACAAGCTGAGGTTAAGGCAAACATGTAGGGATGTAATTTCTTAATTCAAATCAGTCAATCTTCTCTTCGGTTGCTATTAAGGAATTAATCGCCTATGGATTGGATCTTTCGAATCCTATCCAATTAAAGAATCATGAGACCTTGTTCTACATTTTTGTGATATAAGAAACTCATGCTCTAGCCATGCATAACAGATTCCATAATTAACTAATACGACTTTCAGATATATTTCTATTTTGAATGTAAATCTTTTTTCAATTTTCTCAACTAGAAAAGATCATATCCTACCAATTCACATCTGTCCAATTACTTTCATTTTAAGAATCACAATTGGATTTCTAAGATATACATTAACATTGGCCAAACATTAATGCAGTAAAAACAAGAATAGAACAACCATTATAGAAAAGATGAAAACTGAAATGATTAATCATTACATTCCTCTACAATTATCCTTAACCTCAGCAAGAGGTGAATTAGCCACTCATTTATGGATTAAACATCTTCAAACAAGTAGAATTCATACAAGAAATTGAAATTACAAAGAAAAAGGAAGAGAATTAACCCTAGAATTTCGTCCTCTCAACTGCCTGCTAACCACGTTCTTGCTCCAAAAATGTCAGAATGTTTAAAATAAAACCTAAGTGTGCTATTTATACTATTGGAAATTTTTCCCGGAATAACAAGCAACGTGGCACGGAGTGTATCGCAGAGCAGTGCCTCCGTGCCACGGTGCTATCGCACACCTTCACTGGAACTTGAGGTTCCAGGTAATCACACTCAACGTGACACGGAGTGCATCACAGAGCACTGCCTCCGCGCCATGGAGGTAACGCGCACCTCCACTGGAATTTGACATAATTTATTCCTCCCAGGCAGAATGCCTCCGCGATGGTAGCGTGACACGGAGCCATCGCGGATCCCCTATTTTTGCCAACTTCCCTTGTCAACTTCCACTTCTTGCTTCCGTGTCCGTTCCCGCACTTCACCAACTTGTAGATTAGCATCCAAAAATTCCTTCTAACTGCAAAACAACACTCATCATGTTGGTTAGTATAAATTCACATTTACCTAAAAATCATATGAGAATGTACACATAACAATAGATAAACAAGTAGAAATGTAGTATTTGAGTATCACTTGGTCATGAAATTCTGCCCAAGATCACTTACCCCACACTTAAAACCTTGTTCGTCCTCGAACAATACTCTCACATCTCATGCAATTGAAACCCACACATGGCTAATTTGGCTCGCCCATTCGAGCTACGGCTATACAAATTATTTAAGATATCTAATCATCAAGAAAACATGCATGGTTTCATTAATAAAATGAAGTACACCACATTAAAACCACCTAACCTCAAGAATCGATTCTCGATCTTGGAAAACTCGTGCAAATCAACTAATCAAGACATCCGACACGAAATTTTATGTCTCATCAAGCATGTGCCCTCACAACACAAGAGAATTACCCCATTTGTATTCAGAAGATTTCCAAAGCACTACATGTAGGGGTATATGAATACGATTTCGCTTGCTCTCCCAAAGAATTCACATGCATCATGTCATGAACCATAAGCTTGCCTCTAGTGTTTTACTCCACTAATATAAGGATGCGTGATGTAAGATCACGTAGGACTTAATGGGTTATAATGTAAGCTAAGGAACTAGTAAATATTGGGCTAACCAATAATAGCAACTAGCTTCCCTAAGCGCTTTTCAATACATCCCACCTTCATTACGAACATTGCTTCTTCCTCCATCCTTTCTTTCTTGAATTTTCTTCTTTGTTTTTGTTCAAATTTCTTTAAGCACACTCGACTTACTAGCAAAGAGTATTTATGCATCTTTATTTTTTTCTCATTCATTGATTTTATTACTCTCTACTATTAATTAATCAATTTCAGCAAGTGCACCTTTAACCTTTTCTTTAGCTTTCACAACTTCTGCTTTCCTTCCATTTCACACTTCTCACTCCTTTACACTTTGGAAAAATTGTTTTTCTTAAGAGCTTAAGAGTTTTGGATCAAATTCATGGCTAATGAAAAAAAATGGATTAAGCTCGGTTTGTATCTCTCAAAGAATAGGCTAAAGGCTCAATGGGGCTAACTAGGATGTAACATTCAAGGTAGGTATGATAAGGGAGAAACTTTCAGTTCATTCAAAGAAATGCCTACATCCTTTCCTACAATCCACATCCTTCATTTCGTTTAGTATACACACCAGGCAAGTACTAGAAACTTCACAATAGCATGGAATAGTTGAAACCTCACCTCACACTCACTACACATGCTCAACTTAAGACATATTAACAGACTCTTCAATCAGTTAATTACAAGAATTCACTATTAAGCCTCGATCACACCAAATCGAATTCTATGGCCTAGGTATCTCAACATGTTTAACACATTTGCATGCTTTCATACGAATCACACTTGCATCTTACAATCATGTGTAACACGTAACAAGAATTCCGAACCATTAATTAGCGACACGTTTGGAAAACAAACAAAAGAAAGAAGAAAAAAGAAAAAAACTAATATCGACTACATTTCCCTTAAGATAGTCGTCATCCATCCATCATAGGGAATAGTCGCTATCTACGACGTCGGTTCAATGGGACTATTCGTGAGAAAAGCACCGAAAACAAAAATCGAGAAACCCAACATAAAAAATTTCAACAAAAAAATCGATAGAAAAAGATAAAAATATAATTGGAAAATATTTACACATCACACACAACAGCAACTAAAGATTCATTACAAAACCAACATCAATTACAGAACACGAAACATAGAGTCACAGGGTCACAATTAGCACAATCACAACAAACATAAACAAAACAGCTAGCACCTAACTACGCCTAACCCACACTTAATCGGAACACTGTCCCTAGTGTTGACATAATTGCAAATTAACAACAAAGTTTTGGTTGGTGAAACTCCCTAATTAATCAAAATATTCAATTTCTTCATCAGGTGCTAGTGCTTCGTCTCCAAGATCAGAATCGCCCCCTCCGTCCTCGTCCGACTCAATATCTGAGTCCTCCCGATGTGTCTCCTCATAGGTAGGGACATCATCATCCACGGGATCCACAAATGCGGGCCCCACTCGACATAAAGCTCGGGGATTCTTGTTGATTGGGTAATCCAACTCGAGCTGCCACAACTCATCCTCCGATGCAGGCCTTCCCCCGATGCGCAGCCGCAACATCTGCATCCCATACAAGCGGGCCATGTATTAATCATCCCGAGCATGTCGCTTGGCTAGTGTGAGCACCGGCCCATATGTAGTGTCTGGTGCCTTTGTTTTGGTAACATCTAAGGCACGCCTATCAATCTGAGGGATGTAATCTAGGGCCTCCTCCTCAATATCGTAGCCCCTAAAGAAAGTGGTAAGCAGACCGCCAAACCCATATCTATGCCCCTGATGCAGTCGGGCTCTTTTCATGGAGGAGATGATCACCGCCCAACATTGATTTCTAGCCCCTTCATCAGTGCATACACCAGACAAACTCTATCCCGGGTGACATCAGTCATGTCCACCCCCGGGATCAGGCACGAACAAACAATTTTCAACCAAATTCGGGCCTCCCTGTTCATCTGAGAATAGGGCAATGTCTAATGGTATCCCCTTTCTTTGTGCCTACCCCACCTGGCTGTCGATCGGGCTCCACATAAGGTGCGTCTGATATCCGCGTAAGGTGGAATGATATTCAGCTGATGGAAGACTAGAGCGTCTGTGTCCTGCGCCCCCAGGATTGCATTCAAATGGTAGGGTCAAAGGTGACAACCTACCCTTTGATTTTGATGGTGTGGCTACACAAGGTCGGGTTCTAGTTGGCATAGAAGTCCCGGATAAGACGGAGATTGCACTTTCTGGGTTCTTCAAAAATGAAGTTTAGCCCAGCAGTGTCAATCCTATGTAGAATCCACAGGAATTCTTGTGCCAGTGGTTCTCGTGCTATCTGCTCCTCCGGGAAGTATTTGGTTTCCTTGTGTTTGGCATACCATTTCTTCCCCTCATCCGTTACCCATCTGGTTCCATATTGCCGGCGTTGCCCTCTAGGAACCGCTGGTGCTGCTGGTACTGTTGTCCCTAATCTTACTCTCTTTCTGCTGGTGCCTCATGTGGATGCGCCCTTGCCTTTGTGTTGTCTTCCTGACATTGTTCCTGTACATTCAAACATACAGTTCCAATGTTATTCAATCCATAGCTGGCTACGACTAAGGTTGGGCTTAATTTGATCACCCCACACTTAGTCTTTAGTTGCAGTCAACACAATTCGACAAGACATTCATGTTTTTGCAATTCTTAACACTCAACATGCTTTGTGCATTCATACAAGTCGATGGAACAATTACTTTGTACTACTCAGACTTCATACAATGAATAAAAATTCCTCCATCGATTCAATTATATCATCATGAGCACATTGCAATTTTAGCACAACAACCTATGTTAATTCTCCATTTACATTCTCCCCAAAATCCATATTCTATCATAGCATAATCAACTTCAATCACAATATATTTCACTTCAAACAACATGCACAACCTAAATTATCCACATTTTAATGCATTTTGTCCTCTTCCTATTCAATCCTCAACCCTAGTTATCAATATCGTAAGAATTTCAACAATCATGCAATCATTGAGTTAATCTACTAACAACAATCCTATAAACATCATTCAATCATAACTCAATTAATTTCAATCTTATTTCTCACTTAGGGCAAGGTTTCTTCACAAAACATGTTCAAGATAGGAAAAATTGAGCAATAATAAGAAAAAAAATCAAGAACATACCTTTACTTTGATGAAATTGAAGAAAACTCGAAGAAATTTGATCACTAGGTCCGTGTCACATTGGGGGAGAAGGGATTTTGGGGTGTGGGTCGCGGAGGAAATGAAAGAATAGGGAAAAAATGAATGGATTTGGGTTTAAAAGGGGGTTTTTCGTGTGGGTTTACCCGGTGACCCGAGGTGACCCGATGCGAAATACACCTCAACGTGTCACGGAGGGTAACGCGGAGGCCCTCCACCGTGATACGGAGCCACCGCGTAGGCTCACTGGAATGTCCCAAATTTTATTTTCTTACCTTGATTTTTTTCCTTTGCGCTTTTTTTTGTATTTTTTTCCCTCCGTTCCACCTGAAAATCATTCAACCACAAGAAATTCGTTAGAAATCATAGGTTGCCTCTCAACTTTTTTTATTTTTCTTTTTCTTTGTTTTTCTCTTTTTTTTTCAAATAATCCTACTCTTCTATTACAACACATTCACGGGTTGCCTCCCGTGCAGTGCCTAGTTTACCGTCGAGGCTCGATGCTATTCATCCTTAATCATCCTCTAGAGTGATAGACTTCTTCTCTCGAATAACGTCCTCACCCCAATAATGCTTACATCTTTTCCCTTTCACCAAAAATGTGGCACTTCTATCTTCTTACCACAATTCCACTACCCCGTGTGGGGTCATTCTCACCACTTCAAACGTCCCTAACCACTTGGGCCGCAACTTTCCTAGAAAAAACATCAACCTTGAATTAAACAACAACACTTTCTGCCCCGGCTCAAAGATCTGATGCACCATATGCCTGTCGTGCCACCTTTAAGTTTTCTCCTTGTAGCATTTGGAACTTTCATAGGCATGCCATCGAAACTCATCTAATTCGCTTAGTTGCAACAACCTCTTCTTCGCTGCTAGCTCCGGATCCATGTTTAGCTTTCTCACGGCCCAAAAAGCTTGATGTTCCAACTCCACAGGTAGATGACATTCCTTTCCATAAACCAAATCTGCACGGAGAAGTCCCAATGGGTGTCTTGTATGCAGTTCTGTAAGCCCACAATGCATCGTCAAGTTTGCTTGCCGAATCAATTCGTTGTGCATTCATTGTCTTCTGTAGAATCTGCTTTATCTCTCTGTTTGAAACCTCCACTTGCCCACTATTTTGGGGATGATACGCTATTGCTACCTTGTGCCGCACCCCATACTTACCTAGAAAGTTCCTGAAACTTGGATTCACAAAAGTAGTCCCTCCATCACTGATAATAGCTCAGGGTGTCCCAAACCTGGTGAAAATTTGCTTTCTCACAAATTTCTTCACCACCTAGTTGTCATTCCTGGGACAAGCTGCTGCCTCGATCCACTTAGATACATAGTCAACCGCTACCAAGATGTAACGATTACCAAATGACGGTGGAAACGGGCCCATGAAGTCTATTCCCCATACATCAAAAATCTCCACTTCTAATATCTAATGCAGTGGCATCTCCTGTCTTCTACCAATTGTGCCTGTTCTTTCACATCTATCACACATTTTTACATATGCTATAGAATCTCTGAATAGTGTAGGCCAAAAGAAACCTGACTGTAGCACCTTGTGAGCTGTCCGCTCTCTCCTCCGTGGTGCCCTCCATACAACGATGAGTGACAACTCCTCAATACTTCTGCAATTTGGCTTTCTGGGATGCATCGTCTCATCACTTGATCTGGTCCCTGCTTGAACAGATACGGCTCATCCCATATGTAATATCTGCAATCATGTCTCAACTTCTTTCTTTGCTAAGTCATAGCCTCCGGTGGGTAGACTCCACTTACCAGCAAGTTCACAATATCTGCATACCAAGGGAGTTCAGCTTCCCTTATTACCAATAGTTGCTCATCTGGGAACTCTTCTTTGATGCTATCACCTTACTTTACATGCAACCGGCTTTCCAATTGCGATAGGTGATCTGCCACTTGATTCTCGCTCCCCTTTCTATCCTGTATCTCTAGGTCAAACTCTTGTAGCAACAATATCCATCTGATTAGTCTAGGCTTTGCATCCTTTTTGCCAAACAAATACCAAATTGCTGCATGATCAGTATATACCACTACTATCGAACCCACCAGGTAAGACCTGAATTTATCAAATGCGAACACAAATGCTAGCATCTCCTTTTCCGTGACTGTATAATTGACTTGGGCTGCGTCAAGTGTTTTGCTTGCATAATAAATGGAATGAAAATTTTTATTCCTCCGCTGCCCCAATATAGCTCCTACAGCCACGTCGCTTGCATCACACATCAATTCAAAAGGTTGTTCCCAATCCAAAGAAATGAGAATAGGCATTTCTACCATCTTCTGGTTTAGTTCCACGAATGCTTTAACACAATCCTTATCAAACTCAAACTTCACCTCTTTTTCTAGCAACCAGCATATCAGTCTAGATATTTTTGAGAAGTTCTTGATGAACCATCTGTAGAACCCTGCATGTCCAACAAAACTGTGAACACCCTTCACTGACACTGGTGGTGGTAGCTTTTCGATCACTTCAATCTTTGCATGATCGACTTCCAACCCTTTGCATCACACCTTATGGCTAAGGACAATACCCTCCTTGAATAAAAAATGACACTTCTCCCAGTTGAGCACCAGGTTTGAGTCTTCACATCGAGCTAGCACCCTGTCAAGATTCTGCAAACATGTAGCAAAAGAATTACCGAAAATAGAAAAGTCATCCATAAATACCTTGGCAAAATCTTCCACCATATCGTGAAAGATCGCCATTATGCATCTCTGGAATGTGGCTGGTGCATTGCATAGACTAAATGGCATCCGCCTGAAAGCATATGTCCCATAAGGACATGTAAAAGTGGTCTTCTCCTGATCCTTCGGTGCTATGGATATTTGATTATAGTTGGAATATCCATCAAGAAAACAATAATACTCTTGACCTGCCAACCTGTCCAAAATCTGATCAATAAATGGGATAGGATAATGATCTTTCCTCGTGGCCTCATTGAGCTTCCTGTAATCCATGCAAATTTGCCAGCCTATGACTGTGCGTGTGGGTATCAGCTCATTCTTTTCGTTGGTGACCACTGTCATCCCTCCTTTCTTTGGAACACACTAAACTAGGCTAACCCATTCACTGTCTGAAATGGGATATATCACACCTGCATCAAGCCAGTTGATCACTTCCTTTCTGACTACATCCTTTATCACCGGATTAAACCTCCAGTGATGTTACAAGTTGGCTTGGATCCTTCTTCCATAAAAATTCGGCGTGTGCAAAAAGCTGGACTAATTCCTCTGATGTTCAACATCTGCCAACCCATTGCTTTCTTCCACCTCTTGAGGACCACCAATGCATCTTTCACTTGTGCCTCTGTCAGTTCCACGGAAATGATGACTGGCAAGGTGTCATCTTCCCCCAAAGGTACATACTTCAGATGTGGAGGCAATGTCTTCAACTCTAATTTCGGTGCCTCCTCAATTGATGGCTTTGACAATGGTTCCAAGGACCTCATCAACGACTCAAAGTCTTGCTTCCAGGGAAACCATTTTGGCTCATTAAGCATCTGCACCATCTCATATGTAGCACTATCTCCAAAATGATTGGAGCCCGTCAAGGCTCTCTCTAATGGGTCCTGTGAGTCAACAATCTAAAGAGTTGATTCCTAATTTAGCACATTGATTGTTGATAGCTCCTCATAAATGGCCGGTAGCTTCATGGCCTTGTACACATCAAAAACCTCTATTTTGTCATGTGCTCACATGGTTAGCTGCCCAACAACCACATCAATTAAAGCTCGCCCGGTTGCCAAGAAAGGTCGTCCCAAAATAAATGGTACTTCCACATCAGGCTCGAAATCCAAAATAATAAAATCTACTGGGAAAATGAGGGAGCCCACTTGCACTAGCACATCCTCCACAATACCATCTGGTCTGGGCAATGAACGGTCAGCTTGCTGCAAGATCACAGTAGTTGGTCTAGGGCTGCCCAGCCAAACTTCTTAAACACCGATGTCGGCATCAAGTTTATGCTTGCTCCCAAATCACATAATCCGCGAGCTCGAATACATTGCCCAATTGTAATCTGAATGGTAAAGCTCTCAGGATCTTTGAGCTTTGTCGGCAATCTATTCCATATTCGGGAGGTGCACTCCTCAATAAGCGCCACCGTAGCATACTATGTCAATATGCTTTTGTTTTCTACAATGTCCTTGATGTACTTGGCATATTTAGGCACTCCCTGCAAAACATCAACTAAAAGTAAATTAATATGTACCTGTTTTAGCACTTCCATGAATTTCTTAAAGCAAGCTTCTTCCTTGTGCTTCTTTAATTTCTGAGGAAACGGGGGTGGTGGTCTTTCTATCTCAGCTGCCTTTTCCTGGTCTTTCTATCTCAGCTGCCTTTTCCTTCCCCCTCACATCATTATGTTCCCCATCTATTTCCACTACTCTAGATTGCTGAGGTGGCCTTTCTAGTTCCACCTCCTTAAGTTGAAGTCCACTCCTTATTGTAACTGCATTGACCTGCTTGGGATTCGGGTCAGTATCACTTGGTAGTCCTCCCCTGGGCCTGGTGTTTTGTGCTCTAGCTAACTGTCTAAACTGATACTCCAATGCCTTTGTAGCTAACTGCTGATTTTTAATGTCAGCTGCTAATTTCACATAATCAGCCTGCATCTGTGCTTGGTTAGCTATTATTTTTTTGAACATATCCTCAATGTTGCTGGGTGGTGGAGGAGGTGCATTGTTTTCTCTATATTGATACTGAAAATTTTGATGCCCCCCTTGATTTCTCTACACGCCCTAATTCAAACACTGTCCTTGATGGCTATTACTCCCCCAAGAAAAATGTGGATGGTTCCTCCAATTTGGGTTGTAACTGTTGCCATATTATTGATTATTGTTCCTCTGGACGTTCCCAACAAAATTTACCGAGTCTAGATTGGCACCACAACACTCAGCTGAGTGTTCACTACTCCCACATACTTCACACCATACCTGATGAACTGCATTGACTGGGGCTTGTGCTTGGCTCAAGCTCATACTGCTGAAGTGGGTGTTGAGTTGATTTTGGAACACAGCTATCTGTGCAACAATAGCTGTAAAACCATCCACCTCAAAGACTCCTGCAGCTTTCCTTGTTCCTCCTCGAGTTGAATCCGCATTCCATTCTAGATTTCCCTGTGAAATACGGTTTAATAAAGTGTAGAGCTCCTCATAAGTCTTCTCCAATGCCTACCCACCGGCTGCTGAATCTAACAGAATCTTAATATGTGGTTCCAAACCATCAATGAATGTATGCACCAACACATCATTAGACTGGTGATGATGAGGACAATCCCTTAACATTGACTTGAACCTCTCCCAAGACTGATACAAATTCTCTCCCTCTCTCTGTTTGAAACTTAGAATCTGACTTCTAAGTCTGGCTGTCTTCCCAGATGGAAAGAATCGTATCAAAAACTTCCTTGCGAGATCATCCCAAGTGGTTATAGAATTAGGTGGTTCATCTTTCAACCACCTCTTTGCTTCCCCCAAATGTGAGAACGGGAATAATGTGAGCCTCACATAGTCAGATGATACTCTAGCGGGGATGTAAATGTCACTTATCTCCAAAAAGTTTTGAAGATGTTGTTGTGGATCTTCATGAGGGAGACCTGTGAATTGCCCGCTGGTGTGCAACAACTGTATCATATTCTGCTTAAGCTCGGACCTCCCTCCTGGCTCTGGTCTACGAATACTGGATGTAACATTATTTGCATATGGGATTGCCACTTCGCAGACCGGTCTTGCTGCCATCTCTTCAGGCACTAAAACTGCCCTTACAAGCGGTGGATTCTGTTGCTGCTCCAGAATTGCCTGTCTTAGCAACTGCAGCTTCTTCTCTAGAGCTTCCCTTCTTTGGCGATGAAATTGTCTCTCTGGCTCTATAAATGAATCCACCAACTCCTTGTCTCTTTCAAGCATTTAGAAAATTTCAATACATGCAAGAGAAAGGCTAAGATCAAGTTGTCAACACTTATATTGAATTTGTAAACTAACACTAAGAAAATAAATTTACCAATTGCCAGTCCCCGACAACGGTGCCAAAACATCGTTTGAGCCAAACTACACGCAAGTGCACGTGGTCGTACAAGTAGTAAAGTGGCTTTATTTTAAGCCAAGTATCGGTCCCACAGGGACTGAACTACGGTAGAAGTTAACCTAAATGTTAGTGAATGATATCTCTATGAATGTAGACAACCAAACAAACAATGTATGATGAGTCAAGATAACCGTAATAAGAACCTAAGTAAATATTATAATTTGAAGCCTGAACAATAGCAATGAACAAGCTGAGGTTAAAGCAAGCATGAAGGGATGCAATTTCTTAATTCAAATCAGTCAATCTTCTCTTCGGTTGCTAGTTAGGAATTAATCTCCTGTGGATTGGATCTTTCGACTCCTATCCAATTAAAGAATCATGAGACCTTATTCTACATTTCTGTAATATAAGAAACTCATGCTCTATCCATGCATAACATATTCCATAATTAACTAATACGACTTTCAGATATATTTCTATTCTGAACGTAAATCTTTTCTCAATTTTCTCAACTAAGAAAAGATCATATCCTACCAATTCACATCTGTCCAATTACTTTTCTTTTAAGAATCACAATTGGATTTCTAAGATATACATTAACATTGGACAAACATTAATGCAGTAAAAACAAGAATTGATAGAACAACCATTATAGAAAAGATGAAAACTGAAATGATTAATCATTACATTCCTCTACAATTATCCTTAACCTCAACAAGAGGTGAATTAGCCACTCATTTGTGGATTAAACATCTTCAAACAAGTAGAATTCATACAAGCAATTGAAATTAATGAGAAAAAGGAAGAGAATTAACCCTAGAATATTGTCCTCTCAACTGTCTGCTAACCACGTTCTTGCTCCAAAAATGTCAGAATGTTTAAAATAAAACCTAAGTGTGTTATTTATACTATTAGGAATTTTTCCCGAAATAACAAGCAACGTGGCACGTAGTGTATCGCGGAGCACTGCCTCTGTGCCACAGTGTTATCGCGCACCTTCTCTAGAACTTGAGGTTCCAGGTAATCACACTCAACATGACACGGATTGCATTGCGAAGCACTGCCTCCGTGCCACGTAGGTAACGCGCACCTCCACTGGAATTTGACATAATTTATTCCTCCCAGGCAGAATGCCTCCGCGATGGTAGCGTGACAAGGAGCCATCGTGGAGCCCCTATTTTTTCCAACATCCCTTGTCAACTTCCATTTCTTGCTTCCGAGTCCATTCCCGCACTTCACCAACTTGTAGGTTAGCTTCCAAAAATTCCTTCTAACTGCAAAACAACACTAATCATGTTGGTTAGTATAAATTCACGTTTACCTAAGAATCACATGAGAATGTACACATAACAATAGATAAACAAGTAGAAATGAAGTATTTGAGTATCACTTGGGCATGAAATGCTGCCCAAGATCAATTTCTTATCCAGTTATGTGGGAATTCAACAAGGGAATAGTTATTCCCTTGTGTCACCAAAATCTTCTCTATTTTCTTTATCAATTACAACCTTGTGGATTCAAAATGTAGAAAGTTTTTAGACAAAATTCTTTAATATTTCAAGTGGAATATATCTCATGATTTTAACTGCTTTATTATTCTCTATTTCTAGAAATTTGTGAGAATTGTATCTAGTGGAATGATTTAGCCCTAGTTCTCAGTTCAGCAAAATTTAGAATCTTTTGTGTTGGACTAGTTTCCCTGTAGCTTGATTCTATCAATTTTGAGATCCCCATATTGTTAGTGTATGTGGAAATTTCAATCAGATACATATTAGTCTAGTCTCAGTCAGATTATTATACTTAATGTTGTCCAGAAATGTCAACTGATTAGTTTGACTACAGTCATTTCATGAGGTGTCAGTGGTGCCTCCCAATTATTAGTATTAGACTCAGATATCAAATTTTAGTGGTTCTTTAGGTTTTCATGACACTTCTATACAAACATCTCTGACCATCCTTAGAACCCTACCTTTAGATTATAGTTTGTTCTTTAGACGATTAAAACGCTTCCAGATAAACAACTCTAACCATTCTTTGAACACCAGTTACAGAATCCGGTCTAATAAGACTCTCAGGGTACTTCCAGATAGGTATTCCTGACTTATTCTTGGGCCCCTGTTTTGAGCTATTAGCTCAGTAGTTAGTCTAGGACTATCTAGTGGGAGTAGGACTTAGCACCGAGTGAACCGAGGTTCCAGCGCACCTAGGTTCCCATAACTTCATTGCCAACGTAGTTTATATTTATTAGCCTCATGGCCCCAGACTTGTGATCACCCAGTTCATGCCTTTATACCCTGGCAAGGTATATTGGATCCTACTGATGGGGTATATAAATCGGACTCCTCGTGTAGCTCACGTGGTTATATGTCGGTTATAGATTATCCCACTAGTCAGTACAGTCTCAATTAGCTCAGCTCAGAACAGTTTCAGATTATTTAGTTCAGATCAGTATTTTAGATTTAGGACATGTCTTTGACCATCATATAGGGTCATTTTGACCATCTTCGTATATTTCAGTTTATTTAGTTTCAATATTTTAGTTGTTCATTTTATGTCATTACAGTTCATTATTTATTTTGTGTTATGTTTTCTCCTACTTACTCTGTATATTCAAAGTGTTGACGCATACCTCCTATGCGATATTATTTTATGATACAGTTGTAGGTTCTCAGTCTCATCACCGTTAGCAGATCTTCTTCAGGAGTTATCAGTTGCGCCAGTGGTGAGTCCTCACCTTTTAAGGATGATGTTTATTTTCCTTTAGTTATTTTTCTTTCAATTTGACTTAGAGTTAGTTGGGGGATTGTCCCTACAAATCATCACATAGATGGCTTTCAAACACAAACACATTCAGATTTTTAGTTTTGTTTTCATTTGAATAAAGCTTTATGTTTCTGTTCTTTCTTATAAATGGTTTTCTTATTATTTTTACAAGCTTCCTCTATGATATTACTTTGAATGGTAGTGTTATGATAGAACATGGGTTAACTTGGGGTTACTTGTGACTCCAAGTACCGTGTCTCGTCCAAGGGTATAGACTTGGGTCGTGACAAACATGGTATTAGAGCACTAGGTTTAGAGTATCCTAGGATGTCTGGAAGCCGCATTGAGTAGAGTCTTTTTCATGGGAGTGAAACATGCCACACTTATGACACGGAAGCTACGAGACATTATTAGGAAAACTCCATTTTGTTCATATTTTTAATCATTCTTAAGTTAATTCCAGAAATGTTCTCCTAACTCGTGCTCTATTTTGTTTCAGTGAAATCCTGCCTCCAGAATGTGGTAATGGAAGAAGGGCCGGCAACGCTCACCGACCTTGTCCACCAGCTGAAGCAGCCCCTCAAGACGATCAAATTTCCTCCACAAAGTTCAGAGCGGCAATCCAGCTGCTCGCATAGACATTCATGAACCAGAAGGTTGTTCCAGTAAATACTAATGGGTTCGCAATAGCTGCCCAAGTTCGGTACATCACCCGGATAAACCCTCTAACTTTCCACGGATCTAAGCTAGGGGAGGACCCACAAGAGTTCGTGGATGAGATTAGGAATATCACCTGAATAATGGGTGTTAGCTCCTTTAAGAGTGCTGACCTGGCTGCCTACCAGCTGAAAGGGATAGCCCAGATCTGGTATGATTAGTTGAAGGAAGGGAGACCAGCTGGAGCAGAACCGATAAAATGGGAGGAGTTCATAACAACCTTCCTAGACAGATTCTTCCCCCGGGAGCTCCGGGAGGCTAGGGTGGCAGAATTTACGAATATGAAATAGGGCAATCGAATGGTGGAAGAGTATGCACTAGAGTTCATACAATTGTCTAAATATGCTCCAGAGATGGTAGCTGAGCCAAGGGCTCGCATGCTGAAGTTCGCCAATGGAGTATCAAACTTGGTCCTCAAGGAGTGCAGAACTACAATTCTTATTAAAGATATTGATCTCTCCAACCTCATCGTTCATGCCCAACAGATTGAGGAGAAAATCTAAAAGACTTGGAGTGGGAGAATAAGTGGCAAGGACTGGCCAATCAGATTCTAGCCACCAAAGGTCTGGTGGTGGTAGCCGCCTACAGTATCAGCAGAGGGCTCCAACACCCACTTCAGCCGGCGCCCCTACTTTCCGGTTCTATAAGGATTGGAGGGGTGGAGCATCTGGCTCACAATCCTAGAGTCACAGTGCTAGCAACCGCTACCCAGCATGCCTTAAGTGTGGCAAGAAATATCTAGGGGAATGCCTTCAGGGATGAGAGGGTAGCTTTGGTTGTGGAAAGCTAGGCCATCGGCTCAAAGAATGCCCATCAACAGGACAGGGGAGATCACAATCCACCACTTCAGCAGCTCTAGTAGGCCGACTAGCTCAGCAGGCCCACACTTTAGGTATGGATGGCGGCTAGCACCAAAACTGTTTTTATGCTTTGTCCTCCCTTCGGGAGCAGGACAGCTCACCTAACGTGGTCACGGGTATGTTACACCTTTTCCATCTAGATTTGTATGCCCTACTAGATCCAAAGTCATACTATCGTTTGTGACTCCCTATATAGCTGTCCAGTTTGATATTAGTCCAAAATTCCTCTCAAAACCATTCTCAGTCTCCACCCCAGTTGGTGAGTCAGTTAGTGCCAGCTCGATGTGTAGAAACTGCCCACTCTCAATCTTAAATAAGGTCATTCCAGCTGATATTGTAGAGTTAGACATGGTTGACTTTGAACTCATCCTTGGCATGGATTGGCTACACTTTGGTTTTTCCTAAGTCGACTGCAGAACTAGGGTTATCAGATTTTAGTTCCCTAATGAGGCAATTTTAGAGTGGACAACCAGTAGTTCAGCGTTGAAAGGTCGGTTTATTTCCTACCTTTAGGCCAGAAAGCTTATTTCTAAAGGGTGTATTTATCATCTAGTTCGGTTCGTAGATTCCAACTCCAAGACCCCA
The DNA here is from genome assembly GCA_035772735.1 of Datura wrightii. Classification (NCBI taxonomy): domain Eukaryota; kingdom Viridiplantae; phylum Streptophyta; class Magnoliopsida; order Solanales; family Solanaceae; genus Datura; species Datura wrightii. Next base: position 47,328,287 of record JASDFA010000016.1, on the reverse strand, counting down.
AATATTCAGTCAGTTCCAGTTGTTAGTGAATTCCCTAATGTGTTTCTCGAAGATCTTCTAGGAGTCCCTTTTGAGCGGGAAATAGTGTTCGGCATAGACCTCCTTCCGAAAACTCAGCCCATCTCCATCCCTCCTTACAGAATGGCTCCAGTTGAGCTTAAGGAGTTGAAGGAGCAGCTAAATGACCTCCTTGATAAGAGTTTCATTAGGTCTAGCATCTCTCCATGGGGTGCTCCAATATTATTCGTGTGGAAGAAAGATGGTACCCTCAGAATATGTATCGACTACCGTCAGTTGAATAAGGTCACAGTTAAGAACTGGTACCCCCTACCTAGGATTGACAACTTGTTCGATCAGCTTCAGGGAGCCAGTTGTTTCTCCAAGGTAGATCTCAGGTCGGGGTACCATCAACTAAGGATCAGGGAGCGTGACATACCGAAAACAGCTTTTAGAACTCGGTACGGTCACTACGAATTTGTGGTTATGTCCTTCAGACTAACTAATGCCCTCGCAGCTTTCATGAACATGATGAATAGGGTTTTCAAGCCATATATAGACATGTTCATCATTGTATTTATTGACGAAATCCTAGCATACTCTAGAAGCGAGGAAGAACATGCTAACCATTTGAGGATAGTGCTACAGACACTCAGAGACCGCCAGTTGTTTGCTAAGTTCAACAAATGTGACTTCTGGTTGAAATCTGTCACTTTCCTTGGTCATGTGGTCTCAGGTGAGTATTCAAGTAGATCCTCAAAAGATAGCAGCAGAGAAAGACTGACCAAGACCTACTTCCCTAGCCGAAATCAGAAGTTTCTTAGGTCTAGCCATCTATTACTGACATTTTGTGGAAGGTTATTCCTCTATTGCATCTCCTCTGATGTCACGACCCGAACGTAAACTCGGATCGTAGACACGGGACAAGAATCCTGAAGGAACCCCAAGTCGACCCATGACATGAGCATACATCTAATCCCAATCATATGCGCGAAAGACTTAACATAAAAAGAATGTAATCATGACATAATAGAATGAAAAACAAAACTAGACTCATACAATACAGTTGATTATAACTTGTAATCTGGAAAGCCTCTAATGATGAAAAGACGGGTTGATGGGATAACTCACCAACTAACCCAACAATCCTGAAACTGAAAGCATAACATAGAGTATGAACATACAACCCCCAAAGCATGAGGACTCACCAGGAGCGCTGAGAGCAAATCTAAAACTATCTATGGGTGAGGATGAGCCTGAGAACTGGGACCTGTATCATGAAATGATAAAACATAGAAAGTATGTGGTCATTATGTGAAATGTACTAAGTATGCAAGGTAAGTAAAACGGACGTTAAAACATATATGAAATTCATAAATGATCATAAGAGTAGGACGTCATGCTCGTATTGTAAATCATAATAACATATCATATGGCACAAGGTTTTCAAAACATTCATAACATAACATAATAATAATCATAATAAAAGAGCTTTATTTAACATGACTTGAGCCAACATACATAATTATAACATGCATAAATCGTGAGGAAAAGTGGGAGATTCTCTTAACCAACATACCCCATATGAGCATACATGAAGCCTGACTTGTAACCCTAGTTGGGAGGGTGTTCGTGCCTTTCCAAGGGTAGAACCATGAAAGTGTGATATCACCATGCAAAGGGCCATTTGGGCAAGGGACTAACATGAAAGAGGTCCCAACATACCCACGATGGCACGTAGTTCATGAGATCCGAGGCTTAACTTGAGCCTCGAACCTACTCGGTGTTCGATACTATTCCCAAAACATACATAGTGCTCATAATAATACATGCATGAGTTCATGGGCTAGTTAAATCATGATAATCGTAAACAGGCTTGAACATACATGGGCTAGCCATGACATGAGGCCCGTGAGTTGGCCAAAAACATAATTCATGATTAATAAGATTCATACATTCTTGTAGATCATGCATATAGCTTGAATTTCATAAAATCATAATGAATAACATAATAAATTCATAATTTAAAACAGAATTCATGTTAGGCTTGTCAAGAACATCGATGGAAAAATAGATCATAAATCGATTTACCATGGGACATGCATAATCAAGCTTAATTGATTAAAAACCAAAATCGCTAATGTTATAATCAATTTAAATCTCAAAAGATGATAAAAATCCGTAGATGATGATAAGATTTCAATCACAAAACCCATAATTAAATCATTAGACTTTTATAAAAATCATCTTCAAAACCCCATGGTTTTTAATAATTTTTTTGTAAAATCATCGAGGATGGGCATGGGTGTGGAAGAAATCACCCATTGATAGCCTTACATACCTGGGATTATCAAATTCTAACTCTTCTTAGAAGCCCAAGAATGAAATTGGAAGAATTGAAGAGAAAAGCTTAAAATCCCCTTAGATCACCTTTCAATATCCTTGCATGCATGAATGAGAGTTTAGAATAGGCCATTTTCTTAAAAACCTAGCTTTTCCAAACCAAAACGCCGTAGTTTAGGGCCTCATATGGTGAAAAAGTTGAAATTACCCTCAATGAGCCTGCCCTGAAATCTGGCCAGATGGAACAACAGATAGGTCTAACGGGTCATTAGAACAAACGATGACCCTTCATGACCCTCGTCGTATGCACTGCTGAAGTTGTACTTCTGGAATCAACCAATGGACAAATAGGACGACTCTTCCTACCAACCAATGGTCCGTTACATCATTCGTTGCTTGCTCACCACAAAAATCTGAACTTGCTTACCACGGGCCTCACCATGACTCGTGGTTCCTTCTAACGAGTCGTGGTATCGATCTGTCATCTACACTGAAATTTCTTTCACCAAAACATTGACTGATAACAATGACATATTACAACCCACAACGAGTCGTTAGAAGGCCCGTTGTGTGCCTCCTGCTAAACCCAATCTCTTCCAATGCCTGTTGACAACGGCTCATTGTTCCCAACAATGAGTCGTTGTATCATCTGTTGTCTCCACTGCCACTCAGCCTTCCCTAACATACGACTCCATATAACGACCCGTGGTTTGATAGCACGAGTCATTCCATGGTCCATTTTGTGAAATTTTCCCCATTTCAGTAATTTTAAATTTTTAATTCCCGAGTCTATTCTCAAGCCCTTTCGGGGTATTACAATATCTCCCCCTTGGGAACATTAATCATTGAATGTAGGAAACAAGCAGAAACAGAGACATGCATTCATCATATTCAAATACTAATTGTTTTAGCCGAAATTTTATGGAATGACTACCTCCGATTCATAACACATAGCAGAAATGATCTCATGCTTCACATACACATTCATACTCATATAAGAAACTTGAACACATGAACTAAACATGAAAACAAAATAGAATCATAGAGTAGAACTGATACCTCAAGTCGGAACTGATTCAGTAGAGAATAAATGCAGTATTTAGCCATCATATCTGCTTCAGCTACCCACGTAGCTCCCTCAACATGTCGATGCCTTCATATCTGCTTCAGCTTCCCACGTAGCTCTGTCAACATGTTGATTACTCCATAAGACCTTAACTGAGGCTACTTCCTTGTTCCTTAAATTACGAACTTGAAGATCTAATATATCCACTAGAACTTCTTCATTGTTGAGGTTACCTGTTACACCGATACTGTCAACTTGAACCACTAAAGCTTGATCTCCCAAGAACTTCTTCAAAAGCGACCCATGAAACACAAGATGTACTGAAGATGACTCTGATGGCAAATCTAACTCATACGCCACTTTACCAACTCTTTTCACCCCTCAGTAGGGGCCTAAATATCGGGACCAACTTTCCCTTTCTTTCCAAACTGCATGACTCCTTTCATGGGAGATAACTTGAGAAATACCCAGTCGTCCACATCAAACTCCAGATCCCTTCTCCTCTCATCATCATATGATTTCTGAAGACTCTGAGCAGTTTTCAACTGATCCCTTATCAACTGAACCATTATCATGGCCTCATAAACCAAATCAAGTCCTATCATGGTTTCCTCACCAACCTCAAACCATCCGATGGGCGATCTACACCTTCGCCCGTAAAGAGCCTCGAACGGTTTTATCTAGATACTAGAGTGCTAGCTATTATTATAAGCAAACTCGATTAAGGGCAATGATCATCTCAACCACCTTTAAAGTCCATAACACATGCCCTCAACATGTCCTCAGAGTCTGGATTGTTCACTCGGCTTGGGCATCCGTTTGTGGATGAAAGGCTATATTGAGCTTGAATTAAGTCCCAAGTCCCTTTTGAAAAGACCACCAGAACTGGGAGGTAAACTGAGTACCTTGGTCTAAAATAATAGACAAGGCACTCCATGAAGTCGGATCAACTCTCAAATATACAATTTGGCATAATCATTTGCTGAATTCATGGTCTTGACTGGTAGAAAGTATGCAGCCTTAGTTAACCTGTCTACTAGCACCCAGATGGAATCATAGTGTTATCGAGTACGAGGTAGGCCTATAATGAAATCCATGTTAATCTCTTCCCACTTCCATATGGAAATGGTAATATCCTGAAGTACGCCTCCCGACCTTTAATGCTCGACTTTCACTTGCTAACAGTTTGGACATTTGACTACGAATTCTGCAATATCCTCTTCATACCATCCCACTAATAGATTTCTTCCAAGTCCGAATACATCTTCGTGGATCCTAGATGGATAGAATATCTGGTACCATGTGCCTCATGCAATATCCAAAATCTTAAATCATCAACGTTTGGGACACATACGCGACCTTGGTATCATAGCACACCATCTCCCCTGGGGAGAAAACCTCTACCTTTTGACTCCGCACCGCTTCCTTGAACTTCCTCAAAATCAAATCCTCATCTTGCTTAGATTTGATATCAACCACCAAGGAAGATTTTGACCCATTCTTCATAACAACGCTGCTATCGATTGAGTCGATCAATCTAACTCCCAATCTTGCAAGCCGATGGACATCTTTCACAAACTCCTTCTTTCCCTCATCCACGTGGGACACACTCTCCATAGAGAGCCTACTAAGTGCATCCTCCACCACATTAGCCTTGTCTGAGCGGTAAACAACACTCATATCGTAGTCCTTTAATAATTCCAACCACCTTCTTTGCCGAAGATTGAGATCCTTCTTCGTGAACACTTATTGCAAGCTCTTGTGATCCGTGAATACGTCCACGTGGACCCCATACAAGTAATCCCGCTATATCTTCAATGCAAAAACCACTGTGGCCACCTCGAGATCATGGGTCGGGTAATTCTTTTCGTGAACTTTCAGTTGTCGAGAGGCATACGCTATTACTTTCCATGCTGCATCAACACACATCCTAGTCTGATTCTCGAAGCATCACAATATACAACAAAGCCATCCGTACCCTCAGGCAAAGTCAACACTGGTGCTAAAGTGAGTCGGGTCTTCAATTCCTGGAAGCTTTCCTCACAGGCGTCCGACCATTGGAACTTTATCTTTTTTTGAGTCAACCTGGTCAATGGGGCTGCAATTGATGAAAAGCCCTCAACAAATATTCGATAGTAGCCTGCTAGACCCAAGAAACTCCGAATTTCTGAAGGATTCACTGGTCTAGGCCAATTTTTCACCACTTTAATTTTATGAGAATCTACCTTTATGCCCTCACTGGATAACACATGACCCAGAAATGCCACCGAGTCTAGCCAAAATTCACACTTGCTAAATTTTGCATACAACTGATGATCCGTGAAAATTCACAACACTATCCTCAATGAGAGGCATGCTCCTCCTCGCTCAAGGAGTATATAAGGATTTCATCGATGAACACGACCACGATAATGTCCAGATATTGCTTGAACACCCTGTTCATCATGTCCATATAAGCTGCAGGAGCATTGGTTAGTCCAAATGACATAACTACAAACTCATAATGGCCATACCGGGTTCTGGAGGCTATCTTTGGGATATCACACTCTCGAACTCGGAGCTGATGATACCTGGACCTGAGATCTATCTTCGAGAAACACTTGGCATCATGGAGCCAGTCAAATAAATCATCAATCCTAGGCAAGGGGTACCTTTTCTTGACAGTAACCTTGTTCAGTTGCTAATAATCAATACACATTTGAATGGACCCATCCTTCTTCCGAACAAATAGAACTGGTGCACCCCATGGAGACTTTCTCGGTCTAATGAAACCCTTATCCAAAAAGTCCTTCAATTATTCTTTTAACCCTTTCAGCTCAGTTGGAGCCATCCTGTAAGGAGGAATAGAGATAGGTTGCGTATCAGGCAATATATCAATACTGAAATCAATTTCCCTTTTCGGAGGAACACCTAGCAAATCGTCGGGAACCTTCGGATACTCACACACCACTGGAACTAACTGAATAGTCGGGGTCTTAGTGTTATACCCCGTAGAATTCCCGGCACCTAAATGACCTATTCGCACGTTGGTCAAGCATATTTGAAGGCCATACGTGCTGGAGAAAGGCCCGAGAAAAGATCGGACGAGAAACCTATAGAACCATCGCGGAAGGAGCCGAGACAGAGCCCCTCCGCGATGGCAGCGTGTCACGGAGGAGGGGCCTCCGTGTTGGCTCCGTGACACGTTGGCCTTTTCCAGGCCCAAGTATATAAAGCCCCACTTCGGTTTTAAGTGATAAAATTATTTAAAATTTTCAAAGAACAGAGGGCAAACGCAGAGGGAGAAAAAGGAATGAAGAAATTATATAATTTTCGTCTGATTACGCTGCTAAACGTTGTCTAAATTCAAATTAACTCCAGATACTAAGGTATTTAGCAGCAGAGAGCATTCCTACAGATTCAGTTTCGTAAAATACGGCCGACGAATCGTCGAGCCACCGAGCTAAAGTAAGTGGAATTGCTCTAAATTAGTGTCTATGTGTTCCTAACTGTGAAGTGAATATTTCTCCCTTCTGGACCTCTGAAAAATAGCGAGTTTTCGACCGTCTTTCGATAAGCCTAAGTTTAGGCTATAACCTATATCGAAAGTAACGTTGCTCTTTACAATAAAGCTGTATTTAGTAGTAATTGACGTATTTATGAATGCAGTTGGGAGAAAATAGTTGAAGTACCGACCGAGCCTCGTCCGACGGACGAATAGTTCAAGAATAAGGTATGTAAAGCTAGTTCCCTCGGCAAGTTAAGTAATATCGGTGCAGTATAGTAATTTACAGGCCAGTAGAATGTTCAGAAGTCAAGTGTTACGTTTATTGTGAATGTTGATACGGTATTAGAAGCATCAGGTTGTAACTTGCGTGAAACTTACTAATACGACATAGCTTCTAACACAAGTATTAGAAACTGCTCAGCATGCTCAGTATGTGATGTGATGCGAAATGTAAAGATATTATTGTATTCAGTTGAAACCCCGTAAAGCAATGTAATATCCGTAAGCACCTCAGAAATAGAATGACAGGCTAAAATAAAGTTTAGAACGCATGTTAGGAATAGTAAATCACGTTAATACAGAAACTCAGTATACAGCATAGGTTGCAGCAGAAATACTATATTTCGTATAGCATTTGCCCCAGTACAGTCTGGCAGGAGACTATATTCACATATACATATTTACCAGTCTAAGCACGTATTAAATACGTACAGATTACTATCATTAGTTCAGCATGTAATATATACGATACTTTACCCCTATTAGCCTCAGCATGTGAGATACGCAGACAGTATTACTAGTTGAGACCGTTGTATTGTTTGGGGTTGGATTACCTAGCATCCATGACCGCCCCAGGGTTAATAGCTGTATCGACTCATCCGCCAGAGGACGAGGATACGTTGCTCTACTGAGTGGCATGCCGTCCCCCAGGGGACGAAGATGGGATGCCAGTTTTCCCCATATTGTGCCTTGGTCGGCCCTTATACACCCCCGTCGAGCAGATACGCCCGGGGTGTTGATTCAGGAGTCCTCCGGACTCAGATGCAGTTATAGTCAGGGGCTCAGCGAGCCCAAGTGCATACCCAGGGGACCGGCAGGATGCTTACAGGGTTTATAGGAGATGGGATGACCGGGGTAGGGGTATAGATTCTGTGCTGGTTGTACCTCCCGGCTTATGGGGGCCGGGTAAGGTTTGTGTGTGCTATGTATGTTATGATATATTATGCTGTGTTACAGTAGATACGAGTAGATTGACAGTAGAATGATAAATCGTCAGGTATGACTCCTACTCCTTCCAGTATGATTAAGAGAAGGTATGACTTACATTATCAGACAGTTAATCTATTTCTTTCTATTTCAGTATCATCAGTTATGTTATTGATTTCAGATATTTCCTTCAGTTATTGCTTTACATACTCAGTACCAGCGGTACTGACGCCCGGTGGGGCGCTGCATTACTTGCCTGCAGGTACTCATAGACGAGCAGGCGATACTACGCGATTCCTGTCAGCGATCGAGTATTCAGCTCCTGTCATCCGGAGACTGAATTCCAGAGGTGTATTTCAGTTCTTTTTGTTGTATAGTACGGGTAGGTCGGGGCCCTGTCCTGATCATTTCTATTGCTATTCCTAGAGGCTTGCAGTCTGTATATATCTCCCTGTGGTCAGATGAGCCAGTCGTGTGAGGCCGTGCAGTTGTATAGCTGTTAGTACTCTTTCTTTCTTTTATGTTGGCCGTGTGGTGCCATAGTTTGCCAGTAGTGGTGACCTTGCCGGTCATGTAGCTTTCTAGTACTTCATGATTTAGTTATAGATAACTAGACAGCATGGTGGCCTTGTCGGCCCGCATAGGTTTCCCTGAATTGATATGTTTCTGGTCAGCTGTTAGTACAGGTACAAGAGGCTATAGGCCAATGGGCCGGGGGCTGTGTTTACAGCCGTTATATAGCCCTTTGTTTCCAGAAATATGAGTTAGAGCCAACCAGGCACCAGATGTGCCCAGGCTTAGCAGTCCAGCAGTTCAGGTCCCAGTAGGGCACCAGGTGCCAGTCATACCCCCCAAGGCAGGGTGTGACAAACTTGGTATCAGAGTCGGTCGTGTCCCAGGGAGTCTACAAGCCGTTCTAAGTAGAGTCTTGTCTATGGATGTGTTGTGCACCACATACTATAGGGAGCAGGCTGCGAGTCATGATAGGATGGTTACCCTTCCTTCTTAGTCAGTCGTGCTTTAGAGCGGTACAACATAGGGTTGAGTCCCTATAAACTTACCGTAATATTTGATTACAGATACAAAGGCAGATCAACATTATCATATCACAGGCAGAAGATCAGATATAGCAACAGAAGAGGGCATCAACCAGTTACATGATAACTACAGTAGCAGGAGGAGGTACTCGAAACCCCCCAGCATGATACCTTTATCGGTACTATCCCCAGTATATGTTGATAACGTCAAAATAGGAAGTCAGGAATTTAATGTACATACGAGTTGATTTATTTATTAGCTATATAAGACCTGATTAAGATTACAGATAAGGTCAGACCACCAGGAAATCATAAGGAAGAGGGGGAAATGCAGGAATCCCAACAATGTTTTTTTTCAGATGTGGTACAGTTATATGTTTCTATCTGTTGCAATAAGAAAAGGGCCATTCCTACCTCTTGACCTTGATCCCAGTACAGTAAAGGGGCATAAGAATTGAGGCGAGGCTGTCCAAAACAAGCAGTAAGTGAAGATAGATTGATTAATTCCAGTAAGTGCTAGTGAGCATAAAGAGGGAGTAAGACTGTTAGCTTACCCGAAGTAGGGGTAAAAGACTTGCTAGTGATGAATGCTTAATAATAGTCAAGTTTGAGTCAGAAAAAGGCCAAGTCTGCCATATATGCTAACAGATAGCAAGACATACCTGTAAGATTATAATTATGATCCAGTTGTGACATCGAAAGATATAGAGGTAATGTGAATCAGATGGGCCTGAATATAAGCCAGAAGAAGTATAGGCCGAGGCTTGATCAGTAATCTCATTAGCAACGAAAGGCAGGTACCTTGAACCCCAGAGTTCAGCTTAAGCAAGATGAGAGGAAGAAGCAGGAATGCCAGATTTTGTGGGGAAATCAGGGTTACCCCCCCCCCCCAGATTGATAGAGTATCGTTTTAAGGATTAAGCCTCGAGCTGACAGTAAGATTGCGGTTTAGAATACCGCAGTATGCCTGCTCATGGAGAAGATAAGAAATTACTGATACAATAATTCTAATTTAGTGTGGCCTAGAGATAAGGCTCAGCAGACAGTCATGGGCTCTTAATATAAGCCCAGTAAGGCCACAAGATTCGAACGTTGACCCCACATTGCAGGAGTGACGGAATTTCAAATAGCAGACAATAACTAAGGTGTTTATGTTTGTTACTCTCAGAATGGGGTGACAATACAACAAAATGATAAGTCAGGGCAAGAGATAGTATTAGGCCGTAGAAGCGGTGTATCATGTACGGTATGAGACTCAGCAGAGCATGTCAGAGATTATGTATTACCGCAGAATTCAGTACATATTGTACGTAGCTAGCGATATATATATATATACAGATAATAGGTATGCTGTGAGTAGCTGCCTAAGGGGTATAATCACAGATACTGATTAGTAATAGAAAGCATGTACAAATTGCATTGCAGGATCCCCTTGCCAAAAAAAAAAGAGAAAAAGAGAGAGAAGAGAGAAGAAAGAAAGAAAGGAGAGAAGAAAGGAGAAAGGGAAAGGAGAAGAGAAAGGGCAAGTTAAGTGTGAATTACGTATGAAGTCATAGGAACTGTCTCAGTTCTTAGTTAATAAGTTAATAGACTTATGTGTTGTTGCCAGATCTAGGCTCTGGAAGCTTATCAGAGTTAATGGCCTAAACCAGATGACTAGATGATAAGGGCGCAGTTAGACGGTCTACCGACCAGCTGGCGCCTGCATTAGCATGGAAGCATTCCTGAAGATCGGTAACATTAGTGCATAAGCTAGAATCAGGATTAGAGGCCGAATAGGCAAATTTCAGAGATTAGCAATAGCAGAATTGTTCTAGTATGTTAAGTGGTCGTACGTCATTTTCCCAGCATTGTAGGTGAGAGTCGGCCTTAGTCAACCTAGCAGTTATTATGTGAAACACCCCGTAAGTCAGCTGGCCGTCCCAGTCAGAATACCCGTGGGTACCCCAAAAAAGGGTCCACATCAGTAGTCAGTAACAGACTAGTACTTCAGCTGGTTCTCGTAAGATATTTGGATACAGAGCCCTAACATAAGGCCAGTATTTACAGAATAGCTCATAAGACCGAGAATTTCCCAGAATAGCAGTATAAATCCAAGTGGATACACACAAGGTGTAAGAAATTGATAGAACCCTGCTAGCACAGTGTTTATTAAAACCAGGAGATCAGCAGACTCCCCGTGAAGATCCAGAGATTGATCGCCTGGGAGTATGTTTGATTAAGCTCAGCCTTATAGTGGTTCAAGCAAAATAACAAAGCAATTAGATGCCCACAAGTCTACAGTATGCATGAACTATAAGTACTCAAGTAGAACAGTTAGAGCATTGTTAGACTACTGCCACATTCGGGTCATTCAACCCGACTATTCAGTTATTTAAGGTTATGCAGCCAGATCGTTAGAGGTCATGATCAATATCAGGATCCTCTGATCAGATAAAGGCACAAGGTGCGCAGATGGTCGTTCAGGTTACCGTAGCAACAGGTAGCCTTAGAATACGGCCAGAAGGCCAGATAAGCTCTAGCTATACCGGTAGATTACTTGTTAGATCCTCCGGCATAATAAACCAGTATGACCGTTAGCTATATGCCAATTCCTTGTAAATGTGAATTTTGGTTGAGTTAGTAGCCTTTTTGGTCACATTGTGTCAGAGGCTGGAGTACAGATAGATATACAGAAAATCGAAATAGTGAAGACATAGTCTAGACCTACCACTCCGATCGAAATACGCAATCCCTGCGGTTAGCCGGGTACTACAGAGGGTTTGTGGAAGGATCTTCCACCTTAGCAGCACCTCTGACTAAATTAACACAGAAGGCAGTAAAGTTCCAGCAGACCGAGGCATGTGAGTAGAACTTCCAGGAGTTAAAAGACAGGTTAACATCATCCCCAATGTTAGTATCGTCAAAAGGTGCAGAGGGTTAATGCGGCATGATAATGTAATAGCTGATGCCTTCAGGCAGTTGGAGAAACATGAAAAGAATTATCTTACCCATGACCTAGAGTTAGCCGTAGTAGTTTATGCCTTAAAGAGTGAATATTTTGTATCATCCAGGAAGGGCTAATATGGTAGCAGATTCCCTTAGCCGTAATTTAGGGAGAGGTGACATATTTTCAGATAACCGGGGATGAAGTGTGGCGATGTAAAGGTCGCATTCGTGTTCCAGATATATATTACATGCTGAACTAATTTTGGGGCTCCGCCAGCAGATTATGAGTGAGGCGCATTACGCCCGCTATTCTCTCCACCCAGGCGCGACGAAGATGTACCATGATATCAAAAAAAAAACCACTGGTGGCCAGGTATGAAAAGAGAAATTGCTGAATTTGTAGCTCAGTATCCAAACTGCCAACAGCTGAAAGTAGAACATCAGGAACCAGGCGGTTTGACCCAGGACATAGCTGTGCCTCTCTGGAAATGGGAAGCAGTAAACATGGACTTTGTAGCAGGATTATCCCGTACCAGGCATAGACACGATTCAATCTGAGTAAGTTTTGACAGACTGACGAAATCAGCCCATTTCCTGTCAGTAAAAGCTACTTTCTCTGCCTAAGATTACGCCAAATTGTATATCAGAGAAATAGTTAGATTACACGGTGTTTCAGTATCTATTATCTCTGATAGAGGAGCACAGTTGACAGTTAGATTCTGGCAGTCGTTCCAGAAGGGTTTGGGAACACAGATCAACTTGAGCACAGCATTCCACCCTTAGACAGATGGGCAGGTTGAGCGGACTATCCAAACGCTCGAAGATACGCTACGAGCGCGTGTGCTAGATTTTGAGGGTAGCTGGGATGAGCATCTTTCGTTAGTTGAATTTTCTCATAATAACAGTTATCATTCAGCCATTCAGATGGCGCCTTCTGAGGCATTATACAGGCGAAAATGCAGATCACCAAATGGTTGGTTTGAAATAGGAGAGTCAGCATCGGTTAGCTTAGACGTTGTTCGGCAGTCAGAGGAAAAAGTAAAGCTTATCCGAGAACGTTTACTGACTGCTCAGAGCCGCCAGAAGTCTTATGCAGATGTACGGCTTAGAAATCTAGAATTTGCGGTAATGACTGGGTATATCTAAAAGTGTCTCCGATAAAAGGGGTAATGAGATTTGGCAAGAAAGGCAAGCTTAGCCCGAGAATCATTGGGCCATATCAGACTCGGCGAAGAATAGGCTGAGTTGCATACGAATTGAACTTGCCTCCAGAGTTGGAATCTACTCACCCAGTATTCCATGTATCCATGTTGAGGAAGTTCGTAGGAGATCCTTCCATGGTTGTTCCAGTCCAGGATGTTCAGGTCACAGAAGAGTTAGCATATGAAGAGGTTCCCGTAGCTATCTTAGACAGACAGATTCGCAGGTTGAGGACTAAAGATATTGCATCTGTCAAAGTATTGTGGCGTAACAGGAACCGTGAGGAAATGACGTGGGAAGCTGAAGAAGATATGAAAGCCGGATACCCTCACCTATTTCAGGCCTAGTCAGGCGATAGGTATGTCCGTATTATTACTTATGCAGTACCTTATAGTTGTATGTGTGTGAATGAGAAAGATTGATACTTAGTTATCCAGTGGATCCTAGATAATTATGTGCAGCACCTGAGTTGGACTTTTCTGCATTTCAGGTTTTTGGCTATAGTCCATATTACAGAGGAAACTCTGCCGAAATTTTTCTAGAAAGTAAGTTAAGTAGTCCTCCAGATAGCAGTGTACATTCGAGGATGAATGTTTTTAAGGGGGGGAGAATGTTATACCCCGTAGAATTCCCGGCACCTAAATGACCTATTCGCACGTTGGTCAAGCATATTTGAAGGCCATACGTGCTGGAGAAAGGCCCGGGAAATGATCGGACGAGAAACCTGTCGAACCATCGCAGAAGGAGCCGAGACAGAGCCCCTCCGTGATGGCAGCGTGTCATGGAGGAGGGGCCTCCGCGTTGGCTCCGTGACACGTTGGCCTTGTCCAGGCCCAAGTATATAAAGCCCCACTTCGGTTTTAAGTGATAAAATTATTTAAAATTTTCAGAGAACAGAGGGCAAACGCAGAGGGAGAAAAAGGAACGAATAAATTATATAATTTTCGTCCGATTACGCTGCTAAACGTTGTCTAAATTCAAATTAACTCCAGATACTAAGGTATTTAGCAGCAGAGAGCATTCCTACGGATTCAGTTTCGTAAAATACGGCCGACGAATCGTCGAGCCACCGAGCTAAGGTAAGTGGAATTGCTCTAAATTAGTGTCTATGTGTTCCTAACTGTGAAGTGAATATTTCTCCCTTCTGCACCTCTGAAAAATAGCAAGTTTTCGACCGTCTTTCGATAAGCCTAAGTTTAGGCTATAACCTATATCGAAAGTAACGTTGCTCTTTACAATAAAGCTGTATTTAGTAGTAATTGACGTATTTATGAATGCAGTTGGGAGAAAATAGTTGAAGTACCGACCGAGCCTCGTCCGACGGACGAATAGTTCAAGAATAAGGTATGTAAAGCTAGTTCCCTCGGCAAGTTAAGTAATATCGGTGCAGTATAGTAATTTACAGGCCAGTAGAATGTTCAGAAGTCAAGTGTTACGTTTATTGTGAATGTTGATACGGTATTAGAAGCATCAGGTTGTAACTTGCGTGAAACTTACTAATACGACATAGCTTCTAACACAAGTATTAGAAACTGCTCAGCATGCTCAGTATGTGATGTGATACGAAATGTTAAGATATTATTGTATTCAGTTGAAACCCCGTAAAGCAATGTAATATCCGTAAGCACCTCAGAAATAGAATGGCAGGCTAAAATAAAGTTTAGAACGCATGTTAGGAATAGTAAATCACGTTAATACAGAAACTCAGTATACAGCATAGGTTGCAGCAGAAATACTATATTTCGTATAGCATTTGCCCCAGTACAGTCTGGCAGGAGACTATATTCACATATACATATTTACCAGTCTCAGCACGTATTAAATACGTACAGATTACTATCATTAGTTCAGCATGTAATATATATGATACTTTACCCCTATTAGCCTCAGCATGTGAGATACGCAGACAGTATTACTAGTTGAGACCGTTGTATTATTTGGGGTTGGATTACCTAGCATCCATGACCGCCCCAGGGTTAATAGCTGTATCGACTCGTCCGCCAGAGGATGAGGATACGTCGCTCTACTGAGTGGCATGCCGTCCCCCAGGGGACGAAGATGGGATACCAGTTTTCCCCATATTGTGCCTTGGTCGGCCCTTATACACCCCCGTCGAGCGGATACGCCCGGGGTGTTGATTCAGGAGTCCTCCGGACTCAGGTGCAGTTATAGTCAGGGGCTCAGCGAGCCCAAGTGCATACCCAGGGGACCGGCAGGATGCTTACAGGGTTTATAGGAGATGGGATGACCGGGGTAGGGGTATAGATTTTGTGCTGGTTGTACCTCCCGGCTTATGGGGGCCGGGTAAGGTTTGTGTGTGCTATGTATGTTATGATATGTTATGCTGTGTTACAGTAGATACGAGTAGATCGACAATAGAATGATAAATCCTCAGATATGACTCCTACTCCTTCCAGTATGATTAAGAGAAGGTATGACTTACATTATCAGACAGTTAATCTATTTCTTTCTATTTCAGTATCATCAGTTATGTTATTGATTTCAGATATTTCCTTCAGTTATTGCTTTACATACTCAGTACCAGCGGTACTGACGCCCGGTGGGGCGCTGCATTACTTGCCTGCAGGTACTCATAGACGAGTAGGCGATACTACGCGATTCCTGTCAGCGATCGAGTATTCAGCTCCTGTCATCCGGAGACTGAATTCCAGAGGTGTATTTTAGTTCTTTTGTTGTATAGTACAGGTAGTTCGGGGCCCTGTCCCGATCATTTCTATTGCTATTCCTAGAGGCTTGCAGTCTGTATATATCTCCCTGTGGTCAGATGAGCCGGTCGTGTGAGGCCGTGCAGTTGTATAGCTGTTAGTACTCTTTCTTTCTTTTATGTTGGCCGTGTGGGGCCATAGTTTGCCAGTAGTGGTGACCTTGCCGGTCACGTAGCTTTCTAGTACTTCATGATTGAGTTATAGATAACTAGACAGCATGGTGGCCTTGTCGGCCCGCATAGGTTTCCCTGAATTGATATGTTTCTGGTCAGCTGTTAGTACAGGTACAGGAGGCTATAGGCCAATGGGTCGGGGGCTGTGTTTACAGCCGTTATATAGCCCTTTGTTTCCAGAAATATGAGTTAGAGCCAACCAGGCACCAGATGTGCCCAGGCTTAGCAGTCCAGCAGTTCAGGTCCCAGTAGGGCACCAGGTGCCAGTCATACCCCCCAAGGCAGGGTGTGACACTTAGACTCTACATCCTTAACCCTAACTAGGTGGTACATGCAACCCTTAGAGATCATTTTCCTGGCCTTAAGGTATGAAATAAACCTTCCGGATGGAACAATAGAATTACTCTTCCATTCAAGAACTAACTCACCAGATGGAATTCCACCGCACGGGTCCTACAATTAATCGAAGCATAACATGAAAACAACCAATCCATACCCAAGATGATATCAAAGTCCTCCATGGCCAACTCTACTATGTCTGGGGAGGTAACCTTATGCAATACTGTGATGTAACACCCTCTATATACCCGCCTAACTACCACTAATTCAACGACTAGAGTAGATACGGAGAATGGTTCTGACAGTATTTCAGGACTAACTCCAAAACTACTAGAAATGTAAGGGGTCACAAAAGACAAAGTAGCTCCTGGATCTAACAAAGCATAAGCATCAATATGAAGACTTCCAACATACCCGTGACCACATCTGGCGAAGCCTCCTGCTCCTGGCGAGGCACTAGGGCATAAAAACTATTTTGACGCTGACCACATGCTGAACTAGTGAAGGCACCCTACTAAGGGGGTCGTGCTGCAGGAGCGACAGAACTGGCTGCAAGGCAATCTCTAATCCTATTCCCGGGTTTTCCACACCCAAAACAAGCATATGCGCTAACCAGGCACCTCTTGGGATGATTCTTACTGCACTCCGCACAAACTAGAAAATTGCGCTCCACCTACATGCTACCATGATCCCTCGAGCCTGTCGCCCTGCTCCTCTGGTCTCCCTTGAACCTGGATGGCGTGCTATCTGATGATGGAGCTGGAGCAATGGACCTATGCTGGCTCTGCTGATATGGTCCACCCCCTGACCTGGCTTGAGAAACCCGTAGCTGTCGGTTCTAGCCCTCTAGGCCTACCTTTACCTCCTGTAGACTGACTCCATCTACTGTGCATGCAATACAATATGACGAAATATCCCGATGAAGCATGGAAATCCTGCAATCCTTGTCCAAGTAGTCCGCCACCCCATGCACAAAATGACTCACTCGTGTCGTCTGGTCCGCCACCAACTCCAGAGCATACTTAGATATTCAAGTAAACTCTAATGCGTACTCCTGAACGAACATATTTCCCTGCTTCAAATTAACAAATTCGGCCATTTTGAGCTCCCACATCTCTTGAGGGAAGAACCTATCCAAAAATTACGTGTGAAACTCTTCCCAACCTATTGGGCCTACACCCACTACCCTGGCATCATTCCACTGCTTAAACCATATCTGAGCCACCCCCTTAAGCTGATAACAGATCAAGTCAACGTACTCTCCATTGTTTACCTCCATAACCTGGGTGATCTTTAGATTCTCCTATATGAAATCGTATGGATCCTCGTCCATCTTTGACACAGTGAACTCCAAAGGGCTCATCCTCAAGAAATCCCTCACCCTAGGTGCCGCTGCATTCCCATTATGAGGGAAATAAGCCATTATCTGATTCTGGACCTAGACAGTCATGGCATGTGCCAGCATCTGAATCGCTGCCCTAAACTCAGTGTGGCAGCTGGCTCTGGTGCGTACTCCCCGTGAACGGGTGGAGCTGGCTGATGCTCACCATCATGTGCACCCTCATGATCATTTCCATTTCTGTTTCTCCTGGGTTTTACTCGATGTGGAGGCATGATTCTGCAAACGCAAATAGCATAAATTAGAAGATTAAAGGGCGTTCATCGCATGACATAGATCATGAAAGAAGGGAACATTTCCTAAATATCTAGTAGCCTCTTTTTCATAAGTGTAGCGCACTTCAAACCCATGAAAAAGACTCTACTTACGCGTCTTTCAGACTCCCTAAGACACATCAACCTATGGCTCGGATACCAAATTTGTCATGACTCGAACATACACCCAGATCGTAGACTCGGGACAAGGATCCTCGAGGAATCCCAAGTCGACCCATGGAATGAGCATACATCTAATACCAATCACACGCGCGGAAGACTTAGCATAAAAAGAACATAATCACAACATAATAGAAGGATAAGCAAAACTAGACTCATACAATATGATTGATAACAATTTTTAGTCTGATAAGACTATAATCATGAAAAGATAGGTTGATGGGACAACTCCACAACTAAACTAATAATCCTGAAACTGAAAAAACAACATAGAGTATGAAATACAGCCCTCGAATAAGGACTCACTAAGAGCACTGAGAGAAAATCTGAAACTATCTATGGGTAAGGATGAGCCTAAGAACTGGGACCTGTATCATGAAATGATACAACATAGGAAGTATGGGTCAGTACATGGAATATACTGAGTGTGCAAGGTAAGTAAAAAGGATGTAAAACATATATGAAATTCATAAATAATCATATGAGTAGGACGACATGCTCGTATCGTAAATCATAATAACATATCATACGGCTCAAGGTTTTATAAATATTCGTAACATAACATAATCATAATCATAATAAAATAGCATTACTTAATATGACTTGAGCCAACATACATAATTATAACATGCATAAATAGAGAGGAAAGATTCTTTTAACCGACATACCCCATATGAACACACATAAAGCCCGACTTATAACCTTAGTCGGCAGGGTGTTCGTACCTTGCCAAGGGTAGAACAATGAAAGTGTGATATTGATACACCCTGTAAAATTCTCGACATGTGAATGGCCTATTCGCATGTTGGTTAAGAGTTTTAGAATGTCACACATGCTAGGAAAAGGCCTAGGGAAAGACCGGATAAGCGACACGTCGAACCATCGCAAGAGGAGGCTGGCAGACCACCTCCGCGATGGCTAGAGTGTCATGGAGTCTCACCTCCACGATACCTAGCGTGTCATGGAGCCTCCCCTCCACGATGGCCAATGTGTCACGGAGGTGAGGTGCAGCCCCAAGTATAAAAGCCTCCAAACATCGGTTTTAAGTGAAATTTCCTATAATTTCCAGTGAGAAACAGAGGGCAAAACAAGAGAGAGGGGAACATGAACCAAACCTACCAAATTCCTTCCAATTACGTCGTTATACGCAGTCCAAACTCGGTATAACCTTGGGTAGAAAGGTATTAAGCCGCAAGGAGCATTCCTACGGGTTTAGTTTTGCGAAATTCGGCCGACGAATCATCGTGCTACCAAGATAAGGTAAGTGGAATTGCTCCAAATTAGTGTCAATATACTTCTATTCCTAAAGTGAGTATTTCTCCCTTTTGGACTTCCGAGAAATAGCGAGTTTTCGGCCGTTTTCCGATAAGTCAAAGTTTTGGCTATATATATATATATATATTAAAAAGTGTTATCTTCTTTTGGAATATTAGTGTATTTAGTCCTAATTTATATTTATATGGATGCAGTTGGGACAAATAGTGGAATATTGACCGAATTACGCCAATTAGCCAGGAAATCAAACGGAGGTATGTAAAGTCAGTTTCTTCGGCAAGCTAGTAGTTCCGGTATAGTAACATAGCTCAAGTGCCAGTAGAATGTTCAGAATCGCATATTATTGCTTAGTATAAATTAGTAGTACGATATTGGAAGAATCAAGTTATGTATAGCGTGAAACTTATTGGCATGATATAAATTCTAGTAGAAAGTGACAGAAACAGTACAGCATGCTCAGTACATGATTTAGTAAAGTATGTTAGGATATTATCGTGGTCAGTCGAAACTTAGTAAAGAAATATAAGTTCCCGTAAAGTATTTCGAGAATAGAATAGTAGCATAAAATGAAGTTTGTAAAGCACGTCAGAAGTAGTAGATCATGTTTACTATGAATCTCAGTTATACAGCATTATTCTCAGCAGAAAAGAGTTATATCTTGTTCAGTATTAGACTCAACACAGTATGATAGGAGATAATATATATATACCATTATAAGTCTCAGCATGTATTAAATACATACATAACACTGCTATAAGTTTCAGCATGTAGTATATACATACATATTATTATCACTAGTTTCAGCATGTGGTATACGTAGTTAGTATTACTAGTTAAGACCTGACTGTATTGTTTTGGGGTTGGATTACCTAGCATTCATGACCGCCCCAGGATTAATAGTTGTATCGACTCATCCGCCAAAGGGCGAAGATACGTCGCTCTATGGAGTGGCATGCCATCCCCCAAGGGATGAAGATAGGATGCTGGTTTCCCCATATTTTGCCTTGATCGGATTTTATACACCCCCGTCGAGCGGGTATGCCCGGGGTGTTGATTCATGAGTCCTCCGAACTCAGGTACAGTTATAGTCAGGGGCTCAGCGAGCCCAAGTGCATACCCAGGGGATCGGTAGGATGCTTATAGTTATTATAGGAGATAGGATGACCGGGGTAGGGGTATAGATTGCGTGTTGGTTGTACCTCCCGGCTTATGGGGGCCGGGTAAGGTTTATGTGTGTTATGCCATGTTATGTTATGTTATAATATGCCATGTTACATTAGATATGAATAGAACGATAGTAGAATGCTACATTTCCAGGTATGACTCCTACCCCTTTCAGTATAGTTGCGGACAGTCTTGAACTCATACTTTCAGTCAGTTACAGTCTATTTCTTTCTACTTCAGTTCTATTAAGTTATATTGCTTGTCTTCAATTATTTTTCGATTGTTGCTTTACATACTCAGTACCAGCGGTACTGACGCCCGTTTGGGGCGCTGCATTACTTGCCCACAGGTACTCATAGACGAGGAGTCAACCCCTCATGATTCTAGCCAACACACAGAGTCATCAGCTCCAGTCATCCGGAGCCATATAGCTAGAGGTTTATCCCTTTTCTTTTGTTGTACAGTATGGGTAGGTCGGGGCCCTGTCCTGACCATATTATCAGTATTCTTAGAGGCTTGCAGATTGTGTGTTCCCTGTGGGTAGTTTTACCAGTCATATGAGGCCGTGTGTATGTTTAAGCTTGTTGATGATGGCCGTGTGGGGCCTTATTTTGTTGGTAGTGGTGACCTTGTCGGTCACATAGCGGTTTAGCACCTGTTTTCTTGATTCAGAAATAACTAGACAGCATGGTGGCCTTGTCGGCCCGCATAGGTTCCTTCATACTACTGTTGCTCTAGTTAGCTATTGTTTGTTTACAGATGGCTATAGGCCTAGTCAGCCAGAGGCTGTATTTACAGCCGTTATATAGCCCGTCGTTTTCTTGGACCAAGAGTTAGAGTCAGTCAGGCACCAGAAGTGCTTAGGCTCAGTAGTCTAGCAGTTCAGGTCCCAGTAGGGCACCAGGTGCCAGTCATAGCCCCGAAGGTGTGGCGTGACAGATATCACCATGAAAAGGGCCATTTGGGCCAGGTACTAACATGAAAGGGGTCCTAACATACCTACGGTGGCATGTAGTTCATGAGATTCGGGGCTTAACCTGAGCCCCGAACCTACTCGGTGTTCGATACTACTCCCAAAATATATATAGTGCTCGTAATAATACATGCATGAGTTCATGGGCTAGCTAAATCATGATAATCATAAACATGCTTGAACCTACGTGGGCTAGCCATGACGGAGGCCCATGAGTCGGCCAAAAACATAATTCATGATTAATAAGATTCATACATACTTGTATATCATTCATATAGCTTGAATTTCATAAAATCATAATGAATAATATGATAAATTCATAATTTAAGACATAATTTATGTTGGGGTTGTAAAGAACATCGATGGAAAAAATAAATTATAAATCGATTTACCATGGGACATGCATAATCAAGCTTAGTTGCTTAGAAATCTAAATCGACAATATTATAATCAATTTAAATCTCAAAAGATGATCAAAATCTATAGATTATGATAAGAATTCAAAATCACAAAACCTATAATTAAATTATTAAACTTTTATAAAAATCATCTTCAAAACCCCATGAATTTTTAATAAATTTTTTGTAAAATCATAGAGGATGGGCATGGATGTGGAAGAAATCACCCATTGATAGCCTTACATACCTGGGATTATCAAATTCTAACTCTCCTTGGAAGCCCAAGAATGAAATTGGAAGAATTGAAGAAAAAAACTTAAAATCCACTTCGATCACCTTTCAATATCCTTGCGTGCATAAATGAGAGTTAGAATAGGTCATTTCCTTAAAAACCCAGCTTTTCCAAACCAAAAAGACGTAGTTTAGGGCCTTATATCGTGAAAAAGTTGAAATTACCCTTAATGAACCTTCCCTGGAATCTGGACAGATGGAACCAATGGACGACTCTAACGGGTCGTTGGAAAAAATGACAACCCGTCATTACCCTCGTCATATGCACTGCTGGAGGCTTATTGCCAAAATCAACCAACAAACGGATCGGAGACTCGTCCTACCAACCAATGATCCGTTACATCGTCCGTTGCTTGCTCACCACAAAAATCTAAACCTGCTTACCACGGGCCTCATCATGACTCATGGTCCTGTCCAACGAGTTGTGGTCTCGATCCGTCATCTACATTGAAATTTCTTGCACCAAAACAACGACCGGTAACAATGACTTGTTACAACCCACAATGAGTCATTGGAAGGCCCTCTGTGTGCCACCTACTAAACCTAATCTCTTCCAATGCCTGCTGACATTCGCTCGTTGTTCCCAACAACGAGTTATTGTGTCTTCCATTTTCTCCACTACCGCCCAACCTTCCCTAACCAATGACTCCATATAACGACCTGTGGTTTGATACCACGAGTCATTCCCTGGTCCGTTCTATGAAATTTTCCCCATTTCAGCAATTTTAAACTTTAACTCCCGGGTCTAATCTCAAGCCCTTTCGTGGTATTACATCTGACTAGGTTGACTCAGAAAAAGGTGAAATTTCTATGGTCATATGAGTGTGATAAAACATTCCAGGAGTTAAAAACTCGACTCACTACCGCTCCAGTGTTAACCTTACTGAAAGGAATAAATGGGTTTGTGGTGTATTGCAACGCTTTCGGAGTTGGACTTGGTTGCGTTCAGATGTAGCGGGATAAGGTGATAGCTTACTCCTCTAGAAAGCTCATGGTTCATAAAAAAAACTATCCGACTCATGACCTGGAGTTGGAAGCAGTGGTGTTTGCGTTGAAAATATGGAGGCACTACATTTATGGGGCTCACATGGATGTTATCACTTATCATAAGAGCCTTCAGCATGTGTTAAGTCAGAAATATCTAAATCTTCGTCAGAGAAGATGGTTGGAGCTACTGAAGGACTATGGCATGAGTGTGTTGTACCACCCGGGCAAAGACAATGTGGTGGCTGATGCCCTAAGCAAGATGTCTATGGGGAGCGTGGCTAATGTTGAAGAGGGTAAAAAGGAAATGGAAAAGGATATTCACAGGGTAGCTCGATTGGGGGTGCAGTTGGTTGATACAGCTAAGGGCGGAGTAGTGGTGCAGAGTGGATCATATTCCTCGCTGGTAGTTGAAGTTAAGTCAAGGAAGGATGAAGATCCCATACTGCTTAAGCTGAAAGAGGCGGTTCTCAAAAAATAAGTGGAGGTTTTCTCCCAAAGGGGAGATGGTTTACTCTGATACCAAGGTAGACTATGTGTATCGATTGTGGGTGACCTGAGACAGAAGATTCTAGATGAACCACACAGTTCAAGATATTCTATCCACCTAGGAGCCTACTAAGATGTAGCATTATCTACGGTACATTTATTGGTGGAACGACATGAAAAGAGACCTTGTAGAATTTGTAGCTAAGTGCCCGAACTGCCAGCAGGTCAAGATGGAACATCACAGACTGGGAGGTATGAATCAGGATATCAGCATACCCACATGGAAGTGAGACGAAGTGAATATTGATTCTATTACAGGTCTATCTCATACTCATCGGTAGCATGACTCAATTTGGGTGATAGTAGACCATATGACAATGTCAGCACATTTCCTCCCAAATAAAACTACAGACTCAACTGAGGATTATGCTAGGCCTTATATCTAGGAGTTGGTCAGACTTCATGGGGTGCCCTTATCCATTATTTTAGAAAGACATACCCAGTTCACCTCGCATTTTTGGAAGTCATTTCAAAAAGGACTCAGTACACAAGTTAAGCTCACCACAACTTTTCACCCGCAGATAGATGGACAACCTGAGTGGACTATTCAGACCATGGAAGAATGCTGAGAGCATGTGTGATTGATTTCAAGGGCAGTTGGGATGATCACCTACCTCTCATCGAGTTTGCATACAACAACAGCTACCACTCCAGTATCCAGATGGCATTGTTTTAGGCATTGTATGGTAAGAGGTGTAGATTCCTATCATGTGGTTTGAGGTTGGTAAAGCTACCTTGATAGGGCCAGACTTAGTTCATGAGGCTATGTAGAAGGTGCAACTTATTGGGGAGAGGTTGAAAACAGCGCAAAGCCGTCAGAAATTCTATGCTAATGTGAGGGGAAGAGAATTAATGTTTGCAATGGATGATTGGGTTTATATAAAAATATCACCCATGAAAAGGGTGATGAGATTTGGGAAGAAAGAAAAACTCAGTCCGAGATATGTGAGACCCTAAGAATTCTGAAATGAATTGGCAGTGTGGCATATGAGTTAGGAATACCTTCAGAGTTAGCATCGGTTCACCCAGACTTCCATGTGTCACTATTGAATAAGTGCATCGGTGATCCAACTTCAGTTGTACCACTAGACAGTGTGGGAATAAAAGATAGTCTCTCTTAATAAGAGGTCCCAATTTAGATCCTTGACCGTTAGGTTCATAAGCTGAGAAATAAGGAAGTCACTTCGGTGAAAGTTTTGTGGAGGAACCATCTAGTTGAGGGAGCCACATCGGAAGCAGAAGAAAAATGATGGCCAGATACCCGCACTTATTCCCTTCCAGTTCAAATCCAACATCAGGTATTAAATTCCTCCTCAGTACTCTGTTCAGTTCAATATTCATCAGCTTTATTCATATTTTCAATGTGCATTCTAGTTGCATCAGCTCTTTTAGCATGGTTAAGTCAGTTCAGAGTCAGTCACTCCTTCAGAAACTAGCTCATAGTCTCCTTCTAAGAATTACAGCTATTTTTTTAGTTTTTGAGTAGTTTTAGTCTTCTTTTGAGGACGAGTAATCCTAAAGGGGAGATATTGTAACACCCTGAAAGTTTTCCAGACCAGACTCAGACCTTGCAAGAAAAATCAAGAAGAAAACAAGAAAATTTGCCTCAAAACAACTAAGTTAACAAGTCGTGGTCAGCTCCAACGACTCATTGTTTCACTCGTGGTAAGCCCAATGTGCTCCTTTGGGAACCAACAGGACAAGAAATGACCCATTACTAGAAATAAAGAGTCACCCTGTCACTCGTTGGTCCCTAGCTCAGAAGTCCCTCTTCCAGGACCCCAGGACTCAACCAACAAGTTGTCGTAAGAAAAAATGACTCGTGGTGTGAGCCGTTAGGTGAGAACCCAAGAAACTCCTTCAAGTGATGAAGAGTGGAAACAATAACCCTTTGTATCACAAAACAATTTGTTGTCACCACCCATGGCACCAAGTTTGAGATTTTTACAAATTTTCTAGTGAAAGTAACGACTGGACACAATGACCCGTTGGGTCCACCAACGAGTCGTTGTGTCACCCGTTGCCAGGCCTTTCATATTTCCTCATCCAGTGACCATAGGAGGAACCAACAACCCGTTGGTTCATCCAAAGAGTCGTGGTATCCCCCATTGCTAGATCCAGTGATCCCAGCACCCAGGCAGTAGGACCAACGACTGGTCCCAACAAGTCGTGGTCAACTAACGACTCGATAAGTGACCTGTTGGTCCCTTGTCGGTTAGTTTTCCACATTTTATTCTAGGGATATTTTTGTTATTTTCTACCTATTAGGTCCCTAAACGACATTTGTTTAAGTATAATTTCATAGAATTTAGAGAGATTAAATGATTTTTCCCCCTCATTCCCCATGTACACTCTTAGAATATCGATCGTGAAAACCTAGGTCATTCCTCTCAAGCAGGAACTAGGGCTCCTTATCAGTTGCAGAAGTTTAAGCTTTCTTCTCCAAGGATTTCTTATCCAGGTATGTGGGAATTCAACAAGGGAATAGTTCTTCTCTTATGTTCCTAAAATCTTCTCTATTTTTTTTTATCAGTTACAGCCTATGGATTTGAAATGTAAAAAGTTTTCAGGCAGACTTCTTTAAGATTTCAAGTGGAATATTTTTCATGATTTTAACTGCTTTATTATTCCTTATTTCAAGAAATTTGTGAAAACAATATCTAGTGGAATTAATTAACCCTTGTTCTCAGTTCAGCAAAATTTAGCATCTTGAGTGTTGGACTAGAGTCCCCATAGCTTGATTCTATCAGTTTTGAGATCCCCTTATTGTTAGTGTATGTGGAAATTTCAGTCAGATACATATTAGTCCAATCTTAGTCATATTATTATACTTAGTGTTGTCCAGAAATGTCAGCTGATGAGTTTGACTACAGTCATTTCATTAGGTGCTAGTGGTGCCTCCCAGTTGTTAGTATTAGACTCAGATATCAAATTTTAGTGGTTCTTTAGGTGTTCATTACACTTCATATCAATAGCTCTGACCAGCCTTAAAACGCAAGCTTCAGATTACAGTTTGTTCTTTAGACAGTTACGACACTTCTAGATAAGCAACTCTGACCAGTCTTAGAACACCAGTTATCGAATATGGTCTGATAAGACTCTCAGGATACTTCCAGATAGGTATTTTTGACTTAGTCTTGGGCCCTAGTTTTGAGCTATTAGCTTAGTAGTTAGTCTAGGACTATCCAGTGGGAGTAGGATTTAGTATCGAGCCGATCGGGGTTCCAACGCACCCAGGTTTCCAGAACTACATTTCCACTATAGGTTATATTTATTGGCCTCATGGCCCCAAAATTGTGTCACCCAGTTCATTCCTTTATACCCTGGCAAGGTATATTGGGTCCTACCGATGTGGTTTATACATCGAACTCCACGTCTAGCTCATGTAGTTATATGTCAATTATAGACTCTCCCACTAGTAAGTATAGTTTCAATTAGCTCAGCTCAAAACATTTTTAGATTAATTAGTTCAGATCAGTATTTCAGATTTAGGGCATGACTTTGACCATCAGACAGGGTCATTTTGACCATCTCAGTATATTTCAGTTTATACAGTTTCAGCATTTCAGTTGGTCATTGCATGTCATTACAAGTCAGTTATTTATTTTCCGTGTTATGTTTTCTTCTACTTAGTCAGTACATTCAAAGTACTGACGCATACCTCCTATGTTGTATCATTTTATGATGCAGTTGCAGGTTCTCAGTCTCAACACCGTTAGTAGATCTTCTCCAAGAATTATCAGCTGTGCCAGTGGTGAGTCCTCATCTTTCGAGGACGATGTTTATTTTCCTTCAATTATTTTTCTTTCAATTAGACTTAGAGTTAGCTGGGGCTTGTCGCAGCAACTAATCAGATAGATGGCTTTCAAACACAGACACAGATTTAGATTTTCTGTTTTGTTTTTAGTTGTACAAAGCTTTATAATTCAGCTCTTCTTTATAAATGGTTTTCTTATTATTTTTAAAAGCTTCCACTATGATATTACTAAAAATGTCAGTGTTATGATGTCACAACCCGAACAGAGGCCTGGATCGCTAAACGGGACAAGGAGCCCCGAGAGACTCAAAGTCTACCCATGGCATGAACATATGTTTTAACTCATCCAATAAGACTGAAGAATTAATAAAATAATCTTATTGGATGTTTGAAATAAACATAACATTAGAATACACAATCTGAAGCTGAATACATCTTTTGTCTGAAAAGCCTCGAAATATGACGAGTTGATGGGACAAGCCACCAACTAACTCAATAAAGCTGAAACTAAAAATACATAGCGAAAATCTGAATAAGTCTAGTCCTCGGGAGATGTGGACTCACTAACAAGCTTAGTATGCTAACTCTGAAGACTGGCTGTGAACGGGGTTGAGTCTAAGTGTCGGGTCCTGTATCATGAAACGATACAACAAAGAGTATGCAGTCAGTGCATGGAATGTACCGAGTATGCAAGGTAAGTAAAACTGCTTAATTGAGTAAAATCATTTAAAGACATCCATAATGTAAAACATAAACATTAAGAATATGAGAGTAGGGCTTGCATGCTTTCTTTATGAAATCTTGATCTCATCATAACATAATATATCATCGTAACTGAATCGATTGACTCAAAGTTGAAATATGATAGTCATGAGTAAAACTGAACATTGAGTCAAACCTTCTTTTAGAACATATATATATATGTATAAATCTCATGAATGATGAACATGTATAACTGAAACCATGAGGAACAATGGGAGACTCGTCTTTTAACCGACATACCACAATAGAGCTTACGTGGTCTCAAAAATCATATTTAAGTGGGCAAAGCCGTCCAAACCCTTGTCAGGGCTAGGGACGACACCATGATATCGATATCAAGATCATGGCCCAATAGGGGCAGAGGATAGCTCACAAGGGTGGTCCTGAAGTAATATATACAAATAAACCTATGTTGAAGTGTAGTTTTGAGACATAGGGTGATCGACCCTTAGCCTACTCGGTGCTAGACACTACTCCCAAAAACATGCATATTCTCTCCACTATTTTGTAATGAAGCTTACCATCGTCAATTGACGAAGCTCAATAATCAAATACATCTCAAATATGAAATCATGCATATGAGAAGTTATAACTCAAACCATACCATAAGCTGAAAGATAATTGGGAGTCTTCGCCCCAAAACCATGTGGTAATCTTTATTCGAGAAATCATAAATCATACTTGAACATGTGGGCATTTCCCAATACTTTCTCATGCTTGAAAATAATCAATTCACATTGAAAACATGATTATAAACATGGGTATATTGAAAACATGCTCTTCATCATAATATCTCTTCATAATCATACATTCATCACAAATCTAAACTTTCATGAACTTCTCATCAATGCGTTTTTTAATTCATAAAACTTGAAACATGATTTTAATTGAAAACATTATAAAACTTGCTCATGCTTCATAATTCAATAGTAGAAACATATT
Organism: Datura wrightii; assembly: GCA_035772735.1. Taxonomy (NCBI): domain Eukaryota; kingdom Viridiplantae; phylum Streptophyta; class Magnoliopsida; order Solanales; family Solanaceae; genus Datura; species Datura wrightii. The sequence goes on along the minus strand of JASDFA010000016.1, from coordinate 47,298,857 downwards.
TAAATCATACCCATGTAGAGAATTTAGGAAATTTATGCATTGGGTTAGAACCCCATAGATTAGACATAGGAAACTCATGATTTAGAGAGGGATTGGGCATGGGTGTCAAAGAATTCACCCATTCATAACACTACATATCTGATTGAGGCTGATTCTTATATTTCTCTGATTGCCAAAGAGGAATTAAAAAGAATTTGAAGAAGAACAAGCTTGATCACCCCCTCTAACCTTCTATCTTTGCATGCATGAATGGATATAGCCTAAAATGAACTTAACCCTCTTAAAAGAAATAATTCATAACACAAACGACGTAGTTTAGTCCATAGGATCTTAGGAATTACAGAAAAGCCCTTACTAAATTCATAGAAAATAACTGCCAGTTAGTCCCCACGAGGGACTTAATAGCTCATCACCCTTGGCCACAACTAATGGCATCATCCGTTAAGTACACTGTCTAGCAGCCGTTCGGGGCTTGCAACGAGAGACTTCACGATTCGTCACTGGATGAAAATGACTCGTGGTCACAACTCATCCTATATACTACCTAAGATTTTCAGATAACTTCCATCAGCTGACCACGAATCATAAGGTCCTTCCCTTAGGTACATTGTCTTTCTCTTCCTGTTTTCTCAATCACCACTCCCCACGACTGACCTAACGAGTCGTGGGCCCTGACCACGACTCGTGGTCACGTCCGTGGGGATTCCATTTCTAGAATTTTCAAAACAAACTCTTGAGCCTTACCACGAGTCAAATCATCACTCATGGTCTGCTCTCACGGGTCACATTGTGATCCGTTATGTGTCTGATGCCAGTTTTAAAACTTTTCTCTGTTTTAACTCCCGAGTCTAATCTTTGGGCTTTTGGGGTATAACAATATCTCTCCCTTGAGAACATTCATTCTCGTATGTTGGAAAACATATAGAAAAGTAGAAAAATGCAACCATTATATTAAAATACTGATCATTTTAGTAGAAAACTGTTGGAATGACTACCTCCGATTCAAACTACATAGCTGAACTGAATTCAAGAATCATACATACATCCATATACATAAAAGAAACTTGGGCACATGAACTGAACATGAAAATTATGTATAGTTTGAAAGTAAAACTGATACCTCAAGTTGGAACTAAGCTGGTAGAGAATAAATGTTGGTATCTAGCCATCATATCCGCTTCGGCTTCCCATCTAACTCCCTCAACATGTTGATTCCTCCATAACACTTTAACTGAAGCTACTTCCTTGTTCCTTAGCCTTCAAAACTGACGATCCAGTATTTCTAGCAGAACCTCCTCATAACTAAGGTTGTCTTTCACACCAACACTATCCACCGGGACAACTAGAGCTGGATCCCCCAAACACTTTTTTAAGAGCGATACATGGAAAATAGGATGAACGTAAGCTAATTCTGAGGGCAACTTTAATTCATACGCCACCTTGGTAACAAGTTTTACTATCCTATACTGGCTGACATAGTGGGGACTAAGTTTCCCCTTCTTCCCGAACCTCATCACTCCCTTCATGAGAGACACCTTCAAAAATACCCAATCATCAACTTCAGATTCTAATTCACTTCTCCTCACATCGACATAGGACTTTTGGTGACTCTGAGCAGTTTTCAACCTGTCCCTTATCAATTGAACCTTCTCCATAGCCTCATGAACCGAATCTGGTCCTATCATCACCGTTTGACCAACCTCAAACCACTAATGTGCGATCTACATCTTCCCCCATAGAAAGCCTAAAACGGTGCCATCTGAATACTTGAATGATAGCTTTTATTGTATGTAAACTCGATGAGAGGAAATGATCATCCCAACTACCTTTGAAGTCAATCACGTATGCTCTCAACATGTCTTCGAGAGTCTAAATTGTCCGCTCCTCTTTACCATCTATTTGCAGGTGAAATGCTGTATTGAGCTTAACCTGAGTACCAAGTCCTTTTTGAAATGACTTCCAGAACTGAGAGGTAAATTAGGTACCTCTGTATGATATGATGGACAAGGGCATTCCATGCTACCGAACTAGCTCCTTAATTTATAGTTTGGCATAGTCCTCCGCGAGTTTGTGGTTTTACCGGTAGTAAATGGGTGGCCTTGGTCAACCTGTCTACCACAACCTAAATGGAGTCATATTGTCGACGAGTACGAGGAAACCCTATGATGAAGTCTATGTTGATTTCTTCCCATTTCTAGGTAGGAATACTGATATCCTGAAGCACACCTCCTGATCTCTAATGCTCGACCTTTACTTGCTGACAGTTTGAACACTTAGCTACAAATTCTGCGATGTGCTTCTTCATGCCATTCCACCAATAGACCTCCCGTAAGTAACGGTACATCTTGGTGGCACCTGGATAATAACAATACCTGGATCCATGAGCCTCGTGCAAAATTCGGCTCCTCAAATCATCCACATCTGAAACACATAACCGATCCTGGTACCGAAGCAGACCATCTCCCCCTTTGGAGAAGACCTCTACCTTCTGATTCTAAACAGCTTCCTTCAACTTTACAAAAATAGGGTCCTCATCTTGTCTAGCCTTTACATCAATCACCAATGACGATTTTGATCCATTCTAAACAATAATACCGTAATCGGTTGCTCAACCAACCTTGTGAGTTGATGCACATCCTTTACTAGTTCTTTCTTCCCCTCATCCACATGAGCCACACTCTCCATAGAGAGTATACTAAGAGTGTCTTCTACTACATTAGCCTTGCTCGGATGGTAAGGGAAACTCATATCGTAGTCCTGGAGTAGCTCCAACTACCTTTTTTGCTGAAGTTTGGGATCCTTCTAGGTTAACACATACAGTAAACTCTTATGGTCCATAAACACATCCACATGAACCCGGTACGAATAATGTCTCCAAATCTTCAAGGAGAATACTACTATGGACAATTTAAGATCATGGGTCAGGTAATTCTTTTCATGAACCTTCAGCTACCTAAAGGCATATGCTATGACATTTTCCATGTTACACCAATACACACCTAAGTCCGATCATTGAAGCATCATAATACACCACGAACCCATCTGTACGCTCTGGTAGAGTTAACACTGGTGCTGAAGTAAGTTGAGTCTTGAACTCTTGGAAGCTGTTCTCACAAGCCTCCGACCATTGGAACTTCACCTCTTTTGGGTCAATTTAGTCAAAGGTGCTGCATTCGATAAGAAACCTTCCACGAATCTTTGATAGTAGCCAACTAAACCCAAGAAACTCTGAATATCCGAAGGATTCACTGGTCTAGGCCAATTCTTCACCTCTTCTATTTTCTGAAAGTCCACCTTTATACCCTTACTTGATACCGCATAGCCCAAAAATGCCACTGAGTTCAACCAAAACTCACACTTGTTGGATTTTGCATATAATTGGCGATCCTTGAGAATCTGAAGCACTATTCTCAAATGTGCGGCATGCTCCTCCTCACTCCGAGAGTATATCAAGATGTCATCAATAAACACAATCACGAACTTATCCAAGTATGGCTTGAACACCCTATTCATCAAGTCCACAAAAGCTATAGGGGCATTCGTTAGTTCAAAAGATATAACTATAAAATCATAATGACCATACCGCGTCCTGAAAGCAATCTTCGGGATATCGCTCTCCCGAACTCTGAGCTGATGGTACCCGGGTCTAAGATCTATCTTCGAGAAATACTTGGCACCGTGAAGCTGATCGAATAAATCATCAATCCTAGGTAAAGGATACCTATTCTTGATGGTGACTTTGTTCAATTACCAATAATCAATAAACATGCATAGGGAACCATCTTCCTTTCAGACAAAGAGAAATGGTGCACCCCATGGGGACTTGCTTGGTGTAATGAAACCCTTATCTAACAGATCCTTCAACTACTCCTTCAACTCCTTTAGCTTAGATGGAGCCATTATCTAGGAGGAATAGATATAGGCTACGTATCAGGAAGAAGGTCAATACCAAAATAAATCTCCCGCTTGGGAGGGATTTTCGGTAGATCATCAAGAAAGACCTCTCGATACTCACATACTATTGGAACTAACTGGATAGCAGGGTTCTCGAACGTTGCATCCTTAACCCTTAGAAATCATCTTTTTGGCCTTAAGGTAGGAAATAAGATGACCTATAGGCACAACTGAACTACCCTTCCAATCTAAGACTGGCTCACCCGGAAATCTGAACTCTACCGCTTGAGTTCTACAATTAACTGAGGCATAACATGAAACTATCCAATCCATGTCGAGGATAACATCAAAATTGGTCATGGCTAACTCTACCAAATCTCTAGGTGACTATATGAAATACTGAGACTAGGCATTTTCTATACACACATCTGGCTACAATTGAAGCACCTATTGGAGTAGAGACTAAGAAGGGTTCTGACAAGACTTCGGGACTGACTCCGAAGCTACTAGCCACATAAGGTGTCACAAAAGATAAGGTAGCCCCGGGATCTAACAAAGCATAAACATCATGATGGAAAACTCGTAATATACCAGTGACTACATCCGAGGAAACCTCCTTCTCCTGGTGGGATGCTAAGGCATAGAATCTTCTTGGGCACTGACTGTCACCTATGCTGGTAGATGCCCCCTGATGTGCTGAGCATGCGGATGGGGCTGCTGAACTAGAAGTTGGGCCTCAGTCCCCATCATGATCCTGTCTTGATACTAGGCAATCTCTAAGCATGTGTTCGGGCTTCCCGCACCTGAAACAAGCACCTATACCTACTAAGCACTGGCCCATGTGCCCTCGACCACATCTGCGGCAAGCTGGAATAATGTAATTTGTGGGTCTGCTGCTCTGACCCCTAGAGCCTGATGCTCTCCCCCTCTAATCATGCCTAAGCCTGGATGGAACAATCAACACTGAACATGCTGGGGTTGAAGATCTCTAGTGGGTATGTTGTTGGTGCCCACCACCTAACCTCGATTGTGAGAATTTGTGGTCATCGGTCCTAGCCCTCTTAGTCTCCCTCTCTCTCAGATGTGTTGCCTCCATCTGCTGGGTGTACAATACTATCCTAGGGAAATCCATATCCTGGTGGAGCATAGCGGTCCTACAGTCCTTATCCAAATAGATCGCCACACCATGAACGAATCTTCTCACCCGCGCCCTATGATCAGCCACTAACTCTGGGGCGCACTTCGATGGGCGAGTGAACTCAAGGGCATACTCCTACACCACCATTTTCCATTACTTAAGGTTCACGAACTCGGATGCCTTTATCTCCCTCGTCTCACCAGGGAAGAATAGATCTAAGAATGCAACATGGAACTCCTCCCAAGTGACAAGGCCTTCCCCAGTGGCCCTACTATCTTTCCATTGTCGGAACCAGATGTGTGCGACCCCTTTTAGCTAATATAAGGCCAACTCCACACACTCAACTCCATTCACCCTCATGACTTAGGTGATCTTCACAATATCATCAATGAACTCATGCGGGTCCTCATCAACCTTTGACCTGAGGAAATCTGGCGGGTTCATTCTCAAGAAATCTCGCCGTCGCCGCAATCCTATTTTGCGTGACGTACACAACTGCCTGTTGATTGACCTAAGCGGTCAAGGGCTGCACGAGCATTTGAATAGCTGCCCGAAACTCAGCATGGGCAACCGGCTTCGATGCATGGTGCTCCTAGACTGGTGGGTCCTGCTAGTGCCCGTTTCCATTGCCATCCTCGTGGCTGTCTCCATTCCCATTCCTCCTACCATTTACTCTTTGGGAGCCATGATTCTGCAATTGCGAATAGCACGAATTAGAAGGATAGGGAGACTACTCATCACAAGACATAGATCATAAAAGAAGGGAATATTTCCTAAATGTTTTGTAGCCTCTTCGTCATAAGTGTGGCGCACTTCACACCCATGAAAAAGAATCTACTTAACGTGGCTTTCATACACCCTAGGACACTTCAAACCTATGGCTATGATATCATATATTTCATGACCCGAACAGAGACCCAGATCGCAACACGGGGCAAGGAGCCTCGATAGAGTCCAAGTCGACCCATGGCATGAACATATGTCTCACTCATCCAATAAGAATAAAGAATTAACATAATAATCTTAGCGGAAGTCTGAAATAAACATAACATCAGAATACACAATCTAAAGTTGAATACATCTTTTGTCTGAAAAACTCTAAACACGATGAGTTGATGGGAGAAGCCCCCAACTAACTCAATAAAGTTGAAACTGAAAATACATAGAGGAAATATAAATAAGTCTAGTCCTCGAGACATGAGGACTCACTAACAAGCATAGTATGCTAACTCTGAAGACTGGCTATGAACGGGGCTGAGTTTGAGTGAAGGGTCCTGTATCATGAAATGATACAAGATAGAGTATGTTGTCAGTACATGAAATATACCGAGTATGAAAGGTAAGTAAAATAGCTTAATTGAGTAAAATCATTTAAAGATATGCATAATGTAAAAAATAAACATTAAGAATCTGAGAGTAGGGCTTGCATGCATTCTTTTTGAAATTATGATCTCATCATAACATAACATATCATTGTAATTGAAATCGGTTGACTTAAAGATGAAATATGATAGTCATGAGTAAAACTGAACATTGCGTCAAACCTGCTTTTAGAACATATATATTGTATAAATTCCATGAAAGATGAGCATGCATAACTGAAATCATGAGGAATAATGGGAGACTGGTATTTTAATCGACATACCACGATAGAGCTTATATGGTCCCAACTATCACACTTAAGTGGGTAGAGCCGTCCAAACCCTTGCCATGGCAAGGGACAATACCATGATATAGATAAGAACCTCGTGGCCCAATCGGGGCAGGCGATAGCTCACAAGGGAGGTCCCGAAGTAATATATAAAAATAACCCTATGTTGGTGCGTAATTCTAAGGCATAGAGTGATCGACCCTTAGCCTACTCAGTGCTAGACACTACTCCCAAAAACATGCATATGCTCTCACCATTTTTCAATGAAGCCTACCATCGTCAATTGACAAAGCTCAATAATCAAATACATCTCAAATATGAAATCATGCATATGAGAAGCTTTAACTCAAACCATACCACAAGCTGAAAGATAATTGGGAGTCTTCTCTCCAAAACCATGTGGTAAGCTTAATTTGAGAAATCATAAATCGTAGTTGAACATTTGGGCATTGCCCAATACTTTCACATGCTTGAAAATACTCAATTCACATTGAAAACATGATTATAAACATTGGTATATTGAAAACATGTTTTTCATCATAATATCTCTTCATAATCATACATTCATCACAAATCTCATCTTTCAGGAAATTCTCATCAATGGGCTTTTCAATTCATAAAACTTGAAACATGAATTTAATTGAAAACATTATAAAACTTGCCCATGCTTCATAATTCAATAGTAGAAAAAATTTAAATCATACCCATGTAGAGACTTTAGGAAATTCATGCATTGGGTTAAAACCCCATAGATTAGACATAGGAAACACATGATTTACAGAGGGATTGAGAATGGGTGTGAAAGAATTCACCCATTCATTACCGTACATACCCGATTGAGGCTAATTCTTACACTTCTCTAATTGCCTAAGAGGAATTTAAAAGAATTTGAAGAAGAACAAGCTTGATCACCCCCTCTAACCTTCTATCTTTGTATGCACGAATGAATATAGCCTAAGATGAACTTAACCCTCTTAAAAATACATTATTCATAACTCCAAATGACATAATTTAGGCCTTAGGATCTTAGGAATTATGGAAAATTCCTTACTAAAATCACAAAAAATAGCTATCAGTTAGTCCCCATGAGGGACTAACAACTCGTCACCCTTGGCCACGACTGGTGGCATCATCTGTCAAGTACACTATCTTGCATTCGTCTGGGCTCGCAACGGGAGACTTCACGATTCGTCACTGCGTGACCAAGACTCGTGGTCACCACTCGTCCTGTACACTGCCTAATATTTTCAAATAGTTTCCATTAGCTTACCATGACTCCTGGGGTCCTTCTATTAGGTACATTGTCTTTTTGTTCCTCTTTTCTCAATCACCACTCTCCACGACTGACCTAACGAGTCATGGGGCCTAACCACGACCCATGGTCACATTCGTTGGGATTCCGTTTATCAAATTTTCAAACCCAACTCTTGAGCCTTACCACGAGTCATATCACAACTCATGGGTTTCTCTCACAGGTCACCTCACGATCCATTCTGTGCCTGATGCCAGTTTTTAAACTTTTCTCCGTTTCAAATCCTGTGTCTGATCTTTGGGCTTCCGGGGTATAACATATGATAGAGCATGGGTTGACTTGGGCTTACTTATGACTCCAAGTACCGTGTCTCATCCAGGGTATAGACTTGGGTCGTTAAAAGAGTGCAGAATAGTAATTAGACACAATTAGGGACAAGTTGTTGTGAATTTTAATTCAAGTCTTGGAGATTTCTTTCTTGAATTTCTTCTTTGTTCTTGGATTATTCAACATCAATTCTTGCAATATTTAAAGCAAATTTTCGTTCAATCATCATTGTAAGTATTCAATTATGTGTTTATCTATAAATACTAATAATAATCTTACAATCATGAGAGGCTAAAACCTCCACAACTAGGATTGCGAGAACCATGATGGATTAACGAACTAGGGTTGTAAAAAGTGATTCAAAATCAATGCTAAACACTTTTATTGTATTCTCATAATCTTTAATATTTCATAACAAAGTGCAATGTTAGGACTTCCCCGAATTCTTTATTTTCTTGAACCTAGAGAAGTAGAGATTAAGAAAAGAGAATTACAACAAAGTGTTGATATTTATGGGTTATTGTATAACTTGAGTTTCGGTCGAAGGAAAGTTAACTTGGAACAAATTGACAGAGGTTAAATGAATTCTCTCATGAGATCTAACCTGATTGAGTATAGTTATCCAATAGGGATGGACCAGTCATTTGGATGAACTTTAGTTATAAATTCTATAAGTAAGCATTAGGATAGATCACGAGTGTAAATCCAAAGTTATTATGAACCCATGGGGAACACTTACTCTAGTTAATTGCAAATCTTGATAAACAACTGATTTTCAAACATTTTTTATAACTATTTTCAATAAACCCCCCTTTTTGGAAATAAAAGACCTAAAATCTTAAATACCTGCATAACTCTAATTCTTACAATATTTGGGTTCAACGCCAACCTTTATTGGGTTCTTTATTGACAACGTCTGCTTCACACATTGATAGGAGTGTGAGTTTGAACGTTATCAATCATCTTCCTAGCCTTAAGGTAGGAAATAAAGCAACCTACAAGCACAGCTGAACTACCCTTCCATTCTAAGACTGGCTCACCCGGAAGCTGAAACTCTACCGTATAGGTTCCACAATTTACTGAGACATAACATGCATGTAGCCAATCCATGCCAAAGATAACATCAAAATCTGTCATGTTTAACTCTACTAGATTGGTTAAGGTGACTTTCTGAAGAATTGTGACAAGGCTATTTTTGTATATCCGTCGAGCTATAACTAAGTCACCGACTGGAGTAGAGACTAAGAAGGGTTCTTATAGAATTTCAGGACTGACTCTAAAGCTACTAGCAACATAGGGCATCACAAAAGACAAGGTAGCCCGTGGATCTAATAATGCATAAACATCAAGATAAAATACTCGTAACATACCAGTGACCATATCTATAAAAATCTCCTTCTCCTGACGAGACGAGATGTCATAAAACCTGTTTTGATGCTGACCACCACCTACATAAATGGATGCACCCTGTTGAGCTGAGCGTGCTAGTGGAGCTGCGGAACTGGTGGCTGGGTCTCGACCTCTACCATGGCCCCATCTAGCTGAAGGCCAGTCTCTGAGCATGTGACCGGGCTTTCCGCACCCAAAACATGCCTCTATACCTACTAAGCACTGACTAGTGTGCCTTCTACCACAACTATGACAAATTGAAATGTTGGGCTCCACTTACTGGCTCCCCTGACCTCATGTGCCTAATGCCCATCCCCTCTGATCATGCCTAGACCTGGATGCCATGCTAGATGATGATGGTGTTGGGGCTGATGACCTTTAGTGGGACTGCTGGCGATGTCCACCATGAGACCTGTGCTGGGAGAACCCAAAACCGTCTATCCTGGTCCTATTGGCCTCTCTCTCCCTCTCTCTCATCTGTACCGCCTCCATCTATTGGGCAAGACCATCGGGAGAAGTCAATTCCTAATATAGCATAGTTGTCCTGCAATCCTTGACCAAGTAATCCACCACCCAATTCACAAGTCTGCTCACTCGAGCCCTCTAATCGGTCACCATATCTAGCGCATACTTGGACAACTAGGTGAACTCTATAGCATACTCCTGGATGGTTGTATTGTTTTGTCTCAAATTCATGAACTCAACTGCCTTGATTTCCCTCATCTCCAAGGGAAAGAATCGGTATAGGAATATAGTGAGAAACTCATCCCAACAAGCTCCAACTCGCTGGCTATCCTTCCACTGCCAATACCAAATATGAGCGACCCCTTTCAACTGATAAGAGGCTAGGTCTGCACACTCCTCGCCTATCACCCCCATAATATAGGTGATCTTCTAAATCTCCTCAATGAACTCATGCGGGTCCTCTTCCACTCTCGACCCAAGAAATTCAGGGGGATTTGTCCTGAGGAAATCCCTAACTCTAGCCGCCGCTACATTTCCATTCTGGGGAACATGAACCACTGCCTGTTCATTGACCTGAGTGGTCAACGCCTGTAGCTACCCTAAACTCAACATTTGCAACTTGGTTGGTCACATGATCCGCTAAGGCTAGTGGGGCTTGCTAGTGCCAATCTCCATTGCCATCCTTTCGGCATTTTCCATTTCCATTGCTGATCCTTCTTTTGTTAACTCGGTGGGGAGGCATGATTCTCCAATTGCATATATCACAAGTTAGAAGGATAGAGAGATACTTCATCGCATAACATAAATCATGAAAGATGGTAAATTTCCTAAAACACTTTGTAGCCCCTTCGTCATAAGAGTGGCGCACTTTACACCCATGAAAAAGATCTACATAACGCGGCTTTCAGAAACCCTAGGACACTCTAAACCTTTGCTCTAATACCAAGTTTGTCACAACCCAAATATAGGTCTGATTCTATAGACGGAACATAGAATCATAAATTGCTCCAAGTCAACCCATGGCATGAACATGAAAACTAAATCTCAATATACACAAAGCGGGAAAACTAAAGTCTGAAATAACGAAAGTCTGAATAATAAGACACCTATCCAACGGAAATCCAAAACATTGAATCTGAAGCTAAATATACAACTTTATGTATGAAAAGCCTTTAACATACTAATGAGCTGATGGGACAACACCCCCAACTAGATCACTAGAAGTATGAACTTAAAAATGACAACCACACAACTAACTGAATGTCCTCGAAGGATAAGGAATCACCAACAACACTATCTGGATTAAACTTTAAAGACTGGCTAGCAGCAAGATTGAGTCTGAATATCTGAGCCATAATCATGAAACGATACAGCATAGAGTTTGCGGCTAGTGCTTAGAATGTACTGAGTATGCAAGGTAAGTAAAACAAGCTAAGTATAAGTTGATAACATGCATAACATAAATCATATCATTATAAGATTCTGAGAGTAAGGGTTGCATGTTGATATTTGAAAATATGATTAGATATAAATGAACTTCATAACTGAATTGAATGACCCAAAGCTGAAACTAATATTCATAAGTAAAACTAAAAAACTAATCATTGGGTCAAACCTACTGAAAACATGATATCATAACTGGTGAACATGCATAATTGAAATCATGTGGAATAATGGGAGACTCGCCATATAACCGAAAATATCATGATATAGCTTACGTGATTCCAACTATTACACTCAAGTGCGCAGAGCCATCCAAAGCCTTTCCAGGGATAAGGACGCTATCATGATATTGATATCAATCTAAACGCCCATTCGGGATAGGGGAAGCTCACAAAGGAGGCACCAAAATAACTGAAAAATCCTATGTTGGCATGTAGTTCTAAGACTCTGGGTTTTCTTGAACCCCTAGCCTACTCGATGATAGACACTGCTACGAAAACATGCAAATGCTCTCCATCATTTTTCAACGAAGCTGAATCCATCATTTTTCAATGAAGCTGATAATGTGACAGCATGCATAGTCAGAAATTTGAATATGGGGAGCCTTGGCTCAAAATATACCACAAGCTGGAAGTGGGAGTATCAACTACTAAATCTTGTGGTAAGCTAATATTATAAAACTGAAATAAATCATGAAAACATGATTAATTCATGTGGGCTTGGCCAAAACTTTAACATACATGAAATAGAGTTGACAGCCAAAATTATGAATTCATACATCGGTAAGTCATGAACATATTTTCATGCTAAAGATCTAATCATACTTGAAAACATAGATCATAAACTTGGCTTTTTATGAAACTTGCATAATTGGGCAAAATTCTTCTAAAACTTGAAATCATGAATTTATAATCAATTTAAACTACTCATGAATCTAAAAACATCATTTGAAACATGAAGGGGATTGACTCATGAATTAAACATAGAGAATTTCACAATTTGGGTTACCCACCCCATAGAATCATATAATTGAATTTATGAACTTGATATGGGATTTGGGCATGAGAGTGAAGGGAATCTCTCATTCATGACCCTAAATACCTGTGTAAGCTGATTTTACACCCTTCTTTGAAAGACCAAGAGAATTGGGAAGAACTAGGGGAATTCTTAGACTTGATGTTCAAAGGAACTCTCTGAACTTGCATGCATGGGAGAGAATGACTTAAGATAGTTTAAATCTGCTTAAAACCTTCCTAACGGAGCTTAAAACGACGTAGTTTATGGCTTAGAATCTTAAAATTATGAAAATACCCTAACTAAAATTGCTGGAAAATAGACTCTGCCAGTCCCCACGAGGGACTTCATGAGTCGTGAGGTAGGGGATGACTCATGGTCCTCACTCATAAAGTCTACTAGAATCTCAAACCTCCAAATCCACCCTCCTAATTACAACTAACTCCATGAGTCATGAAGCGACACCACAACTCTTGGCATCCACCCGTGGTCACCCTCTGACCATGACTCCTTGTTGGTCGGCCTCCACTTCATGAGTCACTCCATGACTCGTTGAGTGACCTGACAAATCACCTGATGAGTCATTTTATGACTTACGCAGATTTCTTCCTATTTTCTCCACTCAACCCTCGGATCTGATCTTAGGGAATGTCAGTGTATTTTAGAAAGTATTTATACAATTAATGAAAATTCTTTCCTAAATTAATAAGGACTACTGTGCTAGGATCATATACGAATCATAGCATGTTGCTATGAGTCATGGTCCGCACTCGTAATATGATTTGCAACTTCTGGATCTCTTAGGTACGGAAGGGTGGTATGACTCATGATGTGTCACTATGATTCATAAGTGTCAATCTTGGTCTGGATTTCTAAAAGATAGCATTTCTGAAAATCAACCTACGAGCCCTTGTTACTGTTCATACTATAATGGTACGAATCATACATTTCGCTCGTGCCTTAAGGCCATCATGTAGCTAACTCTCTGATTCTCACCATAAGTCTATCAGTACGACTCGTACAGTGTTGTCACGACTTGTGGCATCTAGTCGTACTATGAAATCTACACTTGGACAATTTCTGAATCTCTGCTATGAGCACTTGTCACAGCTCATACCCATGTTATATGGCTCTTATGGTGACCTGTAGCAGACTTTATTCTACACTTTTGCACCATTTTTTGAAAATCCAACTTCCAAACCTGATTTCCTTGAAAATACAGTAAAAAACCTTATATCCGTACAAACATACCCAAGTTCTAGCATCTTTTCTATGTTTTAAGCATTGAAAGTATTGTAAAATCACAAGACATCAAGCAGTTATAGAAGGAGAAGATTGAGTATATGAAGAGAGACCTCTAGGATGAGGATGACCTAGACATGGATCTAGTAGAGGCTAAGGCATTCAGGATTGCAAAGGAGGCCTCTATTCTTAACACCCAGGGTTGACCTTATGACACAAAGCGAGCTCTTCAGAGGCACCCCACCATGACCTTTAGTGGTGCTGTCTTGGCACTATAGGTAGCTTCTGACAGTTTTGTTCTTCTAATATCTTTATATGTGCGTTGGGAATAATGCACAATTTTTGAGTGGGGTTAGAGGTTGTTTGACATTTTTGTCCCTTGTGGCATATTTTCTAGTAAAGTTTGAAGTTTGATATGACAACTTATGTTTTTTACTGAAATATTCACTTATGATTTTATTGATGATGTGTGTGATTGTCCATTTTATCACTTTCTTAGTATAAATTTTTTATTTTTAATTCTATTGCTTTTTAGCTTAGGCTCTTGTCATAAGCATACATCTACCTCATTCATTAAAGGCGGAAGACTAATCACAAGTAATAGTAGAAACATAAACATAACCATAACGTAAGGAAATCTCTACACATACGCACAATATGAGTACTACATACTGTTTGAAAGCCTCTACTACATCCGATGGGTTGATGGGACAACACCCCCAACTAACCCGGACCAGTACTGAAACATATAATAGCATTGTTTGTAAAATGGCCCTCGGAACATGAGGATTCACCAATAAGCTAAAAGTGTACTCTGATATGATCTAGATATAGGGATGAGCCAGAGTGCCGGAACCTGTATCATAAGATGATACAGCATAGAAAGTATGCAGTCAGTATGTGAAATATTCCGAGCATACAAGATATGTAAAACGCACATTTAAAATGTGTGAAAGCTCAAAAAAACAGCATAAGAGTAGGACATCATGCTCATATCATTAATATCATAACATAACATATCATAGGGCTCAAGGTTTTCAAAGTATTTGTCAAACAATCGAAATCATAATCATGAGAGAAAGCCGTATTGAACATAACCTGAGACAATATACATAACCATAGACATGTATAAATCATGAGGAATAGTGGGAGATTGCCTTAACCGACATACCCTATATGAGCACACATGAAGCCCAACTTGTAACCCTAGTCGGGAGGGTGTCTGTATATTGCCAAGAGTAGGACCATAAAAGTGTGATATCACCATGAAAAGGGCCATTTGAACTAGGTACAATCACAAAGGAGGTCCCAACATAGCTATAGTGGCATGAGTTTATGAGATTCGGGGAAGAACCTAGGCCCCGAACCTACTCGGTGTTTGATAATACTCTAAAACATATATAGTACTCATAGTATAATATGCATTAGTTCATAGGCTAGTTAAATCATGATAATCATAAGCATGCTCGCAAATATGTGAACTAGCCATGAAACAAGGCCCGTGAGTTGGCCTAAAACATAATTCATGAATCATAAGGGTTCATGCATACTTTTAAATCATCAAATCATGATCGGTAATTGAATAATTCCATATTTCGAATCATAAATCATGCTGGGTTTGTAAATATCAACAATTGAAGAGTAGATCATAAATCGATTCATCATAGAACATGCATAAGTAGTAATTTGGTAAAAATTGAAATCAATAAATTGATATTCAAAATAGTTGTAAAATCTAATCAAAATTCATAAAATATAATTTATATCACAATTTAAAACAACCCATTGGTATATCATTAAAATTCCACAAGATTTGAATTAAAACCCCATGAGATTTTTAATAGATTCTCATAAATCGATAGAGGATGGGCATGGGTGTGAACGGAAACACCCATTCGTGACCCTACATACCTTAAAGGGCTTGATTCTACGACTTCTCTGATTTCCCAAGAAGGATTTGAATGAAAACCTTGAAACTTTGCTCTAGATCACCTCCTCACCCTCTCAAGTTTGCTTGCATGGAAGGAAATAACTTAGAATAGGTTTTCTCCCACCTAAAACCCACTAAAACGAGCCTTAAACGATGTAGTATAGGCTTTAGGAACTTAGGAATCATGAAAAGGCCCTTACTAATTTGCAGAAAATTATTTGTCAGCTAGTCCTAACGGATGACCTGGCGACTCATTACTAGAGTGCACGATCTATTAGGTTGATCGTCAAGTACACTGTATCACCTTCTCTCCTGGGTTTGTAATGGGTCACTTCACGACTCGTTAGGGGTGACCATGACTCGTGGTCACCAGTCGTTGAGTGCACTGTCTCATCCTTTCTTTCACACTATATTTCCTTCCCCGCGGCTGACCCAACAACTCGTGGGTCCTGACCATGAGTTGTGGCCTCGCTCGTGGGGTATTAACTCTTCCAAGACTCCTTCTCAAGCTCAGGCTTTCCCCATGAGTCACCTGACACCTTGTGGGCTATCCCCACGAGTCGTGGGATGACTCGTCCTGAGACTGTAAATGAAAATTTCCATTTTTCCCCGTTTCAACTCCCGGATTCGACCTTTGAGCTACCAGGGTATAACAATATCTCCCTCTTGGGAAAATTCATCCTCGAATGTTAGAAAGCACACAAAAAGTAGAGATATGCAATTATGATTATCAAATACTAATCATTTAAACCGAAGACTAACGGAATCACTACCTCCGAAAAGAACTACATAGCTGAATTGAATTCAAGAATCACATACATTTACCATGACATGAAACAGACTTGCGCCCTTGAACTGAAAATGAAACTAAATAGAGTCATATAGCAAAAGTGATACCTCAAGTTCGAACTGAGCCGGTAGAGAATAAGTGTGGGTATTTAGCCATCATATCCGCTTCGGCTTCCCACGTGCTCTTTCAACATGCTGATTCCTCCATAATACTTTAACTGAAGATGCTTCCCTGTTCCTCAGCCTTCGAACCTGACGATCCAGTATTTCAACTAAGACTTCCTCATAGCTAACTCTATCCTTTACTCCAATGTTGTCCGCTGGGACTACTAGAGATGGATCTCCCAAACATTTCATCAAAAGTGATACGTGAAACACAGGGTGCACGGAGGATGACTCTGAGGGTATGTCTAACTCATATTCTACCTTACTAACTCTTCTCATAACCCGGTAGGGACCAACATAGTGGGGATTGAGTTTCTTTTCTCCCAAACCGCATGACTCCTTTCATGGGAGATACTTTCATAAATATGCAATCGTCCACCTCGAACTCCAAATCTCTCCTCCTCGTATCAACATATGACTTTTAACAACTTTGAGTGGTTTTTATACTGTCTCTTATCAACTGGACCTTCACCATAGCCTCATGAACTGAATCTGGCCCTATCATAGCTACCTCACCAACCTCAAACTATCCTATGGGCGATCCACATCTCCGACCATAAAGACCTCGAACAGTGCCATTTGGATGCTAGAGTGACAGCTATTATTATAAGCAAACTCGATCGATGGCAAATGATCATCCCAACTACCTTTGAAGTCCATTATGCATGCTCTGAACATGTCCTCGAGGATTTAGGTTGTCCGCTCCTCTTAATCATCGGTCTGCGGATGAAATGATGTACTAAGCTTAACTTGAGTCCTAAGCCTCTTCTGTAAAGACCGCCAAAACTGGGAGGTAAACTGAGTACTTCAGTCCAAAATAATGGACAAGGGAACTCCATGTAGTCAAACCAACTCTCGGATATACAATTTGGCATAATCATCCGCTGAGTCTGTGGTTTTCACCGGTGAGGTGGTAAGTTGAGCCTTCAACTCTTGGAAGCTCTTCTCACAAGCCTCCGACCATTGGAACTTTACCCTTTTCTGAGTCAACTTGGTCAAAGGTGATGCAATCGATGAGAAACTCTCAATGAACCTCCGATAGTAACCAGCTAAGCCCAAGAAACTCCGAATATCCAAGGGATTCACCGGTCTTGGCCAATTCTTCACCGCCTTGATTTTTTGAGAATCTACTTTTATGCCCTTGCCTGATACTACATGGCCCAGAAATATCACCGAGTTCAACTAGAACTCACACTTGCTAAACTTTGCAATTGGCGATCCTTGAGAGTCTGCAACACTACTCTCAAATGAGTGGTATGCTCCTCCTCGCTCCGAGAATATATAAGGATGTCATCAATGAGCACAATCATTAACATCTCTAGATACGGCTTGAACACCCTGTTCATCAGGTCCATAAAAGCTGCAGGAGCATTTGTCAGTCCAAACGACATAACTACAAACTCATAATGTCCATACCGCATCCTAAAGGTTGTCTTCGGGATATCAGCCTCCTGAACCCTGAGCTGATGATACCCGGACTTGAGATCCATCTTTGAAAAACACTTGGCACCCAGAAGCTGATCAAAAAGATCATCAATCCTGGGTAAAGGATACTTGTTCTTAGCGGTGACCTTGTTCAATTGTCGATAGTTAATGCACATCTGAAGCGAACCATCCTTCTTCTAGACAAATAACACTAGTGCACCCCATGGAGACTTGCTCGATCTGATAAAACTTTTATCTAATAGGTCCTTTAGCTGATCCTTCAATGATTTTAGCTCGGCTGGAGCCATCCTTTAAGGAGTAATAGATATAGACTACATATTGGGTAGAAGGTCAATACCAAAATCAATCTACCACTTGGGAGAACCACCTGGCAAATCATCAGGAAAGACCTCTCGATACTCATGCACCACCAGAACTGAATCGATAGTCGAGGTCTCAGACTCAACATCCTTAACCCTTACCAGATGGTACGTGCACCCCTTAGAAACCATCTTCTGGACCTTAAGATATGAAATAAATAGACCTGCTGGTACAGCCGAACTACCCTTCCACTCCAAAACTGATTTTCCCAGAAAATGAAATTCCACCGCACGGGTGATAATGCTCAAACAATACCTCTTGCTGAATTATGAAGTGGACGTTGTCAATAAAGAACCCAACTAGAGGTTGAGGTCAATTCTACTGGAATATTGAAGAGCTAGATTACAGCTGGTAAGTGAACTTGTGAGGTAGTTACTTCAAAATTGAGGGGTTCTAAGGAAAATCAATAATAAAAAGAATTATCAAAAATCCGGTTTTGAATCAATATTAAAGGATATCTAGGGTTTGTGTTCCCCATGGATTCATAACTGCTTCGGATATACACTCGTGATCATCACCAATACTTACTCATAGAACTGATAACTTAGGTTCATTCAAACGATCAACCAGTTCCTATTGAATGACTATACTTAATTACTCGACCAAGTGTCAAGAGCGGTTTCAAACTATCTGTTATCACTAAGTTTCAGATTTAACTATCCTGCGACCACATCTTAAGTTAATACAATGATCATCCAGATCAAGCCTCTGTTGTAACTCTCTTTTCCTAATTTGTACCTCTTAGACCTAAGCAAGTAATGAATTCGGGCATGTCCTAATGCTATGCACCGTTACGAAATGTTTAAGCATGAAGAGAATACAATATAAGTGTTTGTATTAGTTTTAGAATCACTTTGTGCAACCCTAGCTTGTTAATCCACCATGGTTCCTACAACCCTAGCTATGAAGGTTTTAGCCTCTCATAGTTGTAAGGTTGTGGATTGCATTCATGATTAAAAACATAAATCAATACTTACAAGTATGAATGAGAAAAACACTTCCTTTAATTAGTCAACAAAGTCTTGAAGAACAAATAGAAAAAACAAAAAGAATTCAAGAAAAGGTTGATCACAAGTCAAATCAACTCAATTCTCTCTTTCTCTCAATTGTCTAATGTTGTCTCCAATAAGGTCTCTCATAAAAAACTACTCTGATCAAAATCTACAGAAAAATAAAACATAAAACGTATTTATACGGGCACAAGAATCTTTTTCCTAGGCTAACAGGGTGAATTTCCATATCTGGTTCTGCCCACGTCATGAGTCAACCTATGATCCGTAGCTAGATCCTACAGTCCGTAGCATCCTGTCGTACATTGCACGACTGGCTAGATTTTAGCTAAGTGTTGGATCCTGGTACGACTCGTACCTCCATCTTATGATCTGTACTGAGATCCCGTGGCTTGTCTCTGAGACTTTGAAATATTTCTGAAGTTCATCACAGCCGCCATGGTACGACTCATACCTTCATTCCACGGTTCGTACTTCCTTTCCGTAGCAGGAGTCAGCCTCTTATGAAAATATTCTGAATATTTTCACGACTTCATCACCACGACTCGTACAAGCTTGGTGTGACTCATACTGAGACTAGTACACTTCATATCTTCAACATTAGCCTTCTGCAACTTTTCACGGCCACCAATACGACTCGTAGGACCTTCCTACAGCTCGTACTGTGGACTGCAATTTGAGCCTATTTTGCACACTTCAGGCTAGTTTTTACATCATTTAGCTCTAACACAATGTATCCTGTAACCAAAGGAAAAGTTCTTTATATCCACATAAATACACCCAAGTCCATGCTATTTTCTTAGTTTTGAGCGTCGAAAGTGTTGTAACTCCATAACACATCAACACCCTCAACTAAGACTTTTGCATGTCCTCAGGCAAAGAAAAGAAAAACTAAACATGATGCTCAACTAGAAAATAGACTTAAGATACTACAGCCAATACTCCTACAAAACTTGCACTTTTAATACAAACTCTACTGACCATTTCTCATGGAACAACATCAGCTAATGCATTACACGCAACCTCAAAATATCATAAATAGGGATCAAGACATGTCATCTAGCTATCAATAGACAATCAAGTCATCACCAATGTTTTTAACACAGACCAATGGTAAAATCAAACATAATCCATGTACCCTCACACAAATGAAGTCCCCACTCAGATATGAAATGTCAAACATAGCATGGGACTAAACAAGTAAGGCGCTCACTCTCACAAAGAATTTACAAGTATTATGTGTCAGATACCATAGGCTTGCCTTTATTTTCTCTACTTTGGTTTATCAGATGGTAGAGTTAGGATCACTATAGGACTTGGTATGGCTTGTAATGTAGGCTTAGGGTTGGACATGATAAAGATGGAATATTTTATAAGTGACTATCCCTTCCTTGGCACTACATACATTTGCTACACCATTCACCTATTTCATCCTTTATTCTTTCATTCCCTTTTCTCCCTTTTCACCCCTTTATATACACATTTGCATGGGTGTGGTGTGTTTTTAACCTTTTTAGCATTTTCATTTTATTTTGAGTTTTCTTTTTCAAGATTCTCAGCATTTTCATCTCTTTTCTTTTCATCTCACCACACCTTATTTTTCACCATTTCTTTTCTCTTTTCTTTTTCTTTCTTCCGTTCTCACCATTTACGCACCCCTACTCTAGCCACCCTCAACTTAAGCATTTTTCTTATGTTGAGGTTCACAATATCCAAGGAAGGATAAGGTACAAAATAGGTTCATTGTAAACAAATGGGTACAGTTAATTGGTAAATCAAAGAAACATGGTCTATTAAGGCTCAAACATGGGATCAAGGGATTCATGCAACTTTGGTAGGGTAATATAGGCTGAAAACGAGCTAAACAAAAATGGCCTATGATCATATCTAAACCAACTATCCTTAGCCTATGCAAAGACCAACCAGGCAAGTTCTAGATCTTCAACACAATACCGAACTGAATACTATACCTCACTCACACATGGTGCATGAACTATTTTCACCTCACCTATCTAGTTTATACATGGCTTAACAAGACTACTCATATTAATAGACTAAATGACATCAAAAGATCCACAGAAATCATGCATTTATCACAAATACATAGCTAATGCATCAAAAAAAATTTAGATAGGGTCAATTTTTTTTCAAAAACCAAAACTAGTGCGTTTTTATTGGCTGAGTACTCCTAAGTTACTTTCTAATTAAAAAAAACCACAAGAAAATAATCCTACACATGTCGGTTCTACTAGATAGCATGCCTGAGGGAAAAGAAACACGGAAATAAAAACCCCAGACGATTCAAAATTTCCGAAAATCACAAGTACACCCCCTCCACTTTTTGAAAAGTAAGCTTCTTCCCCGAAGCATAAACTATAAGAACATAGGGAAGAGGATATACCTGGGGCTACTCAGACTTCACCTTCCATGGGTTGCCTCCCAGGTAGCACTTGATTTAACGTTGTGGCACGATTTGACTTTTGTGACTCCTCAAGCATCATCAAGGTATACTTCCTCTATTCTTTTTAATTCTTCCTCATCTCCAAAGTACACTTTTATTCTTTGCCCATTTACTTTAAATATTTTTCCTTTCTTTGTTCTCAAGTTCCCCTACACCATACGGAGACACCTGCACTACTCTGTAAGGTCCCATCCATCTAGATTTCAACATCCCTGGATGCAACAGGAGTCTTGAGTTAAACAGTAGGACTAAATCACCTGGGCTAAACTCCCTTCTTGCAATCCTTTTGTCATGGTAGATCTTCGCTCTTTCTTTATAGATGGCTGCACTCTCATAATCCTTAAGTTGGAATTCATCCAACTCATTAAGCTGGTTAATTCTTAGCTTGGAAGCTTCATTCCAGATCATGTTTAGCCTTTTCAGAGCCCATAATGCCTTATGCTCTAGTTCAACTAGTAAGTGGCATGCTTTGCCATAAACTAGCTGGTACGGAGATGAACAAATGGGAGTATTATAAGATGTTTGGTAAGCCCACAGAGCATCATCGAGCTTCCTTGACCAATACATTTGGCTAGTATTCACTGTCTTGGCCAGGATGGTCTTGATTTCCCTGTTCGAACCTTCCACTTGTCCACTCGACTGACGGTGGTAGGGAGTGGCTACCTTATGCTTGACACCATATTTTTCCAACAAGGTTTTGAAGAGGTGATTGCAGAAGTGAGATCCACCATCACTAATAATAGCTCTGGGAGTGCCAAACCTGGCAAAGATATGTTTCCAAAGGAATGCAGTAACACTTTTGCCTTCATTGTTTGGTAGAGCAATTGCCTCCACTCATTTTGAGACATAATCCACAGCCACCAGAACATACTTTATTCCATATGAGCTAATGAATAGGCCCATGAAATCAATCCCCCACACATCAAATAACTCTATTTCCATGATAGGGGTTAGTGGCAACTCATGTCTACGAGTAATATTGCCCTGCCTTTGGCATTGATCACAAGACTTGGCGAAGTCATAGGCATCTTGGTAAATAGATGGACATAAATATCCACATTGTAAAATCTTATGTGTCGTTAATATACCATTGTGATGACCCCCAATAGGAGATGAGTGACATGCCTCAAGAATGCTCAGCATCTCTACTTATGGGACACACCTATGAATGATCCCGGCTGCACAAATGTGGAATAAATATGGCTCATCCCAGTAATATCTTTGGGCATCGAATAAGAACTTCTGCTGAGGAGTGAGGTCTACTAGCATCACATCACTAACCAAGTAATTTGCAAAATGGGCAAACCGGGGAATCAAATCATGTGATGCAGCTAGTACCTGTTTGTTTGGGAAGGAATCATTGATATCAATCTCCATCCTCTCCCTCGCTTCAAACTCAAGCCTTGATAGATGATCTACCACTTCATTTTTTGTTCCCTTCCGATCCTTCACCTCAAACTCAAATTTTTGGAGCAAGAGCACCCACCAAATCAATCTGGGCTTGGCATCCTTTTTAAAAATTAGGTACCTCAACACAACATGGTCTGTATGAATGATCACCTTGGTTCCATGCAAATATGCTTGGAATTTTTCAAGTGCAAAGACCACTTCTAGTAGTTCCTGCTCTGTGACTGTATAATTCTTCTGGGTTGTATTAAGTGTTTTGCTGGCATAATAGATTGGATGAAAGATCTTTGCTCTCATTTGGCCTAAAACAGCACCAAGAGCAACACCGCTAGCGTCACACATTACCTCAAAGGGAAGAGACTAATCTGGAGCTATGATGATAGGAGTAGTGATGAGCTTTTCTTTTAGACACTCAAAGGCCTTTATACATGCCTCATCAAACACGAATTTTACCTCTTTCTCCAGTAATTTGCACAATGGTTGTGCAATTTTTGAAAATTCCTTGATAAAGCGCAGGTAGAATCCTGCATGCCTTAAAAAGCTTCTAACCCCTTTTATGGAAATAGGGAGTGGCAATCCTGCTATAACCTCGATTTTTGCCTTGTCCATCTCAATCCCCTTTCTCAAGATTTTATATCCCAACACTATCCTCTCTTTAACCATGAAATGACATTTTTCCTAGTTTAGGACCAGATTGGATTTTTCACATCTTTTCAGTACTCTGCCCAAATGATTAAGGAACGATTCAAATGAATCGTCTACAATAGAAAAATCATCCATAAATACTTCAATGGTGTCCTCCACCATGTCTGAGAATATGGACATCATACAGTGTTGATGGTCGCTTGTGCATTACATAATCCAAATGGCATTCTTCTGAAGGCAAAAGTTCCATATGGACAGGTGAAGGTTGTCTTCTCCTGATCTTCTAGAGCAATAGTCATCTGATTATACCCTGAATATCTGTCAAGGAAACAGTACCATCCTCTACCTACGAGTGTATCAAGCATCTGATCCAAAAATGGCATTGGAAAATGGTCTTTTTGGGTACAGTGGTTGAGTTTCTTGTAATCCATGCATACACCCCATCCTGTGACTAGTCGTGTCGGTATCAGCTCATTCCTTTCATTGGGAACCACTATAATCCCTCCTTTCTTTGGCACGCACTAGATAGGACTTACCCATTTGCTGTCTGCTATAGATATATTACCTCAGCATCTAACCACTTGATAATCTCATTTTTGACGACTTCTTGCATTGGAGGATTCAAGCGGCATTGATGCTCTATAGTTGGCTTACAATTTGGTTCAAGTTGGATCTTTTGGGTACATATGCCTGGTGGAATTCCGATGATATCAGCTATGGTCCAGCTAATTGCCTATTTGTATATTTTCATGATGTTAACCAAAGCTTACACCTGCTCATCTAACAGATTCGCTGCAATTATGACCGGCAAAGTGTTGTCCTTTCCAAGGAATGCATACTTGAGATGAGGAGGTAATGCTTTTAGTTCAAGGATTGGTGGTACCTCCACGGATGGCTTGGCCGGCGTTGTTGAATGGTTCTTTAAGTCCAGGTCTAACTTCTTTGGGCTGAAGTTATATGACCCTATCCCATTTAAAGAATTAATCGTTTTTGTGTATTCTGGGTTCCCGTCTTCTTCATAATTCATTATCGCAGCTGTGAATGTATCATTAGTCACTATTTCCTCCACAGCTATTGGCAGCTTATCAAGTTCCATTTGAGTGTTCGAGTGAAAGGTTGTTCCTTTTATGTAGCCTGATGGAGTCACAAAAGGAACACAAAGAAGAACAAAGAAAAAGCCTAAAAAATAATGTAACTACCAACAAGTCAAATACAAGCAAATAACCTAGTCTTAGTCGTATTCCCCGGCAATGGTTCCACTTTTTGATAACACTCAAACCACACCTCTTGCTGAAGTATGAAGCGGACATTGTCAATAAGAAACCCAACAAGAGGTTGGGGTCGATTCCACAGGGAATATGGAAGAGCTAGATTACAGCCGGTAAGTGAACTTGTGAGGTAGTTACTTCAAAATTGGGGGGTTCTAAGGAAAATCAATAAAAAAGAAATTATCAAAAATCCGGTTTTGAATCAATATTAAAGGATATCTAGGGTTTGTGTTCCCTATGGGTTCATAACTGCTTTGGGTATACACTCGTGATCATCACCAATACTTACTCATAGAACTGATAACTTAGGTTCATTGAAACGACTGACCAGTCCCTATTGAATGACTATACTTAATTACTTGACCAAGTCTAAAGAGTGGTTTCAAACTATCCGTTATCACTAAGTTTCAGATTTAACTATCCTGCAACCACAGCTCAAGTTAATACAATGATAATCAAGATCAAGGCTCTATTGTAATTCTCTTTTCCTAATCTTTACCACTTAGACCTAAGCAAGTAAAGAATTCGGGCATGTCCTAATGTTGCGCACCATTAAGAAACGTTTAAACATGAAGAGAATACAATATAAGTGTTTGTATTGGTTTTAGAATCACTTTGTGCAACCCTAGCTTGTTAATCCACCATGGTTCCTAAAACCCTAGCTATGAAGGTTTTAGCCTCTCATATTTGGAGGGTTGTGGATTGCATTCATGATTAAAAACACAAATCAATACTTAAAAGTATGAATGAGAAAAACACTTCCTTTAATTAGTCAGCAAAGTCTTGAAGAACAAATAGCAAAAACAAAAAGAATTCAAGAAAAGGTTGATCACAAGTCAAATCAACTCAATTCTCTCTTTCTCTCTATTGTCTAATTTTTTCTCCAATAAGGTCTCTCGTAAAAATCTACTCTGATCAAAATCTACAGAAAAATAAAACATAAAACGTATTTATACGGGCACAAGAATCTTTTTCCTAGGCTAACAGGGTGAATTTCCATATCTGGTTCCGCCCATGTCATGAGTCAACCTATGATGCGTAGCTAGATCCTACGGTCCGTAGCATCCTATCGCACATTGCATGACTGGATAGATTTTAGCTAAGTGTTGGATCTTGGAACGACTCGTACCTCCATCTTATGATCCATACTGAGCTCTCGTGGCTTGGCTCTGAGACTTTGAAATATTTCTGAAGTTCATCACGGCCCCCATGGTACGAGTCATACCTTCATTCCATGGTTCGTACTTCCTTTCCGTAGCAGGAATCAGCCTCTTATGAAAATATTCTGAATATTTTCACGACTTTATCACCACGACTCGTACAAGCTTGGTGAGACTCATACTGAGACTCGTATACTTCATCTCTTCAACCTTAGCCTTCTGCAACTTTCACGGCCACCAGTACGACTCGTAGGACCTTCCTACAGCTCGTACTGTGGACTGCAATTTGAGCCTATTTTGCACACTTCAACCTATTTTTTACATCTTTTAGCTCCAACACAATTTATCCTGTAACCAAAGGAAAAGTTCCTTATATCCACATAAATACACCCAAGTCCATGTTATTTTCTTAGTTTTTAGCGTCGAAAGTGTTGTAACTCCACAACACATCAACGAGTTCTATAATTTACGAAAGCATAACATGCATACAACCAATCTATGCCAAGAATAATATCAAAGTCAGTCATGGATAACTCCACAAGGTTTGCAGAGGTGAGTTTATGCAATATTATTACCGAGCATCCTCTATACACCCGCCTAGCTATAATCGAATCACCGACAGGAGTAAAAACTGAAAATGGTTCTTACAGAGTCTCGAGACTAACTCCAAAGCTACTAGCAATATAAGGAGTCAGAAAAGGCAAGGTAGCTCCCAGATCTAGCAAAGCATAAACATCAATATGAAAACACACAACATACCAGTGACCACATCCGGGAAGATCTCCTGCTCCTGACGGGGTGCTAAAGCATAGAACCTGTTTTGGCGCTGACCGCTAACTGAACTAGTCGAGGCACCCTGCTGAGGAGAGCATACTGTTGGAGCAACAGAATTGGCTGTAGTCATACGGGCTCCATCGACCCCTAATATGGCCGAAGGGCAATCCCTGAGTCTATGTCCGGGTTTTCCACACCCGAAACAAAATTCTGAGCTAACTAGGCACTTCCTGGGATAATTCTTGCCACACTTCACACAAGCTGGGAAAGTGCGCTCTATTTGCATACTGCCCTGGTCCCTCAAATCTAGAGCCCTACTCCATCAATCCCCTCAGAATCTAGTGGCGTACTGGCCTATGATGGTGTCAGAGCAATAGACCTATGCTGAGACTGATGATGCTGTCCACCCCCTGGTCATACTTGAAAAGTCTCGTAACTATCGATCCTGGACCTCTTGGACTCTCTCTGCCTCCGATATACCGACTCCATCTTCTGAGCATGAAGCACAATGCGGAGAAAATCTATATTTTGATGCAACATGGTGATCCTGCAGTCCTTATCCAGATAGTCCATCACTCCATGTACAAAATGGCTCACCCGAGCCCTCTAGTCTGCCACCAACTCCGGCGTATACTTGGATAAATGGGTGAACTCCAATGCATACTCCTGAACAGATATGTCACCCTACTTCAAGTTAACAAACTCGGAAGACTTTTTCTCCCTCATCTCCTATGGGAAGAATGGATCCAAGAATGTTGTTTGGAACTCTTCCCAACTGATAGGACCTACACCCACTGCCCTAGCATCTCTCCAATGTTTGAACCATATGTGGGCCACCCCTTTTAGCTGATAAGAGGCCAAATCAACACAATCTCCATTAGTTACCCCCATAACCTGGGTGATCTTTAGAATCTCCTCGATGAAATCGTGCGGATCCTCATCCACTTTGGACCCAAGGAACTCCGGAGGGTTCATTCTCAAAAAGTCTCTAATTCGGACCATTTTTGCATTGTCATTCTGTGGGATATGCGCAACAGCCTACTGGTTGACCTGAGGGTCAAGGCTTGCGCCAACATCCGCATAGCCGCCCAAAACTCAACATGGACAACTGGCTCTAGTGCCTGGGCCTCCTAACCAGGTGGGGCCTGCTGATGCCTATGGTAATTTCCATCTCTGTGGCCTTCACCATTCCCATTTCTCCGTTCGTTCATTTTTTTGGTAGCCATGATTCTTGCGAATAGCACGAGTTAGAAGGATAGAAGGACTTTTCATCGCACGATATAGATCATGAAAGAAGGGAACATTTCCTAAACATCTCATAGTCTCTTCGTCATAAGTGTGGCGCGCTTCAAACCCATGAAAAAGACACCCTAAGACACTTCAAAACCTATGGCTCTGATACCAAGTGTGTCACGACCCGCACATAGACCCGGATCGTAACACGGGACAAGGAACCCTGAGAAGGTCCCAAGTCGAACCATGGCATAAGTGTACATCTATTTCATTCATTAAAGGCGGAAGACTAATCATAAGGCATAGCAGAAATGTAAACATAATCATAACATAATAAAATCTCTATACATACACGCAAGCTGTGTACTACATACTATTTGAAAGCCTCTACTACATCTGCTGGGTTGATGGGACAACACCCCCAACTAACCAGGAAAAGTAGTGAAAAATATAATAGCATGAATTTATACCAAATGGCCCTTGGAACATGAGGACTGACCAATATGTTGAAAGTGCACTCTGATATGATCTAGATATGGGGATGAGCCTGAGTGCCAGAACCTGTATCATAAGACGATACAGCATAAAAAGTATGCAGTCAATACGTGGAATGTACCGAGTATGCAAGGTAAGTAAAATGGACATTTAAAATGTATGAAAGCTCATAAAAATAGCATAAGAGTAGGACATCATGCTCATATCAGAAATATCATAACATAACATATCATAAGGCTCAAGCTTTTCAAAGCATGCATAAAGCAATCGAAATCATAATCATGAGAGGAAATCCATATTGAACATAACCTGATCCAATATACATAACCATAGACATGCATAAATCATGAGGAACAGTGAGAAATTCTCTTAACCGACATACCCCATATGAGCACACATGAAGCCCCACTTGTAACCCTAGTCGGGAGGGTGTCCTACCTTGCCAAGGGTAGGACCATGAAAGTGTGATATCACCATGAAAAGGGCCATTTGGGTCGGGGACAATCACAAAGGAGGTCCCAACATACCTATGGTGGCACGTAGTTTATGAAATTCGGGGCAGAACCTAGGCCCCGAACCTACTAAGTGTTTGATACTACTCCCAAAATATATACAGTACCCATAGTATAATATGCATGAGTTCATAGGCTATTTAAATCGTGATAATCATAAGCATGCTCGTAAATACATGAACTAGCCATGAAATAAGGCCCGTAAGTCGGCCTAAAACATAATTCATGAATCATAAGGGTTCATGCATACTTATAAATTATCAAATCATGATGGGTAATTGAATAAGTCCATATTTTGAATCATAAATCATGCTGGATTTGTAAATATCAACAATTGAAGAGTAGATCATAAATCAATTCATCATAGATCATGCATAAGTAGACTTAATTTGGTAAAAACTGAAATTAATAAATTGATATTCAAAATAGTGGTAAAATCTAATCAAAATTCACAAAAAATAATTTAAATCACAATATAAAACAACTCATTGGTAAATCATTAAAATTCCAAAAGATTTGAGTTAAAACCCCATGAGATTTTTGATAGATTTTCATGCATCAATAGAGGATGGGCATGGGTGTGGACGAAAACACCTATTCGTGACCCTACATACTTGAAAAGGATTTATTCTACCACTTCTCTGATTGCCCAAGAAGGATTTGAATGAGAACCTTGAAAAGATGCTCTAGATCACCTCCTCACCCTCTCAAGTTTGCATGCATGAAAGGAAATAACTTAGAATAGGTTTTCCCCCTCCTAAAACCCACTAAAATGAGCCTTTAATGATGTAGTATAGGCTATAGAAACTTTGGAATTACAAAAAGGCCCTTACTAATTTGCAGAAAATTATTTTCCAGGTGGTCCTAACGGACGACCTGATGACTTGTTGCTAGAGTGCATGACCCGTTAGGTCAATTGTCAAGTACACTATATCACCTTCTCTCATGGGTTCGCAACGGGTCACTTCACGACTCGTTAAGGGTGACCACAACTCATGGTCACCAGTCGTTGAGTGGACTATCTCATCTTTTCTTTCCTGCTATTTTTCCTTTCCGACGGCTAATCCGATGACTCGTGGGTCCTGACCACGAGTCGTGGCCTCCCTGTCGGGTCTTAACTCTTCTAGGACTCCTTCTGAAGCTCAAGCCTTCCCCACGAGTCACTTTAATACTCGTGGGCTGTCCCCACGAGTCGTGGGACGACTCATCCTGAGACTGCAAATGAAAATTTCCATTTTTCTCCGTTTCAACTCCCGGGTCTGTTCTTTGAGCTCCCGGGGTATAAAAAATCATTTAAGGTTTTCATAGCCATTGTTCTTTGCTGAGAGGCTTATTTTCAGTTGAATTTGGCAAAATAAATATAGTTAGAGTGTCATAGTGTATAAGCCCAGTGATAGATAGCTAGGCCACATTCTTAGGGGTACCTACCTACTAGTTCAGTCATTTTTGATTATTTAAAGTTTTTTACTTAGGTGGTAGCGGAAACTGAGTTTATAACATGCTTGTATCATTTTCTTATAAAAGCCCCCTCTTAAAATTTTTTGTCGCGGCTGTTTGATATTGACATATGTACCACTGCTTTTGACATTTAATTGTGCTAATTTTTGCAATGTATCACTAGTTGAGAGTAATGTGTTTAGTCCATTCGATATCTATGTGTCATTATGTAGTGAAAATTTGTATTTGTTCACTTGATTTGGTCACACTCTAGAGCTTCTCCTGCTACTTGTGCTTGAGCTTAGGATTGACTATGAGTTGTAGATATGAACTTAGGCCTTCTTTGTGCTTCATAAGACATATTTTTCTAAATAAACCTCCAAAATTATGCCTGTATCCATAGTTTTCCCTTTTGAGCCTATGACCCTTTATCTTGATCAACCAAAATAAATGCCAGAATCAATTCACAAGTTGACCATCTTTTAAACTCATCCTCCGTGACACTATGAAATGTGATGAAAATGAGAAAAAAAGGTGTAAGTTGGGGATTACAAGATGGAAAATAAAGGAATAGAAAAGATGAATGTTTGACCATATTCCAAGGTGTGTTGAGCAAAGAGATAACAAAAAGAAGAAAAAGAAAAGAAAACAAAAGAGAAAAAGAGAAAATAAAAACTGAACTCAGAGCAAAGAGATTATAAAAAAGAATAAAAAGAAAAGAAAATAAAAGAGTAAAAAATAAAATAAAAATTGAACTCACAAAAATACCTTGGGATGTGAAAAGCTGCTAAGGAAAGAGGGAAAGAAAAAGAAGGGATCCTAAAAGTGAAAAAGGTAGTGAAAAATTGATGTAATATTCAAGAAGAATAAATGAGTCGCTAATAACCAAATTTACATCCTATCAACCCTTTCACCATCATTAAAAACTTAAGAAAACCCTTGTGTGATCTCAACTCGGATATCCAAAAGAAAAGGAATTTGAGTAAATAGGCAAGCATATGGTAGTTATGACCTATCTTGCGAATTTCTTTGTGAAAGTTGAGTGCTTTTCTTTCATCCCTTGATCTTGTATATCATTGTAGTGTGTGTTATCATTGCTTATGAAAATATAGGCTTTTCTTGATCTAATTGTGAGGGCATATAGATGTTAATAGCTGACATGTTTTTACTTCTCAAATCTAGGTCTGTGCATATTGATATGATGTCATTAGTGGAGATTGCATGCTTGGTCTAGATAGTTGTGAGAAAGATAATTTTGTTGTATAGAGGGGGTGGATGGCTTGAAAATTTTGTGTTTGTACTTATTTTTCAAAACCAGCCTAGTCATTGCATTTTGTGATGCCGGAACATTAGTTTGGGTCTAGGTTAATTTTTTCTCATTTTAGTTGCTTGAGGACAAGCAAGTGCTTTAAGTTGGGGGTGTTGATGTATCGGGAATTTGTGACACATCTTTACTTCATTTCATAAAGTTTTGCATGTCTTTAAGTACTAATCTAAGTCAAAAATAACCTTATTATGTTATGCTTTAGGAACCCAAGTAAAATGAATAAAGAAGAAATCAAAGTCACTAGTCTACCCACAAATAGAGCAAAGGACGGACTGTCTCTTAAAAGGATGGTCCATACTTCTAAAAGTCCAACAAGCCCTGCGTGATCTAGAAACCATTTCCAAGTGGTTGGAAACCAATGATGGAAAGGACGGACTGTCTTTCGTAAAGACAGTCCGTAATTCCATAGACGAATCACATGACTGAAAAACTTCAGAGCCAAAGGATGAAATGAAGGAGGGACCGTCTTTTCATAAGGTGGTCCATCAATCAAGGGATGGATAACAGTGGTGCAAAAGCAAGATCCAAGCAATGAATCAAAAGATGTTTCATCCTTCCAAAGGACGGTCCATCCCTACACAACTGGGACCCTCTGAACATAAATGAATTGGGATTTTAGAAGCCTAATATATATCGTATTTTTCTATTCTTTTTTAGGTATAGTTCATAATATATTTGTATAGATAGAGATAGCTAGATAATTAGAGATAGTTTCCCACAGAGAATTCTAGATAGAGTAGATCAACTTTGTAATTCAAGACTGAAGACCAAGTTATCAATTCAAGTTTTCTCTTCTTAATTGTGATTTCATTGGTAAGAATGTTCAATTACTTTCTTTCTTCTTCTCTTCTTTCTATGGGTAACTAGATCTATATCTAAGGTTGTGAGCCTTAATAATCTCAATTAGATAAAATTGATTGTGCGCTTTAAAATGTTTAATTAATTTTGGGGTTTGTAAAGTGTGATTGATGATGAAAGTCATTCAATCTTACCCTATTACCTTTATTGTGCTTGAAAGAACCAATTTAGGTTGGGTAAGAATCAATCAACAATAACTCAAGGTTCTAACCCTGGTTTAATGGGTTCTCATAGACATAGGTTGAATCCAATTGGCAAAATGCAATCGGGTAGAAGGGAGTTCTCTTCAATTTGATAAAATTGAGGTGGATTGACACCATTTGTGTAATTGAAAGATACCCATTAATTGCCTAAGTGATTGCTTGCATATTCATCAAAAATACATTCTCAATTTGCCCATATTCAGTAATCTAGGGTATCAATCTAAATTTGAGGTCACTTCCCTAGTGTTTCTCATTATTGATTACAATCTTAATCATTTATAATAATTAGTTATAGCTAGATTTTTCCTAACACTAGTTTGAATAGTATCTAAACTCTCAAATATAAATTTGAAGAATGCTAGATATTTTGGGTCTACCAATGATCTTTTTGATTAGACCACGACTCTTGATTGGGTATTATATTTGCATTGACCGCATAAATTTTCGTATTGGAGTAGATTTGAGCGACGGTCAATGATCCTAGGGCGAAGATATTGTGACACATCGTACCCTTAGAAGAAATTTTTGACCTTATTCTGTGACTTTAATGAGATTTATGAAGTGTAAATGTTATATGAAATCCTTTTACCAAGTATGGAGTGCCAAGGAGTTGAAATAACAAAAGTGAGAAGTTGTAGATATTTCATAGTTCAGGTGTTGTAAATGACTTACGGGCCATAGATTGGGTCTATGAGCCATGAATC
Organism: Datura wrightii; assembly: GCA_035772735.1. NCBI lineage: Eukaryota > Viridiplantae > Streptophyta > Magnoliopsida > Solanales > Solanaceae > Datura > Datura wrightii. The sequence continues at coordinate 47,264,858 of JASDFA010000016.1, read as the reverse complement.
CCACCATATGAGGAGGCAATATTTCAAGTCATTGGATTGACCTACAAAATAACATATGAACCATATAAGAGACCTACAAATCATAAATAGCACCGTAAATAGAAGTCCTTTTTTGTAGGCTACTATTTAAGCCTACGAAGGCAATCTACATACCCGCAGAATAGACCTACGAACCATACTTGGCCAGCATAAATAGAAACCCTAAAAAGTTGAGCTACTGGATAAGGGATAAGAAAGTATCTATGGACCTTAGATGTAACTTATGATTCGTACCTAGCTTTCGTAAATGAACTTTAGAAAAGTATAACTCACCCAGTTCAATCTACAATTTGATTTATAGACTGCTGATTCAAATACATGGTCTGTAATAGTGAATCTACAATTTGTGTTTTATTCCCTACATCTATAAATAGCTCCTCCTCGACTCTTTACTTATTTACTTCATCTCTAACTCGGTGGAACAACCCTCTCACTTATCTCCAAGCTCTCCTAACTTCAAGGTAAGCTCTTTCAAACTCTTCCCATGAATTATTGTTGCATACAAGTTTAGAATTGTAAACCCTACCTCTAATTCTCTTAGGGTTTCAAGGAAAACCCACTTTCTAGCTCAAGAGGACTTGACAGCCCCTTCTCTCAAGTTTACACTAGTATTATACTCTTTCTCTAGAGCAACAAGGTGTGTATGGCAACCCTAAAAATGTGGGACATCATGTTCTTTCCATAATTTCTATATTTAAACTCTTGCAATGGTTTTACTATATGAATCATGAGAAATTGTTTTGTGATTTGATGATTTCATGCCTATAGTCTTGAGAAACTTGTATTTTCTAGCATGGTACAACTTATATCTTTTATTAGTAGATTTTATGATGTTTTATGAGCATCCATGAGAATGTAAAAAATTATCATTTTCCCTTATGAGTCAAAAGTATAGATTTGATGAAATATTGTGAGACTACTATTATGAATTTGGCCAAGGCCACATGTGTTATTTTGAGATTATTATTGTCATATATTTTGCCCAAGGCCACATATGCTTTATTTGACTTGAGTATTTATTGTCTTAGCATGGCTATGTGTTTTCAAGAGTTAGAAGCATAATTTTATAAATTATTTAGCTTCTTATTTTAAAAGTATGTATATCAGTTTGAGCCCAAGTGCTAATGACAGGCTTTCAGAAAAAAAATATTTTTTGACTTATAGTTTGTAAGATTTTAGAATAGTTATTAGTCAGATAAGCTCAAGGGCTATTTCAATATCATTATTTTCATAAATGGAGTGGTTAATCGAGATGACATAAGCCTCTCTAGGAAAGTGTCGGGAACTATGTTTGCCGGAGTACAAGTGGAGCATACTATTGGGTCCGGCGCATTCCCAATTTTTTTCTCCTACAGAGGATAATTCAGAAAATTTTGCTAACAAGTTCGTTCAGGCTCCTACCCGGTAAGATAGGATGGTGGCTTAGCCGGTCGAACCATCGGAATCAGACTCCACTCCACATGGTGTACTATATTGGTTATGAAACTACCTCCATAGTTTTATAGTTATAGTATGAGTACATATTTTAAAAAGAGACAATTTACATATTTTTCTTTGAGAACCTTACTAACTTTACATGATTTATTTATGATTTTCATGCACTATATATTTCTCTACTCCTCGTTGTTCTATGTCTCATTTGTTTTTTCCATCTTACATACAAAACTAATTCATGTACTTGCCCCACTTGTTGGAGGCACTGCATCATTTTATAATACAAATACTCTCAGATGAGCAACTCTGTAGGCCTTCCTCAGTCAGCTTTTTGTGAGCCCCACTATCTCTTAGCGAAGTCATATCTTAATAATCGTCTAGTTTTGTTAGAGGTTATATTGAAGACCATGTCCTTATAATTCAGATACTTTCAGCTCAGTAGAGGCTTCACAGACAAATAAAAAAATGTCTTCTTTCACTTGGCTCTATTTTTAACCATCATGTCACCTTTGTATAAAAGTAGTAAACCTTTTTGAAATTATCTCAATTCTATGATTTATCTGAGTATCCTTAGATTTTGTTATTCATGTTCTATCTTGATTAATGTTGCTCATAGTTTTATGCCAGTTCAGCGGTGCGCTTGGGCCAAAAATAGTTTTGGGTGCCGATCTCGCCTAGGCCCTAGGTTAGGGCTAGACAACGTGCCTCGCGTACAAGGTGAATTGGAAGATGCTCCACCACATCAAAAAAGCCACTAGAAAGATTTTCTCCAACTTAGTGGCAATGATAAGAATATTTTGATCCATCCTTGCTAAGTTACTTCCCCACAAAGTGTTAGAACATACATTTTTGAAAAAAAAAAAAAACTTATCCCTATGATTAATTTCCATATCCTATCAAGTAGGTGGTTGAATACAATAGAAATCAAAGTTTCTATAAAAATATGGCAATTATGGTTTTTCATATCATACAATTTTCCTTCATTCATATACTTGCTTTCCTAAATTTGAAGCATAGTCCTCAGGCATCCTCAAACTTTTAACCTACTTACAAATATTGTGTTTCTCATCCAATGTGAATGAATAGCTCTTCTTGGGCTTGAACACTTTTTTATTATATGATTACTGCCACCATAGTTCATTTCACTTGCAGTATTCTTATAAGTCTATTCTAGCTTCTAGATTATCTTTGATTTTATCTTTAAGATTCATCACCATGTTGAATAAATTACTAAAGTATTTTTTAATGTGCATAACATCAAGATGATGCTATAGAAAATTATACTTCTAATACGGTAGCTCTTAAAATATGCTCTGTTTGGTCCAATTATGTCCAACACCATATCTAAAAAGTCTAAAAGGTGTTAGCTTCTATAACCTTGGCAAGTGAAAAACTTTCTCTCAAATTTGTCATCCTGACAATATTGGAGGTGGCAATTTATTTTCAGTTTTATTTTTTTTGAATGCATGTTTCTTTTTTCAAAACTCATGATCCATTGGCAAGAACCGACGATGACAATCAAATCATGAATTTTTCACATGTATTTTAAAGTGAATGTTTTATATTTTTCATCGAATACATCAAGCTAACTTTTTAGAGGTCATACAACTAGAGAACATCCTATACACAAGAAAATCATTAATAGTCCATATTAAAGAAGAACACAATGAAATTCTTCTTAGTTGATATATCATATGTCTCTACAATTTCAAACTACAACTATTTTAACTCGTCTATCAAAGGTTATAGATAAACATCAATCAAACTTTTAGAATTATAGAGACCTGGAATAATATAACTTAGAAATATATAGGCACTTGTCATATACATCTCGGATAGAAGATTATATGGAGTAAAGAATACAGGCTAACAAGAATAAGGTGTATAAAAAATTGAAAATGGTGTGAAACCATCAGCATACAAGCCCAATCAAATATTTCTAGGTTTACTAGAAAAAATCAGGATAAGCTCTATCTAAATTCTACCAAGTTTCTCCACTCGATAGATGACACATAACACCAGATGCCCTTCTATTTTCATGGTGTCATCTCATATGAGGAGCAGAACTCATCGATGTGTACAACCTCTATAACCTAGGTATAAGAGATAAATAATGCATCACCTAACTAAAACCATCTTCCCATCAAGATTCCACTTAAAATGCGCATGTCCACGAAACTTATAATTTTCTAACTAACCATCATTCTTATAGAACAACATGAAACTATTTTCACAATAATGAATTCTATTATATGACAATTCTAACTTGAAAACCAATTTCTTTGTCTGATAGGTCCCCCCCCCCCAAAGACTAACCATAAAGTCTGTAGTAGTTTGTGGAACACTCCAATTTGATTTGATATTGATTAGTCTAACAACAACATATAACGGAGAATACGAACTCCCAGCACATAGTGGACAACTAACCTCTTCTAATTATTGATAGAAGTTCATTGCTTCTTTATTAGGAGTTTCCTCAAAATGCTATTCAGGTTCCATTCTGTAATGTATCTCGAAAGCATCATTGACCGTTTCATGCACCATATAATGTTAACATAATTTTCATGTGAAGACCTACCTAGGCAAATTGAGAAATATATCAATCACCTCATCAATCTCTCATGATCGGTCCACAACGAATATTTTTTCTTAAACCAATTACCATAGATATGATTATTAACTTTTTTACATTTGGAAAACTTCATGCAATTACAATGCATGCAAGGACACCTTCAACCCTTCAGTTTGAAAAGGGTAGTGACATTGCATGTGTGATAAATCATTTAACACCCATAATAAATTCATCTGTCATTCCCCCATGATTTTTATTAGTCATATCATACATCCATAGAGGATGATTCATCTATAAAAATATAGATATAAATTTAATTTTAACTTAGTTATATATAAATTTATATTAATTAATTTATATTGATAATTAAATTTTATTATTTATTGGTTAATAATTATCCGACGAACATCCTCCAAAAGTAAGTCAAATTTTGATGAAATTATATATTTAGTATTAATTATTAAAATTGTATATGATTAACAAATTTGAGTACGTAATGATTAATTGTGATTGATGGAGAACAACACCCTCAGAAATCATTATTATAAAATTCTTGTAATTATCGAATTATGATTACGAAATTCTAATAATTATTAAATTATTAATTTACATAACGATATCTTTGTCAAAACCCAAACATAGGTCCGGATCTTGACACGGGACAAAGAATCTCAAGAGGCTCTAAGTCGACCCATGGCATGAACATAACGTCTAACTCATTCATATTAAAGCAAAAGATCAACATATTTAACTAACATAGAGAAATTTTGAACATAACATAACATCTGAATACATAAATAAGTCTAAAGCTGAATACAAACTATATCTGAAAGCCTCAAATACTAACGAGTTGATGGGACAAAACCCCAACTAACGCACTATAGTATAAACCTAAAAATACAGAACATAAATGATAAGAAAGACCCTCGAAAGATGAGGACTCACCAACTCTGATCAGGACGTTCTAATGCTGGAAATCTGGCTAGCGACGGGATTGAGTCTAGATACCGGAGCCTGTATCATAAAATGATACAGCATAGAGTATGCGGTCTGTACGTGAAATGTATCGAGTATTCAAGGTAAGTAAAATCATAATTCATGTATATTATAAATCATAATTAAGATAAGATTCTAAAAGTAGGACTTACATGTTATTTTCTTAAATCATGATCTAAACGTAACTAAATATCATAACTGAATCGAATGACCCAAAGCTGAAAACTGAACATTTGGTCAAACCTGTTGAAAACATAACGTCATCACTAACGAACATGCATAACTGAAATCATGAGAAACAATGGGAGACTCATCATATAATCAACATTACCACGATAGAGCTTACGTGTTCCTGACTATCACACTCAAGTGGAAAGAGCAATATAAAGCTTTGCAAGGGCTAAGGACGCTACCAAGATATGATATCAAGATGAAAGCCCCTTAGGGGCAGGGGAAGCTCACAAGGGAGGTCCCAAATAATCTGATCATACCTATGTTGGCACGTAGTTCTGAGGCATAGGGTTGACTAACCCTTAACCTACTCGATGTTAGACACTACTCCCAAAAACATGCATATGCTCTCCATCATTTTTCAATGAAGCTAACCATCGTCCAGTGACGAAGCTGAATGATAACATACATGCATAATTTGAAATCAGAACATGAGGAGCCTTGGATCAAACCGTACCACAAGCTGAACATAATTGGGAGTCTAGACTCCAAAACCATGTGGTAAGCTAATTAACATGAAATCATAAAACGTACTTGATCATATAGGCTTGTCCAATACTTAAACATGCTTAACATAGACTTAATCATACGAAAACATGAACATAAACATTGGTATTTTGAAAACATACTTTCTTCATAATCATCTCACCATGTTTGTGCACATACTTCATAGATCTCAACTTTTATGGACTTTCATAGATGGGCATCATAATTTAGAAAACTTAAAAACATAATATATTCTTAAGAATATTGTAAAATCTGCCCATTAATCATAATTCAACATTAGAAACATGCTTAGATCATACCCATGATTGATACTTAGGAAATTCATACATTGGGTAAAACCCCCATAGATTCATCAATTAGAATTTTCATGAATTGAGAGAGGATTGGGCATGGGTGTGGACTATTGCACCCATTTATAGCCTTGCATACCTGAAGAGCTTCCTTGATTGCCCAATGAGGGTTGAGGAAGAACTTTGAAGAAACTAGGTTTGATCACCTCTCAAACCTCTAAGCTTGCATGCATGAATTAGGATAGACTTAGAATGAATTAACCCTTCTTAAAACACTCTATTCTGAGCTTATAATGATGTAGTTTAGGCCTTAGGAACTTAGGAATTACGGAAAATCCCATAATAAATTCACAGGGAAAAACACACTGCCAGTCTCAACGAGGGACTGGACGACCCCGGTCCATGACTCGTGGTCACCTTCCATTACCTGCACTGTCATTTTTCATCTAAGGGTCACCACGACTCATGGCGAACCTAATGACTCGTGACCAAATCGTTGCCAACACTGTTTAATATCTTCATCCTTCAGACCACCCTTAAACACGGGTGACCTAATGGATCGTGGTGCTAATCATGACGCTTGGTCACCCTAAAATATAACATTTCAACCACAGACAAACCTCTCCCCATGATTCACTCCACGACTCGTGGTGCACCCCACGGATCATAGGACGAATCATCCTGTGACCTAGTGCAGAAAATTCTATTTTCTGTGTTTCAACTCCCAAATCTGATCTTAGGGCTTTTAGGATATTACAATATCTCCCCCTTGGGAACATTTGTCCTCGAATATTGAAAATCATACTGAAAAGTAGAGAAATGCAATCATCATACTCAAATACTGAACATACATGTTGAAAACTAACGGAATGACTAACTCCAATTTTAACTACATGGCTGAACTGAATTCCTGAATCACATATACATTAATTAACATGAAACAAACTGGGGTACATGATCTGAACATGAAAATGAATAGAGTACTAAGGAGAAAACTAATATCTCAAGTTGAAACTAAGATTGAAGGGAATTGCGGGTATTTAGCCATTATATCTGCTTCGGCCTCCCGCGTAACTCCTTCCACATGTTGATTCCTCCATAAAACTTTGGCTTAGGCTACTTATTTGTTTCTTATATTTTGAACCTGATGATCCAGTATTTCCACCGAAACTTCCTCAAAAGTAAGGCTATCCTTCACACCTACAGTCTCTACCGGAACAACTAGAGTTTGGTCACCCAACCACTTCTTTAAGAGCAATACATGGAAAACTAGACGGACTGAAGCTAGTTCTAAGGGCAACTCCAACTCATATGCTACCCTGCCAACGCGTTTCACAATCTGGTATGGGCCAACATAACGAGGACTGATGTTATACCCCATAAGCCCAAGATCAAACCCAAGAGTTGAAATAGAGAAAAGTTTAAAATTGGAATCAGGACACAGAAAGGGTCATGAGGTGTCCCGTGGGAGCAGACCACGATTCATGATGTGACTCGTGGTGAGGCTCAGGAGATGAGTTGAAATTTGGGAATTTGGATCCCCATGGATTAGACCACGAGTTGTGGTTAGTCCCCATGACTCATTAGGTTAGTCGTGGGAAGTGGTGATTGAGAAGGAAAAGGAAGAAGGCAGTGTACCTAACGAAAGGACCCCATGAGACGTGGTAAGTCACCACAATTCATGGGGAGGGTCGTGAGCAGTGTGGTGAAGCAAAATAAAAATCATAGGCAGTGTACCTGACGAGTGGTGACCACCAGTCATGGTCACCAGTAATGAATCGTGAGGTCACCCGTGATGAGCCCAGATGACTTGATAAGCAGTGTACTTGACGGATAATGCCACGAGTCGTGGCTAGGGGTGACGAGTCATCATGTCCCTCGTGGGACTGACTGGTAGTTATTTTCTGTGAATTTTGTAGGGGATTTTCTGTAATTCCTATGATCCTAAGGCCTAAACTACGTCATTTTGAGTAATGAAATGATGAATTTTAAGAGGTTTAAGTTCATTTTAGGCCATTTTTGTTCATGCATGCAAGAGTGATAGTCTAGAAAGGTGATCAAGGCAAATCCTTCAAGATTCTTTTCAATTTCTTCTTGGCATTCAAGAAAGTGTAAGAATCAGCTATAATCAGGTATGTAGGGTGATTAATGGATGAATCCTTTCACACCCATGCCCAATCCCTCTCTAAATCATGAATCTCCTATGTCAATTCTATGGGGTTTTAACCCAATGCATGAAATTCCTAATTCTCTACATGGCTATGATCTAAATATGTTTCTACTATTGAATTATGAATCATGAGCAATTTTTATATTGTTTTCAATTAAAATTATGTTTCAAGTTTTATGAATTAAAATCCCCGTTGATGAGAAGTTCATGAAAGATGAGACTTATGATAAATATATGATTATGATGAGATATTATGATGAAAAGCATGTTTTCAAGCTACCCATGGTTATAATTATGTTTTCAATATGAAATGAGCATTTTCAAGCATGTGAAATTACTGGCCAATGCCAACATGTTCAAGTATGATTTACGAGTTTTCCTAATTAAGCTTACCACATGGTTTTGGAGTGAAGACTCCCAAATATCTTTCAGCTTGTGGTATGTTTTGAGCTAAAGCTTCTTATATGCTTGATTTCAGATTTGAGATATATTTGATTATTGAGCTTCGTCAATAGACGGTGTTGAGCTTCATTTAAAAATGATGGAGAGCATGTGCATGTTTTGTTGGGAGTAGTGTGTAGCACCAAGTAGGCTAAGGGTCGATCACATATGCCTCAGAACTACGCACCAATATAGGTTTATACTTATACATATATATTACTTCAGGACCTCCCTTGTTAGCCATCCCCTGCCTTATTGGGCCACGAGCTCGATATAGATATCATGTATCGTCCTTAGCCCTGGAAAGGCTTTGGACGACTCTATCCACTTTAGTGTGATAGTTGGGACCATGTAAGCTCTATTGTGGTATGCCAATTAAAAGACGAGTCTCCCATTGTTCCTCATGATTTCAGTTATGCATGTTTATCATTCATGAGATTTCTATATCTATATATGTTCTAAAGCAGGTTAGCCTCAATGTTCAGTTTTACTCATTTTTATCAGATTTCAGCTTTGAGTCAATTAATTCAATTATGATGTTATGTTATGTTATGATGAGATCATGATTTCAAAAAGAATTCATGCAATCCCTACTCTCAAATTCTTATTGTTTATTATTTACATTATGCATGTTCTTAAATGTTTTTACTCATTTGAGCAGTTTTACTTACCTTGCATACTCGGTACATTCCACGTACTGACTTCATACTCTATGTTGTATTGTTTTATGATACAGGACCAGGCACTCAGACTCATCCTCGTTCATTGCCAGTCTTCAGAGATAGCATCTTCCGCTTGTTGGTGAGTCCTCATCTCCCGAGGATCATGCTTATTTAGATTTCTCTATGTATTTTCAGCTTCCAGCTTTATCGAGTTAGTTGGGGTCTTGTCCTATCAACTCATCATTTTTAGAGGCTTTTCAAACAAAATATTTATTCAACTTCAGATTGTGTATCTAATGTTATGTTTATTTTAGACTTCCGCTAAGATTATCATGGTGATTCTTCAGTCTTATTGGTTGAGTTAGATGTATGTTCATGCCATGGGTTAACTTGGAGTCTCTCGGGGCTCCTTGTCCCGTGTTGTGATTGGGGCCTCCATTTGGGTTGTGAAAAACATGGTATCATAGCAATAGATTTGAAGTGTCCTAGGGTGTCTGAAAGCCACATTAAGTAGAGTCTTTTTCATGGGTGTGAAGTATGCCACACTTATGATGAAGAGGCTATGAGATGTTTAGGAAATTTTCCCTTCTTTCATGATCTATGTCAGGTGATGAAATGCATCCCTATCCTTCTAATTCATGTTATTCATGATTGCAGAATCATGGCTTCTCGCAGAGTAAATGGTAGGAGGAATGGGAATGGAGAAGGCCAGGAGGATGGCAACAGAATCGGGCACTAGTAGGCCCCACCAGTCCAGGAGCACCATGCACCGGAGTTGGTTGCCCATGCTGAGTTTCAGGCACCTATTTAGATGCTCGCACAGGCTTTGACCGCTTAGGTCAATCAGCAGACAGTTAGGCATGTCCCACAAAATGGCAATGCGATAGTGGCTCCAGTCAAGGATTTCTTGAGAATGAACCCGCCAGAGTTCCTTGAGTCAGTAGTAGATGAGTACCCGCATGAGTTCATAGATGAGATTGTGAAGATCACCCAAGTCATGGGGGTGAATGGAGTTGAGTGTGTGTAGCTGGCCTCGTATTAGTTAAAAGTGGCCGCACACATCTGGTTTCATCAATGGAAAGGTAGTAGGACCGCTGGAGTAGGCCCTGTCACTTGGGAGGAGTTCAATGTTGCATTCTCAGATCGGTTCTTCCCTCGTGAGATGAGGGAGCTGAAGATAGCCGAATTTATGAATCTTAAGCAAGGGAGAATGACAGTGCAGGAGTATGCTCTTGAGTTCACTCGCCTATCGAAGTACGCCCCAGAGTTAGTGGCTGATCAGAGAGTGCGGCTGAGTAGATTTGTTCATAGTGTGGCAGGCCATTTAGACAAGGATGGTAGGACCGCTACGCTCCACTAGGATATGTATTTCCCTCGAACAGTCTTGTACGCCCAGCAGATGGAGGCGACGCATGATGGAGAGAGAGGCCAAGAGGTCTAGGATAGATAGTCACAGATTCTCACAGCCAAGTTCTGGTGGTGGGCACCGACAGCAAACCCACCAATATCTTTAGCCCCATCATCTTCAGCGTTGAGTGTGCCATACAGGTCTAGGCATGACCATAGAGGGGGAGCTTCAGGCTCGAGGGGTCAGAGCAGCATACCCCCAGATTCTAGTATTCCAGCTTGTCGCAGATGTGGTCGGGGGCACACGGGTCAACGCTTAACTGGTACAGGTGCTTATTTCGGGTGTAGGCAACCCGTACACATACTCAAAGATTCCCCAACTACGAGACAGGACCACAATGGGGGCAGAGGCCCATTTTCTAGTTCAGTAGCCCCTCCAGCACACTTAGCACATCAAGGGGCATCTGCCAGCACAGGTGGCGGTCAGCACCAAAAAAGATTCTATGCCTTAGTGATCTTGGGCAGATTTATATGCCCATGTGATACTCAAACATATCATTTTTACCTTGTTTGTTGTGCAATGTGTATATAATATCATGTAATTAGTAATAAAATGCGAATTTATACTAACCAACATGATTAGCATTTGTTTTGCAGGTAAATGTGATTTTTAGGAGCTAAAATGCATGTTGGAACTATGTCGGAGTTGGACTTGGATGCGAGCATGGAAAAGACCTTGGAATGCACATTTTATAGGGGCTCCGCGATGGAGCCGTGCCACGCTACCATCGCGGTAGCACACTGCCTGAACAGAAATTAAAATGGCAAATTCCAGTGTGCCTTCGCGTCAGCTCCGTGGCACGGAGAGAGGCCTCCGCGTTGGCCTCCGTGCCACGTTGAGGCTAATTTACTGGACCCTGAAATTCCAGTGAAGGTCCGCGTCCACACCGTGTCATGGAGGTAGTGCTCCGCGTTGGCTTCCGTGACACGTTGCTTGTTATTCCGGGAAAAATTTCCCACTAGTATAAATAGCACACTTAGGTTTATTGTAAGCAGTTTTTAGTTTTTAGACTGAGTTCAGAAGTGGAGAGCAAGGACGTGGGTTAGTAGCAGTTGAGGAACGAAAAAGCTAAGGGATTTCTTCTCTTCCTTTCTTCTTTCTATCAATTGTACGTATGATTTACACTCATTTTAGGATGATCAATCCACAAATGAGTGGCTAATTCTCTTCCTTGCTGAGGTTTTGAACATGTCTAATGAATTTTGATTATAATTGATATGGTTTTCTTCTTCTTCTTTCATGTTGTTCTATTAATTCTTGTTCTTACTGCATTAGTGCTTGGCCAACATTAATGTACATCTAAAAAGTCCAATTTCACTCGAAAGAGCAAGAAATTGGAAAGTTGTGAATTAATAGGGTATTGTTCTTAACTTGATTTGGGAAAATTGGGTTTTGATGTGCTTTCCTGATAGAAATATACTTGAAAGTCGTATTAGTCAATTTAGGAATCGGAATTGTAGTGCTAGGTCATAAATTGCATTTGATCACAGAAATGTAGACGGATGGTTTATGATTCTAAAGTGAAATTAAATACGAGAGTTTTAATTTCTAGGCTAATGTTCTTGGCTAGCAACATGAAGAAGAGATTAACCAAATTATCATGATTATCAAGTTCATTACTTGTTCTTAACCTTGGCATGTTCATATCCATTGTCTAAATTCACAAGTAAATAGTTGTTATTATTTGTAGTATATATAGTTTAGAAACAAAAACTCAAGTAACTGTTGGTTACATTGTTGTTAGCAAAATTAGAAGTGAAATAGGAATATAGTAATCTAGGCAACTTTACATATCTTGAGCCTCCTTGGATCGATACTTGGCTACTTAGCCACTTTTTACTTGTTTGACCACGTGCACTTGCGTGTCGGTTTATAATATATAATACCAATCAGAATAGCACCGAGCAAGTTTTTGGCGCCGTTGCCGGGGAGGCTAGGCGATTTGTGAAATTGTGTTTAGGGTAAATTTACTGTATTTTTATTTTTATTTTCTTAAGTGTTAACAACTTGGTCTTAGCCTGTATTTTGCAGATTTTGTTTCTGTGAACACTGGCAAGGGACAAAGAGCTGGTGGAATCTTACTTAGAGCCTGAACGTGAATTTCATAGTCAACGTAGAGAAGCTCTACGAAAGAAGCTGCAGTTGCTTAAACAGTCTATGATGGAGCAACAAAATCCACCAGTTGTGAGGGCAGTTTTAGTGCCTGATGAAGCAGCAGCAAGGCCGGTTCGCGAGGTGGCAATCCCACACGCTAATAATGTACATTCTAGCATCCGCAAACTAGAGCCTGGAGGGAGGTTTGAATTAAAGCAGAATATGGTGCAACTTTTGCACACAAGCGGGCAAATTACCGGTCTCCCTCATGAAGATCCACAACAACATCTCCAAAACTTTTTGGAGATAAGTGACACTTATATACCCGCTGGAGTGTCACCTGATTATGTTCGGCTCACCTTATTTCCATTTTCCTTACTTGGTGAAGCCAAGAGGTGGTTAAAAGCTGAACCACCCAATTCTATATCAACGTGGGATGATCTTGCACGGAAGTTTTTGATCAGATTTTTCCCTTCTGGTAAAACAGCCAGACTTAGGAGTCAAATCCTAAGTTTTAAACAGAGGGAAGGAGAAAATCTATATCAAGCCTGGGAAAGATTTAAATCCATGTTGCGGGACTGTCCTCATCATCATCAGTCCAATGAGGTGTTGGTACACACATTTATTGAGGGTTTGGAACCCCACACTAAAATTCTGTTAGATTCAGCAGCTGGAGGGCAAGCGCTGGAAAAGACTTACGACGAGCTGTACACTTTGCTCAACCGGATTTCACAAGGCAATCCAGAATGGAATGCAGATTCTTCAAGAGGTGGAGCAAGGAAAGCAGCGGGAGTGCTTGAAGTGGATGGATTCACAGCTATCTCTGCACAGATAGCTGCTTTGCAAAATCAGTTAAACACTCACTTCAGCAATATAAATTTGAACCAGCCTTCAGCTTCAGTCAATGCAGTTCAACAGATGTGGTGTGAAGTGTGTGGTAGTAGTGAGCATTCAGCTGAATGCTGTGGTGCAAATCCTGATTCTGTTAACTTTGTGGGCAATGCACAGAGAAATCAGCAGCAGTTTGGTAGTGGCTACAACTCAAATTGGAGGAACCATCCGAATTTTTTATGGGGTAGCAACAATCAACAAGGACAAAGTTCAGGGCAGGGTATGCACAGAAACCAAGGAGGGCAACAAAATTATCAAGCTTAATTCAGAAATCACAATGCCCCTCCTCCACCACCATCACCTACCATTGAGGAAATGTTCAAAACCATGATCGCTAATCAGGCACAATTGCAGGCTGACTATGTTAAATTGGTAGCCGAAGTGAAGAACAATCAGTTGGCGACCAAGGCTCTTGAATATCAGTTTGGGCAATTTGATAGTGCCCAAAATACTAGACCCAGAGGAGGACTACCTAGCGACACGGATCCTAATCCGAAGCAGGTAAATGCAGTGACCACGAGGAGTGGTTTACAATTAAAGGAGGTGGAACCGGAAAGACCACCTCAAAAGTCAGGAGCAGCAGATGTTGAGGGAGAGAAAATCTCAGATAAGGGGAAGACTAAAGAAGCTGAACCAGAAAGGCCTCCACCCCCGTTCCCTCAACGACTTAAGAAACACAAGGAGGAGGCGTGTTTCCAGAAATTCATGGAGGTACTTAAACAGGTACATGTTAACTTACCTCTTGTTGATGTCTTGCAGGGAGTGCCAAAATATGCGAAATATATTAAAGACATCGTGGCTAACAAAAGTCGTTTGACTGAGCATGTCACGGTAGCTTTAACGGAGGAATGCACTTCCCGTATTCAGAATAGGTTGCCCACAAAACTGAAACACCCTGGAAGTTTTACTATCCAGCTTACTATTGGGCAAAGTATCCGAGCTCGTGGATTATGCGACTTGGGGGCAAGCATAAATCTGATGCCATCTTCGGTATTCAGAAAGTTAGGTCTAGGGAGTCCTAGACCTACAACGGTAATCTTGCAGCTAGCAGACAGGTCTTTAGCTAAGCCGGATGGCATTGTTGAGGATGTGTTAGTGCAAGTAGGCTCCCTCATTTTTCCGGTCGATTTCATTGTTCTGGATTTTGAACCAGATGCTGAAGTCCCATTTATGTTGGGACGACCCTTTTTGGCAACCGGAAAAGCATTAATTGATGTAGCTGCGGGTCAACTCACGATGCGAGCACATGACAAGGTCGAAGTGTTCGATGTGTACAAAGTACCTAAGCTCCCGACTGTTTATAAGGAACTCTCGGTGATCAATGTGATTGATCATGGGAATGCTAATGGAATGAGTGATTCCCGAGAGTTACTAGGTAGGCCACCGGATAAGGTTGAGAACTACTGGGGGGATGACCATGATTGGGACAAATCGTCCATCACCTTAGTAGACAAGTGAGCTTAAAGGACGTCGAGCCGCGACGGTAAACCAGGCGCTGCACGGGAGGCAACCCGTGAGACAAATATTTTATTTTTTTCTTTTACACAGTGTAGTTAGTTTTTATCTTTATTTTTGTTTTTATTTGTTTATTTCCAATTTTTATTTTTATTTTTCTTTTCTTGATTAGGTTTAGATTTTCATTTTAGTTAATATTTTTTTATTTTAGTTAGGGAAATCTATTAATTTAACCAATTTTTGTTTAGTGAGGTGATTTTCAGGTATAACGGAGGAAATATACATGGAATCGAGAAAATGAGGCAAGGTATGAAAAATCAAATTAATTGAAGAAACAGTGCACTAGCGCGTTGGCGCCGTGTCACAGAGGCAGTGCCCCGCGTTGGCCTCCGTGACACGTTGAAGGCAAAATTCGGACTTTTCAAAAATCCAGTAAGCCAACGCGTTGGCTCCGTGTCACGGAGGAGGGGCTCCGCGTTACCCTCCGTGACACGTTGCCCCTTATTCAGTGCCGGGTCACACCGGGTTGCCGGGTGACCCGCATGTTTTCTTTAAATAAACACCCGATTTCGCCCCATTTCTTCCCATTCCCTCTTCCCTCCGCGACCAAACACCCATTTCCCCCTCCCTAAGCACCGTGCCACGTTCCTAGGCAAGGAATACGTCAAGTTTCTTCGGTTTCTCAATTCAAAGGTATGTTTTCATCATCTATCTCAATATTTTGGCGATTTTTGTCAAATTTGGGCATGTGAGGTAAGATACATCACCCTAGGTAGAAATTAAACATGAATGTTGGATTATTTGTGATTGATATACGTTTGGATTGTTGTATTTAGCGTTTGAACTTATCGATTGCGTAAATAATTCGAATTTGCTTATAGAATTGTATTCTAGGGCATGAGTTGTTGAATTTAACTTGAGCGACTTGATAAGTCGGCAAATTAGATGCCGGGGGGTGTTTGTTATTTGAGAGAAGTCGTGGTAAATATTGTGTAAATGTCAAAGACGACAAATTCTCGAATTTTTGTGGGAAAATGCAAAAAGTGTGTAAATTGGTTAGATTGTTTGGATTAGATTGTATATAGAATGTTTTTATCGTTGTTTTTATTTTGTTGTTGTTTTTGTTGCGAAGTGCGATGTGTGAATTGTTAGCGATAGTAGGATTGGGATTAGCTGTATGAAGTCTGAGTAGTACGCTAACCGTTATGCTGTCGAAATTTATGTTGTGAACGCACTAACCATGAAGTGTATAGTGTTGTCTGTGGTGAAATTAGATTTATTCTTGCCGTAATTTTGTAGAAGTAGCTAAGGCCTAAGTGTGGGGTAAATGTTGTGTAACCCGACCTTAGCCGAAGTCAACAAGTTTTTAGCTTAACTTTGTGCTTGTTTGTGTAAATTGATAGGTACAATGGCGAGCAGACAAGATAAAGGCAAGGGTGCTTCTACCTCAGGCACAGGTAGGAAAAGGATGAGACTGGGCACCGCAGTCCCAGCTGCACCCGCTGTTCCGCGCGGCCAACGCCGCCAATATGGAACAAGATGGGTAACCGATGAAGGGAAGAAATGGTATGCTAAGCATAAAGAAAACAAGTACTTCCCGGAGGAACAAATTGCAAGGGAACCACTCGCACAGGAGTTCCCTCGCATTGTACAGAGAATTGAAGCAGCTGGGCTCAGCTTTATTTTTCAGGAGCCCAAGGAGTGCAACCTTCACTTGGTCCGGGAATTTTATGCAAACTGGAACCCGGCCATTAGAAGCCACACAGTGAAAATCAGAGGGCAGATTGTCACTCTGGAACCCCAGCAGCTGAATGCCATCATTGGAGCACGGGACACAGACGCCCATGTTCTCCGCCAGCTAAACATCACCCCACCGTACGCCGACATCAGACGTACGTTGTGTGGGGCTCGATCCACAGCCCGATGGAGTAGACATAAGGAGAGGGGTGTTCAAGCCGTACATGGATATGTTTGTGACTGTGTTTATTGATGACATCCTGATATACTCTCGGAGCGAAGAGGAGCATGCCGCTCATTCAAGGGTAGTGTTGCAGACTCTCAACAATCGCCAATTATTTTCCAAATTTAGCAAGTGTGAGTTCTAGCTGTACTCAGTGGCGTTTTTGGTCCATGTGGTGTCAAGTGAGGGTATAAAGGTGGACTCTCAGAACATAGAAGTGGTGAAGAATTGGCCTAGACCGATGAATCCTTCGGATATTCAGAGCTTCTTGTTTAGCTGGCTAGTATCGATGATTCGTGGAAGGTTTCTCGTAGATTGCAACACCTTTGACAAAATTGACCCAGAAGAAGGTGAAATCTCAATGGTTGGAGGCTTGTGAGAAGAGCTTCCAAGATTTGAAGACTCGAGTTACTTCATGTTATACACCGGGAATCCAAGGATCAGACCCGAAAGTGAAAATGGAGAAAAACTGAAATTCGCACCAGGTCACAAAACGACTCATGAGGTGACTCATGAGGAGTGACCACGAGTCGTGAAGTGACTCAAGGTCAACTTAGTTTGACAATGCCTGAGTGAGGAGGCCACGGGCTTGACCACAAGTCGTCGTCAGACCTCATAACTCGTGAGGTTACCCATGGTCAACCCTGGAGGATTGGAAAACTTGGGATGGGCAGTGTAGGCCACGGAAGGTGACCATGAGTCGTGGTCTGACCTCACGATCGTGAAGTCACCCGTGGGGTTCCCTTTGAGTTTTGGGTTGTGGACTCAATGGATCAAGGCAACGAGTCGTGCCCTGTGGCAACGACCTGTTAGGTCCCTCGTGAGGATTGGCGACCAGAGATTTCCTGCATTTTAATAAGGGTGTTTTCGTAACTTCCTAAGTTCCTAAGGACTAAACTACGTTGTTTTGAATATTTGTTGAGTGTGATAAGAGGAGTTAAGTCCCTATTGCATGCCCATTCTCATGCAAGGATTTTAGAGTGGTTTTTGGGAGATTCAAGGCCTTCTTCCCCAAATTTTCTTTAATTTCTTTGTGGGTGCTCAAGGAACTTTAAGTCCATCTATTTCCAGGTATGTAGGGTTTTAAAATGGGTGAAATTCTTCCTCACTCATGCCCAATTTTGAGTTAATTCATGAATTCTCCTACTCAAATTCCATGGTGTTTTACCCAAAGCATGAAGATATGATTTCTCTTTATGGATATGATTTAATTGAGTTTTAATAATTGAATAATGAATGTTGGGTAGGATTTGTATTATTTTCTTCCAAGTCATTTTTCAATCTTTTTAAATCTAAATTTTCCATTTATGGAAGTTCATGGAAATTATGATTTATGATGAATATTCATTACTTTAAGTTTATTGATTATAAAAATGCATGAATCCAAGTTACCAATGTTTATGAGCATATTTTGAAGGAATTGAGTATGATAAAGTATTGGGCAGTGCCCACATGATGAAGAATTTATGATTTATGAACCAAATTTCATGATTTATCGATTTATGATGTTGGTCGGGCCTTGATTCTTGGCTAAGCATGTTTTAAAGGGGATCAATGATGATGAATGTTATATATTAGCCAATGAATTTTTATGCATGATGTTAATGATTTATGTATGAGCCTATATGCATATTTTTGGGAGCCGTGTCTAGCATCGAGCAGCCCGACGTTCAAAGGACTACGCCGGTGACTCATAAACACGTATCACCATGGGTTGTAAATGTTATAATACATTAATAATGATCCCCTCAAATGTGATATCACGCCTTATGCACGGCCCTCGTCTGGCAAGCCAGGGTCGGCTCTGCCCACTTGAGCGAGATAGTGGGGCAACATGAAAGGCTCTACCATGATGGTGTCGGTTATGACGAGTCCACCCATTGTTCCACATGTTCTATGAATTGTTATGTTTAAGTTATTGGGTCAAGTTATATTATGATAAAGTTATTTACACTTATGCTAATGAATGATTATGAAAGATTTGAAAGTCTTGAGCCTTATGTTTTATCACGGAGATTTTGATGCAAGCATGATATCCTTCTCCTATTTCTATTTATGAGTTTAATTTACTTTTAAAATGTCCGTTTTACTTACCTTGCATACTCAGTACATTCCACGTACTGACCGCATACTTTCTATGTTGTGTCGTTTCATGATACGAGGTCCGTATCTCAGGCTTATCCTCGTCCTTAGACCATCCCAGCCTACGATATCAGCTTTTTGGTGAGTCCTCATATTCCGAGGGTTGTTTGATAAACTTTCCTGTTTATTATGTTTCAGTATTGCTCGGGTTAGTTGGGGATGTCCCATCAACCCATCTTATGTATTAGAGGCTTTCAGACAAGTGAGTAGTATTCATCTTATGCAAATGTTGGTATTTCCTGATGTTATGTCATGGTTACATTTCCACAACGTTTTATGCTTAATGTTCTGTTTATTTAAATGAGATAGTTGAATTCATGTGCCATTGGTTGTCTTGGGGTCCCTCGGAGTCCTTGTCCTGTGTCTACGATCCGGGTGTACGTTAGGGTCGTGACAAACTTGGTATCAGAGCCATAGGTTTGAAGTGTCCTAGGGTGTTCAAAAGTCACGTTAGGTAGTGTCTTTTTCATGTGTGTGAAGCGCACCACACCTATGACGAAGAGGCTACTAAACATTTTAGGAAATGTTCCCTTCTTTCATGTTCTATGTCATGCAATGAAAATTCTCTCCATCCTTCTAATTCGTGCAATTCGCGATTGCAGAATTATGGCTCCTAGAAGAATGAACGGAAGGAGGTATGGGAATGATCAAGGCCACGGAGATGTCATTAAAGGAGGTATGGGAATGATCAAGGCCACGGAGATGGCAATGACCATGGGCATAAGCAAGCCCCACCTATTCCGAAGCCTCAGGCACCAGAGCCAGCTCCCCACACCGAGTTTTGGGCGGCGATTCAGATGTTGGCGCAGGCCTTGACCGCTCAGGTCAATCAGTAGGCTGTTGCACAGGTTCCACAGAATGGCAATGCAGCGGCGGCTTGGATTAGAGACTTCTTGAGGATGAACCCTCCTGAGTTCATGGGATCGAAGGTGGATGAGGATCCACACGAGTTTATTGAAGGGATCTTGAAGGTCACTCAGGTTATGGGGGTGAAAAATGGGGAGTTTGTTGACATGGCCTCTTACAAGCTAAAAGAGGTCGTTTATATTGGGTACAAGCAATGGAAGGACAACAGGGCAGTGGGAGCGGGCCCTATCAGCTGGGATGAGTTCCATATGGCCTTTCTTGACAGGTTCTTCCCTCGGAAGATGAGAGAATTGAATGCAGTTGAGTTTGTTAACCTAAAGAAAGGAAAGATGACAATGTTGGAGTATTCGCTTGAGTTCACCCGATTATCAAAATATTCCCCCGAGTTGGTGATGAATCAGAGGGCGCGGGTGAGTCGATTTGTTCATGGCATGGCCGGTTATTTAGACAAGAATTGCAGGACTACCATGCTTCATTAGGATATGGACTTTCCTTGCATAGTGTTATATGCCCAGTATATGATGGCGGATCATGCGAGGGAGAGGGAGGCAAAGAGGGCTCGGACAGATAGCCGTGGGTTTTCACATCAGAGGTTCGACGGTGGCTACCGTCCACAGTTCCAGCAGAGGTGACTAGCCCCAGCGCCATCATCAGCTAGTGTTCCATCCAAGCCCAGGAATGATCAGAGGAGCATGGCTTCATGGTCGAAGGATCAGAGGGGCACCCAGTTAGAGTATACCTCTCCAGCCTGCGGGAAGTGCAGAAAGAGTCACACCGGGGAGTGCCTGCTCGGTTCAGATGTCTGCTTCGGGTGTGGTAGACTTGGGCACATGCACCGGGCATGTCCATATGTAAGACAGGGTGATGATAGGGGTTGAGCAACAGACTACCAAGACAACAGCAGCTCCAGCCCATTTGGCTCAACAGGGAGCATCTATTAGTGGGGGTGGCGGTCAGCGCCAAAACTGATTCTATGCTCTTTCCTCGCTCTAGGAGTAGGAGACTTCGCCAAATGTGGTCACTGGTATGTTGCGTGGCTTTCATATTGATGTTTATGCCTTGCTAGACACGGGATCTACATTGTCTTTCATGACTCCTTACGTTGCTAGTAGGTTTGCAGTTAGTCTTGAAATTCTGTCAGAACCATTCTCCGTATCAACTCCAGTTATTAATTCATTTGTAGCTAGGCGGGTATATATAGGTTGCCCCATTACTGTGTTGCATAAGGTTACCTCCGCAAATTTGGTTGAGTTATCTATGACTGACTTTGACATTATTCTTGGTATGGATTGGTTGTTTGCATGTTATTCTTCAATTAATTGTAGGACCCGTACCGTGGAGATTCATTTTCTAGGTGAGTCAGCTTTGGAGTGGAAGGGTAGTTTAGCGGTGCCAGCAGGTCAGTTTATTTCCTATCTTAAGGCTAGAAAGATGATCTCTAAGGGGTGTATGTACCACCTAGTTAGGGTTAAAGATGTGGAGTCCAAGGCCCCAACTATCCAGTCAGTTTTGGTGGTGTGCGAGTATCCAGAGGTGTTTCCCGAGGATTTGTCAGGTGTTCCTCTGGAAAGGGAAATTGATTTTGGTATTGATCTATTGCCAGATGTGTAGCCTATTTTTATCCCTCCTTACAGGATGTCTCCAGCCGAGATAAAGGAATTGAAGGATTAGTTAAAGGATTTGTTGGAAAAGGGCTTCAGTAGACCAAGCCAGTATCCATGGACTGTACTAGTTCTATTTGTTCGGAAGAAGGACGGTTCCCTATGCATGTGTATTGACTATCGGCATTTGAACAAGGTTACCATTAAGAACAGGTACCCCTTACCCAGGATTTATGATTTGTTTGACAAGCTTTAGGGTGCCAAGTGCTTCTCCAAGATTGATCTCAGGTCCGGGTATCATCAGCTTAGAGTTCGAAAGAGTGACATCTCGAAGACCGCTTTCAGGACTCAGTATGCTCACTACGAATTTGTTGTTTTGTCTTTTGGGCTAACCAATGCTCCTACAATTTTTATGGACCTGATGAACAGGGTGTTCAAGCAATATTTGGACATGTTCATGATTGTGTTCATCGATGACATCTTGATACACTCTCAGAGGGAAGAGGAGCATGCTACTCATTTGACGGTAGTGCTATAAACCCTCAAGGATCGTCAGCTTTATGCAAAGTTTAGTAAGTGTGATTTTTTGCTAAAATCGGTAGCATTTCTGGGACACGTGGTATCAGGAAAAGGTATAAGGGTAGATTCCCAGAAGATCGAAGAGGTGAAGAATTGGCCTAGACCGGTGAATCCTTTAGAAATGAAGAGTTTCTTGGGCCTAGCAGGGTATTGCCGAAGGTTTGTGGAGGTTTTCTCATCTATTGTGGCACCTTTGACCAATTTGACTCAGAAAAAGGTAAAATTCCAATGGTCGAATGCTTATGAGAAGAGCTTCCAAGAGTTGAAGACCCGACTCACTTCAGCACTAGTTTTGACCTTACGCGAGGGTACCGATGGCTTCTTTATCTATTGTGATGCTTCAAGAGTTGGGCTGGGATATGTGCTGATGCAGCGTTGGAAGGTAATAGCATAATCCTCGAGACAGCTGAAAGTCCATGAAAAGAATTACCCAACCCATGATCTTGAGTTGGCCGCGGTGGTGTTTGCATTGAAGATATGGCGGCATTACTTGTATGGGGTCCACGTGGATGTATTTACGGATCGCAAGAGTTTGCAACGTGTGTTCACACAGAAGGATCTAAATCTTCAGCAAAGGAGGTGGTTAGAATTACTTAAGGACTATGACATGAGTGTCCTTTACCACCCGGGCAAGGCTAATGTGGTTGCGGATGCGCTTAGTATACTCTCCATGGAAAGTGTGTCCCACGTGGATGAGGGAAAGAAGGAGTTGGTGAGGGATGTCCACCGACTCGCAAGGCTGGGAGTTAGATTGATTGATTTGACCGATGGCGATGTTGTTGTGCATAACGGGTCAGAATCGTCCTTGGTAGTTGAAGTTAAATCCAGGCAAGATGAGGATCCAATATTGAGGAAGCTGAAGGAGGTGGTGCAGAGTCAGAAGGTGGAGGTTTTCTCCCGGGGGGAGATGGAGTGCTACAATACCAAGGTCGACTATATGTTTCGGACATCGAGAATTTGAGAGTTCAGATATTGCATGAGGCACATGGTACCAGATATTCTATCCATCTATGATCCATAAAAATGTATCGGGATTTGCGAGAAATCTATTGGTGGGATGATATGAAGAAAGATATTGCGGAGTTCGTAACAAAATGTCCAAACTGCCAGCAAGTGAAGGTCGAACATCAAAGGCCGGGAGGCGTACTTCAGGATATCAGCATCCCCACTTGAAAGTGGGAAGAGATTAATATGGATTTCGTTATAGTCCTACCTCGTACTCACCGACACTATGACTCCATTTGGGTGATGGTGGATAGGCTAACTAAGGTGGCACACTTCCTACTGGTCAAGACCATAGATTCAACGGATGATTATGCTAAGTTTTATATTCGGGAGTTGGTCCTACTTCATGGAGTGCCCTTGTCTATTATCTCAGACCAAGGTACTCAGTTTACCTCTCAATTCTGGCGTTCTTTTCAAAAAGGACTTAGGACGCATGTTAAGCTCAGTACAGTCTTTCATCCGCAAACAAACGGCCAGGCAGAACGAGTTTGGGTTATGGATTTTAAAGTTAGTTGGCATGATCATTTGCCCTTGATCGAGTTTGCTTATAATAAAAGTTACCACTCCAGTATCCAGATGGCACCATTCGAGGCTCTTTACGGGCGAAGGTGTAGATCCTTTATCGGATGGTTCGAGGTTGGTGAGGCAGCTATGATAGGACTAGATTTATTTCATGGTGAAGGTTTAGATGATAAGGGATGGTTGAAAACCACTCAGAGTCATCAGAAATTGTATGCTGATGTGAGGAGAAGAGATTTGGAGTTTGAGATGGACGACTGGGTATTCCTAAAGGTATCTCCCATGAAGGCAGTCATGCTGTTCAGAAAGAAAGGTAAACTCAGTCCCTGCTATGTTGGCCCCTATCGGGTTGTGAGAAGAGTTGGTAAGGTGGCGTATGAGTTGGACATGCTCTCGGAGCTATCTGCGGTCCATCCCATCTTTCATGTGTCACTTTTGAAGAAGTGCTTGGGTGATCCAGCCTTGGTAGTTCTGGTAGACAGTATTGGAGTGAAGGATAGGCTCAGTTATGAAGAAATTCCCGTTAAAATCTTGGATCGTCAGGTTCAGAGTTGAGGAACAAAGAAGTAGCTTCAGTTAAAGTATTATGGAGATATCATCATGTTGAGGGGGCTACATGGGAAGCGAAGCGGATATGATAGCTAAATACCCTCATTTGTTCCCTACCGGCTCCATTTCGGTTTGAGTTATCAATTTTGCCCTAAACCTTTAATCTGCTTTTCCCATTCAGTTCACGTGAACAAGTTTGTTTTATGAAATGGTAAATGTATGTGACGTATGAATTCAATTTAGATATATAGATCCTTTCAGAGGTAGTCATTCCTTCAGTTTTTGACTTAAATGATTGGTAATCGTATATGGTGATAGCTTATTTCTGAGTTTCCTGCATGTTTCTAGCATTCGAGGATGAATGTTCCCAAGGGGGAGATATTGATATACCCTGGGAACCCAAGTATCAGACTCGAAAGTGAAAACAGAGAAAAACCGAAATTCGCACCAAGTCACAAAATGACTCATGAGGTGAGTCATGAGGAGTGACCACGAGTCGTGAAGTGACTCGTGGTCAGCTTGGTTTGATAAGGCCTGAGTGAGGAGGCCACGGACTTGACCACAAGTCGTCGTCAGACCTCACAACTCGTGAGGTTACCCATGGTCAACCCAGGAGGATTGGAAAAATTGGGATGGGCAGTGTAGGCCACGGAAGGTGACCATGAGTCATGGTCTGACCTCACTATCGTGAAGTCACCCATGGGGTTCCCTTTGAGTTTTGGGCTGTGGACTCAACAGATCAAGGCAACGAGTCGTTCCCTGTGGTAACGACCCATTAGGTCTCTCATGAAGACTGGTGACCAGAGATTTCCTACATTTTAATAAGGGTGTTTTTGTAACTTCCTAAGTCCCTAAGGCCTAAACTATGTCGTTTTGAATATTTTATAAGTGTGATAAGAGGAGTTAAGTCCCTATTGCATGCCCATTCTCATGCAAGGATTTTTAGAGAGATTTTTGGGAGATTTAAGGCCTTCTTCCCCAAATTTTCTTCAATTTCTTTGTGGCTGCTCTAGGAACTTTAAGTCCATCTATTCCCATATATGTAGGATTTTAAAATGGGTGAAATTCTTCCTCACCCATGCGCAAATTCAAGTTAATTCATTAATTCTCATACTAAAATTCCATGGGGTTTTACCCAAAGCATGAAGATATGATTTCTCTTTATGGATATGATTTAATTGAGTTTTAATAATTCAATTATGCATGTTGGGCAGGTTTTGTATTATTTTCTTTAAAGTCATGTTTCAATCTTTTTAAATCTAACTTGTCCATTTATGGAAGTTCATGGAAATTATTATTTATGATGAATATTCATTATTTTAAGTTTATTGATTATGGAAATGCATGAATCCAAGTTACCCATGTTTGTGAGCATATTGTCAAGGAATTGAGTATGATGAATTATTGGGCAATGCCCACATGATGAAGAATGATTTATGATTTATGAAACAAATTTCATCATTTATCGATTTATGATGTTGGCCAATGAAAAGGGCCTTGATTCTTGGCTAAGCATGTTTTAAAGGGGATCAATGATGATGAATGTTATATCTTATCCAATGAATTTTTATGCATGATGTTAATGATTTATGTATGAGCCTATATGCATGTTTTTGGGAGTCGTGTCTAGCATCGAGCAGCCCGACGTTCAAAGGACTACGCCGGCGACTCATAACCACGTGTCACCATGGGTTGTAAATGTTATGATACATTAATAATGATCCTCTCAAATGTGATATCACGCCTTATGCACGGCCCTTGTCTGGCGAAGCCTGGGTCGGCTCTGCCCACTTGAGCGAGATAGTGAGGCATCATGAAAGGCTCTACCATGATGTTGTCGGTTATGACAAGTCCTCCCATTTTTTCACATGTTTTATTCATTGTTATGTTTATGTTATTGTCTCAAGTTATATTATGATAAAGTTATTTACGCTTATGCTAATGAAAGATTATGAAAGATTTGAAAGTCTTGAGCCTTATGTTTTATCACGAAGATTTTGATGCAAGCATGATAGCATTCTCCTATGTCTATTTATGAGTTTGCTTTACTTTTAAAATTTTCGTTTTACTTACCTTGCATACTCAATACATTCCACGTACTGACCACATACTTTCTATGTTGTATCATTTCATGAAACAGGGTCTGGATCTCAGGCTCATCCTCGTCCTTAGACCATCCTAGCCTACGATATTGGCTTGTTGGTGAGTCCTCATATTCCTAGGGCCGTTAGATAAACTTTCCTGTTGATTATGTTTCAGTATTGCTCGGGTTAGTTGGGGATGTTGTCCCATCAACCCATCTTACATATTAGAGGCTTTCGTACAAGTGATTAGTATTCAGCTTATGTAGTGTTGGTATTTCCTGATTCTATGTCATGGTTACGTTTTCGCAATTGTTTATGCCTAATATTTTGTTTATTTAAATGATATTATTTGAATGCATGTGCCATGGGTTGACTTGGGGTCCCTCGGGGTCTCTTGTCCCGTGTTTACAATCCGGGTGTACATTCGGGTCGTGACACTTCAGTACCAGAGTTAACTCTAGTCGAGGGTACCGATGGGTTCGTGGTGTATTGTGATGTTTCAAGGATCGTACTTGGGTGTGTATTGATGTAGTACGGAAGAGTTATAGCGTATGCCTCCAGACTGCTAAAATTTCATGAGAAGAATTACCCGACCCATGATCTTGAATTCACTGCGGTGGTATTCGCCTTGAAGATATGGCGATATTATTTGTACGGGGTTCATATGGATGTGTTTACGGACCATAATAGTTTACAATATGTGTTTACACAAAAGGATCTCAATCTTCGGCAAAGGAGGTTGTTGGAGCTACTCAAGGACTATGATATGAGCGTCCTTTACTATCCGGGTAAGGCCAATGTAGTAGCAGATGCACTTAGTAGACTCTCTATGGAGAGTGTGTCTCATGTGAATGAGGGGAAGGAGTTAGTGAAGGATGTGCATCGGCTCGCAAGGTTGGGAATTAGGTTGGTTGACTCGACCGATGGCGGTGTTGTTGTTCAGAACAGATCAGAATCATCATTGGCGGCTGATGTAAAAGCTAGGTAAGATGAGGACCCAATTTTGGTAAAGTTAAAGGAAGCAGTTCAAAATCAGAAAGTGTCATGACCCAATCGGATGCTCGGATCACAGACACGGGACGAGGGACCCCGAGGGACCCCGAGAGACCCCAAGTTAACCCATGGAATAAGCATTCAATTAAATCATTAAAAAATAGGAAGAAAACATAATCAGACACTCAGCGGAAGTCGAACTAAATAAAACCACAGAATGAATATTTGAAGCTGAATACATGTCTAAGTCTAATAAGCCTCTAATTTGGACGAGCTGATGGGACAACACCTTAAACTAGCTCAACAATACTAAAACTGAAAATACGTCCAAGATAACTGAAAAATCTAGTCCTCAAAATATGAGGACTCACCAAACAAGCAGGTGCCAACTCTGATAATCGACTACACACGAGGCTGAACCTGAGAACAGGATCCTGCATCATAAAATGATGCAACATAGAAGATATGCGGTTAGTATGTGGAATGTATCGAGTATGAAAGGTAAGTAAAACCGCTAAAGTAATATAAATCATTTAGAGTAAAGCATACATATAAAAACTGTAAAGTATAAAAAGTAGACCACATGTATTCATTTTGAAATCGTACTCCTATCGTAACATGATCATGCATGGCTTTAGAACATCAGGACTGACTTGAATGACTCAAAGCTGAAACATAACATTTATATAAAAAACTGGACAATGAGTCAAACCTTACTTCTTGAACATGAATGCATAATTATTCATCATGAGGAATGATTATGCAAATATGAATGACATAGATAGTGGGAGACTCTTCACTTAACCGACATACCAAAATAGAGCTTACGTGATCCCGATTATTACACTCAATTGGGCAGAGCTTTCCAAAAATCTTGCCAGGGTTAAGGACGCTACTATGATATCAATATCAAGCTGAAGGGCCAATTGGGCCGAGGATAGCTCACAAGAGAGATCCCAACAATATATAAATATCAACCTACGTTGGCGCATAATTCTGGGGCATAGGGTGGTCGGCCCTTAACCCGCTCGGTGTTAGACTCTTCTCCCAAAAACATGCAATGCTCTACATCATATATAACGAAGCTCAACATCATCATTTGACGAAGCTCAATATGAATTCATGCATAAACTCAACATCATATGAAACGAAGCTCAACATTGTCTATTTACAAAGCTCAATAATGAAATCATGCATAGACTCGGCATCGTATGAAGACGAAGCTCAATAGTACATATAGCTCAATTGAATTCATGCATATGAGAAGCTTTATTTCAAAACATATCACACGCTAAAATATGAACTTTGGGAGACTTCGCTCCAAACCATGTGTTAAGCTTATTTCGGGAAAATTACCTATTAAATTCAACATGTGGACATTGCCCAAAGCTTTATCGTAATTGGATCTAAGAAATTCATTCTAAAAACATCAACATTGTCATGAGTAAATTTAGAAATATGTTTCTCATCATCAACTTCATCATCATCACACATTTATCTTAAATCTCTTCTTTATGAACACTTCACCCATGGGCGTTTTAGATTCAAATTTTGGAAAAAAAAATTATAAGAAAAACAAGTTAGAATCCGCCCAAGTTTCGTAAATCATCAATATAAACTCAATCTAATCATACCTATGTATAGAGATTGAAGAATCACGCAATTGCGTAAAACCCCATACTTGATCATAGACAATTTAATCACATTTTGATAGGGATTGGGTATAGGTGTGGAAGAAAGCACCCACTCATGGCCTTACATACCTGGAAATGGTGAATTCTAACTCCCCCTAATTGCCCAGCTAAGATTTCAAATGGAAACTTTGAGATGTCACCTTGATCCTTCTCTTCAACCCTTCAAACTTGCATGCATGAGAATAATGGCTTATGATAGGTCTTCCCCTACTAAAAATCCACTAAAAAGAGCTTAAAATGACGTAGCATAGGCCCTTAAAACTTAGGAATTATGAAAAAGCCCTTACTAAATTCGCTTAGAATAAATGTCAGGGGGTCCCAACGGGCGACCTGACGACTCGTCACCTAGGCCAACGACTCGTTGGATTACTCGTCAAGTGCATTGGATAGATGGTCTGTCGGGGCTCCTAACGGATGACTTAACGACTCGTCACCGTGACCACGACTCATGCTCATCTCCCATCAAGCACACTACCTTAATTCCCAATAATAACAACATGCTTGCTCACAACTCACCTCACGAGTCATTGGGAGTGGCCATGACTCGTGGGGTCCCATCCGTTAAGTACACTAGACAAATCCTCCTTTAAACACTCCAACTCCCCCCACGATTGACATGACGACTTGTGGTGGCTGACCACTTGTCGTTACTTCACTCGTGGGGAATCGATCCTTGATCACTCCAGGCCTTCCCACGAGTAACTTGACTACTTGTGGGGTCTCCTCACGAGTCTTCCAACGACATATTCTGCAAATGCAGAACCGTATTCTAGTTTTTCCTCAATTCAACTTATGAGTCCGATCTTTGAATTCTCAAGGTATAACAATATCTCCCCCTTGGGAACATTCGTACTTGAATGTTAGAAACAAGAAGAAACAAAAACATGCAATTATCATACTCCAATACTGATTATTTTAACAAAAAATTTCCCAGAATGACTACCTATGAAAAGAACCACATAGTTGAACTGAACTCAAACCTCACATACACATTCATACACATAAAAGAAACTTGAACCCATGAACTGAACAGGAATTTAAATGGAATCATATAGCAAAACTGATACCTCAAGTCAGAACTAAGCCAGTAGAGGATAAATGTGGGTATCTAGCCATCATATCTGCTTCGGCTTCCCATGTAGCTCCCTCAACATGCTGATCTCTCCATAAAACCTTAATTGAAGCTACTTCTTTGTTTTTCAACTTCCGAACCTAACGATCCAAGATTTCAACTAGAATTTCTTCATAACTAAGGCTGTCTTTTACCCCAATGCTGCCCATCGGGACTACCAAGGCTAGATCACCCATACACTTTTTCAAAAGCGATACATGAAAGATGGGATGAACTGAAGATAACTCCGATGGAAAATCCAACTCATACGCCACCTTACGAACTCTCCCCATAACCCGGTAGGGAACAACATAGCGAGGATTGACTTTCCATTTCTTTTCGAACCACATCACTCCCTTCATGGGAGATACCTTTAGAAATACCCAGTCATCCACCACAAACTCATAATCCCTTCTCCTCACATCAGCATACGATTTTTGATGACTCTAAGCGGTTTTTAATCGGTCCCTTATCAACTGGACCTTCATCATGGCCTCATGAACCGAATCAAGTCCTATCATGGCTGCCTACCCAACCTCGTACCATCCGATGGGCGATCTACACCTTCGCCCGTAAAGAGCCTCGAACCGTGCCATCTGGAAATTAGAGTAATAACTGTTATTATGGGCAAACTCAATCAAGTGGAAATGATCGTCCCAGCTACCTTTGAAATCCACAACACATGCCCTCAACATATCCTCGAGGGTCTGAATTGTTTGTTCTGCCTGACCGTCTGTTTGCGGATGAAAAGTTGTACTGAGTTTAACTTGAGTCCCAAATCCCTTTTGAAAAGAACGCCAGAATTGGGAGGTAAATTGAGTACCCCGATCTGAAATAATAGACAAGGGCACTCCATGATGTCGAACCAAGTCCCAAATATACAATTTGGCATTATCATCTGCTGAATCTGTGGTTTTTACTAGTAGAAAGTGTGCAGCCTTGGTCAACCTATCGACCACCACCCAAATTGAATCGTAGTGTCGGTTAGTACGAGGTAGGCCTTTAATGAAATTCATATTAATATCTTCCCACTTCCAAGTGGGGATGCAAATATCCTAAAGTACGCCTTCGGGCCTTTGATGCTCAACTTTCACTTGCTGATAGTTCGGGCACTGGGCCACAAATTCTGCAATATCCTTCTTCATGTCATTCCATCAATATATTTCCTGCAAATCATGGTACATCTTGGTGGCACCCGAATGGATGGAATACCTGGACCCATGTGCCTCATGCAATATTCTGTCCCTCAAATTATCAACATCTGGAACACATAGATGACCCTGGTATCGCAACAACCCATCTCCCCCTTGGGAGAAAACCTCTACCTTCTGTCTTCCAATGGTTTCCTTCAGCTTTACTAGAATAGGGTCCTCACCTTGCCTAGCCTTCACATCTGTCACCAAGGATGATTCTGATCTATTTTGCACAACAACAATGTCATCGGTCGAGTCGACCAATCTAATTCCCAACCTAGCAAGTCGATGGACATCCTGCACCAACTCTTTCTTTCCCTCATCCACATGGGACGCACTCTCCATAGGGATCCTACTTAGTATGTCTTCCACCACATTAGCCTTACCTGGGTGGTAAAGAACACTCATATCATAGTCCTTAAGTAGCTCCAATCACCTCCATTGCGGCAGATTGAGGTCTTTCTGCATAAGCACATATTGCAAGCTCTTGCCGTCCGTGAATACATCCACGTGGACCCCATACAAGTAATGTCTCCATATCTTCAATGCGAACACCACCGAGGTCAACTTGAGATCATGGGTTGGGTAGTTCTTTTCATGAACTTTCAGCTTTCTCGAGGCATATGCTATT
Source organism: Datura wrightii (assembly GCA_035772735.1). Taxonomy (NCBI): domain Eukaryota; kingdom Viridiplantae; phylum Streptophyta; class Magnoliopsida; order Solanales; family Solanaceae; genus Datura; species Datura wrightii. The sequence goes on along the minus strand of JASDFA010000016.1, from coordinate 47,232,740 downwards.
ACCTTCCCATGCTGCATCAACACACATCCCAATCCAACTCGTGAAGCGTCAAAATACACAACCAAGCCATCCGTACCCTCAGGTGGAGTCAACGCTGGTGCGGAAGTGAGTCGGGTCCTTAACTCTTAGAAGCTTTTGTCACAATCCTCTGACCATTGAAACTTCACCTTCTTTTGAGTCAACTTGGTCAATGGTCCGGAAATAGATGAAAAACCCTCCATAAATCTCCGATAGTAACCCGCTAAGCCCAAAAAGCTCCTGATGTATGATGGGTTCGCCGGTCTAGGCCAGTTCTTTACTGCCTCGATCTTCTGAGAGTCTACTTTTATGCCCTCACCTGATACCACATGGCCTAGAAATACCACCTAGTCCAACCAAAATTCACATTTTCTAAACTTTGCATACAACTGGCGATCCTTGAGGGTCTGAAGCAGTATTCTCAAGTGAGCGGCATGCTCCTCCTCGCTCCGAGAGTATTTGAGGATGTCATCAATGAACACAATCATGAACATGTACAAATATGCCTTGAACACCCTCTTCATTAGATCCATAAAAGCTACAGGGGAATTGGTTAGTCAAAAAGACATAACAACAAATTCGTAGTGACCATACCGAGTTCTAAAAGCGGTTTTCGGGATGTCACACTCCCGAACCATGAGCTGGCGATACTCGGACCTGAGGTCAATCTTGGAGAAACACCTATCACCATGAAGTTGGTCAAACAAATCATGGATCCTGGGTAAAGGATACCTGTTCTTAACGGTGACCTTGTTCAACTACCGATAGTCGATGCACATCCGTAGCGAACCATCCTTCTTCCAGAAAAAAAAACACTTGTGCTCCCTATGGAGACTTACTCAGCCTAATAAAGCCTTTATCTAAAAGGTCCTTCAACTGATCCTTCAACTCTTTTAGCTCGGCTGGAGCCATTCTGTAATGCAGAATATATATAGGCTACGTGTCAGAAAAAAGATCAATACCGAAATCAATCTCCCGCTCAGGAGGGACACTGATCTTGGGCAGATTTATATGCCCAAGTGATACTCAAATGTATCATTTTCGCCTTGTTTATTGTACAATGTGTACACATTTTCATGTAATTGGTAATAAAATGTGAATTTATACTAACCAACATGATTAGCATTGTTTTGTAGGTAAATGGTGATTTTGAGGAGCTAAAATGCATGTTGGAACAATATCGGAGTTGGACTTGGATTCGAGCACGAAAAAGGCATTGGACTGCACCAATTAAAGGGGCTCCGTGATGGACCGTGTCACGCTACCATCGCGGAGGCATTCTTTCTGGAGGGTGAATAATTTGTCAATTTCTAGTGGAGCCTCGCGACAGCTCCGTGGCACGGAGGCAAGCCTCCACGTTGCACGTCGTGCCACGTTGAAGCTTTATTCCTGGACCCTAAATTTCCAGAAAGGGTCCGCGTCCACGTCATGTCACGGAGGCAGTGCTCCGCGATGCACTCCGTGACGCGTTGCTTGTTATTTCGGGAAAAATTCCCATTAGTATAAATAGAGCACTTAGGCTTATTTTTAATAAATTCATACTTGGTGGAGCAAGGACGTGGGTTACAGGCAGTTGAGGGACGAAAAAGCTCAGGGTTTTTCTCTCTTTCTTTCTTCTTTCAATCAATTGTTTGTATGATTAACACTTGTTTTAGGATGATTAATCCACAAATGAGTGGCTAATTCTCTTCCTTGCTGAGGTTATGAACAATGGTGATGAATTTTGATTATTGAATTATATGGTTTTTTATCTTCTTCTTCTATGTCGTTCTATTAATTCTTGTTTCTACTGCATTGGTGTGTGGCCGACATTAACGTACATCTAAAAAGTCCGATTTCACTCAAGAGAGCACGAAATTGGAAAGTTGTGAATTAATAGGGTATTGTTCTTAACTTGATTTGGGAAAATTGAGTTTTGATGTGCATTCCTGATAGAAATATACTTGAAAGCCGTATTAGTCCATTTAGGAACCGGAATTGTATTGCTAGGTCATAAATTGCATTTGATCACAGAAATGTAGACGGATGGTTTATGATTCTTAAGTGAGATTAAATACGAGAGTTTTAATCTCTACGCTAATGTTCTTGGCTAGCAACAAGAAGAGAAGATTAACCAAATTATGATTATAATCAAGTTCATTACATGTTCTTAACCTTGGCATGCTCATATCCATAGTTTCAATTCAAAGTAGATAGTTGTTAATAGTTTTAGTATATAATTTATAAACAAATTATTTAACTTTTGGTTACTTTGTTGTCAGCATATTTAGACGTAAGATAGAATATAGTATACTTGAGCAATTTTCACTTATCCGGAGTCTCCTGGGTTCGATACTTGGCTTACTTAAGCCACTTACTACTTGTTTGACCACGTGCACTTGCGTGTCGGTTTTTAACCATATAGCAAACACCCGAACAAGTTTTTGGCGCCGTTGCCGGGGAGACTAGGCAATTGGTGAAGTTGTGTTAAGTGTAAATTTACTGTATTTTTATTTTATTTTCTTAGGTGTTGACAACTTGGTCTTAGCCTGTATTTTGCAGACTTGATTTCTGTGAACACTGGCAAGAGACAAAGAGCTGGTGGAATCTTATATAGAGCCTGAACGTATATTTCATAGTAAACGCAGAGAAGCTCTACAAAAGAAGTTGCAGTTGCTCAGACAGACTATTATGGAGCAACAAAATCCACCGGTTCTGAGGGCAGTGTTAGTGCCTGAAGAAGCAGCAACAAGGCCGGTTCGCGAGGTGGCAATCCCACATGCCAATAATGTACATTCAAGTATCCGCAAACCAGAGCCTGGAGGGAGATTTGAACTCAAGCAGAATATGGTGCAACTGTTGCACACAAGCGGGCAATTTACCGGTCTCCCTCATGAAGACCCACAACAACATCTCCAAAACTTTTTGGAGATAAGTGACACTTATATACCCGCTGGAGTGTCACCTGATTATGTTCGGCTCACACTATTTCCGTTCTCATTACTTAGTGAAGCCAAGAGGTGGTTAAAAGCTGAGCCACCAAATTCTATCTCAAAGTGGGATGATCTAGCATGGAAGTTCTTGATAAGATTTTTTCCCTCTGGTAAAACAGCCAGACTTAGAAGTCAAATTCTAAGTTTCAAACAGAGGGAGGGAGAAAATTTCTATCAAGCCTGAGAAAGATTCAAATCCATGTTGCGGGACTGTCCTCATCATCATCAGTCCAATGAGGTGTTGGTGCACACATTTATTGAGGGTTTGGAACCCCATACTAAAATCTTGCTAGATTCAGCAGCTGGAGGGCAAGCGCTGGAAAAGACTTATGAGGAGCTGTACACTTTGCTAAACCGGATTTCACAGGGAATTCCAGAATGGAATGCTGATTCATCACGAGGTAGAGCAAGGAAAGCAGCAGGAGTGCTTGAAGTGAATGGATTTACAGTTATCGCTGCACAGATAGTTGCCTTACAGAATCAGTTGAACAACCACTTTAGCAATATGAACTTGAACCAGCCTTCAGCTTCAGTCAATGCGGTCCAGCAAATGTGGTGTGATGTGTGCGGAAGCAGTGAGCACTCAGCTGAGTGCTATGGAGCAAACCCAGATTCGGTTAACTTTGTGGGTAATGCACAAAGAAATCAGCAGCAGTTTGGTAGTGGCTACAACTCAAATTGGAGGAACCATCCAAATTTTTCGTGGGGTAGCAACAACCAACAAGGCTAAACTTCGGGTCAGGGTATGCAAAGAAATCAAGGAGGGCAACAGAACTACCAATCTCAATTCAGAAATCACAATGCCCCTCCTCCACCACCATCACCTAGCATTGAGGAAATGTACAAGACCATGATCACTAATCAGGCGCAATTGCAGGCTAACTATGTTAAATTGGCAGCCGAAGTGAAAAATAATCAATTAGCGACCAAGGCTCTTGAGTATCAATTTGGGCAATTTGCTAGTGCCCAAAACACAAGGCCCAGAGGAGGACTGCCTAGTGACACGGATCCAAATCCGAAGCAGGTAAATGCAGTGACCACAAGGAGTGGTTTGCAGTTGAAGGAGGTGGAACTAGAAAGACAACCTCAAAATTCAGGAGCAGCAGATGTTGAGGAAGAGCAAACGTCGGATAGGGGGAAGACCAAAGAAGCAGAATCAGAAAGACCTCCACCCCCGTTCCCTCAACGACTCAAGAAACACAAGGAGGAGGCGTGTTTCAAGAAATTTATGGAGGTGCTTAAACAGGTACATGTTAATTTACCTCTTGTTGATGTCTTGCAGGGAGTGCCAAAATATGCCAAATATATTAAAGACATCGTGGCCAACAAAAGTCGTTTGACTGAGTATGCCACGGTAGCTTTGACGGAGGAATGCACTTCCCGGATCCAAAATAGACTGCCTACGAAGCTAAAAGACCCTGGAAGTTTTACTATCCAGCTTACTATTGGGCAGAGTATCCGAGCTCCTGGATTGTGTGACTTGGGGGTGAGCATAAATCTGATGCCATCTTTGGTATTCAGAAAGTTGGGTCTAGGGAGTCCTAGACCTACAACCGTAATCTTGCAGTTAGCAAACAGATCCTTAGCTAGGCCGGATGGCATTGTTGAGGATGTGCTTGTGCAAGTGGGATCCCTCATTTTCCCGGTAGATTTTATTGTTCTGAATTTTGAACCAGATGCGAAAGTCCCATTTATTTTGGGACGACCCTTTTTGGCAACTGGGAAAGCATTAATTGACGTAGCTGCGGGTCAACTTACAATGCGAGCACATGACAAGGTAGAGGTGTTCGATGTGTACAAAGCACCCAAGCTCCCGATGGTGAATGAAGAACTCTCGGTGATCAATGTAATTGATCATGGGAATGCTAAACAAATGGATGATTCCCGAGAGTTGATGGGAAGACCACCGGATAAGGGTGAGCACTACTGGGGGGAGGACAATGATCGTGAGAAATCGTCCATCACCCTAGTGGACAATTGAGAATAAAGGACGTCGAGCCGCGACAATAAACCAGGCGCTGCACGGGAGGCAACCCGTGGAAAAATATTTTTTTCTTTTATTTTGAAAAGTGTAAATATATTTTATTTTAATTTTCTTTTTCTTGATTTAGTACAAAATTTTCGTTTTAGTAGTGTTTTTTTCATTTTAGTTAGTGAAACTTATTAATCTAACCAATTTTGTTTAGTGAGGTGATTTTCAGGTCAAACGGAGAAAAATGTGCACGGAATCATGAAGGAAAAGGCGAGGTATAAAAAAATTAATAAAATGCAGAGACAGTGAGCTGGGGTGATGGCTCTGTGTCACGGAGGAGGACCTCCGCGTTACCCTCCGTGACACGTTGAGGTTTAATCTGGAATTTTTAAAAAATTCCAGAGGGCTATCGCGATGGCTCCGTGTCACGGAGGCAGTGCACCGCGATGCACTCCGTGACACATTGCCCTATAATTTGTGACGGGTCACACCGGGTTGCCGGGTGACCCGCTTGTTTTCTTCATTTTAAACCCCAATTTTACCCCTTTTCCCCTCATTTTTACACTTCTCTGCGACCAAACGTCCCCAAACCCCTCCCCCATCAACGTGCCACAGTATAAAGCAAAGAAATTATCGAGTTTTCTTCGGTTATTCAACTACGAGGTATGTTTTCCTACTCTCTCTCAAGTTTTTGTCGATTTTATTCGAAATTAAGCATGGGAGGTGAGATAAATCACCCTAAGTCGAAATTTAGCATGAAATTGAGTTATTCCTTGATTGATAAATGTTCGGAATGTTGTAATGAGCGTTTGAACTTGTCGATTGCGTGAATGATTCGAATTTTATTGCGAAATTAAATTCTAGGGCTTGGTTGTTGAATTCGAAATTGGTAACTTGTTAAATTTATGAAATATATGCCGGGTTGTATGTATTGAATGAGATAAGTCGTTGTAGAATATTGTTTGAATGTAATAGATGACGAATTCTCGGGATTTTGGGAAAAAGTTGAAAATTGTTCGAATTGGGTTGATTATATAGGTTCAAATGTATATAGAATTTTTGTTGTTGTTTTTGTTTTGTTGTTTTTCTTTGCTAAGTGCGATGGTTGAATTGCTAAAGATGGTAGTGATTGGGATTAGCTGTATGAAGTCTGAGTAGTACGCTAAAGTTATACCATCGAATTTTTCTTTGCGAACGCACTAAGCATAAATTGTATAGTTGTTTGTTTTTGGTGTAAATAAAGTGATTCTTGATGTAGTATCATAACCGTAGCTAAGGACTAAGTGTGGGGTAAACTTGGTTAACCCGACCTTAGCCGAAGTTAATATTCATTTAGCTTGACATTGCGCTTGTTTATTTATGTTGACAGGTACAATGGCAAGTAGGCAAGATAAGGGTAAGGGTGCATCTACTTCAGGCACCGGGAGAAAAAGACTTAGACTGGGCACAGCAGTCCCAGCTGCACCAGCAGTTCCGTGCGGCCAACGCTGCCAATACGGAACGAGGTGGGTAACCGATGAAGGGAAGAAGTGGTACACCAAACACAAGGAGAATAAATACTTCCCCGAGGAGCATATTGCACGGGAACCACTAGCACAGGAGTTCCCCCGCATAGTGCAAAGGATCGAGGCAGCTGGGCTCAGCTTCATATTTCAGGAGCCCAAGGAATGCAACCTACATCTAGTCCGAGAGTTCAATGCTAATTGGAACCCGACAATCAGAAGCCACACAATCAAGATCAGAGGGCAGATTGTCACGCTGGAACCCTAGCAATTAAATGCCATCATTGGAGCGCGGGACACAGACGCCCACGTTCTCCACTAGCTGAACATCACCGCACCATATGCCGATATCAGACGCACATTGTGTGGGGCTCGATCCACAGCCAGATGGAGCAGACATAAGGAAAGGGGTTATCACCAGACTCTGCCGTATTCGCAAATGAACAGGGAGGCCAGAATCTGGCTGAAGATAGTCTGTTCGTGCCTAATCCCGGGGGTGCACATGACTGATGTGACCCGGGACCGTGTCTGCCTAGTGTATGCCCTGATGAAAGGGCTGGAGATTAATGTTGGGGCGGTCATCATATTCGCCATGAAGAGAGCCCGACTACCCCAGGGCCACAGGTATGGGTTCGGGGGACTTATCACCACCTTTCTCCGGGGCCTCGACGTCGAGGAAGAGGCTCTGGATTACATCCCGCAGTTGGAGCGGAGGGCCCTTGACGTGACCAAAACTAAGGCCCCCGACACCACACACGGGCCAGTGCTGACACTTGGCGAGCGACATGCTCGTGACGACCAGTACATGGCACGGATGTTTGGTATGCAAATGCTCCAGCTTCGGATTGGTGGGAGACCAGCCACAGAGGAGGAGTTATGGCAGCTTGAGCTGGATTACCCATTTGGCGAAAATGCCAGGGCTCTATGTCGAGTGGGGCCAGCCTTTGTAGAGCCCACTGACAATGATGTCCCCACGGACGAGGAGACACGTCGGGAGGACTCCGATGTGGAGTCCGATGACGACGATGGAGGTGACTCGGACATGGGCGATGAGGCAGCAGCACCTGATGAAGAAGTCGAATATTTTGACTTATCAGGGAGTTCCACCACCCAAAATTTTGTGATTTTTAATTTTTGTGAACACTGGGGACAGTGTTCGATTTAAGTGTGGGGTGGGGAGTAGTTAGGTGTTGGGGATGGGCTGGTGTGCTTGTATGCTTTCCTCTGTTTTGTTTTGTATGTATGTTTCCCTTTGTTTGTGAATTGCAAACTGGTCTGTATCTGTACATATTTGTGGTAATTGATGTGTGTTGTGAAATGTTGTGGTTGCCAGCTAAGTCTGTAAAAATTTTGTAAATATTTTCTTAATTTATTTTTTTTTCTATCGAAATGATCGATATTTTTAAAATTTTGCGAAAATATTTTGTACATATTAAAATATTTTGTAAATATTTTTCCATCGAAATGATCGATGTCTTGCAAAAATTTTAAATTTTATTTTTGGGTTTCTCGGAGTTTGTTTTCGGTTCTTTTACCGAGAATAGACCCATTGAACCGACGTCATAGTTAGTGACTGTTTCCTATGATGGATGGATGATGACCGTCTTAAGGGAAATGTAGTCGGTAGGAGTAATGATTTTAATTTGTTTTCAGTTTTTTTCTTTGGTGGATTGCATCACAGAACCTGTAGTTACTACATGGTTGTGAAATGTTGGTTGCGTGTTGTACTTGATATTCAAAATGTAAAAGTGTTTCGTATGAAAGCATGCAATTTTGTAAATATGTTGAGATACCTAGGCTGTAGAATTCGATTCGGTGTGATTGAGTCTGTGAATGCATCTTGAATCGAGCATGTGCATAAAGTGTGAAGTGAGGTATTGTATTCCATGCTATTGTGAAGTGTCTAGAACTTGCCCGGTGTGTGTACAAAACGAAATGAAGGAGGTGTAGTGTTGGAAAGGATGTAGGCATTTCTTTATTTACCGAGAGTTTCTATTTTTTTCTTGTCATACTCTACCTTTTTATGTGATTGTATACCCTAGTCAGCCCGTTGAGCCTTTAGCCTATTATTTCTTTCTTTTGTCCAAAAATGTATTAACTGAGCTTAATTCTTTCTTTTTATTAGCTGTAAAGTCTATACAAAGCTCTTAAGCGCTTAAGAAGAACAAAAATGTTCCCAAAGTGTCAAAGAGTGAGAATAGTGAAAAGAAAAAGAAAAGCAGAGTGAGGAAAGAAAAGAAAAAGGTTGAGGGTGCACTTGTTAGAATTAAATGATAATGAAGGTGCATGAAAAACCTTTGCTTTTGTGTCAAGTGTGCTTGATGAAATGGGCCGTACTAAAGTAAATCATCATGAATGGGATGATGAAAAAAAAAAGAAGAGAGAAACAATGTCCATGAGTTGATGGGAATGTGTTGAAAAGGCGCTTAAGGATGCTAGTGACTATTAGTGGCTAATCCAATATATACTAGTTCCATAGCTTCCATTACAACCCATTAAAGTCCTATGTGATCCTACATTGCATTTCTTTATATTAGTGGAGTAATACACTAAGGGCAAGCCTATGAGTCATGACATGATGCATGTGAATTCTTTTGGGAGAGAGAGTGAAATTAATTTTTACATGCCCCTACTTGAATGTTTGTGTGTCACATGAACATGAATTGGAAGATTCTCTTGAGTTGTGAGGGCACATGCTTGATGAAAGATTGATTTTCGTGTCGGATATCTTGATTCGCTGATTTGCATGAGTTTGCCGATATCGAGAATCAATTCTTAAAGTCTAGGAAGTCTTGATGTATTAAAGGTCATTGCATTGTTAAGACCATGCATGTTTTCTTGATGATTTACATTATTGAATGATCGGTATGACCGTAGCGTAAATTATCGCACCATAGTAGCAAAGGTTGGGATGTAATTTGCATGAATTGTGTATTTGTTGTTCGAGGAAGAACAAGGATTTAAGTGTGGGGTAAGTGATCTTGGGCAGATTTATATGCCCAAGTGATACTCAAACGTATCATTTTCGCCTTGTTTATTGTGCAATGTGTATACATTTTCATGTAATTGGTAATAAAATGTGAATTTATACTAACCAACATGATTAGCATTGTTTTGTAGGTAAATGGTGATTTTGAGGAGCTAAAATGCATGTTGGAACAATGTCGGAGTTGGACTTGGATTCGAGCACGAAAAAGGCATTGGACTACACCAATTAAAGGGGCTCCGCGATGGAGCCGTGTCATGCTACCATCGCGGAGGCATTCTGCCTGGAGGGTGAATAATTTGTCAATTTTCAGTAGAGCCTCGCGACAACTCCGTGGCACGGAGGCAAGCCTCCACGTTGCACGCCGTGCCACGTTGAAGCTTTATTCCTGGACCCTAAATTTCCAGAAAGGGTCCGCGTCCACGCCGTGTCACGGAGGCAGTGCTCCGCGATGCACTCCGTGACACGTTGCTTGTTATTCCTGGAAAAATTCCCATTAGTATAAATAGAGCACTTAGGCTTATTTTTAATAAATTCAGACTTGGTGGAGCAAGGACGTGGGTTACAGGCAGTTGAGGGACGAAAAAGCTCAGGGTTTTTCTCTCTTTCTTTCTTCTTTCAATCAATTGTTTGTATGATTAACACTTGTTTTAGGATGATTAATCCACAAATGAGTGGCTAATTCTCTTCCTTGCTGAGGTTATGAACAATGGTGATGAATTTTGATTATTGAATTATATGGTTTTTCATCTTCTTCTTCCATGTTGTTCTATTAATTCTTGTTTCTACTGCATTGGTGTGTGGCCGACATTAATGTACATCTAAAAAGTCCGATTTCACTCGAGAGAGCACGAAATTGGAAAGTTGTGAATTAATAGGGTATTGTTCTTAACTTGATTTGGGAAAATTGAGTTTTGATGTGCTTTCCTGATAGAAATATACTTGAAAGCCGTATTAGTCAATTTAGGAACCGGAATTGTATTGCTAGGTCATAAATTGCATTTGATCACAGAAATGTAGACGGATGGTTTATGATTCTTAAGTGAGATTAAATACGAGAGTTTTAATCTCTACACTAATGTTCTTGGCTAGCAACAAGAAGAGAAGATTAACCAAATTATGATTATAATCAAGTTCATTACATGTTCTTAACCTTGGCATGCTCATATCCATATTTTCAATTCAAAGTAGATAGTTGTTAATAGTTTTAGTATATAATTTATAAACAAATTATTTAACTTTTGGTTACTTTATTGTCAGCATATTTAGACGTAAGATAGAATATAGTATACTTGAGCAATTTTTACTTATCCAGAGTCTCTTTGGTTCGATACTTGGCTTACTTAAGCCACTTACTACTTGTTTGACCATGTGCACTTGCGTGTCGGTTTTTAACCATATAGCAAACACCCGAACAGACACCTGGTAAATCATCAGGGAAAACCTCTGGATACTCATATACTATTGGTACGGACTGAATAGTCGGGGTTTCGGACTCCGCGTCCTTAACCCTAACTAGTGGTACATGCAACCCTTAGAAATCATCTTCTTGGCCTTAAGGTATGAAATAAATCGACCTACAGCCACAGCTGAACTACCCTCCCATTCTAGGACAGGCTCACTCGAAAATCTGAACTCTACTAACCGGGTCTTACAATTAATTGAGCATAGTATGCAAATAGCCAATCCATGTCGAGAATAATATCAAAATAGGTCATGGCTAACTCTATCAAGTCTGGTGAGGTGACCTTATAAAGAACTGACACCAGGCAGTATCTATACACTCGTCTAGCTATAACTGAGTCACCTACTGGAGTAGAAACTGAGAATGGCTCTGATAAGACATCGGGACTGACTCCGAAGCTACTGGTATATATGATGTCAAAATGAAAGGATAGCCCCCGGATCTAGCAATGCATTTACATCAACATGAAAGACTCTCAATATACTAGTGACTACATCTAGTGAGGCTTTCTGCTCCTGGCGAGTGGCTAAAGCATAGAATCTATTCTGGCACTACCCGCCAGCTATGCTAGTAGATGCCTCCTGATGTGCTGTGCGTGGGGGAGGGGATGCTGAACTAGAAGCTGGGCCTCGGCCCCCAAACTGATCCTGTCTGACAGCAAGACAATCTCTGAGCACATGTCCCGGCTGCCCACATCCATAACAAAATCCTAACCCCGCCAAGCACTGTCCTGTGTGTCCTTGGTCGCACCTGTGCTAAGCTGTAATGTTGGAGTCTGCGGGCCTACTGCTATGACCCCTCGAGCCTGACGCTCACCCTCTTTGATCATGTTTGGGCCTAGATGGCACACTTAGCGCTAAAGATGATGGGGCTGATGATCTCTGGTGGGTCTGCTGTCGACGCCCACCACCAGACCTCTATTGAGAAAATCTGTGGTCCTCGGTCCTGGCCCTCTTAGCCTCCCTCTCTCTCGAATGTGCCGCCTCCATCTACTGAGCGTACAACACAATGAGAGGGAATTCCATGTCCTGATGGAGCATAGCAGTCCTACAGTCCTTGTCCAAATATCCTGTTATACCATGCACAAATCTGCCCACCCGCCCGGCTGGTCGGACACTAACTCCGAGGCATACTTTGACAGGCGGGTGAGCTCAAGGGAGTATTCCTAAAAAGTCATCCTTCCTTTCTTTAAATTAACAAAGTCAGCTGCTTTCAACTATCTCATCTCTCGAGGGAAGAATCGATCCAGGAATGCAACCCGAGCCCTCCCATGTGACCGGACCTGCTCCAGCGACCCTGCTTTCCTTCCACTGGCGGAACCAAATATGCGCAACCCTTTTCAGCTGGTAGGAGGCTAATTTTGTGCACTCAACACTACTCACCCCCATAACCTGGGTGATCTTGACAATCTCATCAATGAAATCATGCGGTTCCTCATCTACCTTGGACCCCAAAAACTCCGGCGGGTTCATCCTCAAGAAGTCTCACACTCTGGTCGCTGCTGCATTAGCGTTTTGAGGGACATGTGCAACGTCCTACTGATTGACCTGAGTGGTCAAGGCCTGCGCAAGCATCTGAATGGAAGCTCGGAACTCAGCATGAGCTGCTGGCTTCGGTGCTTGAGGCTCATGAACTGGTGGGGCTGGCTGATGCTCATGACCGATTCCATCCTCGTGGCCCCTACCACTTCTATTCATCCTTCGAGGAGCCACGATTCTACAATCGCGAATAGCACGAATTAGGAGGATAGAAAGGCTTTTCATCGCACGACATAGATCATGAAAGAAGGGAACATTTCCTAAAACATCTTGTAGCCACTTCGTCATGAGTGTGGAACGTTTCACACCTATGAAAAATACTCTACCTAACGCGGCTTTCGTACTCCCTAGGACACAATCAACCTAAGGCTCTGATACCAAGTTTGTCATGACCCGATTGGAGGCCCGGATCGTAGACATAGGACAAGGGACCCCGAGAGACCCTAAGTCAACCCATGGAATAAGAATTCAATTAAATCATTCAAAAACAGGAAGGAAACATAATCATACACTCAGCGGAAGTCGAACTAAATAACACCACAAAATTAATATCTGAAGCTAAATACACGTCTAAGTCTGATAGGCCTCTAATCTGGACGAGCTGATGGGACAACACCCCCAACTAGCTCAACAATACTGAAACTGAAAATACATCCAAGATAACTGAAAAATCTAGTCCTCAAAGATGAGGAATCACCAAACAAGTAGGTTCCAACTCTGATAACTGACTACACACGGGGCTGAACCTGAGAACCAGATCCTACATCATGAAATTATGCAGCATAGAAGGTATGCTTTCAGTACATGGAATGTACCGAGTACGCAAGGTAAGTAAAACCACTAAAGTAATATAAATCATTTAGAGTAAAGCATACATATCAAAACTGTGAAGTATCAGAAGGAGACCACATGCATTCATTCTGAAATCGTACTCCTATCATAACATGATCATGCATGGCTTTAGAACAACGGGACTGCCTTGAATGACTCAAGTATATCAAAAACTGTACAATGAGTCAAACGTTACTTCTTGAACATGCATGCATAAGTAATCATCATAAGGAATGATTATGCAAATATGAATGACATCGACAGTGGGAGACTCGTCACTTAACCGACATACCATGATAGAGCTTACGTGGTCCCGATTATTACAATCAAGTGGGCAGAGCCATCCAAAAACCTTGCCAGGGTTAAGGACTCTACCATGATATCGATATCAAGCTGAAGGGACAATCGGGTCGGGAATACGTCACAAGGGAGATCCAACAATATATAAATATCAACCTATATTGGCGTGTTGTTCTGGGGCATAGGGTGGTCAATCCTTAACCCACTCGGTGCTAGACTCTTCTCCTAAAAATATGCAATGCTCTACATCGTATATAATGAATCCCAACATCGTCTATTAACAAAGCTCAACATGAATTCATACATAAACTCAACATCATATGAAACGAAGCTTAACATTGTCTATTGACAAAGCTCAATAATGAAATCATGCATAGACTTGACATCGTATGAAGACGAAGCACAATAGTACATACATTTCAGTTGAATTCATGCATATGAGAAGCTTTATTTCAAAACATACCACACGCTAATATATAAACTTTGGGAGTGTCACGCCCCGCCTGGGGAGGCATGACTGGCACCTGGTGCCATACTAAGACCTAGACTACTGGATTAATTGAGCCTAAGCACTTCTGGTGCCAGGCTAGCTCTAATTCTGGATTCAAGAAAATGATGGGCTATATAACGGCTGTAAATACAGCCTCTGGCCGACAATACCTATAGCCACCTGTAGGAAAATAACAGCTAAGCAGAACAACTGAACATACGAGAACCTATGCGGGCCGACAAGGCCACCATGCCTACTAGTTTATCTGAGAAATGAAGATAAGTACCAAGCTACTATGTGACCGACAAGGTCACCACTACCAACTGAATAAGGCCCCACACGGCCGCTGCATACAACTGAAACACACAAATGGCCCCACATGGCCTACACAGCTAACCACAGGGAATATGTACAATCTGCAAGCCTCTAAGAATAGCAAGATGGTCGGGACAGGGCCCCGGCCTACCCATACTGTACAAATAAAAGGGAAGTCAACCTTTGTCTTTCGAGCTCCAGATGAAAGGAGCTGAAGGCGTTGTACACTGGCTAGAACTATGAGGGATCTGCTCCTCGTCTATGAGTACCTGCAGGCAAAGTAATGCAGCGCCCCAAAATGGGTATTAGTACCACTGGTATTGAGTATGCAAAGCAAGAACTGAAAATAACTGAAAGTAAACAATAATACTGGTAGATACTGAAGTAATAGGAGACGGGCTGAGACTGACTGAAAAGAGCGTAACTTTACTGAAGAGAGTAAGAGTCATACCTGATAACATGGCTGTCTACTTTCAATCTATTAATAACTAACACAACATAGCATACAAGAACCTTACCAGCCCCCATAAGATGTAAGTTACCAACCAGCACACAATCTATATACCCCTACCCAGGTCATACCATCCACCTAGTAATTATGAGCATCCCGTCGGCCCCCTGGGTATGCAACTTGGGCCCGCTGGGCCCCTGACAATAGCTGGATCTGAGTTTGAAGGACTCTTGAAATCTTAAATTTGAAATCTGTAATCTGGAAATTGTAATCTGCACCCCGAGCGCAAGCGCTCGACAGGGGGTGTGGTATAGTGTTGATCAGCCTGTTATGGGGAATCTGCATCCCATCTTCGTCCACTGGCAGACGGCATGCCACTCCGTAGAGCGACGTATCTTCATCCTCTGGCGGGCGAGTCGACACAGCTATTAACCCTGGGGCTGTCAAGGAATCTCTAAGGGTGCCCAACATAGAACAATCATGTCTCCGCAGATATCAATAACCGCATGTAATATATATATAGATATATATATATATATACATATTGAATTTGATAATAATATTTATATTCTGGTATTCTTTTCTGAATCGCATACTGAAATATACTAAATCTGATACTGAAATATACTGAATCTGATACTAAGATATACTGAGTCTAAAATAATATTTCTGGAATATTCTGCTGGGAATTATACTGTTTTACTGAGTTTCATGCTGAACACTATATAATAATTCAAACATGCTTACTAAACTCATACTGAATATAATATACGGCTTCTAAAACATTCTACTGGAATTCGTACTATTTTTCTATACTAAAACTACTAGCTTGCCGAAAGGAACTGGCTTTACATACCTTAACTTCCGACTTCCTGATTAACGGGCGTAGCTCGGCTAATATTCAGCTATTTCCCCAACTTTATTCATATTCAAGAAGGAATAGAATTAATTCTACTATTATTTTGGAGAGAAACCATACTTATGAATATATTTACTGCCTATTCTTCGACTTATCGAAGAACGGCCGAAAACTCGCAATTTCTCGGGAGTCTAGAAGGGAGAAATACTTACTTTAATGTCGGGAGTGTATTAACACTAGTTTAGAGCAATTCCACTTACCTTGGCTCGGTGAGACGATGATTTGTCGGCCTAATTTCATGAAACTAACTCCGTGGGAATGCTCCCTGCAGCTTTATACTTCGCTACCCAAAGTTAATTTGAGTTTGGACTGAGTTTGACGGCGTAAACGGAAGGAAATTTATGTAAACCCTTTGTCCCTTACTGTTTCTGTTCGTTCTATGGAATAATATGAAGAGGAAATGATTTAAGACAAGGTGGGAGGCCTTATATACTTTGGGCCTTTAAGTCGCATTTGTCGAATGCGATTTATAAGTCGTATTTATGTTGCGACGCTCCGACTTGGCGCTTGTCCAGTCTCTTCCAGGGCCCTTTCTTTGCACGTATGGCATTCTAAACTCTTAACCAACATGCGAATAGGCCAACTAAGTGTCAATAACTTACAGGGTGTAACAGGGAGACTTCGTTGCAAACCATGTGCTAAGCTTATTTCGAAAAAATCACCTATTAAAATCAATATGTGGGCATTGCCCAAAGGTTTATCATAATCGGATCTAAGAAATTCATTCTGAAAACATCAACATCGTCATAGGTAGTTTTGGAAACATGTTTTTCATCATCAACTTCATCATCATCACACATTTATCATAAATCTCTTATTTATGAACTCTTCACCCATGGGCATTTTAAATTCAAATTTTGGAAAACAATTTTTATAACAAAAACAAGTTAGAATCCACCCAAGCTTCATAAATCATCAATGTAAACTCAATATAATCATACCCATGTATAGAGATTGAAGAATCACGCAATTGGGTAAAACCCCATACTTGATCATAGACAATTTAATCACATTTTGATAGGGATTGGGCATGGGTGTGGAAGAAAGCACCCACTCATGGCCTTACATACCTGGAAATGGTGAATTCTAACTCCCCCTAATTACCTAGCTGAGATTCCAACTGGAAACCTTGAGATTTCACCTTGATCCTCCTCTTCAATCCTTCAAACTTGCATGCATGAGAATAATGGCTTAGGATAGGTATTCCCCTGCTAAAAACCCACTAAAACAAGCTTAAAACGATGTAGTATTGGCCCTTAAAACTTAGGAATTACGGAAAATTCCTTACTAAATTTGTTGAAAATAACTGTCAAGGGGTCCCAAGAGACGACCTGGCAACTCGTCACCTAGGCCAATGACTCGTTTGGTTACTCGTCAAGTGCACTGGATAGTTGGTCTTTCGGGGCTCCTAACAGATGACTTAACGACTCGTCCCCCGTGACCATGACTCGTGGTCATCTCCTTTCAAGCACACTGCCTTAATTCCCAATAATAATCAACATGCTTGCTCACGACTCACC
The DNA here is from genome assembly GCA_035772735.1 of Datura wrightii. Classification (NCBI taxonomy): domain Eukaryota; kingdom Viridiplantae; phylum Streptophyta; class Magnoliopsida; order Solanales; family Solanaceae; genus Datura; species Datura wrightii. The sequence goes on along the minus strand of JASDFA010000016.1, from coordinate 47,215,461 downwards.
TCACGATTCATTGGGACTGGCCATAACTCGTGCGGTCCCATCGTTAAGTACACTAGACAAATCCTCCTTTGAACATTCCAACTCTACCCCACGATTGACATGACGACTCGTGGTGGCTGACCACGAGTTGTTACTTCACTCATGGAGACCTCGATTCATTGGTCACTCCAGGCTGTCCCACGAGTCACTTGACGACTCATGGGGTCTCCTCACTAGTCATCCAATGACTCATTCTGCAACTGTAGAACCATATTCTAGTTTTTCCTCGATTCAACTTCCGGGTCCGATCTTTGAATTCTCAAGGTATAACAGAAGGTAGAGATCTTCTCCAAAGGGGGAGATGGTGTGCTTCGATATCAGGGTCACTTATGAGTTTTAGATATGGACTATTTGAGGACTCGGATGTTGCACGAGGCTTATTGATCCAGGTATTCTATCCATCTAGGTGCCACCAAGATTTACCATGACTTACGGGAAGTCTATTGGTGTAATGGAATGAAGAAGGATGTCGCAATATTCATCGCTAAGCGTCCAAATTGTTAGCAAGTAAAGGTTGAACACCTGAGACTGGGAGGTGTGCTTCAGGATATCAGTATTCCTATTTGGAAGTGGGAAGAAATTAATATGGACTTCATCATAGGTTTACCTTGTACTCATTGACAATATGACTCTGTTTGGGTTGTAGTAGATAGGTTGAGCAAGGCCTCTCATTTTTTATCAGTCAAAACCACGGATTCGGTGGAGGATTATGCCAAAATATATATCCAGGAGCTATTTCGATAGAATGGAATGCCCAGTTCTATCACATTAGACAGAGGTACCCAATTTACCTCTCAATTTTGGAGGTTGTTTCAAAAGGGGCTTGGTACTCAAGTTAAGCTCAGCATAACATTTCACCGGCAAACGGATGGTCAAGCGGAGTAGACAATTCATACATTCGAAGACATGTTGAGGGCATGCATGATTGACTTCAAGGGTAGTTGGGATGATCATTTGCCTCTTATCGAGTTTGCATACAATAACAGCTCCTATTCCAGTATTCAGATGGCTCTGTTTGAGGCTCTCTATAGGCGGAGATGTAGATTGCCTATTGGCTGGTTCAAAGTTGGTGAAGCAGCAATGATAGGACCAGATTTGGTCCATGAGGCTATGAAGAAGGTTCAGCTCATATAGGACAGGTTGAAAATAGCACAAAGTTTCCAAAAGTCCTATGCCAGTGTGAGAAGGAGGGAATTAGAATTCGAGGTGAATGATTGGGTGTTCTGAAGGTATCTCCCATGAAGGGAGTGGTGCAGTTTGGAAAGAAAGGAAAACTTACCCTCATTATGTTGGACCCTACCGGATTGTAAAACGGGTTGGAAGGGTGGCATATGAATTGGAGTTTCCCTCAAAATTTGCTTCTGTTCATCCTGTATTCCATGTATCACTCTTAAAAAAGTATATGGGTGATCCACCTCTAGTTGTCCCGGTGGACAGTATTGGTGTGAAAGACAGCCTTAGTTATTAGGAGGTTCCGGTTGTGATACTAGATCGTTAGGTTCGAAGGCTAAGGAACAAGGAAGTAGCTTCAAGTAAAGTTTTATAGAGGAATCAGCATGCTAAGGGAGCTACGTGGGAAGACAAAACAGATATGATGGCTAGATACCCATAATTTATTCTCTACCGGCTCAGTTCCAGCTTGAGGTATCAGTTTTTGCCCTAAAACTCTAATTAGTTTTTATGTTCAATTCATGCGCCCAAGTTTCTTTTATGTATATGGATGTATGTATGATTCATGAATTCAGTACAGCTATATAGTTTAAATCGGAGATAGCCATTTTGTCAATTTTCAGCTTAAATGATCAGTATTTGAATATGATAATTGCATTTCTCTACTTTTCCAATGTTTCCCAACATTCGAGGATGAATGTTCCCAAGGGGGAGATATTGTTATACCTCGGAAGCCCAAAGATCAGACCCGGGAGTTGAAATGGAGAAAAGTTTAAAACTGGTATCAGGACACAGAACGGGTCATGAGGTGACCCGTGGGAGCAAACCACGAGTTGTAATGTGACTCGTGGTGAGGCTCAGGAGATGAGTTGAAATTTGGGAATTTAGATCCCCACGGATGAGACCACGAGTTTTGATGGGTCCCCATAACTCATTAGGTCAGTCGTGGGAAGTGGTGATTGAGAAGGAAAAGGAAGAAGGCAGTGTACCTAACGGAAGGACCCCACAAGTCGTGGTCAGTCACCACGATTCCTGGGGAGGGTCGTGAGCAGCATCGTGAAGAAAAATAAAATCACAAGCAGTGTACATGATGAGTGGTAACAACGAGTCATGGTCACCAGTAACGAATCGTGAGGTCATCCATGACGAGCCCAGATGACTTGATAACCAGTGTACTTGATGGATGATGCCATGAGTCATGGCCAGGGGTGACGAGTCGTCATGTCCCTTGTGGGGACTGACTGGTAGTTATTTTTTGCAAATTTAGTAAGGGCTTTTCTTGTAATTTCTAAGATCCTAAGGCATAAACTACGTCGTTTTGAGTTGTGAATGATGATTTTTAAGAGGGTTAAGTTCATTTTAGGCCATTTTTGTTCATGCATGCAAGAGTGATAGTCTAGTGAGGTGTTTAAGGCAAATCCTTCAGGATTCTTTTCAATTTCTTCTTGGGAATTCAAGGAAGTGTAAGAATCAGCTATAATTAGGTATGTAGGGTTATGAATGGGTGAATCCTTTCACACCCATGCCCAATCATTTCTATCAGATTTCAGCTTTGAGTCAATCGATTCAGTTATAATGTTATGTTATGATGAGATCATGATTTCAGAAATAATGCATGCAAGCCCTACTCTCAGATTCTTATTATTTACGATTTACATTATGCATGTTCTTAAATGATTTCACTCATTTGGGCAGTTTTACTTACCTTGCATACTCGGTACATTCTACGTACTGACCACATACTTTATGTTGTATCATTTTATGATACAGGACCCGGCACTCAGACTCAACCCCGTTCACAGCCAGTCTTCAGAGATAGCATCTTAAGCTTGTTGGTGAGTCCTCATCTCCCGAGGACCATGCTTATTCAGATTTCTCTATGTATTTTCAGTTTCCAGCTTTATCGAGTTAGTTGGGGTCTTGTCCCATCAACTCATCATGTTTAGAGGCTTTTCAACCAAAAAGATGTATTCAGCTTTAGATTGTGTATTCTAATGTTATGTTTATTTTAGACTTCCGCTAAGATTATCATGGTGATTGTTCAGTCTTATTGTTTGAGTTAGATATGTGTTCATGCCATGGGTTGACTTGGAGTCTCTTGGGGCTCCTAGTCCCTTGTTGCGATCCAAGCCTCCATTCGGGTCGTGAAAATTGAGTTTCCCTTTCTTCCCAAATCTCATCACTCCCTTCAGGGGGATACCTTCAAAAATACCCAATCGTCAACTTCAAACTCAAGATCCCTCCTCCTCACATCCGCATAGGACTTTTGGCGACTCTGAGCTATTTTCAACCTGTCCCTTATAAGTTGAAGTTTCTCCATAGCCTCATGAACTGAATATGGACCTATCACCGTAGCTTCACCAACTTCAAACTAACCAGTAGGTGATCTACAGCTCTGCCCATAGAGAGACTTAAACGGAGCCATCTGAATTCTTAAATGGTAGTTGTTGTTATATGCAAACTCAATGAGAGGCAAATGATCATCCCAACTATCCTTGAAATCAATCATACACGCCCTCAACATATCCTCAAGGGTCTGAATGGTCGCTCGGCTTGACCATCTGTCTGCGGTTGAAATGTTGTGCTAAGCTTGACTTGAGTACCAAGTCCCTTCTAAAATAATCTCTAAAACTAGGAGGTAAACGGAGTACCTCTATCTGATATGATGGACAACGGAACTCCATAAAACCTACTAGCTCCCGAATGTACAACTTATCATAATCCTCTGCTGAATCGGTGGTTTTGACCGGTAAGAAATGAGATGCCTTGGTTAACCTGTCCACAACCACCAAAATAGAGTCATACTGTCGGTGAGTACGAGGCAACCTTGTGTGAAGTCCATATTGATATCCTCCCACTTCCAAGTAGGGATATTAATATATTGAAGCATACCTCCAAGTCTTTGATGTTCAACCTTCACCTGTTGATAATTCGAACACTTAGCCACAAATTCTGCTATGTCCTTCTTCATGTTGCTCCACTAATAGACTTCCCGTAGGTCATGGTACATCTTGGTGGCACCTAGATTTATAGAGTATCTGTAACTATGAGCCTCGTGCAATATCCGATTTCTCAAATCATCAACATCCAGAACACATAAATGACCCTAATATCGAAGCACACCATTTCCCCCTTTGGAGAAGACCTCCACCTTCTAATTCTAAACAGCTTCCTTTAACTTTATCAAAATAGGATCCTCGTCTTGTCTAGCTTTAACATCAGTCACTAAAGATGATTCTGATCCATTCTGAACAATAACCCCACCATCGGTTGAGTTAAGCAGACGAACTCTCAACTGTGCAAGCCGTTACACATCCTTCACAGCTCCTTCCTCTCCTTATCTATATGGGACACACTCACCATAAAAAGCCTACTAAGAGCATCTACTACCACATTAGCCTTACCCAGATGGTAAAGGACATACATATCATAATCTTTACGTAACTCCAACCACCTCCTTTGACGTAGATTTAGATCCTTCTGGGTAAATACATATTGTAAGCATTCGTGGTCCCTAAACATATCTACATGGACCCCGTACAAATAATGTCTCCAAATCTTCAAGGAAAATACTACCGCCACCAGTTTGAGATCATGAGTCGGATAATTCTTTTCATTGACTTTCAGCTGCCTAAAAGCATAGGCTATAACTTTACTGGTGCTGAGGTGAGTCGAGTCTTCAACTCTTGGAAGCTCTTCTCACAAGCCTCCGACCATTGAAATTTCACCTTCTTCTAGGTCAATTTAGCTATCGGGGCTGCAATGAATGAAAATCCCTCAACAAACCTCTGATAGTAACCAACTAAACCTAAGAAACTCCTGATATCCGAAGGATTCACCAATCTAGGGCAATTCTTCACCGCTTCTATCTTTTAAGAGTCTACCTGTACATCCTCACTTGACATCACATGACCCAAAAACACCATTGAGTTCAACCAAAACTCACATTTACTAAACTTAGAATACAAATGACGATCCTTCAAAGTCTGTAGCACCACCCTCAAATGAGCGAAATGCTCCTCCTTGCTCCGAGAGTATATAAGGATGTCATATATGAAGACAATCACGAACAAATTCAAGTATGAGTTGAACACCCTGTTCATCAAACCCATAAAATCTTCAAGAGAATTCGTTAGTCCAAAAGACGTAACTACAAACTCATAGTGACCATATCGAGTTCTGAAGGTTGTTTTCGAAATGTCACTCTCCTTAACCCTGAGCTGGTGGTATTTAGATCTGAATTCTATCTTGGAAAAAACTTATCACCCTGAAGCTGGTCAAACAAATCATCAATCCTTGGAAGAGGATACCTCTCCATCATTGTGACCTTGTTCAATTGCCGATAATCATTGCACATCCAAAGTGAACCATCCTTCTTGCAGACAAAGAGAACTGGTGCACCCCATGGGGATTGTCTAGGTCTGATGAAACCCTTGTCTAAGAGGTCTTTCAACTGCTCCTTCAACTCCTTTAGCTTAGTTGGAGCCATTTTGTAAGGAGGAATAGATATAGGTTGCATATCGGGAAGAAGGTCAATACCAAAATAAATCTCCCGCTCAGGAGGGATTCCTGGTAGATCATCTGGGAACACTTTTGGGTACTCACACACTATAGGAACTGACCGGATAGTCATGGTCTCAGATATAGTATCCTTAACCCTAACTAGATGGTACACGCAACCCTTAGAAATCATCTTTCTGGCCTTAAGGTAGGAAATGAAGTGACCTACAGGCACAGCTGAACTACCCTTCCACTCTAGGACTGGCTCACTCGGAAATCTGAACTCTACTATACGAGTTCTACAACTGACTAAGGCATAACATGCATATAACCAATCCATGCCAAGGATAACATTAAAATCAGTCATGGCTAACTCTACTAACTCTATTGAGGTGACTTTCTGAAGGACTGCGATAGGGCAATTTCTATATACCCATCTAGCTATAACTGAGATCACCAACTGGAGTAGAGACTGAGAAGGATTCTTATAAGATTTCGGAACTGACTCCGAAACTACTAGCAACATAGGGCATCATAAAAGACAAAGTAGCCCCTGGATCTAACAATGCATATACATCAATGTGGAATACTCATAACATACTAGTACTACATCTGGGAAACTCCTGCTCCTAACGGGACACTAGGGCATAGAACCTGTTCGGATGCTGACCACTACCCGCACAAGTAGATGTCCCTACTGAGTTGGGCGTACTGGTGGAGCTGTTGAACTGGAAGCTAGGCCTCAACCTCTGTCATGGCCCTGTCTAGCTACTGGGCAATCTCTAAGCATATGTTCGGGCTTCCCGCACCCCAAACAAGTACCTAAACCTGCTAAACACTAACCCACGTGTCTCTGGCCACATTTTCTACACTTAGGAGTGTTGGTCTCTGTGGGTCTGCTACTCTGACCTCTTGAGCGTGCTGCTTGTCCCCTCTGATCACGCCTAAATCTGGATGGCACACTCATATCCAAAGGCGCTGGGGCTGAAGACCTCTGGTGGGACTGCTGACGGTGTCCACTAGGTCTCTGTTGGGAGAATCTAAAGCTATCAATCCTAGCCCTGTTGGCCTCTCTCTCCCGCTCACTCATCTGCACCACCTCCATTTGTTGGGCATACAGGACTATTCGAGAAAAGTCAATGTCCTGATGAAGAATCGTGGTCTGTCAATCTTTGATTAGGTAGTCCACTACCCCATGCACGAACCAGCTCACTCGGGCCCTCTGATCTAACACCATCTCAGGTGCATACTTGGACAAGCATGTGGACTCCAAGGCATACTCCTAAACAGTCATCTTTCCTTGCTTTAGTTTCACAAACTCGGCTACTTTGATCTCCCTCATCTCCCAAGGGAAGAACCGATCCAAAAAAGCAACATAAAACTCATCCCAACCAATAGGGCCTAATCCAACTGCCCTACTATGCTTCCATTGCTTGAACTAGATGCTTGCAACCCCTTTCAACTAATATGAGGCTAGATCGGTGCACTCCTCTACTGTCACCACCATGATATGGGTGATCTTCAGAATCTCATCAATGAACTCATGTGGATCCTCATCCACCTTTGATCCAAGAAACTCCGGAGGGTTCATCCTCAGTAAATCTCTCACTCTTGTTGTCGCTGCACTCCCGTTCGTAGGGACATGTGCTATCGCCAACTAATTGACCTAGGCGGTCAAGGCCTGAGCTAACATCTGTATGGCTGCCCTGAACTTAGCATGGGCAACCGGCTCAGGTACATGCTCCTCATGGGCTGGTAGGGCCTACTGGTGCCCATCTCCATTGCCATTCTCATGGCCATTTTTGTTTCTGTTTTTTCTTCCATTAACTTTGCGAAGAGGCGTGATTCTGCAAACACGTATAGCACAAGTTAGAAGGATAGAGAGACACTTCACCGCACGACATAGATCATGAAAGAAAAGGAACATTTTCAAAACATTTCATAGTCTCTTCATCATAAGTGTGGCGTACTTCACACCCATGAAAAATACTCTACTTACCACGGGTTTTAGAAACCCTAGGACACTTCAAAACCTAATGCTCTGATACCAAGATTGTCACAACCTGAACATAGGCCCGAATCGTGACACAGGCGAAAGAATACCAAGAGGCTCCAAGTCGACCCATGGCATGAACATAACATCTAACTCATTCATATTAAAGCGGAAGATCAACATATTTAATATAGAGGAATTCTGAACATAACATAACATGTGAATACATACATAAGTCTAAAGCTGAATATAAACTATGTCCAAAAAGCCTCTAATACAGACGAGTTGATGGGACAAGACTCCAATTAACTCACTATAGTCTAAAACTAAAAATACATAACATAACTGATATGAAAGGCCCTCGAAAGATGAGGACTCATCAACTCTGATCGGGAAGTTCTAATGCTGGGAATCTGGCTAGCGGCGGGACTTAGTCTGGATATCGGAACCTGTATCATCAAATGATAAATCATAGAGTATGCGGTCAGTACGTGGAATGTACCGTGTATGCAAGCAAAGTATAACTGCTAAGTAAGTAAAATCATAATTCATGCATATTATAAAACATAGTTAAGATAAGTTTCTAAAAGTAGGACTTGCATGCTATTTTATGAAATCATGATCTGAACACAACTGAATATCATAACTGAATCGAATGAGCCAAAGCTGAAACCTAATAATCATAAGGAAAACTAAACATTGGGTCAAACATGTTGAAAACATGACATCATTACTGATAAACATGCATAACTGAAATCATGAGGATCAATGAGAGACTCATCATATAACCGACATTACCACAATAGTGCTTATGTGGTCCCGACTATCACACTCAAGTAGGCGGAGCCGTCCAAAGATTTGTCAGGGCTAAGGACGCTACCATAATATCGATATCAAGCTGAAGGCCCCTTGGGGGAAGGGGAAGCTTACAAGTGAGGTCCCAAATAATCTAATCATACCTACATTGGCGCGTAGTTCTGAGGAATAGGGTTGACTGACCCTTAGCCTACTCTGTGCTAGACATTACTCCTAAAAACATGCATATTCTCTCAATCATTTTTCAACAAAGCTGACCATCGTCTAGTGACGAAGCTGAATGATAACATATATGCATAATCTGAAATCATAACATAAGGAGCCTTGGCTCCAACCATACCACAAGATGAACATAATTGGGAGTCTAGACTCCAAAACCATGTGGTAAGTTAATTAATATGAAATCATAAAACATACTTGATCATATGGCCATGCCCGATACTTAAACATTCTTTCCATAGACTTAATCATACGAAAACATAAACATAAACATGGGTATTTTAAAATCATACTTTCTTCATAATCATCTCATAATGCTTATACACATATTTCATAGTTCTCAACTTTCATGGACTTTCATAGATGGGAATCATAATTTAGAAAACTTAAAAACATAATTTATAATTTAAAACATTGTAAAATCTTCCCATTAATCACAATTCAACATTGGAAACATTCTTAGATCATACCCATGATTGATACTAAGGAAATTCACACATTGGGTAAAAACCCCATAGATTCATCAATTAGAATTTTCATGAATTGAGAGAGGATTGGGCATGGACGTAGACTATTGCACCCATTCATAGCCTTGCATACCTGAAGATATCTGATTTCACAACTTTCTTGATTGCCCAATGAGGATTGTGGAAGAACTTTGAAGAAACTAGGCTTGATCACCTCTCAAACCTCTAAGCTTACTTGCATGAATTAGGATAGTCTTAGATTGACTTAACCTTTCTTAAAACACTCTATTCTGAGCTTCAAATGGTGTAGTTTGGGCCTTAGGAATATAGGAATTATGAAAATCCCCTTAATAAATTTGCAAGGAAAAACACACTACCAATCCCAACGGGGTACTGGATGACTCGTCGCCCCTGACCACGATTCGTGGTTACCTTCCATTACCTGCACTGCCATTTTTCATCTAAGGGTCACCACGAGGGACACCATGACTCGTGGTGAATCCAACGACTCGTGGTGACCAATCCGTTGCTAACACTATCAATTTATTCATCCTTTAGACCACCCTTGACCACGGGTGACCTAATGGATCATGGTGCTGACCACGACTCGTGGTCACACCCATAGTCACCCCAAAACATAAAATTTCAACCACGACCAAACCTCTCCCCACGAGTCACTCCACGACTCGTGGTGCACCCCACGGGTCATGGGACAACTCGTCTATGACCTAGTTTAGAAAGTTCTTATTTCTCCGTTTCAACTCCCGGGTCTAATCTTAGGGCTTTCGGGGTATTACAATCTTCAAATTATCAGTATCAAGAACTTAAATTAACAACTTAACAATATCAAAAAACCCAAATTAAACTAAGTTTATAAATTTTAAATTAACTAACACATTTCTACTAACAATGAACATTAAATACAATTATTTTAATAAAAAAGAGTCATCACTACACATTTTTGGCTAATAAAGTCTCTGTTTTTATCTCAAATTCAAATTAATACACATTAATTACATGGTAAATCACTAAATTAATAGATAAAAACTAACCTAAGTAAACTAATACATTAACAATTAACTTAAAATGTTACAATAATAATGTAATTAAAATATTTTAAAACCCTAATCTTGGATGTTGGAGAGGGACGAAGGATTGTGGGAGGGATGACAGGGCTGTGGGAGTGATGGTGGGGGTCTGGGGAGGGGAGAGGGGAGACACCAGTGGGCTAGGAGATGCGTCAGTGGGGGTTGAGGGTGGGGAATCGCTGGAGAAATGAGACAGAAGAGAGAAATGGGAGAAAAATGATTGTCTGGGTCATTTAATTAAAAAAAAATTGGCGGACATAGTCTAGTTGTCCTTTGATTTTTCAATTAAATGAGTTGGCGTGATCTTGAGAACTAAACTGACGGACAACCTAACCTTAGTTGTTGGTTTTTCTAATTAAATTAAAAATAAAATTATTTCTACATATTATTTTTATTTTTTAAAAAGATAAATTATTTAATTAAATAAAATGATGTTGTCCGTCAGTTATATAAGACGATAAAGGCCAAAATAGCTTTGAACTCTTCAAAATAACTTACATTTATCCTCCATTTATTTTTTGTATCAAAAATGCCCTTGTCGTCTATATTTTGAAACACAAAAGCTGTTAAAATATTAGGCTTACCACTGGAGCTGACATGATAGTCTAACATGGCAAAAAAGGATCGAAATTTCCCTTGAACTATTTTGCTCAACTTTATATTTTTATGATGGTTGATTCCATGCTATCGGTAAGTGATTTTTACCTAACATATTCTTGTCCATGTAAGGTAGTTCATGATATATCTATGAGTTTTTAACTTTTTTATTGTGGCTTAGTATGAACACAATTTACTCTATTTTTATTTTTTAATTTTGGATTTTTCGGTAGAAGATATCAAGAAGGGAAAGAAGATATGGTTAAAGGACAAAACGAAAACTAAAGATATATGTTGACGGGATGCAAGACAAGATTCTACTGAAAAGTAGAAAAGTATATATCCAAAAGTACAAAAAAAATCAATAAAATAAAATTAAGTAAATAAGAACAACTAGCATTCTTTTTACTATTAACTGTTAATATCAATAGTTGATAAGTATGATTCATGAGGTTGTTTCTTCATATTTTTTTAGAAATCAAGATAACAATAAGTACATAAAATAAAGATCATTTTCTAAATATAGTCTAATTTTTGCATTAGAGAAAGAACATTAGATATATTTGAAGAAAAAGATTTTTAGGTATTTTTTAAAAAAATCTTTTTTTTGTATTATAATATCCTCTCTATTTTAATTTATGTGGCATAATTTGACTTAAGAATGACTTAAAGTAAGTGTCGTCTTCTATAGTAGTAACTTAACTCAGGCTTTCTTAACAACTTAAAAATAATATTACTTTATTTGTATGCTAAAGTTTATTTCACAAAATTTAAGATAAATTTAAGCTCGAACTTAATTTGTAATGGTTTGAAAGTGTATCACAGTTTTTAATACTTCTTTCTATTCATAATATTTAAACACATCTAAACTCAAAAAAATAATTGAACTTATAACTTTAAAAAAAATTCTAGCATTGACATCAAATGAAAATAATTTCATCAAAACTCATCAACAATTCATAAGAAGAAAATGCTTCTATTAAGCCCACCAAGAAAATAGACAACAAGGGTGTTTTTGATATCAAAAGCAAACCGAGGGTAAAATGAGTATTTTTTATACTTTTAGAGGGTAATTTTTAGCTCTTTTTTCCTTGTTGGATTGACATGTCAGCAACATAAAGGGCCCATATGGACAATTATTAGTTTAGAGGCATTTGTGATCCAAAAAATAGATGCAACAGTATTTTTTATGCCAAAAGCAAATGAAGGGTAAATGTGAGCTATTTCGAATAGTTCGAGGGTATATTTGACCTTTTTTCATCAATTAAAATAATTTTTAATTTTTTTAATTAATACCGACCCTATATATCAATTTGATTAATCTTATCATTTTAAATGTAATCCGCACAAAAATGTGTGGAAAAAACTACAGACTAACCGAGGGACAAAGTTATTTTTTATAAAAGTAATTTTAAAAATTAAAAATTGATGGATAGAGTTGGTTTCCCCTTGTTTTAGCTAACCAAATCAGTCCCTTGATTTCCTTAGTTGATTTTGAGACAGTTTTTAGTAGTGAGTTGCTTTAGAAAAAAGAACATCTTCCCTTTTAGATTAAAAGAAAAAGTAAGATAAATAATTTAAAAATGAATAGAGTAGTTGATCATTTGACTCAAATATCACAAAAAGTATGTAATGAGAAGAAAAAAAGAGAATGAGAAAATATACTTTGGTAGCTTATTGCCAGATATTATCAGAACCAAATTAGTTTAATAGTAGTAGTGTAGGTTTGTATGTTACTTGTAGTTGTTTTCATTCAAATCGACCTAACACCCAAGGTAAAAAGTTTTAATGCTTTGTTATTTTCTAACACAATATAAAAGATATATTTTATACATAAAAATTTATTCAATTGGGTATTCAATTTCCTTTACAAAGTTAAAAATCATCCTTATTATTCAAAATAACTATTTCCTCCTTTCTCTTTTAATTGTTATTATTTTTTTAGAGTAAAATGATAAGAATTTTAATAAATATTTTATGATGTCAGCTAGGTCTAGAGGGAAGTTATGAGCATTACGTTCATGCATAACTTCCATACCAAGGTTAGCATGGTTAATGATAAGCCCAAGTGTTAATTACACGACCTTGACTGTTAACTACAGATTGGTTGAGATTGAAATTATTTTGGTTAAAAGTGATAACGCTCAATACAACTCTCTCTTTTAAAGGATGTGGCTGCGGTCATTGTCAAAAAATAAATTCTCAATGAGTATCGGAATCAAATCCCATAGAGATTAAGGAGAAATTATCCAAAAGTTATAAATTAACTCAAACTAGCTAGCGTCATGTCTAAACAGCATAATTTAAATATTGGGGGGAAAAGAAAGTTAGTATTGATATCAAATTGTAAAATAAAGCAGGGGAAAGCTACTTGTTGTAATCAATGAGAGAGACTAGGGGTGTGCATTTGATGGGGCATCGACTTGATAGGTGTTGATAAAAATGCTTTAGATTCAATTAGAGCATGGAGAGCGTTTGGTTATAGCTACATCCTATGTTTCTAAACCAAAGGGATATGTTTACCTTGGGTTTTCTCAAATCCCAAAGCCAATAAATAAACCAACCAATAAAATTTGAGGAAGGATTAAACTATCTCTAGCCGTAACCCTTAATGGAATATGAATATGGGTCTTGACTATCTCTAGTTCAAGCCAATCATCATATACCCAATTCCTCACTAATGAATCCTCACCTGAACCTTCCCTCTTTCAAGCAAACGCAAGATAGGAAAGCTAAACCAATATTTTCATCCATCAATTATTGAATTAAAATTTGGAGGAAATAATAGATTTATGCTTACTACTCAAATCTAAGAATAATTCATCAATACCCAATCAAATTTAGACACCCATCATGCACACACACCCCTAGCATGAAATTTAGCTACTTATAAGTAAAGAAAGAGAGAACGTTTACCCCATAAAGAATTTCTCTAAATTCATCATATTAAAAAACTAATTTCAAGCTTAAGGTCTACAACAATGGAGTTCTCGCCCAATGAAAATTGAAGAAGAAGAAAGTAATTTTACGCTACTCTCTATCTCTATGAATTTCTCTTTACAAAATCAATATGATATAAAGTGTAAATGTATAATTAGGGTAAAAATCTGGAAAAAAAATTGTGCAGCTTCATAAAATTGCCCTTGGAAGCTTCTAAGATACATTTGTGTCAAAGCTGGATGATTTTTCCCTTGACAACAGTTCGGGTCACTTGCGCAGCACCTGCGTTTTGTAGGTGCCCATCTGCGGCTCGTAGATCTTTTAGCAGGCTTATGTAGTATTCATTGTAAGTCATCTGCAGTGGCACCTACATTACACAGATGCCAATCTATGGTGGAACCTGCATTCCGCAGATTTGAATCTGCAGCTTGCAGGTTAAATTTCATAGATCTTCTAGCTTCATTTGCGTGGCGCCTGCAAAACGGCACACAAGTCCATTTTTCTTCTAGAAGATCACTTTTAGTTCAATTCTTCTATTTACTTTGTCTAAGTCAAATACCTGAACGAAAGAAGAGAAAAGGCATAAAACCTTCATATTTGTGTGAGAATAAAGCAGTAGCACATCCTTAAAAAGTCAGATGAGTTGGTAAATTACCAACTCATCAAACCCCTAAACTTGAACTATTTTTTGTCCTCAAGTAAAGCATTCACTCACAAGTAGAATAGAATTTAGCATATCACATCATGCGAGTTGCACACAAGACCATTAAGACTCAAAACAACCCCAAAATCACATACTAACTCAAAAACTAAAAAGAATCAAACAAGTGCACAATTTTATGTGGCACCATCACAAACACTTAGCCTGTCATCATTATTCTTTCATTTCAAAACATGAGACATTTTCATTCAAATCAAGATCAAAAAGCATCTCAAGTCATTGACAATCAATATTCAAGGTTTGCCAAAAAGTTCACTTCATAACTTGTCGCATTCATATCTCCTAATTGAAATCATAATTTTAACATTCAGTCCAAAGATGTAAACATTCAATCCAAATATATAATGTCACTCACCACAATAAAGAATCTCACTCACATTCAATCAATTGACAACATAGGAATTCTACGATGATGAAAAGACACTCACTCTATTAGAGATATTCAAGTGCATACACATCAAACTATAGTCTTGCCCTTTATGTAACTCACCACTAATATAGAGTCAAACATGGAATCACCAAGGACTTGTGGGTCATAATAAAGGTTAGATATAAGGGTAGGACAACATTTAACTCTAGTGACTAGAACCTCCCTAAAGCCTTTGTGAAACAATTCGAATATTTCGCTTACACATAGAGAATCCACTCCACCTTATCTCTCCCTTTTTAGCATCCAACTTTTTCCAAAAGAGACCCTTTTAACACCTCAAATTCTTACATCAAGCCTCCTCTAAGCAAGAAATAGCACCATTCACTTCTTTTTTTTATTCTTTTGACTGAAAGATTTCCAACTGGACATTTGATTTTTACATCAAGCAATTGGTGCTACCTCATATTGGAGCTCATTTTTCTTTCTATTTTTGTGAACATCCCAAAACTTAGACTTTTTCCTACATTAAATTTCATTTTCTTATTCTTCCCTACATCTTGGGCTTCAAGCTCCTACTTTTCTTTCAACATTAACAATTAGGGAGAAACTGCTGCCAAAGTAGAGGATTCAAAAAGAATTTAAGGTTTGTAATGTGGGTTTCAATAAAAAGGATTAAGGCTCAACAATTGGTTTACTAGAATCGATGTCAAAGGAAGGCCATTTTGCGGTGAAGTAACTATTCAAAAAGGGCCTAAAGTCATCTTCCAAGCTTAGCTATATCTAGGATTTCGCCTTGAATCACATTTGGGGCAAGTTTTAAATGATATGTGTACACAAGAATTAAGCAAAAGCCTTACTGTACAAGAAATCACACTCTAAGGAGTTTCATCTATTCACAAAATCAATTAAGCAAGCATGACTTTTGGCAAGCTATTCCAAGTTTCACACACTCGTCTTGTGAGTCAAGAAGTCAAACAAAGGATGTGGACATCATGACAAGGAGATGATCTTTCCAAATTTGTTTGTCCCTTTTTATCTCACAAAAATCATACATTTGGCCAAGTAAAAATTTTTACTGGTACCGCTCAAAATAAGGGCAACAAGGACTCAAAATTGACACTAAGACTTGAAATTTTCTCTTAAGAAAGTTGTCTCTCAATTGGTCATAGAAAAATATCACCCAGTTCGATACAAAAATAAATAAAAGAAAAAAATTACTCTTTACGGAAGAACTGTGGTATGAAGAAAACCCTTAAAGTATTTATTATTTGTTATGCACGGGTAGTAAGACAATTGAAGTGTAAGACTGAATTGGCAATGGCAACTTACATTATCAAGACAAGAATTTTCATCTCGACAAGAGTTGAAAATTTCAATTGATTCAAACAAGCCCGACAAGGACATTCGTTTATCCAAACAATGCAACATTGAATTAAAAACATCAAACAAAAGAAATAAGCCTGACAAGGGAAAAAACATAAACTACCAAATAAATGCACATCCCACCCCCAAACTTAAGTGTAAACATTGTCTCTCAATGTTACTAAATGAAGGATAAGGGGGAAGAACTCCCTGAGCCACTACTCCTCCGCATCATCATCAACCTCAGCCTCGCCACTAGTACCTGCACCACCCCTACAGGAGTGAATAGTGCCAAGAGACTCAAACATGGCATTTTGTAACTCTGGAGCGACTTCGTTAATATCTTCTTCATGCTCGGCTTCCTCTTTCTCCTCTATACCCTAAATAAGTCATCAATTGGGCCCTTCGTGATGTGTGGGGCTACTATAGCTTCATCCAGTAAGCTCAGATCAATAGTGGACATAGGAGCCTTGCCCTTAACTTCTATCATATTAGCCCAGAGAGAAGATACTGCTCATGCAATTACACCAACTTGGAAGCACAACTCGTTTAAGTTGTCAAAGACATCCTTCATTGCATTTTTTACTGATTTTTGGATCAGGAGTGGTAGATTTTTGAAAAAATTTGCTTGTTGGCTTTCATGGGAGTGGGTTATGCCGACCAACTTTTGGAGCTTACTCAATCTAGAGGATGGAGGTGATGGTGGAGACCCTGAAAGTGGCACCTCCTCAGAAGCATGTCCTGATATTTCAGGAGTGGGATCATTTAGGTCTTGTGTCAATGGCAAACTACCAATTTCATGTGCTATAGACTCCTCTGGGATCTCCCATGCTGCATTCTCCTCTTTTTGCTCTTTAGAGCATCGGCATCTCTCTTCTTGTCCACCTTAATTATTCTGATTGTGGATCTAAAACAGTCATCGACAAAATATGGGACCCCTGTTTGAGCATATAACTGGCGAATCAGCACTAGGACGGGCATGGAGAGAGCTGGCTGCTAAGCCTTCCTTTTTATTTTCACGGTGACCACATCACGAAAGTTTATACGCACCCCGCACATGATGCATGCTATCAAGATTGAAAGCCTCCATGTGGCACCCTCTGGTCATTTTTTCGATGGTATTAGGCAGCAGCAAACTAAATTGAGCCATAGATTGGCTTCGAAGCGAAGGTCCTACCTTGGAATTTCACCACCTCAATGGCCCATATAGGCTGACCTACAGCAATAGTGTTAGCAACCCATTGGAGTTGTTGCCCTTAGTAGCAATCTTCTCTGCAAACTCAATTATCGTGGCAATTGGTTCGGCCCAATAAGTTGAGATTATGACATTTGGGGTGATATCCACCTCAACCCCTTGGACCATGACGATGGCAGATTCGGGAACTCATCTACCCTGATTGTGTGTTTCATCGAATCTTGTCTTGCCTGATAGGAGGCATAGAACTCTACTTCCAAGTTAGGATAGTTGATGCACTGTAGATTTATGACACTTTCAATGCTTAAAACATAGGAAAAATACTTATACTTAGGTGTGGTTATACAGATATGAGGTGTTTTTACCTTATTTTCAGGAAAATTAGGTTCGGGAGTTGGATTGTTAAAAAGGAGCAGAAATAGAGCAGAAAATTATATATTGCGGGTCTTAGTATGAGTCATACCATCCTGGTACTAACCGTACCTGGCACCCACAACTAAACTTCAGAGAAAATGCACAAGTGCAAAGTTAATATATGACTGACAGTACGAGCCGTATTGAATGTCCGTAACTTGAGATTTAGAATATATGCATTTGTAAAGTCCATTGTACGAGCAGTGGCCACGAGTCGTAACAACAACATACGAGCTGTACTAATAGACTCATGGTGAGATTCAGAGGATTGCATATTTGGCAGATTCAGGGCATGGAAGGATTGTACGAGTCCTGCCAGCATGGTACGAACCGTGATAAGGACCCGTATGAGGAATAATAGAGATGCCAACTTTCAAAAGTTGAAATTACAGAAAGATCCTATGACTCGTAATATCAATGTAAAAATCGTACAAATCTCCAATACCTGAGAAGACAGAAGCTGCAGACTTGTGTTACGGAAGTTTCCTATGACCTGTAGCGTCATGCTACGACTCATAGATGACTCGGCAACAGAATCCCTGAAAATTAGGAAAGAATTTCATTAATTTTATAAATACTTTTAGGTTATTTTCCTTATGAGAATTGGATACTATTCAATTGTAATCATAGTTTTTGGGTTTCCTAACTTCTTCAAGCTTAATGTTTCTTAACGGTGCACAATGCTAGGACTAACCCGAATACTTTTCTTGCTTGAACCAAGAGAAGTAGAGATTAAGAAAAGAAAAGAACAATAAAGCCTTGAAATTGAGTTTCATTGAATAGGTTGAGCTGCAGTCGCAGGAGAATTAGTTTGGAACAATTGATAAAGGTTAAACTGAAATCGCACATGAGACCTAACCGGGTGATTGAGTAGAGTCATCTAATAGGGATGAATCAGTCATTTAGATGAACATAATTTATTAATTCTACAGGCTAAGTATTGGGATAGATCACAAGTGTAATAATTTTACCTAATTAGGAAGCTATGGGGAACAATTCCCTAGTTAATTGCATAACTATTGATCACAACTCCAGTTCATAATACAATTACTTGATGTAAACCCCTTCCCCCTCCTTTAGGAAATAATTAAACTAAAAGTGTGAATACTATTATTAGTCTACATCTTGACCATATTTCCTATGGGATCGACCCCAACCTTAGTTGGATTCTTTATTAACAATATCCGCGTTATACTTTTTCAGGGGTGTAATTTGAGCGTTATCAAAAATAGCGTCGTTGTCGGGGAAGGATTGGATTAATTCCTATTATTTAACTTTTAATCATTATTTACTCATTTACATTTTCTTTTCTTCTTTTTTTTAAATAGATTACCGCTTGGTGAATGCCAAGTGCATGGAGTAGCAGAAACCCTCTAGTCCCAATTGACCAAGAGATTGAAAGAACACTGTGAAGAATGGCCAATATGGAAACCCCAAAATAGATGGAGTTGGCGGCTAAAGTTCATCGAGCTAATGAGGCCCATCAGGATGAGTTAGCCTGGCAAGCTGCTCCTCAAGAAGCAGATGATGCCCAGGAAGAGGTTGACAATGTTGGCCAGAACAGAAGGGGGAATAGAGGTCATGATCCATACCAGTTCCATAGATATACTCCTCACTTTGATGATGATGAGGACCCAGATATTGATAAATCCGGGTCAACACTTTTGTACCTGTTACACCGCGTAAATTTTAAATAAATAAATAGCCTAATGGCATGTTGGTTAAGGGATTTAGAAGGTAAAACAAATTAAAAAAAATTTAAAAAAAAAATAAATAAATAGCAAAGTCGGCCCTTGTTGTTTTCATCCATAAAAACCAAAGAAAATAGAGGGTAGCCATTTTTAAGGCAAACCCACGACAATATATATATATTTCCTTCCAATTACGCGATGAAACGTGGTCTAAACTCCGTTCCGGCTTAGATACAGAGGTATAAAGCTGCAGAGAGCAATCCTACGGAGTTGGTTTCGTGAAATTTGGCCGGCGAAACGTCGTGCTACCGAGGTAAAGTAAATAGAATTGCTTTAAATTAGTACCAATGTGTTCCTAGCGTTGCAGTGAGCATTTATCCCTTCTGGACTATCGAGAAATAACGAGTTTTCGACCATTTTTCGAAAGGTTGAAGTTTGGGATAAATATATATCAAAAGTGATAATTTCTCCCGAATATTAATGTATTTAGTTCTAATTGACATGTATATGAATGTAGTTGGGTGAAACAGCAGAAGTACCAACGGAAATCACATCGATCAGTCGGGTACTCATAAACCAGGTATGTAAAGTTATTCTTTCGGCAAGCCAGGAAGTACAGTTTAGAAAGTAAATAGAATAAAGGCTATTAACCGATACCCAGCGTACAGGAAAGATTTTAGTACAATTTCCAGCAAGCATGTTAGTATATTAATTACGTATCATGCGATAATCAGAATAATAGATATTCAGGCAATACGTATTATATCTGTTGAGATTGTATCCAGTAGTAGATGGTACATTTTATATTATTGAGCTATATCCAGATATGATCAGATAGACAGATAAAGGCCAGGTAGCAATTAGTCCAGCCATCAGAAACAGTGTAAAACAGAATATAGTATCAGTTATTTAATACAGACTGGCCTTGAGATAAAAGAAGAGAATATGGTTAGTATTTTTCATTGAGCATGCTTGTTGTGTGTGTGTTTTGTATGTTGAGACTTGTTGTGGCATGTGGGCACCCTTTTAGCATCCCCACCGCCCCTGGGTTATAGCTGTGTCGATACCAGATTCAGATACTGCCACCAGCTGGGCGATGCCATCCGCCTAAAGGACGATGATGGCTGACCACCATGATAATACGGTCCAGACCACCCTGCTTGCAGGGGTAGTTCAGTTTACTCTGCGCAGAGCCAGTACACCCTGTTTACAGGGGCAGACCACTCTGTGTGCGCTTGTGGCCGGGGGCAATTTTATATACAGATTTTATAAAATCACCCTGTTGCGTGCTTGCACCCAGGGGCAGTTTCAGTCACAGATACAGCAGCAGATCACCCCGTTCGCACCTGCGCCCAGAGGCAGGAGTCTTCGGACTCAGACATAGTTTATTGTCAGAGGCCAAAGCCTGAGCTACGTACCCAAGGGGACCGGTAGGAGGAGCTCACAGTATCAGATGAGTAGAGTGACTTATTTTTGGTTGGTTTAGACCCGGGTAGGGGTATATAGATTGCTTGCTTGGTTGGCACCTTCCGGCTTGTGGGGGTCAGTCAGGTATTGTGTGTACTATTATTTATATTGATATGTGCTATTAGATACTGATAGACAGTAGGACGACACGTCATCAGGTACGCTCAATTAGTTACAGAATGAACAAACTCTCCCCAGTTATCCTCAGCTAGATAGACTCAACTACTTCTTGCTTATATGTCATGTTATTGTTGCCATTCATTTCAGTGCATATTTCAGTTTGCTTTACATGCTCAGTACCTATGGTACTGACGCCCAGCGGGGCGTTGCATTGCTTGCCTGCAGGTACTCACGGACGAGGAGCCGATCCCTCGTGATTCCAGCCAGCGAGTGAGTCATCAGCTCCTGTCTTCCGGAGTCTGATTCCCCGCGGTGTAGCTCCTTTTCTTTTGTTGTACAGTATGGGTAGGTCGGGGCCCTGCCCCAATCATTTCCACTATTTTCTTACAGTATTCATAGAGGCTTGCAGTCTGTCTATATTTCCCCGTGGTCAGTTGGGCCGGTCGTGTGAGGCCGTGCAGTCTGCTGTAGTTGTTTAGTATTTCAGTTTATGTTGGCCGTGTGGGCCTTAGTTTGACAGTAGTGGTGACCTTGCCGGTCACGTAGTCTTACAGTAGGCTTGTGTTGAGTTACAGATAACTAGACAGCATGGTGGCTTTGTCGGCCCGCATAGGCTCCCTTATATCGACATGTTTCTGGTTAGCTGTTATTACAGGTACAGATGGCTACAAGCCAGTGGGCCGGAGGCTGTGTTTATAGACGTTTATAGCCGATTTGTTTTTTGAAATAGAGCCAAAGCCAGCCAAAGCACCAGATGTGCTCAGGCTGGACCATTTAGCAGTCTAGAGTCTAGCAGGCACCAGGTGCCCGTCATACCCCCCAAGGTGGGGTGTGACAGTACCCCCACCTTTGCCTACTGGGGAAAAATTCAATATCATTAGCACAATGATTTAGTCGCTCAACATGAAGGAAATGATTAGTGGTAATGTAGCTAATGATGCAAATCTCCACTTGATGAATTTCATAGGGATCTGCAAGGCATACAAGTTTCCAAGAGTGAGCCAAGATGCTATCAAGCTGAGAATATTTTTGTTCTCTCTAGGTGGTGAAGCTACTTTATGGTTGTCGAAGTTGCGAAATGACTCCATCACCAACTGGAGGGAGCTGAAACATGCCTTTCTAGAGAGGTTCTTTCCACTTTCTAAGATGCTGCAGCTGAAGGATGAGATCCATAATATCCAGCAGCTCAATAAGGAGGCACTTCATAAAACATGGTTGAGGTTTAAAAAGAAATTGACTAGGTGCCCGAATCAAAGAATTCCCAATAAGTGCTTTTTGAAGGTATTTTACAGGTCTCTGAACAATGGCACCAAGGCTATGGCAGATGCTGTGGCAGATACAATGTCAGGTGGAACATTGATAAGTTACTCGCGGGAGGAAGAAACTACTATACTAGACCGAGTGACCAAGACAAAGAGAGCCTAGCATACTAGAGAGGATGAGAAAACTACCGGTACATATGCTATTGGGATGACCACGAAGCAGCATAGGAAGAAAGAGGAACGTGATCAGGAATTAGCTTATATGAGAATATTGGTAGACCTTCTCGAGAAATATATCATAAGATCGGAGTGTAGAAGTTAAATGTAGTGGGAGCACAGGGTCAGGAACAAGAGTTTGAGCACTCTGATTCCAAGGAGGCAAAGTTCTTGGATAATCAGGTGGGTGGTTTCGGGTCTAATGCACAAGGGTCTGGTCAAGACACTTAGTGCCAAGGCTTTGAAAATCAAGGTCAGAACTAGTACAGATACAATAACAACAAAAATAGTTATTGGGATAGAAATAGAGGTCAAGAGCAAAAAGATGATTGGAGAAAAAATGATGGTTACCAAAACGACCGCAAAGGCCTATACGGTCTCCTAAGGGCGTGAGGGGGATGTTGGACCCTCAAAATTGGAGAGTATGATGGTTGAATTATTGAAAATGGCAGAATCAATTGATGAACATTTGAAGGACATTCGGGGAGATATCTCTGGCATGAGCCATAAAGTTGAGTTGTATGCCACAGCGATCAATTAGATTGAGAAGTAGTTGGTTCATATGTATCCATCCCTAAACAAGAGGCAGAAGGGTACACTTCCTACCAATACGGTATAGAATCCAAAGAATGACAGGCACTACATGGATATAACCGCTAGGAATGGAAAATAATAGTTGATCCACCTATGCCAATTGTAGTTGATATGAGAAAATAGAATGACATGGATATAGATGAGGAGGATGAGACTCAGAATAGGTGATTGAAGGTGTTGACTTGACCAAGAATCCAATTGATGCAAAGCATATTGTAGTAGAAAAAGGGAAAGTGAAAGAGGCCCCACAGAGTTTAGGCCTATCCCTCGACCACCTCCACCGTTCCCTCAAAGGATGAAGATAAAGGTGGATGACTGGATATTCTAGAAGTTTTTGTCCATGCTGAAGCAATTGCCTGTGAATATCCCCTTGGTTGAGGTATTAGAGCATATGCCTAGGTATGTAAAGTTTATGAAGGACCTAGTGACCAGAAAATGATCTATGAGCTATGAGCCTATTGGAAATCTACGCCACTGTAATTTCATAGCTTCACGGATCCTCACACAAAAGAAGGAAGACCCAGGTGCCTTTACCATCCCATGAACTATTAGAGACATTGAGTTTGCGAGAGCACTGTACGATTTGGGAGCTAGCATTAATCTGATGCTGCTAGCTGTGTTCAAACAATTAGGCTTGGGAGTCCCCACACCGGCGATGATACGACTATTGATGGTGGACCACATAGTGAAGAAGCCTATGGGTATTCTCCATGATGTCTTAGTAAAAGTGGACAAGTTCATCTTTCCATCTGAATTCGTGATCCTAGATTGCGAGGTAGATTTTGAGGTCTCCATTATCTTGGGGCGACCATTCCTTGACACTGGGAGAGCTTTAGTGGATGTTAAAGCGGGCTAGCTAAAGTTTAGGCTGAACAAAGAAGAGGTCACTTTTAATTGTCTGTAGGTCAATAAAGCATCCAAATGAGTTTCTTGTAATCTTAGCGATTAATGTGGAGTTTGAGTTTCTTGACGAATTTTGAGTAGTCAAGAGACTCGCGTCATGCCGCGACATTAAATCAGGCTCTGCATTGGAGGCAACTCATGAGGTGGTTTGGTGAAGCCTGAGTAACTAAACTACCTATGTTGTGTCTCTACGTTAAATCAAGCATTTCTTGGGAGGCAACCCAAGTATCTTGACTAAATGTGTGTTCAGTGTGTAGGTGAAACAGGGACTAATGCCAAAAAAATGCAATGTAGATTTGAACTATGAGCCTCAGTATGAACCATAGCACGATTGTACGGCTTGTAGTTCCATCTGTATTAAGAAGAAGATACTTGACAAAGATGCAGAAGTTCATACTACGGTTGGTAATTATGAACCGTACCTACATTGTACGAGTTGTAGTACTCACCGTAGTGATGAACTATCCTGAGTGTTGAAGTGCAAAAAAAATTGACCTACGACTCACGGTATGAGTCGTGGCATCTTGGTACGAACCGTACCACACACTCATAGGTCCCCAGTAAGTTTTGAGTCTCTAGGTACTAATTTAAGGGATGAGTCATAGGTATGAGTCATATGACTCATGGTACGAATCATGACAAGTAAATTAATGATAGAACCCAAACCGACCCAACTCGACCCAAATTTTAAATCTGCCCAAAACCTATTTAAAACAAAATTTGGTCCAAAATTGCCTACTCTGAACCCACGATTTCCTCCCGTCACTCCCCACTCACCCGTATCTCACTCGCATTTCTATTGAGCTCGAATTTGTGCATTGAAAGTGAAAGATTTCATCGAATTTCTACCATAAACTCAAAGCAAGTAAGAATCATTCAAAAGTTTAGCAAGTAAGTTGAAAATTTCTCATTTTATTTTCTTGCTACCAATAACCGTACCTTCATTGTGATTCCTCCACTCATGACAATGAAGTAAAGGAATATGATCAGTAGGTTACCTATGATCTTGTATGTTGTGTTGTGGAATAAAAAAGCTCATGAATTTAACTTCTTGTGGGTAGTGAGTTAATGGAAAAATTAGGGAATGAGTGGGTAGGTGAAATTATGTATTGTTGAACTAATGGGGTGCTAAAGTCTAAGTTCCCACCTCAAAAATATGTTTTCTTGCATAACTGGTACTACACATGGTGAGGACAGGCTTCATGAATCATCCTACGACTCATGATTTTAAACTACGACTCGTAGGATGATTCATTGGGACTATCCCAGGATTATCAAAGTTGAATTCATGGTACAGAGCATGGTACAGGTCATGGTATCACACCAAGAGTCGTACCAAGTGGTCATACCAAAGAAATAGAAAGGGTCAAATTCAAACTCAAAATTACAACCAATGGTACGACTCGTGGAATCCTATTACAAACCGTGATAAGGAGTCATACCAGAATTACAGAAAGTTACATTCTCATAAGTTAATACCACGACCACTAGTATGAATAGTACCACCTTGGTACAAGTCATACTAGTGAGTCATAACTATGAAAACCTGTATTACAAATCTCAGTACGGATCGTACCACCATGATATGACTCGTGCTGATAAACCATAACAAGAAATTGTAGTCACTCTTTCTTGCTTTAATTCTATGATGTCATATGTACTAACCTCTTCTCTACAGGTACAATGGAACACAAAAGATAAGCAACCAAGGATGCCCAGGACAAGAGGGCCACAGATGAGATTGCAGCCCGGAGGGCTTTGAGGGATGAAGCATCTGCATCTGAGCAGGAGGCAGACTCCCCTAGTGGTTTAGTGGAGGATTATGAAGTGGATACTGATGATATTGACGTGCCATGAACCACTATGGCACAGGCCAAGGTCTAGACCATCTCTACCTCAACCGCTCAAGCAGATGCTCCCCAGTCTGAGGAGGGATATGATGCCCAGTCCCATGAGTCCTGTAGTGGGTCAAATGCAGAGAAGGGATCAGGTGAGGTTGAATCTAATGAGGAGGCATAGGAGGATGATGGTGATCATACCCGAAGCCAAAAGAGTCATACAATCAGGTGGGGTGTGCCAAGTGCTCAGGAGATTTATAAGCAGGGTCTCACCCTTACATCAAAGTAGAACCCTAGGCGAAGCATCCAGGAGGAGCCACAGATCCTAACTTGGGAATTGAATGAAGTTGAGGAGATGAAGGGGCTATTTGAATTGTACGACTTCGGTTGGATGGCTAGAACCCTTGACAGCTATAGTGCTGATATGGTCAGGGAGTTCGATGCCAACTACTTAGCGACCAGGAGCACCAGACTCTGGCTGGGCATAAGGTGAAGGAGCAGCCTAGACTAGATAGTGTGATAGTCCGGGGGCGGACTATAAATGTCTCTGAGTGGGCCATTTCCCAAATATTATATGGGCCAAATTATCAGGCCCCAACCTCCACAGCAGAGTTTGATCACCCCATAAGGGTCAAGCAACTGAGTGCGGAGGAGAGGCAGAGACATGTGAGATGGCTTGTAGGGTGATAGCCGAAGAAAAGGAGGATGTGGATTGGGTGACTAGTAGACAACAGGTCACCCAAACCTTACTTAATTTCCTAGTGAAGGCCTGAGGGACATTAGTTTGCCATAGGTTGGCGCTAACAACTAATGATAATACATTAAGTGCTAACAGAGCAGGTTTGGTGGCGAGCATCATGTTGGGGTATGCTATCAACATCCCAAGGATTATAGCAAGGAGATTTGGGATCGACCTCTAACTTTAAGCACTATGATTCCATTCCCAAGTATTGTATATAGGCTTTGTAAGGAGTTAGGTGTCTAGGTGATAGCAGAGATAGACTCTAAAGTGGGATGTACACAGACTACCGATATCAAACTTTAGGGGATGAGATGAACTCGGTGAGCCAGGTTAGAGCACCAGCAGCAGTCCAGACACCACAGATTGCAGGGGGTGAGTAGGTATATGCCACCATATCAGTTGATCAAAGTGAGATGCGGGCTACTTAGGTCAGACACACAATAGCTAACCCCAGCATTTCCTCCACTCCTCCACTAGCCACACTAGGCCAGGTCCCAGCTGGATACATCCTTGTGCCATAGGATTTCTTACAAAAGCTAGACAAGAGGTGACCTTGATAAAGAAGAAGGTGAATGTAATGATGGAGTAGGTCAAGCCATGGGTGAGGGCTAAAATTGATGCAGTAACTAGAGCTTTGCACACGAGACCTGACAGCTTTGAGCTTAGGCTCAATGAGCATCTAGCGAAACTACTAGAAATGAGGAGTATAAGGGATTAGATGGACTTGATTAGGAGTCAAGTAGTTGAGCTGTCATCTCATAGGGGGCCATATTACCAGCCCCAGCCAATTCATTGTTTGAGGATGAGCCTAATGAGGAGTTTGATTTAGGGGCATTCTGGACTCATGAGCCGACTGATAAAGATAGAGGACAGAGGAGATCATCGGAGGTAGTTGATGAGGAGACCTCTAGAAAGAGGAGGAAGAGAGAGAAGAAGGAGCACAGGCGGGCACAGCAGCTAGACAGCAGACTCATGACCAGCACATGGTTAAGCTGCAGGAGAGAGCTAGAGGAGCTGGGAGCTCAGTTGTTGTGCCTAGGGAGCCTGCGATTGGAGAAGACCCTTCAGGGTAGGCCATATTCAACCTAGATTGAGATGGAGGTCACTGAGGTAGCTAAGATTGCTAAGGGGGTGACCACAGCCCCCACCATTAATTGCACCAGCCATTGTTGGTGCCATGATTGCCAAGGTGGAGAGTGTGCCTTCACACACACCTCCATAATGACAGGAGCGGTTAGAGCACCACAAGTATGTCCTTCTCCTAGTTTGTATTTCTCTGCTTTGGGGACAAATCATAATTTTTTAAGGAGGGTGTATTTGTTTCTTTTGTTCGTCTGAGGGTTTCCGTTGTCTTTTTTCTTTTATCTTGGATATGTTATCTAGTAGAACCAGCATGATTAGGATTTTTGTTTATTTAACTAGAAGTAGCTTAAGAGTACTTAACAGCCAATAAAAATGCACATGTGTTTGATGTTTTGAAATTTTTGAAAAAATGACCTTTTTAATATTTTATGTATGATTAGTTGTGTTTGTTTACTGCAAAGTATGACCAATGTGGATCTTTTATGGCATTTTATAGATTAGCATGATCAACTATAGCGTAGCTGTGCATGAACCAGATAGGTAGTGTGATGAAAACCTTTACCATGTGTGAGTGAGGATTCTTACTTAGTCTAATACTTTATAGATGATCTAGAACTTGCCTAGTTAGTCTTTACTTGGGTAGTAGGATAGTTGGTTAGGAAAGGATCATAGACCCTTTTTGATTTATCCCACTTTAGCTTCAATTGCCCGACAAATGAAATAAATCCCTTAATCCCATGTTGAGCCTAAATTTGACCTTTTCGTTGATTATCCCATTCACCTTTCCTGTTTTGTTTATATTAAACCTATTTTGGTCTTGGTCCCTCTTTAGACATTGTGAACCTCAACCCAGGAAAAATGTCTAACTTGAGGGTGGCTATTGTAGGGGGGCATAGATGAGGTGGGAATGAAAAGAGAAAAATAACTAGTCAGTAAAAGATGGGTATGGTATGAAAAAGAAGAAAAAAAAAAGAGAAAAATTCGAAAGTCAAAAGAAAAAAATAGAAAAGTGAAAGATACACCACCTTCACCAGTTGAAAGTTGAATAAAATGGAGAAAGGGAGAGAAAAAAGAGAAGAATAAAAAGGGGAAAAGTTAAAAGTGAAGCCAAGAGTTATGTAGATCAAGGAGGGTTAGTGACTATTGTCCATATGTACCACACCCATTCCCAAGACTATATTACAAGCCAATAAAAGTAGTATAGTGATTCCAACCTAACTTTCTAAAAAGCCAGATTAGAAAAAAATAAGAGCAAGCCTACAGTATCACTTGTGCAGTATTTGGAACTTCTTTGTGAGGGCGAGAGCTTTACTTGATAGTTCTGATTTCATATATATATATCATTGTGGGTGTTAGGGACTTCATTTTTTGTGAGGATAAATGGGTTGTATTGCATTCTACCAATTATCTGTGTAAATAGCATTAGTGGTAGCTTAGTTGTTTCTTAATAGTTTGATGTCATTTATGGATCCCTTTTTGTCATGAGTTATAGTTGCATGGGTACATAGTTGTCCTGGTTGTGAGTGTTTAAAGAAAAGAGGATCAATTCTTGATAATGAATCATGTGTGCAAATTTTGGTGTTGTTGGCTAGTATTTTTGTTTGCCTGGGGACATGAAAAAGTTATAAGTTGAGGTATTGATGTGCCGCAGATTTATGGCACTTTCGACAATTAAAACATAGGAAAAATGCTTATACATAGGTGTGTTAATATGGATATGAGGTGCTTTTATCTTGTTTTCAAGGAAATCAGGTCCGGGAGTTGGATTATGGAAAAGGAGCTAAAACAAAGTAGAAAATGACTTGTTGCAGGTCTTAGTACGAGTTGTACCATCCTAGTACGAGCCGTACCCGGCACTCATAACTAAACTTCAGAGAAAATGCACAAGTGCAGAGTCAACATACGACTGACAGTACGAGTCATACCATCCTGGTACGAGCCGTACTGAATGTTCATAACTTGAGATCCAAAAGATGTGCATTTGCAGAGTCCATTGTACTAGTAGTGGACATGAGTCATAACAACAACATGCGAGTCGTACTGATAGACTTGTGGTAAGATTCAGAGGATTGCATACTTGGAAAATTAAGGGCACAGAAGGATTGTACGAGTCATGCCAGCATGGTATGAATCGTGACAAGGACCCATGTAAGGAACAACAGAGATGCCAAGTTTTAGAAGTTGAAACCACGACAACCTCCTACGACTCGTAGAATCATGCTACGACTCTTAGGACGACTCGGCAGCAACATCCTTGTTAAATTAGAAAAGGACTTCATTAATTATTTAAATACTTTTACATTATTTTCTTATGAGAATTGGATACTATTCAATTGTAATCATAGTTTTTGGGTTTCCTAACTTTGAAGAGAAAATACTCATCAACTTTGATGAAGTTCATCATTATTCTTGGATTTTTGACAAGTTGATTGTCCAATTGATTCTTGGGTTCTTCTTTCATTGATATTGTAAGTATTCAACTACGAAATCTGGTTTTATTCTTGCAATCATGAATAGCAAAACCCTCCATAACTAGAGTTGTGGGAACCATGATGGATAAACTAGTGTTAACACAAACTGATCCTAAACCAATATGAATGTTTGTATTTTTCTTTTCTTCATGCTTAATATTTCTTAAAGGTGCGCAACATTAGGACTAGCCTAAATTATCTTCTTTCTTGAACCTACAGAAGTATAGATTAGGAAAAGAAAAGAATAACAAAGCCTTGAAATTGAGTTTTATAGAATAGCTTGAGTAGTGGTCGCAGGAGAGTTAGTTTGGAACTATTAATAAAGGTTAAAGTGAAATCGCACATGAGACCTAACTGGGTGATTGAGTAGAGTCATATAATAGGGACGAATCAGTCATTTATATGAACATAATTTATCAATGTTATAGGATAAGTATTGAGATCATGAGTGTAATAATATGACCTATTTAGGAAGCCATGGGGAATACTTTCCTAGTTAATTGCATAACTATTGATCACAACTCCAGTTCACAATACTGTTACTTGATTTAAAACCCCCCTTTAGGAAATAATTGAGCTAAAAGTGTGAAAACTAGCATTAGTCTGTATCTTGACTATATTCCATGTGGGATCGATCCCAACCTTAGTTGGGTTATTTATTAACAATGTCCGTATTATACTTCTTCAGAGGTATAATTTTAGGGTTATCAGAAGTAACCAGCTGGAGCATCCAGAAACGGGTGCAACTCTCTTTCAGCCAACTGCTTGATGATGTTAGGAAACTGTCATGCCCCGAACATAGATCCGGATTGTAACACGAGACAAGGAACCCCGAGAGGCCCCAAGTCGACCCATGACATAAGCATACATCTAATTTCAGTCATTATCAGAAGAAGGCTAAACATAAGGCATAGCGGAATCATAATCATATCATAACATATCGTAAACATAGGAAAATACCGAACATATACATAAGCTGAGTACTACATACTGTCTGAAAGCCTCTAACATGTAGACGGGTTGATGGGACAACACCCCCAACTAGCCCAGATAAATATTGAAACTTAAATAGCATAAATGTCTGTCAAACGACTCTTGAAACATGAGGACTCACCAATAAGCTGAAAGCAAACTCTGAGATGATCTATATATGAGGGTGAGCCTGAGAGCCGAGTCCTGTATCATGAAATGATACAGCATAGAAAGTATACGGTCAATATGTGAAATGTACCGAGTATGCAAGGTAGGTAACACGGACATTTCAAATACATGAAAGCTCATAAAACATCATAAGAGTGGGACATCATGCTTATGTACTAAACATCATAATCATAATGTAAGGCTCAAGGTTTTAAAATCATTCATAAACTGTTCATTATCATAATCATAAGAGAGACTCGATCAAATAATCACTTGAGCTAACATCATAACATAACAATGCATAAAACACGAGGGACAATGGGAGGAGGACTCGTCATAACCGACACCATCATGGTAGAGCCTTTCATGATGCCCCATCTCACTCAAGTTGGCAGAGTCGCCCCTAGCTAGCCAAGCGAGGGACGTGCATTATGTGATATCACGAAAGAAGGGATCATTATCATTGTAATGTATCATTATAAACCCACGGTGGCATGTGGTTATGAGACACCGACGTAGTCCTTTGAACGCCGGGCTGCTCGGTGCTAGACATGGCTCCCAAAAACATGCATAATAGGCTCATAAATAAATCAATAACATCATTCATTAAGATTCATGGCTAAAATAAATATTCATCATTCATTGATCCCCATTAAAACATGATTAGCGAAGAATCAAAGGCCCTTTAGTCGGCCAATATCATAAATCGATAAATCATGAAATTCATTTCATAAATCGAAATCATTCTTCATCATGTTGGAATTTCCCAATACTTCACCATGCTTTACAATACTCAATTCATTCGAAAATATGCTTATAAACATGGTAACTTGAAAACATGCTATTTCATTATCAGTAGTTCATAAATCATAAAGCCCATGCATACTTGAAATCATGCACATAACTTGTAGATCATCAAATCATATTGGGTATTTGAATAACCCACATTTCAAATCATAGATCTTGTTGGGTTTGTAAATATCAACAATTGAAGAGAAGATCATAAGCCGATTCATCATAGATCATGCATAATTAGGCTTAATCGAGTAGAATTCGAAATCAATAATTTTATAAGTAAAATAAATTGTGGAATCTGATCAAATTCCGTAAAATATGATGTAATTCATAAATCATAAAATCCCATTAGCAAATCATTAGATTTTCACAAACATTGAATCAAAACCCCATGAGATTTTTGATAGATTTTCATAATTTAATAGAGAATGGGCATGGGTGAGAATAAAAACACACATTCGTAACCCTATATATCTGATGGAGGCTGAATCTTACTTTCCCTTGAATGCCCAAAAGATATTTGAAAGAACTTGAAAATTTCTATCTTGATCGCCCTCTCAACCTCTCCTACTTTGCATGCATGGATGGGAAAATGGGTAATTTGAACTTAACCCCATAAAAGGTCATTATTCATACCCCAAAACATCATTGTTTAGGCTTTAGGAACTTAGAAATTATGAAAAAGTCCTTACTAATTCACAGAAAAATAACTACCCGGTGGTTTTAACGGACGACAGATGACTTGTTGCTGGAGGGCACGACTCTTTACTTCACTAGTCAAGTACACTGTATCATCTATTATCTTGGGCTCGTAACGGGTCACTTCACTATTTGTTAGGGGTGACCACGACTCGCAGTCACCACTCATTAAGTACACTGCCTCACTTCTCAGCTTTTGACTTCAAGCCTGCCAATGACTCACCTCACGAATCGTTAAGGCTGACAATGACTCATGGGGCATCCCGTCAGGTACACTACCCTTCTTTTCTTTTCCCCAATTGTTTTCCCTCCCCACGACTGACCCAACGACACGTGGGTCCTGACCATGAGTCGTGGTCTGGCCCGTGGGGTCTCAACTCCTCCAGGACTCCTTTCAAAACACAAGCTTTCCCCATGAGTCACCTGACGACTCGTGGGCTTCCCTGACGAGTCGTCTCACGACTCGTCCTGAGTCTGCAACAACAATTTCCATTTTTTCCCATTTCAACTCCCAAGTCTAATCTTTGGGCTTCTGGGGTATAACAATATCTCCCCCTTGGGAGCATTCATCCTCGAATGAAGAAAACAAGTATAAAAACAAAGACATGCAATCTTTACACCCAAATACTGATCATTTAAACCAAACTAACAGAATGGCTATCTCCGATTCATATCACATAGCTGAACTGATTTCATACTTCACACACACATCCATACACATAAAATAAACTTGAACACATGATTTGAACATGAAAACTAAATAGAGTTATAGGGGAAAACTGATACCTCAAGACGGAACTAAACCGGTAGAGAATAAATGTAGGTATTTAGCCAGCATATCCGCTTCGGCTTCCCACGTAGCTCCTTCAACATGTTGATCCCTCCATAATACCTTAACTGAAGCTACCTTCTTGTTTCTTAGCTTCCGAACTTGACGATCTAATATTTCCACCGAAACCTCCTCAATGTTAAGGCTATCCTTTACATCAATGCTATTCACCAGGACTATTAGAGCTAGATCTCCCAAACATTTCCTCAAAAGCGATATATAAAACATAGGCTACACAGAAGACAACTCTGAGGGCAATTCCAACTCATACACTACCTTACCAACTCTTCTCATAAATCGGTAGGGACCAACATAATAGGAACTGAGTTTTCTATTCTTCCCAAACCGCATCACTCCCTTCATAGGAGACACCTTCAGAAATACCAAATCATCCACCTCGAACTCCAACTCTCTCCTCCTCACATCCGCATAGGACTTTTGGCGACTCTGAGCGGTCCTTAGCCTATATCTTATTAACTAAACTTTCACCATAGCCTCATGCACAGAATATGGCCCTATCATAGCTGCCTTACCAACCTCAAACCATCCGATGAGCGATCTACACCTCTGCCCATAAGGAGCCTCGAACGGTGTCATCTGAATGCTAGAGTGATAGTTGTTATTATAAGCAAAATCGATTAGGGTCAAGTGATCATCCCAACTACCTTTGAAGTCCATCACACATGCTCTCAACATGTCCTCGATAGTATGGATTGTTCATTTTGCTTGGTCATCCGTTTGAGGATGAAAGGCTGTGGTGAGATTAACCTAAGTCCCAAGCCCCTTCTGAAAAGACCGCTAGAACCTGGAGGTAAACTGAGTACCTCATTTGAAATAATGGACAAGGGCACTCCATGCAGTTGAAC
Organism: Datura wrightii; assembly: GCA_035772735.1. Lineage (NCBI taxonomy): Eukaryota > Viridiplantae > Streptophyta > Magnoliopsida > Solanales > Solanaceae > Datura > Datura wrightii. The sequence goes on along the minus strand of JASDFA010000016.1, from coordinate 47,180,854 downwards.
CAACTCCCAGATATACAGTTTGGCATAATCATCCACTGAATCTATGGTTTTCAGCGGTAGGAAATGTGTAGCCCTGGTCAACCTATCTACCATAATCCAAATGGAATCATATTGTCAATGAGTACGAGGTAATCCTATTATAAAATCCATGTTGATCTTTTCCCACTTCCAGGTAGAAATACTGATATCCTAAAGTACTCCCAACCTTTGATGTTCAACCTTTACTTGCTGACAGTTCGGGCATCTAGCTACGAATTTCGCAATATTCTTCTTCATTTCATCCCACCAATATATTTCTTGTAAATCGTGATACATCTTGGTGGAACCCGGATGGGTAGAATACCTGGTTCAATATGCCTCATGCAATATCCGGCTCCTCAAATCATCAACATCTAGAACACATAGGCGACCCTGGTACCGAAACACACCATCTCCCCTTGTGAGAATACCTTTACCTTATGACTTCGAACGGCTTCTTTCAACTTTATCAAAATCGAGTCCTTATCTTGTCTAGATTTCACATCAGTCACCAAGGAAGATTCGGATCCGCTTTGAACAACAACACTTCCATCGGTAGAGTCAACCAACCTCACTCCTAACCCTACGAGATGATGCACATCTTTCACCAGCTCTTTCTTTCCTTCCTCCACATGGGATACACTTCCCATCGAGATCCTACTAAGTGCATTCGCCACCACATTATCCTTACCCGAATGATAAAGAACACTCATATCGTAGTCTTTGAGTAGCTCTAACCACCTCCTTTGTCGTAGATTAAGGTCCTTCTATGTGAGCACATATTATAAGCTCTTGTGGCTCGTAAACACATCCACATGGACCCCATACAAGTATCGTTGACATATCTTCAATGCGAATACCACCGCGGATCATGGGTCGGGTAATTCTTCTCATGGATCTTCAACTGTCTAGAGGCATATGCTATTACTCTCCCTCGGTGCATCAATACACACCCGAGTCTGATTCTCGAAGCATCACAATACACCACAAAACCATCCATACCCTCAGGTAGAGTCAACATAGGTGCAGTATTGAGTCGAGTCTTCAATTCTTGGAAGCTCTTCTCACAAGCCTCCGACCATTGAAATTTTACCTTTTTCTGAGTCAACTTGGCCAAAGGTTCTGCAATTGATGAAAAACCTTCAACAAATCTCCGGTAGTAGCCAGCTAGGCCCAAGAAACTCCGAATATCCGAAGAATTCACCAGTCTAGGCCAATTCTTCACCGCCTCGATTTTCTGTGAGTCTACCTTTATACCTTCCCTTGATACCACGTGACCTAAAAATGCTACCGAGTTCAACAAAAACTCACACTTGTTGAACTTTGCATACAATTGGTGATCCTCTAGAGTTTGAAGTACTACTCTCAAATGAGCGGCATGCTCCTCCTCGCTTCGAGAGTATATAAGGATATCGTCAATGAACATAATCACGAATATGTCCAGGTATGGCTTGAACACCCTATTCATCCAGTCCATAAAAGCTGCAGGAGCATTTGTTAGTCCAAAAGACATAACTACAAACTCGTAATGACCATACCACATTCTGAAGGCTGTCTTCGTAATATCACACTCCCAGACCCTAAGCTGATGATATCTGGACCTGAGATCTATCTTTGAGAAAGACTTGGCACCCTGAAGTTGGTCAAACAAATCATCGATCCTAGGCAAAGGATACCTATTCTTAACGGTTACCTTGTTGAATTGTCGATAGTCAATGCATATCCAAAGCGAACCATCCTTCTTCCAAAAAAATAACACTGGTGCACCCCAGGGAGACTTGCTCGGTCTGATGAAGCCCTTATCTAACAGTTCCTTCAACTGATCCTTCAATTCTTTTAGCTCGGCTAGGGCCATCCTGTAGGGAGGAATAGAGATAAGCTACGTATTGGGTAGAATATCAATGCCAAAATCAATTTCTCTCTCAGGAGGAACACCTAGTAAATCATCCAAAAATACTTCTAGGTACTCACGCACCACCGGAACTGACAAAATAGTCAGGGTATCAGACTCAACATCCTTAACCCTAACTAGATGATACATGCAACCCTTATAAATCATCTTCCTGGCCTTAAGATATGAAATAAATTAACCTTCTGGTACAGCTGAACCACCCTTCCACTCCAAGACTGATTGACCCGAAAAACGAAATTCCACTACATGGGTTCTACAATTTATAGAGGCATAACATGCATACAACCAATTCATGCCAAGAATAATGTCAAAGTCATCCATGGCTAATTCTACAAGGTCTACGGAGGTGACTTTATGTAATATGGTGATTGGGCGTCCTCTATACACCCGCCTAGCCACAACCGATTTACCAATAGGAGTAGAAACCGAAAATGGTTCTGACAAAGTCTCGAGACTAAATCCAAAGCCACTAGCAATGTAAGGAGTCACAATAGACAAAGTAGCTCCCAGATCTAGCAACGCATAAATATCAATACGAAAAACTCGTTACATATCGGTGACCACATTTGGTGAAATCTCCTGCTCCTGGTGTGAGGCGAGGGCATAGAATCTGTTTTGGTGTTGTTCGCCACCCCTACTAGAAGATGCTCCCCGCAGAGCTGTACGTGTTGGAGATGTTGCCGATCTGGTGGATTGGGCACGGCCCCTATCACCATCTTGCCAGCAAATAGACACGTTTGGCGCATATGTCCAGACCTACCACACCCATAGCAAATATCCGAGCCGAGCAAACACTCCACGGCATGACTCTTGCCGCACTTCCCGCAGACTGGGGAGGTACACTCCACCTATATGCCACTCTAATCACTCAATCCTGAAGCCCTACTCTTCTAATCACCCTTGGGTCTGGATTGAACACTAGCTGATGATGGTGCTGGAACTAGTGACCTCTGCTGAAACTGAGGGTGTTGGCCACCGTTGGATCTCTGATGTGAAAACCCATGGCTATCTGTCCGAGCCCTCTTTGCCTCCCTCTCTCTCGCATGAGCCTCCTCCATCTTCTAGGCGTACAATACTATATGAGGAAAGTCCATATCCTGATGAAGCATGGCAGTTCTGCAATCCTTGTCTAAATAATTAGCCACACCATGAACAAATCGGCTCATCTGCGCCCACTAATTGATCACCAACTCTGGGGCGTATTTTGACAAGCAAGTGAACTCAAGAGCATACTCATGTACCATCATCCTTTCCTATTTCAAACTCACAAACTCTGCTGCCTTCAGCTCTCTCATCTCCTGAGGAAAGAATCGATCTAGGAATGTCGTGTAAAATTCCTCCCAAGTAACTGGTCCTGCTCTGGTGGCCCTAGCATCCCTCCATTGTCTGAACCAGATATGTGCGACCCCTTTTAGCTAATACGAGCCAACTTTGCACATTCAACCCCATTCACCCCCATAACCTGGGTGATCTTCACAATATCGTCAATAAACATATGCGGGTCCTCATCCAGCTTGGACCAAAGGAACTCCGGAGGGTTCATCCTCAAGAAATCTCTAATCTGGGCCACTATCACATTACCATTAGGTGGGATGTGCACAACAGCCTGCTGGTTGACCTAAGCAGTTAGGGCCTGCACCAACATCTGGATAGCCGCCTGAATAGGTGAGGCCTGTTGAAAAGCCTGAGGCTCCTAAACTGGTGGGGCCTGCTGATGCCCATGATCATTTCCATCTCCGTGGCCTTCACCGTTCCCATTTCTTCTTCCGTTCATTCTTCTGGGAGCCATGATTCTGCAATCGCGAATAGCAAGAATTAGAAGAATAGGAGGGATTTTTATCGCACGACATAGATCATGAAAGAAGGGAACATTTCCTAAACATCTCATAGCCTCTTCGTCATAAGTGTGGCACGCTTCACACCCATGAAAAATATGCTACTTAACACGGCTTTCAGATACCCTAGGACACTTCAAAACCTATTGCTCTGATATCAAGTTTGTCACGACCAAAAAGTAGACCCGGATCGAAACACGAGACAATGAACCCCGAGAGGCCCCAAGTCGATCCATGGCATAAGCATACATCTAATTTCAGTCATTATAAGTAGAAGGCTAAACATAAGGCATAGTGGAATCATAATCACATCATAACATATCGTAACATAGGAAAATACTGAACATATACATAAGCTGAGTACTACATACTGTCTGAAAGACTCTAACACGTAAGATGGATTGATGGGACAACACCCCCAACTAACCCAGACAAATACTGAAACTTAAATAGCATAAATGTCTGTCAATGGCCCTTGGAACATGAGGACTCACCAATAAGCTGAAAGTGAACTCTGAGATGATCTATATATAAGGATAAGTCTGAGAGTCGGGTCCTGTATCATGAAATGATACATCATAGAAAGTATGCGGTCAGTACATGGAATGTACCAAATATGCAAGGTAAGTAACACGGACATTTAAAATACATGGAAGCTCATAAAACATCATAAGAGTGGTACATCATGCTTATATCATAAACATCATAATCATAACATAAGGCTCAAGGTTTTCAAATCATTCATAAACTGTTCATTATCATAATCATAAGAAAAACTTGATGATCAAATAATCACTTGATCCAACATCATAACATAACAATGCATAAAACACGCGGGACAATGGGAGGACTCGTCATAACTGACACCATCATAGTAGAGCCTTTCATGATGCCCCAACTATCTCACTTAAGTGGGCAGAGTCGCCCCTGGCTTCCCAAGCGAGGGACGTGCATTATGTGATATCTCGAAAGAGGGGATCATCATCATTGTAATGTATCATTATAAACCCACGGTGGCACATGTTTATGAGACACCAGTGTAGTCCTTTGAATGTCGGGCTTCTCGGTGCTAGATACGGCTCTCAAAAACATGCATAATAGGCTCATATGTAAATCAATAACATCATTCATTAAGATTCATGGCTAAAATAAACATTCATCATTCATTGATCTCCATTAAAACATGATAGCCAAGAATCAAAGGGCCCTTTAGTCGGCCAACATCATAAATCGATAAATCATGAAATTTGTTTCATAAACCGTAATCATTCTTCTTCATATGGGCATTGCCCAATACTTCACCATTCTTTACAATACTCAACTCATTCAAAAACATGCTTATAAACATGGGTTACTAGAAAACATGTTTTCCATTATCAATAGTTCATAAATCATAAATCCCATGCATACTTGAAATCATACACATAACTTGTAAATCATCAAATCATATAGGGTATTTGAATAAACCAACATTTAAAATCATAGATCATGTTGAATTTGTAAATATCAACAATTGAAGAGAAGATCATAAGTCGATTTATCACAGATCATGCATAATTAGGATTAATCGAGTAGAATTCGAAATCAATAATTTTATAAGTAAAATAAATCGTGGAATCTGATCAAATTCTGTAAAATACGATGTAATTCATAAATCATAAAATTCCATTAGCAAATCATTAGATTTTCACAAACATTGAATCAAAACCCCATGAGATTGTTGATAGATTTTCATAATTTAATAGAGAATGGGCATGGGTGAGAACGGAAACACCCATTTGTAACCATACATACCTGATGGAGGCTGAATCTTACTTTTCCTTGAATGCCCAAAAGAAGTTTGAAAGAAATTGAAGATTTCTAGCTTGATCTCCCTCTCAATCTCTCCTACTTTCATGCATGGATGGGAAAATGGGTAATCTGAACTTAACTCCATAAAAGGTCATTATTCATACCCCAAAACATCGTAATTTAGCATTTAGAAACTTAGGAATTGCAAAAAGGCCCTACTAATTTGTAGAAAAATAACTGCCAGGTGGTCCTAACGGACGACCTGATGACTCGTTGTTGGAAGGCACGACTCGTTACTTCGCTCGTCAAGTACATTGTATCATCTATTCTCTTGGGCTCGTAACGGGTTACTTCACGATTCATTAAGGGTGAACGCGACTCGTGGTCACCACTCGTTAATTACACTGCCCCACTTCTCAGCTTTTGACTTCAAGCCTGCCAACGAATCACCTCATGAATCGTTAGGGCTGACAATGATTCGTGGGGCCTCCCGTCATGTACACTTCCCATCTTTTCTTTCCCCAATTATTTTCCCTCCCCACGACTGACCCAATGACTCGTGGGTCCTGACCATGAATCGTGGTCTGGCCCGTGGGGTCTCAACTCCTCCAAGACTCCTCTCAAAAATCCAGGCATTCCCCACGAGTCACCTGATGACTCGTGGGCTGCCCTGATGAGTCATCTCACGACTCGTCTTGAGTCTGCAGCAATAATTTCCACTTTTTTCCCATTTCAACTCTCGGGTCTTATCTTTGGGCTTCCGAGGTATAATAGAAACTCTTGGCCTAATCCAGCTAGGTTGAAGCATTTCTCAGGTGTGAGCGAACAGTTCTGATATTTGATGAAGTAGGGCTTCATGCTCTCTACACAGAACCAGATTTTATCCTCATCATTGGCAGGGACTTGCATTTCCTTGGATTTTCCATTTCCTTTTCTTTTGGAATAGGTTAGGGCCTTCCTTAGTCTTGGTCGCCTGGATGAAGATATTTTCCTGCAAAACGATGTGAGTGCCACCAAAATAAAACAAAATCTTTTTGTGTTTTTCTAATAGAAAATAAAAGGAAACATCTCCACTAGGCTAAGGAAAGAAAAAGAAAAAGAATTGGATTGCAAACAAAATGAATCAGCAAAAATTTAATTGCTTATACCTGTGCTTCTCTTGCATCACGCAGGTGTAGATTTGTGACACGAAGATAAAGTGCAGATTCATGGTAGAATCATTAGACCTGGCACAAGCATCTGTGTTACATCTATATTTCGTAGATTGAGATCTAGGGCACACAAATGGAACATAGGTGTGAGGAAGTGAGCCTGAAGCCCATTACCCATACCTGCATTGAACCTGCGTTCCACAGAGCTGTATCTGCGGCATGCAATTGCTCAAAAGTGCCTCCACTTTAACTCACAAGTTTTCCATTCAAATTTCAAGCAAGTATGAATGATTTCAAAATCTAATGGGTACTCAAACTTCCCCAAAAGAAATACTAACAACAACAACACTAATTTTTACTACTCAACAACTTTTTTTAAATAGGACATGGCCCCATCTATCATCTAAAAATGTCAAGTTACCTTCCTACCAACATTCATCAATTCATTTTCAACAACATACAATACTCACTAACATGACTACATTTCATCCACATTATCAAATAAACAATACATAATGATGATTTTCCCTTAAGAAAGACGTCACCGAATCTATCATTAAAAAAAATAAGTCATCACAAGCAACTGGGTTACTTAGACTTCACCCTCAACTACAATTTCATGGCATTATAGTGCACTAATCATATAGAATCACATGAAACAAGAACATCTACTCATTTAGTAATTTCAAAACCACCCACCAAAACCCACAAAAATCAATTCCAAAATAACATGAAGAACACATGTTGGGGAAATGGGTGTAACACCCCAAAAGATCCTTAGACCAAACCCCAGATTTGGAATGAAAAACTTGCAAAGAAACCAGAAAATCTTGCCTAAGAATGACTCAACCGGCAAGTCATTGTTAGGAACAACGAAACAATCAGAAGAGTCATTGTAAGCTCCTATAGATTTCCTCTGAGGTACCAACGAGCCATAGAATAACTCATTGTATAAAGTAATGAGTCGTCCTATTGCTCATTGTAAGCCAGTCAAGGAACCTATTAAATCTTTCTTTCAAACAACGAGCCAGACAATGAGTCATCGTTCAATGCAATGACTCAGTCAATGAAGCCGTTGAATGAATCTAGAAAACATGCTAAACTTTCCCCAACAACAACGGATGGAAACAAAGACCCATTGTTTCAGATAGCAGATTGTTTTGTTTGTCCATTGGATGAAATCCAAAAATTGTTCAAATTTTCCTACAGTAACGATGAGTAGTAGTAATGACCCGTTTTACCAACCAACGAGTCCTCCTATCCTCTATCATGAGTAATCTAGAGGAATGAAATTACTAGTTTGAAAATAACAACTGCCACCATTGAGTCGTGGTCACAACCAACGACTCATTGTGAGGCCCATTGGATCTGGACAGTCAGATTTTGAAACGGTTGCCTAGGGGCACGTTTTTGAAATTCTAACTCCTAAACTACGTCATTTTAGGGTACGATTAGAGGGGAATTATGGGAAATAATCAATTTTATCCTCTCATTCTCTCCCAAACCTATAGGAACAGTACGTAGAAACTCAGACAAGGCTTCTCAAGGCAAGAGTTAGGGTTTTACTTCTTCTCCAGATTTCCAAGAGTTTCCTCAGAGAAATTCTTCTACAGGTATGTGGGATTTTAGCAAGGGTATTCCTTTCACCCTGGTGCCCAAGTATTTTCAGAATCTTTCATCAATTTCTGCCCTGTAGAAATAATGAGTTAGGGTTCCAGACATATCCTAATTTTTCCTTGCATTTTATTAGTTCTCCTAATTCTCCTGAATAATATTATGTGAAATGCATGATTTGACTTCATTTTTACTTATTCATTTCTATCCATAATGTTAGTATGATTTCGGGTTGAACACTGTATGATTTAAAAGTTGATCAGGAAGGTTATATCATCATGCTATTATCATTTGATTATGAATTCTATTATGAGTCCTTTAAACAAAATTCAATACTTTCAACTTGTGAGTATGTTCAGTCTTTTCAGAAATATTACTTATCAGTTATCAGTACTATTAGAATTTTTAATATCATTAAGTGTATCAGGTCCTTTAAACTTTCTGGGCACTTTCAGATAAGTAGTCTTGATTTAGTCTTAGGACATTAGTTTCAAATTATCAGTCTAATACAGTTTGATACACCTATATTTATTTATGTTTCTTAAGTTGGGAGTAGTATTTAGCACCGAGTAGACCGTGGTTAAGTGCACCCAGACTCCTAGAACTATGTGCCACCATAGGATTTGACCGAAATGAGTTTTACAGTTAATGATCACTTAACCAGTCACTATACACTAGCAAGGTACGATGGGCCCTATCGATGGGGAGTAAATATTGAACTCCACGTCTAGCTCACGTGGTTACACGTCGGTTAACAAACACTCCTACCATACAGTACAGCCAGAGTCCTTAGTCCAGTCCAATCTATCAAATTTCAGGATATGTTTATGACTCTAATTCAGTTTATCAGTCCATATAGTATTCTTAGATACATCAAATTAATTATAGTGTTCCTAATTTCTGATAGAGTTTTTTCATGTTATTTCAATTCAGTATGATTTATCATTATATGTATGTTTAATTTATATCTCACATACATAGTACATTCTAAGTATTGATCGCATATTTACATGTGCTATATCTATAGGCTCAGGTACCCAGCCTCAGCAGCATAGTTGTTTCTCCCGTTGATTTTCAACATTTGACAGTGGTGAGTTCTCATCTTTCGAGTGCCGGAGATTTGATGTCAGCTATTGATTTTCTAGCTTTTCAGACTTTAGATTTAGCTGGCGGCTTATCCCAACAACTCATCTTTTAGTAGAGGCTTTTGGACAGATAGTCAGTTAGTATGTCAGATTGATGTTTTAAATTTCAGATTCTATATGTATTTACCTAACTTAGATTATTATTGTTACTCAGAACTAGTTGTTTTATTATTTCAGTTATGTTTCTGCTCAGTTTATTTAAACTCAGATCATAGCAGTGTTATTCCATGCCATGGGTTTTCTTGGGGTTACTTGTGATCCTAAGTATCATGTCGCGTCCAGGGTATAAACTCGGGTCGTGACAATGGGAGCATTAAATAATGCAAAAATCAAGATTATCATGTATATTATACAATGCATCCTCAATAAGAAATGAAAATATAAACCAAGATCATACCAAAGTGAAGTTAGTAGAAAGGAGGATTTGAAAATTTAAGCTCTTCATAAGAGGAAATGGTGATGGTTGATCCAAGTTTTTCTTGTTTGATGTGAGATTCTGTGATGGTAGAAAATGGAAAAGTTAGTGGTTTTTATAGGTGAAAGGAAGATGGAAAGGTTTTGTGGAGGGTTAATGGGGTTGTTGGGAGTTAAGAGGTGGAGAAAATGGTGTAATAGTGTTGAAAATGGGGGCTTTGGGAAGTGGGGAAAGATGAAAGGTCATGGATCGAGCCTGGTTCGGGTTGGTCAAACGAGTTGGCCAACCTTTAAAATTATGCATACCTGCGCCTACGCTGGACATGCAGTCCCAGAATAGGATCTGCTGGATACATGTCTAACGCGGGTGTGTCTTAGACTAGCCAGTGCACTGCCTGGAGTCTACATTACACCTGCCTCTAGCAGATCTGTTTCTGCATTTCATAGGTGAGATACAGGTCTCCTAATTTTGAGCAATTCGTTCTAGGTATTATGGCTCTGATTTTACGTTACACCTGCGTACTGCAAGTTGCGACCTACATTTCATAGGTCCAATGCATATGCTCCACTCTACTTCAATTTTTTCCACAATCCATCATCCTACAATAACAAAAATGACAAAAAGGTGAAATTAAAAGGAATTTAAATACACTTTGATTGCCTCCCAAGAAGATCTTAATTTAACATTGCGACACGACGGTTTCACCTCACAGTTCAATATCAATCTGGAGGTTTGACCTCCTCATAAGGAACATCCACTTTCTCATCCCCATCATCAATCACAGCAATCACCTTACACTCATCTAGTGGTTTCATTGGATGGCACACATTGAATGTAACCTCATCACTATCGACTCAGAATTTGTGCTCACCTAGCTCGATATCTACTGGAGCACTCCCTGCGGCCAAGAATGAGTGCCCCAAAATAATAGGCACTTCAAGGTCTACATCACAATCCAACACAACGAAGTCCACTAGAAGGATTAACCTTTCCACTTTAAACAGCACATCAATAAGTATCCCAACGAGGTGCTTAATAGATCGATCTACCATGAGTAACCTCATAGTGGTAGGCTTTGGATTTTCCAATCCTAACTTTTTAAAGATCATGAGGGGCATCAAGTTTATGCTTGACCATAGATCACTAATGTTAGGCATATTCTTATGTCCATTTGTCATGTTTTTACCCATAGTTTACCTTATTTTGAGATCATAATCTTTATGAAATGCATAAATTCATGTTTTTATGTGTGTATTGTGATCTAACAAGTGTTTTCAGATGTTTTGAGCAGAAAACCAAGGAAAAAGACTCAAAAATCACCCAAGGTGTGAAGAAAGAAGAGTTTGCAAAAATTAACCTAGAAAGATAGTTGGCGTGGCACACCAGACCCCAAACTTCAGATAAGATTGTGCTCAATTTCTTACGTTGGGTGGCGTGGTGCACCAGGTCCTCAACTCTAGAATAAAATTCGATCAACACCTTGGTGAGATGAATGGAGTGGCGCACTAAAAGCATTCCGGACTTAGAAAATTTTTCCAACACTTTGGTGCATTGAGTCGAGTGGGGCGCCAGGTTCAAAACTTCAAAAAATTTTGACTAACACCTCGGTGCGTTGGTTGGCATGGCACTCCGAAGGAAACACTTCAGAGGAAATGCACGTCACAATCTGGTGCGTTGGATGGTGCGCCACGCTAGGGCCATTTCGGGATGGACTTTCAAGTTTAAAAGTTGTACTTTTCAAAGGCAAAAGAGTCATTGGATGCCTTGCTTATAAATATAATATCTAGGGAATTTTGTTAGTAATCGATCATCATATCAATCAGTTTGTACGCAGTTCTTGGAGGAAGAGACAAAGTCCATTTTCTATATTTTCTTCTTTACTTTACTTTGTTAATAAGAATGATGAATGCTTTAGTTTTCCACTTGAAAATGAGTGGCTAAACTCTTGTTCTAGAATTTTGGCCATAGCTAATGGTTGAAATTTGAGCGTTTGTTTACGCTAGTTCTTAATTCTTATTAAAAGTCGTTTATGCTTTCTTGTTTTCATTGCTTATTCGTTAGATTGATCACCTCATGAATATATCTGTTGGCTTTTGGTTGAACTTGGGAGAGAGAACCAAAAAGGTTAAAAGAAAGTATAGAACAGGTTTCAATGACTCTTGTCCAATGGGCTCAAGATAAATTTCATTGTCGAGGATAGGAATATACTCTTTAACCCTATTCAATTAAATACAAGTAGCCACAACCGTCATCTCATGTTTCTCTTACAACCATAGGGATATAGGCGTTAGGGTTCATGAGATAGTTTTTGGATGTTCATGAGAATGGCAAGAAATGGGATAGTAACTTGTAATTAGCAACCTTAAGAAGAGTTAGTCTAGCGTATTCAAATCCTAAAACTCAACTTGAAAACGAAAATGCCAAGAACCTAGATTCTCATCATCATTTGAATTACAATATTTGTGAAAAAGCATTCAATTCATTAATTAATTTACTTTTCAACTTTAGTAGTATAATTTCCAAATCATTCCCCATTTTCATCTATGTTTATTAGAATAGTGAAATAAAGTGTTAACCTTAAGAAATTAATCTGATAAGTCTCTATGGGATCAATATCTAGACTTCACTATCCTATATTACTTGATAACCATGTGCGCTTGTGTGCACTTGGGCGACACTAGTCACATAGATCCTTATTGAACAATTACACCTCGATGGTGCAAGAAATGGTGAACGCTCCAGGGTCATCTCTCTTTGGAGCAAGGTTGCCAGCCATAACTGCACTAGATGTGACACCTCCATTGTGCCTACATCAATAACTCTCTTCTTTTTTAACAGCTCCTTCATAAATTTAACATAACTGGCATTTGGAGCAAAGCATCGACCAGCAAAATATTTACAGACAACTTGCTAAACATATCAATGAACTTTTTGAATTGATTGTCCTCTTTCTTCTTGATCAACCGTTAGGAACTTGTCCTTTAGCATTTGGGGCCTTCTTACCTTATTCATCAACATTCACAATTTGAGGAGGAGCATCAACCTCATCCTCCTCCACCAACTTGTCATCATCAACAACAATAGGTGCGCTCGGCACCCCATCATTTTTCTTTGAACCAACCTCTACCTTAGGTTTGCCTCCCACATTGATAACTATCTTTCCACTCCTTGTGACAATTGCCATACAATGGCCATCATTCTTTGGGTTAGGCATCGTGTCACTCGAAAGAGTGCCTTTTATTCTAGGATTCATTTTTGCAGATAAATAATTCATCTAGGCCTTAAGGTTCTTGATGGAGGCCGAGTGAGAGATCATAGTTTTGGAGAGATTGGATACCTTCCCTTTTAACTTCTTTATTCCATTATCCGTTGATTCCACCTTTTTTAAAATCCAAGCTAACATGTCCTGAATCTTAGAATTTGTCAGCTCACTCACACTTGGTTGCATTGGCATTACATCAGCCTTTTGAGGAGGGATATATGGATTTGAACTTTGATGATATATTGTATCAATTCCCTTCTCTTTCAGGCTCATGATTTCTCCATAGATTGTCCCTCTCTCTCCAAACTTGGTCTTCCCGATCTCTCCAACCTTGGTTCCCATCCCGAGGGTGCTAAGGGCCTTGATTGACACCTTGATATGCGAGGCAAGAACCCACCATTTGACCTGTCATGTATTGGAATTCCTCATCATATCTAGCTTGGGGAACATCTTCCTCAAATGAGTTGCATTCTTTAGCTCCAATAGCATTAACACTTTTAGTTCCGGACCCTATCACATGTTTTGCAAGCATCTCAACTTGAGTCATCATTTTGGCCAACATTTCACCTCCTTCTTCCTCTATGCTCTGCATTTCAGCTGTCATATGGTTGGGAGATGCATTTGGGGATACCTCTGTCTCTCTAGTGTGCCATTCCCAGTTGATCTTAGTCATTGGATCCAATAGTGCCTTACCAAGTTTGTAGGTCTAGTCCATGATTTAACCACCAGCCAAATTATTTGCCACAGATTTGTTGATTGAATCAGAGGAGATAAAAATTTTGAAGACGTACCCCATCTGGCAGTCCGTGATTTGAACAAATGGCAACTTTCTTTATAAACCTCAGCCTCACCTCATGAATGGGTTATTCTAAGAGTTGCCGAAAGTTCGTGATCTCGTCACGCAGTTGAAGCATCCGAGAGGGTGGAAAGAATCTATCAAAGAATGCTTCAGTCAATTAGTTCCAAGATATGATGGACCTAAGAAGCAGCTCCTCCAACCATGTCATAGCCTCTCCCATCAATGAGAATGAAAATAGCCTCAAGCAGATTAACTCTTGGCTGATGTTAAATGTTTTGAATGGTTAATAGATTTTAATATAGTTCCGAAGATGCCGATTAGAATCCTCGCTAGCTAATCCACCAAACAGCCCTTGCATTTGCAAGAGATGTAACATGGTGTTTGTTGATGGAATATGGCTTTACCTATCGTTGGTGGTAGGCGAATAGAACCAGCTACATTTTGAGCCATGGGCTCATCTTCCACATCTATGAACCCATCCACGCTACTAGTATCACTAGCGTGGTTCATCTTTGCACTCCTAAGAAATTAACAAAAGCACAAAACAAAGTAAAAGCAACACATGACGCAAAATAAATTTGAATTGATAAACAACAAATGGCAAACACATCTCAATCCCCAGTAATGGCGCCATTTTTTACAATACTCAATACAACTCTCCCTTTTAAAAGAGTGACTACGGTCGTTATCAAAAATAAATTCCCAATGAGTGTTTGGGTCGAATCCTACAGAGATTGAGGAGAGATTATTCAAAAGTTGTAAATTAACTCAAACTAGATAGCGTCATGTCTAAACAACATAATATAAATATTAGGGAAAAAAGAAAGTAAGTATTGATATCAAATTGTAAAACAAAGCAAGATCAAGCTACTTGTTGCAATCAATAAGAGAGACTATGAATATGCATTTGATGGGGCATCGACTTTATAAGTGTGGATTAAAATGCCTTAGAGTCAATTAGAGCCTGGAGAGCGTTGGTTATAGATACATCCTATGTTTCTCAACCAAAAGGACATATATACCTTGGGTTTACTCAAACCACAAAGCCAATCAACAAACCAACCAACAAAGCTTAAGGAATGGTTAAACTATCTCTAGCCTTAATCCTTTAATGAAATATGAATATGGGTCTTAACTATCTCTAGCTCAATCCCAAGCATCATACACCCAATTCCTCACTAGTGAATCCTCACCTAAACCTTACTTCCCTCTTTCAAGCAAAAGCAAGATAAGAAAGCTAAATCAATATTTACAACCATCAATTATTGAATTAAAACTTGGAGAAAATAATAGATCTATGCTTACTACTCAAATATAAGAACAATTCATCAACACCTAATCAAATCGAGACACCCATCATGCACACACACCCCTAACAAAAAATTTAGCTACTCAAAACTAAAGAGAGAGAAATTATACCCATAAGAAATTCCTCTAAATTCATCATATTAAGTAAGTAATTTCAATCTTAAGATCTACAACAATGGAGTTTTTGCCTAATGAAAATTGAAGAAGAAGAGGAAGAAAGTAATTGTACTCTACTCTCTATTTTTATGAATTTCTCTCTACAAAATCAATATGGCATAATATGTGAATGTATAATTGGTGTAAAAATCTGAAAATTCCTTTTTATACAGCTTTCTAAAATTGCTCTTGGAAGCTTCGTAGATACATTTATGCCAAAGCAGGATGATTTTGCCGTTGACAGTAGTGCGGGTCACCTACGCGGCACCTGTGTTTCGCAGGTGCCCATCTGCAACTTGAAGATCCTTCAGCAGGCTTAAGCAGTATTCTTTGCAAGTCAACTTTGGTGGCACCTGCGTTCCACAGATGCCAATCTGCAGTTCGCAGGTTCAATTTCACAAATCTTCCAGCTTCATCTGCGTGTTACCTGCATTTCGCAGGTGCCCATGTGTGGCACGTAGGTCCCTTTTCTTTAGCAGATTGCTTTCAGTTTAATTCTTTCATTTTCTTCATCTAAGTCAAATGTCTGCAAAAAAAAAAGTTATAAAACCTTTCTAATTTATATGAAAATAAAGCAATAGTGCATGCTTAAAAAGCCAAATAAGTTGGTAAAATACCAACTCATTAGAAATTCATAGTGTTAATACCTAAAGCGGTAAACCATATACCTACTATAAGTGAAGTAGCTAGGAAGAAGTATAACAAACTAGAGTTTTGAAATTAGCATATTGTAAGATAAGCCGGCCAAAATAACCATGAGTGGTATGATATTATAAGTTTATTCCTCTTGATCAAAATATGTATTAAGGTGTATGTGTGACTCGTTTAGATCATGAGCTAGAATAAAAGAAAGAAAACTACTTTTACAGTATCTTCAGGACCCCATAGTAACAATAACGAATGTACTAAACTATTAGCAGGAGTAGAAATGGTGGCAGTTAATGATCTTCTATATCTTTGGTCTTCTTCTAGTTTGATCGGGGAAATCATAAAAAATGAATCTATTAATGAAGGTTAAAATTTTGTTTAAGAGAAAGAAGCTTATAATATTATACCCACTCATGGTTATTTTGGCCGATTAGAGACTAGCATGATTCAATTCAATATTTTGTTCGTTCGTGTTTAATTGTGTCGTAGCTCTATAATTCAGATATCTTTCTTTTCTCTTTGCTTTATCATGCGAGATAGAGGAAGTTTTTCTTTTGTTAATCATTAGGTTAAAGAGAGAAACAAATAAAGGAAACACCTAGTAAGAGGCCATTGGTTGAAGTAGAAAATTTAGGAAGAATTAGGTTCCAATAAATTTTCTGGAATTCTCTTTCTTTCAAATATAAATACGGAAATTATTGAAATAGCTCTTTAATTGAAAGAGGATGATTCCTATAATACATTATCCTAGTCAAGTCCAAATGAATTTCAAAATGAAGATATTTTTATTTCATTCAAAAGATGTTGCAGAACAATCTAGAAAGCAATTGGCATTAATCTAGTATGCTTCCTTAACTCAATTACTAGGACCCGTAGAGTCTACTTTTTCCCCATACCACGAGTAAAAGGAAAAAAGTTTAGAACCTGATGCATATAGGTACAAATGGTCCCCACTCGGACCAACACATAACTTTTACTTGTTCAAATAATAATTAAGGTAAAAAAAATTTAAATTCTTAATCAATTATTTTTGATTCATCAGATCTTACCTCTTTTGAAAGGAGTCAATAAAAAGTCAAAATATGGACTAACTTAAACTAATTTAAAACTTTAAGTCGAATTTATTATTCTTACTTATTATGAGTCTTTGTTAAATACTTCAACTATTGAAATTAAGAAGTTATAATTGGTCAAACCATCTTATATTGCAAAGATGTGTGTGTAGAAGAAACAGTATATTGATAAAGAAATTTTTTTCAAAAGAGTGATTAGGTTGAAAAACTAAAGGATTTCTAACCACCTTATTATCCTATAACACTATAACATAGATCAATTAAAGAAAACAAAAACAAAAAAAGATGATACAGAATTCATTGAGAAGTTTACCTATATCCAAGGTATCTATTCTTACTATAATTATTTATTTTAATTGTATCGCACAAAGCCAATCTCAAGAAATAGTAAAGCTTCATATGGTCTTTCTATCCAGGTGCAACTAGTTCCCACCAACTCTTCAGTCTGAACGGTCAATAATGCACGTAAGTATGATGATATTGGGCTATGGAGCCATTTTATGTGGATCATTGTTATCTGTGAATTGTAGATGAGGTGGGGATTATAGTTCCTTCTACTTCTCGAGGTATAATGAGATACCTTGAGAGAGATCAAGAATTCTCATAATTTCTTAGATTCATGGACCTAATTTAATTCAGTGGGATCCTTCATTCACATTTTTTTCACCAACAACATTTCTAAAACTCTTTGATACTCGAATTTGAAGATTCCTTCGTAACTCCCATAAGTTAATTCTTCGTAGTAGTTCCCTTACATGCCTCATTCAGAGAGCGACTTTCTATTAAAAATTTTGGGAATTCCATAAAAATTATGGCCTGGATTTCCCTCCATTTCAATTTCGAGTCAAGAAAAAAATGGCTTGAATGATATAATCCCTCCATCACCCCAAAATGAACGAGGTGATCTCATAGTTTTTCAATTGCTCTTTTTGTTTCTATATTTCTTATTTATCCACTATGTCAGTCTGGTTGGTTCTTTGCACCTAGTTTTGGTTTATGTAGCTATATTTTGACTCATCCTATTTGTTCAAGGGTTTTTTAATTATATTACTATGAGAAAAATTACAATTTATAATACTTTTTGTATAGTTTTTGAATATTTAAATTTTAATCTTGAAATATTGAATTAATCTAATTTAATCTAAATTAGCTTTAAAAATTACTTAGATTAACTTTCGAAAGGTGAAATGTGACAATTATTTTAAAACGGAGTGAGGAGAGATTTAAATATCAAAATTGACAATACGTATCTGATACACTTTTATCCATATCTATGTAAATGAAAATGAAAATGATTCCATTGGTGATGTAGAAATCCAGTGGACTTTACAAGCTCGGAAGCTTTCTCCATCGGTTAATGGATGGGTTTGGTGGCCCTTATCATATTTAAAAAAAAAAAAAAAAGAAGAAGAAGAAGAAACCTATTTCCTATAATCTAATTTTAAGTTCTACAGGTTGATGATGTAAAAACTAAATAACAAAATTATATTACTTAAAAGATAAATATAAATAACTTTATTCAATAGTTATTGAATTCTGTATCTTAAAATAAACAGTGACTAACTTGTTATAGGAGTAAAATGACATTGCTTTTAAGTAAATTTCTCTTTGTTTACACATTTAAATCCTTGAGGGTCCTAACTGTCTAACTAATGACACAGTCAATTTCTTTTTACTATGTGTCGTTTTTCGGATATTTTTAACTGATTTAATAAAATGTTGTTATGAAAAATATATAATGTAATAAAGTATTACAAATTTTGATTGGAAAAAAATATTTGAGATGATAGTTAAATATCATTATAGAAGATGATTGAGGCAATAGAAATTTAGAAGTTTGACTAATTGACTCTGTTCTCCGGAGTCTACATTCCACAAGAATATTTTGTGATCCGGGCCGTGTACCCTTGTCTACTCAAAGAAAATGTTACACTTGGGAGATTAAGGTGTCAATTTTTTCATGTTCATAGTTTATTCTTGTAACACATGATAAATTAAGTGAACTCTAATTTCCTCATTCATTAATGTTCTTACATTCAAATCAGCAATACTCCACCATATAAAGCACCATTAATTAAAAGTATTTTCCTAAAACAATAATGAGAATACAACATTCAGTACATTAATGGAAATCTAAATAAACACGTACGATCAAAAGCTTAATTATCCCTCTTTTATCTCAATTTATTGCCATGATAAAATGGAAATTGCCCTTTCACACATGACTTGAATGTGCCTTCAACTATGACAATGCAGCAGAAACTAATCAAATCTCCTGCATCATATTACGTAATGTTAATTACTATATTTATTAGTAGCTAAAGATTATTGTATACGAATTTCCAAGTCTTGAAAAAAATAAAAAGTAGAAACCTTGATTTAGGATGAAGGACACTGGAAGCCTTTGGGTGGGTACTTGCCACAGTCATCAACAAGAACTTGAAGGGCAATGGGAAGAATGATGTTTATGTTTAAGAGCTTGAGCTTAATGGTTGTGCAAAGACAAATGGCTGCATCCAAGTCCACAAGTCCTTGAAGAAGTGGACAACATGTTTGCTTAGCACTGCCACCGATTCCGATGTGGATCAGTCCCCCTAACACGTCCACACAAGCACCCAACTTGAGAGCGTCAATGGGGCAAGTTGGCTGTGCAGGTGGTGATGGTACTATTGTTGGTGGTGGTGGCGGGCATGGTGTAGGGGGTGTTGGAACTATGGGTGGAGTAACAACCGGAGGACTTGGCACGTAGGGTGGCGGTGTTACCACCGGAGGATTGGGCACAACAGGTGGTGTTGGAGTGACTGGTGGATAAACAATAGGGGGTGAAACAACAGGTGGTGCTGGTGATGGTGGTTTTGGAGTCATAGGTGGTGTTGGTGCTGGCGGTTTCGGAGTCACTGGTGGATAGACAATAGGTGGTTTTGGAGTGACTGGTGGTGAAACAGGTGGTGTTGTTGGTGGTTTAGGGACAGAAGGTGGAGACACAGTGGGAGGAGGATGTACTATGGGAGGTCTTGGGACATATGGAGGTGTTACAACTGGTGGCTTAGGGACATGATGAGGTGGTGGAGGGCATGGTTCTTGTCGAGGGTATTTAGGGTGCTTAGGGGTGGAAGGAGGTTTCACATATGGGGGGTGTTTAGGGTGCTTAGGGGTAGAAGGTGGTTTCACATGTGGGGGGTGTTTAGGGTGCTTAGGGGTAGAAGGTGGTTTCACATGTGGAGGGTCTTTAGGAGTAGAAGGTGGCTTTGCATGTGGGGGTTGTTTAGGGTGTTGAGGGGTAGAAGGTGGTTTTACCTTAGGAGGCAATTTTGGGTGCTTTGGGGTGGAAGGAGGATAAGGGCAGTAAGGACATGCATGGGCAATGAGCAAAGTTCCAAGTTGGAGAAGTAACAATAAGACTCTAGCAAGATTAAACTTCTCCATTGATAAGGAGAGGGAAAGTCTTGCCAAATGCTACCAAGAGAATGGTACACTATGGCACTTGCTGTCTAACACACCCATTCTTATAGAGAAGATAGTAACTAAAAATGTTTATTAGCTTTTCTTTTTGCTATTTCTTTTAAAAGATTTTCACCGACAGGATGCTCGGGTCAGGCCTGTAAAATTAAATATTTAGTATTATTGATAGAAAATGTTTATGTAACCACCTAGAGTGCGGTGGAATGAATGATTTTTTTTTAAGAAAGTAGGTTATATAAGTATTTTGACATTTTATTTTATATTTTGTATAAAAGGGCAATTCGATATACAAAATTCACGCTATATTCGGGATGGCCAGAGCAATACATTCAATTTTGGAGTATTTACAAGAGATTATTTTAATAACCTGAACTCATAACCTTCCGACCATATAACAACAAACTTTTTATCTTTTGGGCAAATCTATCGTTTACATTGTATATCTATTGGCTATTATACATATAAATATTACACTGTGGCACTAGCTGTAACACGGGCATTCTTATACAGAAGATACTACCAAAAAGGGTCGAGAGGCATTTCCCTTTTTCTTCATAAATATTTTACGTACAAGTTGCTAATTTGGTTAGGTGAGTAAAATTGATTACAAGTGTTATGGGAAGTGTTTAGGGAAGTTAATCCATAAGGTTTTTTGACAGTTAATCAAATATATATACTCTATTAACTTATTATTTGGATCACATATGTTACTAGCATTTCGGAAAATTGGCAAAGATGTTATATTAGTACAAGTTATAGAACGTAAAAGTTCACGGTACAAAGTAGTTTATATGACTTTTCCTTATTGTTGTTATTCACCTTTCCAATAATCTTCTCTAGTACTTACTATTTAACATGACTGAGTACGTATATTTATAAAATTTCATACTCTTGGATTAGAAGTTTACGAAAATCTTTAATTGTTAAATCACTGTCAGCGCGCGCACATAGGCAGCTAGCTATTGAGAGGCATATTTATGTAGACAAAAATATATATAGGCCTACATCTTTCGTAATGCAATTGACTTAGGAGTAAAAATAGTGGTATTACCCCACTAATATATTGATGACAAATTTTATATGTTAAATTTCTATCTCGAATTCCCATACGACTCCAAAGCTAACTTTTTGGCCTCAAATTTCAAACATTTGTCTAAGTGACAAAATGTGAATCGGAGAAGGGAAAAAGAGGACAGATTTGGCACTTACTCTGCTGTTCAGTCCGTGATTGAGCTATTGAGACTGAACGCCCACTACATTCCAAGGATTCCTCCTTTTAAAAAGTAGTCGCCCATGTGGGCTGTGGCTCTATCAATCTAATTATCAATGTCAAGAATGTGGCGGAATAGATGAAATTTTTTCGCCATAATTAAAATTTTTAAATTCATGTTTTGAGAATTTAAAATTTTTAATAAAGAGCAGTTTTTAAAAAAATGGACTTACTTCAGATAAATTTGAACCAGTTAAATTAGTAAATATAAAACACCACACGATTGTATCGAAAAGAATTCCTCTAATATCTATATATGATTTTTCATTTTTTTGCATATCACTTGAGTAAGGAGTTAATATCTCAAAAGGTCATTTAATTATGATAATTTATATTGCAAAGTTATTGAAATTTGACTTGTATCAATAAAATCACTCAATTTATAGTTTTTTCTCACAAAATCACTCAACTATATATCATAAATTAAAGAAACTCTTACAGGACAAAATAATTTAATTTTTAGTGCCATGTAAATATTACTCCCATACATAAATTTAAATTTTTTTAAAAAAAAATTATTTCTAATACCCAATCTACCCACCCACACATCAAATTGGGTTTCATCAACCCTTTCCATGAGTATTGTGTATGTTATTATTAAAACATAAGACAACGTGATCTTTGATGAAATTAGCTCGTACAAACATCTAAAAGATAACAATAATACTAACAACATCGATAGTTCTTATATTTAGTACGTGATTTAGAATGATCTTTTAAATATATATTTGTATTGCTTTAGTCCTTTATATTATTAAAAATGAGTATTGTATATGTTATTATCAAAACATAAGATGATGTGATCTTTCATGAAATTGACTCGTAAAAAATATGTGAGATATTTAAATTGAGTAAGTCACCGCAATAAACTTTTGCGTAGTTATTTCACCTAATTCGTACAAGAAATATTTGAATACTTCCCTTAATTATAAAAAATAATAAATGAGTAGACGTTTACATTTCCTTCGAACTTCTAGAAACAATTATTGTTATTAAATTCATATAGTTAATGATATTTCATATGGTATAATTTCGCAAATTATTTTGACTCATTTTTTCAATTTAAATAACATACATGTATAATTTTTTACGAGTTAAATAATTTCATCCAAGGTATATAACTACTATTTTGTCATGGATATAATATAAATAAAAAAATACCTAGTTTGAATGGTTTTAGATGAAACTCATTTTGATGTGTGAGTGGGTAGATTGAGTATAAAAGATGAGATTTTCTTTTTTAAAAATTATTTATGTGGGATTCATATTTACACAGAGTAAGATATTAAATTATTTTGTCATGTAAGATTTTCTTTTGTGATATATTTAGTTATGTGATTTATGAGAAAAACTATAAGTCGAGTAATTTTATTTATACAAACAAAATTCAATAACTTTAGAACATAAATTATCATAATTGAGTGACTTTTGAGATATCAACTCGTTAAGAAAGATACTTAACAATTTTAATCATAAGAGTATTTTGTCTACCTAAACCTTTTATCCTCTCTATAAACATCTTAATTAATACATAGTCTGTTAATTGGAACGATAAGTTTGGAATAACATTAGCAAAATGACTTATTTTTAGAACATTTAATATTTTAAAATAAATTTTGATCTATTAAAACGACTAATGTTTCGAATCGAAAGAGTAATTTGCTTAGGTTACGTAATGGTCTTAGTTGAAAGATCACATCGCACAGTACTGGCGCCCAGACCGCTTTTATAGATTTCTTGGCGTTTATGTGTGTCTTTTTTCTTTTGACGGTACTATTTATTCGTTTATCAGGAAAATTTAGGCAAACATGACTTTGCTTTTTTTTACTTTGGGAACTATAGAAAGATTCTTAAAACAGAAAAGTATCAAAATATCCCTAACATACGAAGAATGATTTATAAATATTTTTTATTTACTTATTGGTTTAAAAATGTTTTAACTTTTTTTTTGTTCAAAAATTATCCCTCAAACTAACATCATAAACTTTTCTAGTTTTAAAAAGTCACACGACTTATTATGATTAATTACATATATTATTTAATTTAAAAGGTAAATTCACCCGCTTTTAAACCCAAATCCATTAACCCGGCCCATTTCTTTTAATCTTAAAAAAAACACATTCCATGGGAAGCAATTGAGTCCAAAAAAGCTATCCATTAATTAAACAAAAAAGATAATCGATTCAAGAACATAAAACTTGGCATAGCTCATATACGGTTTAATCACAAAAAGGCAACAGTTACACTAATATCATATTATTAACACACACTAACGAAAAAACAACAATTATTTCCTATATTAGAACAAAAAAAAATTAAATGCGAAATTGTTATTTGAAAAATCTCATCCTTGATCGAAAAAAGAAGGAAGCAGGAATTGTTTTTCCATTTCATGAAAAGAAAATAACTTCTTTAATAACAGAGTCCTATTATATCGTTTCACTGTTAACTGAGAAGAAAGAAAAACTTTTCAACTTTGAAAATTAATAAATTTGATTAAATTCGTATTCAAGGACCAAAAGGTTGCCTCAGACAGAAGAAGAAATACTAATGACAAAACACTTGCAAAGCTTTTGAGTTTTGCAGTAGATAGTGGATTGAAAGAAATAGATCGGTTTAGCAGATTTCGATTTAAAGGTGGATGAGTTTACTTATTAAATTAAAAAATATATGTAGCCAATCGTAACAAGTTATATGAATTTTTAAAATAATAAAAAAATAATATCTAGTTTAGGGTGTTAGTTTGAGGGGTATTCTTAAATCAAAAAAATAGGTTTAGGCTATTTTTAAATTAGTAGATTGAGAAAAGGTATTTATAAATCGTTTTTCATACATTAGGGGTATTTTTGGCCCTTTAGTTATTATAAAAAAGAGACTATGAAGTAAATATATTAGAGAAAAGTACATAGAGAGACTCATATGTTATTCATTTTTAAATTGATATTTAAATAAATTGATTTGACTTTCTATTTATAGAAGAAAAGAAGTAGTTGCAAGACTTTTCAGAAGTTGTTTGCAATGCCTGTTTGAGTTGCTTGCAACATGTCTGCTTGAACAATTTACAAGTTGTCTGCTTGATTGTATGCCTGACAAGCTTTCACAAAGTTGTTTGCAAGCTGTCTTCTTAAACTACTTGTAACCTGTCTGGTTGAGCTATTTGCAAAATATTCTTCTTGATTTCAAGCTTATCCAGTAAATTATGTAATAGACATCCACAATACAGTGTATTTATAACAATCTCTTTGAATGTTCATTAATAGATAGTGTACTCGTTAAAAACTTACTAGAAAAAATTCAGTGAGAAAAAATCTTAGTAACAAAAAAGTACATTTATCCAGTAATCTGCATAGCTGCCTCATTAAAAATCTTATCAGGAAAACTCAATCAGCCTAAACCTTGGCTAAGAAAAAATGAGTGAAACACATATTTTACTCCCCCTGATGAAGACCACAATTAAGATGTCCAAGTTTTCGCATACCAATCTTGAGTGTTATCTTCTTTAGAGTTGAAGTTGGTAAGGATTTGGTGAACATATATGCAGGATTATCAGTTGAACGAATTTGTTGTATATCAATATTATCCTTCTTCTAGAGATCATGTGTGAAGAATAATTGAAATATATTTCATTCTGTCTCATTTTATGAAGCCTCTCTTTTATTAAGTTATGCATACAACATTGTCTTAATATATGACTATGGGTATTTTTGCGTAACAGTCCAAACCACATCTTTCTTTGATAAAATGGATCATTTCAACCACACACATTCTCTACTTGGTTCATGAACAGCTATTATCTCAACATGATTTGAAGAAATCACAACAATAGACTACTTTATAGACTACCATGATATAACTGTACCTCCATATGTAAATAAATAATCTATTTGCGATTGAGATTTATGTGGATCAAATAAATAATATGCATCTACATGAACAATAAGATCTGCGCTGCCTTTATTAATATAAAACAGACCTATATATCAATAGTTTCATTTAGATATCATAGTTTCTGCTTAATTCCATTTCAATGTTCCATGTAGCAGAAGAACTATCACTACTAGAAATAGAGATTTTTCCCACCACAGATCAATAGGAAATTTATATTATAAAACATAATTTTTTCACTCATTTCCCATCGAACTAGTTCACTGGAAAAACACGTGGTGGGAAACAGATTCTCATTATAGTGGAAAACTTCATGATTTTTTCATGTGAAAACACTATTATTTTTCTTTTTCCCATCGATATCAGTGGGAAAAGTCACTTAATATTTTTTGATGGAAAATTTCAATAGAAAAATAGTGAATTTTTAGTAGTGTGTATCTTGCTAGTAAATTAATAAAAACGATACATTACGTCTTGTAGCATTAGCAAAATATGTACATGCACTAATTAGACTAAGATATGGTAATTCGGGATCAAGAAGCTCTTCATTTTATTTTTGAGGTCGAAATAGATCTTTACTCACTCCAAGTGAGCGAACAAACATTGGAGTACTTAAAAAATGTGCACTGTGCATGTAAAATTATTTTATTTTTTTTAGTATAGGCATATTAGATCTCACTCTGCTAAACGTTCAATTTATAGATCAAGACAAAGCTGTATTTTTCCAAAATCTTTCATCTCAAATTCTTTCTTAAATATTCAATCGCCATTTGTAGCTCTTTTGGAGTTCCAGTAAGACTTATGTCATCAACAGAAACAACAAGTATAATAAATTCTGATGTTGTTTTTTTAATAAAAGCACATGAACAATTGACATTATTTATAGGAGAAAAGAAAAAATATACCCCTCAACTTTGCGCTTTAGAGCTAAAATATCCCTTGTTAAAAAAAGTGTTGCATATGTACCCTTGTTGTTTAACAAATGGGGCATATATATCCTCGTCGTCTAACAAATGGTATATATTTGCCCTTTTCGTTAATTGACATATATGTACTGAATAAAAAAAAATTAAAAAAATTATTTTTTAATTCTAAAAAATGTACGTGAATTTAAAAATTATCTCGTTTACTTTTTTTTACCCTTCTAGACCTGACCCAAATGAAAAAGACGCCTCAATCTCTCTTCTACTCAGTCATAAAATAAGTTTGAAACGAATCTGAATAAAAGAGGAATTGAATTACTTTTAGTTGGTTGGATCTAAAGGGGTAAAAAAGTAAGTGAGATAACCTTTTAAAGTAATGTGATATTTTTAAAATTAAAAAATCAGATTTATTTTTTTTTAAAATTCAGTCTATTAACAAAAAAATGGTAAATATGCACTATTTGTTAGATGAAGGGGGAATATATGCACCATTTATTAAAACGCGAGAGTATATATGCATCACTTTTTTAATTAGGGATATATTCTCTATAAATCGCAAAGCTGAGGGGTATATTTGCCCCTTTACCCCTATTTATATAACCTTCATAAGTTGAGGGATGTATTTGCCCCATTATTATTTATATAATCTTCTTTTCTAATAAATATTCACAAAGACGGTTATACCACTTATGCTCTAATTATTTTAAACCATATAACAATCTTTGTAATTTTGTTGGTACATCTCCCGAGATTTGAATTGTATGTTTTAGGCATTTTAAATTTTTCTAGAATTTTCTTATAAATTTCATTATCAAGTGAGGCATAAAGATAAGTTGTAACCACACTCGTCAAATGTATTTAAGATTTTCATGTACAACTAAATTGATGAGATATCAAAATATTATGGCATCTACAACTGTCACGCCCCGCCTTGGGGGGTATGACTAGCACTTGGTGCCCTATTAGGATCTAAACTGCTAGACTACTGAGCCTAAGAACATCTTGTGTCTAGCTGGCTCTAACTCAAATTCAAGAAATCAACGGGCTATATAACAGCTGTAAATACAGCCTCCGGCCGACTAGGCCTATAGCCACCTGTACTATAACGACAGCTAACCAGAATCATGTCAATATAAGGGAGCCTATGCGGGCCGACAAGGCCACCATGCTGTCTTGTTGAGTCTAAACCAGTATAACAAATGTTGAACAGCTACGTGACCGGCAAGGTCACCACTACTGACTGGATAAGGCCTCACACGGCCAACATAAACAACTAAACATACACACGACCCCACACGACCGGCACAACTAACCACAGGGAAATATATACAGACTGCAAGCCTCTAGGAATACTGATAAGATGGTCGGAACAGGGCCCCGACCTACCCGTACTGTACAACAAAAGGAAATGATATAAACCTCTAAAATATCAAGCTCCGGATGACAGGAGCTGATGACTCTACGCTGGCTAGGATCACGAGGGGTCGCCTCCTCGTCTGTGAGTACCTGCAGGCAAGTAACGCAGCGCCCCAAACGGGCGTCAGTACCACTGGTACCGAGTATGCAAAGCAACTGGATACAACTGAATACAATTAACATAACTATCAATTCTGAATAGCAGGAGAATACTAAATCTGTAAGAACTAATATGAACTGAATCAGACTTCCTGTGCTGTGATAGGGCAGGAGCGTACCTGTGGACGCGGCAGCCTGGTGTCTATTAACTAATATATAGCACATAAATACATACATATATATATATATATATATATATACACATATATATATATATATATATATATATATATATATATATATCAAACAAGAGCCAATACCAACCCCCATAAGCCGGATGGCACCAAGCAAGCAAACAATCTATATACCCCTACCCGGGTCAAAACCTGCCAAAAATAAGTCACTCCACTCATCTGCTCACTCGGAGCTCCTCTACCGGCCCCCTGGGTCTCCGACTCGGGCCATAGCCTCCGATATAAATAACCATGTCTGAGTCCGGAGGACTCCTGTGTAGACAGTAACAGATAGGGTGTCGTTCCCCGGAACTCTCCTCAGGGCTATCTGAAACCGGAGCTGCACCTGTAATAAGATTTGTACAGACAGTAACAGATAGGGTATGATTCCCCGGAACTCTCCTCAGGGCTATCTGAAACCGGAGCTGCACCTGTAATGCTGATCAGACTGCTATGGGGAAAGCTTCATTCCATCTTCGTCCAAGCTGGGAACGGTATGCCACTCCTTGGAGTGACGTAAACCCACCCGCTCAGTGGGCGACACGATTACCAACCCAGGGGCGGCGGGGATCCTCAATAAGGGGCCCTCACGCCACAACAAGTCTCAACAAGCAAATAACACATATAAATAGCAAGCATGTATAACTGAAAAGACTATCTGAAATCTAACTTCCTATTCTGATCTATTTCTATACTGAACTGATTCTTTACTGATTATACTGGTTCTGAAATCCTTCTTTAACTATTGGCTAATCTGTAGCCAATATTCCATTTGTCTGAATGGCTAGTCTGTAGCCATAAAACTGTCTGTCTATCTGATTTTACTTTATTAGCTTTTATTATGAAAATCTGTCTCTTTTTATTCTACAACATGCTTGCTAATCATACAATAAGCTATACTGAATCTGGAATGCTAACTCGCCCTTTGGCGCATGCTTTACTAACTTTTGGACTGAATACGATACGGCAACACAACTCAGAATCTATTAGACTTACTTAATTCTCAACATTCAACTCCGAGGGTTTCAAATACGGAGTTTACTATGATTTACCAAGCTAAGACCTACTAACTTGCCGAAGAACAACTTCACATACCTTAACCTCGAGTTATCCGACTGTCGGACGAGGCTCGGTCAGTACTCCAGCTATTTTTCCCAACTGCATTCATATACACATTAATTAGTGCTAAATACAACTTTATTCTGAAGGACAACGTCACTTTCGATATAATTATAGCCTAAACTTAGGCTTATCGAAAGACGGTCGAAAACTTATTATTCCTCGAAAGTCCAGAAGGGAGAAATACTCACTTTAGGGATAGGAGTATATTGACACTAATTTGGAGCAATTCCACTTACCTTATTTCGGTAGCACGACGAGCCGAATTTTGCGAAACTAAATCTGTAGGAATGCTCCTCACTGCTTAATACCTCGGTATCTGGAGTTAATTTGAGTTTAGACTACGTTTGGCAGCGTAATCAAACGATTATAATACTAACCCTCTTCGTCCCTCTTTCCTCTTTGCGTTTTCTGGAAATTAATAAAGGATATAACATCACAAACCGAAGTGGGGGCTTTATATACTTGGGCCTGGATAGGCCCAACGTGTCACGGAGCCAACGCGGTAGCCCTGCCTCCGTGACACGGCGCCATCACGGAGGGGCTCTGCCCTGGCGCCTTCCGCGGTGGTTCGACAGGTTTTACGTTCGATCTTTTCCCCAGCCTTTTTCTAGCACGTATGGCCTTCAAGTATACTTAACCAACATGCGAATAGGCCATCTAGATGCCAGGAATCCTACGGGGTGTAACAACAACGGATGAATATATTTCTCCATAGTCAAGACCGGATCTTTGAGAGAATCCTCATGCAAGAAGATGTTCATTGTATCTCACAATTTCATTTATCTTATTTATTTTTTTGCATAAAGACTCATTTATGTCCAACTGACTTTACACCATCAGGTGTTTAGACCACATGTCCAAAAACCTCACGTTTAACAAGTGCATTCAATTCTAATTGAACTGCCTCTTTCTATTTTGGTCAATCATATCTTCATTGGCATTCTTCAATGAATTGAGGTTCCCGATCCTTACTATCTTTTATAATATTCAACACAACATTATATGCAAAATATTATCACCATAATTTTTGATCGATTCAAATCTATCCCATTACCAGTAGAACTTATTGATAATTTTTTGCTCACTTAAGTATCAGGTTCCCTGATTCCTTCAGGAATACCAAGATTAATCAAATCTTGAATCTCTTCATGAGATTCTTCTACAGTGCCATTTTGATCATTTTTCATGCTTTTTGTTTAGAATTTTTATTCTTGGAATCCAATGATCTACCGCGCTTCAAGCGTGAATGGAATTCAGAAATTATGACACTAATAGATTATCCTTTTGGAACATCTACTGGGATAAGCACATTCTCTATCAAGATATATGATTTAGTTATTCTTTTCAAATTAGTAAATGCATCCGATACTTGATTTACTATTTTCTGCAAATAGATGATCTTCTCGACCTCTATTGTACACATAGGGAAATGTGATCAAAATGAGATAGCAATGAAAATTTTCACACAATTTCTCTTTTAATTTCCTTTTTCTTTTCCCCTAGTTGTGAAAAATTTGTTTCATCAAACTGACAACCTCTGAATCATGCAGTAAACAAACATCCCATTAATGACTCAAGGTAGCTAATAATAGAGGGTAATTCAAATCTAATATATATCCCAAATCTTTTCTGGGGGCCCATCTTAGTGTATTGTGGTAGTGTAACCCGCAGATATACAGTATAATTAAAGATTCTGAAATGAGCAATATTTGGCTCATGACCAAATACTAATTGTGATGAAAAATATTTATTATAATGATTCAACATGATACGAACAATCGATGTTGCATGTAAGATAACATGATTCCACATGGTTGTGAGAAACCGAATTTTTATAACTAATGATCTTGCTATCAACTACAAACGCTTAATAAATGACTCAGCAAGGTCATTAAGAGTATGAATGACGTGCCCGATTCGCGCATCCGCAAGTGTATGGGTCGTGCAAGTAATATAGTGGCTCTTTTTAAGAACCGGATTGTCGAACCCACAGGGACTGGACCCATTCCTCTAACTATCCATTTCTAGCGTGATCTTAAATACCTCAAGTGTTGGTTATAGACATTTTCGATCGAGATTAATTAAGTCTAAGTTTGGGTCAATGAAGTATTCTGAAATTACTCTAGGAGCAACATAGAGTTAAAACCAATTAATCATGCGATACTACGATTTGCAATGGGTTAAGCATGGAACTATCAATTGTTATTTCACATAATTAGAATTGCATATTTATGGTCTTTCGAGCCTCTAAACACGGCAATCTAGCCTCACTGCATCATTGTGAGCGAGGAGTTTAATTTCTAGTCGCGGGCAATCAATTATGTTGTGGTTTATGGGGAAATGATTAGGGATTTTCGTGCGTCTAACCATTTAACTCAACTTAGCCTCACAACTACTTCTTCGAGTGGTGATGTGACATCCCAAGTTGGTCTTTCATAACCCCCGTGTCTCAACCAAGCACGGTGTTAGGTATATTTCTATCCTGACACAAAAATCTCTCCCGAGATACAAACGTGCTCCTCACATTCTCATGTCCTGACCTAGGTAATGCTTTCTCAAGCTATTACTCAAGCTAACAAATATGCTTTCATGGTGATCCATCATAAAAACAACCAACAATCCAGAATGCAAGACGAAAACAACAATCAATAACTTAATTCCAAAACAATTTCATAAAATCACAATCATAATTCATGGCTTCAACCCTAGAGGAAGGGTTCTTGCCATTCATGTTCGTAAAACTAAACTAACTACTACTAAACTAACATACATACATGAATTTGGTAGATGAGAAGGGAACTAGACAAACCCTAGATGAGTTCTCCCGCTTCTCCCTTCACTCCTAGGTAGTTTTCCAGAATAAAATCGTGACCAAATGATTTTAGGAGCTAAGGGTTCAATTTATACTATGCTGAAAAATTGCAAAATTTGGCCTGTGGTGGAACAGCAACATGTCACGGAGCTGAACGCCCTACTTGACCTCCGTGACACGTTGGTAACGTGTACCCTCACTGGAATGTGCCAAAAAATGCAATTTTTGGCCAAGTGTTGCCGCGTTGGCAGCGTGCCACGACCCCTATCGCACAGGGTGCCAGTTATTGCATGTTTTCTTGTTGACTTTCACGTTTTGCTCTTGATTCCATTCCTCCACTTCACCAAATCATGAATTAGTTCCTCAAATGCATTATTAACCTTCAAAAACAAGGACTAATCATGTTGGTTAGTATATATTCACATTTACATAAAATCACATGAAAATGTATAAAATAACTTAGATAAACAAGACTAAATTAAGGTATAAAGTATCACTCGGGCATGCTATTTTTGCCCACGATCACCTACCCCACACTTAAAGTCTTGTTCGTCCTCGAACAACCTATTACATCTCATGCATATAGAGATTCATCCATAACTCATTTATCAAGAATATTCAAGCTACGGCTATAATGATTACGTAAGATAACAAGCTACAAATAGAGCATGCACAATTTGATCATTGAAATGAAGTACAACTATGTTAAGACTTCTTAACCTCAAGAATCGACTCTCAATCTTAGCAAACTCATGCAAATCAACTGATTAAGAAATCCCACATGAATTATATCCTTCATTCAACATGTGCCCCTGTCGAAAAGAGAGTTACCCAATCACACGCAAAAATAATTTTTAAATCACAACATGTGTGGGTACAATGAATAGAATTACGCTCACTCTCACAAAGAATTCACATGCATCATGTAATGACCCATAAGCTTGCCCTTAGTGTTTTATTCCACTAATTTAAGGATGTATGAATGTAAGATCAAGTAGGACTTAATGGGTTGTAATGTAAGCTAAGGGACGGGTGGGTACTATTCTGGCCAATAATAGTGACTATCTTTCCCAAGCGCTTTTAATACATTACGCCCTCATTACGAACTTCCCTTCCCTTACTTTACCTTTTTCTCCTTTCATCTTTCTTTTTCCTCTTATGTTCCCCTTTCTTTAGGCACTTTTAGCTTATTAGTAAGGAGTTCTACAAGTAACTTTTCATTAATTTGTTTTCTTGCTCCTTACTAATAATCAACCATTTTCACCCAAGTGCACCTTTGTCCTTTTCTCACTTCTACAACTTGCTACTTTTCCTTTCTTTTCATTCTTCTCACTCCTTTACTCCTTCGGATTTTTTCCACTCAAGCGCTTAGGAGTTTTGGATCAAACACAAGGCTAATGAAAGAAAAAGGATTAAGCTTATGTTGCAGCTGTCAAAGAATAGGCTCAAGGCTCAATGGGGCTAACTAGGATTAATCTTTCCAGGTAGGTAAAATGAGGGGTAAACATTT
This sequence comes from Datura wrightii, assembly GCA_035772735.1. Classification (NCBI taxonomy): domain Eukaryota; kingdom Viridiplantae; phylum Streptophyta; class Magnoliopsida; order Solanales; family Solanaceae; genus Datura; species Datura wrightii. The sequence continues at coordinate 47,146,995 of JASDFA010000016.1, read as the reverse complement.
GGGTCATTCAAAGAAATGCCTACATCATCTCCTACAATTCACATCCTTCATTTTATTTTATACACACACCAGGCAAGTTCTAGACAATCCACAATAGCACAGAATACTCAAAAACCTTACACTCATGGCACATGCTCAATTCAAGACACATTCATCAGACTCTTACTCAGCTAATCACAAGAATTCAGAATTAAGCTTCAATCATATTGAGTCAAATTCAAGAGCCTAAGCGTCTCACACAAAGTTATACACCTACATGCTTCACACCGAACATACTTGCATCTTACAATCACGTATAGCACATAACAAGAACATCAAGCACGAATTAGTTATGGTTTCAAAATCCCAAAGCCTATCGACCAATTTTTCCTCAAGAAGGTCATCATCCATCCATCGTCGGAAACAGTCCCTAACTATGACTAAAGACACTATCTACAAACAAAGGAAATAAGAAAAAAAATTTATTCTTCGGTTCAAAGACCCCCCCCCCCCCCCGTCGGAAAAGAACCGAAAAGAAAAACCAACGGGTGATGAAGTCATGCTTAATTCACAAAAAATTTTAAAATTTCTCCCAAATTTCACACAAGCATCACATTCACCAAAAACTTGTTAAGCACAAAAATTTAGAAATTTTTCTCACCCCACACTTAAAGTCTTTCTATGTCCTCATAGCCTTAAATTAACATTTAAAGGATGAGAAATACACCCTGAGCCTCTATGCCAAGCTAAAAGAATGCTTTCTTTTCAAGTTCCAGAGATGGCTGTTCGACCCCACATTTCTTCTATTCCATGCTCTTTAGCTTCCACCGTCTCGGTACTCAGACTTCCCTCCATCTATGCTTAACTTTCCACCAAAAACACAAACAAAATGAAAATAACAAAAGCAACACAAAAATCAAAATTACGAATTGTACCTGAGGTACCCTTGGGTTGCCTCCCAAGCAGCGCCTTATTTTACGTTGTGGCACGACGTGGACTGTCCTTTTCAAGACATCCTCATACCTGGGTTCTCTTTCGAGAACCATCTCCTTTTCTTTTGTTGTTTAGAGGAAACAACCTCCACTCTGTTCCTCTCTTTCTCCAACTTCTTCTCAATTTGAAGTCCTCTATCAGACTCGGGCTGAACACTTGTAATTGCCTTTGGCCCTGCACCTGTGGAATCCTCCACCCCACACTTATTTTCTGCCAACACACTAACCTGACAAAGGTTTCTGTAGTGTTCAGATGGGTTCATTTCTTGGTAAACGCGGAAGATTTCTTCTTCATCCTCAACCCTCATTTTCAAGGTCCCTTCTTTCAAATCAATCACCGCTCATCCAGTGGCCAAGAATGGCCTTCCCAAGATCAGGGGTACCTGGTCATCAACCTGAAAATCCAAGACAATAAAATCAGCAGGTATAATGAACTTACCTACTTTGATGAGAAGGTCCTCTATTATTCCATCAGGAGTCACTCGCGACTTGTCAGCCAGCTGCAGCATCAACCTTGTCGGCCTCGGTTTTACCAACCCCAGGGTGTTGAATAAGGATAAGGACATTAGATTAACTGCTGCCCCTAAGTCACACAAAGCTCGTAGCACCTCAGCTTTACCAATTTGTATGGGGAGGGTAAAACTCCTTGGGTCTTTGAGCTTCTTTGGCATTTTGCTCAATACCCTGTGACTGCACTCCTCAGTCAGTGCTACAGTCTGGACGTCCACCAATCTAACTTTGTTCGCCATCACGTCCTTCAAGTATTTAGCATACTTGGGCATTCTCTGCAAGACATCAATAAGAGGCAAATTTATGTGAAGTTCTTTGAAGCTCTCAAAGAACTTTTTGAAGCATTCCTCTTCCTTGCTCTTTCTGAATTTCTGAGGGAATGGTGGTGGTGGTCTTTGTGCTGGCTGCAATGAAAGTTGCACATTTTGTTGCCCCACACTCTGATTATCCCCCATGTTGATGGATGGTCCTGGTCTAACCAACTCTGGCTGCACCCCCTTTCTCAGCTCTTTTGGCACTGCATCAGCTAATTGCTTACCGCTTCTCAAACTGATGGCATTGATCTGTCGGGGGTTAGGATTTGTGTCGCTAGGTAATCCCCCTTGTGATCTCATGTTTTGAGCAGCTGCTATCTGACCCACTTGTTTTTCAAGATTGCGGGTGGCCATTTGCTGATTCTTTAAGTTTGTTGCCATCCTCGCCTGATTTTCCGCTAACTGATTTTGGGTCTCCATAATTTTCTGCAGTGTTTCCTCAATGCTGCTACTCAATTGCCCATCAATCTGCCTATTCTGCTAATACTGCTGTTGTTGAGGTTGCATATAATTCTTCTTTTGGTTTCCACCCCAAGAAAAATTCGGGTGGCCCTGCCAATTTCTATTGGAGTTATTCTCAAAATTTTGATTTCTATGCACATTACCAACAAAATTGACTGACTCCGGATTGGCTCCACAAGATTCTGCATTTTGCCCATTATTACCACAAATGTCACACCAACTTAGAGCTTGCTGAACTGCATTAACCTGACCCTGGTGTTGGTTCATACTCAGTTTATTGAACTGAGTCATCATCTGATGCTGGAACGAAGCTAACTGTGCTGCCAAGGCATTCAAACCATCTACTTCTATCAACCCTGGTCTCTTTCCTGCCCCCCTCGATGACTCGCTGTGCCACTCTGGATTTCCTTGTGTAATTCTGTTCAACAAAGTGTACAACTCATCATATGTCTTATCCAAGGCTTGCCCACCCGATGCAGAGTCTAGTAATATTTTTGTGTGTGGGTCTAGACTTTCTACAAAGGTATGAGCCAGCACTTCATTTCATTGCTGGTGATGGGGGCAATCTCTCAACAATGACTTGAATATTTCCCAAGCCATATATAAGTTCTCATCAGGCCTCTTCTTGAAACTGAGTATTTCACTTCTCAACCTTGCAGTTTTGCCTAAAGGGAAGAATCTGATAAGGAACTTCTTAGCCAAGTCATTCCACGAAGTTATGGAGTTCGGTGGCTCAGCCTTCAGCCACTTTTTCGCCTCTCCCAACAGAGAAAATGGGAAGAGGGTCATTTGGACATAATCTGTGGACACGCCGGTGGGGACGAACGTGTCACTAATCTCTAAAAAGCTCTGTAGGTGCTGCTGCGGGTCCTCATGTGCCATCCCAGTGAATTGACCACTAGAATGTAACAGCTGCACCATGTTCTGTTTAAGCTCAAAGTGTCCTCCAGACTCCGGTTTATGGATGCTAGAGGTCACATTTGTCGCTAATGGGATTGCCACTTCGCGAACTGGTCTTGCTGCCATTGCTTCTGATGACAATTGTGCTTGTCCCGCGGGTGGTTGTTGTTGTACCTTTTCTTGAAGTCTCTTCAGCTTTTGCTCTAGAGCTACTCTCCTTCGCAAATGGATTTGACGTTCAGGTTCCAGCAACGGTTCCACAAGCTCTCTATTTCTAGCCAGCTCGGCAGGACAACCTGTCACCTGCAAATAAACAGACTAAGACCAAGTTTCTCAACACTTAAGGAAATTTTAAAAATCACACAAAAACAGATAAATTATCAAACCTTCGCCGAGTCCCCGGCAACGGCGCCAAAAACTTGACGTGCCGAATTCGCGCATCCGCAAGTGTACGGGTCGTGCAAGTAATATAGTGGCTCTTTTTAAGAACCGGATTATCGAACCCACAGGGACTGCACCCATTTCTCTAACTATCCATTTCTAGTGTGATCTTAAATACCTCAAGTGTTGGTTATAGACATTTTTGATCGAGATTAATTAAGTCTAAGTTTGGGTCAACGAAGTATTCTGAAATTACTCTAGGAGCAACATAGAGTTAAAACTAATTAATCATGCGATACTACGATTTGCAATGGGTTAAGCATGGAACTATCAATTGTTATTTCACATACTTAGAATTGCATGTTTATGGTCTTTCGAGCCTCTAAACACGACAATCTAGCCTCACTGCATCATTGTGAGCGAGGAGTTTAATTTCCAGTCGCGGGCAATCAATTATGTTGTGGTTTACGGGAAAACGATTAGGGACTTTCGTGCATCTAACCATTTAACTCAACTTAGCCTCACAACTACTTCTTCGAGTGGTGATGTGACATCCCAAGTTAGTCTTTCATAACCCCCGTGTCTCAACCAAGCACGGTGTTAGGTATATTTCTATCCTGACACAAAAATCTCTCCCGAGATACAAACGTGCTCCTCACATTCTCATGTCCTGACCTAGGTAATGCTCTCTCAAGCTATTACTCAAGCTAACAAATATGCTTTCATGGTGATCAATCATAAAAACAACCAACAATCCAGAATGCAAGACGAAAACAACAATCAATAACTTAATTCCAAAACAATTTCATAAAATCACAATCATAATTCATGGCTTCAACCCTAGAGGAAGGGTTCTTGCCATTCATGTTCGTAAAACTAAACTAACTACTACTAAACTAACATACATACATGAATTTCATAGATGAGAAGGGAATTTGACAAACCCTAGATGAGTTCTCCCGCTTCTCCCTTCACTCCTAGGTAGTTTTCCAGAATAAAATCGTGACCAAATGATTTTAGGAGCTAAGGGTTCAATTTATACTATGCTGAAAAATTGCAAAATTTGGCCTGTGGTGGAACAGCAACGTGTCACGGAGCTGAATGCCCTACTTGACCTCCGTGACACATTGGTAACGCGTACCCTCACTGGAATGTGCCAAAAAATGCAATTTTTGGCCAAGTGTTGCCGCGTTGGCAGCGTGCCACGACCCCTATCGCGCAGGGTGCCAGTTATTGCATGTTTTCTTGTTGACTTTCACGTTTTGCTCTTGATTCCATTCCTCCACTTCACCAAATCATGAATTAGTTCCTCAAATGCATTATTAACCTTCAAAAACAAGGACTAATCATGTTGGTTAGTATATATTCACATTTACATAAAATCACATGAAAATGTATAAAATAACTTAGATAAACAAGACTAAATTAAGGTATAAAGCATCACTCGGGCAGTGCTATTTTTGCCCACGATCAATGAACATGAGCTATATTGTATTCAACTTTTATACCAACTAATGAATAATAATTATCAAAAGCTTGACATGTAAATTCTTAAGCATTATCGAGGTGTATACCCTTAGTCGGATAATCTGAAAATTGTGCCCTTATGTGTATTATGTGTGTCAATAATTTTACAAATGCTAGAATGCAAAATGATAAGAGGCACAAATGAGATCATCTTGAAGATGCATCTATTATGATCATAAAATATTTTAATGACACATAAGGTGGGTGAATAGGTCCACAAATATCCCCACGTATATATTCTTGAAAGGCAGGGTATTTAATACCAACTTTTATTTGTGATGACCTTGTTATCAATTTACCTTGATAATAGGCAGCACATGAAAATTCATCACTTTCAAGAATCTTTAAGTGCTTAAGTGGGCGCCCATTTTCATATTCAATGATTCGTCTCATCATTATTGATTCAAGATGATTGATCCAGTCATTCCAAAATACAAAAATACTCAAATTAGTAAAATTTTGATTTATGATAGAGTGTGCTTCGATTGTATTAATCTATATATATATATATATATATATATATATATATATATATATATATATTATAATTATGGTATATGGAAAGATGGTGTGGCATAGTTCTTTGGCCAAGGATTCATTTTTTTTTGTTCTTTTCACTTCTTTTATATTCATTCAATTCACTCTAATTTGATGGTTATGATGTAGTATTTATTTTTTACTTTATATTATTTTTTTCTTCTCAAATATTTCATATAGAAAGAATTTATGTTGTCATTTTTTTTTATTTCTTCATTTACTTACACACACACATTTAAAGTTGGACAAAAGAATGGTGGTGTGACATCTCTTTTTGACCAAAGATTCTTGTTTTTTCTTTTTATTTTTTAAAAAATTCTTTTTCACTATTTTTCTATTTGTTGCTGTACAAGAATAAATATGTCAATTAACCATTTATTCATATTCTTCAATGTAAATATTTAATGGCTTTTATTTTCATTACTTTCAACAACTTTTCATTGTCATAACTTTAAATTAAATATTTAATAGACATATTCATATCATTATTTGATCTTTCATAGTATAGTCTTATAAATAAAGCCATTGTAAGACATTGTTGCAAAAAAATAATGATTATATTAGTAAAAAAAAATATCTTTCTTCATGAGTATCAGATATTTTAAATTCATATTCTTTGTTCACGAGATTCTACCCAATGTTATCCTTTTATTCTATATTTGAAGTAGTGTTGTGGTTATATATATTATTGTATACATTCATACTTTGATTTGGTTTGAACAAGAAGACTCTTAAATAGTGATCAACTTGTGGGAGTGGATATCAACAAGAGTTCGAAATTATGCATTAGTTTTAGTTTTTCTCTTTAATTTTTAAATGATTAAGGTGATAAGAATAATGCATTTATTGTATTATTTCTCTTTATTTATTTACTTCGTATATCTCTTTAGTTTGTTTTTTATATCAATATCGATTGTCATAAGTCTACAATATTATTTGGTTCAAAATAGTAACTTATGACTGTGTAAGATCTGCTAGGTACTAATCAATTATTTTTCTCTACAGAATCAATTATACGTTTAAGTATTTATATAGAAACGATCAAGTATATGTAAATTTTTATTTTTATTTTTTATATTTTTCTAGTATATGTAAATTTTTATTTTTATTTTTTATATTTTTCTACTTTTCTTTTATGTAAGATAAACACATATATTAAATTTATTTTAGATAAAGACATTATTATTTATATAACAAGGACATAAATTTACTTCAAACTTCAATATTTTGAGAAATCAAGGAGATAATTGATTGAATAGTATATATGAACTTTACAAATATAACCTGTTCATAAAAGACAGGTCATCTGTACACTTTTGTGAGTAAATTTTAATATGTAATGTTGCTTGAAGTATGAAATTTATCACCATAATATTGAAAATGCTTTATTTTATAAATATTTCTTCTATCCATATTATATTTAATAAATTATTAATATCTTTTATGATTTTGCAAAGTGCAAAGTGCGGTCAGAACTCTATTTTGGATAAATTGATCAAAAATTCTTAAAAGATTTAAAATTATAAAAAATATATAATTTAAGTATTAATAATAAACTGAATTAAGAATCTTTTTAAAATATTTTTAATACTCATTACTTTAAAATTTTATTTTATAAATTTTGACAAAGTACTTTCTGACCACGCGAAGCGCGGGCAAGTTCACTAGTTATTGCATAATACAAGCTAGAAGATAAGGTTGGTAATTTCTCAAAACAGAGTTTCATATGATATTCTTTCTGGTCGGATATCTTTGAACTCAACAAGTTTCTCGAAAAAGTAGAAGAAAACAATGAATCTTCTATAACAAGTTTCATCCTCTTAGAAAGAAATATAGTAACTCTTCTGGAGCTTTCAACCAATTTTGAATTACCAGAAATTATAGAAGCATTTTCCTTTTTCTTATATAATTAAGAAAAATATTTTTCATCTTTGAATATGACATGTGTTGTTCCACTATTAATCACACAAATATATTCATAATTGGTCATTGATCCAAATAAAATTTCAGAAACTTTTATATTATTTTCAAAATGAAAAAAATATAGACTAAGTGAATATTGTAGTACATATCATTATTAAAATATATTTATGCCATAATTTATCAACATATAAATTAAAATATTTAAGTTTCTTTTGATTCATTATTGTTTGAAGGATCTATTTTTGGGAGTGTTAAGAAATCAGGTAAAATTCAAATGCATGAAATTATCATTAGTTTTAGAAATAAAATTTGCTTCACCATCTTTTTCTATCTCCTCTAGAGAGACTTGATAAAGCCTAACTAGATGTTTTTGACGATTGCAAGCACGTGTCCAGTACTCTTTTCCTCCATATCTTTGACATTTATCTCCTTTACGTTGATTCATGATTTTCATTATTTCTTTTTCATTATTGATGGTGAAGGATATCATTTGGCGCAAGACGATCATCATGATTAGAAATTTTAACCCATTTATGATTATGATCACTATTAAGACTGCAAATCACTATTGGAAACACAACCTTCACCATGCTTAGCTTGATAGAAGTTCGTCTCATTCATTTTAAGAAGTGGACTATGACGGGTAGGACAACTTTGATGATTTTAATTAATAACAGATTATTTTGTTCAATGATAAGAAGAGGTAAGATTAGTTCAAAATACTTTTTGAACCCTACCTCTCGATATTTCTCATTTATTTCTGTTGTACGAGTACATTCAAGGTATGAAAAATGGTGAAGGTTTCCAGCATATTATTATCAGTGATATGATTACAACATAGTCTCAACTATGAAGCAATTCTAAACATTAAACAATTACACTCATAGATAGATTTAAAATCTTGTAGCCGTAAATTTAACCAATCAAAATGTGCTTGTGGATGAATGACCATCTTCAGATAGTCATATCTATTTTTTAGATTAGTCCATAGCATTAGAGGCTCTTTGGCAATGAGATATTTCACTTTCAATCTCATCAAGGTGATTGGAGAGGAATATCATTGATTTGGCATTGTCTTGCTTTGATGTTTGATAATCATCTTTGATGGTGTTTCCAGACTCATCGCATCAAGATTAATTTCAGTGTCAAGAACCAAAGATAGATAGCATTTGCCTAATATATCTACACAAAAAAATCTCGTTTAAAAAGAGTTGCCACTGATTAAGAAAAAGAAAAGTATATACCTTCGAGAATTTTAAAGTATTTGCTTGAGATGACAGAGTCTCATGCTGATAACGTGTTTTGAAATAGAGACTATAAAGTAAATATACAATAGAAAAGTGTCTATATATATATATATATATATATATATATATCTAACTAGTATATTATTCAACTTCAAAACTGATGTCCAGATGAGCTAAATATAGAAGAAAAGAAGTAGTTGAAAGACTTTTCAGAAATTGCTTGCAAGTTGCCTGCTTGAGCTACTTACAAGCTGCATGCTTGATTGCAAGCCTGAGGAAGTTGTTGCAGATTTTTTTCATGAAGCTTCTTGCAAGCTGTCTTCTTGAGCCGCTTGGATCCTATCTGCTTGAGCTACTTACAAATTATCTGCTTGATTTTAAGCTTATCCAATAAACTGTATAATATACATTCACAACATAGTGTATTTGGTTTCAAGATTAAGTTATCGTGATATCTGGCAATTATAAGAAGCCACCATTTTTTCTGGTCATAGCAAACTCTGCCAACGTATAATTAATGTAAGAAATTAAACCTTCACATCACGATTTCCTTTCTTGAAATGGAAAAAGGATCATATTTGTCCTTTCCTTTTAAAATAAATTATATTTGCTTTTTAGTGTACTTTAAAATATATTTATCGTTTTCATTTAACTTTAGGGTTCTAGTTGCCTTGTATTCTCAAAAAAACTATATTTACCTTTACAACGTTAAATTCTCATATCTTCAACATATTTGTCTTTTCATCCAACTTTAGATTCATATTTGCCGCTGTACTCTAAAAATAATTATATTTACTTACATTATATTAAATTCTCATGTCTCATCTTAATTTCTCTATGTGGCATCCATGGAACATAATTTTTTAAATTAAATCTACTAATCCATTTAAACTACTATAATCCAACCCAATAAAAAATTAAAACCCAAAAAGTTTCATTCTTCATCCATGATGGATACGGTTTCACCACTTAAATCTTGTACAAATTAAAAATTAACTTCTGTTATTGCGATATGATAATAGTTGTTACGATAATTTTTATTTATTGCATTAAGTTTTCAAATAAAAAAAAAATTATAACTATTACAAATAAAAACTAATTGTCTCAAATTAAAAGATTAGTGCAATAAATAAGAATTCATGGAACAACTACTACCTTATTGCAATAATAGAAGTTAGGTTTAAATGATGAAATCGTATTAAACATGAATGAAGAATAAAGTTTTTGAATTTTTTTAAATTTTTTTAATGGGTCAGATTAGAAGAGTATAAATAGGTTAGTAGATTTAATTTAAAAAAAATTCATATAGGAAAATTAAGATGGAACATGGGATCTAATGTAATATGGATAAATATGAATTTTTTTATTTATTTATAGAGTGCAAAGAAAAATATGATCCTAAAGTTGGATAAAAAAGGCAAATATATTGAAGACATGAGGATTAAATATTGTAAGGGTAAATATTTTTGAGGGTACAAGGGCAAATAAGTCTATAAAATTGGATGAAAAGGTCAAATATATAGAAAAAGTATAACGAAGAGCAGATATAACTGTGATAGTACAAGAACAAATATGACCCTTTCCCGTTCTTGAAATAACATGAAATTTGAGTCATTCATTTTGTTGGTAACTAAATATGGTAAATTTACCGACCTATATATTCCACCGATCTAAAATGTCATCACAGCTGTGTCAAATTCTCTGAATATGTATAACTCTTAGAGGATCCAACTAGAGCTGTCAAAATGGGCCAGCCAACCCAAGCCTCGCAAGAAAAGAAATTTGATGTGGTAGAACGGGCCGAGCCTTCATTATAAAGGGCCTTGAAATGCTCAACCCAACAAGGCATGCTTGCCATTTATGCTTTCCGATCTTTTTTTTTTATAACAAAGTTTATTTCATTCTATATTTGAATTTATAGGTATGACAACTTGTTAACATTTCTAACGTATAATTATATTAAAGTAAATAATTCTACGACAACTTATAGCATATTCAACTCCAACACATCATCAAACACATTTAAATCTATTGATAAAGTTATCTTAATTAGAATCTTCATCTTCCTTTTCGTCTACATTCATATGCATGTCTAATTAGTTAATCATTACAATCACTATATATCAAAAATCAATAATATTTAAATTCATTTACAAGAATATTACCATTTTAAATTTGGGTAAAGACGTGCAATCAGTTTAAATAGCAATAAGTGTTTGGATATTTTCATGATGCATGCAATTTTTATACATGGTGATAAGGAATTTTAATATTAGAGATTTAATCCTAAATGAGTAAAATATTGTATAAGATCCTAGAACTTATTCAATAATTATTCTTTCTAGTTTTACTTCTTTTTTCTCAACTTTTTTTTTAAAAATGTTAAATTTAAATTGAATCACAATCATAAATGCAACATCTACACTTGATGATTAGAATTTAATGCTAAATGGGTAAAATATCGTGCAGATATTAAGATTTATTTAGTAATCACTACTTTTAGGTTTTACTTCTTTTATCACAATCTCTCTTAAATTTTTTAATTTAAATTAAATAGTCTTTTGGCTCATGGGCCAACCTCGACCAAATCTCAAGAACCAATGGGCTGACTTGAACGAGACTTATAAAACTTAATTTAAATGAGCTTAAAAAATCTTAACTCAGCTTTATACTAATAGCAAATTAGGCTGAACTTAGCTTAAAAATCAAATTTAGTTTAACGGCCATAGATCCGACGAGCATTTGTTTTCGTTGACGATCTGAGCAACTTAGATCTTAAACTATTAAAAATTAAAAAAATAGTTCAAATAATTGTGATTACAATGACTCGTCCAATTAAATTTTCTTATAAATAAGGGCGGAGTCACGGAGACAGATTCAGCTGATCTTTTAGAAAGAAAAAGCCAAGAAGATGGTGATATTTTTTTTATCAACTTGCAACTTCCATTATCTGTAGAATAAAATATTAGTCATAACTTAAAAAGAAGTGCAGGATTCTATCTCTAGGATTTCGTACGATCACGGGATGAAGTTACTGCTGGGTACTCTCAAATTCCCAGACAGTATTATGGCTAATGAATGATCACATGTCATTACTTTAATCCTTAATGTAGAAAGAATTCAAACTGTGTTAGACTATTACTTGTGAATGTCAATTATTCGACCTGTTATTTTAATAAATATAAATCATAAGAATCTTTTGGTTACTTTAATATATTTATTATAACTAGAAGTTCATTTTCTGAGATTGCCTCGATCATCTCAGAAGATGTTTGGTTTATCTTACAAGTTAGTTAAATCAGTTTATAAATATTTTTTAATTTTTTTTAGTATTTGATTTTATCAAAAAGTACTTAAAAATTTAAAAAATGCTTTAAAAAAATCAAAAGTCAAAAGTTGATAGATACTAACTTTTTATTTTTTGGCTTACTAGTCTAAATGTACGCGCCTCGCGCGTATCCCTCGTATTAATAAAAATAAATTTATATAAAAATAAAATAAATAATTGTCATGTCCAGCCTTAGGAGGCACGACTGACACCTGGTGCCCTACTAGGACCTGAACTGCTGAGCTGACTGAGCCTAAGCACCTCCGGTGCAGGGCTAGCTCTAACCCTGGAATCAAGAAGCAACGGGCTATATAGCGGCTGTAAATACAACCCCCGGCCGACAAGGCCTATAGCCACCTGTGGAAAATAAATAGCTAACCAGACACAGAAAAATCATAGGGGGTCCTATGCGGGCCGACAAGGCCACCATGATATCTAGTTATAACTGAAAGAAAAATCAGAGGCTAAACTGAGCTATGACCGGCAAGGCAACAAATCAATAGCTAAATAGGCCCCACACGACCAACACACATAATCTAAAATACATATGGGCCCCACACGATCGATATCAACTAGCCACAGGGAAGTAATGCAATCTGCAAGCCTCTAGGAGTAATAAGATGGTCGGGACAGGGCCCTGACCTACCCATACTGTACAAACAAAAGAAGTAAACCTCTATCACATAAGCTCCAGAAGAAAGGAGCTGATGGCTCTCTGCTGCTGACTGGAACTACGAGGGATCTACTCCTCGTCTATGCGTACCTGCAGGCAAGTAATGCAGCGCCGTAGAAGAGGGCGTCAGTACCACGAGTACTGAGTATGTAAAGCAATAACTTTAAATAATTGAAAGTAAGAAAATAGAACTGGCAATAGCTGAAGTAAGGAAAACGGACTGAAGCTGACTGAAGTAGTGAAATCAGGACTAAACATAACTGTGATAAGAAGGGTAGGGGTCATACCTGACAAACGAGGCGTCCTACTGTCTAACTATCAGTAACTAAAGCAACATAAATCTTACCTGGCCCCCATGAGCCGGAAGGTACAATCAGCACAGAACAACCCACCTGGGCCCCATTAGCCCTAGTGAGTACACCTCAATCTATATACCCTATCCAGGTCATACTGAGTCAACTACCAGCCATAAGTGTCCTGCCGATTCCCTGGGTCTGCAGCTTGGCCCGCTGGGACCCTGACTATAGCTGTGCCTGAGTCCGGAGGACTCTTGATATCTACAGCCCGGGCATAACCGCTCGGCGGGGGTATGTATAGGCCAACCACGGCAAATATGAGGATTTGGATCCCCATCTTCGTCCCTTGCGGACTATCCAAAAACCCTGAAACGCAGAAAAGTCCAATACAGGTACTCCACACAATACTATGGCATTCATTTCACAATAGACTGAAGTCAACTACTCCACATATATATGTATATAATGCAACTTATGAATTAACAACAACAACATACCTCTGGCTGCACAATCTGACTAAGTCTGAAATAACTGAGGATATCTGGTTTTCATATCGTCTTCTGCTTCCCAGGTCATCTCCTCTCGGTTCTTATTTCGCCATAACACTTTAACAGAAGCAACATCTTTAGTTCTTAGTCTGCGGATCTGCCGATCTAGTATGGCTACTGGAGCTTCTTCATAAGTTAACTCCTCTGTGATTTGGACATCTTTGGCTGGGAAAATCCGAGAGGGATCTCCTATACACTTCCTCAGCATTGATACGTGAAAAACTGGGTGAACGGATTCTAATTCTGTAGGTAAATCCAATTCATATGCCACCTGGCCTATCCTTCGGCGAATCTGATAAGGCCCAATAAACCTTGGGCTGAGCTTACCTTTCTTACCAAATCTCATCACACCCTTCATCGGTGAAACCTTTAAAAATACCCAGTCATCCACATTAAATTCTAAGTTCCTTCGCCGCACATCAACATAAGACTTCTAGCGGCTCTGAGCAGTCAACAGACGTTCCCTGATAAGCTTTACTTTCTCTTCTGACCGACGAATAATGTCTGACCCAATCAATGTTGATTCTCCTACCTCAAACCAACCGGCTGGAGATCTGCACTTCTGCCCATACAATGCTTCATAAGGCGCCATCTGAATTTCTAAATGATAACTATTATTATAGGCAAATCCAATAAGTGGTAGATGTTCATCCCAGCTGCCTCCAAAATCTAGTACACACGCCTGTAACATATCCTCGAGCATCTGGATTGTACGTTCTGCCTGCCCGTTTGTCTGAGGATGGAAGGCTGTGCTCAGGTTAACCTGCATCCCCAGGCGCCTCTAAAAAGATTGCCAAAACTTAGCTGTAAACTGCGCTCCTCTGTCAGAGATGATTGAAAATGGAACACCATGCAATTGGACTATTTCCCTAATATACAGCTCAGCAAATCTTCGGCCGAAAAGGTAGCCCTTACTGGCAGAAAGTGAGCTGATTTTGTCAACCTGTCAACAATTACCCAGATAGAATCGTATCTACGCTTGGTACGAGGTAACCCTACTACGAAATCCATATTAACTACCTCCCATTTCCATAAAGGAACGGCTATATCCTGTGTCAGTCCGCCTGGTTTCTGATGTTTAGCTTTCACCGGTTGGCAATTGGGACATTGAGCTACAAATTCTGCTATCCCCTTTTTCATTCCCGGCCACCAGTAAATCTCCTTTACGTCATGGTACATTTTTTTCGGACCTAGATGGAGAGAATAACAGGCATAGTTTACTTCGCACATAATTTGCTGGCGAAGCTTTGCCACGTCTGCAACACAGAGGTGATCCCTATATCTCAAAACTCCGTCCTCGGTTACCTAAAAATCTGTCACTTCCCCTCGCTGGACCCTATTCCTGAGCTGAACCAGGCTAGGATCTTCATAATGCCGTTCTTTCACTTCCACAACCAATGATGACACGCGGTATTCTGGATTACCGCTCCATTGTCTCCTGTTTCTACTATCCGAACAACAAAACTGGCTAGTTGATGCAATTCTCGGCTCAATTCTTGTCACTCGGGCTGCAAATATGCCAGGCTTCCCATGGATTTGCGGCTAAGGGCATCTGCTACAACATTGGCCCTTCCTGGGTGATATAAAATATTCACATCATAATCCTTTAACAGCTCCAACCAGCGATGCTGCCGCAGATTCAACTCTCTCTGAGTGAAAATATACCGCAGGCTTTTGTGATTAGTGAAAATATCTACGTGGACACCATACAGGTAATGTCTCCATATTTTCAAGGCATGAATCACCGCGGCTAACTCCAGGTCATGGGTAGGGTAGTTCTTCTCATGCTTCCTCAGCTGCCTGGAAGCATAGGCAATCACCTTACCATGCTGCATCAAAACACATCCTACCCCAACACCCGAAACATCACAATAGACTGCATAACCCTCTGTTCCTTCTGGCAACGCTAGCACCGATGCTGATGTCGATATGTCTTTGAGTTCCTGAAAGCTCTGCTCACATGCCTCGGTCCAATGGAATTCCGCTGCTTTCTACTTCAATTTGGTTAAAGGTGCTGCTAGAGTGGAAAATCCTTCCACGAACCTTATATAATATCCGGCTAACCCCAGAAAACTACGTACTTCAATTGGAGTGGTAGGTCTAGGATATGTTTTCACTGCTTCTATCTTCTGCGTATTTACCTGTATACCAGCATCTGACATAATATGGCCCAAGAAGGCTACTGAATTCAACCAAAGCTCACATTTAGAAAATTTTGCATATAGCTGGCGATTTCAGAATTTGGAGCACTGTCCGTAGATGATCCTGGTGATCTGCCTTTGAGCGAGAATATACCATAATATCATCGATAAATACTATCACGAAACAAGTCCAGGTATGGTCTAAAAACGTTGTTCATCAGGTCCATGAACACTGTCGGGGCATTTGTCAGTCGGAAGGACATGACTAGAAATTCAAAGTGGCCATATCTGGTCCTGAAGGCAGTCTTTGGAATATCTCTTTCACGAACCCGAACCTGATGATATCCGGACCTTAAATCAATCTTTGAAAAATACCTCGCTCCCTATAGCTGATCAAACAAATCGTCTATTCTGAGAAGCGGGTACTTGTTCGTGATAGTGACTTTATTCAGCTGCCGGTAATCTATACACATACGAAGGGAGCTGTGCTTCTTCCTCACGAACAGAACTGTGGCACCCCATGGTGAGGTACTCGGCCTGATAAAGCCTTTTTCTAGCAAATCCTTCAATTGTTCCTTTAGTTCTCTGAGTTCAGCAGGAGCCATTCGATATGGGGGAATAGATATAGGTTGAGTTCCTGGTAATAGATCGATTGCAAAATCAATTTCCCTTTCTATGGGAATACTAGGAAGCTCATTTGGAAATACGTCGGGAAATTCATTAACAACTGGAATAGACTGAAGGGTCAGAGGCTCTGCCCGAACATCCTGAACTCTGACAATATGATAAATGCACCCTTTTGCTATCAATTTTCTCGCCTGAAGATAGGAAATAAACCTACCTCTTGGCATGGCTGTACTACTTTTCCACTCCCGTACTGCCTCCCCTGGAAAGTGGAATCGGACAATCTTGGTCCAACATTCAACATTGGCATAGTATGAAGCTAGCCAATCCATACCCATAATAACATCAAAATCAACCATTTCTAGTTCTATCAAGTCTGTTGTAGTCTGACGACTGGCACCTCTACTGTACACCCCCGATAGACCCTTCTGGCTATAATAGAGTCACCAACGGGTGTAGACACTGAGAAGGGTCGCCGAAGCAATTCCGCCATAATACTAAACTTCCGGGCCACTAACAGTGTCACATAGGACAAGGTGGATCCTGGATCCATCAACACACAAGCAGGATGAGAGCAAATGTTCAAAATACCTATCGCAACATCTGGTGACAACTCTGACTCCTGTCGCCCTGGTAGTGCATAAGTACGGTCTGGGCCGACACTTGAACTGGAGGCCCCTGATCTGCCTCCGCCTCTGCCACCTGAAACTGAGGGCCTACGCCTGCTGGGGACGCTGGAGCTCGTGATCCTGTCGATCCCAGTCACCCTGACCCCTAGCTGGACAATTCCTCATCTAATGACCCTCCTGTCCACAAATATAGCATGTTGTGGAGCCATACCTGCATGCTCCAGAGTGGCGTCGACTGCAAATAGGGCAAAGTGGTATTGTAAACCCACTCTACTCCACTCCCCTCTACTACTGTGAACCTACTACCTGCGAACCTTCGTCGGGCTCTGCCTGCCCTCAGCGACTAAACCTGCTCCTTTGCCGCTGTGGTGGAGGCAGGGGTCTAGGCAGCCTATCTGATAATCGTGGCGTAGGTCCTCCCCGGGACACTTCCTATAATTCATTCGGTCTGTCCTTGCGGCGTTACTCCTGACTTGTCCTCCTAATCTCCTGTTGCTGCTGTCTGATACCCTCAATATTCTGAGCAAAAGCCTGCACACGGGTGATATCCATATCCTCCCGTAGTGTAGCTATGATACAGGTCTCCATATATTCTGGGTTTAGCCCCATAATAAAGCGGTGTACCCTGGCTGGCATTATTTCCACAAAGGCTGGCGCATATCGAGCCAAGGAATCAAACCGCATGGCATATTCCCAAACACTCATCGACCCCTGCTCCAAGTGTAGGAACTGATCAACCCGGGCCTGTCGAATCTCTCGTGGTAGGTAATGATCCAAGAAAGCCTCTGAGAAGCTGGGCCAGGTCGGAGGGGAAACATCTCTCCCTCGGGACCTCTCCCAACTCTCATACCAAAGTACGATGATTTCCCGTAGCCGGAATACCGCCAACTCAACTGACTTTGTGGGTGTAGCATGCATCACCCAGAAAATCCTCTGCATCTGGTCTAAGAAGCCCTGAGGGTCCTCGGTCCGATCTGTCCCTGTGAATTGCGGGGGACTTTGTGCTAGGAACTCTCGGACCCTCGAACTACCAAGCCCTCCTAAGGATTCTGCAACTATAGATGGCACTGACTGGCGCTGAGCAGCCATCATCTGTGCTAGCATAACCACCGCGCTCTTGACCTCCTGGTCGGATAGTACGGGTATAGAAACTGCTGGAGGTGGTGCCTTCACACCGGCCATCCCAAGCGGCTCATGACGTGGTGGAGACTGCTGGGGAAGTCGAGATGATACCTCCGTATAGTCCTCAGATCGGGCCAATTTTGATCGAGGCTGAGGCACCCTGCTGGTGCCCTCTCCCCCTGCTACATCTAGCCTCTTGCCTATCGTAGGGTGTCGCTGGTCCAACATTTCTCTACAAGCAAAAGAGTATAATGAACTCAGGGACTCGACCCTATACTGTACCGCTCTATAGCATGACTGAATAGGAAGAAAGAGTAACAATCCTATCATGCCTTGCAGCCTCCCGCCTATAGTATGTGGTGCACAACACATCCATAGACAAGACTCTACTTAGCACGGCTTGCAGACTCCCTGGGATATAACCTGCTCTGATACAAAGTTCGTCACGTCCCGCCTTGGGAGGCACAACTGGCCTGAACTGCTGAGCTGACTGAGTCTAAGCACCTCTGGTGCAGGGCTGACTCTAACCCTGGAATCAAGAAGAAATGGCTATATAGCGGCTGTAAATATAACCCCCAGCCGACAAGGCCTATGGCCACCTGTGGAAAATAAACAGCTAACTAGAGACAGAAATATCATAGGGGGTCCTATGCGGGTCGACAAGGCCACCATGATATCTAATTATAACAGAAAGAAAAATCAGAGGCTAAACTGAGCTATGACCGGCAAGGCCACCAATCAACAGCTAAATAGGGCCCCACACAGCCAACACACATAATCTAAAACACATATGAGCCCCACACGACCGATATCAACTAACCACAGGGAAGTAATGCAATCTGCAAGCCTCTAGGAGTAATAAGATGGTCGGGACAGGGCCCCGACCTACCCATACTGTACAAACAAAAGAAGTAAACCTCTATCACATAAGCTCCAAAAGAAAGGAGCTGATGGCTCTCTGCTGCTGATTGAAACTATGATGGATCTACTCCTCGTCTATGCGTACCTGCAGGCAAGTAATGTAGCACCCCAGAAGAGGGCGTCAGTACCACGGGTACTGAGTATGTAAAGCAATAACTTTAAATAACGAAAAGTAAGAAAATAGAACTGACAATAGCTGAAGTAAGGAAAACGGACTGAAGCTGACTGAAGTAGTGAAATCAGGACTAAACATAACTGTGATAAGAAGGATAGGGGTCATACATGACAAACAAGGCGTCCTACTGTCTAAATATCTTTAACTAAAGCAACATAAACCTTACCTGGCCCCCATAAGCTGGAAGGTACAATCAGCACAGAACAACCCACTTGGGCCCCCATTAGCCCTAGTGAGTACACCTCAATCTATATACCCCTATCCAGGTCATACTGAGTCAACTACCAGCTATAAGCGTCCTGCCGATTCCCTGGGTCTGCAACTTGGCCCGCTGGGCCCCTAGCTATAGCTGTGCCTGAGTCCGGAGGACTCCTGATATCTACACCCCGGGTGTAAGCGCTCGGCGGGGGTATGTATAGGCCAACCACGACAAATATGAGGATCTGGATCCCCATCTTCGTCCCTTGCGGACGACATGCCACTCCATAGAGCGACGTATCCTCGCCCCTGGCGGACGAGTCGACATAGCTATTAACCCTGGGGCGATCACAAAAGCTATACAGGTAATCCAGCCCAAAGTAATACAATTACAAGTCTCAATTGATATCAACAACTAAACATGATAACATACTCCTGACATACTTTACTGGGATTCATACTGGATTACTATGCTGAAGAAACTAACTTGCCGAAAGGGAATGCCTTACATACCTCGTTCGCTGTTTACCAATTAACTGGTGAGTTCCAATTGATATTCAGTAGCTCTTCCTAACTGAAATCGTGTTACTGGAAAGATAGGACTAGTTTTAACACTAAATTCGGAAAAAAGGAAAACTTTACATATAAATATTAACTATATTCCAACTCTACAGAATACGGTCGAAACCTCGTTATTTCTTGAGAATCTAGAAGGGAGAAATGCTTACTTTAAGCCTGGGATCGTATTGACACTAGTTTGGAGCAATTCTAATAACTTTGGCTCTGAGGGATGACGATTCTCTGGGCTAATTTCACGAAACTAACTCCGTAGAAATGCTCCTTGCAGCCTTATACTTCGATACCGGAAGTTAATTTGAATTTGGACGGCGTTTAGCGGCGTAATCGGATGCAAAGTAAATGTTTCCTTCGTCTCTCAACTTTGCTGGTCGAGTTGTATATGAAAATTATCAAGAATTCTAAGGGTGAGACCTATATATACTTGAAGCAGGATGCAAAGCAACGTGGCACATTGGCCAACGCGCCGTTTCAGCTCCGTGCCACGTTAGCTAACGCGGAGGACCAGGCCTCCTTTCGTGAAATCCCAACTTGACACTCATTCGGCCTTTCCCCGGGCCTTTTCCTCGTACGTATGGCACTCTAAAACTCTCAACCAACATACGAATAGGCTGACTAAACGTTAGAAACTTATGGGGTATAACAATAATTTTTTGAAAAATATGTTTATATAATAATATAAGAATTTAGAAAGAAAATTATGAATTACAAATTGATAAATAATTATGTTTAAAAGTTTGATCAAATCAAGTAGTTCTTTCTTCAGTTTGTTCTAATATTTATTTCAATGACCAAAAAGGTCATAGAAATAACGTTTAATTGAAAGGTGAAAAAATCATTTGTTTTTACATGAGTACTTAAATGAATGCATTATATGCAGGGGCGTATCTACCCTATACGACAGGGGTGCCATGACACTCGCAAGCTTTGGTTAAAAATTGTAACGAGTAGTTATTTATCTGTGAAAATTTGGTTATATAGTTAAAATGGAACCCAAAAAACATAAACAAGTTGTGGGCGCCGTGGTTCCGGCTTGTCTCTGAAGGTTTTCTTCCTTTCTCCGCGCCCAAGTTTGAATCTCCTGAACAATATTTCTTATTTTTTATTTGCTTCTATTTCTCTTTTCATACTTTCTAACATTTTTTTAATATTTCCGTTGGGCCTTAAGCACTAAGGCCCTAACCTCTTTCACCCTCTTCTGTCTTTCTCTCTCCTCTTCTTCTATTTTAGATTTATTTATGGTAGTGTTTCAATTTATTTTTAATTATACAAAATTTTCAACAGGTAAGTTAAATTGATTGTAATTTATATATTTTCTCCGATTCAAATTGTTTGCCCAATTTTTTTTAGTCAATTTCAAAAAGATTATTTTTAATACAAATTTTTAATTCTAACTTTTCACATGACATGTTTAAGACAATAAGATCAAAGAACATTTTGGTATATTCATATCTTTAGTTTAAGACCATAAGATTCAAAAATTTTCTTTACTTTTTAAAACTCCGTCTCAAGTCAAAATCAGATAAACAAATTGAGAAACGGAGAAAGTGTAATTTTTCTTTTTTTAGTGAGATATATTGAAGTGTATAATTTAATCAATATCTTCTATTGAATTTTGAAAATAATAAATAGATTGACATTCATTAATATTTTAAATTGCTTTCATTTATTGAAATTTGTATCTTTTGTTTAAAAATTATTATTATATAACCCAATAAGTAATATAAAGAAAATTAATGAATAATAAAGGTAAAATAATGTAATCGAACAAACAATCTAGAGTAATTAATATACTTTTAAAGCAATTCGAATTGGGGTGCTCTTTTATTTTATTTTTATTTTTTTTGTAATTTTATTAAAAAATATAATTTAAAATTAAAGTGAAAAAAATTTAAAATTTGTTGTTTATTTATGAATAAAAGACTTAATTGAATTAGTTAAAAATTAATCAACTGATCTATTATTTCTATTTAATCTTTATAGCTAATGATAGATATACTTTATATATATAAAATAGTGGCACCCGCAATCTTTAAATCCTGGATCCGCCTCTGACTATATGTATATATAAATATAATTTTTTTAAATATTTTAAATAAGGAAGAATTTAATGCATAAAATTTAGTTATTTTAAAAATCCTAAATATTAAAAAAATTATATAAATATTTTGTCAAGTATGAACTCTATTTTTGAAAAAGTAAAAAGGTCAATGATATTTTTCTATGAGACTTCATACTTTAATTTTTAATAATAATTTAATTTTAAAATTTTTATTTTACCTTTTATGAGATGATTTTAGCTTATCTTTTTTAATCTTTCTCTTAATCTATGTGTTTAATCAAACACTTCACATAACTTGAACTTCACATAAATTAAACAAAAAAAAAATAGTGCATATTTAACTCAAAAGAGTGAATAACAAGAGTACTTGATTAATTGAAACAACTTAAAATATATTGTGTTTTTATTTTATTTTTTTAATTATACAATTTTTTTAAAAGAAGGAGGAGGAGGAAGAATTCGCGTATTAATACATAATAAAATTACACTTTTTTAATTTATTTTTTACGTATTGAAATATTGTGATGAATAATTAGTTAGTTTAATAAATAATGGATTGATATATAAGTTAACAAAATTGTAATTGATTTTAAAGTTTTAATTGTTAGGATTTTTAGTATAGTTCAAATAAGGAAAGATTTAAGAAGTAAAATTCTAGTCAATTTTAAAATACTAAATATTAGGATGTTTTACCTTTTATAAATTAGTAAAAATCTATAATAATTAAATAATAACCAATTGAGAAAAAATAGTAAATGACAATTTTATCCATTGTCAATGTTTTAATAAAGGACAAAAAGTTCAATCAATATTTTAAAGGATTTTCATGCTTATATCTGCAAAGAATATCTTATTGCGTAAATATGAGTAAAATATTATGCATATATTGAATGTTAGATTAGTTGGTGAAATCTAAAGAAATTACTAAATATTGTTCCGTCAAAAGATTGTATTGCATATTCAAATGAAATAAAATTGTTTAAAAAAGTAACAGTAGAAAAGTGACTATTGCATTTCGGAACTATAGTGTTGTCATTGAATCCAACATCAATCTTCTTGTTTATTTATTCAAAATTAGGATTAACACAATTAATGCATCTATTTATAATGTAACATATCATGTCTTTTTGTAGATATCTTTTTCACTTTTCAATATAATTATTGAAAAATATAGAATGAATTTTTGTGCACTGCAAAACATTAAATTTTAATGGTAAAAAAAAAATATAAAAATATAAAATATATAAAATATAATAAAAATATATAAGAACTCAAACATATATATAAAATATAAAATATAAAATATCATACGAAAAAAAATTATTACCTCTTTGTCAACTAATTTTATAGTCATTCGTGTACCTTCCTTTGTTCCTTTTTTATACCCTTTTGCTAATGTATCTTCAATTAACAAGACTTTTATTATCTAATGAGAATTATATTGCCTTAAGTTATTAATTGGCACAACTTCATTCATGAAATCCTTTTCATATTTCATTGCGAGATTATCTAAAACAAATTATGCACAAGAGTTATAATTATGATAATTTATAATTTTATTTTTTTAAAAAATTATTTTATTAGATGAAGAGATTACTTTACCTGAAGAGATGAAACTTGTGAATGTATGAATAGATGAAGAATGTCAGTTACAACTTACAAATAACAAAAAAATTAAATCACATAATATCAATATAAGACTCAATTAAAGAAGATAATATGGTATCGATATTAGACTCAACTAAAGGAGACAATCTAAGTTAAATTTTTTTGAATATGAACAACTTGAGTTGGCATAAAATCCACAACATTAGAAAAAATTCATAACATGAGAAAAAGAAGAAGAAGATAGATTAACACGAAAATATAATAGGTTGGAGATTGAAACAAAGGTAATGATGTATAAGAGTTAATGAATTAAATTATGCAATTATAAATCTTTTTATAGAAGTGGAAGAATTTATAAATAAAAAAAATTGAAAATATAGAAATATTAGAAAATTAAGATTAAAAAAGGAAAAAAAATAAAATAAAAAATTTGTATACAAAAGGAAACAAAACTATCAAAAAGCAAAAAAAGAAAAAAACAGCTCGTACCATATCAAAGGAAAAAGAAAATATTCCAAATAAAAAAAAACTTTCGTGAAAGGAAAAGAAAATTTGGTGTAAATTTTTATTTATTTTTTATGTTTACATCATAAATAGAGTTTAGGGCTAGAACTGATAAGAAATTATGGAAGAGTTTTGGGTACAAGGGAAGAACAATTCCCTTGTTGAATTCCCACATACCTGTTTTAGAAATCCTAGAGAAAACATTTGAGAAATCTGAGAAGAAAAATCGAAACCCTTGCTCCTGCTTTGTGCTTCCTGATTGAGTTTCTACGTTTTGACTTTGAGAGAATGAGAGGAATTAAAAGGGAACGTGGATTACCTACCTAAATTCCCTGAATATAACCCAAAATGACATAGTTTAGGGATTAAAAAGGTGGGAAGTTACAAAAATGCTCCGGAAAAAAATTTAGAAAACTGTCCGACAGGGACCGACGGGTCATACAACGAGTCATACAACGAGTCATTGGTTGATAAAACAACTCGTTGGGACCAGTCATTGGTCTTGGGCCTGAATTCTGGGCTTAATGGGATTTGGTAACAAAGGGGACCATGCCTCGTTGGATGGACGAACGGGTTGTTGGTGCCTCTTGTGGCCACTGACAGGGATTCGAGCATAACACTGGACCCCCCTTCTAACGAACAAAACCACGATTCGTTGGTAGGACACACAATTCATGGTAACTGCTCATCGTCACCACTTCCTTGGCTTGGAGGATTTCCAAATTTGGCAACGGGTGGAAACGACGGTTCGTTAGAGATGACAACGAGTCATGGGTTCCACTCTTGGCTTCTGACGGAAAATTCCAACCCTTATAGGAATTCAACCAACGAGTGTCAACAACGAGTCGTCGTAGCTAACGACAGTTTGTTGGATGGCTCATTGTTTCTGAGGAAATGCCAAGGCAGGGTTATGAGCTGGAAAAACCACAGATGATAGGATGACTCGTTACTTATCACAACGGGTCGTTCCATGTGTCGTTAGTCCCAAAGGACAACTGACAGGGCTAACTACGACCCAGAAAATGGGTCGTTACTGCTGAAAATGACTTATTGTCTTGTCGTTCTGAGATAAAATTTTCTGATTTTTCATGCAACGTCTAAGTTTGGTCTAGGAAAGATTTGGGGTGTTACGAAATGTCCTCCAATCTTCTCTTCCTCATTGAAGACCACATTAAAATCACCCCAAAAAATTCATGGTTTATTCATATTATTTTTCAATTGGTACTTATCATCCCATAATTTTAATTTTCCGCATCATATTCGGCATACATTAATATAATAAAAAGAGTTTTATCAAGTTCTTGAAAGTACAACTTTAGAGTTGCTTGTTGAGTAGTGTCCATGAAAATTTCTACATCCACAACATCATTAATAAAACACCATATCTTTTCATTGCAGTTTGATTAGGCCAATGTCATCCCTAATCTCCTCCTATATTTATTAATGTATCTAGCATTTTGAAATGGCTCTAACAAGGCAGTAAAAGTAACCTTGTGGTATCTTTGTAGCATTCGCAGCCTATGAAAGAATTTGTATGTCTTAACTAACTTGATATTCCAAATAAAGTATTTCATTATTATTGAACAGTACTTTTGTTAACTTCCCTCTTTAGCAAGACCATGATGGGCTGACTACTATTTGGATGGCCTTGTTTTTTCCTCTTCTGGTGGCTTTACTAATGACTCTTGATGACATATCAACTTGTCTGGCCACTTAATCCATATTTGTCTCAATGTTATCCTTTCCCCTTTCACTATATCTTTCCTGATCTTTGTGAAGAACTTCAAGATCCATCACTTCTCCAATAGTATGAGATACTATTTCATACAATAGCTTACTTGGATAATTCTCTCTCACTATGGATATTTGTGATGCCTCTTTGTAAATTTGCACCACTAGTGGAAATTCTACAATGGCAAATTTCACTCTTATCTTTACTAGAATCCTCCAAATCTTGCTCTTTCTCGATGTATCCCTTTTATGCTTTAATTACTTTGTCACATTCATCTCCTTGATAAGAATATGGTGTTTCCATAAAATAACCATCCTATTAACCTATTTTCTCAGCCTGATATACATACATACAATATATATATATCCATTGTCTTCCTAATTCTCCTCCTCAATTTATTCCTGAGTATCTACCTTATGGAAAATAGGCTCTACTTCTTCATCCTCCTTATTTTTATGTTGGGATTGTGTATTCCTCATTACTGCTGTTTACTAAGATTGGGAAATAAATCCTACAATCGACTATTGTTAGATTGTTTCCATGACGATACCTTAAGGGCTTGTGTTTACCTACTTAGTGTTATATATAAATATTGGCAGCTTTCCAGATAGTTTGATATGTAAACAAGGTGGTTTGATGCCTATAACTATATACATAGTTCGCCTTCAGGCCTTTGGCATATTGTACGGCCCGAGCTAGGACCCCGGATCAAGACACGGGACCTAGAACCACAAATGGCTCCAAGTTGACCCATGACATGAACATAATATCTAAAGAACATACATCAATCGAAATCTAATAACAGAAACATGAATAAGTGAAAGTCTGCAAAACTTAACAATCGAAAACAAAGTCAACACTTGACAAAATTGAAAATATACATATTGTCTGATAAGCCTCTAACATGTCTGATGAGCTGATGGGACAACATCCACAACTAGCTCCTTAAAGTCGGAAACTAAATATAACATATTCCAACACTAAGTTAAAGGTTCTCGGAAGATGAGGACACACAAACAATGGGAATTTAGCTAAACTACGGGAATCTAGACTAACGACGGAAGTGAATCTGATTGTCTGGACCTGTATTATTAAACGATACAACATAGAGTATGCGGTTAGTACTTGAAATGTACTGAGTATGCAAGGTAAGTAAAACATGCTAAGCAAATGTTAACTGAAATCATGCATATAAACATAAATCATAAGATCATGAGAGTAAGGACTGCATGTGATCTAAATCTGAAACATGTATAGTCATAAGTTGAATATCATATATGGATAGAATGAATCAAAAATAAAAATAGAAATCATATGACTTGTCATAACTGAAATCATAAGTAAAGCTCACAAACTGATCATTAGGTCAAACCTGCTGTAAAAAATAATATCACAAGTCATGAACATGAATAACTGAAAACATGAGGAACAATGGGAGACTCTTCATAACTGACACCATCATGATATAACTTATGTGATGCCCCAACTATCACATTTAAGAGGGTAGAGTCGTCCAAAATCATTCCAAAGCTAAGGACGCTACCATGATATCTATATCAAGCTGAAGGCCCCTTGAGGGCAGGGAAAACTCTCTTGAGAGGTCCCAACTAAATATATAAACCTATGTTGGCACATAGTTCTGAGACCGGGGAACCTCGGAACCCCAAGCCTACATGATGCTTGATACTACTCCCAAAAACATGAACAATGCTCCCATTATTTTTCGATGAAGCTGAATATCACTTGTATAGTCTGAAATCTGAACATAGGGAGTCTTGATTCCAAAACATATTATAGCTGTAATGGGAATCTTGATTCTAAAATATATGATAAGCTGATCTTATTAGCCTTGGCTAAATCATGAAAACATACTTAACATGGGTGGGGATTGCCTAAATATTAAAATCATGCATGCTTTAAATAAACTTCATAAATCAAAATCATAGATTCATACATGGGCAATTTATAAACATTCATTCATGCTAGATATCTCATCATACTTGAAATCATGAATAATAAACTTGCCTTTTCATAAAACTTGCATAATAGGGAATAATTTTCTAAAACTAAAATCATAAAATTATAATCAATTTGTATATAAAATCTTCCCATAAATCTTAAAACGTGCTTTGGAATATGAGAAAAATTGACCCATAGACGTATCATAGAGAATTTCATAAAAGTTGAGTTAAAACCCTATAAGATCATAACGTTGAATTAAGACTTGAACTCATGAACCTGAGGAGAAGTTTGGGCATGAGAGTGAAAGGAGACTCTCATTCATAAACCTACATAACTGGGTAAACTGATTCTCAACTTGTCTTTGAAAGCCCAAGAGAATTGTGGAAGAATTGATAGAATTTCTAGATTGATATTCCAAGAGAATTCAAAATTTTGCTTGCATGGGAAAGACTAATGACTTGACATAGGCTAAACCATCTTAATACACTCCTTTTAAGGCTTAAAACGATATAGTTTAGTACTTAGGAGCTTAGGATTTATGAAAATACCCTTAATGATTTTGTAGGAAAAACTGCACTGCTAGTTGCTACGACCCGTACCACGAGTCGTACAATCGTCCTATGACTCATGGTTTGCTCCCGTAACTAGACATTCCAATTTCCTCCAACTCTCTAAAGATTTCCACAATTGCCTATCATGACCCATAACTCCATACTATGAATTGTACAATCACTCATATAACCAGCACCTGGAAAATCCAATGACCTGCTACGACTTTTGACCATGAGTCGTACCCACATACCATGACTCATGGTGGAGACTCATGGTTTGGAGGGTGAACTTATAGCTCTCCATCACGGGTCATCTTATGACTGGTACAATCACCTTATGATTAATACAATGATTCGTACTAAGAGAAAACTTTCAAATTTTCTGCTGACACATACTTTAAATCTCGAACCTAGTCTTAAAAATTTTTGGGGTATTACAATATCTCCCCCTTGGGGACATTCGTCCTTAAATATGGATTAAGCATACTGGAAGAATGAGGAAAGGAACTGAAATCCCAAATACTGATCATCTGAAGCTGAAAACTGACGGAGTGACTGACTCCGAACTAAAATACATGACTGAACTAAACTCATGAATCATACGTACATGCTAAATCATGAAAGAAACTGAGAGACATGAACTTTACATAAAACTTAATAGAGTATTAAGGAAGAAATTGATACCTCATGCTGGAACTAAGTCGAAAGGGAAAAAATGCGGGTATCTAGCCATCATATCTGCTTCGACTTCTCAAGTAGCTCCCTTAACTAGCTGATTTTTTTCAAAAAACCTTCACTGAAGCTACTTCCTTATTTCTCAACTTCCGAACCTGATGATAAAGGATCTCAATTGGAACCTCCTCATAGGTAAGGATAACCTTCACCCCTATTCTCTTCATTGAGACAATTATGGCCGGATCACTAATATACTTCTTCAGTAGAGATACATGAAAAACTGGATGTACCGAAGCTAATTCCGTTGGTAGTTCCAACTCATACGCCACTTTGCCCACTTGCCTCAAAATCCTATAAGGACCAACATATCGGGGACTTAGCTTCCCTTTCTTAACCTCATAACTCCCTTCATGGGAGACACCTTCAGAAATACCCAATTGCCAATCTCAAACTATCGACTCTGAGCCGTTTTTAGTCTATCTCTAATATGATGAACCTTTTCCATAGCCTCGTGAAATGAATCTGGCCTTATCAATGTAGCCTCACCTACCTCAAACCATCCGATAGGTGATCTACTCCTCCACTCATAAAGAGCCTCAAACGGGGCCATCTGAATGCTGGAGTGGTAACTATAATTATAGGCAAATTTAATGAGAGGCAAATGATCATCCCAACTACCTTTGAAGTCAATCGCACACACTCAACATGTCCTCAAGAGTCTGAATGGTCCGCTAGGCCTGACCATCTATTTGTGGGTGAAAAGCCATGCTAAGCTTGACCTAAGTACCAAGTCCTTTCTGGAATAATCTCCAAAATTGTGAGGTAAATTAAGTACTTCTATCTAAAATGCTGGACAAAGAAATTTTGTGCAATCGAACTAACTCCCGAATGTACAATCTATCATAGTCCTTAGCTGAATTGATAGTTTTGACTGGTAGGAAATGTACTGTTTTGGTAAACCTGTCTACAACCACCCATATAGAGTCATACTGTCAACATGTACGAGGTAACCCTGTGATGAAGTCCATATTGGTCTATTCCTACTTCCAAGTAGGGATACTGATGTCTTGTAGCATACCTCCAGGTCTCTGAGCTCAACTTTCACTTGTTAACAATTTGGACACGTAGCCACGAACTCCGCTATGTCCTTCTTCAAGCCATTCCACCAATAGACCTCTCGTAGGTCACAGTACATTTTGGTGGCACTAGGTGGATAGAATACTGAGAGCCTTGAGCCTTGCAAATATTTTCTCTCTCAAGTCATCAACACCCGAAACACATAAACGATCCTAATAATGAAGTACACCATCTCCCCCTGGGGAGAATACCTCTACCTTCTGATTCTGGATAGCTTCCTTTAGCTTTACCAAGACAGGATTCTCGTCGTGCCTAGCCTTAACCTCAATTACCAATGCAGATTTTGACCCATTCTAAACAATGACACCACTATCTATTGAGTTAACAAGGTGAACCCTTAAATGAGCAAGCCTATGAACATCCTTTTCCAACTCCTTCCTCCCATCCTCAACATGAGACACACTCTCAATGGAAAACCTACTAAGGTCATCCACCACTACATTGGCCTTCCCCGAATGATAAAGGAAACTCATGTCGTAATCCTTGAGAAGCTCTAACTACCTCCTTTGATGCAGATTCAGGTCCTTTTAGGTGAACACATACTGAAGGCTCTAGTGGTTCGTGAACACATCCACATGCACCCCATACAAATAGTATCTCTAAATTTTCAATGCAAACTCCATGGCTGCCAACATTAGGTCATGTGTTGGGTAATTATTCTCGTGAGTCTTAATCTTTCTAGAGGCATATGCAATGACCTTACCATGCCGCATTAACACACAACCAAGACCAACCCTTGAGGCATCACAATACACGGCGAATCCATTCGTGCCCTCTGGTAGATTCAATATTGGGGATGAAGTGAGTTGAGTCTTTATCTCCTGAAAACTCTTCTCAAGGCATCCAACAACTAAAATTTGACCTTCTTCTGGGTTAGCTTAGTCAATGATGCTGCAATGGATGAGAATCCCTCAACAAACCTCTCGTAATAGCTAGTTAAACCCAAGAAGCTTCTAATATCCGAAGGACTAACTAGTCTAGGCCAATTCTTCACCGCCTCTATCTTTTGAGAGTGCGCCTGCACACTCTCGCTTGACACCACATGACCCAAAAATGCTATTGAGTTCAATCAAAACTTACACTTGCTGAATTTAGCAAACAGTTGGTAATCCTTAAGAGTTTGTAGCGCACTCCTCAAATGAGCGACATACTCCTCCACGCTCCGAGAGTATATGAGAATATCATCTATGAAGACAATTACGAACATATCTAAATATGGGTTGAACACCCTATTCATTAAATCCATAAAAGCTACAGGAACATTCATTATTCCAAAATATATAACTACAAAGTCATAGTGACCATTCTGAGTCCTGAAAGCTGTCTTTGAAATGTCATTCTCTCTAACTCTGAGTTGATGATAGATGGATCTAAGGTCTATCTTTGAGAATCATTTAGCACTATGAAGTTGGTCAAATAGGTCATCAATTTTGGGGAGGGGATACATTCTAAGGGAACTATCCTTCTTCTAACAAAAAGAACTACTGCACCCCAAGGGAATATATTAGGCTCGATGAAACCCTTATCTAGGAGATATTCAACTACTCTTTCAACTCCTCTAGCTCGGCTGGAGCCAATCTGTAAGGAGGAATGTATAGTATACGTATTAGGGAGAAGATCGATACCAAAGTCAATCTCCATCTTGGGAGGGACTCCTAGTAGATCATCTAGAAACACTTTCGAATACTCACACACTACAGGAACTCACTAGAGAGTTGGGGGTCTCAAACATCGCATCCTTAACCTGAACTATTTGGTACACACAACCTTTAAAAATCATCTTCTTGGCCTTGAGATAGGAAATAAACCTACCTACAGGCACAACTGAACTACTTTTCCATTCTAAGACTAGCTCACCCAGAAATTGAAACTATATCGTATGGGTTCTACCATTTACCGAGGCATAACATGCATGTAACCAATCAATACCAAAGGTAACATCAAATCGGTCATGTCTAACTCTACTAGATCAGTTGAGTTGACTTTTTGAAGGACTATGACAGGACAATTTTTGTATACTTGTCGAGCCATAACTGAGTCACCGACTGGAGTAGAGATTGAGAAGGGTTCTGGTAGGATTTCAGGACTGACTCTGAAACTAATAACAACTTAAGGAGTAAAAAAAGATTAGGTAGCCCCTAGATCTAATAATGCATACACATCAAGATAGAATACTCGTAACATACGAGTGACCACATCTAGAGAGATCCCCTGCTCCTAACGAGATGAGAGGGCATAAAATCTATTCTAGTGCTGACCACCACCTGCACTAGTGGATGCATCCTGCTGAGTTGAGCATGCTAGTGGAGCTGCTGAACTGGTGGTTGGGACACGACCTCTACTATGGCCTTGTCTGGCTGAAGGGAAGTCTCTGAGTAGATGTCCGGGCTTTCCACATTCATAACATACGCCTGAACCCGCTAGGCACTCTTCAGTGTGCCTCCTATCACACCTACTTCAAACTGGAATGCTGGGCTCTCCTGACCTGCTCCCCTTACCTCTAAAGCCTGATGCCCCACCCCTCTAGTCATGCCTAGGTCTAGACGGAACACTGGCTGATGATGGTGCTGGGGCTGATGACCTCTGGTGGGACTACTGACGTTGTCCTCCATCTAACCTCTGCTAAAACTATTTGTAACTCCCTATCCTGGCCCTCTTGGCCTCTCTCTCCTTCTCCTTCATCTGATCCGCCTCTATCTGCTGGGTGTATATGACCAATCGTAAGAAGTCTAGATCACTGTTCAGTATAGTGGTCCTGCACTCCTTGACCAGCGAGTCTGATACTTGTTCACAAACCTGCTCATATGATCCTTCTAATCTGTAACCATCTCCGGTGCATACTTGGACAGCCAGGTAAACTCCAAGGCATACTCTTGGACTATCCTGTGGTGCTGCTTCAAGTTGATGAACTTCATTGCCTTCGCCTCCCTCAACTCCCTAGAGAAGAACCTATCTAAGAAGGTAGTCACTCATCCCAACTCACAAGAACTGCTCCCATTGCTCTACCATCCTTCCACTGGCGGTACCATATGTAAACAACCCCCTTCAGCTAATAGGAGGCTAAATCTGCACTCGCCTCTCTGGTCACCCCATAATTTGGGTGATCTTCTACACCTCCTCAATAAACTCATGCGGGTCCTCATCCATTTTTGACCCTAGAAATTTAGGTGAATTCATCCTGAGAAAGTCTCAAACTATAGCAACCGTTGTGTTTCCATTTTGAGAAACATGAGCCACTGCCTGCTGATTGACCTGAGCGGTCATTGCTTGTGCCAACATCTGAAATACCACTCTAAACTCAGCATGAGTGACCTGCTTGGTCATAGGATCTGCTGGTGTTGGCGTGGCTTGCTGATGCCTGTCTCCATTACTATTATCTTAGTCATTTCCATTGCCATTCCTTCTTCCATTCATTTGGCATGGAGGCATGTTTCTGCAAATGCGTATAGCATGACTTAGAAGGATAGAGAGATACTTTATCGCATGACTTAGATCATGAAAAAAGGGAAATTTCCTTAAAATGTCTTGTAGACTATTCCCCATAAGTGTGGTGCGCTTCACACCTATGAAAAAAAGACTCCACTCAACGTGGCTTTAGGACACCCTAGTACACTCAAAGATTTTACTCTGATACCAAGTTTGTCAGGACCCGAGTTGGAACCCCGGATCGATATAGGGGATCTAGAACCATGAACGTCTCTAAGTCAACCAATGACATAAACATAATAACTAAAGAATATACATCAAGCGGAATTTGATAACTGAAACATGAATAAGTGGAAGTCTGCGTAGCATAACAATCGAAAATAGAGTCAACGCTCGACAAAGTTGAAACTACATATTATCTGATAAGCCTCTAATATGTTTGATTAGCTGATGGGACAACATCCCCAACTAGCTCGCTAAAGTCTGAAACTAAATTTAACATAGTCCAACACTAAGCAAAAGGTCCTCGGAATATAAGGATTCACCAACAACGGGAATTTTGCTAAATTGAGAGAATCTTGACTAATGGTGGAACTGAGTCTGATCGTCCGAACCTGTATAATGAAATAATACATCATAGAGTATGTAGCCAGTACTTGGAATGTACTAAGTATGCAAGGTAAGTAAAACATGCAGAGTAAATGTTAACTGAAATCATGCATATACACATAAATCATAAGATCATGAGAGTAAAAACTACATGCTGAAATCTAAATTTGAAACATGTATAGTCATAAGCTGAATATCATATTTGAATAGAATGACCTAAAGCTAAAAATAGAAATCATATGACTTTTCATAGCTAAAATCATAAGTAAAAACTCATAAACTAATTATTGGGTCAAACCTGCTGTAAAACATAATATCATAAGTCATAAACATGAATAACTGAAATCATGAGGAACAATGGGAGACTCTTCATAACCGACACCATCACGATAGAGCTTACGTGATGCCCTAACTATCACACTGAAGTGGGTAGAGCCGTCCAAAATCTTACCAAGGCTAAGAACGCTACCATGATATCGATATCAAGCTAAAGGCCCCTTGGGAGTAGGGAAAACTCTCTTGAGAGGTCCCAAATAAATATATAAACCTATGTTGGTGTATAGTTCTGAGACCGAGGAACCTTGGAACCCCAAACCTACCTACTCAGTGCTAGACACTACTCCCAAAAACATGCATAGTGCTCCTATCAGTTTTCAACAAAGCTCAAATCATAATCACATGCATATCCTGAAATCTGAACATGGGGAGTCTTAACTCCAAAATATATCATAAGCTGTAATGGGAGTCTTGAATCCAAAACATATGATAAGCTGATCTTATTAGTCTTGGCTAAATCATGAAAACATATTTTACATTGGTGGGCTTTCCCAAATCTTCAAATCATGTATACTTGAAATAAACTTCATAAGTCTAAATCATAGATTCATACATGGATAATTTATAAACATTCATTCATGCTAGATATCTCATCATACTTTAAATCGCGAATCATAAACTTGTCTTTCCATAAAACTTGCATAATAGGGAAAATTTTTCTAAAACTTGAAATCATAAATTTATAATCAATTTGTATATAAAATCTACCCATAAATCTTAAAATATGCTTTAGAACATGAGGGGAATTTACCCATAGACAAATCATAGAGAATTTCATAAAAATTGGGTTAAAATCCTATAAGATCATAAACTTGAATTAAAATTTGAACTCATGAACCTGAGAAGAAGTTTGGGCATGAGAGTGAAAGGAGGCTCTCGTTCATAGCCCTACATACCTGGGTAAATTGATTGTCAACTTGTCTTTGAAAGCCCAAGAGAATTAGGAAAGAACTGATATAATTTCTAAATTGATCTTTCAAGAGAATTCAAAACTTTTCATGCACGGGAAATCCTAATGACTTGACATAGGCTAAATCCTCTTAAAACATTCCTTTTAGGACTTTAAATGGTGTAGTTTAGGACTTAGAATCTTTGAATTTATGATAATACCCTTAATTATTTTGTAGGAAAAACTGCACTACTAGTTGCTACAACCCGTACCGTGAGTTGTACAATCCTCCTACAACTCGTGGTTAGCTCTCGTAACTAGCCATTCCAATTTCCTAAAACTCTCTGAAGATTTCCATGATTGCCTATCACGACTCATAACTCCATACCACGAATCGTACAACCACTCGTACAACCAACACCTAAAAAATCCAATGACCTGCTATGACTTCTGACCATGAGTGGTACCCACACACCATGACTCGTGGTTGGGAGGGTGAACTTCTGTCTCTCCACCATAGGTCATCCTATGACCCGTACAATCACCTTACAACTCATACAATAAGTCATACTGAGAGAAAACTTTCAGATTTTTTGCTGACACATACGTCAAATTCCCAACCTAGTCTTAGAAACTTTTGGGATATTACACGTATCAAGATACCTTTGGAGCTGTAATGCTAGTTTATAGTACTAATTTTATGCTTTTACTCATTGTGAATGCTTATAAGGCTATTGTGGTTAGTTTCTTAGAATTCTATCTTGCTATTTGCGGCGCTCTAATCAGATCAAGCATAAAAATAACATAGATTGGTCGCCTATAGTTATAATGCTTGCTTACAGGCTACTAGTATGTTGTTATGCCTTCAAAGCGACCATGTATTGTTATGTTGATCACCTTCATGTTTTAGATGTTGTGGTTGCCCATTGGGATATGCAGGTTATTGGCAAGGTGCTACACCCTATTGTTTAGTGATCTTATAGTTGTTATATCATATAGATTGTCGTACAGGTCGCTTAAAGTCACACTTCCTATTTCTAGGCTAGTGGTTTCTATAATTATTTTTTTATGACTGTCTGATTAGTTGTGGAAATATGAGATACGCCTGTCAGATGCTATATAGGCTGCCCAAGGGGCAAGTATTAGTTATGCCGAATGCCTACGGGGATATACTTAACTTACATAGAGATATGATGTCTATATGAGACTAAGTTGAGGTCTGTAGAACCATATTGGAGTCTATTCTCTCACGAACTTCTAGATTACCTAAGGTTGCATTGTTGACCCCAGTGGATCCTCAGTTGGTTGCATACATTTATATGGGCCATATATGTCCAGGGTATAGCTACAAGAGCCAAGAGGGCTTAAGATATAGCTACAGGAGCGCCTTGTGTGCTTATATGTAGTTGCCTAAGAGGCTACATACAAAGGCAAAAATTGCCTAAGAAAGTTACATACAGAGGTATAAATTGCCTAAGCAGGCTATATACAGATACATGCTAACTGCCTAAGAAAGGCTAGTTATAGTTGAGTTACAAAATGGCTATGAGGCTACAATGTTACGTATAGGGGTATATAGATTGATTTGTACTTGCCAGGGCTTATAGGGGATTAGGTAGGTTATTGTTTGTTGATTGTACCTGCCAAGCTTATGGGGGTCAGGTTAGGTTCTTTTTTTTTTATGATTGTTTGTTTATCTTACAACATAGACTATTAAGACCTTTTAGGTTATAATTGCCTCTTATTGCTAATTACTTCTAATTCTTATTATCAGTTTCAGTTTTAGCTTTTATCACCTTATATACTCGGTGCATTGTTGTACTAATGCCCCGAGCCTAGACAAGGTGCACTCTTGCCTGCAGTTTCTGACAAACAGGCGTAGTGGACCTCCAGTAGAGCAGTTGAGCTTCAGCTTGTTGGCCAACTCCCTTCTTTCGGAGTTGCCATATTTTGAGATTTTCTTGTCCTTTTGTTGTACAGTTGTTGGGTAGATTCCGACCCTATCTGATCAAGTATATATACACTCATAGAGACTTGCAGACTATGCGTTCTATGAATGAGTGTGGTTGGCTAGGTTGGCCTTATCTTTAATATTGATAGGTTTGATGGCTTTTGTGTGTTTATATATATATATATATATATATATATATATATATATATATATATATATAGTTTACTTTTAGCTTTGAGTTTAGACACCATGGTGTTTTTATCCACCCGTATAGGGATCAGTGATATTAGACAATATGATTGTCTCGTCGGCCTAATAGAATTATATTACTGTTGTGAATTATTGGGTCAGCTAAATATCTACGTAGGTGATTGTATTGAGGCCTTGTCGGTCAAGAGCTTCTTTAAGCCAAGATATACTTGTTTGACTACTTATTTTGTGTGCTACTACGTGTGCACCAGATGTGTATATGTCCAGCTAGGTCGGCTCAGGATTCGGTGTGGCATTAGGTGCCAGTTACGTCTCCCAAGAAGGGGCATGACAAATGGTATATATTATATGAGTGTATAAATACATGTGTATGTGAAAACGAATCTACATATATAGTAGAATGAAGTCTAAAATAGTGGTATATAAAGTATACTCGTAAACTAATAATATATATACACTTCATACTTGGGCTTGTTTTGTAAGAACTTTAAAAAATGGGTTAACTGTTGAGTCGCGATCTATTTTAGTAAAGAAATTGATATAGTTAGATTTTTGGGGCTTATACTTAACCAATTTCCAGGTGTGGTTGGGGAGCCTTTTGTTGAAAAAAAAATCTCTTTCTTTTCAACCTAAATTCTAGAAATGAAAATTGGTTAGAAATGGATAATTTGACAAAACATTAGCTATCATGCAAAAGGGAGTTGTCATTTCACGGTTCTTTAATTTCATGGACATCGTATTGAAGTGACACTATACGCAAAGTAGTCATTAATGAGTATGTTTAATCTATGCAAATAATTCTTAGGAAGTAAAGGAAGTCTAGTCTATTGTTCTAAACCTTCAAATATAGTGTAAAGCATACGAACATAGAAAAAAAAGTTGGTAATCAAAATAGCAATAATCATATCCCAAAAACTAGAAATAAATTTATAAAATGTTTGACTCCTCCTTAGGCCTCATTTGTTTTCATTAAAATTAAGACGTCTGAATCTGAATGCACATTTAAATGATTAAAATGTTGTCTCTAGATCTGAACACTGAATGATTAAGACTTTTTGTTTTTCAACATCTGAATATGCACACTTTATTTATTTATAAATATATTAAATATAAAATTCAAATAAAAAATAATTAGATATTAAAAAAATTAATTTATTATCCACTTGTGATGGTGGAGATGATTTATAGTGGTGATCATGATAACTCTTGGTGTTAGTAGCTAGTAATTATTGTGATGATAGCTGCTAGTCACATTAGTGGCAATAGTTATGATGATAGGGGTGGTTGTGTTATAGTGGCTGACGTGATGGTGACGGTTGGTAGTGGAGATTGTGATGGTGAAGTTGGTTAATGTTAGAAATTGACGGTGTTGATGGTGATGCCCGAAGAATGCATGGTGATTGATGATATGTTGGTAGTAGTTGGCAGCAATGCTAGTTGTGATGGTAAAAGTGATTAGTAATAGGATTGATTGCAGTGGAGATAGTGAATGATAGTGGTGGTAGAGATGGCGACAACGGCGATGAGGTGGCAGTAGCAGCGGTGACGGTGAATATAATATAATAATGGAGGTGATATGTGTAGTAATGACTGACAATAATGGTTGACGTAGTTGCCAGTGGTTGTTGTGATGTTAGGGGTGGTTGGTGATGGTAATGGTGGCAGAGGTAGTAAGTGGTAGTGGTGATAATGATGGTGGTAGTTGTGATGATAGAGGTGATTAATTATGGTGACTGGTGGTTATGGATTGACCTCATTTATTTGCACTTAATGGAGGTCTGAATCTGAATGGTTCAGATCTTAGGCAATTAAGTGCGTTTGTTTTCATTAAGATTTAAGCACTTATTTGATCTAAATAGGTCTTAACCATTAAGATCTGAAACAAAGTCTTAATATCATTAAGAGGTATGTCATCATCACTTTTTCCACAACCATCAGCTACCAAATTAAGCACCTCTTCATCACAACCACCACAACCATTACCATCACCAACCACCACCCGCCGCCACCACCAGCAACAACCACCTCTGTCAGCATTGTCAACCACCATTACTGTCACCAACTACCCCAACATCACAACAACTATTGGCAACCACCACTGCTACTAACCACTATTGTTAGTAGTTACTATACATACCACTTCTATCATTATAATTATATGCACTACCGCAGACATCACTACTACCACCATTGTCACCGCCACTGCTACCTCTACCACTACCATAACTCACTACCATCACTATGTCTAATCCCTACTATCTACTATCTTCAGTATCACAAATAGCACTGCCACCAACTACTACCAATACATCGTCAACCACCATACATTCTTCAGCCACCATTATCAACACCGTCAACTACTTGCATCAATCAACTTAACCATCACAACCACCACTATCAACCGTCAACATCACACTAGTCACTACAACACCTACTACCCCCATCATCATAACTATAACCAACTTAATTACTATACACTAACACTAATCATTATTACGATTACCACTATAAACCATCTCTACCATAACTAGCAAACACAAATATTTTATTTTTTAATCAGAAATAGATTTATATTATTAAATTAATATTTTTTTAATATTTAATTACTTTCCATTTGAATTGTATATTTAATATATTTATAAATAAATAAAATATGCACACTCAGATGTTGAAAAACAAATAGTCTTAATCATTCAGTGTTTAGATATAAAGACAACATCTTAATCATTCAGATGTGCATTCAAATTCAGACGTCTTAATCTTAATAAAAATAAATGAGGCTTGAGTGATGTTGAAAATTATTCACACAAACATGTCTCTTAATGATATTAAAACTATGTTCCAGGTCTTAATGATTAAGACCTATTCAAACTAAATAAGTGCTTAAATCTTAATGAAAACAAATGCACTTAATGAACTAAGATTTGAACCATTCCGATTCGAACTTCCAGTAAGTGTAAATAAATGAGGCCTTAGTGTCCAACTCCTAATATACATGACTCCGAGGATGTGCACGTTGATATGGACCTAATACTTGTTGGCTCAATTCTGTTTTGGGTCAAATTGAGTCGCAAGTGAAACTCTAACTCCAAATGTACTTGAAAACAAAAAAAAGAAGTTGAGGGGATTATAAACTTTATTTTTAACATAATAGCAATCGAATACTGTAAATGGTGTAAAATGATGAAGTTAAGCAACAACCAATTTATGCAATTAAATGAGTGAATAGACAAATTTACATGTCTGGTTTAGTTTTATCACCTTGACCTTAATGTATGATGTATCTTAAACCTCTTATCTACTAAGGGACTTCACTTAAGTAACTTAAGTAAAATCATGATTCAAAATTAGGATTGTTCGAATGGGTATGATTAACTAGCTATTCAAAACACTCAACAAGTAACTAGCGACTATGTTAAGCTACAACATCCTCCGAGTATTAAGCTATAGACACATTAGTTATAACCTGCATAAACTGAATTAGAAATTATAAGTTCTACTAAATTCAATGCCCCTAACAGGTTCTGATCTTTTAGCGCTAATTCAACTTCTTAGGTCCTTAATCTCCTTAAATCTAAATGGCAAACAGTGAGGGCAACACCGAAATCAGAATTTGATAACATTGAGTCAAGACATGGATGAAACTAATGTTTAGCTAGATTCGTAGGGTGTACATCCTAGAATTTGGGCTTTACGCTACGAGCGTAAAAGCGTAAGTCCGGACACTAAATTTGATTATTATTATTTTAAAAATATTTTTTCTATATATTACATTTTAGTTATTGGTGTAATGATATTTATATTTTATGCTATCATATTTTCATATTATAGTAATTTTTTCTAAATATAAAATGATGAAAGCGGCTCTCGTAAAAAATGCATTGCTATATATTATTTTTCAGATGCTTATATCTAAAATTGATAATATAGATATTACATAGCAGTATGTTCCTATGACAATTTTATTCATTTTTTGTCATTGCTCTTACACTTTTTATCCTTTTTCTTCATTAAAATAGATAAACAAAAATTAGTGCAAATATTAGTTGAGGGTGAGAAGTACTTGTAGATATGGAAATTAATGATGAAGTAGATGATGATTTTATTTTAAAAATTATCTCAACTATTATCATTTTTGGTGTTGTTACCTTTCTCACATTATAATTATAATATTTTTTTCAATATTATTGGTGATTTATTTGTAGAATTATTAAATATTTTACTTTTGCTTATTTTCTTGATAATAAAATTATAACATAAAGATACATGAGATATACACCTCATAGATCAATGAGACCTATGCTCTTTGTTTCGGGGTTTATGCATCACCCTGTCCTTTGTAAAATGCCTTGTCATATTGCCCCCACCTTTTAAAATACTAATTTCAATTGAAGCCATTTAAAAAAAAATGAAATAACCATAATTAATAAAATTGAAATCAATTATTTTTGCAAAATCAAACCACTTTAAAAATGGATTAATCCGAGATAAAATTGAGATGACTTATAAATTAATTAATTAACTTATCTTCTTGACTTAAACAAAGTAAATTATTTAATTAAAAAAATGGGCTAATCATAGTATTGAAACTATATTTGACCCGAAATTGATAATCTAATATACTTACTTAAATAAAAAACTTGATACAAATTGATTTTCAAAAATAGTAAATATACTAAATAATATGTAATTATTTTTTTTACTGGCATAATTTATAGATAGAAAATAATATAGTATAAATTAAGATTTTTTTCAAATAAAATGCCAAATTATTATCCAATATTATTTGAAAAGATATTTTTTGCTTTCAAAATTACTTATTTTACATTGTTTGTAATTTAATAAGTTTAAATAAATAACTAAATATGTGGAGAGCCACAATTGGGTGTCAACAACCTCTAATGCCATCACCGTCATTGGCGATTGACCCAATACTTAGCCAAAATTCAGCCAACACTTCAAGTCACGAGTTAATGCCACGGTCCGTGAGAAGCTCCTACGAGTCATAGGTGGACCCATGAGGAGGTTGGCTACAGATATGGAAAGCAGTCCTATTAGTTCAGGAAAAAGATTCTTGTGTCTCTATAAATACTTTTTATGTTTTATTTTTCAGGGAGGACGACGAATAGACTTAATTCTAGTAGGAAAACATTGTAGTAAGCAATCTTAGATCATTGAAAGAGAGAATTGAGTTGGTTCAACCTTGTCATCAATCTTTTCTTGAACTCATATTGTTCTTGCTAATTGTTATTCAAGATTTCGTGGTTTAATTGAAGGAAATATTTTTCTCAATCATCTTTGTAAGTATTTTTTTTATGTTTTCAATCATGAATACAATTCACAACCTTGCAACTATGAGAGGCTAAAACCTCCATAGCTATGGTTGTGGGAACCATCGCGGATTAACAAGTTACAGTTGCACAAAGTGATTCTAAAACCAATACTAATTACTTATATTGTAGTCTCTTCATCTTTAATGATTCTTAGCAGTGCGCAACGTTAGGAAGTGCTTGAATTCTTTACTTGCTTTGGTCGAAGAGGTAGAGATTAGGAAAAGAGAATTACAACAGAGCCTTGATCTTGATGATCATTGTATTAACTTGAGCTGTGGTCGCAGGATAGTTATATCTGGAACTTAGTGATAACGGTTAGTTTGCAAAACTCATGAGACTTGGTCAAGTAATTGAGGATAGTCATTCAATAGGGATTGGTTGATCATTTGAATGAACCTAAGTTATCAGTTCTATATGTAAACTATTGGAATAGATCACTAGTGTAAAACCCGAAGTAGTTAAGGATCCTTGGGGAACACTTACCCTAGTTAATTGCATAAATTTGGAAATAATCACTAACTTCTCAACATTGTTACATATTTTTACAAATCCCCCCTCTTAGGTAATAATCAACTAAAAAAGCTTAAGCACTAGCACTTTTATACATCCTTCCATATTCCCTGTGGGATCGACTCCAACCTCTAGTTGGGTTCTTTATTGACAACGTCCGCTTCATACTTCAGTTGGAAGTGTGGTTTGAGCGTTATCAAAAAGTGGCGCCGTTGTCGGAGAATACGGTTTAGGATTAGATTAATTATTTATGTTTAACTTTTAGTCTTTATTTTCTATTTTTTTGATTTTCTTTTATTTTCTGACGTGTCACAGGGCTGCATGGTAAAAAAAGCGGTCAATATGTGACCACGGTCTCAACAGGTATCTTGATGAAGTCTGAGTAATGAAGATACCTGTGTCGTGCCGCGACGTTAAATTAGGCACTGCATGGGAGGTAACCCATGAGAGGTGAAGTCTGAGTAGCCACAGGTATGTCCCTTTTCCCTTCATGCTTATCTTTTATGCTTCGGGGACGAAGCTCATTTTTTAAAAAAAAGGGGGGAGGGGGGGTGTACTTGTATTTTTGGAATGTTTTTGTTCGTCTGAGGGTT
The DNA here is from genome assembly GCA_035772735.1 of Datura wrightii. Lineage (NCBI taxonomy): Eukaryota > Viridiplantae > Streptophyta > Magnoliopsida > Solanales > Solanaceae > Datura > Datura wrightii. The sequence continues at coordinate 47,102,904 of JASDFA010000016.1, read as the reverse complement.
TTTCTTGCCATGTTTCTTTTCACTCAAGCATGCTATCTAGTAGAACCGACATGTGTTAGGGTTTTTATTTGTTTTTTTTCAGTTGTTATCTTTGTTTGATTAGAAAGTAACTTAGAAATACTTAGCCATTGGATATGCACTAGTTTTGTTGTTTATGAAAAATTGACCCTGTTTAAAAATTTTTGCTATGTATTTGTGACAACAATGCATGATTTCTGTGGATCGTTTTGTGTCATTTAGTTATTAATAGTGCTAGTCTTGTTAAGCCATGTATGAACCAGATAGGTAAAGTGAAAATAGTTCATGTATCATGTGTGAGTGAGGTCTTAGTATTTGTTGCGGTATGTTGTTGAAGATCTAGAACTTGCCTAGTTGGTCTCTGCACAGGTTGAGAATGGTTGGTTAGGATGTGATCATAGTCCATTTTTGTTTTATGCTCACTTTTAGCCTATATTGCCTCACCAAAGTTTCATGAATCCCTTGATCCCAAGTTTGAGCCTTAATAGAACATATTTTTTTGATTTACCTGTTAACCGTACCCATTTGTTTATAATGAACCTGTTTGGTCCTGGTCCTTCTTGGGATATTGTGAACCTCAACATGAGCAAAATGCTTTATTTGAGGATGGCTAGAGTAGGGGTGCATAAATGGTGGGAGCGGTAGAAATGGAAAGAAAGAGAAAATAAAAGAAATGGTGGTGAAAAGTGAGGCGTGGTGAGGTGAAAAAGTAGAAAGCTGAAAATTTGAGAATATTGGGAAAAAAGAAAAATTCAAAATAGCTTGAAATTGTTGAAAAATGTGAAAAATCATCTCACCCATGCAAATATTCTTAAAATGGGAAAAAGGGAAGAAAAGAAGACAAAAAGAATGAAAGGTAAAATAGGAGAATGGTGTAGCCAATGAATGTAGTGCCAAGGAAGGAATGGTCACTCATAAAATCTTTCATCTTTATCATGTCCATCCCTAAGCCTACATTACAAGCCATATCAAGTCCTATAGTGATCTTAATTTGACCATCTAACAAACCAAAGTAGAGAAAATAAGGGCAAGCCTATGGTATTTGATGCATAATACTTGCAGTTCTTTGAGAGAGTGAGTGCTTCATTTGCCTAGTCCCATGTTTCATTCGATACTTCATCCTAGAGTGGGGACTTCATTTTTTGTGAGGGTACATGGATTATGTTTGCTTTTACCATTGGTCTATGTGAAACACATAGGTGATGACTTTATTGCTTGTTGATAGATAGATGACATGTCTTGATCCCTGAATATGATGTTTTGATGTTGCTTGCAATACAGTAGTTGTTGACGTTTCAAGAGGAAGGGTCAATTGAGTTGGTATATAGAGTGCACAAATTTGTTTGAGTTTTGGCTGTAGTATCTTAAGTTTACTTTCTTGTAAAGCGTCGTGTTTAGTTTTTCTTTTTCTTTGTCTGAGGATATGCAAAAGTCTTAAGTTAACGGTGTTGATGTGCTGTGGATTTACAGCTCTATTGACGCTCAAAACTAAAAAAATAGCATGGACTTAGGTGTATTTATGTGGATATGAGGCACTTTTCCTTTGATTTCAAGATAAATGGGTGTTGGAATAATAAATTACAAAAGGAAGCTAAAAGTGTGCAAAAAAGGAAAAAAAGTGCAGTCCATAGTATGACCCGTAGGATGGACCTACGAGCCGTACTGAGGGCCTTGATGAGAAGATGAAATTTTAACCTGGAAGACTGATCCCATGAGACTTGTCATAGATCGTACCATAATGGTACAAGTCATGGTAAGCTAGTATTGATGAAATCCAGAAGAATTGCACAGGAGGCTGATTCTCAGTACGAGAGTACCCTACGACCCATGAGATGAAGGTACGAGTCGTACCATATTGGTCGTGGTGAAGTTTAGACAAAGTTCAAATTATCAGAATCAAGCCACGGGTGTAATGTACGAGTCATAGGATGTAGGTACGAATCATACCTTGGCCCAATACTTAGCCAAAATTCAACCAACACTTTAAGCGACGAGTTGATGCCATAGTCCATGAGAAGCCCCTACGAGTCGTAGGTGGACCCGTGAGGAGGTCGGCTAAAGATATCGAAACAGTTATGTTTGTTTAGGAAAAGGATTCTTGTGTTTCTATAAATACTTTTTATGTTTTCTTTTTCATAGAGGATGACGAATAGACTTAATTCTAGTAGGAAAACATTGTAGTAAGCAATCTTACATCACTGAAAGAGAGAATGGAGTTGGTTAAACCTTGTGATCAACCTTTTCTTGAACTCATATTGTTCTTGCTAATTGTTATTCAATATATCGTGGTTTAATTGAAGGAATTGTTTTTCTCAATCATCTTTATACGTATTGTTTTATGTTTTCAATCATGAATACAATTCACAATCTTGAAACTATGAGAGGCTAAACCTCCATAGCTAGGATTGTGGGAACCATGGCACATTAACAAGTTAAGGTTGCACAAAGTGAGTCTAAAACCAATACTAATTAATTATATTGTAGTCTTTTCAACTTTAATTATTCTTAGCGGTGCGCAACATTAGGAAGTGCTTGAATTCTTTACTTGCTTTGGTCAAAGAGGTAGAGATTAGGAAAAGAGAATTACAATAGAGCCTTGATCTTGATGATTATTGTATTAACTTGAGCTGTAGTCGCAGGATAGTTATATCTGGAACTTAGTGATAACGGTTAGATTGTAAAACTCATGAGATTTGGTCAAGTAATTGAGAATAGTCATTCAACAGGGATTGGTCGATCGTTTGAATGAACCTAAGTTATCAGTTCTAAAAGTAAAGTATTGGAATAGATTACTAGTGTAAAATCCGAAGTAGTTAAGGATCCATGGGGAACACTTACCCTAGTTAATTGCATAAATTTGGAAACAACCACCAACTTCTCAATATTGTTACTTATTTTTACAAATCCCCCCTCTTAGGTAATAATCGACTAAAAAAGTTTAAGCACTAGCATTTTTCTACATCCTTCCATATTCCCTGTGGCATCAACCCCAACCTCTAGTTGGGTTCTTTATTGACAACGTCCGCTTCATACTTTAGTTGGAAGTGTGGTTTGAGCGTTATCAAAAAGTGGCGCCGTTGCTGAGGAATACGGTTTAGGAGAGCTAGAAGCATATTTATTGTGATCAGCTGTTGTTATTAGCTGAGACTAGTATTCTACGTTTAGTTTGAGATTGACTTTGCCCTGTATAGCCCTACATTGCCAACTCTAGGGTTACTAGCCGTGTTGACGCACGCCAGGGGAGAGATGGCGTCACTCCAAGGAGTGTTATGCCATCCCCGAGGGACGAAGATGGGGTTCCAGGTCCTCATACAGTCCATTCCATGGATGGACTATTATATGCTGTATCGGCATCACACCCCCGTTGAGCCTGGTGCCTAGGGTGGAGATATCAAGAGTCCATTGGACTCAGACACAGCTACAGTTCAGGGGCCGAGCGGGCTCAGTTGCAGACCCAGGGGACTGGGAGGACGACTATAGTTATTAGATGACTCAGTGTGACCTTGTAGGGTACATCGATTGAAGTGTACTCGCCAGGGCTTATGGGGGCCCCGGGTGGGTTATTCTGTCCTAGTTGTACCTTCTGGCTTATGGGGGCAAGGTAAGGTTCATGTTGCATTAGTTACTGGTAGATTAGATAGCAAGAAGCTCAGCTATGTGGGTAGTATTTTTATTCCTATCACTTAGTTATCTTCAGTTTCCTTTCAGTTCATTCGATTATTTACAATTACTGCCTTATATATTCGGTACATATCGTACTGACGCCCTTCTTGGGGCACTGCAGTACTTGCCTGCAGGTGCTGATAGAGGTGGACTAGGATCTTCTTAGCTTTTAGCAAGAGTTAGCAGAACAGTAAGCTCCATTCCTCTGGAGCTAATAGTTAGAAGGTCTACTCTTTTTGTTTGTACAGTTTACGGGTAGGTGGGGGCCCTATACCGACCATTATATTACTCTTAGAGGCTTGCAGATTACTTCAGATTACCTGTGATTAGTTTTGTTAGCTGTGCGGGGCTCGTATATGTTTTATTTTTTGTGTTGTCCATGTGGGGCCTTGTTTAGCTGTTAGTTAGCGGCCTTGTTGGTCGTAGCAGTTTAGTGCTGGATTTACTTTATAGTCATAACTAGATATCATGGTGGTCTTGTCGGCCCGGATAGGATTCTCCGTTATTACCTGTTTTTGGTTTGCTGTTTTCTTTTACAGGTGGCTATAAGGCCTTTTTGGCCGAGAGACTGTGTTTACAACTGAGATTTAGCCCATTAGTTTCTTGATTTGAGGTTTAGGCTTGCACCAGAGGTGCATAAGCTTAGTCAGGCCAGTTAAGATCCTAGTAGGGCACCAGGTGCCAGCCATGGCTCCCAAGGTGGGGCGTGAAAAACTTGGTATCAGATCCAGGTTGTATCCCAGGGAGTCTGCAAGTCGTGCTAAGTAGAGTCTTGTATATAGATGTGTTATGCACCACATTCTATAGGCAGGAGGCTGCGAGGCATGATAGGGTGGTTACTCTTTTTTCTCTTCCATTCATGGTATAGAGCTGTACCATACAGGATTGAATCCATAAGCTTATCATATTCTATTTGTCTACAGAGAAATTGTGGACAGGAGATAGACCACGACCGACAGGAAGTTGGATGTCACAGTAGGAGAGGGCACTAGCAGGGTGCCTCAGTCAGATTCAGCCCGATTTGAGGGCGATAGGAGACTTTATCTCGGTCTCCCGAGTAGTCTCCGCCCCGTCAGGAGCCACTCAGAACGACAGATGTGTCGGTACGGCCTCCAGTAGCTTCTATACAGATACCATCAGACCAGGAGGTCAGGAGTGCTGTTATTATGTTAGCTCAGATGATGGCTGTGCAGCGTCAGCCAGTAGCACCCGTGGTTGCTGAATCTTCAGGAGGACCAGGTAGTTCGAGGGTCCAAGAGTTTCTCGCATTGAGTTCCATGCAGTACAGAGGGACAGACCGAGATGAGGACCCTCAGGACTTTTGGACCAACTACAGAGGATCTTCAGGGTAATGGATGCTACACCTGCAGAGTCGGTTGAGTTAGAGGTATTCCGACTGCGAGATATAGCAGTGTTATGGTACGAAAATTGGGAGAGGTCCTGAGGTAGAGATGTTACCCCTCCAACTTGGTCTAGCTTTTCAGAGGCCTTCCTAGACCACTATCTGCCATGAGAAATTCGACAGGCCCGAGTAGATCAGTTTGTGCATCTGGAGCAGGGTTTAATGAGTGTTCGGGAGTATGCTATGAGATTCGACTCCTTGGCATGATATGCACCATCCTTTGTAGACACCATGCCAGCTAGGATGCACCGATTTATTATGGGGCTGCTTCTAGAATATGTGGAGACTTGTATTACGGCTACTTTGCAAGAGACCATGGATATTTCCCGTGTTCAGGTCTTTGCTAAGAATATTTTGGGGATTAGGCAGCGACAGCGGGAGACAGAGAGGGCGAATCAGGAGCAGCACCGTAGGGCTAGACCTAGTGAAACTCAGGTGGAGTTTCAGGGCTGACCCAGGCTATGACTATTAGGTAGGCCACCTAGAACTCCACCTCCACAGTAGCAACAGGGTACTAGCCAGGTCTTTGGGGGAAGTCAGGACCCGATGAGAGTTCACAGCTATCGGGTTTGCACCAATAGAGGGGGTAAGAGCAGAGTAGATTCACCGTGCTACTTTGCCCTATATGTAGTCGATGTCATTCTGGGGCATGCACATATGGTTCTTCGGCGTGTTACACCAATGGACAAGAGGGTCACTTTATGAGAGACTGTCCAGCCAGGGGTCAGAGTGATCGGGACCAATAGGACAGATCTTCAGTAGGGTCACGTGCCCCAGTATCTCTAATAGGACATAGGCCCTCAGCTCTAGCCGACAGAGGCCAAGGCAGGTCAAGGGCATCTAGCTCAGGAACCTATCCAGATTGCATTTATGGTTTATCGGGGCGACAGGAGTCAGAATCATAGTCGGATGTGGTGACAGGTATGCTGGACATTTGCTCTCATTTTGTTTATGTTTTGATAGACCCAGGTTCCACTTTCTCTTATGTGACTCCACTAGTAGCCCGAAAATTCGGTATCACGCAAGAATTGCTTCACCGACATTTTTTAGTGTCCACACCCGTCGGTGATTCTATTATAGCTAAAAGGATCTACCGGGGTTGCACAGTAGAGGTTGTTGGTTTCCATACTTTAGCAGATTTGGTAGAATTAGAAATGATCGACTTTGATGCAATTATCGGTATGGATTGGCTAGCATCATGTTATGCCAATGTAGAATGTTGGACCAAGACTATCCAGTTTCACTTTCCAGGGGAGGTAGTACGGGAGTGGAAATGCAATGCAGCCATGGCAAAAGGTAGGTTTATATCCTATCTTAGGGCGAGAAACTTGATAGCAAAGGGTTGCATCTATCATATCGTTAGGGTTCAGGATGTCCAAGCAGAATCCCCAACTCTTCAGTCCATTCCAGTAATCAATGAATTTCCAAATGTATTCCCTAATGAACTTCCTGGTATTCCCCCCTAGAGAGGGAGATCAATTTTGCGATCAACTTATTACCAGGTACTCAGCCTATATCCATCCCTCCGTACTAAATGGCTCCTGCCGAACTCAGAGAATTGAAGGAACAACTAAGAGATTTGTTAGATAAGGGATTTATCAAGCCGAGTACTTCACCATGGGGTGCTCCAGTTCTATTTGTAAGAAAGAAGGATGGCTCCCTCCGCATGTGTATAGACTACCGACAACTAAATAAAGTCACTATTAAGAACAAGTACCGACTTCCCAGAATAGATGACTTGTTTCATCAGTTACAAGGGGGGGAAGCATTTCTCAAAAATCGATTTAGGGTCTGGGTACCATCAGGTTCTGGTTCGAGAGAGGGATATTCCAAAAACCGCTTTTAGGACAAGGTATGGCCACTTTAAATTCCTTGTCATGTCTTTCGGATTAACGAATACTTCAGAAGTGTTTATGGATCTGATGAACAGTATCTTCAGGCTGTATCTGGACTTTTTTGTGATAGTGTTTATTGATGATATTCTGGTGTATTCTCATTCAGAAGCAGGGCATCGGGATCATTTGCAAATAGTGCTCCAGATTCTCAGAGATCGCTAGTTGTATGCAAAATTTTCTAAATGTGAGTTTTGTCTGAACTCTATAGCCTTTTTAGGCCATATTGTATCAGAGGCTAGCATTCAAGTAGATTCACAGAAGATCGAGGCAGTAAAAACCTGGCCTAGACTCACAACTCCCACTGAGGTGTGTAGTTTCTTGGGGTTAGCCGGATATTATAGAAGGTTTATAGAAGGGTTTTCTACCTTATCAGCGCCTTTGACTAAGTTGAATCAAAAGGTAGCTCAATTTCATTGGACTGAAGTGTGTGAACAGAGTTTCCAAGAACTGAAAAACAGATTGACATCAGCGCCAGTACTAGCTCTGCCAGAAGATTCAGAGGGTTATGCAATGTATTGCGATGCTTCAGGTGTAGGGTTAGGATGTGTTCTAATGTAGCATGGTAAGGTGATTGCTTATGCTTCAAGGTAGCTGAGAAAACATGAAAAGACCTACTCCACCCATGATCTAGAGTTGGCCTTAGTAATTCATGCTTTGAAAATATGGAGGCATTATCTGTATGGCGTCCATGTAGATATTTTCACTAACCATAAACGCCTCCAGTACATCTTTACACAAAAAGAGTTGAACCTACGACAATATTGCTAGTTAGAATTGCTAAAAGACTACGACGTGAACATTTTGTATCACACAGGAAAGGCAAACATTGTAGCAGATGCACGCAGTCGTAGATCCATGGGGAATTTAGCACATTTGAGGCTCATACAAAAGGAACTGGCCTGAGAATTGCACCAGTTAGCCAGCTTAGCCATTCGAATTGTGGGCTCGGGAGACAATGGGGCTATAATTCAGAATACAACGGTATCATCCCTGGTTGCAGAGGTAAAAGAATGACAGTATGAAGATCCTCAGTTAACACAGCTCAGAGATAAGGTACAAGAGAGAGGAGTATCTGCCTTCGATAACTGAGGATGGGATTTTGAGATGTAGGGGTCGTCTCTGCATTCCGGATGTGGTAGGACTTCGCCAGCAAATCATGGAAGAGGTACATTATTCCCGTTATTCTCTGCAACCAGGTTCAACAAAGATGTATCATGACAGAAAAGAGATTTACTGGTGGCCGGGAATGAAAAAGGGTGTAGCAGAATTGGTAGCACAATGCCCTAACTGCCAACAGGTAAAGGCAAAACATCAAAAACCCGATGGATTGACACAGGAAATAGCAGTGCCTATGTAGAAATGGGAGGCAATCAATATGGATTTTGTGATAGGATTACCCCATACCAGACGCAGATTTGATTCCATCTGGGTGATTGTTGATAGATTAACGAAGTCAGCTCATTTTATGCTAGTCAGGACCACTTTCTCAGGTAAGGATTATGCCGAGATATACGTCAGGGAAATAGTTAGATTACATGGTGTCCCAATATCTATCATTTCTGACAGAGGGGAAAAATTCACAACTAGGTGTTGGCAGTCTTTTCAGAGAGGTTTGGGACCACAAGTTAATCTAAGTACAACATTCCACCCTCAAACAGACGGGCAGGCAGAATGTACAATTCATACGCTTGAGGATATATTGTAGGCGTGCGTGCTAGAATTCGGGGGCAGCTGGGATGAACATTTACCCTTTATTGAATTTTCTTATAATAACAGTTACCATTCGGCAAGTCAGATGGCGCCGTATGAGGCCTTATATGGGCGGAAGTGCAGGTCTCCTATTGGTTGGTTCGAGGTTGGAGAATTAAGGTTAATTGGGCCAGACATAATCCACCAGTCAGAGGAGAAAGTAAAGCTTATCATAGAGCACTTGCTGACAGCTCAAAGTCGTCAGAAATCTTACTTTGATATGCGGCATAGGGATCTGGAATTCAATATAGATGACTGTGTGTTTCTGAAAGTCTCACCAATGAAGGGCGTAATGTGGTTTGGTAAAAAGGACAAGTTAAGCCCGAGGTTTATTGGGCCGTATCGAATCTGACGTGCCCGATTCGCGTGTCCGCAAGTGTACGGGTCGTGCAAGTAATATAGTGGCTCTTTTTAAGAACCGGATTGTCGAACCCACAGGGACTGGACCCATTCCTTTAACTATCCATTTCTAGTGTGATCTTAAATACCTCAAGTGTTAGTTATAGACATTTTCGATTGAGATTAATTAAGTCTAAGTTTGGGTCAACGAAATATTCTGAAATTACTCTAGGAGCAACATAGAGTTAAAACAATTAATCATGCGATCCTATGATTTGCAATGGGTTAAGCATGGAACTATCAATTGTTATTTCACATAATTAGAATTACATGTTTATGGTCTTTCGAGCCTCTAAACACGACAATCTAGCCTCACTGCATCATTGTGAGCGAGGAGTTTAATTTTCTAGTCGCGGGCAATCAATTATGTTGTGGTTTACGGGGAAACGATTAGGGACTTTCGTGCGTCTAACCATTTAACTCAACTTAGCCTCACAACTAATTCTTCGAGTGGTGATGTGACATCCCAAGTTTGTCTTTCATAACCCCCGTGTGTCAACCAAGAGCGGTGTTAGGTATATTTCTATCCTGACACAAAAATCTCTCCCGAGATACAAACATGCTCCTCACATTCTCATGTCCTGACCTAGGTAATGCTTTTTCAAGCTATTACTCAAGCTAACAAATATGCTTTCATGGTGATCAATCATAAAAACAACCAACAATCCAGAATGCAAGACCAAAACAACAATCAATAACTTAATTCCAAAACAATTTCATAAATCACAATCATAATTCATGGCTTCAACCCTAGAGGAAGGGTTCTTGCCATTCATGTTCGTAAAACTACTCTACACTACTAATAAACTACTCCTAAACTACATACTTACATGAGTTTGGTAGATGAGAAGGGAATTTGCCAAACCCTAGATGAGTTCTCCCACTTCTCCCTTCACTCCTAGGTAGTTTTCCAGAATAAAATCATGACCAAAATGGAATTAGGAGCTAAGGATCCTATTTATAGTAAATGGAGAACGTGCTTAATTTAGCCTGTCGTGGAACGGCTCCATGTCACGGAGTGTATCGTGGAGTACTGCCTCTGTGACACGGAGGCAACGCGAAAGCTCTCTGGAAATTCACCCGAAGTTTGGCCTCGGCAGCACCTTGCCGCGTTGGCGTGTGTCACGCTGCTTGGGCCGTGCGTTGACACCTCCCTGTCGCGCAGCCAGCCTGCCGTGGCACGTTGCCAACGTGCAGGTGGGCTTTTGTGATCATCCTGCTTGCCGTGGCACGTTGCCAACGCGCAGGTGGGCTGTTTTGTGCCTCCTCTTTGCCGACGTTCGCGGGTTAATTCCGTTTCCAAGCCTCTACTTCACCAACTCATGGATTAGTTGCTCAAAAGTCATCAAAACCTACAAAACAAAGGCTAATCATGTTGTTTACCTCATATCTTCACATTCATATAAAATTACATGAGAATGTATACAATAACTTAGATAAACAAGACTAATTTAAGTCATAAAGCTTATCTCGGGCATGCTATTTTTGCCCGTGATCACAACCCCACACTTAAAGCCTTGTTCGTCCTCGAACAACCTTTTACATATCATGCATATGGAGACTCCCACATAACTAATTTAGCAAGATAATTCAAGTTATGGCTATAATGATTACGTAAGATACAAGCTAAAAATAGAGCATGCACAATTTAATCACCGAAATGAAATACAACGATGTTAAGACTACTTAACCTCAAGAATCGACTCTCAATCTTAGCAAACTCGTGCAAATCAACTAATTAAGAAATCCCAAATGAATTTTATCCTTCATTAAACATGTGCCCCTCACAGAAAGAGAGTTACCCAATCACATGCAAAAATCATTTTTATATCACAACATGTGTGGGTAAATAAATAAACTTACACTCACTCTCACAAAGAATTCACATGCATCATGTCATAACCCATAAGCTTGCCCTTAGTGTTTTACTCCACTAAATTGAGGATGTATGAATGTAAGATCAAGTAGGACTTTGTAGGTTGTAATGTAACTCAGGTACAGGTAGGTACTATTATGGCCAGTAATAGTGACTATCTTTCCTAAGCGCTTTTAATACATCACGCCCTCATTGCGAACTTCCCTTCCCTTCACCTTTTATCCTTGGTATTTTTCTTTTCACTCTTTTATTCCCCCTATATTTGGGCACTTTTGGCTTGTCAGTAAGGAGCTCTATAACTAATTTTTCATTACTTTGTTTTCTTACTCCTTAGTGACGATCAACCACTTTCACACAAGTGCACCTTTGTCCTTTCTCAACTTCTACAACTTGCTACTTTTCATTTCTTTTCATTCTTCTCACTCCTTTACTCTTTCGGATTCTTCCTCTTTAAGCGCTTAGGAGCTTTGGATCAAATTCAAGGTTAATGAAAGAAAAGGATTAAGCTTATGTTGCAGCTATCAAAGAATAGGCTCAAGGCTCAATGGGGTTAACTAGGATTAATTTTTCAAGGTAGGTAAAATGAGGGATAAGAATTGGTTCATTCAAAGAAATGCCTAAATCATCTCCTACTATTCACCTCCTTCATTTCGTTTTATAAACACACCAGGCAAGTTCTAGATAATCCACAGTAGGACAGAATACTCAAAAACCTTACACTCATGGCACATGCTCAAATCAAGTCACATTCAGTAGACTCTTACTCAGCTAATCACAAGAATTCAGAATTAAGCTTCAATCATATTGAGTCAAATTCAAGAGCCTAAGTGTCTCAAACAAAGTTATACACTTGCATGCTTCACACTGAACATACTTGCATCTTTCAAGCACGTATAGCACATAACAAGAACATCAAGTACCAAGTAGTTATAGTCTCAAAAACCCAACACCTACCGACAAATTTTTCCTCAAGACGGTCGTCATCCATCCATCGTCGGAAACAGTCCCTAACTATGACTAAAAACACTCTATACAGACAAAGGAAAGAAAAATAAAATTTTTATTCTTCGGTTCAAAGACCCCCCGTCGGAAAAGAACCGACAAGAACACCAACGGGTGATGAAGTCATGCTTAATTCACAAAAAATTTTCAAAATTTTCAACTTTTTCAAGCATTACATTCACCACAAACTTGTTAGGCACAAAAATTTTGGAATTTTTCTCACCCCACACTTAAATCATGCTATGTCCTTATAGCATTAAATTAACATTTAAAGGATGAGAAATATTCCCTGAGCCTCTATGCCAAGCTAAAAGCATGCTGTCCTTTCAAGTTCCAAAGATGGGTGTTTGACCCCACACTTCTTCTATTCCATGCTCTTTAGCTTCCACCTTCTCGGTACTCAGACTTCTCTCCATCTGTGCTTAACTTTCCACCAAAAACACAAACAACATGAAAATAACAAAATCAATAAAAAAATCAAAATTACAAAGTGTACCTGAGGTACCCTTGGGTTGCCTCCCAAGCAGCGCCTTATTTTACGTCGTGACCTGACGTGGACTATCCTTTTCAGGACATCCTCATACCTGGGTTCTCTTTCTAGAACCATCTCCTTTTCTTTTGCTGTTTAGAGGAAACAACCTCCACTCTGTTCCTCTCTTTCTCCAACTTCTTCTCAATTTGAAGCCCTTTATCAAACTCGGGCTGAACACTTGTAATTACCTTTGGCCCTGCACCTGTGGAATCCTCCACCCCACACTTATCCTCTGCCAACACACTAACCTGACAAAGGTTTCTGTAGTGTGCAGATGGGTTCATTTCTTGGTAAACGCAGAAGATTTCTTCTTCATCCTCAACCCTCATTTTCAGGGTCCCTGCTTTCAAATCAATCACCGCTCGTCCAGTGGCCAAGAATGGCCGTCCCAAGATCAGGGGTACCTGGTCATCAACCAGAAAATCCAAGACAATAAAATCAGCAGGTATAATGAACTTACCTACTTTGATGAGAAGGTCCTCTATTATTCCATCAGGTGTCACTCGCGACTTGTCAGCCAGCTGCAACATCAACCTTGTCGGCCTCGGTTTTCCCAAACCCAGGGTGTTGAATAAGGATAGGGGCATTAGATTAACTGCTGCCCCTAAGTCACACAAAGCTCGTAGCACCTCAGCTTTACCAATTTGTATGGGGAGGGTAAAACTCCCTGGGTCTTTGATCTTCTTTGGCATTTTGCTCAATACCCTGTGACGGCACTCCTCAGTTAGTGCTACCGTATGGACATCCACCAATCTCACTTTGTTCGCCATCACGTCCTTCAAGTATTTAGCATACTTGGGCATTCCCTGCAAGACATCAATAAGAGGCAAATTTATGTGAAGTTCTTTGAAGCTCTCAAAGAACTTTTTGAAGCATTCCTCTTCCTTGCTCTTTCTGAATTTCTGAGGGAATGGTGGTGGTGGTCTTTGTGCTGGCTGCAATGAAAGTTCTGCATTTGGTTGCCCAGCACTCTGATTATCTCCCATGTTGATAGACGGTCCTGGTCTAACCAACTCCGGCTGCACCCCCTTTCTCAGCTCTTTTGGCACTGCATCAGCTAATTGCTTACTGCTTCTCAAAGTGATGGCATTGATCTGCCGGGGGTTAGGATCTGTGTCGCTGGGCAATCCCCCTTGTGATCTCATATTTTGAGCAGCTGTTATTTGACCCACTTGTTTTTCAAGATTGCGGGTGGCCATTTGCTGATTCTTTAAGTCTGTTGCCATCCTCGCCTGATTTTCCGCTAATTGATTCTGGGTCTCCATAATTTTCTGCAGTGTTTCCTTAATGCTGCTACTCAATTACCCATCATTCTGCCTATTCTGCTGATACTGCTGTTGCTGAGGTTGCATATAATTCTACTTTTGGTTTCCACCCCAAGAAAAATTCGGGTGGCCCTGCCAATTTCTGTTGGAGTTGTTCCCAAAATTATGATCCCTATGCACATTACCAACAAAATTGACTGATTCCAGATTGGCTCCACAAGATTTTGCATTGTGCCCATTATTACCACAAATTTCACACCAACTCGGAGCTTGCTGAACTGCATTAACCTGTCCCTGGTGTTGGTTCATACTCAGTTTATTGAACTGAGTCATCATCTGATGCTGGAACGAAGCTAACTGTGCTGCCGAGGCATTCAAACCATCTACTTCTATCAACCCCGATCTCTTTCCTGCCCCTCTTAATGACTCGCTGTGCCACTCTGGATTTCCTTGAGCAATTCTGTTCAACAAAGTGTACAACGCATCATATGTCTTCTCCAAGGCTTGCCCACCCGATGCAGCGTCTAGTAATATGTTTGTGTGTGGTTCTAGACTTTCTACAAAGGTATGAGCCAGCACTTAATTTGATTGCTGGTGATGGGGGCAGTCTCTCAACAATGAATTGAATCTTTCCCAAGCCATATATAAGTTCTCATCAGGCCTCTGCTTGAAACTGAGTATTTCACTTCCCAACCTTGCAGTTTTGCCTGAGGGGAAGAATCTGATAAGGAACGTCTTAGCCAAGTCATTCCATGAAGTTATGGAGTTCGGTGGCTCAGCCTTCAGCCACTTTTTCGCCTCTCCCAATAATGAAAATGGGAAGAGGGTCATTCGGACATAATCTGTGGACACGCCGGTGGGGAAGAACGTGTCACTAATCTCTAAAAAGCTCTGTAGATGCTGCTGCGGGTCCTCATGTGCCATCCCAGTGAACTAACCACTAGAATATAACAGCTGCACCATGTTCTATTTAAGCTTAAAGTGCCCTCCAGGCTCCGGTTTACGGATGCTAGAGGTCACATTCGTCGCTAGTGGGATAGCCACTTCGCGAACTGGTCTTGCTGCCATTTCTTCAGATGACAATTGTGTTTGTCCCGCGGGTGGTTGTTGTTGTAACTTGACGTGCCCGATTTGCGCGTCCGCAAGTGTACGGGTTGTGCAAGTAATATAGTGGCTCTTTTTAAGAACCAGATTGTCGAACCCACAGGAACTAGACCCATTCCTTTAACTATCCATTTCTAGTGTGATCTTAAATACCTCAAGTGTTGGTTATAGACATTTTCGATTGAGATTAATTAAGTCTAAGTTTGGGTTAACGAAATATTCTAAAATTACTCTAGGAGCAACATAGAGTTAAAACCAATTAATCATGCGATCCTACGATTTGCAATGGGTTAAGCATGGAACTATCAATTGTTATTTCACATAATTAGAATTGCATGTTTATGGTCTTTCGAGCCTCTAAACACGGCAATCTAGCCTCACTGCATCATTGTGAGCGAGGAGTTTAATTTTCTAGTCGCGGGCAATCAATTATGTTGTGGTTTACGGGGAAACGATTAGGGACTTTCATGCGTCTAACCATTTAACTCAACTTATCCTTACAACTAATTCTTCAAGTGGTGATGTGACATCCCAAGTTGGTCTTTCATAACCCCCGTGTGTCAACCAAGCATGGTGTTTAGTATATTTCTATCCTGACACAAAAATCTCTCCCGAGATACAAACATGCTCCTCACATTCTCATGTCCTGACCTAGGTAATGCTTTCTCAAGCTATTACTCAAGCTAACAAATATTCTTTCATGGTGATCAATCATAAAAACAACCAACAATCCAGAATGCAAGACGAAAACAACAATCAATAACTTAATTCCAAAACAGTTTCATAAATCACAATCATAATTCATGGCTTCAACCCTAGAGGAAGGGTTCTTGCCATTCATGTTCGTAAAACAACTCTACACTACTAATAAACTACTCCTAAACTACATACTTACACGAGTTTGGTAGATGAGAAGGGAATTTGCCAAACCCTAGATGAGTTCTCCCACTTCTCCCTTCACTCCTAGGTAGTTTTCCAGAATAAAATCGTGACCAAAATGGAATTAGGAGCTAAGGGTCCTATTTATAGTAAATGGAGAACGTGCTTAATTTAGCCTGTCGTGGAACGGCTCCGTGTCATGGAGTGTATCGTGGAGTACTGCCTCCGTGACACGGAGGCAACGCGAAAGCTCTCTGGAAATTCACCCTAACTTTGGCCTCGGCAGCACCTTGCCGCGTTGGCAGCGTGTCACGCTGCTTGGGCAGCGCGTTGACACCTCCCTGTCACACAGCCAGCCTGCCGTGGCACGTTGCCAACGTGCAGGTGGGCTATTTTGATCAGCCTGCCTGCCGTGGCACGTTGTCAACGCACAGGTGGGCTTTTTTGTTCCTCCTATTTGCCGACGTTCGCGGGTTAATTCCGTTTCCAAGCCTCTACTTCACCAACTCATGGATTAGTTGCTCAAAAGTCATCAAAACCTACAAAACAAAGGCTAATCATGTTGGTTAGCTCATATCTTCACATTCATATAAAATTATATGGGAATGTATACAATAACTTAGATAAACAAGACTAATTTAAGTCATAAAGCTTATCTCGGGCATGCTATTTTTGCCCGTGATCAGAATCCTCCGGAGAATAGGTCCGGTGGCATACGAGCTAGATCTGCCTTCAGAGTTAGAATCACCCGATTTTTCATGTATTGATGTTAAGAAAGTGCATAGGGGATCCATTCCGAGATGTGCCAGTTGAGGATGTCCAGGTTACTAAGGAGTTAGTCTACGAAGAGGTTCTAGTGGCCATATTGGATCGGCAAGTTCACAGGTTAAGAACTAAAGACGTCGCCTCTGTTAAGATACTGTGGAGAAACACGAATAGAGAAGAGACAACCTGGAAATCGAGGACGACATGAGATCCAGATATCCTCATTTGTTCCAGGCTTAGTTCAGATTATACAGTTAATGTAAAGTTGTTGGTTTGGTTATTGTTTTATAATTTATATTATAGGTAATGCTCAGTTATCTGTCATCTTTCTGTGAAAGAGTTGTTATAGTGTTATGAGAAATGCCTGTATTGGACTTTTCTGCGTTTTAGGATTTTCAGATAGTCCATATTACAGGGGAGACTCTGCTAAAATTTTTCCAAAATAATAATTGAAAGAGTTAAACTCCTGTAGGTTGTAGTCGACATTCGAGGACGAATGTTCCTAAGGGGAGAGGATGTTACACCACATAAGTTCCTAACGTTTAGTCGGCGTATTTGTATGTTAGTCAAGAGTTTTAGAGTACAACACATAGGAGAAAGAGCCCGGGAAAAGGTCGAACGAGCGCGGAATCAGGGGAGCGAGGGAAAAGGCCGGACAAGCAGCCAAATAGGGGCAGCGTGTCATGGACCCTCCCCCTCCGCAATGGGCTCCGTGACACGCCCGTGTTTTGGCGCGTTGGGGTCCGTGCCATGAACTGCCTATCCACTGCCTCAAAGTAATATATATTAAGTTGTTTTATTGGATTTCATTTACAAAAAATAGACCCTCGGCCAAAATAGTGGAAGAACTCCATTTGGATATAATTTTCCTCCGTTTACGCGGCTAAACGTCGTCTAAATTCAAATTAACTTCAGGTATCATATTATCAGCCTGCAGGGAGCATCACTATGGAGTTATTTTCTTGAAATTTGCTCAGCAAATCATAGCCCCACCAAGAAAAGGTTGTCGGAATTGCTCCAAACTGATTTCTATACAATCACAGGCTTCAAGTAAGCATTTCTCCTTTCTGGACTCTCGGGAAATTACACGTTTTCAGCCGTATTTTGTTAAGCTAAAGTATGGTTAATATTAGTATTAAAAGTTATTATTTTTGCTGAATGTAGTACCGAAACTAGTATCATTCTCCCAGTAATACGATTACATTTGGAAAGAACTATTGAATTTGGATTGAAACTCGCCAGTTAATTAGGAATCGGCAATCCAGGTATGTTAAGGCAAATTCTTTTGGCAAGTTAGTTACTTTAGCATTATAACTCAGTTTGAATCCCAGTAAGAAAGCCAGAAGCATATATATTGTGATTAGATATTGTTATTAGATGAGACCAGTATTATATGTTTAGTTTGAGATTGGCTTTACCCTGTATAGCCCTCCATAACCAACCCCAAGGTTACTAGCTACGACGACGCCCGCCACGGGCGAGATGACGTCGCTCCAAGGAGCGGTATGCCATCCGCGAGGGACGAAGATGGGTTTGCAGGTCCTCATACAATCTATTCCATGGATGGACTATTATATGCCGTATAGGAACCACACCTCTATCGAGCCTGGAGCCCGAGGTGCAGATATCAGGAGTCCATTAGACTCAGACACATCTACAGTTCAGGGGCCGAGCGAGCTCAGTTGCAGAACCAGGGGACTAGGAGGACGGCTATAGTTATTAGATGACTCAGTGTGACCTTTTAGGGGTATATAGATTGAAGTGTACTCGCTATGGCTTATGGGGGCCCTGGGTGGGTTAATTTGTTCTGATTGTACCTTTCGACTTATAGGGGCCAGGTAAGGTTCTTGTTGCATTTGTTACTGGTAGATTAGACAACAGGAAGCTCATCTATGTAGGTAGTGTTTCTATTCCTTTCACTAAGTTATCTTCAATTTCCTTTCAGTTTATTCAGTTATGTACAGTTACTGCCTTACATATTCGGTACATATTATACTGACGCCCTTCATGGGGAACTGCATTACGTGCCTACAGGTGCTGAAAGACATGGAACAGGATCTTCTTAGCTTTCAGCTAGAGTTAGCAGAACAGTCAGCTCCATTCCTCCGGAGCTAATAGTTAGAATGTCTACTCTTTTTGTTTGTACAGTTTACGGGTAGGCCGGGGCCCCGTCCCAACCATTATATCACTCCTAGAGGCTTGCAGATTTCTTCAGATTCCCTGTGGTTAGTTTTGTTAGCCATGTGGGGATCATATATGCTTTATTTTATGTGTTGGTTGTGTGGGACCTTTTTTAGCTGTTAATTAGCGGCCTTGTCGACTATAGCTCAATTTAGTGCTAGATTTACTTTACATTCATAACTACATATCATGGTAGTCTTGTCATCCTACATAGGATTCCCTGTTATTTCCTATTTCTGGTTAGCTATTTTCTTTTACAGGTGGCTATAAAGCCTTGTTGGCTGGGAGGCTGTGTTTACAGTCGAGATATAGCCCGTTGGTTTCTTGATTTGAGGTTTAGGCTTGCACCAGAGGTGCATAAGCTCAGTCAGGCCAATTCAGATCCTAGTAGGGCATCAGGCGCCAGCTATGCCTCCCAAGGTGAAGCATGAAAATTTAGTTACTGAAAAACAAACAGTCTTAATTATTCATTGTTTAGATCTAGAGACCACATCTTAATCATTCTAATGTGCATTTAAATTTAGACATCTTAATATTGTTAAAAATAAATGAGGTCTGAGTCAGACATGTGGAGCAGATATGACTGCCCCAGTACTTCTTTTCTTTTTCTGTTTTCCGTTCAAGTATGAACGTGTGTTTAGTGGTGGATGATGTTAGGCGTTTGAGACTTTTCCTATTTTCTATAGTTTGACCACTCCATAGATTTTTTTGCTGTTTATAACTTGTGGGGATGGGTGGCATGATTTTTGAGGTGATTAGGTGTGTTTCGGAGGAGAATTTTGATTTTAGAAATTTGAGATTTGTAAAGTTTGACTAAAGTCAATATTTTGGTTAACGAGGTCAAAATTGAGTTTTGACAATTTTATTAGGATTTGGGTAATTTAGGACTTATTCAAATATTTTACACAGATCGCGAGGTACTTGGGAGTGATTTAGACTATCATATTGTCACATTCCAAAATTCAAGGTCATGATGGCAATACTAACCTGGTGGTGGGTAAGTCAACCCTTCACCTCCCAATGAAATATCAAGTCAATACACGAAAGTTATGAAAATAGCGGAAGCAAACCTCAAAATTAAAGCTTTCGTAAATGAAATAGAAATGCAAAAAAAATATATATACCCAAGACCTAGTTTCATCAGTACAAGAGAATCTAATTGAATACAATCATCTAAAAAATAGTACACTTTTGTCTGAAGTAGTAAATACATGAGAGTAAACATAGGGGAGTCTGGCATTGCTTTAAAAGTTAAGTAGCTCACCCATGCTCCGAAGAAGTATAATCTCAGATTGAATATCAACTAGGTGTGTTAATGCTAGAATCTGCACAAAAAATATGCAACAAGAGTAGTATAAGTAGGAAACACAGGTACATAGTAGGAATCATAGGCCGATCGAGAAAGAATGATAATTATATTGTACAAAGAATACTAAAATGAACCTTGTACTTAGAGGAACAACCCAACAATCCAATAAAGATGGTAAATATATAGCAATGCAAATCAAATGATAATATAAGGTGGAACCAAAATGATAATATAAGGTTGAATACAATGGTCAATGATCCTACTAGTATACAGCACCTCCATAGAATATGCTGTGGGATAGGACTCATGGAGGATTTGCGACGTCCATATGCCTACAGAGCATGTACTCAAATCAGGACTTATCAAAAATCATGCCCAGACTCGAATCAGGACATTCCATATATAGAGCCTAAACTCAATCTGGGACTTATAAAAAATCAGTAAAAATTATTTGGAATCAATCCTATACGAATAAAAATATTTTTTTCAAAAATAATATTTTTATAGTACCAATCCTGTGATCCATCAGAATGAATATGCATGCATGATTATATTAATATAATAACTTTTAATGCAATAATTATATACATAAATACTGGCTTTTTACCGTAATTACCATAGGCTACAAGTCTTCTCAATCATAGATTAATCTTTAGCCCATGCTCTTAGGCCATGTTTCATCAATTTAAGCATATTGTTTTCAATACGATGTTCTTCATGAAAAAAACTCCTCATGTACGCTAAATTTAAAATATTATAATTCGCGTAAAAGCTTAACAATGATGTAATTTCAAGTCATCAATTGTGTATCAACTAAATCCCAATCTCAAATTCCAAAAAAATAATCAATCTTTCCAATAGTTTAAACCCATCATTTTCCTCAACTCATCGCATGCTTTATACAATAAGTTATCACCCAAGCTAATTTTGAGGAAAAAGTAAGTCATAATCTATCTCGAATGACGTGCAAAGGCATCAGGAGCCATCTCAAATGTGCCTCACTTTTCCAAATAGCCTCAGAATATTTCCAATCTACTAAGAACATGATATATGAGCGAATATGAGTTTATCAATTCCCATATTGCATTATAAATGTTCGAGTAAAAAATTGAATAAAAACGTCAACCCCGAACACTGAGGGAGAAATTGGAGTTTTATTTCATAATCATATTATCCATGATGTAAAAATCTTATGCACCAAAAATCAACCAAATTCAAGAACTAATCGAATCTTAAATCATCAAAATCCCCCTTTTAGAAGCTTAGGGAAAAATCCCAATTTTCAATTCCCAAACAAGAATTAAAGCTCGACATTAAAGATAGATTAGCCTAAAAATAGTAAAACTGAAGTTATAATCTTACCCTGTGCCAAATTGTGAAGGTTGCCTCCAAAATTGCCCAAAAATCGTACTTTTTACACCTAGTCTAAAATAACAACTTCCACATTCATAACCATGAATATAAGCATGAATATAATAGATATCATTGCAAAATTTTCAAAACTAAGATACAGTCACATACCTAATGTTAATACAAGAATCACACTTCAAAAATTACCTTAATTTGAGCTTCTAGCTCCCAAAATATTAAAAATACCAAATGAAACACAATCAAAATTTTATGCCTATGTGTCATGCCCCACCTTGGGAGACATGATTGGTACCTGGTGCCCTACTGGGATTTGACTAAGCTGACTAAGCCTAAGCACTCCTGGTGCAGGGCTAATGCTAAATATGAAATCAAGAAATCAACGGGCTATATCTCGGCTGTAAACACAACCTCCGGCCAATAAGTCCTCATAGCCACCTGTAAAAGAAAACTAGCTAGCTAGAAACAACAACAATAGGGAAATCTATGCGGGTCGACAAGACCACCATGATGGCTAGTTATGACTGTAAAGTAAATCCAGAGCTATGATAAACTATGGCCTACAAGGCCACTATTCTGTAAGCTAAACAAGGCCTCATGCAGCCAACATGTAAACTAAAGCACATATAGGCCCCACACGGCTGATAACAGCTAACCACCGGGAAATAGAAACCATCTGCAAGCCTCTAGGAACAATATGATGGTCGGGACATGGCCCTGACCTACCCATGAACCATACAAGCAAAAGAGATAAACCTTCTATCTACAAGCTCCAGAAGAAGGGAACTAACTGCTCTGGGGTGACACTGGCTGAAAGCTACGAGGGACCTGCTCCTCATCTATCCCTACCTGCAGGCAAGTAATGCAGCACCCCAGAAAGGGCGTTAGTACAACATGTACTGAGTATGTAAGGCAATAGCTGTACATGACTGAATATAAAAAGATAGAGCTAAAAATAACTAAAGGAAAAGGAATAGAAGTTGTACCTAAATAGCTGGGTACTCTATTATCTTGTCTATCAATAACTAAAGCAAACAAGAACCTTACCTAGCCCCTATAAGCCGGAAGGTACAACCAACATAGAACAACCCACCTGGGGCTCCCATAAGCCCTGGCGAGTACGCGTCATTCTATATACCCCTATCAAGGTCATAATGGGACATACTGGTAACTATAGCCATCTTTCCAGTCCCCTGGGTCTGCAACTGAGCCCTCTCGGCTCCTGACTGTAGCTGTGTCTGAGTCTAGTGGACTCCTGATATCTGCACCCCGGGCACCAGGCTCGTCGGGGGTGTGGTATCGATACGACATATGTATAATAGTACAGCCATGGAATGGACTCTATGAGGACCTGGGACGCTATCTTCGTCCCTTGCGGACGGTATGCCGCTCTTTCTGGAGCAACGTCGTCTCTCCCCTGGCGGGCGTCGACATAGCTAATAACCCTGGGGTTGGTCATGGAGGGCTATATAGGCAAATTCAATCCCAAACAAAGTGTAGGATACTAGTCTCAGCCAATAACAACAACTATTCATGATTAATGTACTTCTTATCATCTTACTGGGATTTAAACTAAATTATAATGCTATAGGAACTAACTTGCCGAAGGAAACTGCCTTAACATACCTCATTCGCTGATTACTTATAAACTGATGAGTTTTAGCTTGTATTCAACTGGTCTTCTCAACTGCAATCGTATTATTGGAAGAACAAGGCTAACTTCATTACTAAATTCGAAGAAAACGATAACTTTATATATAAATATTAACTATATTTCAACTTGACAAAACATGGTCAAAAACTCATAATTTCTCGAGAACCTAGAAGGGAGAAATGCTTACTTTAAGCCTGTGATCATATTGACGCTAGTTTGGAGAAATTCCAACAATTTTAGCTAGGTGGGGCTACGATTCGCTAGGAGAATTTTGTGAAAATAACTTTGTAGCAATGCTCCCTGCAGCCTTAAACTTCAATACCCGAAGTTAATTCAAATTCGGGCAGCATTTTCGCGGTGTAAAAGGATGAATTATACTTGGTTCCTTCGTACCTTACCTATGCTGGTCGAGTATAGAAGATGAAAATGAAATAATATCTAAGGAGGGAACATATATATACTTGAGGCGGTGGACAGAAGTCCGTGGCACGGACCTTGTCGCGCCAATCCTGGGCCATGCCATGGAGCCTATCACGCCTATCCTAGGCCGTGCCACGTTGACCCTTTGGGCAACTGGTCCGGCCTTCTCCTGCGCGGTCCCAACTCTGTGCTTGTTCGATCTTTCCGCAGGCCCTTTTCTCATATGTATTAAACTCTAAAAATCTTAACCAATGTACGAATAGGCCATCTAAGCATTAGAAACTTATGGGGTGTAACATCATCCCCTCCTTAGGAACATTCGTCCTCGAATGTTAAATTCTACTTACAGGAACCTTAACTCTTATCACTACTTATTCTAGAAAAATTTCGGCAAAGTCTCCCCTGTAATTTGGACTATCCAAAAATACTGAAACGCAAAAAAGTCCTGTACAGGCATTTCATATAACACTATAACAACTGTTTCACAATAGGGATGGAGTCAACTAAACGATATATGCAACACAAATCACAAAACAACAACTGAAATACTAAAGTTACCTTAACTGCCTAGCCTGAGCTAAGCCTGGAACAAATGAGGATATCTGGATCTCATATCATTTTCAGCTTCCCAAGTCATCCCTTCTTTTTTCATGTTTTTCCATAATACCTTAATAGAAGCGACGTCCTTAGTCCTTAATCTACGAATCTGTCGATCTAATATAGCTACTGGAACCTCTTCATAAACTAATCCCTCGGTAACTTGGACATCCTCAAATGGCACAACTCGGGACGGATCCCCTATGCACTTCTGTAGCATCGACACATGAAAGACTTGATGAACGGATTCCAAGTTTGAAGGCAAATCTAGCTCGTACCACCTGGCCTATTCTCTGGAGTATCCGATACGACCCTCTAAACCTCGGGTTGAGCTTACCCTTCTTGCCAAACCTCATTACGCCCTTCATTGGTGAGACCTTCAAAAATACCCAGTCACCTACACCAAACTCCACATTTCTACGTCGTACATCCACATACAATTTTTGGCGACTCTGAGCTATCAGCAGACGTTCTTTGATAAGCTTTACCTTCTCTTCTGACTGATGAATTATATCTGGCCCAATTAGCCATGTCTCTCCAACCTCGAACCAACCAACCAGGGACGTATACTTTCACCTGTAAAAAGCCTCATAAGGTGCCATCTGAATCGCTGAATGGTAACTATTATTATGGGCAAACTCAATAAGGGGTAAATGTTCATCCCAGCTGCCGCCGAAGTCTAGAACACACGCCCGTAACATATCCTGGAGCTTCTGAATTGTTCGTTCTGCTTGCCCATCTGTCTGAGGGTGGAATGCTGTACTATAATTAAACTGAGTTCCCAAACCTCTCTGGAAAGACTGCCAGAATCTAGCGGTAAATTGTGCTCCCCTATCAGAAATGATAGATACTGGGACTCCATGTAATCTGATTATCTCCCTGATATAAAGCTCAACATAATCCTCAGCTGAGAAGGTGGTCCTGACTGGCAGAAAGTGAGCTGATTTCATCAACCTATCAACAATCGCCCAGATGGAGCCAAATTTATGCCTGGTACGCGGTAACCCTATCATAAAATCCATATTAATGGCCTCTCATTTCCACATAGGCACTGCTATTTCTTGTGTCAATCTGTCTGGTTTCTGATGTTTAGCTTTTACATGCTTGCAATTAGGACATTGAGCTACAAATTCTGCTATCTTCTTTTTCATTCCCAGCCACCAGTAAATCTCTTTTATATCATGATACATCTTTGTTGAACCCGGATGAAGAGAGTAACATGAATAATGTACCTCGCCCATAATTTGCTGGAGAAGCCCTGCCGTGTCAGGAACACAGAGGAGATCCCTATATCTCAAAACTCCGTCTTCAGTTACCTGGAAATTTATAACTTCCCTTCGCTGAACCATATCTCTAAACTGAACCAGGTTAGGTCTTCGTACTGTTGTTCTTTCACTTCCACAACTAATGATGATATTGCCGTGTTCTGCATTGCTGCCCCATTGTCTCCTAAATCTATTATACGGATGACCAAACTGGCTAACTGATGAATTCTCGGGCCAGTTCTCACTGTTCTGGCTTCAGGTGTACTAAACCCCCCATGGATTTACGGCTGAGGGCATCTGCTACGACATTGGCTTTCCCTGGATGGTATAAGATATTTACATCATAGTCTTTCAACAACTCTAACCAGCGACACTGCCGTAGATTCAACTCTTTCTATGGGAAGATATACTGGAAGTTCTTATGATCAGTAAAAATATCTACGTAAACTTCATACAAATAATGCCTCCATATTTTCAATGCATGAATCACCGCGGCTAATTCTAGGTCATGGGTGGGGTAGTTCTTCTCATGTTTCTTCAGCTGCCTGGAAGCGTAAGTGTTTGATGCTGTAGTGACTACACGCAAGTGCATGTGGTCGAACAAGTAGTAAAGTAGCTTAAGTAAAGCCAAGTATCGATCCCACAGGGACTGAACTATGGTACTAATTAACTTAAACGTCAGAGAACTATGTCTTTATGAATGCAGACAACCAATTAAACAATATTTTGAGAGTTAAGTTTGCTAAGTAATAAAAATCTAAGTTAAGATTATAATTTGAGTCTGAACAATAGTAATGAGCAGGCTGTGGTTAAAACAAGCATGCAGGGAAGTAATTTATCAATTCAATTCAGCTAATCTTTTCTTCCGTTGCTAGTCAAGAATTATTGCCTATGGATTGGATCTTTCGACTCCTATCCAATTAAGAATCATGAAACCTTAATCTACATTTCTGTGATAAAAGAATTTCATGCTCTAGCCATACAATACCGATTCCTTAATTGACTAATAAGACTTTCAAATATATTTCTATTCTGAATGTAAATTAATTCTCAATTTTCTAAACTAAGAAGAGATCATATCCTACCAATTCACATCTTTCCAATTTCTTTCCTTTTCAAAATCAAAATTGGATTTCTAGATATACATTAACATTGGCCAAACATTAATGCAGTAAAAACAAGAATTGATAGAACAACCATTGAAGAGAAGATGAAAACTGAAATGAACAACAATTACATTCCACTACAATTGTTCTTAACCTCAGCAAGAAGTGAATTAGCCACTCATTTGTGGATTAAATATCATCAAATAAGTAGAATTCATACAAACAATTGAGTTAAAAGAGAAAGAGATAGAGAAGAACCCTAGAGTTTTCGTCCTCTCAACTGCCTGTAACCCACGTTCTTACTCAACCAAGTCAGAATGTTTATAATAAAACATAAGTGTGCTATTTATACTATTGAGAATTTTTCCCGAAATAACAAGCAACATGGCACAGAGTGTATCGCGGAGCACTCCCTCCGTGCCACGGGGGTATCGCGGACCCTCATTGGAAGTCGGCTCCTCAACAATTTCACCTCAGCATGGCGCGACTTGCATCACGGAGCTTTGCCTCCGTGCCACGGTGCTATCGTGCACCTTCACTGGAACTTAATGTTCTAGATAATTGTACAAAACGTGACACGGAGTGCATCGCGGAGCACTGCCTCCATGTCACGGAGGTAACGCGAGCCTCCACTGGAAATTGCCAAAATTATTTCATCCGAGGCAGAATGCCTCCGCGATGGCAGCGTGACACGGCTCCATCGTGGAGCCCTTATTTTGCTGCTCTCCCTTGTCATTTTCCACTCCTTGTTTCCAAGTTCATTCCCGATCTTCACCAACATGTATATTATCTTCCAAAATTTTCTTTTACCTGCAAAACAACACTAATCAGGTTCATTAGTATAAATTCACATTTAACTAAAAATCACATGAGAATGTACACATAACAATAGATAAACAAGTAAAAATGAAGCATTTGAGTATCACTTGGGCATGCAATTCTGCCCAAGATCACTTACCCCACACTTAAAACCTTGTTCATCCTCGAACAATACTCTCACATCTCATGCAATTGACACCCACACATAACTACTTTGGCTCGACAATTCAAGCTACGGCTATACCGATTATTTAATATAGCAAATCATCAAGAAAACATGCATGGTCTCATCAATACAATGAAGTACACCACATTAAGATCTCCTAAGCTCAAGAATCAATTCTCGATCTTGGCAAACTCTTGCAAATCAACTGATCAAGACATCCGACACGAAATTTAATCTCTCGTCAAGCATGTGCCCTCACAACACAAGAGAATTACCCCATTTTCCATCATATGCTTTCAAAAGAACTACATGTAGGGGTATATGAATACGATTTCACTCTCTCTCCCAAAGAATTCACATGCATCATGTCTTGAACCATAGGCTTGCCTCTAGTGTATTACTCCACTAATATAAGCGCGTGATGTAAGATCACGTAGGACTTGACGGGTTGTAATGTAAGCTAAGGAACTAGTAATTTTTGGGGTAACCAACAATAGCAACTAGCTTCCTTAAGAGCTTTTCAATACATCCCACCATCATTATGGGCATTGTTTCTTCCTTCATCCTCTCATTCTTGAAATTTTTTCTTTGTTTTTGTTCTCATTTCTTTAAGCACACTCGACTTACTAGCAAAGATTAGTTATACATCTTTATTTTATTTAATTTCAGCAAGTGCACCTTTGACCTTTCTTTAACTTTAACAACTTCCTCTTTTCCTTCCATTTCACAATTCTCACTCGTTTACACTGTGGGAAAATTGTTTTTCTTGAGCGCTTAAGAGTTTTGGATCAAATTCATGGCTAATGAAAAGAAGGGATTAAGCTCGGTTTGTACCTCTTCGAAGAAAAGGAAAAAAATAGGCTAAAGGCTCAATGGCGCTAACTAGGATGCACATTCAAGGTAGGTATGATAATGGAGAAACTTTTGGTTTAATCAAAGAAATGCCTACATCCTTTCCTACAATACACATCCTTCATTTCGTTTAGTACACACACCAGACAAGTTCTAGACACTTCACAATAGCATGAAATAATTGAAACCTCACCTCACAATCATTGCACATGCTCAACTCAAGACATATTCACATACTCTTCAATTAGCTAATTACAAGAATTCACTATTAAGCCTCAATCACAACGAATCGAACTTTATGGCCTAGGTATCTCAACATGTTTACCCAATTGCATGCTTTCATACAAATCACCTTTGCATCTTAATATCATGTAGAACACTTAGCAAGAACTCCGAACCATGAAGTAGTGAAACCTTTGGGAAACACCCAAAAGAAAGAAAAGAGAGAAAAAAACTACTCCTATCGACTACATTTCCCTTAAGACGATCGTCATCCATCCATCATAGGGAACGGTCACTATCTACAACTTCGGTTCAATGGGACTATTCTCGGTAAAAGCACCGAAAACAAAGGCCGAGAAACCCAACATAAAAAATTCAAAAACATTCCATAAAAAAAGATAAAAATTTAATTTGAACAATATTTACACCACACAACACAACAATAGCTCGACACAACACACAACAGTCAACATTCATTTCAACACCCACTTAGTTACAGAACACACAACACAGAGTCACAAGGTCACATTTTGCACAGGCACAACAACGGAAAAAACAAAACATAAACATAAACAAAGCAGCTGGCACCTAACTACTCCCACCCCACACTTAAACCGAACACTGTCCCCAGTGTTCACATAATTTCACATATCACAAAGGTTGGGTGGTGAAACTCCCTGATCAATCAAAGTATTCAACTTCTTCATTAGGTGCCGTTGCTTCGTCTCCCATACTCGAATCGCTCCCGCCGTCCTCGTCTGACTCAACATCTGAGTCCTCTCGGCGTGTCTCCTCATCAGTGGGGACATCATCATCTACGGGATCCAAAAATGCGGGCCTCACTCTTCATAGAGCCCAGGCATTCTCGTCGAATAGGTAATCCAATTCGAGCTGCTAAAGATCATCCTCTGTTGCCGGCCTCCCGCCTATGCGCAGCTGCAACATCTACATCCCGTACATGGGGGCTATACACTGGTCATCCCGAGCATGTCATTCGGCTAGTGTGAGCACCGTCCCATAGGTAGTGTTAGGTGCCTTGGTTTTAGTGACATCCAAGGCACGCCTATCAATTTGTGGAATGTAATCCAGGGCCTCCTCCTCAATATCATGGCCCCTTAGGAACATGGTGAGCAAACCACCGAACCCGTATCTATGCCCCTGATGTAGTCGGGCTCTCTTCATGGCGGAGATGATTACCACCCCAACATTGATCTCCAGCCCTTTCATCAGGGCATACACAAAGCACACTCTATCCTGGGTGACATCTGTCATGTGCACTCCCGGGATCTAGCAGGAACAAACAATTTTCAGCCAAATTTGGGCCTCCCTGTTCATCTGCGAGTAAGGCAATGTCTGATGGTAGCCCCTCTCCTTGTGCCTACTCCACCTTGCTATCGATCGGGCTCCATATAGGGTGCGTTTGATGTTCGCATAAGGTGGAGTGATGTTTAGCTGCTTAAGGACATGAGCGTCTGTGTCCCGCGCCCCCAGGATTGCATTCAAATGATGGGGCTCAAAAGTGACAACCTGCCCCCTGATTTTTATGGTGTGACTACATAGGGTCGGGTTCCAGTTGGCATAGAACTCCCGGATAAGATGGAGATTTCACTCCCTGGGCTCTTCGAAGATGAAGTTCAGCCCAACGGTGTCAATCTGGTGTACAATACGCGGGAATTCCTATGCCAACGGCTCCCGTGCTATCTTCTCCTCCGGGAAGTATTTGGTTTCTTTGTGTTTCGCATACCACTTCTTCCCTTCACCAGTCACCCATCGAGTTCCGTATTGTCGGCGTTGGCCTCGCGGAACCGCTAGTGCTGTTGGAACTACTGTTCCCAATCTCACCCTTTTTTTGCTGGCGCCCGATGTGGATGCGCCCTTGCCCTTGTCTTGTCGTCCTGACATTATTCCTGTACATTCAAATAGACAGTCCCATTTTTATTCAAGTCATAATTAGCTACAACTAAGGTTGGATTTACTCGGGTCACCCTACACTTAGTCTTAAGCCGCAATCCAAACAATTCGACAAGACATTCATGATTTTCCAATTCTTAACATTCAACCTGCTTAGTGCATTCATATGAGTCGATGGAAAAATTACTATGCTACTCACACTTCATACAATGAATAAAAATATCTCCATCGATTCCATTAAATCATCATAGCACTTAGCAAATTTTTTTCAACAGCCTATGCAATTCTCCAATTTCATTCTCCCGAAAATCACTTGTCTACTTAGCATATTCTACATCAATTACACTATATTTTGCTTCACCCAACATGAACAACCCAATTTTTTTCAACATTTCAAATAATTTAGTCTTCTTCCTATTCAATTTTCAACCCTAGCTATCAATTTCGCAAGAATTCAATAAAACATGCAATAATTGAGTTCATATATTATAAATGATACTACGAACATCAATCCATCATAACTCAAGTGAATTCAAGCTTAATTATCACTTAGGGCAATGTTTAATCACCACACATGTTCAAGAATTGAAAACTTGAGCAAAAACAAGGAAGAATTCAAGAACATACCTTTGATTTGATGAAATTGAAGAAAACTTGAAGAAAATTGATGCCTAGGTCCGTGTCACATTGAGGGAGAAGGGGATTTGGGGTGTGGGTCGCTGAGGAAGTGAAAAAATAGGAAGAAAATGAGGAGATTTGGGGTTTTAAAAGGTATTTTTCATGCGAGTTACCCGGTGACCCGGTGTGACCCGACGCGAATTAACCCTCAATGTGTCACGGAAGGTAGCGCGGAGCACCCCCTACGTGACACGGAGACATCACGCCAGTGTTCTGGATTTTAAAAAATCTGGAACAAGCCTTAACGTGTCATGGAGGGTAACGTGGAGCACCTCCTCCGTGACACGGAGCCATCGCGCAAGCTCACTGTAATGTGCCAATTTTTATTTTTCTCAACTCAATTTTTTTCCTTTGCGTTTCGTTGAATTTTTTCCCTTCGTTCCACCTGAATATCATTTCACCACAACAAAATTTGTTAGACCTCATAGGTTTCAACACAAAAGAATTTTTCTGTTTCTTTTTCTTTGTTTTTCTCTTTTTATATTTCTTTCTTCTTTTTTTTCAAATAGTTCTACTTATCTATTACAAGACATTCACGGGTTGCCTCCCGTGCAGCGCCTGATTTACCGTCGCAGCTCGATGTCATTCATTGCTCAATCATCCTCTAGAGTGATGGACGTCTTCTCTCGAATGACGTCCTCACCCCAATAATGCTTACATCTTTTCCCATTCACCAAAAATGTGGCACTTCTATCTTCTTGCCACAACTCCATTGCCCCGTGCGGGGTCATTCTCACCACTTCAAACGGCCCTGACCATTTGGACCGCAACTTGCCTAGAAAAAGCTTCAGTCTCGAATTAAATAGCAACACCTTCTGCCCCAGTTCAAAGATCCGATGCACCATATGCTTATCGTGCCACTTCTTCGTTTTCTCCTTGTAGCATTGGGTTCTTTCACAAGCATGCCAATGAAACTCATCAAGTTCGCTGAGTTGCATCAGCCTCTTCTTCCCTGCTAGCTCCGGATCCGTGTTCAATTTCCTCACGGCCCAAAAAGCTCAATGTTCTAGCCCCACAGGAAAATGACACGCCTTTCCATAGATCAATCTGTACGGAGAAGTCCCAATGGGTGTCTTGTACGCAGTTCTATAAGCCCACAACGCATCGTTGAGTTTTCTTGACCAATCAATTCGTTGTGCATTCACTGTCTTCTGTAGAATCTACTTGATTTCTCTATTCGACACCTCCACTTGCCCACTAGTTTGGGGATGATATGCTGTTGCTACCTTGTGGCGTACCCCATACTTAGCTTGCAAATTCTTGAAACTTGCATTTACAAAATGAGCCCCTCCATCACAGATAATAGCTCGGGGTGTCCCGAACCTGGTGAAAATATGTTTTTTCACAAATTTTGTTACCACCTTGTTGTCATTCCTGGGGCAAGCTATTGCTTCAACCCACTTTGATACATAATCAACGGCTACCAAGATGTAACGATTACCAAATGACAGTGGGAACGGGCCCATGAAATCTATTCCCCATACATCAAGATCTCCACTTCTAATATCTGCTGCAGAGGCATCTCCTACCTTCTACCAGTTGTGCCTGTTCTTTGACATCTATCACACATTTTTACATATGCCATAGAGTCTCTAAATAGTGTAGGCCAAAAGAAACCTGACTATAGCACCTTGTGCGCTGTCCGCTCGCCTCCGTGGTGCCCTCCATAAAATGATGAGTGAAAACTCCTCAATACTTCTGTAATCTGGCTCTCTGGAATGCATCTTCTCATCATCTGATCCGGTCCCTGCTTAAACAAGTACGGCTCATCCCAAATGTAATACCTGCAATCATGTCTCAACTTCTTTCTTTGCTGAGCCATAGCCTCCGGTGGATAGACTCCACTTACCAGCAAATTCACAATGTCTGCATACCAAGGGATTTCATCTTCCCTTATTGCCAAGAGCTGCTCATCCGGGAACTCTTCCTTGATGCTGTCACCTTCCTTCACATGCAACCGGCTTTCCAGTCGCGATAGGTGATCTGCCACTTGATTCTCGCTCCCCTTTCTGTCCCAAATCTCTAGGTCGAACTCTTGTAACAACAAGATCCATCTAATCAGCCTGGGCTTTGCATCCTTCTTGTTAAACAGATACCGAATTGCTGCATGATTGGTATACACCACTACTCTAGAACCCACCAAGTAGGAACTGAATTTATCAAATGCGAACACTAATGCTAGCATCTCCTTTTCAGTGACTGTATAATTGGCTTGGGCTGCGTCAAGTGTTTTGCTTGCATAACGAATGGAATGAAAAATTCTATTCCTCTGTTGCCCCAGTACAACTCCTACAGCCACATTGCTTGCATTACAAATTAGTTCTAACGGTTGCTCCCAGTCTGGAGAAATGAGAATAGGTGCTTCTATCAACTTCTGTTTCAACTCCTCGAATGCTTTAGCACAATCCTCATCAAACTCGAACTTCACCTCTTTTTCTAGCAACCTGCATATTGGTCTTGAAATTTTAGAGAAGTTCTTGATGAACCGTCTGTAGAACCCTGCATGTCCGAGAAAACTGCGAACACCCTTCACTGACACAGGTGGTGGTAGCTTTTCAATCTCTTCGATCTTTGCACGATCAACTTCCAACCCCTTGCAAGACACCTTGTGGCCAAGGAAGATACCCTCCTTGACTAAAAAATGACATTTCTCCCAGTTGAGTACAAGGTTGGAGTCTTCACAACGAGCTAGCACCCTGTCAAGATTCTGCAAACATATAGCAAACGAATTACCGAAAACAGAAAGATCATCCATAAATACCTCGACGAAATCTTCCACCATATTGTGAAAGATCGCTATCATGCATCTTTGGAATGTGGCGGGTGCATTGCATAGACCAAATGGCATCCGCCTGAAAGCATATGTCCCATAAGGACATGTGAAAGTGGTCTTCTCCTAGTCCTCCGGTGCTATGGCTATTTGGTTATAGCTAGAATATCCATCAAGGAAACAATAGTATTCTTGACCTACCAACCTGTCCAATATCTAATCAATAAATGGGATAGGATAATGATCTTTCCTTGTGGAGTGATTGAGCTTTCTATAGTCCATGCAAATTCGCCAGCCTGTGACTGTGCATGTAGGGATCATCTCATTCTTCTCGTTGGTGACCACGATCATCCCTCCTTTCTTTGGGACACACTAAACGGGACTGACCCATTCACTGTCTTAAATGGGATAGACCACACCTGCATCAATCCACTTGATCACTTCCTTCCTAACCACATCCTTCATCACCGGATTCAACCTCCACTGATGTTGTACAGTTGGCTTTGCTCCATCCTCCATAAAAATTCTATGTGTGCAAAAGGTTGGGTTGATCCCCCTAATGTCTGACATTTGCCAGCCCATTGCTTTCTTCTGCCTGTTGAGAACCACCAATGCATCCTTTACCTGTGCCTCTGTCAGTTCTGCGGAGATGATGACTGGCAAGGTGTCATCTTCCCCCAAAAATACATACTTCAAATGTGGAGGCAATGTCTTCAACTCAAATTTTTGTTCTTCCTCAATAGATGGTTTTGGCAATGGTTCCAAGCACCTCATCAACGGCTGAAAGTCTTGCTTCCTGAGATACCATTTTGGTTCATTCAACATTTGCACCATCTCATAAGTATTCCTGTCTCTGAAATGATCGGAGCCCATCAAAGCTCTCTCCAATTGATCTTGAGAATCAACAATCTAAAGAATTTCTTCCTGGTTTAGCACATTGATTGCTGATAGCTCCTCATAAATGGCCGGAAGCTTCATGGCCTTATACACATCAAACACCTCCACTTTATCATGCGCTCGCATGGTTAGCTGCCCCGCAGCTACATCAATAAACACTCTCCTGGTTGCCAAGAAAGGATGTCCCAAAATAAATGGGACTTCCGCATCCGGCTCAAAATCCAATATAATAAAATCTATTGGGAAAATGAGGGAGCCCACTTGCACTAGCACATCCTCCACAATGCCATCCGGTCTGGCCAAAGAACAGTCTGCTAACTGCAAGATCACTGTAGGTGGTATAGGACTGCCTAGCCCCAACTTCTTGAACACCGATGTCGGCATCAAGTTTATGCTCGCTCCCAAATCACATAGTCCGCGAGCTCAGATACTTTGCCCGATTGTGATCTGAATGGTAAAGCTCCCAGGGTCCTTGAGCTTTGTTGGCAACCTATTCTGTATCCAGGAATTGCACTCCTCAGTAAGCGCCATCGTAGCATACTCCATCAATCTGCTTTTGTTTTCTACGATGTCCTTGATATACTTTGCATATTTCGGCACTCCCTCCAAAACATCAACCAAAGGTAAATTAAGGTGTACCTGTTTCAGCACCTCCATGAACTTTTTAAAGCAAGCTTCCTCCTTGTTCTTCTTTAATCTTGGAGGGAACGGGGGTGGTGGTCTTTCTGCTTTGGCTGCCTTCTCCTTCCTCCTCTCATCATCATGTTCCCCATCTTTTTCCACTTCTCCTAATTTCTGAGATGGTCTTTCTGGTTCCACCTCCTTGAGTTGTAGTCCACTCCTTGTGGTCACTGCATTGACCT
This sequence comes from Datura wrightii, assembly GCA_035772735.1. NCBI lineage: Eukaryota > Viridiplantae > Streptophyta > Magnoliopsida > Solanales > Solanaceae > Datura > Datura wrightii. The sequence continues at coordinate 47,067,277 of JASDFA010000016.1, read as the reverse complement.
GCTTGGGATTTGGGTCAGTGTCACTCGGTAGTCCTCCTTTGGGCCTGGTGTTTTGAGCTCCAGCTAGTTGTCCCAACTGGTACTCCAACGCCTTTGTAGCTAACTGCTGATTTTTCATGTCTGCCACTAATTTCACATAATCAGCCTGCATTTATGCTTGGTTAGCTATCATTGTTTTAAACATGTCCTCAATGTTGTTGGGTGGTGGAGGAGGTGCATTGTTTCCTCTGTATTGCCCCTGAAAATTCTGATGCCCCCCTTGATTTCTCTGCACACCCTGATTCGAACTTTGCCCTTGATGTCTATTACTACCCCAAGAGAAATTCGGATGATTCCTCAAATTTGAGTTGTAATTGTTTCCATACAGTTGGTTATTATTTCTCTGGACGTTCCCAACAAAGTTTACTGAATCTGGATTTGCACCAAAACACTTAGCTGAATGTTCATTACTCCCACATACTTCACACCATACCTACTGCACTACATTGACTGGGGCTTGTGCTTAATTAAAGCTCATACTGTTGAAGTGGGTGTTGAGTTGATTTTGCAACGCAGCTATCTATGCAGCGATAACTGTAAAACCATCCACCTCAAAGACTCCTGCCGCTTTCCTTGTTCCTCCTCGTGATGAGTCCGCATTCCACTCTGGATTTCCCTGTGAAATACGATTTAACAAAGTATAAAGCTGCTTATAAGTCTTTTCTAATGCCTGTCCCCCAACTGCTGAGTCTAGCAAAATTTTTGTATGTGGCTCCAAACCCTCTATGAAAGTATGCACCAACACATCGTTGGACTGGTGATGGTGAGGACAATCCCTTAACATCGATTTGAACCTTTCCCAAGCTTGATACAGATTCTCACCCTCTCTTTGTTTAAAACTTAGAATCTGACTTCTAAGTCTTGCTATTTTCCCAGATGGAAAGAATTGTACCAAAAACTTTCTTGCAAGATCATCCCAAGTGGTGATAGAGTTAGGTGGTTCGACTTTCAACCACCTTTTTGCTTCCCCTAATAATGAAAATGGGAATAATGTATGCCTCATGTAGTCGGATAATACTCCAGCGGGAATGTAAGTGTCACTTATCTCCAAAAAGTATTGGAGATGTTGTTGTGGATCTTCATGAGGGAGACCTGTGAATTGCCCGCTGGTGTGCAACAACTGCACCATGTTCTGTTTAAGCTCAAACCTCCCTCCTAGCTCTGGTCTGCGAATACTAGATGTAGCATTGTTAGCATGTGGGATTGCCACTTCGCGAACCGGCCTTGCTGCCATTTCCTCGGGCACTAAAACTGCCCTCACAAGTGGTGGATTCTATTGTTGCTCCAGAATTGCCTGTCTTAGCAACTGTAGCTTCTTCTCTAGAGCTTCTCTTCTTTGACGATGAAATTGTCTTTCCGGCTCTATATATGAATCTACCAACTCCTTATCTCTTGCCAGCGTTCAGAAGAATTCAGTATCTGCAAGAGAAAGGCTAAGATCAAGTTGTCAACACTTATATAGAATTTGTAAACTAACACTAAGAAAATAATTTTACCAATTGCCAGTCCCCGGTAACGGCGCCAAAAACTTGTTCGGTGCTGTAGTGACTACACGCAAGTGCACGTGGTCGAATAAGTAGTAAAATGGCTTATGTAAAGCCAAGTATCGATCCCACAGGGACTGAACTACGGTACTAATTAACTTAAACGTCAGTGAACTATGTCTTTATGAATGCAGACAACCAATTAAACAATATTTTGAGAGTTAAGTTTGCTAACAAATAAAAATCTAAGTTAAGATTATAATTTGAGTCTGAACAATAGTAATGAGCAAGCTGAGGTTATAACAAGCATGCGGGGAAGTAATTTATCAATTCAATTAAGCTAATCTTTTCTTCGGTTGCTAGTCAAGAATTATTGCCTATGGATTGTATCTTTCGACTCGTATCCAATTAAGAATCATGAAAACATAATCTACATTTCTGTTATAAAAGAATTTCATGCTCTAGCCATACAATACCGATTATTTAATTGACTAATAAGACTTTCAGATATATTTCTATTCTAAATGTAAATAAATTCTCAATTTTCTAAACTAAGAAGAGATCATATCATACCAATTCACATATTTCCAATTTCTTTCCTTTTTAAAATCAAAATTGGATTTCTAGATATACATTAACATTGGCCAAACATTAATGCAGTAAACACAAGAATTGATAGAACAACCATTTAAGGGAAGATGAAAACTGAAATGAACAACAATTACATTCCACTACAATTGTTCTTAACCTCAGCAAGAAGTGAATTAGCCACTCATTTGTGGATTAAATATCGTTAAATAAGTAGAATTCATACAAACAATTGAGTTAAAAGAGAAAGAGATAGAGAAGAACCCTAGAATTTTCGTCCTCTCAACTGCCTGTAACCCACGTTCTTGCTCAACCAAGTCAGAATGATTAAAATAAAACCTAAGTGTGCTATTTATACTATTGAGAATTTTTCCCGGAATAACAAGCAACGTGGCACGGAGTTTATCACGGAGCACTCCCTCCGTGCCACGGGGGTATCGCGGACCCTCACTGGAAGTCGGCTCCTCAGCAATTTCACCTCAGCGTGGCACGACTTGCATCGCGGACCTTTGCCTCCATGCCATGGTGCTATCGCGCACCTTCACTGGAACTTGATATTCCAGGCAATTGTACTCAACGTGACATGGAGTTCATCGCGGAGCACTGCCTCCGTATCATGGAGGTAACGCGAACCTCCACTGGAAATTGCCAAAATTATTTCATCCGAGGCAGAATGCCTCCGCGATGGCAACGTGACACGGCTCCATCGCGGAGCCCTTATTTTGCTGCTCTCCCTTGTCATTTTCCACTCCTTGTTTCCAAGTTCATTCCCGATATTCACCAACCTGTATATTAGCTTCCAAAATTTCCTTTTACCTGTAAAGCAACACTAATCATGTTGGTTAGTATAAATTCACATTTAACTAAAAATCACATGACAATGTACACATAACGATAGATAAACAAGTCAAAACAAAGCATTTGAGTATCACTTGGGCATGCAATTCTGCTCAAGATCAGTAAGCAATTACTTTACCATGCTGCATCAGAACACATCCTAACCCAACGATCGAAGCATCACAGTATACCACATAATCCTCTGATCCTTTTGGCAAGGCTAATACTGGTGTTGATGTCAGTCTGTTTTTCAATTCCTGAAAGCTCTGTTCACATGCTTTAGTCTAGTGGAATTTAGCTGCTTTTTGAGTTAACTTGGTCAAAGGCGCTGCTAAGGTAGAAAATCCTTCCATGAACCTTTTGTTATATCTGGCTAACCCCAGGAAGCTACGTACCTCAGTCGAGGTGGTAGGTCTAGGCCATGTTTTTACTACTTCGATTTTCTGCCAGTCTACCTGAATGCCAGCATCTGACACAATGTGGACCAAAAAGGATACCGAATTCAACCAAAATTCACATTTAGAAACTTCGCATATAGCTGGCGATTCCTGAGAGTATGGAGCATTGTTCATAGATGATCCCGGTGATCTGCCTCTGAGCGGGAATATACCATAATATCATCAATAAATACTACCATAAACAGGTCCACATACGGCCTAAAGATGTTGTTCATCAAGTCCATGAACACTGCTAGAGCATTCGTCAGTCCGAAAGACATGACTAGAAATTCAAAATGGCCATACTTGGTCCTGAAATCAATTTTTGGAATATCCCTTTCACGAACCCAAACCTGATGGTACCTTGACCTTAAGTCAATTTTTTAGAAAAACTTCGCCCCCTGCAACTGGTCAAACAAGTCATCTATTCTTGGAAACGGGTACTTATTCTTGATAGTGACTTTATTCAGCTGCCGGTAGTGTATAGACATACGGAGGGAGCCATCCTTCTTTCTCACAAACAGAACTGGTACCCCCCATGGTGAAGTACTCAGCTTGATGAAGACCTTATCTAACAGATCTTTCAACTATTCCTTCTATTCTCTAAGCTCAGCAGGAGCCATTCGATACGGAGGAATAGATATGGGTTGAGTACCTGGTAATAAATCAATTGCAAAGTCGATTTCCCGTTCAAGGGTAATGCCAAGTAGTTCATCCGGGAGTACATCTGGAAATTTATTAACTACTGGAATGGACTGAAGAGTCGGAGATTCTGCTCAAATATCCTGGCCCCTGACAATATGATAAATACAGCCTTTCGCTATAAAATTCTCGCCCGAAGATAGGAAATAAACCTACCTTTTGGCGTGGCTGCACTACCTTTCCACTCTTGTACTACCTCCCCTGAAAAGTGGAATCAGACAGTCTTGGTTTAACATTCGACATTGGCATAGCATGGCGCCAGCCAATCCATACCCATAATTGCATCAAAATCAATCATTTCTTATTCTATCAAATCTGCTAAAGTCTGACGACCAACAACCTCTACTGTGCATCCCCGGTAGACCCTCTGGGCTATGATAGAGTCACCGACAGGTGTGGACACTTAAAAGGATTGCTAAAGTAATTTCGGCGTAATACCGAACTTTTGAGCCACTAATGGGGTAACACACAACAAGGTTGAACCTGGGTCTATCATAGTATACACGGACTGAGAGCAAATGTCCAACATATCTGTCACAACAGCCGATGATGACTTTGACTCCTGTCGCGCCGGTAAAGCATATGTGCGATCTGGACCGATAGCTGAACTGGAGGCCACTGATCTGCCTCGGTCTCTTCCGGCTGGAGCTGAGGGCCTGTGTCCTGCTAAAGGGGCTGGGGCACGTGACCCCGCTGAAGATCTATATTGTCGATCCCGATTGCCCTGACCTTTGGCCGGACAGTCCCTCATCCGGTGACCCTCTTGTCCACATATATAACATGCCGTGGAACCATACATGCAGGCCCTAGAATGACATCGGCTGCAAATAGGGCAAAGTGGTACAGTAAGTCTGCTCTACTCCGACCCCCTCTGCTGTTGTGATCCTGCTGACCGTGAGCTTTCGCCAGGCCCTGGCTATCCCCGACGACGAAACCTTCTTCCCTGCTGCTGTTGTGGAGGTGGGGGTCTGGGTGTCCTTTCTGATAATCATGGTCAAGGTCCAACCTAGGACTTTGTCGGCATATCACTGGGTCTAGTCCTGCGGCGCTGCTCTTGACTTGCCCTCTCTATCCCTCGCTATCGCTGTCGGATCCCCTCAATATTCTGGGAAAATGCCTGAACACTAGCAATATCCATGTCCTCTCACAAGGTAGCTGTGATACAAGTCTCCACGTATTCTGGATTCAGTCCCATGATAAACCGGTGCACCCTGGCTGACATAGTATCTACAAAGGCCGGTGCATATCGGGCCAAGGAATCAAATCTCGTAGCATATTCTTAAACATTCATCGAACCATGCTCCAAATGTAAAAATTGATCTACCCTGGCCTGGTGGATCTCCCGTGGCAGATAATGGTCTAAGAAGGCCTCGAAGAAACTGAGCCAAGTCACAGGGGGAACATCTCTGCCTTGGGACCTTTCCCAGCTCTCGTACCATAGTACTGCAATGTCCCTCAACCGAAACACTGCTAACTCCACTGATTTTGTGGGGGTGGCATGCATTACCCTGAAAATTTTCTTTAACTGGTCTAGAAAATCCTGAGGGTCCTCATACCAATCTGTTCCTATGAATTGCGGGGGACTCAGTGCAAGGAACTCTCGGAACCTCGAGCTACAAGGACCTTCTGAGGTTTCTGCAACTACTAGCACCACGGGCTGATGCTTTGTGGCCGTCATCTGGGCTTACATAACAACAACACTCGTAACCTCCTAATCAGACGGTGTCGGTATCAATACTGCTGGAGGGGTGCCGACGCATTTGCCGCTCCATGCGGCTCCTAGCATGATGGAGAATGCTGAATGCTGGGGAGGTCGAGATGAAACCTCCCTATCGCCCTCAGAGCAGGCTGTCTCTGACTAGGACACCCTGCTAGTGCCCTCTCCTGCCGCCACGTCCAATCTCCTACCAGTCGTGGGATGTCGCGTGTCTGACATTTCTCAGTAGACAAAAGAATATGGTAAGCTTAGGGGTTCAACCCTATACCGTACAACTCTATAGCACGACTGGATAAGAAAAAAGGGTAACCATCCTATTATGCCTCGCAGCCTCCTGCCTATAGTATGTGGTGCACAACATATCCATAGACAAGACTCTACTTAGCATGGCTTGCAGACTCCCTGGGATATGACCTACTCTGAAACCAAGTTTGTCACGCCCCACCTTGGAAGACATGACTGGCACCTGGTGCCTTACTGGGATATGACCGAGCTGACTAATCCTAAGCACTCCTGGTGCAGAGCTAATGCTAACTTTGAAATCAAGAAATCAATAGGCTATATCTCGGCTATAAACACAACCTCCGGCCAACAAGGCCTCATAGCCACCTGTAAAAGAAAACCAGCTAGCCTGAAATAACAACAACAGGGAAACCTATGTGTGCCGACAAAACCACCATGATGACTAGTTATGACTTTAAAGTAAATCCAGAGCTATGCTGAACTATGGACGACAAGGCCGCTAATCTATCAGCTAAACAATGCTCCACGCAGCCAACATGTAAACTAAAGCACATATAGGCCCCACATGGATGATAACAGCTAACCAGTGGGAAATAGAAACGATCTACGAGCCTCTAGGAATAATATGATGGTCGGGACAGGGCCCCGACCTACCCATGAACTATGCAAGAAAAAGAGATAAACCTTCTATCTACAAGCTTCGGAAGAAGGGAGCTAACTGCTTTGTGACACTGGCTGAAAGCTACGAGGGACCTGCTCCTCGTCTATCCATACCTACAGGCAAGTAATGCAGCGCCCCAAAAAGGGCGTCAGTACAACATGTATCGAGTATATAAGGCAATAACTGTAAATGACTGAATACAAAAGATAGAGTTGAAAATAACTGAAGGAAAAGGAATAGAAGTCATACCTGAATAGTTGGGTCCTCTATTATCTAATTTATCAATAACTAAAGCAAACAAGAACCTTACCTGGCCCCCATAAGCCGGAAGGTACAACCAGTATAAAACAACCCACCTAGGCTCCCATAAGCCCTGGCGTGTACACGTCATTCTATATACCCCTATCAAGGTCATAATGGGTCATACTGGTAACTATAGCCGTCCTTCCAGTCCCCTGGGTCTACAACTGAGCCTACTCGGCTCCTAACTATAGCTGTTTCTGAGTCCAGTGGACTCCTGATATCTGCACCCCGGGCACTAGGATCGTCGGGGGTGTGGTGCTGATACGACTTATGTATAATAGTCTAGCCATGGAATGGACTCTATGAGGACGTGGGACCCCATCTTCGTTCCTCACGGACGGCATGCCGCTCTTTCTAGAGCGACGTCATCTCGCCCCTGGCGGGTTCGACACAGCTAATAACCCTAGGGTTGGTCATGGAGGGCTATATAGGCAAACCAAATCCCATCCTAGGCCGTGCCACGTTGCCCCTTTGGGCAACTGGTCCGGCCTTCTCCTGCGCGGTCCCGACTCTGTGCTCGTTCATTCTATTCTCGGGCTCTTTTCTCGTACGTATTATACTATAAAACTCCTAACCAATGTACGAATAGGCCACCTAAGCATTAAAAACTTACGGGGTGTAACACCACGATAGCTGCATTTGCAGTCCAATAGTTGCATTCACGAATCTCACATTTGAGCACTATGAAAGTATTTACAGTCTTCCGCATTTGCGTACCATAGCTTCATTTATGGGCCCATATATTTGTAGGCCAATAGCCCCTTTTGCGGTCGCACCTATACCAGCAACAACCCACCAAGGTAAAATGGTCATAACTTCCTCATATGAACTTGAAATTCGACAATTCTTTTTTATATTTTTTTGAAATCATGATACAAATCTAATGGTTCAACAAAACACTATTTAAAACTCTTTTGCTTCATGTGGTAGAATTTAAGCTCAATAGCGCCAAAACACCAATATTCAAACAAGCACTTGAAACTCATCTGTGACCCATCGAACACAAACTAAATATACAAATCAATCATAAAACATGTTGTAGACCTGTTGAAAACATCAGCACACTGATCAGGGATTGTTCTGACTGAAAGTTCACCATGGTAAAACTTAACTCTTTTTAAACTCAAGAATGCAACCAATAACTCAAATCACTCTCGAATGCCCACAAGATTTGCATCCCCCCCACCCAGCTAAGTAATAAATCACCATGCGTATCTAATAGAGCTGTCAAAACTCAATACCGACCTCGTTAATCTAAAATACTAGTTTTGGTCAAACTCCTCAAATTCCAAATCTTTTAAAGTAAAATTCTTCTCTTAGATTCATCCAATTACCTTGGGAATCATTATACCTATTCTCACAAGTCATATGAAATATAATGAAGCTATAAGAAGGTTCAAATTTAAAAATAGGTTCAAAAGAACAAAAAACTATGTGGTTCGTTACATCATCTGCCACTTAAACATTTGGTTAACCTTGAACAGGCAAGGAAAAGTACAAAGGCTATAGAAGCTGTAAATACATATGATATACCTCATGAAAGAACTTTCAGGCAAAAATTATATATGTAATATTGGTTATTCATCCTAATAGTCAGATCCTTTTTTATGTTATCCCATAAGACCGTATATCCATTATTAAAAATCAAAACTTCTCCAAATAGCTGATTCTCATATATTTGAATTATCTTTATACACAATACCTGATTTAATTATAATCGATTCATCAAAACCCATCATGTTCACCATAATTCAATAACTGTAGCTGAAATCCATTGCCAACTATATGCCAGTAAAATACCTTGATTCTACTAATCTTTCTTTCACATTTTTCAGAGTCGTCAATAGTATGAAAAACCCTTAGAAAATACATTATCACACACAATGAATCTAAATCATGAATTTCTTTTGCCAAAAATATCTTTGTATGCTTTAAGCCAATTCTAAGTATTTCTATCAGAAACTGGCTTTATCCAGAGATGATTTCACTAATTCCATGTTTACTAGTTTTGTTACATCAAGGTGAAGCAACTGAGTCAAAAATCTATATCTAGCTATATACAAATCTTCAAAAGGTATGCTTCACCCACTATTCCAGCAATTATGTTCTCAAGACAAATTTGTAGAAAATAACAAAACTCTCCCAAAGGCTTCCCATATCTATTTATATATCCCTAAAACATCACCAACTATCTATGTAACTATCCTTGTAGTTTCCATCACCAAGGTAGTATCCATTCCAATCGAAATCCTCAATAAACCTATATAATTGTTAATCTTTCGGGTAATATATTTGTAATCCATATGGAATAACGAGAGCAATCCAACCTAGTGTAAAATGCAAATTTCCCGCATTTCATTGATAGTCATTCGAGTTGATCCTAAATCATTACAAAATGCATACCAAGCCCTTAGTAAGTCTGCGGTGACCCATTTAATCTTTCACTCATAAATGTTCTACCTAGTGTTGTCGTTCCTAAACTCAAAGCTTGAAATTCACACAAATCTTTAATTATACACTGAGGATCTATATCTAATGTCTTTCTCCTTCATATTTCTCAACTCATACCAATCACACAATTTTGATATGACTTTATGGGGCCTGAATACACTGACGTATGCATAGGTAAGCTTTTTGTGCTTTTCTTTAACTCATTCACCACCCTAATATTTTCGATGCAAGGCATATGGACTTATACTCCATACCTTTAAACCAAAATGTTTGAGTGCAATACTTCATTATGCCTTTATGTTATACCCCGTAGAATTCCCGGCACCTAGACGACCTATTCACACGTTGGTTAAGCATATTTGAAGGCCATACGTGCTGGAGAAAGGCCCGGGAAAAGATCGGATGAGAAACCTGTCGAACCATCACGGAAGGAGCCGAGGCAGAGCCCCTCCGCGATGGCAGCGTGTCATGGAGGAGAGGCCTCCGCGTTGGCTCCGTGACACGTTGGCCTTGTCCAGGCCCAAGTATATAAAGCCCCACTTCGGTTTTAAATGATAAAAACATTTAAAATTTCCAGAGAATAGAGAGCAAACGCACAGGGAGAAAAAGGAATGAAGAAATTATATAATTTTCATCCGATTACGCTGCTAAACGTTGCCCAAACTCAAATTAACTCCAGATACTGAGGTATTTAGCAGCAGAGAGCATTCCTACGGATTCAGTTTCGTAAAATACGGCCGACGAATCGTCGAGCCACCGAGCTAAGGTAAGTGGAATTGCTCTAAATTAGTGTCTATGTGTTCCTAGCTGTGAAGTGAATATTTCTCCCTTCTGGACCGCTGAAAAATAGCGAGTTTTTGACCGTCTTTTGATAAACCTAAGTTTAGGCTATAAACTATATCGAAAGCGACGTTGCTCTTTACAATAAAGCTGTATTTAGTATTAATTGACATATTTATGAATGCAGTTGGGAGAAAATAGTTGAAGTACCGGCCGAGTCTCGTCCAACGGACGAATAGTTCATGGATAAGGTATGTAAAGCTAGTTCCCTCGGCAAGTTAAGTAATATCGGTACAGTATAGTGATTTACAGGCCAGTAATATGTTCAGAAGTCAAATGTTACGTTTATTGTGAATGTTGATACGATATGAGAAGCATCGGGTTGTAACTTGCGTGAAACTTACTAGTACGACATAGATTCTAACACAAGTGTTAGAAACTGCCCAGCATGCTCAGGGTGATGTAATATGAAATGTTAAGATATTATTGTATTCAGTTGAAACCCCGTAAAGCGATGCAATATCCGTAAAGCACTTCAGAAATAGAATGGCAGGCTAAAATAAAGTTTAGAACGCATGTTAGGAATAGTAAGTCATGTTAATACAGAAACTTAGTATAAAACATAGGTTGTAGCAGAAATACTATATTTCATATAGCATTTGCCCCAGTACTGTCTGGCAGGAGACTATATTCATATATGTATATTTACCAGTCTCAGCACGTATTAAATACGTACAGATTACTATCATTAGTTCAGCATGTAATATATATGATACTTTACCCCATTAGCATCAGTATGTGAGATACGCGGACAGTATTACTAGTTGAGACCGTTGTATTATTTGGGGTTGGATTACCTAGCATCCATGACCGCCCTAGGGTTAATAGCTGTATCGACTCATCCGCCAGAGGACGAGGATACGTCTCTCTACGGAGTGGCATGCCGTCCCCCAGGGGACGAAGATGGGATACCAGTTTTCCCCATATTTTGCCTTGGTTGGCTTTTATACACCCCCGTCGAGCGGATACGCCCGGGTGTTGATTCAGGAGTCCTTCGGACTCAGGTACAGTTATAGTCAGGGGCTCAGCGAGCCCAAGTGCATACCCAGGGGACCGGCAGGATGCTCACAGGGTTATAGGAGATGGGATGACCGGGGTAGGGGTGTAGATTCTGTGTTGGTTGTACCTCCCGGATTATAGGGGCCGGGTAAGGTTTGTGTGTGCCATGCTATGTTATTTCATATTATGTCATGTTACGTTAGATACGAGTAGATCAGCAGTAGAGGGATATGTCTCCAGGTATGACTCCTATCCCATCCAGTATAATGGAGAGAAGGTATGACTTATATTATCATACAAGTTAATCTGTTTCTCCCTACTTCAGTTTCATTAGTTACATTGTTGTTTTTAGATTTGGCTTTCAGTTATTGCTTTACATACTCAGTACCAGCGGTACTGACGCCTGGTGGGGCGCTGCATTACTTGCCTGCAGGTACTCAGAGACGAGCAGGCGATACTACGTGATTTCGGTCAGCGACCGAGTATTCAGCTCCTGTCATCCGGAGACTGAATTCCAGAGGTGTATTTCTGTTTCTTTTGTTGTATAGTACGGGTAGGTCGGGGCCCTGTCCTGATCATTTCTGTTGTTATTCCTAGAGGCTTGCAGTCTGTATATATCTCCCTGTGGTCAGATGAGCCGGTCGTGTGAGGCCGCACAGTTGTATAGCTGTTAGTACTCTTTCTTTCTTTTATGATGGTCGTGTGGGGCCATAGTTTGCCAGTAGTGGTGACCTTGTCGGTCACGTAGCTTTCTAACATTCTATGATTAAGTTACAGATAACTAGACAGCATGGTGGCCTTGTCGGCCCACATAGGTTTCCCTGAATTGATATGTTTCTGGTTAGCTGTCAGTACAGGTACAGGAGGCTATAGGCCAATGGGCTGGGGGCTGTGTTTACAGCCGTTATATAGCCCTTTGTTTCCAGAAATATGAGTTAGAGCCAGCCAGGCACCAGACGTGCCAGGCTTAGCAGTTCAGCAGTTCAGGTCCCAGTAGGGCACCAGGTGCCAGTCATAACCCCCAAGGCGGGGTGTGACACTTTAACAATCCCAAAACTAATAATTATTGTGATTCATGTTCTTTTACTATGAACAATCTTTCAAGTCATCCATAATCGACATTTTCAATCATGCTTATCTTACCAATCCACACTCTAACATAGTTAACTACTACAAATGTAGTCTTACCGTAGAAAAACTTGATTTATAATCCAAATTACATATGGATAACTCCCTTTACCTGATCAACTTTAGCCTATTCACTTGAGGATGCCATGTTACCATACACTTTAATACACTACAAATTATCTTTCCATTGATCTTATCATGTCAGTCATTTGAATCTGAACCTTACTAGTTAAAAAACTTAAAACCACCATGGAACTTACCATGACTCTTAGCTAATTTTTTTTTGTAGATTTGCTCCTCCAAGCACATCCAACAATTTGCACCCTATATGATTAACACATCATAATATCACCATAATCTGAACAAGACCCAAGTAATCACGTTGTTCCGAATTTGTTTCCACTTTTTAAAGATGAACCCATAACCTTATAAATAAAAGCATATACGCTTATACTTATGTTCCCCAACTGTTAGATTCTATTTCCAATTACTTTTACCTTTATAAATCAAAGATCCTTTGAATCTACTTGAGGAATGCATCAAAATACCATAAGTCTTTGCATAACAACTAAGCGAATCATGAATGTAGTAATAAACTAAAACTCTTAGGCATTTGAAAGCCTTCCTTCCTCACGCGAATCTTAAAATAGAATATCCTTATAAATTAATCACATCACAAGTATAACCCATCACGACGTCGTCTCGTACAAAGTACCTAGCAACCCTAGTTGCTCCATAGACTTGATTTCGTTGCTGAAATAATACCTCAACAACCAATCCACTTGTTAAAAGTTGTAGGAAGATCCTCAATTACTGCATGTACATTCCTACTAACATTCTTATATAGCTTCACGCAAGCCATCCCGATGAAAACTCCCTGTATCCACAAAGCTCATTATCCTAACCCCAACTCACTTCTCTTGGACTCAACTAATCTTATTAGCCTCAATTAAATCTCCAAAATGCATTTTACAACTTGTAATTGTTAACACCTACCATTGATCCAAAAAAATTTAAATTCCTTTATTAACTAATATCTCACTTGACTGTCCATAGGCCATTGTTGTTTATGAAAAACCATTTTTTTAGTCTTATCTCTCCCGACAAGATAATTTTTGATAGACCATACAATTATTCATTTAAGTGCTCCTACTCCATAGGGTCGCATCAGTAGTGATAGTAGAAACTTTCTAGTTCTTCAAGAATGAATTAAATGTCAATCTCCATCCTTCTAAATAAGTAAAATACTCGATAGCTACTCAACTAATTGACCTTCATACTTGTTAAAGCCAGATCCATTTCATTAGTCAATTGATCTACCCCGGTAGTGTCTCTCCATGAAATCCCACTTGATCCACCACTTTTTTATACCATAATCATTTAGAAGGTCATACCTATATCACACCACACATTTTTTCACGTTGAGTGACTGCAATGCATTGTCTTTGGTCCCAAATAGCACGCATCCCTGCAAACGTGTTCCTTAATAATGAATCATTATTGTATATTCCCATAAAATTTGACCCTCATGGAAAACTTCACCCATTTGTCCTAAAGCCAATGATCATCTTCCTTCAAGATCTCTCAACCCTTTAGTCTTTATTAGGCTATTATGTTACTGATCACGCCCAAATTACACTTCCAATGAAGTGTAAGTGGTCCCTGTCAAATATAGTAACCCAACAAGATTGGGGTCAATCTCATATGGAAAAAGTGAGAAATGATATGTTAGCAGTGAGTACTTCGACTGGTAGTTAGTATTTCAGAGAAGGGTTGCAATAAGAAGAAGCAATTTGAACTAAGATTTCATTTGTAACAACTATATTAGAAGAAAATAGGACTATGTTCCCTATAAGTTTATAACGTTGTAGGCTTATTTTATTAGTAATCTATCCTAGTGAATTTCATGCAAGACTGATGATTATACTCAATTAATGTCTCTCGACCTACATAGACGAATTTCACTCTAAATCCTCTTGGACATTAGGTGTTCATATTTTTCCCTCTTCATAAGTCTTGGACTAACTATCCTAAGTTAGAGCTCAAGATAATTGGACGAGGGTTGGTAGCCTCAAATTTCTATTGTTATTCTCTTTTCCTAACTTCAACCTCTTTGGTCAAGCAAGTTGATTATATAGGCACATTTTAATATTTGCAACCGCTAAAACTAATTAAGACTAAGAGAATAAAATATACTCAATTTCATCATTCAAGAATCACTATTATGTTTGCCTACATCCATTAATCCATCATGGTTCCCACAACCCTAGCTAAAGAATTTAGCCTCTCATATTTGAAGAAGCAATAACACAATATATATATATATATATATATATATATATATATATATGTATGTATGTATATATATATAAGAAGTCATGATGATTACTTACAACACGATAAAATTATTTGACAAATCATGAAAAGCTAAATAGAATTACAAAAACTTTATGTTTCTCTCAATAATGGTATGGAATAATATGTTCCACACTTAGAATATGCCATCAATCAGTGTGAATTATGTGGTACTTTCATGAACCCCTAATAAGAACATCCTGGGGATATTTATAGTAGTAGGATTAGTTTGTAACTCTCCTTCTTTAACTAGGATTTTTCTTGAAAGAATATTGGCTGAAAATAGCAGCTCCGTGTCGGGCACTCTAAAGCAGAGTTTTAGCTCTGTATTGTACACACCATCGCAGAGTTAGAGCTTTGTGTCATGCACCCCATAGAAGAGTTTGAGCTCCGTGTCATGCAACTCATAGCGGAGTTTGAGCTCCCTGTCGTGCAGTTCATAACGAAGTTTTAGCTCCGGTTCATGGAGCTCTTTTTTTCCTTGGAATCAGTCCCTTCTAAGTTTGAGATGCTTTCCACTCGCCTCTTTCACCATTTTGGACCAAAAGTAGGAACATTTAAATCTGCAAATATCTAATCATGTATGTTAGCTCATTTCTTAAATATTAGATAAAATCACAAAAACAAACAATATTTATTCTCAAAATATAGGTAAGTATTGGAAAAATATGGTAATTAAATGCATAAATAAGCCCAACATCAGCACCCCACACTTAAACTATTGTTCATCATCGAAAATCTACTATTCCCCACTCAAAGTTCAAACACAAAGTTCACTTCACAAGAAATTCTACTTACACTCAGGTCCATTAGACAATTCAATCATGCTCAACAATCCACTCCATTTGCATATAAAATCAACATTCAAAGGTCATATGTCAAAATCATTTAGCCTCTAGAAATAACTCAACAAGATATTGTCATGACCCGAATGTAGACCTGGATCATAACACGGGACAAGGAATCCTGAGAGGCTCCAAGTCGACCCATGGCATAAGCATATATAACTTATTCACTTTAAGCGAAAGACTGAACATACGACATAGCGGAAACACAAATGTAACATAATATATCATGGCATTCAGAAAGTACTAGACATACACATAAGCTGAGTACTACATGTGGTTTGAAAGCCTCTATCGTATAAGATGGGTTGATGGGACAACATCCCCAACCAACCCGACAAAACTGAAACAAAAGATCATCATAAATGTCTAGACATATGGTCCTAGAAATATGAGGATTCACCAACAAGCTGATAGCGAACTCTAGAAGGGACTAAGGATGGAGATAAGCCTGAGAGCCGGGTCTTGTATCATGAAACGATACAACATAGAAAGTATGCAGTCAGTACGTGGTGTGTACCGAGTGTGCAAGGTAAATAAAACGGACATTTAAAATAAATTAAAAACTCATAAAACATCATGAGAGTAGGACATCATGCTCAAATCATAAATATCGTAACATAACATAAGGCCTAAGATTTTCAAAACATTCGTAATACAATCGTAATCATAATCATGAGAGAAAAGCTTTATTTAACATGACTTGAGCCAATATAGATAATCATAAACATGCATAAATCATGAGGAACAATGGGAGATTCTCTTAACCGACATACCCCATATGAGCACACATGAAGCCCGACTTGTAACCCCAGTTGGGAGGGTGTCCGTACCTTGCCAAGGGTAGAACCATGAAAGTGTGATATCACCATGAAAATAGCCAATTGGGCTAGGGACAGTCATGAAGGAGGTCCCAACATACCTATGGAGGCATATAATTTATAAGATCCGAGGCTTAGCCTGAGCCCTGAACTTGCTCAGTGTTCGATATTACTCCCAAAACATATATAGTGCTCATAGTATAACATGAATGAATTCGTGGACTAATTAAATCATGATAATATTAAACTTGCTTGTAAATAGTAAACTAGCCATGACATAATGCTCGTGAGTCGGCCAAAACATAAATTGTAAATCATGAGGTTCATGCATACTTGTAAAACATATATATACTTGATATTTATAAATTCATGATGAGTACTTAAGAGAAATCATATCATAAATCATAAATCATAATTTAGGGCCTAAAGAGATCAAGATCATAATAGAACCATAAATTGACTTTTGATGAAGCTTACATAATTGTGCATAATTTAATTAGAAATTGAAACTATAATTAATAGTAAATTTTTTATAAAATCTGCCCATAGATCATAAAACATGATTTGATACATAAAGGGAATTAACCCATAGATAGATCATAGAGAATTTCACAAGAATTGGAATAAATCCCGTAGGATCATGAAACTTGAATCTAGGATTGGAATTCATGGAATTGAGAGGAAATTTTGAGCATGAGAGTGAAAGGAACTCTCATTCATAGCCTTACATACCTGAGTTGATGATCCCTTGACTTGTATTGAAGATCCAAGAAGAATTGAGAAGTTGGAGGTAATAAACCCTAGTTCCTTCTTGAGAGTAAATCTAATCTAAGCATGTTGAAGAGAGTATGGATATAGGCTATGTTAATCCCTTTAATCTGACCATAAGGAAGCCCAAAACGACGTCATATAGGAGTTAGAAGTATAGGAGTTTACCAAAATGCCTCAAAAGTAACGAAATAAAACCTGTAACTGGCAATTACCACGACCAACAGTACGGGTCATAGGTTGATTGTACGACTCGTATTGAGAGTCGTACCATGCCTGTTGCAGCTTTAATAAATCACTCATAACTTCTTACTCCAAACTCCAATTGGCGCTAGGTTGGATGAGTTGAAAAAAAGACTCAAAGGGCTTCAATTTGATGTGTTTGAATCACCCAAAAATATTTTGTAACATGGGAGCTATGATCAGTTGACGTTGACCCTTATACGAACCAATACGAAAAACCTAATCGGTAAGAAGGATCTCAACTCAACTTCATGCTAGAGGTTCCTTATGACCTTAATTTGCATCCAATGCACTTATTACACTTTGGAATTAATATTTAACACCTTGTTTCCATAAATTTATCAGGTGCAGGTCTATCCACATACCTAGAAGGGTTCCTAACTTATCTCGAAAGTCCGAGACATTATAATATATCAACTCACGACTGAACCAACGATTCACACCATCATATTATGACTCGTACCATGAGTCATACCACCAACCTATGGTTTCCTCCAGTGACTAATGAGTCCATTCTTCCCTAACTCTCTGAATATTTCTACGCCTCGTACCATGACCCGTAACTCCATCCTACGAGTCGTACTATTACCCATACAATCATTCACATGACAACTCCAAAGACTTGCTATGACTTCTGGCCACGGGTTGTACCTACATACTACCGGTCATAGTTAGGCCTCGTGGTTAGGAAACAACTTATCTGATCTGGACCATCGGTCTTTCTACAACTCATACTACCAACCTACGACTCGTAGGCTGAGTCGTACTGAAGTAAATTTTTCCAACTTTTCCTGTTGATCACACTTCAAATCTCAAGTCTAGTCTTAGGAACTTTTGGGGTATTATAGATATACTGATGTAGGACGTATTTACGCACTTATTTGCCATATTTTATCCATGGTTAGCTATGTGTTAAGAATAAATTGTATGTGTTTTTTTTGATTTTATATGATATTCATGAAAAAGAGCTAACTCACATCATTAGTTGTTTTTAGGTATTAAAGTGACGAATTTGGGCTTAATTATGATTAAAAGAGCAGGTATGGAAAAATTGGGCCGAGGAAACAAGTATGATAGAGGTTGGCATTGCATAGGCGTAACAGTGTTACGCAGCAAGGTGCCCCCATGGAGCACTGTGGCGCGCTAGCATCTTGGCACAATGGCCAGTGCAATGCACAGGGCATAATTGGGCTGCCAGAGATTCCTATCCTAATTCGAGTACGAATAGAACCTATAAAACCCAATCCCATTCCAAGAAAAAACATTGAAGACTTAATCTACTACTATATATACGCCTTCTTAGGAGTTTTTAGGTGTGCAATTTTTGAGTGGAATATTGTGGAATTTAGTATCAATTATTGCACAATTCATACTTTACAAATTTGTGTAATTACATAGTATAGTTGTTGGAGAATTTATCAAGTTCTTGTGATTCAATTTAGCTTTGCAGATTTGCTAAACAATTCCATATTGTCGTAAGTATTTCATTATAGTTTATTCTACATCTTAAGTTACTGTTTTCGCAAACATGAGCGGATAAATCTCTTGAAGCTAGGGTTTGGAAGCCATGATGGATTAACGGAAGTAGGCAAAATAAAATAGTGATTCTTCATGGTGAATTGAGTGGATTGTTATTCTCTTCTTTTTAATGAGTTTTAGCAGTTGCAAATGTTGAAATGTGCCTGTATCTTCAACTTGCTCGATCAAAGAGGTTGAAGTTTGGAAAAGAGAATAATAATGGTAATTTGAGGCTACCAAGCCTCATCTAATTAACTTGAGCTCTAACCGAGGATGGTTAATCCAAGACTTATGGAGAAGGTAAAATCTACACACCTAAAGTCCGAGAGGATTAAGGTGAAATTCATCTTTGTAGGTCGAGATACATTAGATGAACTTAATCTTCAGTCGTACACAAAATTCACCAAGATAGATCACTAATAAAATAAGCCTACTACATTATGAAATCATTAGGAACATAAATCTACTTTTGTCTCATTAGTTTCACAACAACTTAATCACTGTTTAGAAGTACTTTTTCTTTTATTTGTAACTCTCCTTCCAAAATATTGACTATCAATTGATTTATTATTGTTAATATATTATTTCTTCCGTATTCCCCGTGGGATTGATCCCAACCTAGTTGGATTACTATATTTGACAACTACTATTTTATGCTTCATTGCTAGGTATAATTTGCGCGTGATCAAATTTTGGTGTTGTTGCCAGGAAATACGGTGTTGAAATAGTTAATTGATGTTTAAATTTGGCTTGCAGTCTTTATTTCGTGATTTACGTTTTTATCTTCTCTTTGTTTTTTAATAGGTTAGCATGGAAAACCCTGTGGTGCAAGTTAATTTCCCTTGGAGATGATTGAAGCACAGTGAGCTGAAGTTGTGCCATAGGTAGAGGAAGCTCAACTAGCTGACGCAGCTAGGAGAGCTGAGGCTGCAAACTTCGCTGCCTCCTTGGAATAGAGGAACAGACAAACCCCCCTTGTCATCATGAACGTAATGTTGTACGGAATCTGCTCTTCAAGAGGGAGTTTGAGCAAGAAGAATTTGGTTACACTAGAGCCATTATTCCACCCTCATTGCCAACTAATGTTAAGTTCGACATGACTAGTATGATGATGCAATTGCGGAGCATAAAGGGGTTGTTCAATGGTTTGTTTGGTGAAGATCCAAACTAGCACCTGATAAATTTCACTGGGATCTACAATGCCTATAGACTGCCGAGGGTTTCTCAAGAAGCTATTTGACTTAGATAATTTCCATCCTCACTAGCAAGGGAAGCTACTCTATGGTTGAATGAGCTTCCAAATGAGTCTATTACTACCTAGGCAGAACTGACTGCAGCTTTCTTGGAGAGGTTTTTCCCATCCTCACAGATCATTTAGTTGAGGGATGAAATTAATTCTTTTAGACAATTACCTAGGGAAGCCTTACATGAAGCATGACTATGACTCAAATAGAAGTCAAAGTAGTATCCTAATCACAAGCTTACTGAGGAGTTTCCTTTGGAAGTATTTTACAGGTCACTGAGCGCCTCAAATAAAGTTGTAGAAGATGGGATAGAAGAGTGGCCCCTGATGGCCCACACTTTTGGAGAGGCTAGTGAGATACTGTATAAGATAAGATAGACCAATAGGGCATGATACACTAGAGAATCCAAGGCCACTACAATAAACTATCCTAGAAGCATGATAGTAGAGTAGTGAAAAAGGGAAGAAGAACGAGACCAAGACATTGCCCATCTCAATACCCAGTTAGAACTAATCACCAAGCATCTAACCTGTAACACCCCAAAAGTTTCTAAGATCATACCCCAAAATTAGATGGAGTTTAGTAGAAAAACCAGCAAGAATTTGCCTCAGAATGACTCGTCCAACGAGTCGTTGGTCTCTCCAATGACCCATTAGAGGGAGCTGTGGGAAGGGTTTCAGAAATAGTTCAAGAGGATTTTGATACCATGAGAGGATAGAACAAGTCATCGTGGGAAACAACGACTTGTCAATGGTATCCACGGTAAGATAACAGTTTAGACTTCCTAGGGACGACAAGCCAAGTAATGACCCGTTGGTCACTATAATAGGTCATCCTGAAGAGCCGTTAGTTAGGTTTTAGGGTTTCTGGTTCAGTGACGACGGACGGAGACAATGAGCCATTAGAAGGAGCAATGACCAGTCGTGTTGGTCAATGGAAGGAAATGAAAGGTTGGTCTAGTGGTGACGATGGAAGGTGATGACAAGTCATTGGATGGGGTAACGACTCGTCCTGTTGGTTGTTGGTCAAGGAAGCAGAAGCTGAGGAAATTATTTCTCCAGTGCCAATGAAGGGTCACCATGAGCCATGGTGAGGACAAAGACTCGTGGTGAGGGTCTTGGTCACTGACAGGAAAGTTTTCAAGCATAGTCCCAGGGGTATTTTGGTAAAGTCCTACAGTTTCAGTTTCTAAATGATGTCGTTTTGAGTATTTCAAGGGTTGACTTAAAGGGGTTTTCACTAGGCTAAGCCCCATTCTTCCAAAAACAATCTGTGAAGTTTTCTTCCTCTTCATCTCTCAAGCTCAAGGATTCAACTAGGGTTTCTTCAAAGGCGTCAAGGGTTAAGTTTAAGTGAGGATTTATCCTATTCTGATATGTGAGTTTTCAACAAGGAAATCCTTTCATCCTTGTGCCCCAAAATTTTTACTGAAAACCCAAATCTCTTAATCTTAGAAAAGCATGTTCTAGGGTTCAAATTACGCATGAATCCTCATATGTTTTTACTTGAATTCTAAGATACGACATGGTTGATAGCCGTGTATTCTTATGAAGTTACTTATACCTTCTTGAATTAGGTGTATGAGATGTGAACAACATGAATGTAGGACTTTCACCATGAGTTAGCTTGGAATTTCGAATGGGATTTCATTAATCATTCATATTCTCTTATCATGAACTTGCATCCTTTTTAAAAGTATATATAGATCATATGGGTCCCCACAAATCGAGAACATACGTTGTGTTATATGTGTTGGAACATGATTAGAACTTAAGGGCTTTGACCAATGTGAAGTATGTGCATGTTTTCACTATGATTTCGATGTAAATATCTTGAGTATGAGTTGAATCTATGGAGCCTTCATGAATTTAGAATATATGCTATATAATGTGAATTGGAGATTCAAATGTCATGGACATGTTTAAAGTATGATTTTCTCCTATCAATGCTTAATGAAAGTAGAATGTATGCTTTAGATGATAATTCGAGATTATGATGATATAAATTATGATGATAAAATATGAGAATAATCCTTTAGACCTTTGGGCTTGTTGTTAGTAGAAAGTAGCCGTGATCAACTTTAAATGAATCAAGTATGATATTCAGTACGATGTAAATAGTTGAATGCTCTTGTCTCTGATTAGTTGAAGTGACTTAGATGAGACGAATGACATCAGACCAGTGACCTCCATTTTCTAGTTTATCGGGACTCTCTATAGTCAAGAATGTTTCCCCTCAATTAGTTAGAATATTCCCCTTAGTTCAGAAAGGGATTCTTATTAGCGAAGAATGTCTCCCTTAGTTCAGTCAGGGATTCTCATTAGCAGAGAATGTCTCCCTTAGCTTAGTTAGGGATTCTCATTATCAGAGGATGTCTCTCTTAGCTCATACAGGGATTCTCATTAGCAGAGAATGTCTCCCTTAGCTCAATTAGGGATTCTCACTAGCAGAGAATATTTTCCTTTGTCAGTAAGGGACACTCCACAACAGAGAACGTCTCCCTTAGCTTTGCCTATGATATCAATTTAGTGCTGCTTTGTATAGACTTAGATTTCAGTTAAAATCAGATTTAGATGAATTCAGTCTCAGTTATCAGCAGATGGTCAGTAAAGTGTATGATAAGCAGTTACAACTTCATTTCTCAAATGTATGTTCAACATATGACCCCTACACATCAGTTTGATTATACTTCAGTAAATGTTTTCAAATAAAGGCTTCATTTCAATACATGTGTTTATCTAAGATAGGATCATTTCATTTCAACTCAGTTTTACATTCAGTAATATATTCAGTTTATTTCCGTCTTGTATACTTGCATGTTTTAGTAATTATGCTTCCCTCATGCTTAGTACATTCCAAGTACTAATCACATACTTTATAGTCTATATCGTTTTATGATATAAATTCAGGTTTCTAGACTCAGCCACGTGGTTAGATACGTTCCATTCCCACCTCAGCTGCTTGTGGTGAGTCCTTATCTCCCGAGGACACGATTTATGTTTCTATTTCATTTATGTTTCAATTTTTTAGACTTTAGGAGTTAGCTGGGGGCTTGTCCCAACAACTCATTAGTGTAGTAGAGGCTTTCAGACTTGTATAGACAGATTCAACTTTGTATTGAAGTTTTATGAGATTTGTTAATTTGGGTTTTTAATTTAGACTCCTTTCAGTTAGCTTCCTGTTGGTTATGATTTCTGCTAGTTATTATTCTGATAGTGGTATGCTATGATTATGCCATGGGTAGAATTGAGGTCTGTCGGGGTTCCTCGTCCCGTGTCTCGATCTGGGCCTATGCTCGGGTCGTGACATAACACATTAAATACATAGAAGGTGCATGAGGTGAATGCTAAAGAGAAGGGACCCAGGTATGAGGATCACTACTCTTGCTCGGAAGAGGAGGCTAGCTTTATGAATAATCAGGGGGATTTCTGGGCTAACACCCAAGGGTCTAACCAAGACTTTTGGTGTCAAGGACGTAGAAATTAAGGTTTGAACTACTATGGAACAACAATTACGATAGGTCTAGGTAGAGATATAGAGATATAGGTGCATGGAGGAATAGAGATTCTCCCAAGATTGACATGAATAGAGTCTATGCATCTCCAAGAGCTAGAGAGCCTACTGCAAATGACTTTGGAACTACCAGGTTGGAGAAAATGATGAGTTGAATAATGAAGAAGTTCGATTCCATTGAAATAGGATTTGAAGAGATGAGGGGTGAAATTTCAAGCTTGAGTCAACTGGTAGACTCACATTCGACCTCTATCAAACAATTAGAGCAGCAAGTGGGGAAAATCTCTACAGCATTGAATCAAAGGAAAAATGGCACTTTACCTAGTGATAACATTCATAACCCTTAAAATGAGGGACATTGCATGTGGTTGTGATCCAAACAGGTATCTTGATGAAGTCTGAGTAATCAAGATACTTGCATCATGCCGTGATATTAAATCAAGCACTACGTGAGATGCAACCAAGGTATTTTAGATTTTGATTTTTTTGGAGTTGATGTATTTGTTCAAGTATGCAGGAATTAAGCCATAACCCACAAAAGGATTTTTAAGCATGACAATTGAAAACAAGGCACGAAAAAGCATGCAACCAAAGGTTGGCACGACGCGCAGGTAGTCCTGTGCATAGAATGGTGTGATGGCTGGGCAGTCCTATTCATGGGCTAGCGCGACATGCAGCTATACCTATGCATGGGCGGGGGCAAGGCGGCATGGTAGTCTAGGAAAAAGTTGTCGGTCAAAGCGTATCAAACACGAAAACGTGGGTGTTATAAAGTGTAGAAACCTAATTTTTCTCTCATTGCTCACTCTCACCCGCGCCGCACACACCTATTTATCTCAAATTTTTTCTCCAAAACTTCATATTTCTCACAAATTATTCCAAACTTTTTCACCCAAATTACAAAGAACATTATTCTTCCTGATATTTCACCAACAATGGCTCCAAAAGTCAACAAAGGAAAGGGTGTGGCTTCTTCAAGACATGAAAATAAAAGGTCAAGGGGAACTCAAGAGGCACCAATGGAGGATGCAAGCATGACACAACAACCACCAAGGCGTTATGGGCTCCATTGGGTCATGGAGCAAGAAGGTAAAAAGTGAATTAATGAGCATAAACGTCAAAATATTCTCATGAATTATTTGTTGATAGAGATAGCTTGGTATCCGAATTTTCTCATATTATTGAAGACTACATACTCTTGGGTTGGACTTTGTTTTTAATGATTCGGAGAGAAGTAATTTAAATATGGTGAGGGAATTTTTAGTGAATTGGGAGCCGAAGTAGAGGTCAAACAAATTAAGATTAGAGGGCAAATTGTGAATTTTCACATATTGTTTTGAATAGATTACTTGGTATGCCTAATGTTGACCCACAACCATTCCAAGACCTTATTTTGACACTCGTATAGAGAAATTAGACATATGCTCAGTGGCCCAAAGTCGGTTGCAAGGTAGGCCCCCCACCAACAGTACAGTTATCACCTATCCTTTCCTTACACCCATATGAGTAGAGAGGCAAGAATATGGATAAAATTTGTTAGTGCTTGTTTGGTGCCTAGGAAGCATGTGACTCATGTAATGAGGGAGAGAGTTTGTATTGTATTTTCTTTGATGATTGGGAGGCCAGTTAATGTTGGGGTGATAATTAAGGATGTGTTAAGGAGAGCAAGGATGAAGGTAGGGATAAGATTTTGTTTTGGGGTATCTTGACCTGATTTCTGAGGGAGCAGCAGATTAATAAACAGGTGGTTGATTATAGACCATGGTATGATCCGAAGGGGCTAGATGTGACGAAGGAAAAGGAGCCCAAGGGAACACATGGTCCTGTGCTATCTATTAGTGAGTGCAATGTGTGCATTGATAATATTCTTAGTCACTTGTATAACATGCAAATGCTGTAACTGAGGATGAGCGGAGTGACAAAGGTGTAGCTACATCAGCTTAATATGGACTACCCATTGAGAGAGCATTCGAGAGATATCTATAGAGTTGGGCCAAGTTTTAAGGAGCCTTTGATGATAATTAGGCCATTGATGAGGAGTAGGATAGAGTTAACTTTGATTTGGAGTCTGATGTTGATGGAGATGACTCTGAGATGGGAGAAGCTTCTTTTTCCCCCTCAGACGATGAGGATTAGGCCCAGGGATTCTTCTTTCACCTTTTTTACTTGTTCATTATTGTTTTAACCCTGAGGACAATGTTATTGATTAGGTTTGGAATGGGAGAGATAAACTTCACTAATGACATGTATGCTTTCATTGCTAAATTTGTTCATGGTAGGACTTGACGTTTTTGTGATATATGATTTGTGTCTTGCTGGCTTGTAGTATTTTTGTGATATTTTTAGTTTTTATTTTATTTGGGTTTCCCCAATTTTTATTTTTGGTACTTTTATGATGGATAGTCCCTTAGAACCTATTAGAGTTTCTAGATTTTTTTTGAGTCATAGTCATTACTGTTCTTGATGATGGATGGATGACGACCGTCTTAAGAAAGACTTAGTCATTAGGAGAGCAAGAACTTGAGACCTTATTAATGCTAGGTGCTTCACTTAAGATATCATTGTGACTTTGTGTAATCCACTCAAAAATGCATAAAAAGGTGGAAACACTTAGGCTTTTGGAACTTGACTCCTATGCTTGAAAAAAAATTAGGATTAATAATGTGAAACATTCAATATGGATATATGTGTTTATGTAATCTTGATTTCCATTATCAAACCATTTGTGCCACTGTGTGTGAGACATTTTAGTATACTCCACGCTTGCAATTTTATGTCTAGAACTTTCTTGGTATGCGTGCAAGATAAAATGAGAAAGTTGGATCTAGAAAGTGATATAGAATTTTCTTTGATAGACTATTTGTATCCTAATTTTACCTAACTTGATGTAATTATCTATAATGCTGAAATCACACCCTATAAGAGTATGACGCGGACGTTGTAAATAAAGAACCCAACAAGGTTGGGGTCAATCCCACAAAGATTATGATTAGGATGTAGAATAACACTGTATTTATGCTTTTAATACAATTATTTCCTAATGGGGGGTTTTAAAGAAAGAATCAAGTAAAAAAGTGGTAAATTATTGTTGTGATCAAGTTTATGCAATTAACTAGGGAAGTGTTCCCCATGGATTCATAAAAACTTTGAGTTATTAAACTAGTGATCTATCCCAATACTTAGCATTCAGAACTGATAACATAGATTCATACAAATGACTGGTTCGTCCCTATTGGATGACTATACTCAATCACTGAATTAAGTCTCTCGAGTGTTCTATTTTCTTTTCTTTTCTTCATCAACCACACCACACCTACTTTTTTTTTCAATCATCAGATTATACTTTTCATACCCAACTTTTTATGCACCCCTACTATAGCCAACCTCAACTTAGGCGATTTGCTTAAGTTGAGGTACACAATGTCCAAGGAGGAACCAGGGCCAAAATAAGTTCGTTATAAAAAAAATATAGGTATGGAAAATAGGCTAATGAAATAAACAAGTTAATTAGCCTCAAAATTAGGGATCAAGGGATTATTTACATTATTTGGGTAGTCATATAGGCTCAGTGGACTAATTACAAAAAATGACTTATGATCCTTTCCTAGTCAGTTACCTTACAACTTTAGCAAGATAAACCAGGAAAGTTCTAGATGCATGCAAAATGTAAGAACAACAACAATTAAGCTCACACACACTTGGCACCAATTTGCACTATCAACGGTTGATTATCAGAATATGCACTAGCATATGCACAGTTGCTATATCAATATGCAAATAATGTCACATGTAGATCCTTCAAGGTTAATGGGATTCAAAAATACACATATGCCACATCAAAAATAATAAAATTTTGTGGGGATCTCCATTTTCCACATTTTAAACAAAAAGGTGTTTATTTCCCACAACTTCTCTAATTTTTCAATATTTTCTTTTACAGACAAAATAATAAACAACTACAACGTGCCGGTGACAGACTTACAGGTAAATCACCCCTCCCCAAACAAAAGAATGGCATTGGCCTAATGCTTTTATTAAAAATCTCAAATGTGACTTAGGGTAAACATGTGAAGTTCTATGCTCTTGAGTCTAATACATATAACTTGGGTAGAGCGACTCGAGGGACCTCAGCAGTCGACTGTCATGCTCAAAGGATCAGGTGGGGCAGCCTCTGTAGCTGGAGGCTGTGTGATGAGAGTCTATGACTCTGAAGAAACTATGACCCTTGTGACATGCCCCTCAACTCGGGGTGCTGAATTGGAGGAGGCCCCAAAAACCCGAGCTCACATCTCCTCAATGTGCATCTTCTCTTTGATGTGTCCCAAGCTCACACAAGCTCACGTGGTCTTCAAGTAATATAGGATTTTGAAGTCAAGATATCA
Organism: Datura wrightii; assembly: GCA_035772735.1. Taxonomy (NCBI): domain Eukaryota; kingdom Viridiplantae; phylum Streptophyta; class Magnoliopsida; order Solanales; family Solanaceae; genus Datura; species Datura wrightii. The sequence continues at coordinate 47,039,159 of JASDFA010000016.1, read as the reverse complement.
TACCCAAGGAACTTGTCAATTCAATCATTATAAGATTGTCACTTTAATTTCACTAATCTATAAAACAACTAAAATGAAGATTTGTTTGAAAAATTAAACTAATAAAACTTCAAATATAAAATTAACTAAAATAAATGAAAGCTTGATTGTATTTTGATGATGATCAAAGACTTGGGCAATGTCACTTGGTTGGTTTCAAGACATAATTAAATCGGTATGATTCTTCCGATGGTTGGTAGTTGCAAGTTACTATCTCATTTCTTGCCACTATCTTTAGCATCCAAGAACTATTTCATGAATCCTAACGCCTATATCCCTATGGTCGCAGGAGAACAACGAAACGACGATTATGCCTACTTGTATTTCTACTAAACGGGGTTGAAAGGTATATCCCTATCCTCAACAACAACTTCTATCCTATCACCAATGGGTTAAAGGGTCTTTGAATTCCCATTCTATAGTTATTTTTAACCCTTTTGATTCCCTTTCCCATGTTCAATCGAAAGGCAACAGATTACTTACAAGGTGATCAATCTTATAAATAATAATTTAACACAAATAATATGAACAACAATAAAAGAAGAATCAAAACCAACTTTAATTAGTCTTTTAAACAATTAACTATTACCATGGCCACAACCCTATAATATGAGTTTAGCCACTCATAGACAAGCGGAAAAACAAATATGTAGTCATCATCATATGAAAATACGAAGTAAAGAAGAGAAACCTAGTTGTAGAACTGTGACTTCCTTACAAACGTCTTACAAGCTTTCATAAACAAACTACAAAATATAAAAATGAGTAAAGATTGCTCCAAGAAGTCCAAAATTTCTTAACAAATGACCTAAGGCCTTTATTTATACATGAGCCTCCAAATGATGCTTCTTCCCTTCAGGACTTGTGTCACACCCCACCTTGGGGGGTATGACGGGCACCTGGTGCCTACTAGACTCTGGCTCTATTTCAAGAAACGAACCGGCTATATAGCGGCTGTAAATACAGTCCCCGGCCGATTAGGCTTATAGCCACCTGCAATGCACAACAGCTAACCAGAACGATGACACTATAATCTGAAGCAACTGCTATTCACATTTATGACCGACAAGGTCACTAACTATAACTAGAAGAAGGCCCCACGCGGACAGCTAAACACATATATACATGCACGCCCCACACGACCTGCTCCACCATCACAGGGAAGCATGAGACTGCAAGCCTCTAGGAAGTAATAATAGAATGGTCGGGACAGGGCCTCGACCTACCCAAACTATAATAAAAAAGGAAATAGGAACAACCTCCGACTGTCTAGCTCCGGAGGATAGGAGCTGATAACTCTGCTAACTGGATCACGAGGGATCGACTCCTCGTCTATGTGTACCTGCAGGCAAGCAATGCAGCGCCCCCACGGGCGTCAGTACCACAGGTACTGAGCATGTAAAGCAAACTGAAATATACAACTGAAATGGGTAACAACAATAACATGACATATAAGCAGGAAGTAGATGAGTCTATCTGGCTGAGGATAATTGGGGAGAGTTTACCTATTATGTAACTAAACTGGGCGCACCTGACGACGTGTCGTCCTACTGTCTATCAGTATCTAACAGCACATATAGATGTACATATAAATACACATAATACCTGACTGGCCCCTATAAGCCGGAAGGTGCCAACCAACAGAACAATCTATTTACCCCTACTCGGGTCTAAACCAACAAAAAATAAGTCACTCCACTCATCTGATAACTATGAGCTCCTCCTACTGGCCTCCTTGGGTATGTAGGTCAGGCCTTGGCCTTTGACAATGAATTGTGTCTGGGTCCGAAAACTCCTGCCTCTGGGCGCAAGCGCTCAACGGGGTAATCTGTTGCTGTATTTGTGACTGAAACTGCCCCTGGGTGCAAACACGCAACAGGGTAATTTTATAATTAATCTGTATCTGAAAATGCCCCCGGCCACAAGTGCACACAAAGTAGTCTACCCCTGTAAACAGGGTAATCTGGCTCTGCGCAGAGTAAACTGAACTGCCCCTGCAAGCAGGGTAATCTGGACCATATTATTATGGTGGTCAGCCATCATTGTCCTCTAGGCGGATGAAATCTCTCTGCTGGGGGCGGTACCTGAATCTGGTATCGACACAGCCATAACCCATGGGCGGCGGGGATGCTAAAGGATGCCCACATGCCATAACAAGTCTCAACATGCAAAACACATACACAACAAGCATGCTAAAATGAAAAATACTAATCATATTCTCTTCTTTTATCTCAAGGCCAGTCCGTGTTAAACAACTGATGCTATATTCTGTTTTACACTGTTTCTGATTGTTGGGCTAACTGCTACCTAGCCTTTCTCTATTTATCTGATTATTGTTATCCGTGATCTGAAGCTATATTAGTTTCTAGAGCCATATCTGTTTCTGGAGCTATATCTGTATCTGGAGCTATATCGGTGTCTGGAGCTATTTCTATATCTGATTACTGATCTGATTATATCTGGATATAACTCAATAACATAGAACATGCCATCTATAACTGGATATAGCTCAATAATATAAAATGTGCCATCTATAACCGGATACATTCTCAACAAATGTAGTACATACTATCTATAATTGTCACACCCCACCTTGGGGAGTATGACTGGCACCTGGTGCCCTACTAGGACCTGACCTGCTGGACTATTAAGCCTGGGCGCATCTGGCGCCTGACTGGCTCTAACTCACATTTCTGGAAACAAAGGGCTATATAACAGCTATAAACACAGCCCCCGGCCCATTTGCCTATAGCCTTCTGTACCTATACTAGCAGCTGACCAGAAACATATCATCTCAAGGAAACCTATGCGGGCCAACAAGGCCACCATGCTGTCTAGTTATCTGCAACTCAATCATAAAGCACAAAAAGAAACTACGTGACTGGAAAGGTCACCACTACTGGCAACTATGGCCCCACACGACCATCATGATAGAAAGAAGGGACGCTAACAGCTATACAACTGCACGGCCTCACACGACTGGCTCATCTGACCACAGGGAATATATACAGACTACAAGCCTCTAGGAATAGTAATAAACTGATCGGGACAGGGCCCCGACCTACCCATACTATACAACCAAAAGGAACTGAAATAGACCTCTGAAATTCAGCCTCCGGATGACTGGAGCTGAATACTCGACCGCTGACAGGGAGTCACGTAGAATCGCCTGCTCGTCTATGAGTACCTGCAGGCAAGTAATGCAGCGCCCCACCGGGCGTCAGTACCGCTGGTACTGAGTATGTAAAGCAATAACTGAAGAAAAAAGATATCTGAAATCTATAACATAACTGACGAAACTGAAATAGGAAGAACTAGATTATCTGTCTGATGATGTAAGTCGTACCTGTTCTCAATCATACTGGGAGGAGTAGGTGTCATATCTGGGGACGTATCATCCTACTACTAATCTACTCATGTCTACTGTAACATAACATAACATACATAACATAACATGGCACACACAAACCTTACCCGGCCCCCATAAGCCGGGAGGTACAACCAACACAGAATCTATGCCCCTACCCCGGTCATCCCATCTCCTACAGTGGCTGTAAGCATCCCGTCGGTCCCTGGGTATGCACTTGGGCTCGCTGAGCCCCTGACTATAACTGTACCTGAGTCCGAAGGACTCCAAAATCAACACCCCGGACGTACCCGCTCGACGGGGGTGTATAAGGGCCGACCAAGGCACAATATGGGGAAACTGGCATCCCATCTTCGTCCCCTTGCGGGATGGCATATCACTCCGTAGAGTGACGTATCCTCGTCCTCTGGCGGACGAGTCGATACAGCTATTAACCCTGGGCGGTCATGGATGCTAGGTAATCCAACCCCAATCAATACAACGGTCTCAACTAGTCATGCTGTCTGTATATCTCACAAGATAAGGCTAGCAGGGGTAAGGTATCGTATATATACCTGCTGAGCTAATAATAGTAATCTATAAGTGTCTGATACGTGCTGAGGCAGGTAGATATAAATACGAATATAGTCTCCTGTCAAACTGTACTGGAGCAATGCTATACAAGATGGTGTTTCTGCTAAAAGCTATACTGTTTCCTGAGTTTCTGTATTAACATGATTTCCTATTTCTAACATGCTTTCTAAACCTTATTTAGTTGCTAGTCTATGTCTGAAATGCTTTACAGATACTGTATTACTTCGCGGGGTTTCAGCTGAACACAACAATATCTTAACATGGCATATTACATCACATACTGAATATACTGGGCAATCTTAACCACTTACGTCCGAATCTATATCATACAGATAAGTCTCGTACATGTTACAACCCAAAGCTTCTTACATTGTACCAATATTCATAATTATACAATACTCGACTTCTGAACATTCTACTGGTCTGTAAATTACTATACTGTCTCAATATTACTTAACTTGCCGAGGAAACTAACTTTACATACCTTATCTTTGACTATTCGTCCGTCGGACGAGGCTCGGCCGGTACTTCAACTATTTTCTCCCAACTGCATTCATAAATACGTCAATCAATACTAAATACAGCTTTATTGTAAAAAGCAACGTTACTTTCGATATAGTTTATAGCCTAAACTTAGGCTTATCGAATGACGGTCGAAAACTCGCTATTTTTCAGTGGCCCAGAAGGGAGAAGTATTCACTTCTCAGCTAGGAACACATAGACATAAATTTAGAGCAATTCTACTTACCTTAGTTCGGTGGCTCGCCGATTCGTCGGCCGTATTTCACGAAACTAAATCCGTAGAAATGCTCTCTGCTGCTAAATACTTTGGTATCTAGGATTAATTTGAGTTTGGGCAGCGTTTGGCAGCGTAATCGGACGAAAATATTTAATTTTCCTTCGTCTTCCTCTGTTTACTGCGCTTTTCTGGAAATTTTCAAGTGTAAAATGATTTTAAACCGAAGTGGGGGCTTTATATACTTGGTCCTGAACTTGGGAAACATGTCACGGAGCCATCGCGGAGGCCTCACCACCGTGACACGCTGCCATCGCGGAGGGGCTCTGCCTCGGCTCCTCCCGTGATAGTTCGACGGGTTTCTCGTTCGATCTTTTTCCTGGCCTTTCTCTAGCACGTATGGCCTTCTAATATGCTTAACCGACGTGCGAATAGGTCGTCTAGGTGCCGGGAATTCTACGGGGTATAACATTCTCCCCCCCTTAAGAACATTCGTCCTCGAATGTATACTGTTATCTAGAGGACTGCTTACTTTACTTTCTGGAAAAATTTTGGCAGAGTTTCCCCTGTAATATGGACTATCGCAAAAACCTGAAATGCAGAAAAGTCCAACACAGGCACTGCACACAATATTCTAAGATTTACTGGACAACTAAATATCACTTCTTCTTTATCATTTACAAACATACAATCATAAGGTACTGTATAAGTAATGATACGGACATACCTGTCGGCTGACTAGGCCAGAAATAGGTGAGGGTATCTGGTTTTCATATCTTCTTCAGCCTCCCACGTCATTTCCTCCCGATTTCTGTTACGCCACAATACTTTGACAGATGCAACATCTTTAGTTCTCAGCCTGTGAATCTGTCTGTCTAAGATAGCTACGGGAACCTCTTCATAGGCTAACTCCTCTGTGACCTGAACATCCTGAACTGGAACTACTGTAGAAGGGTCCCCTACGAACTTCCTTAACATAGAAACATGGAATACTGGGTGAACAGATGCTAATTCTGGAGGCAAGTTCAACTCGTATGCAACTCGGCCTATTCTTCGCCGAATCTGGTATGGCCCAATGAATCTTGGGCTAAGCTTGCCTTTCTTGCCAAACCTCATTACCCCTTTCATCGGGCACACTTTCAGATATACCCAGTCGTTTACCGAAAATTCTAGATTTCTGCGCCGCCTATCTGCGTAAGACTTCTGGCGGCTCTGAGCGGTCAGTAAACGTTCTCGGATAAGCTTTATCTTTTCCTCGGACTGCCGAACAATGTCTGGGCCAACTAATGCTGATTCTCCTATTTCAAACCAGCCCACCGGCGATCTACATTTTCGCCCGTACAATGCCTTGAAAGGCGCCATCTGAATAGCTGAATGGTAGCTGTTATTATAAGCAAATTCGATTAACGAAAGATGTTCATCCCAGCTACCCCCAAAATCTAACACACACGCTCGTAGCATATCTTCGAGCGTTTGCATTGTGCGTTCCGCTTGCCCATCTGTTTGAGGATGGAATGTTGTGCTCAAGTTAATCTGCGTCCCCAAACCTTTTTGAAACGACTGCCAGAATCTAGCTGTAAACTGTGCTCCCCTATCTGAAATAATAGATACCGGCACTCCATGCAACCTAACTATTTCTCTGATATATAATTTGGCATAATCCTCAACTGAGAAGGTAGCCCTTACTGGCAGGAAATGAGCTAATTTTGTTAGCCTGTCAACTATTACCCAAATGGAATCATTTCTGCGTCTAGTACGGGGTAACCCTGTTACAAAATCCATGTTTATTACTTTCCATTTCCACATAGGTATCATTATCTCTTGAGTCAAACCACCCAGTTTCTGGTGCTCTGCTTTCACCTGCTGACAATTAGCACATCTAGACACAAATTCAGCTATCTCAGTTTTCATACCTGGCCACCAGTAGATGTCTCTGATGTCGTGGTACATTTTTGTCGCCCCTGGGTGAAGGGAATATCGAGCGTAGTGTACCTCATCCACGATCTGCCCACGAAGTCCTGAGACATTCGGGACACAAAGGCAGCCCTTAGAACGTAGCACATCAATCTCAGTTATCTGAAAATCTGTCTCCTTACCCTTCTGAACTCTATCTCTGAGCTGGACTAAATCGGGATCCTCATACTGTCGTTCTTTCACCTCTGTAACTAACGATGATACTGCAGTATTCTGAATTACTGCCCCATTATTTTCTGTTTCCATTACTCGAACGGCTAGATCAGCTAACTGATGAATTTCTTTAGCTAATTTCTGTTTCTCAGGTCGCAAATACGCCAAACTCCCCATTGACTTACGGCTCAGGGCATCTGCTACAACATTAGCTTTTCCGGGGTCGTATAGAATATTTACATCATAATCTTTCAGCAGCTCCAACCAGCGGCGTTGCCGCAGATTCAACTCCCTCTGAGTGAAAATGTACTGTAAGCTCTTATGATCTGTGTAAATATCAACATGGACGCCGTACAGGTAATGCCTCCACATTTTCAAGGCATGAATTACTGCGGCCAATTCCAGGTCATGGGTGGGGTAATTCTTTTCGTGCTTCTTCAGCTGTCTGGAAGCATATGCAATTACTCTACCATGCTGCATCAACACACAACCCAACCCGACACCTGACGCATCACAATAAACTGAATACCCTTCTGTGCCTTCCGGCAGTGCTAATACTGGGGCGGAGGTTAATCTGTCTTTCAGTTCCTGGAAACTCTGCTCGCATGCCTCCGTCCACTGAAACTTTGCTGCTTTCTGTGTCAATTTAGTTAAAGGTGCTGCAATGGTTGAGAATCCCTCAACGAACCTCCGATAATATCCTGCCAACCCCAGAAAGCTACGAACTTCAGTCGGGGTGGTAGGCATAGGCCATGACTTAACTGCTTCTATCTTCTGCTTGTCTACCTGTATACCAGCGTCTGAGACGATATGCCCTAAAAAGGCCACTGAGTTAAGCCATAATTCACACTTTGAAAATTTAGCATACAACTGGCGGTCCCTGAGGATCTGGAGCACTGTCCGCAAATGAGTCCGGTGATCTGCTTCAGAGCGAGAGTACACCAGAATATCATCAATAAATACTATTACGAACAAGTCCAGGAAAGGTCTGAAAATACTGTTCATCAGGTCCATAAAGACTGCTGGGGCATTCGTTAACCCGAAGGACATAACTAGAAATTCAAATGTCCATATCGGGTCCTAAACGCTGTCTTAGGAATATCTCTCTCATGTACTCGGACCTGGTGATATCCGGACCGCAAGTCAATCTTAGAAAAGTATCTGGCTCCTTGCAACTGATCAAATAAGTCATCAATTCTGGGAAGCGGATACTTGTTTTTTACTGTAACTTTGTTTAGCTGCCGATAATCTATGCACATTCGGAGCGAGCCATCTTTCTTTCTCACAAACAAGACTGGCGCACCCCACGGGGAAGTACTCGGTCTGATAAAACCTTTATCTAACAAGTCTTTCAACTGCTCCTTTAATTCTCTGAGTTCTGCAGGAGCCATACGATAAGGAGGTATTGATATTGGCTGAGTGCCTGGTAGCAAGTCGATAGCGAAGTCTATTTCCCTTTTTGGGGGAATACCAGGTAACTCATCAGGAAATACATCTGGGAATTCATTTACCACTGGGACAGACTGGAGTGTCGGAGATTCTGCTTGGACATCCTGAACTCTGACAAGATGGTAAATGCACCCCTTAGATATCAACTTTCTCGCCTGAAGGTAGGAAATAAACCTACCTTTTGGCGTCGTGGTGCTGCCCTTCCACTCCCGTACTGTCTCCCCCGGGAAGTGGAATCGGACCGTTTTGGTCCAACATTCAACATTAGCAAAACATGGTAATAACCAATCCATACCCATTATGGCATCGAAGTCTATCATTTCCAACTCGACCAGGTCTACTGTGGTCTGACGGTCAACAATCTCTACTGTACACCCGTGGTAGATTCGACTAACTGTGATAGAGTCACCGACGGGCGTAGATACTGAGAAGGGCTGCTGTAATGATTCTGGTACAATACTAAACTTCCGTGCCACAAATGGAGTAATATAGGACAAAGTAGACCCTGGATCAATTAGCACATAAGTAGGGTGTGAGCAGATAGTTAGCATACCTGTCACAACATCAGGCGATGCTTCTGAATCTTGACTCCCTGGTAAGGCATATGTGCGGCTTGGGCCTGCACCTGTACTGGAGGCCCCTGATCTGCCCCGACCCCTGCCTGCCAAAACTGAGGGCCTGCGCCCCATCGAGGATGCTGTAGCTCGTGATCGTGTTGATGCCCTATCCTGTCTGTCCCGGTCCTCTCGACCTCTGGCTGGGCAATCTCTCATCAAATGGCCTTCTTGGCCACAAATATAGCATGCGGTGGAACCATACCTGCACGCTCCAGAATGGCGTCGACTGCATATAGGGCAAAGTGGTAGGGTATACCTACTCTGCTCCGCCCTCCTCTGTAATGGTGAGTCTGCCGTCTGCGAGCTTCTACCAGTCTCTGCCTGCCCCCTGCGGCTGAATCTACCTCCCTGTGACTGTGGCGGAGGCGGGGGCCTGGGCGGCCTGTTTGGCAATCGTGGCCTGGGTCCTCCCCGGGCCTCTCTCTGTAACTCAGCTGGCCTATCCCGGCGACGCTGTTCCTGATTGACCCTTCTGATCTCCCGATGTCGCTGTCTGATGCCCTCAATATTCTGGGCAAATGCCTGGATTCGGGAAATATCCACGTCCTCTCGCAGTGTGGCCGTGATACAAGTCTCGACATATTCTGGGTTCAACCCCATAATAAAACGGTGCACTTTGGATGCCATGGTATCCACGAAGGCCGGTGCATATCGAGCCAAAGAGTCAAACCGCAAGGAATATTCCCGAACACTCATGGCCCCCTGCTTTAGATGTAGGAACTGATCTACCCGGGCCTGTTGAATCTCCCGCGGCAAATAGTGATCCAGAAAGGCTCCTGAAAAGCTGGACCAGGTGGGAGGGGAAACATCTCTCCCTCGGGACCTCTTCCAACTTTCATACCATAACACCGCAATATCCCGTAATCGGAATGCGGCCAATTCAACTGACTCAGTAGGCGTAGCATGCATAACCCTGAAGATTCTCTGCATCTGATCCAGAAAATCCTGGGGGTCCTCTGTTCGGTCCGTGCCTGTAAACTGTGGGGGATTCAGGGCTAAGAACTCTCGGACCCTCGAACTACCGGGCCCTCCTGATGATTCTGCAACTGTGGATGGCATTTGCTGACGTTGAGCAGCCATCATCTGTGCTAACATAACTACAGCACTCCTAACCTCCTGGTCGGAAGGTGTCGGTATAGGGACTGCTGAAGGTACTGTCGCCCCAAATGGCTCCTAACGTGGTGGAGACTGCTGAGGAGGCTGAGATGAAGCCTCTGTAGGGCCCTCTGATCGGGCTGTCTCCAAATGAGGGGGAGGCATCCTGCTGGTGCCCTCCCCTGCTGCGATGTCTAAGCTCCGACCTGTGGTAGGAGGTTGCTGGTCTGACATTATCTGTAACCAAAGAATATGGTAAGCTCTTAGAGACTCAACCCTATACTGCACCGCTCTATAGCACGACTGAATCAGAATAAAAGACAACCATCCTATCATGCCTTGCAGCCTCCTACCCATAGTATGTGGTGCACAACACATCCATGAACAGGACTCTACTTAGCACGACTTGCAGACTCCCTGGGATACGACCTGCTCTGATACCAAGTTTGTCACACCCCGCCTTGGGGGGTATGACTGGCACCTGGTGCCCTACTAGGACCTGACCTGCTGGACTATTAAGCCTGGGCGCATCTGGCGCCTGGCTGGCTCTAACTCACATTTCTGGAAACAAAGGGCTATATAACGGCTGTAAACACAGCCCCGGCCCATTGGCCTATAGCCTTCTGTACCTGTACTAGCAGCTGACCAGAAACATATCATCTCAGGGAAACCTATGCGGGCCGACAAGGCCACCATGCTGTCTAGTTATCTGCAACTCAATCATAAAGCACAAAAAGAAACTACGTGACCGGCAAGGTCACCACTACTGGAAACTATGGCCCCACACGACCATCATGAAAGAAAGAAGGGACGCTAACAGCTATACAACTGCACGGCCTCACACGACCGGCTCATCTGACCACAGGGAATATATACAGACTGCACGTGGAGGCTTTATATACTTGGTCCTGGAAAGGGCCAATGTGTCACAGAGCCAACACGGAGGCTCCACCTCCGTGACACGTTGCCATCGCGGAGGGGCTCTACCCCGGCTCCTTCCGCGATGGTTCGACAGGTTTCTCGTTCGGTCTTTTCCCGGGCCTTTTTCTAGCATGTATGGCTTTCAAATACTCTTAACCAACAAGCGAGTAGGCCATCTATGTGTTGGGGATTTTATGCGGTGTAACATTCTCCCCCCCTTAAGAACATTCGTCCTCGAATGTAAACTTCTTTCTAGAGGACTTCTCAACTTACTCAACTTGTTTCTAGAAATATTTTGGTAGAGTTTCCCCTGTGATATGGACTATCCCAAAAACTTGAAATGCAGAAACGTCCCATACAGGTACTCCACACAATACTATAGTATTTAAATGACAGATTAAAATAGACCTTCTCATCTATATGTATACTATAAGGTACTGCATAAGATAATAATATTAACATACCTGTCGCCTGACTAGGCTTGAAATAAATGATGGTATCTAGTCTTCATATCTTCCTCTGCCTCCCAAGTCATCTCTTCTCAGTTCCTGTTATGCCACAATACCTTGACAGACGCAATATCTTTAGTTCTTAATCTACGAATCTATCTGTCTAAGATGGCTACTGGAACCTCTTCATATGCTAACTCTTCTGTGACCTGGACATCCTGAACTGGAACAACTGTGGAAGGGTCTCCTACGAACTTCCTCAACATAGATACATGGAATACTGGGTGAACAAACACAAATTTTGTGGGCAAGTTCAATTCATATGCTACTCGGCCTATTCTTCGCCGAATCTGGTATGGCCCAATGAACCTCGGGCTAAGCTTTCCTTTCTTGCCAAATCTTATCACCCCTTTCATCGATGACACTTTCAAGTATACCCAGTCATCCACTGCAAATTCTAAATTCCTGCGCCGCATATCTGCATAAGACTTCTGGCGGCTCTGAGCAGTCAGTAGGCGTTCCCTGATAAACTTTATCTTCTCCTCTGACTGTTGAATGATGTTTGGCCCAATCAATGCTGATTCTACAACTTCAAACCAGCCAACCGGCGATCTGCATTTCGCCCATACAGGGCTTCAAAGGGAGCCATCTGGATGGCTGAGTGATAGCTATTACTATAAGCAAATTCAATCAACGGCAGATGCTCATCCCAGCTACCCCCAAAATCTAGTACACACGCTCGTAGCATATCTTCGAGCGTTGGATAATTTGTTATGCTTGCCCATCTGTTTGAGGATGAAAGACTGTACTTAAGTTAATCTGTGTCCCCAGGCCTCTGGAACGACTGCCAAAATCTCGCTGTAAATTGTGCTCCTCTATCTGAGATAATAGACACCGGAACACCGTGCAATCTGACTATCTCTCTGATATACAGTTCAACATAATCCTCAGCGGAGAATGTAGTTCGTACTGGCATGAAATGGGCTGATTTTGTTAATCTGTCAATGATTGCCCAAATAGAATCATTTCTGCATCTGGTACGGGGTAACCCTATTACAAAATCCATATTTGTCGCATCCCATTTCCATAAGGGCATGACTATACCCTGCGTCAGGCCGCCCAGTTTCTGGTGTTCTGCTTTCACCTACTGGTAGTTAGGACATCTAGATACAAATTCAGCTATTTTAGCTTTCATACCTGGACACCAGTAGATGTCTCTGATGTCGTGGTACATTTTCGTTGCTTCTGCATGGAGGGAATAGCGAGCGTAATGTACCTCATGCATGATCTGCTAGCGAAGCCCTAAAACATTCGGGACACATAGGTGGCCCTTACAACGCAGCACTTCATCCTCAGTCACTTGGAAATCTGGCTCCTTACCTTTCTGAACTCTATCTCTGAGCTGGACTAAGTCAGGGTCCTCGTACTGCCGTTATTTTACCTCTGTAACTAATGATGACACAGCAGAGTTCTGAATCACCGCTCTGTTATTTTCTGTCTCTACTACTTGAACGGCTAAACCAGCTAGCTGATGAATTTCCTTAGCTAACTCCCGCTTCTCGGGTCGCAAATACGCCAAACTCCCCATTGACTTACGGCTGAGGGCATCTACTACTACATTAGCTCTCCCTGGGTGGTAGAGAATATTTATGTCATAATCTTTCAGAAATTCTAACCAACAACGCTGCCGCAGATTTAACTCTCTCTGTGTGAAAATATAATGCAGGCTTTTATGATCTGTAAAAATGTCTACATGAACGCCATACAGATAATGCCTCCAGATTTTCAGAGCATGGATCACTGCGGCCAGTTCCGGTCATGGGTCGGATAGTTCTTCTCGTGCTTCCTCAGCTGTCTGGAAGCATAAGCAATTACCTTTCCATGCTGCATCAGCACACAACCCAGTCCAATGCCTTTTCTCGTTGCAATACACCGCATACCCAACTGTTCCCTCTGGCAATACTAGTACTGGGGCGGAGGTCAATCTGTCTTTCAATTCTTGAAAACTCTGCTCACATGCCTCCGTTCACTGAAATTTTGCTGCTTTCTGTGTCAGCTTTGTCAGAGGTGCTACTATAGTGGAGAATCCTTCAACAAATCTCCACTAATACCCTGCTAAACCCAGGAAACTGTGGACCTCGGTCGGAGTGGTAGGTCTGGGCCATGTCTTGACTGCCTCTATTTTCTGTGTGTCCACCTGTATACCAGCATCCGACATGATATGCCCCAAAAAGGCAACTGATTTTAGCCAGAACTCACACTTAGAAAACTTGGTGTATAGCTGACGGTCCCTAAGGATCTGGAGTACTGTTCGTAAATGGTTCTGGTGATCTGTCTCTGAACGAGAATATACCAGAATATCATCGATAAATACTATCACGAATAGATCCAAATACGATCTGACTATGCTGTTCATCAGGTCCATAAACACTGCGAGAGCATTCGTCAGCCCAAAAGACATGACTAGAAATTCAAAGTGACCATATCTAGTCCTGAAAGCAGTCTTTGGAATGTCCCTCTCACGAACTCGAGCCTGGTTGTATCCGGACCTTAGAACTATCTTAGAGAAATATCTGGCCCCCTGCAACTGGTCAAACAAATCATCTATTCTAGGGAGCGGGTATTTGTTTTTAACCATTACCTTATTCAGTTGCCGATAGTCTATACACATAGGAGTAAGCCATCTTTCTTTCTTACAAATAGAACTGGCGCACCCCACGGGGAAGTACTCAGCCTGATAAAACCCTTATCTAGCAGGTCCTTCAGCTGCTCCTTTAATTCTCTGAGCTCAGCAGGAGCCATGCAATACGGGGGAATGGATATAGGTTGAGTCCCTGGCAACAAGTCAATCACAAAATCTATCTCCCTTTTGGGAGGGATACCAGGCAATTCATCCGGAAATACGTCAGGGAATTCATTGACCATTGGAACAGACTGAAGAGTCGGAGGTTCCACCCGAATGTCCTGGACTCTAACTAGGTGGTAAATACATCCCTTTGCTATTAATTTTCTCGCCTGAAGGTAGGAAATAAACCTACCTTTTGGCGTAGCTGTGCTCCCTTTCCACTCTCGCACTGCTTCCCTAGGAAAGTGAAATCGGACCGTCTTGATCCAGCATTCTATGTTGGCATAGCATGGCACTAACCAGTCCATACCCATAATCGCATCGAAGTCGACCATCTCAAGTTCTATTAAGTCTACTGTGGTCTGGCGATCAGCAACCTCTACCGTACACCCTCGGTAAACTCTTTTAGCTGTAATCAAGTCACCGACCTGTGTAAGCACTAAAAAGGGCTGCTGAAGTAATTCTGGTTCGATACCCAACTTCCGAGCCACAAATGGGGTAATATATGACAAGGTAGACCCTGGATCAATCAATACATAAACAGGGTATGAGCAGATAATCAATATACCTGTGATCATGTCGGGAGATGCTTGTGAATCCTGCCTCCCTGGTAATGCATAGGTATGGCTGGGGCCTGCACCTGAGCTAGAGGCTCCTGATCTACCTCGGCCCCTATTTGCTGAACCTGAGGGTTTGCGCCCTGCTGAGGCTGCTGGAGCTCGTGGCCCGACTGATGTTCTATCAAGACTATCCCAACTACCCTGTCCTATGGTCGGACAATCTCTCATTAAATGCCCTTCCTGTCCGCAGTAATAGCACCCTGAGAAGCCTTGCCTGCAGGCTATAGAATGGGGTCGGTGGCATATAGGACAAGGGGTAGGTGAAAATCTACTCTGTTCTGCCCTCCGCTGCTGAGGTGATGCTACTGTCCATAAACTGCTACCGGACTCTGACTGACTCCGGCAAACAAATATGCCTCTCTGCTGCTGTACCGGAGGTAAAGATCTAGAGCATAGCGGGCTAAGGAGTCGAACTGTAATGAATACTCACGGACGCTCCTGGCCCCCTGCTCTAAGTGTAAGAACTGGTCCATCCGGGCCTGTCTAACCTCCCGGGGTAAGTAGTGGTCCAGGAAGGCCTCTGAAAAGCTGGACCAAGTAGGAGGGGCTGCATCTCTTCCCCGAGATCTCTCCCAACTTTCGTACCACAAAACAACAATATCCCTCAACCGGAACACTGCTAATTCCACTAATTCTGTTGGGGTTATGTGCATGACTCTAAAGATTCTCTACATCTGGTCCAAAAAGTCCTGAGGGTCCTCCGCTGAATCTGACCCTGTAAACTGAGGGGGTCCCAATGCCAAGAATTCTCTAACCCTGGAACTACTTGGACCACCTAAAGATTCTGCTGCTGCAGGTGGTACTGGCTGACGCTGAGTAGCTAGCATCTGGGTTATCATAACCATTGCACTACGTAGCTCTTGATCAGATGAAGTGGGTGCAAGAGCTGTGGGAGGCGGTGCTGCCTCAAATGGTGTCTGGCGAGGCGAAGACTGCTGGGAGGGTCGAGATGACACCTCCGTATCGCCCTCAGACCGGGCTGAATCTGGCTGTAAGTGAGGCATCCTAGTGGTTCCTTCGCCTGCCGTTGTATCTAATCTCCTGCTTGTAGCAGGGTGCCACTGATATGCCATAGTATCTGTAGACAAAGAGGGTGGTAAGTTTCAAAAGATCCAACCCTATACTGTACTATGCTATGGCACGACTGAGTATGAAAGAAGGGTAACCATCCTATTATGCCTCACAACCTCTTGCCTATAATATGTGGTGCACAACACATCCATAGACAGGACTCTACTTAGCACTGCTTGCAGACTCCCTGGGACACGACCTACTCTAATACCAAGTTTGTCACACCCCACCTTGGGGGGTATGACGGGCACCTGGTGCCTACTAGACTCTGGCTCTATTTCAAGAAACAAACCGGCTATATAGCGGTTGTAAATACAACCCCCGACCGATTAGGCCTATAGCCACCTGCAATGCACAACAGCTAACCAGAAGGAAGACACTATAATCTGAAGCAACTGCGATTCACATTTGTGACCGACAAGGTCACTAACTATAACCAGAAGAAGGCCCCACGCGGCCATCATCAACAGCTAAACACATATATATATGCACGGCCCCACACGATTGGCTCCACCATCACAGGGAAACATTAGACTACACGCTTCTAGGAAGTAATAATAGAATGGTCGGGACAGGGCCCCGACCTACCCAAATTGTAATAAAAAAGGAAATAGGAACAACCTCCGACTGTCTAGCTCCGGAGGATAGGAGCTAATAACTTTGCTGACTGGATCATGAGGGATCGACTCTTCGTCTATGTGTACCTGCAGGCAAGCAATGCAGCACCCCCACGGGCGTTATTACCACAGGTACTGAGCATGTAAAGCAAACTGAAATATACAATTGAAATGGGTAACAAAAATAACATGACATATAAGCAGGAAGTAGCTGAGTCTATCTGGCTGAGGATAACTGGGGAGAGTTTACCTATTCTGTAACTAAACTGGGCGCACCTAACGACGTGTCGTCCTACTGTCTATCAGTATCTAACAACACATATAGATGTAAATATAAGTACACACAATACCTGACCGACCCCCATAAGCCGGAAGGTGCCAACCAACAGAACAATCTATTTACCCCTACCCGGGTCTAAACAAACCAAAAATAAGTCACTCCACTCATCTGATAACTATGAGCTCCTCCTACCAGCCCCCTTGGGTATGTAGCTCAGGCCTTGGCCTCTGACAATGAACTGTGTCTGAGTCCGAAGACTCCTGCCTCTGGGCGCAGGCGCTCAACGGGGTAATCTGCTGCTGTATCTGTGACTGAAACTGCCCCTGGGTGCAAACACGCAACAGGGTAATTTTATAAAAACTCTGTATCCGAAATTTCCCCCGGCCACAAGCGCACAGAAAGTAGTCTGCCCCTGTAAACAGGGTAATCTGGCTCTGCGCAGAGTAAACTAAACTGCCCCTGCAAGCAGGGTAATCTGGACCATATTATTATGGTGATCAGCCATCATCGTCCTCTAGGCGGATGGCATTACCCAGCTGGGGCGGTACCTGAATCTGGTATCGACACAGCCATAACCCAGGGGCGGCGGGGATGCTAAAGGATGCCCACATGCCATAACAAGTCTCAACATGCAAAACACATACACAACAAGCATGCTCAAATGAAAAATACTAATCATATTCTCTTCTTTTATCTCAAGGCCAGTACATATTAAACAACTGATGCTATATTCTGTTTTACACTGTTTCTGATTGCTGGGCTAACTGCTACCTGGCCTTTATCTGTTTATTTGATTATTGTTATCTGTGATCTGAAGCTATATCAGTTTCTAGAGCCGTATCTGTTTCTGGAGCTATATCTGTATCTGGAGCTATATCGGTGTCTAGAGCTATTTCTATATCTGATTACAGATCTGATTATATCTGTATATAACTCAATAACATAGAACATGCCATCTATAACTAGATATAGATCAATAATATAAAATGTGCCATCTATAACCGGGTACATTCTCAACAAATGTAATACATACTATATATAATGTTGCTAATTCATTATACTGCTTTTACAACTTCCATTCTGGGTATTACGTAAGAACATGCTGAGCTACTAGCGGATACCACATTACTACCTGAAATCGTCTGACTATCCGTTATTCTGATTATTGCATGATACGTAATGATATACTAGCATACTTGCTGGAAATTGTACTGAAATCGTTCTTGTACGCTGGGTATCTATTAGTAGCCTTTATTCTATTTATTTTCTAGACTGTACTTCCTCCTGGTTTCTGAGTACCCGACTGACCGATGTGATTTCTGTTGGTACTTCTGCTGTTTCTCCCAACTACATTCATATACATGTCAATTAGAACTAAATACACCAATATTCTGAAAGAAAACGTCACTTTCGATATATTTATAGTCTAAATTTTGGCTTATCGAAAGACGGTCAAAAACTCGCTATTTCTCGAAAGTTCAGAAGGGAGAAATACTCACTTTAGGGATAGGAGTATATTGACACTAGTTTGGAGTAATTCCACTTACCTTAGTTCGGTAGCACGATGATTCGCCGACCAAATTTCACGAAACTAAATCCATAGGGATGCTCCTTAAAGCTTAATACCTCGGTATCTGGAGTTAATTTGAGTTTGGACCGCATTTGATGGCGTAATCGAGCGATAATTTAATAGTACTTTCGCACCCTCTCTGTTTTCTCACGAATAATAGAAATTATTTGATATCATAATGAAATGAACCGAAGTGGAGGCTTTATATACTTGGGCCTGGACAGGGCCAACATGTCACAGAGCCAACGCGGAGGCTCCACCTCCGTGACACGTTCGCATCTCGGAGGGGCTCTGCCCCGGCTCCTTCCGCGATGGTTCGACAGGTTTCTCGTCCGGTCTTTTCCTGGGCCTTTTTCTAGCATGTATGGCTTTCAAATACTCTTAACCAACACGCGAATAATCCATCTATTTTAAGAGGATGTAGGTTCTTGTATGGCTCTAAAGTAGTTGTGATAGCTCAGTTAACAAAAATGCCTAGCTGCTTAGCAAACAACATCAATTGCTTCTCATGTCTGTCTTCTTTTGTAACCACCCTAGCAAAGTTTGCTGGTCTGAGTGCATACTATAAAGATCAAGGCATGGAAGATGGCATCTCAGTTGCAGCTGCACCAGAAGTAGATGGTGTGGATTAGGAATTGGGGCGTCATGGCAAACTAACTCTCCTCCTATAGCTTCTCCGGCTGGCTTAGTGGTTGTGTCCATTGCCCTTGCAGTTTGACCACTGGGCCCAAACACCTCTGAAATTTGTTTGTGAAGCTTTAATTAATATCTAGATTCATCCTTCGACTTCTCTAAGTCATACTTCTTTGTAGCATAAGTCGCCACATCAATTCTAGCCAATATGGGTATAGAGCTTCTCTGCACAGCTGGGTGATTAGGCATTGAAATGGCATAGATAACTTCACCGCTCTAAAGCTTATCTCCTCGATGATAATTACTCCCATCTTCAATGGCAACTCGGCCATCACACTGGCTACTAGTATCGCTCTATCTTTAGCCAAAGTGTTATCTCCTCCTATTGGAAATAGCCAATGTCAAACCACTGCCCACCAAAATTTTGCTGCAAATGTCAGTGTGGACATCATTATTCTTTCCTTGGTATTTTCTAGCCAAGACAATTGTCCATCCATTAGGACCTATGCTAACCACCCACGCTAATTATGTTGCTCTCTCATTCCGTATTCAAATTCAGAAATGCTTGCTTGTGGCGTAAATTCAGGCCCATAGAGAATCCTATTTATGGTCTTTGCTGAGATGTCTATGATTTCCCCTAGACTGGTATGCTTCCTTGCATACGCATCTCTAATGGTTTTTGCCTTTTTTTGCAAAGAACCTCCAAGATAACTATGTGATTCGCAAAGAATTCACAAACCATGGTAGGGTAATAATAGCCTGGTGCTTCACTCATCCAACCCGGGCCATAAGACATGCACTTGCCCTCAATATCTGGCTACTCGGGCAACTCAGAGTCGATGATCCTCACTTCCTCAGTAATGTTGTGCTTGAGGTGTCCTCTTGATGTGGTACTGAGACACTCTTGGAAGTGTTTTTCAGCCCCTTTTACTTGCCAGCACAAACTGTCTCTGAACCCTGGCATTTTACCCTTTACAACGTCTCCCCTCATTGGTTCAGAGACCTCTGCCAAACTACTAGTGGCCTCATTGCCACTCCCTTCATTTGAATCAAGATTGTTACCACTTGAACTAGATTTGTCAGCTGAAGAATCATCTTCCTCATTAGACTGGGGATTTACAGCTTGTTGTCTAGCTATGTTTCTAGTTGGTAACCCTAGGGTGATTCCTGAGTTTAACCTCTTATATTTCTCCCTTCGATTCAGTGTTTTCATATTAGAGGTGGTGGGTAGTTTCAGTTCTCTCAATCCTCCTTCTTGCACCCTGTCTGGTAGGTCAAAACTTAGGTGGCATGGTTACCTACAATAGTTGAATTGTTAGTGTCAAAGTTAATTAGGGAAAAAAATGTGAAAATAGTGAGATTTAACTGAAGGAAGGACTTGTGTTACAGAGCGGATGACGGGCCGTCACCTAAGTGACGGTCTGTCAATTCCTCCATCAAGCATATCTAGAATTTGCACAATTTCACAAATAGGTGATTATGTAAGATGATGATCCATCACAATGGTGACGCTCCATCATTTACTCCGTCACTCTTAACCAGTAGATACCCATTGGAAACCATGAGCGATGGTAAACGTGGCGGTCCGTCGTCATGATGATACTCTGTCACCGCTTCTGTCACATGTAATTCTTGCATAGTTCAATGCGGATGGCACTAATGACGGTTTTTCGGACATATGATGGCCCATAGGTAATCTCGTCAAGCTACCATTTTGTATACAACCATTGTGGGTACTCAGACTTCCCCACATTATGTATCCCCTGAACGAAACAACCAGTAAGAATAAAAGAAAATTTTGACTATTTCCCCTAGGAATATCCTTACTCAATCTATCATAGGGCATATCCATTTTACACAAATTTAGGTTTCCATCTTTTTAATTAAATTATGGGTTGCAGGGCCCTTTTATTAAAAATAATCCAATAACTGACTGGATCAACCCGGTAAGTACAAATAAAAATATAACAGAAATAAAACAAAAACTAAAAAAATGAATAGGACTTAAGGGTACCGGAATCTCATTTGATGAATAGAACTTAAGGGTACCCGAATCTCATTTGCTACTTCTCATTTCTAGAAGGTACTCTTATTCATCAGGCACAGATCGCCTCTCTTCCAGTGATGATTTTCTAAACATTCCGCTAAGTTCTTCTCTCCATTTTCTTTTCCTTGTCTATTTACTATTGTTTTTTATCTTCTTTTGATTATACCTTTTCATTTTTGGCCAGATCTTCTAATAGGTTTTATTCTGTGAGTTGATTACTCCGCCTCAATAGCTTTGTGTAAAAACCACCAGTGAATAGAAGCACCTACATCTTAAGCTATGTTTTCTAGTACACTTTGTTCTAATTCCCAATTTATATATTTTTGTTGGTCTCTCACCTTGTTTCTCCTTATCTTTCTGCAATGCTATTTTTTCTCTTGGACTTTTGATTATGCCGTTTCTTTTTTAAACAGGTCTTTTGGCAAATTTGATTTTGGGGATCTTCTCTCTGATGGGTTTTTTTCTATGGATTTCTTGTAGCCTTTATTTGATGTAATAGCTTATTCTATGCATGCTTGTATTCCTGTTGTTCCTCCCTTTACCTCTTGTAGTATCTGTTATCTGATTATCCTTGTTCGGTTGCATAATGTTGGACATTGATTTTTGTCCAAGTTGAGTATCTTCTTGGCAATAGTTGATAATTATGCTAAATTAGTAAATTCCGAAATGCCTGTTCTCTCCAATGCCAAATTAGCTAGGTAGTCTGCTAACTGATTTGCTTCTCTATATGTATGTTCAATTTGCACCTTGCATGTTTCCATAAAATTCATTATATCTTTCACTATAATCCTGATTTGCCATGGTATATGACAAACTCCATTTAGAATGTTTTTCAACACTAGTGAATCTGTGTCCAGTCTGATATGATGTATATATGTACCTACACAATAGGCCACTACTTCCCTTTTATCTATAGCTTCAGCCTCATATTAGTGGTTTCTTGTATTTCAGTAGCTTGTGCATAAACTAAATGACCTTCCTTATTTCTCAAGCAAAACCCACAGGCACTTTTTCCTGGATTTCCTCTGCTGGCACCATCTTTATTACACTTGAGACCCTCTAATGGAGGGGTCCATGCAATATTCTTATAATATAATTTAGGTTTGTATGTTTACTGTGATTAGGTCCAAGAATTTATAGGGTAGTTGTTCAATTGAGCGATATAGAGATTTGGTAAGATACCATATTGTTGTATTAATCCTGCATATCATTTTATCATATGGCACCTATTTTCCATGTCTGATGCTATTCTTTCTCTTCCATAATTCCTACCTAACAATGGTTGGAATGACTATCATTATTGGTTTAATTCTAGCTTTACCAGAATAAGTACACTATTTGATTATGACCTGGGATAATTGTTGTCCTTCAATCTCTATCCCTACACAAGCTGATAGATATCTCCATATTTGATGAGCTATAGGAGTGCTCAATAATATATGGCTGATAGTTTCTCTCTGGGTGTTGTGCAATACCAACATTTTGATACCATATTTATCCCTATTCTTATGTAACATCATCTGTAGGGATTCTAAATTTCTAGGCCTTCCATAGGAAGAAGGAAATCTTAAATGGTAACCTACTGTTCCAAAAATATTTAAAAGATCTGTTCACTCTCCTCTCTATGTCTTATATAATTCCAAACTATCTTAACTGTAAAGTTGCCACTCATTTCCTCCTTCCACCAGGTTCTGTCTAGAAGATCTGTACATGTGGGATTCGGGATATTTTGTGTGATGTGAGTGACTATTTCTTGTGGGAGTACTTGTGTTAATATGTTCATATTCCATCCATTCTCATTAGAAAACTCTTTTACTTCTACTTCTTCATGGTAAGCATCTGGTATGATATTGAATAGTGCTCCTAATGTGGTCTAATTATCATAACAAAAACTGAAATTTCCATTTTTGATCTGCACCATATTTGATGCTCCACCTGTTCCCTCACCATTATCATCTTCCTCCATATCGGTAATCAATATTTAGTATGTGTTATCATTAGGTGCAACTTCTTGTTATATTTATTGAGCATATGTGATGCCCATTGTGATGGTTTAGTTCTGAGGTTCCATCATAGTCTATAAAATAGTGTATTAAAAACTTCAAACATAGATCTGAATCCAAGTCCTCCTTCCTTTGGTAGACATAGGTCTTCCCACTTAACCCAATGTTTACTCTTACTCTCTTTAGAGTTATTCTGGAAGAATCTTGCAAAATTCTTTGAATCTGTCATAATTTTCCTATCAGTGGATATATAGGAGATAATAGATGTACTAGAATGGTTTAAAGCACACTTTCAATTAACAGAACTCTCCTCTCATAGGATAATATTCTTCCTTGAAAAGAATGTAATCTCCTTTCAATTTTTGTAATAAGAGTCATATAATACTATCTTATTTCTACTGTAGAACATAGGGCATCCCAGATAGATAAAAGGAAAGAACCTTGTTTAATCCTAATGATCTTTCTAATTCCTTTCACCCACCTTCTATTAGTTTTTTCATGTATGTAAAAGGAACTTTTGTCTAAATTAATGAACTGTCCAGAACAGTTTTCATACTATTGTAGTAATTCTTCATCAAGTTAAGAGTCTATTTATCTACTGAAGAAAAAGGAATAATATCATTAGCATATTCAAGATGATTTATCATAGGGCTCCATTTAGGCATACAATAGGGTACATATCTAGTATTTTGATTTAATTCATTTAAACCTCTAGATAGTGCCTCTGCTCCTAGGATGAACAAAGCTAGAGATAGAGGATCCCCCTATTTAACTCCTCTAGAAGACTTAAAGAAACCGTGTGCTTGGCCATTCAATACGACAAAGTACAAGTTGTTATATAATAATCTGTACACCAAGTCAATCAGAGCTTAACATAAACCAAACTGCCTTAAGACATAAGTGAGGTATAGCCATGATACCCCATCATAAGCCTTAGTAATATGCAACTTTACCATTACATTAGTTGATTTAGTTCTTATTCTGATATCCTTAATGATTTCTTGTGCTAGTAGGACATTTTCAAATATACTTCTCCCCTTTAGAAAGCCTGACTGGTTTGCAGATATCAGACGTGGCAGTACCTTTTCCAATCTTCCTTGAATCACCTTAGAGAAAATTTTATTAGAAACATTACTCAGACTAATAGGCCTAACATCCCAAAAATTAACAATTTGCTCCTTCTTGGTATTAGAACCAAATTTGTGTGTGTCATGTATTTGGGGAGTTCTTGTCCAACAAAAAAAGCTTGTACCATTGTACATATATCTTTAATTATATCCCAAAAAGTTTGGTAGAAAATTCATGAAAACCCATCAGGTCCACTTGCACTCTCTCCATATAACTCAAAAACATCCTATTTAAGCTCATCCTCTATAGGTATAGCTGTCATTATATTATTCTGGTCTTTTGATACTAATCTTGGTATATTCTGAATGATATCAAAATTATCAGGAATATTATCAACAATGAATAACCTCTGAAAGTAATTGATAGCCTCTCTAGCTTTTTCATTGATAGATGTCACTGATTCCCCTTCTCCTGTCTGTATATTGTTAATACTAAGTTTCTTCCTTTGACATATATATGAAAATATTTTGTGTTTTTATGTCCATCAGCAAACCATTTTAGCCCAGCTTTCTGTCTCTAGTATGCTTTCTCTAATCTAATGTATTTTCCTAGCTCATTTTGCAATTTGTGTAATTCCTCTTTATTATCATGAGTTGGATCCCTTTCAAATGCTACTTCTCGAGCCTATATGATATTCTCCATAGTGGCAATCTTTTGAAAAATATTATCATAAGCTTCTCTGCTCAACTTAATTAAGGTTCTTTTCACATTTTTTAATCTGTGATGAAATAGATAAAAAGGGTTTCCACTAAAGTCAGCTTTCCAATATTCTTGAATGAATTCCTTAAATTTTGGATGTTATACACAGAAATTTTAGGAATTTAAAAGGCTTTTCTATCTCCTCTGATCTATCATCACACTCAAGAACTATTGGTGAATGATCTGATCCCTTTTTGATAAGATGTTTTACTGTGAGATGAGTAAAGAGTTCTAATAGCTTCTGGTTGGTAGCAGTCTACCTAGTTTCTTGACTATAGTGACTTCTTGATTTCTACCATTCCACCAAGTATATATGCTGCCCTCAAATCCCAGATCAGATAGCCCACATGTGTTTAAGCGTTGTCTGAAATATGTTGTTTCTTGCTGAAAGACTAGCAGTCCACCATACTTTTGTTCTTGTGATAGTACTACATTAAAATCACCTCCCACTATCCAAGGAATTTTCCACTGTTTATTTATATGGTCTAGTGAATCCCATAGTTCCATCCTATCCTTCATATCATATTCTGTATATACAACTATGATTATTATGTCTGTATGAACAATTCGATGACAAACTCTCACTATAAATTGTTGTGATGTATCTAATATCACTTATATATGCAGCTCATATGTTCCAAATATCCATATTTTCAAGAGCAATTTACTGCAACATATTGAAGTCCCAATCTTACCTTATATTTCTCCAGTCTTGATGGATCTTGAAAAGGTTTCATCAATCCAATTAACCAATATTTATTCCTTCGATTTAGATTAGTTAATCTCTCAAATGCATATTGGGTTTTAATTGATCTAATATTCCAAAATATCATCTTATTAATCATTATTGGTTAGATTTTGAGGTTGCTAGCCTCCGGGGTAGTGCTCTCAAGTTTGGTACAAATTGGTTTGCTTTGTTTCCTCCTTTTATCTTAGAAATGTTGTCTTTTATGAGATTGGTATGTTTTGGGGATAAATCAGCCTCTTTAGTAACCAGTTTTATATTGTTATCCACATCTATGGCTTCCTGATTTTTAGAATGTGCTATATGTGCTCTATGGTCATCTTTCTATAAGTCCCCTTTTTGACTTGCTTTATTAGTTGATCCCTGCCTAGGAGCCTCTATATTTTGTGTTTCCTTCTCTTGTTGTATATTATTCTCTTTTGATACTTCTTCCACACCTGCTTGAATTGTTGATTCTTTGCTTTCCATGTTGCTATTTTCACTTTCTCACTGCCTCCAATTGTAGAATTTTCTGTAGTTGCTATTTTTTGTGGGTCTTGTTTCTTCTCTCCCTCTCTAGCATCTGATTTTTGATTGTAGATTTCTTGTGAAATTTATCTCCTCCTCGTGGTTGTTATTTCCTCCTAATTGTTGATCCCTCTCTGCCTCCTCAGTTGTTTTAGGTATATCTCTTTGTGCATTATTATCTTTGTTTAACTCATTATTCTTATCTACTATTTTTGTTTCCCCCTATTTGCCGAATGATTTTTCAATCCATTCTTTTGCTGATTCTTTATTGTGCCCCTGTGCTACTTGTTTATCCATTGTTTCTTTGTTTTCTTATTTGCTTTTAGTGTCTTGATCTTTAAGTACCTCAAAGGTATTTTTTTCTATGGTCTGTTTGGGCCTTGTCAATTTGCTTAATCCTTTTGTTGATATACTTCATCTTCTGATTATGGTGCTTTCGATTCCTCACTTCATTCCATCCTCCAACCACTACTTTCCTTGACTACCTTTCCATTTGCTTGAAGTCTCAGAGATGGTTTTGTATTCTTTTCTTTTTCCTCTTCTTTGCGATCTACTATTACTGCTTCTTCTTTTGGCCATAATTCTGGGTTCAACACAAAACACTATATCTGTGTATGACCTTGTAGTCGATAATTCTTGCAATATTTGGGCATACAATCATACTTGATTTTTATCTAGTTGGCTACTATTTCTCTTGTGGCTTTCTTTTTAATTCGAATATTAATTCTTTTTGGTAGTTCCTTTAATAAATCTACCTCCACTTTTACCTTGGCACAACTAGGTGGTGTTTGATTCTTTGTTACCATATCGATCTATATAGGTTTTCCAATAGCAGCTGCCGTAGAAAATAGAGCATTTTAAAAGAAATTTGGTGGTAGTGATAGAAAAAAAATCCATGCTATAACTATTGAGGTTTCTATCAAAGGATTGAACCATGGTTCCCACTTCAGTCCTCTCATATTATGATAACCATCGTTTTCCCTTAAATTGAAAGTTGGTTTTGATAATAGATATATGTAGTCCTCCATTAGGGTTAATCGAATCAAAAGAAATTTTTTAGTCAAGAACCCTATCTTGCATTCTCCCTTAATTTCATATTGTAATAGAATAATTTTCCTCAATTCAGCCATCGCAGGCTAGCTATAGGAGAATTTACCTACAACTGCATATTGGAGTTGTTCTTCCATTATCATGTCATTAAATTCCTCTTCTTCCCAAAGTAGACATGGTTCCCTATGTACATAAGAGATTGGTTTCAAAGATTCTTGAAGGCTGATTTTAACAGGCCTGTGTGCATTAGCTTTAAAATCATCATATCTGGGGTTGATAGCCTCGAGTAGCATATATTAGGTGGTTCCTCCTGCAGTGGTGGTCGATCACCAATGACCACAACCATGGTGAAAATTGAAACCATAAACTTTTCTAGAGAGAGAATTTTAGAGAGAAGTGAGAGCATTTGAACTAAGAATCTTTAAATCCCCCAGTGAGTTTAGGTTTCCATTCTATACCTTACTTGACACATATTCAATATGAGACTCCTAGGGCTACAAATCTATCACATATATTAAACATGACTGATCAAGCAGATGGGCTATGTTCAACTGTACTCCCATCACTACTTACATTATTCACCCCACAAAGAGTGAATAAGAATGAAACATGTACGATATACCTTTGAGTTTTGGGCAAGATAATTACGAAAAGCATGCTAACTTTCAATCACTACTATTCACCTGACACCACAATTTGAGTAACAATTGAACAGGGAATGAAAAAGATTAGATGGATAATGTGTTTGATCGTGGGGAAGGTAGTTACAGGTGTGCAGAAGTGGGAGGAGAGAAAAGAAAATAAAATGAAATAAGGAAAATATTCAAATGCTCAAGGGTAATTAGGAATGCAAGTGGGTCGGATCTGGGTTAGAAGGTTTTAGTTTGATTGTATAGGGATTTTTAGGATTTTACTTACCTCATTAGCATGATGAGCAAGTTGACGGAACGTCGTGTACCTGAAGGACTATCACCTGCACCTTCATGACAATATTTGTGATATTTTCAATTCTCCACAAGTGATGGAGATATTGATGGTCTGTCACAAGGATGACATTTCGTCAACTATACCATTGCTCTTATGAAAACTTCTGACGAAACAACTGATGGCCCATTATATGTCTGGCGACTCATGAACTCGAGCGTCGGGCTTATCCAGAATCCCTAATTTTTGCTTTCATCTTGATAGTCCTATGTGATGCACCGACGAGTCTCCGATAGTCCGTCAGTTTTGATAATCATCTAATTCAGGAATACCTGTACCTACACACTTAACACCCTTTTGAAACAAGTAATATATCAAATCAATCAAGAATTACACTCAAAATACAACACCTTTGGGTTGGCTCCCAAGCAACTTGATTTAATGTCGTGGCATGACTCGGATACCTTGAATACTCAAACTTCACCAAGGTACACCATATCCAACACCTTTACCTCCTCTTGTACTCCATAGTATTGCATCACACGTTGGCCATTCACTTTAAAGCATTCCCCTTTTTGATTTTCAAGCTCAATAACTCCAAATGGAAATGCTTGTGTCACTTTGAATGGGACAAACCATTTTGATTTGAGTTTGTCCAGAAATAGACGGAGTCTAGAGTTTAACAAACACACAAGATCTTTGGGGCTAAGCTCCCTCTTTTCATTCCTCTGGTCATGGTACAACTTCATCTTTTCCTTATACAAAGCATCCCTCTCATATGCCCTCCGAAGGAATTCATACATCTCATTAATCTGATCAAGCCTCAAATGCGTAGCCTCGCTCTAGCTTAAGTTGAGCTTCTTTAGCGCCCACAAAGCCTTATATTCCCACTCAACATGTATATGTAAAGCTTTTTCGAACACTAACTGGTATGGAGATATCCCAATAGGTGTTTGAATGTTGTTCGGTACGCCCATAATGCATCATCAAGTTCTTGAGACGAATCTGTTCGGTTAGCATTCACTGTTTTGGCCAGGATGGCTTTATCTCAGTTTGACACCTCCACTTGCCCACTAGACTATGGATTATAGGGGGTAGCCACTTTGTGCTACTTAACTCCATACTTTGCCAGCAAAGCATTGAAAACTTTGTTGCAAAAATGGGAACCCCCATCGCTGATAATAACTCTCGAAGTACCAAACCTTGAGAAGATGTTATTCTTCAAGAAAGTTACAGCTCCTTTTCCATTATTATCTGCCAATGCCACAACTGCTACCCACTTTGAGACATAGTCCAATTCTACCATAATGTACTTCTGGCCGTATAAGCTCTCAAATGGACCCATGAAGTCTATGCCCCATACATCGAATAATTTCACTTCCAAAACAAGGGTCATAGGTAATTCATGCCTCTCCCTGTCTTTGGAATTGAACACATGCATTGATAAAATCATGGAAATCTTGATGTATTATAGGACAATAGCACCTACATTGCAAAATTTTTTGGGCCTTCCGAGCAACCCCATGGTGTTCCACAACAGGAGATGAATGGCACGCCTCTAAGATACTTTACATTTCTGCTTCCAGGACACATATTCTAATTAGGTTATCAACAAATATTCAGAAAAAATATGGCTCATCCCAAAAGTATTTGTTCACATCATGAAGGAACGTTTTCTGCTGGTGGGAAGTTAAGTCCTCTAGCATCATATCACTGACAATGTAATTGGCAAAGCCAGCAAACCATAAAATAAGATCGATTACTGCAGCTAATACCAGTTCATTAGGAAATAAGTTATTAATCTCCTCATCATCTATTACTCTTCCCTCATCTTCAAGTCTGGAAAAGTGATCTACTAATTGATTTTCACATCCTTCATGGTCCTTGATTTCAAAGTCAAATTCTTGCAGCAGAAGGACCCATCTTATCAGTCTTGGTTTTGCATATTCTTTGCCATAAGATATCTCAAGGTGGCATGATCAGTGTGCACAATAACTCAGGTGCCAAGCAAATATGCCCTAAAATTTTCAAATGCATATATAACTGCCAGTAAGTCTTGCTCAATCACTATGTAGTTCTATTATGCCCCATTCAATGCTTTACTAGCACAATATATGGGGTGGAAAATCTTGTCTCTCCTTTGCCCCAACACAGCTCCAAGTGCATCCCCACCAGCATCACACATCACTTCAAATGGTTGCGACCAATCTAGTGCAATTATTATCGGGGGAGACACCAACCTTGCTTTCAAGATTTCAAAATCTTTTAGGATCTCCTCATTAAAAAAAAATTGTGTCTTTATCTAACAGCTCACACAATGGATTTGCTATTTTTGAGAAGTCCTTTATGAATCATCGGTAGAATCCTGAATGACCCAAAAATCTTCTCAGCCCTTCACCAATATCGGTGGAGGCAACTTCTCGATCACCTAATATTTGAACTTTCTACTTGTATGCCCTTTTCTGATATCTTGTGGCCTTGAATAATTCCTTCTTTCACCACAAAATGGCACTTCTCCTAATTCAACTGTTACCCCAAAATCTTTATTATTGATTATTTGATGTTTGTATGCTTTGTTTAGGGAAGTACAACTTGAATATTGGTCGTAGGTGAGGAGGGTAACATGTATGAAGGGAAAAACGAAGAGTATGTGAAGTTCATAGATAAGGATAAACTTTAAACGACCATATCTCCCAATATATAATGAGTTAGAAGCTCCACGGCCTACCAAATTAAAGGTATTTGAGTCTAATTTCTAAAACATCAAATCAATCATCAATTAGAGTTCGAAACAAAAAGTTATAGGTATTTTACGGTGGCACTATTGAGCAGTGACGTGGCCACCGCCCAAACACCTTTATATTTTATGTTATTGTGCAATGATATCATTTTCAACTTTTCCTGATTTGAGGTGCTTGCTTACCCTCTGTAATCCTCTCAAATTTCCGGTAAAGAACTAAGGGAAAACAGGGAGAAACCTCAAGCACAACTCAACCATACAAGACAATTAAGAAATTTGGGTTCCAAGTGTGCTAAGTGTGTTGTGGAGCTCGTTTTGGCAATTGTTTTGGGAGACGTTGCTGCGTTTTAAGATCTTATTCTACCTATTATATATCCACCTTGAAGTAGGGATTAAATCCAATAGGAAAGGTAAGGAAAGGGCTGGAATTTGGCAGCTAAGTGAGCTGCCGTTTGACTGTTTTTGAGCTGAGTTTTTGGTCCTCTTTTTTGGATTTTTTGCAGTTTATTTGTCTTGAAATATACCTCATATTTATGGGAAGGACTACATAAGGATTTATGTAATTATTCCTCTTATTTCCCCCCTCAAAATCTAATGGAAAAATATAAAGAACAGGGCTAAATGTTGTTGATGTTGCCGTGTGTTGTTGTTGCTATTGTGACTGCCTTTTGTAAACTATTTTGGGCAGAATTTTGTGCTATAGATTAAGCATGTTGTTGGACTATAAATTCAAAGGCTTAATGAGGTTGAAGGCTTGTTATTGAAATAGGAAATCGGCTAAAGAAGAGTTTGTTGGAAAAAGGTATGTTAAGGCGTCCAATCCTCGTTGTTCAAGAACGAATATATAAAACCGAAAGGGCTAATATTCCTATTTCTTCACACTCATATTGAAGCAAGTATAATTCTTCCTGAAGGGCAAAAAGTGCATGTCATTGAATTTGAATTCTTGAAACATTTGGAACAAGTAAATGTGAGATGAAATACGTGTTACTTCCAATTGTATCGTAGTTATAAGTCGAGTTTAAAGTCTCCTTATAGTAGGAACTGTTAGCTAGTCATTTACTATATGTTATATATGTTTGATGTTAAATGTGTTTAAAGGTTTCGTTTCTAAGTGAAGTTTGTGAAAGAGACAAGATGACGTGTAAACGAGTTTTAGCTATGTAAAGATATCGCAAGCTAGTAAGGGTAAATGAGCTTGTGGAAGTGAAAATTCCTTATCATGGTTTTCCATTATGTTATATATAGTTTATAAGGTATGTGAGGCAAAGGGTATATTCCATGATTGCTCTCCCTTAAGCTAAACATCAAGTTAACGAGTTTTTGAATCCAAAATATGCCTAAGTGTTTTCTGTGGAGCTTGTTGAATTCCTTATGTTGCTTGAACCTTCTAATAAATTTGAAAGTCATTGAGTATATGAATCTAAATATTATTTGAAAGGTTTATGTGATATATTTGCCTATGTGCAGCTACGAATTATAAAAGAGGCCTGTTCAGGTCGTAGTCTTAGAATTTGTCATTTTGTTTATGCCATATGCGCTAGACAGACATGATATGAGCCCAGTTGCCTCCAAATATGAGACTATGATCTTACCACCAACCTGGTATGTCTGGTGGGCAGTTGTCCTTTGGAATATTTGATATATGAGACTTATGGTCTTACCACCGATGAGTTTATGTCTGGTGGGCAGCTGTCCTTCAGATATGAGACTATGACCTTACCACTGACGTGGTTATGTTAGGTGGGAATTTTTCCTTCATATATGAGACTATGACCTCACCACTGACGCAATTATATCAAATTGGTAGATGTCCCTTCAGTTATGATCCCTTCAAGACGACCATCTCGATAGGGTAGTATTAATTGACCAGAGCAGGTCATTATTTGATTAGGGGCTACATAGCTTACAGATAATGAAGTGTGACATGTGCATGTTCATACTTTATTATATTCACATGATATATCATATTTTATTTAGATATCAACTTCTAGAGTCGCAGGTTGTATCTATTCCCTACTTTAGTTATCAATATCTTGAATGTCTCTATGTTTACTATTTTAGCCTTACATACTAGTACATGTCATTCGTGCTAGCATCCCTTCGGCTGGGGATCCCCTTCCAATAATCGTGCTACAGGTACAGGCAGAGGCTTAGATCAGTAGTCGCAATAGGAGCCTGATTTCACCAGAGTAGTGGTGTACTCCTTTCTTCCATGAGCTATGTTTCCTTTTTGACTGTTTGAGTTGTGTACAATTGGGTTGGATGGGGACCTATTCCGTGCATTTCAGTTACCTACTCTTTAGAGGCTTGTGTGGACTAGTTGTATAGTGATTTGGTTGTGTGACCTTGTTGGCCTTTCGTTGTGCAGTTTAGCTAATTGTAGCCTTGTTGTCTTTTTAGTTGTTTAATTGTTGTTGTGAAGACCTCATTGATCCAAAATCTATTTTTGTTGGCTTCAACAGGTGGCCTGATTGGCCTTAGCATAATCTGTATAGAGGCTACATAGATGGTCTCTTTATTATCTTAGGGTCGGGTGTCGGCTGCACCCTTTTCCAGCTTTGGGTATGTCAAACTTTGTATTAGAGCGAAGTCGTGTACTAGGGAGTCCACAAAGACGTGTCTAGTAGAGTCTTTCTTATGGGTATGTTTTACACCATACTTATAATCAGGAGGCTACATAATATCTAGGAGTCGTTTCACTTTTTTTATTAATAATTCGTGGTATAGAGAAAGTTCATAAGTATTACGATATCTGAATCTTGTTATTATATGAGAGTATGCCTGTGATGAGGAAGATGACTATGAGGTTGATTGGCACAACTGTAGGAGAGGGCACTAGTCGCCCTCCACTGGATCAGAGAGACAGGTCAGAGGCTCAGAGCGAGTACCTTGCCCTAGGTGATATAGTTACTCCAGCCATAGTTAGAGCAATGGCAGGTAGACCTCCAGTTCCTCTCGCACCAGCAGTACCTAAGGGTGATAGAGTGGCAGACCCTCCCGTGCTGGTGGTACCTCCGGTTGCTCTAGAAGGAAGGGGTCTTGTGGGAACCATTCAGTTGATGGCTCATATTGCTGTTGGATAGGAGAGACATTTGGAGGTGATGTAGGGACATAGAGATCAGATGGCTGAGAGTTCTAGAGCCTTTGAGTTCTTAAGTTTGAGCCCTCTTTTGTTTACTGGATTAGACCCGAGTGAGGATCGGATTTCATTAATCAGACCTGTAGAGTGCTGAAGGTCATGCGGGTGATGGGGATAGAGGGAGTAGAGTTGCACGCATTCAGACTGCTTGATGTGGCTATATTGTGGTATGAGGCATGGGCTCGATCCAAGGGAGCCGATGTATCGCCAGTTGAGTGGGAAGAGTTCTCTAAGGCCTTGATGCACCAATATTTTCCTCGAGAGCTCTAATAGGATCGAGCTGAGCAGTTTTTACATTTAGAGTAGGGCAGTATGAGTGTGAGGAAATTTTGCCTTCAGTTTAATTCTTTGGCCAAGTATGCTCCACACCTGGTTCAGATAATGGAGGATAGAGTTCATCCTAGGGCTTCATATAGCTTGATATTGTTTGGGGGTTTCTACCTAGGAGAATATGGAACATAGAACAAATACAGGCCTTTGCTAAGAGGGAGGAGGATTTAATTCATCAACTGCAAGATACTGGTAGGTAGAAGGAACAAAGGAAATGGGTCAGGAGTGCAGGTTCCTAAAGAGAGCCTTGGGGTGACTCAGAGGCTCAGTCATCTAGGCATTCAACACAACTTGTAGAGAGTGCTCCACTTTCACCATAGGGGCAGGCATAGGACTAGAGTTTAGTTCCTTCACAGTGGCTGGAGAGTACCGAGGAAGGAAGGCCACCATTACCCCCTTGCACTTAGTGTGGAAGGACACATGCAGGTCCATGACGTTAGGGGAAAGTAGTATGTTATGATTGTGGGCATCCAGGTCATATCAAGCGGTTTGTCGAAATAGA
The DNA here is from genome assembly GCA_035772735.1 of Datura wrightii. Classification (NCBI taxonomy): domain Eukaryota; kingdom Viridiplantae; phylum Streptophyta; class Magnoliopsida; order Solanales; family Solanaceae; genus Datura; species Datura wrightii. Next base: position 47,004,333 of record JASDFA010000016.1, on the reverse strand, counting down.
GGGAGGGGCCAGACTAAGCAATAGGGAGCTTCATCTCCCCCAAATATCCCTTGAGACTGGGTCCTCAGCAAACTTCAGGCTGAGATAGGGGCTGAGGGGGAGAGGCATCTAGCTCATGGACAGTGCAAAAAAGATTCTATGCTTTGGGTGGTCGACGGGACCAAGAGGCGTCCTCTGATGTTGTTACAGGTACTTTGACTATTCATTCTCATATTGTGTATGCCTTGCTTGATCCTACTTCTACGTTCTCTTATGTTGCACCATTAGTTGGGAGTCAGTTTGAGATAGTCCCTGAATTACTATCTAGACGATTTTTTGTTTCTACTCCAGTTGGCAAATCTTTGTTAGCTAAGTGGGTCTACTGGAATTGTGCAGTGTTAGTGTGTGATAGATAGACCTTAGCTGACTTGGTTGAGCTGGAGATGGTTGATTTGATGTCAATATGGGTATGGACTGATTGGCGGTGTGTTATGCTAATATTGATTACAGAAACAAAGTTGTTAGATTCCACTTTCCGGGTGAGTCAGTTCGAGAATGGTGAGATAATGCCGCTATTCCTAATGGTAAGTTTATTTCATACCTTAAGGCTTCGAAGTTGATATCTGAAGGTTGTATTTCACATCTGGTTCGGGTAAGAGACTTGGAACGTGAGCCTATATCTCTCCAGTCAATCCCTGTAGTAAATGAGTTCCCAGATGTTTTCCTAGAAGATTTGCCTGGGATTACTTTGGAGAGGGAGATAGATTTTACCATTGACTTGCTTCCAATCACCCAGCCATATCTATACCTCCATACAGAATGGTCCCAGCCGAGCTAAGGCAATTAAAGGACAGTTGAAAGATTTGCTTGAAAAGGGTTTTATCTGGCCTAGTGTGTCCACGTAGGGTGCACCAGTATTATTCGTGCAGAAGAAAGATGGATCATTGAGGATGTGTGTTGATTGTAGGCAACTGAATAAGGTAATGATTAAGAATAAATATCCGCTTCCCAGGATTGATAACCTATTTTATCAGTTACAGGGTACAAAGTTCTTTTCGAAGATTGATTTGAGATCTGGGTACCACCAATTATGGGTTAGGGAAGTGCATGTCTCCAAGACTGCTTTTAGGACTAGGTATTGCCATTATGAGTTTCTAGTGATGTCATTTGGGCTTACTAACGCCCCAACAGATTTTATGGACTTAATGAATAGAGTGTTTAACCCTTCCTTGATGTATTTTTAATCATTTTCATTGATGACATTCTGATTTACTCTCGATCTGAGGCCGAGCTTGTGTGTCATCTAAAAACTGTGTTACAGACTCTCAAGGAGCATAGGTTGTATTTTTAATTTTCTAAGTGTGAATTTCACTAACATCTGTGGCTTTCCTTGGTCACATAATTACAGTTTAAGGTATAAGAGTGGTAGTTAGAAATTAGAGGCGGTAAAGATTTGGCCCAGACCCTTGAATCCTATAGAGGTTCGTAGCTTGTTGGATTTGGCCGGTTACTATTGCAGATCTGTGGAAGGTTTTCTACTATGTCAGTGCCATTGACAAAGTTGACTCATAAAGTAGTTATGTTCTAGTGGTCAGAGGTATGTGAGCGCAGTTTTCAGGAATTGAAATATAGGTTCACTTCAGCACCAGTCTTGACTTCTGCAAAAGGTACAAAAGGTTATGTGGTTTATTGTGGTGCTTTCAGGATTGGTTTAGGCTATGTTTTGATGCAACACAACAAAGTCATTGTCTATTCTTCAAGGCAGCTGAGGAAGCATGAGAAGAATTACCCCACCCATGATCTAGAGTTGATAGCGGTGGTGTTTGTGCTAAAGATCTAGCGTCACTACCTGTATTAGGTGCATGTTGATATTTTTACAGACCATAATAGCCTTCAGTATCTGTTCCAGCAGAAGGAGTTAAATTTATGATAGAGAAGGTGGTTAGAATTGCTGAAGGATTATGATGTTAGCATTCTGTACCATCCTGGCTAAACTAATGTTGTGGCTAATGCGTTAAGCTACAAGTATATGCGTAGCTTGAGTGGTATAGAAGTTGATAGAGTTGAAATGGTGAAGACAATACAACAATTAGCTAATTTTCATATTCGGCTGCTAAATACTGAAGATAAAGGTATAGAAGTTCAAAACACTGTAGAATCCTCCTTGATGTTAGAAGTTAAGCAGCGACAATATGAGGATTTGGAATTGGTAGTGCTAAGAGATAATATTCCATAGCAGAAACAGACAGAGTTCTCAAAAACAAGACTCATGTATGTGTGCTGAATAAGGAAAAGCTACAGGAGCAAATCATGAGCGGAACTCATTACTCTCGGTATTCAGTACATCCAAGTGCCATGAAGATGTATTGTAACCTGAAGCAGCTATACTGGTGGAACGTCATGAAAGAGAACATCAAAGGTTTTGTGGTCCGGTGTCCTAATTGCCAGTAGGTGAAGGTCAAGCACTAGAGGCCTAGAGGCTTGAATTATAATATGGAGATTCCAGCCTAGAAGTGGGAAGTGATTAATATGGATTTTATTACTGGTTGCCGTGGACAAGCAAAAAGTGTGACTCTATTTGGGTTACAATAGATAGATTGACTAAATCAGCTCACTTTCTACCGATCAGGATGACTTATGCCGCATAGGATTATGCCAGGTTGTATATCCGTGAGATAGTTCACCTATATGGCATTTCTTTGTCCAATATTTCATATGAGATACTTAATTTATGGTAAACTTCTGGAAGTCTTTCTAGAAAGGCCTGGGCACTCAGGTGAATCTTAGCACCGCATTTCATCCCCAGATAGATGGACAGGCTGAATGCACCATTCAGACACTTGAAGATATGTTGCATGCCCGTATTTTGGACTTTGGGGGAATCTGGGATGAACGTATTCCCTTAATAGAATTTTCCTATGATAATAGTTATCAGGCAAACATTCAGTTGGCTCTGTAGGAAACTTTGTATGAGCGAAAGTGTAGATCATCAATCGACTGGTTTGAACTTAGCAAAGAAGAACTATTGGGTCCTGATCTAGTGCAACAGGCTATAGACAAAGTAAAGCTTATTTTGGGATCGACTTCAGACAGCTTAGAGTAGATAGAAATCTTATGCTGACATACACCGTCGAGCGTTGGAATTCACTATTGATGATTGGGTCTTCCTAAAAGTGTCTCCTACAAAGGGTGTCATGCGATTTAACGGAAAGAGAAAGTGAGCCCTATATATGTTTATCCTTTTAGAGTTATCCGTAGGATAGGAAAAGTAGCCTATGAGTTTGAGTTTCTACTTGAGCAAGTGGCAGTTGACCCTGTACTTCATTTATCTATGTTGCAGAAGTGTATAGAAGACTTGGCCCATATTATTCCTATTGATGATATCTTGATTTTTGAGGAGATGACCTATATAGAGGACCTAATTTCCATCCTTGATTGGCAAATTAGAAAGCTTCGAACTAAGGATGTTGCCTCGGTCAAAGTATTATAGCGAAGTAATAACATTGAGGAGGTAACTTGGGAGTGCAAGGAAGAAATGAAGAAGAAGTATCCTCACCATTTTATGATATCGATGTGATATCGAGGTATGTATTTGACAACTAAGTTATTTAGTATGTGTTTTGAGGCATGTTAAGCAAAGTCAATTCTCATTCGAGGATGAATGTTCCTAAAGGGGGAGGATGTTACACCCCAAATTTTTTTTGATGATTATTTGATATTTATATTCTATATTAAGGGATGTACGACTTGTATATTGGTCGTAGGTGAGGAATGAAACATGTACGAAGGGAAAAGCGAAGAGTATGTGAAGTTCATAGATAAGGGTCAAATTTAAATGACTATATATACAAATATATAATGAGTTAGAACCTCCACGACCTATCAAATCAAAGGTATTTGAGTCTAGTTTTTAGAACATTAAACTCCTCGTCAATCAGAATTTGTAATGAAAAATTATAGATATTTTACAGTGGCACTTCCGAGCAGTAACGTGGCCACCTCTCAAACACTTTTATATTCTAAGTTTTGTGCTATGATATCATTTTAAACTTTTTCAGATTTGAGGTGCTTACTTACCCTCTGAAATCCTCTCAATTTTCCAGCAAACAACAAATGGAAAACAAGGAGAAACCTCAAGCACAACTCAACCATATACAAGACAAGTTAAGAAAGTTGGGTTCCAAGTGTGCTAGGTGTGTTGTGGAGCTCAATTTTGCAGTTGTTTCAGGAGAATTTGCTGCGTTTGAAGAGCTGATTCTACTGATTGTATATCCACCTTGAAGTAGGTATTAAGTACCAGAGGAAAGGTAAGGATATCACCCTCTTTAAACCCCTTAAATTTCAAGTGAAAGGGCTGGAATTTGGCAGCTAAGTGAGCTACCGTTGGGCTGTTTTTGAGCTGAGTTTTTGCTAGTTTGTTTTTGTATTTTTTGCAGTTTCTTTGGCTGGAAATATACCTCATATTTAGGGAAAGGACTACAGAATGATTTAGGTAATTATTCCTCTTATTTTCCCCCTCAAGAACTAATGGAAACAAGTAGAGAAAATGGCTAAATGTTGTTGATGTTGTCGGGTGTTGTTATTGCTATTGCGATTGCCTTCGGTAAGTTATTTTGGGATGAATTTTGTGATAAATATTAATCTTGTTGTTGGACTATAAATACACTGTATTAAGGAGGTTGAAGGCTGGTCATTTAAATAGAAAATCGGTTAAAGAAAAGTTCCTCGGAAAAAGGTATGTTAAGACGTCCTATCCTCGTTGTTCAAGCATGAATATACACTATCCACAGGCATAATATAAAAATGTATTCATACTCATATTTAATAGAGTATAATTCTGTCCAAATGGCCAAAAGTGCATGACATTCAGTTTGAATCATTGAAACATTTAAAATAAGTAAATGAGAGATGAAATACGTGTTACTTCCAATTGTGTCGTAGTCATAAATCGAGTCTGAAGTCCCCTTATTGTGGACACCATGAGCTGGTACTTTACTCTATGTTATATATATGTGACGTTAAATGTGCCTAAAGGTCAGCTTGCTAGGTGAATTTGGTGAAAGACCCAAGATGACGATGTGTAAATGAGCAATGTAAAAGATGTCGCAAGCTAGTAAGGGTAAGTGAGCTTGTCGAAGTGGAAATTGCTTATCATGGTTGTCCTTTATCTTATATATATGTTATAAGGTATGTGAGGCTGAGGGGAGATTCCATGATTCCGCTCCCTTAAGGTAAACATCAGGTTATCGAGTTCCCAAATCTAAAATGTGCCTAAGTGTTGTCTATGGAGCTTGTTGAATTCCTTATGTAGCACAAACCTTCTTATAACTTTGAAAGTCATTGAGTATATGCATTTGAGTGTTATTTGAAAGGTTTATGTGATATATGTGCTTATGTGCAGTTATAAATTATAAAAGAGGCCTATTCAAGTCGTAGTCTTGGAATTTGTCATTTTTGTTTTATGCCATATGTGTTGGACAAACATGATATGAGCCCAGTTGGATCCATATATGAGACTATGATCTTACCACTAACCTGGTATATATGATGGGAACATGTCCTTTGGCATATTTGATATATGAGACTTATGATCTTACCACCGATGCATTTATGCCTGGTGGGCAGCTGTCCTTCAGATATGATACTGTGACCATACCACCGACGTGGTTATGTTAGGTGGGAAGTTTTCCTTCATATATGAGACTATGACCTTACCACTGATGCATTTATATCAAATGGGCAGATGTCCAGTTATGATCCCTCCGAGATGACCATCTCGTTAGGGTAGTATTAATTGACCAGAGTAGGTCATTATTTGATTAGGGGCTACATAGCTTATGGATAATGCAGTGTGAGTTGTATATGTTCTTACTTGATTATATTCACATGATATATCATATTTTGTTCAAATATTAGCTTCTAGGGTCGCAGGTTTTATCTATTTCCTACTTTAGTTTTCAGTATCTTGAATGTCTTGATGTTTACTGTTTAAGCCTTACATACCAGTACATTTTATTTGTGCTAACATCCCTTTGCCTGGGGACCCCCTTCCAAAAATTGTGCTGCGGGTACAGGCAGAGGCTCAGATCGATAGTTACAATATGAGCCTGATTTTAGTAGAGTAGTGGTATGCTCCTTTCTTCCAAGAGCTATATTTCCTTTTTGACTATATGAGTTGTGTACAGTTGGGTAGGTCAAGGCCTTGTCCTGTGCATTTCAGTTACCTACACTTTAGAGGCTTGTGTGTACTAGTTGTATAGTTGTTTGGGTTGTGTGGCCTTATTGTCCTTTCATTGTGCAGTTTAGCTTATTGTGGCCTTGTTGGCTTTTTAGTTGATTAATTATTATTGCAGAGCCCTCATGGATCCAATATCTATTTTGTTAGCTTTGGCAGGTAGTCTGATTGGCCTTAGCATTATCAATATAGAGGCTATATAGCCGATCTCTTGATTACATTAGGGTCAAGCGTTAGTTGTGCCCTTTCCCAGCTTTGGGGCATGACATTTGCTTCCTCATATCACTCTATGGCCTTGCCAAGATTGGCCAGACAATTTTCAAAAGTGTCACCAATGATTGAGAAGTCGTCCATAAAAACTTCCAATGTATGCTCCACCATATCAGAGAATGTCGATATCACACACCTCTGGAAAGTTTCCAAGTACATTGCATAACCCGAATGACATGCATCAGAAAGAAAAGGTCCCATCAGGGCAAGTAAAAGTTATCTTCTCCTGATCCACTAGTGCAATTGATATTTGGTTATATCCAGAATAACCATCTAGGAAGCAATACCACCCCCTGCCTGCCAATCAATCTCGCATCTGATCCATAAATGGCATTGGAAAGTGATCTTTAAGTTTCCAAGTGTTCCACTTCCGATAGTCTATACAGACACACCCACCCGTGACATGTCTCAATGCAATCAACTTATTCCATTCCTTTGCCACCACAGTCATGCGTCCCTTTTTGGGGATGAATTGTACCGGACTCACCCATTTGCAGTCAGAGATCGGGTATATGACACATACATCTAACCATTTAATTATCTCTTTATTACCACCTCTTGCATTGGTGGATTTAGTCTATGTTGATGTTCTCTGCTTGGGACGTAATCTTCATCCAACTGTATTTTATGAATATATAACCTCGAGTGAATCTCAATAATGTGTCACGACCCGAGTTTACACCCTAGCCGTAACATGAGAAAAGGAACCCCAAAAGGCTCCAAGTTGACTCATGGCATAATCATAACATAGAATTTTAACAATAAAAATAGATAATAGAAACATAACTGAGCGGAAGCTAACATTAAAGAGTCAACTTAAGCGTAAGGAAATAATCTAACAAAACATTTAATACATAGACTGAATCTGATTTCACATGTCTAAAAGCCTCTACTAATCTGATGAGTTGCTGGAAAACTCCCCAGCTAACTCCTAAAGTCTAAAAACTGAAATACAACTGAATAAGAACATCAACCTCGTCCTAGAGAGATAAGGACTCACCACAATCCGCTGAGATGGAAGAAAGAGAGAGTCTAGTCGCAGGGCTGAGTCTGGATACCTGAATATATATCATGAAATGATATAGCACATAAAGTATGCGTTGTACTAAGCATGGAGAGTCTCAATTGAACTAGGAAAACGTTCTCGGCTATGGAGAATCCCGATTGATCTAAGGGAAATATTCTCGGCTATGGAGAGTCCCCGACTGACTAAGGGAAACATTCCCGACAATGGAGAGTCCCTGGCTAACTAAGGGAAACATTCTTGGCTATGGAGAATCCATGACTAAGTAAGAAAAACATTCTCGGCTATGGAGAATCCCTGGCTAACTAATGGAAACATTCTTTGCTATGGAGAGTCCCTGGCTGACTAGAAAATGAGGAGTACTGATCTGACATTATACATCTGGTCTATGCTACTGCAGCTAATCAGAAACCTGAGCATTTACTGATTTCAACATATTGTATTCATTTAGAAAGGATTAGGGCTATTTTCTACCAACAACAAGCCCAAACGTCTTAAGGATCATTCTCATGCTTTATCATCATAATTCACATCGTCATGGTACCAAATTATCATTTGATATACACCTTTTATATTTGCAGACATCTATATTTTTATATCATACTTTTCACACCTCCATGATATTAAAGCTCGGAGTTCATAATATACGATGTATAACATAGAGTCATGTAGGACCCATAGGTCCAATTCACACTTTGGAGTGTATACATTGATTCATATATTTTGATTTACAAAAAAACACATATACTCAACTCATACCTTAAACATGTACAACGAGATCAAGTGTAGAAACATATATTTATTTCACGGAACCCATTTCGAAATTTACTCCAATTCATAAAGAAGATACACTAATTATACCATTATCATAGGTTCACCTCATACCCAAAACATTTACATTGAAAATATAATGAAACATATACATACTTCCCATTGATGAAGCCCATAAGTTCTAATCCCATCTCAACTTATCTATCAAATGATATTTTCTAGGTTTTAAGAGAATTCTTACGTTGTTCACATATTTTATACATGGCTACAGGTTCTTGATAAAATCGAGTGAACAATAACAAAACCTAATCCAAGTTTTAGGCCATCTCACGAAGGAAATGCTATAATCATGCATTTCCACCAATAAGCACATAATCCATGATATTAATATAATTCCATAAGCATAAATGACTTTTACTCCTAATATGTCTTAGAATTCATAGAAGACATAGAAGAATCATTCATAAATTGAAACCCTAGATCATGCTTTTCTAGAATAATTGAAATAGAGATTTTTGGATAAAACATTTTGGGACACAAGGATGGAAGGATATCCTTGCTGAAAAACCCAAATACAAGATTAAGAGAATCTCCTCTTGAACTAACCCTTGAAGCCTTGAAGAAACCCTTGTTGGATCCTTGATCTTGAGAGGGGAAGGAAAAAGAATTGAGGGAATGAGAGATTACGCTAGAAAACCCCCTAAAAACGCCCCTTAAAAGCTCAAAATGATGCCATTTTAAAACTGGAACCATAGGAATTTACCAAAATACCCCCGGGAAAAACATAAAAATTTGCCCGATCTGAGATCACGACCCTCACCACGAGTCATTGGTCGTTACCACGACTCGTTGTGACCATCCATTGCTTCTGGGGCCTGCCACATAGTTCCTGCTTCCTCAACAAATGACTAATAGGACGTGTCGTTACTTCATCTGACTACTCATCACCACCTCCCGTTAACTCCACTGGTTCCTCAACCTGCAACCCATCCAACAACTGTCATGATGAGTCATTACTCGATCCAACAACTCATCAGTCCTTCCGTCATCCCCATTGGACCAACCCTTGAGTCCCTTTTAACGATCGGAACCACGGGTCATTGCTAGCTTCAATGGTCCATTTTCACCATCCATTGCCGCCGACCTGAAACCCTGAACAGCAACCAACAACTCCTCATGATGATCAGTTAAGGCAACCAACAAGTTGTCATCTGCCTCATTCCCTTCGACAAGTCTAGTTCTGCAAACTCACCATGATTGCATCCAATGGGTCGTTGTCCCAAAAAATGACACGTACCTCCTCTCATGGAATCAAAAAACATGGCACCCTTTTTGAAAAGTCTTCCAATGACTACCTCTAACGACTCCTTAAATTGACCAATAACTCATTGCGAGTCGTTCTGAGGCACTGCTGCAGATTTTTCTACTAAGCCAATTCAAATTTCCTATTTTAAATCTAGGGAACTTTTTTGGTGTTACAATATCTCCCCCTTGGGAACATTAGTCCTCGAGTGTTGGCTAAACATACCGCAAGGATAGGGACAGAACAGAAATCCCAAAACTAATCAACTACAAGTGAAAAGAATGGAGTATCTGACTCCGGTTAACCTTACATATCTGAACTGAATATCTAAATTGTACATGCATGCTAAGGCATAAGAGGGACTGATAGATATGAAAATAACACGGAACTAGATAGAAAACTGAGAAGGATTCTTTCCCTTTAACCGGCACTGAGCTGATACGGACTGAGCCTTCGTTCTCAAATCTGACTTGTCGCACATACTTATCATCTCGCCCTTAAATTAAAGCCGTCATTCTAAGGCTCTTGAATATTTATTAAGGTAGGGTCTAAATTACTAACTCCTAGATTCTCTTTCACTTCTAACCTTCACTACAAGCCTTACACTCACAACTATTCCCATCATATATCGACAATCTTTTCTCAACAACCATCACATAGCTCCTTATTCAATGCTGGGGTTCTGGGGCGAGCAACATGCAATGAATAACACAAAATTCACAAAATACCTGTGGCACTACTGGTCACTTTCCCTTATCCTAGTTTGTTGCTATGGAAAAGGAGCGGTTTTGATGACGTTCGCCACCCTAGTGTCACGCCCCACCTTGAGAGGGATGACTGGCACCTCATACCATACTAGAATCTAGATTGACCTGGATGGGCACGGGCACCTTTGGTGCCTATTACTGACTTAAATTCAAGAAAACAAACTATTATATCTCGGTTGTAAATACAGCCTCGGGCCGAAAAGGCCACATAACACCTATAAAGAAGAATAACTAACGCAGCCAACATACATCAATAGGGATTCTATGTGGGCCGACTAGACCACCATGCTTTCTAGTTATAACAAAAAGGAAAATAAAAATCTATACTAGGCCCCACATGGCCAACAACAACTAACTAACTGAGTGCTGTAGTCTACAAGCCTATAAGAGTACAAATAGTGGTCAGGAAAGGGCCCCGGCCTACCCAAATACTATATAAATAAAAGATGATAACCTTCTACAACCTGGCAACCCTGAATGAAAGGAGTTGGCCAATATACTGACTCTGAGTAACTGCTACTAAAGATTTTGAACTCTGTCTATCTAAACCTGCAGGCAAGTAATGTAGTGCCCCATAGTTGGGCCTCAGTACAATCTGTACCGAATATGTAAGAAAGTAAATAAGCTAAATAAAAGTTGTTAAAGACTGAAAGTAAGTAGACGGAAGGGGCAAAAAGTAACCTGGTAGTTTTCTTATTCATAACCTGCATCTAGTGAGACACTACACGTACATGAACTAGGATTGTACAATCATATATTCGTAAGCTATAGCTAGTAGATAAAGATGCAAACAAGAACCTAACCTGGCCCACATAAGATTGGAAGGTACAATCAACATAGACTAATCCGCTCGGGCCCCAATATGCCTTGGGGAGCACACATCAATCTATATACCCCTAACCAGGTCTCTATGACTCTACTAGTGCTATAGCCAATCTACCAGTCCCCCTGGGTCTGCAACTAAGCCCACTCAGCTCCTGATCTATAGCTGTGTCTGAGTCCGGTAGACTCCTGATAACTGCATCCTAGGCACCAAGCTCGACGGGGGTGTACTACCGATACGACGTAGAAATAATAGTCCAGAATAAGACCCTTGGGCCTCATCATCGTCCCTTGGGAGCATATCGCTACTTGGAGCAGCTTCATCTAGCCCTTGGCGGGTGACGAAACAGCTAGTAACCTTGGGGTGGTCACGGAAGGCTCCTAAGTGAGGCCAACCCCACCCGAGGTGCTATATTGAGATTTCAATCTAGCCACTCAAAAGCGTATCTAGCCTTCGATGCCTAACGCGACCGCTGCTCACCATTAAAATAATTTTTATGGCTGCTAGCAAGCACACTCTGTCCACCTGTATCTAATCAGAGGATCCTAGTTGTGATCATGACCTCTAATGGTTTAAACCGGATAGGGAGAGACCTAGAGTTGCCTAATAACACTATGAATGTCCTGCTAAGGCAACTATAACTCACAAGACACTATAGGGTCACTGACAACCAATTACCTAGTTCATTTTCATAGAACAACTATAGAGCTGATACTGACCGAAAGTGCTTTTAAGCGGTCGATCCCTTTTCCTCCACAAGCAGCTCACTGACTTCCTTAGCCTGACGGTAATACTGTGCTAACATGGTCCTAGTCCTTTAGACCTTAACTTGGTTTGTCCATATCTTATATGACCTTTTTGGGCGGTTCCTAACCCTATAGATATGTTTATATAGACTTAGCCACTCACGACAATCTGTACTTGAATATCTTACAGGAACAGGCTGGGGTGGTGGCCCTACCTCCAACTGCTAATAAGGTCCCTTTCTTTAGGGTACCCACGGGTCTATTTGACTTGAACAACTAGGCTGGCTTCCTAGAAACCTATATGACAGATACTAAGTCAACTGGAACTGATAATCACTGATAGAAGCTAACTAGATGGCTGCTTGTCACTCAGTTCACTAGATGACCTTGTGCCACTGACTCTAAAGTGTGGCGTGAGGGTACGCCAATGGCCTCTGAGCGTGCTTTCCTGAAAATACAGGCTCCAAACTAGTAGTTATATCGCCTAATTGCGCCTATGATGTTTAACTTACTAACTTAGGCCCAATAATTACTCATAAGCTTCTAATTTCTAGTCTTTAAAAAATGCAAAAATACTACTGATACAATGAACTAGAGAATAGAAGAGTGTCTATGACGGTTCTAGCGTGTACCACACTTAACATGTTCTTTCCGGATAGGAGATACTGTGGTATATTCTATATACGTTTTCTAGCAGCTAACCACAACATATATATTCATAGTCTACAAACAACAGCTGACCACAACATATCTAATTACAATCTACTAATAACAATTATTTGCAACATATGAGACCATATTTCTATTCAAGAACACAAGTCGTATCACTATACGATAAGAATAACTTGCCGAGGGAAAAGCCTTACATACCTTAGCTGCTAATTCTCGATTATCTGACAAGTTTTGATTTGTATTCAATATCTCATTCCAATTATAACTGTAATACTAGAAGAAAGTGACTATTTCAATACCAAAAATCGGCTTAAAATGATAACCTTTTAATACTAATAGCAACTATAATTCAACTACGTAAAGTACAGCCAAAAACCTCTAATTTCCTAAGAGTGCAGAAGGGAGAAATGCTTACTAAAGCTTGTGGTTGTATTGGAATAAATTAGGAGTAATTCTGATAACTTCTACTTGGCAAAGTTCTGATTTTTTGGGCATATTTTGAGAAAATAACTCTGTAGTAATGTTCTCTTCAGGCTTAAAACTCGATACCCGAAGTTAATTTAAGTTTGGGCAACATTTGGTAGCATAATCGGGTGAAAAATAATTGAAATCTTCGTGTTTCTCTTGCCTTGAGACAAATGTTGGAAAATGAATTAAAATTGAATGGAGGGACTTTGTATATAAGTGAGGTTGGTGGCAGGGGGAGCCTCGCACCGGCCATCGCCCCAACATGCATTCCGCGTTGCGCCTCCCATCCAGTGCACTAGCGACTGGCGCTTCGCGCTGGCCCCTCATGCTTTATCCTCGCCCGACCCTGATTCCGAGGCTTTTCCCACATGCTTCAAGCTCTTCTTACCCGTCACAAGTCCATATGTATGTTTACTAATCATTAACATTTACGGGGTGTAACATCCCCCCCCCCCTTAAGAACATTCATCCTCAAATGTCATTCTCAGGCTTAACGAGGTTAACTACCAAGATTTGGGAAAATTTCGGCAGAGTCACCCCTGTATGATGGACCATTTGAAAACCTGAAATACAAAATAGTCCAACACAGGTGCCTCACAGGATGCTATAAACAACTTTGTCATCATAAAGAGGCAGCTAGCTAAATAATACGGATAACATAAGAAATAAAATAAAACTGAATAATAACATCACCCCTACTGTAACACTTCAATCAATCTTGGAACAAGTGAGAATATCTAGACTTCATGTCATCCTCAACTTCCCAAGTCATCTCTTCTTTATTTCTGTCCCTTTGTAAGATCTTACTAGATTACAACTGTGATTCTTAAAAATGGCCCCTTATGGCCTTGTCCATCTAGTAAAATCATTGTAGTCCCCTTAAGGTAACTCTTCGGTATCCTGAATATTTCCAACTGGGTCAAACTGAGAGGAAATCTCCTATGCGCTTGCACAATATTAATGAACAGATCCTAACCCGAAGGTAACTCTATCTCATAGGCCACTTGGGCATGCTCTTGGAGGGTCTGGTACGGTTTAGTGAGTCTAAAACTGGGCTTGCATTTCTTTTACCTTCCCTGACGCCCTTCCTTAGTGGAGTTTCCAGGAATACACAATTGCCGCTTCAATCTTTGACTCCTTATGCTATACGATAGCCTTGAGCTGCCGATATATCGTTCCTGAAGGGTTTAGCTTTCTTCATTTGGTTGATGTATTAGTATGCCAACTCAACTACCCTTAATCCATCTGCTTCAAGTCATCATAGAGGGGACCTATATTTCTACCTATAACAGGTCTCCAGGCATCTGACCCCTATGCTCTGCTTGGCTATTTGCTTGGAGACAAGAAGTCATCCTTATATTAGCGTGCACTCCAATCTCTCCTATCAGTTTCTCAGAACCTAACTGGGAGTTGTGCCTCTCTATTAGAGTTTACTAGACACTAGGGCTCCTCGTAACTGGACTACTTTTTAAATATCCAAGTCGGCACAAGCTTTAGTTAAAACATAATTCCATCTGACGAGACATAAGTTGATCTTGTTAGCCTTCCTATGCCGACTAAAATGAGGTCAATTTACACCTGGTATGAGATAACCTTACAACTATATTTCTGTTGACTGATCTCCAATCCCCTGCAGGCACGGCTATCTCCTGAATTGGTGTTCTCGGTCCCTGCCGTCCAGCCTTCCCAGGCTGGTCATTGGAGCTCTGGACTACAACTCAATGATATCTTCCCTCTTCCCATTCCACTAGTAGGTCTCTCTTTACGACCTGATGTATTTTTCATTAAATTCTAGGTGGAGGGGGTAACAGACATGATGTGCCTTGGCTCTAATCTGCTAATGAAGTTCTGCCACATTTGGGTCATATGACCCCTCCCCTTATTATCTCAAAGGCCAATAACTCCCTACTGGGTCTTGTCTCTAGGTTGTACCAGGTTAGAATCTCTATGTCGTCACTCTTTTACTCCCACAATTGATGGTGATATTGCAACATTCTAGGTTACAACCTTACTATCTGTAAAATGTAAGCCCGATGCTTGTTTCTCGACACTCAGCGGTGGTCCTATGCTCTGCCAATTTACTTTTAGCCTGGGGAGTGATTCTGCTCCCTCCAGAGTTAAGTACTCGTGCCTTTTCCGTTGCTCCCTTAGACTGAGCTTTGGGGTCCATGCCTTCTACTTTATTCTATTAAAGATATTTCTAACCAAGTCTTATGACCTATATCCTTCTGACCTGCAGTCAGGCCTATCTTATTCATAGGATCTATTTGTCCTTCGATATAATAAGCTAGGGCCGTAACCATTATCTTGCGGATAAGCCCTAATGTTATTAGCATACTGCAGCGGAATCAACCTGTTTTTGACCGAAGCTTTCTATTGCTGGGAGTTTATCACTAATGGACTCTCTCACACGCTCTTAAGTGCTGCTGGCAACCTCGCCAGCCCTCCAGTTTTACTTATTGTGAGGGTCTAGATAACTTTGTAAACATTAGGGGTCTTAACCACTTTCTAACCTTTTTCGTAGTCAACAATTCTAGCCCCCATTTACTCTTTATTCTGGGAAACATGACATTGCTACCTTTGATTTCTGTTGTACTGAAAGAATAAACTACGAAGTGGGAGGTAACCCTTTCATTCTATATCAGGGCTAGGGCACGAATTTCAACAACTCTAAAGGTTGAGGGTACAAACCTTGCATAATCATTTGTATGTTTCAGGTGGTAACCATTTCAATAGTACGGGTGCTGCCGTGCCACGAGGCACGACCATGGAAGTAATGAAAAAGAAAAAGTTATGTAGTTGGACCATCTGTTCTATCCGTTCGAGTTTTGCTTCTCTAGAGAAGATGAGAGGCTAAAAATGAAAGTGTTCGCAACACATACCGAAAGGGTACTAATTAACCTTAACTCTTACCCCTACCTAATTCTACATATCTAGTAGGTAAGCCAACTCCTATGTATACTATTCTGAGGTACTATAGCGAAGCTGAAGAAGGAATCGGGGATGACGCTGACATATCTATTGCCTTAGGAACATCCCAGTGCCTCGGGAGGATGATGGGGAAATGCAAAAGAAATCTGCTTCCGCCCTTAGGCTAACCATCTCCCAATTGTGGCACTTCACTAGTACCTCCTCCTACTGCTGTAGTCATCTTGCAATTGGCTGGAGTCTGTTTATATCGAACGCCATTCTAGACAGACATATTAATGAAAGCTTAGGGATTCAACCCTGTACAACTTGACTCTATAACACGATCTGAGGAGAAAAAAAGGTAACCATACTATCATGCCTCGCAGCCTCCTGCATATAGAATGTGGTGCACAACACATTTATAAATAAGACTCTACTAGACACGGCTTGTAGACTCCCTAGGTTACGACCTGCTTTGATTCCAAGTTTGTCATGCCCCACCTTGGGAGGCATGACTGGCACCTCATTCCATACTTGAATCTGGACTGACCTGGCTGGGCACGGGCACCTCTGGTGCCTATTACTAACTTAAATTCAAGAAAATAAACTTTTATATATCGGCTGTAAAATAGCATTGGGCCAAAAAGGCTACGGAATACCTGTAAAGAAAAATAGCTAACCCAGCCAACATATATTAATAGGGATCCTATGCGGGACAACAAGACCACCATACTGTCTAATCATAACAGAAAGAAAAATAAACAACTATATTAGGCCTCACACGGCCAACAACAACTAACTAACTGAGTACTGTAGTCTACAAACCTCTATGAATACAAATAGTGGTCGAGACAGGGCTTCGGCCTACCCAAATACTATACAAATAAAAGATGATAACCTTCTACAACCTAGCAACCCCGAATGAAAGCAACTGGACAATGTATTGACTTTGAGTAACTGCTACTAAAGATCCTGAATTCTGTCCGCCTAAACCTGCAGGCAAGTAATGCAGCGTCCCATTGTTGGGCGTTAGTACAATATGTATTGAATATGTAAGGCAGTTAACAAACTGAATAAAAGTTGTTAACGACTAAAAGTAAGTAGAAGGAAGGGCAGAAAGTTACCTGGAAGTTTGGTTATTCATAACCTGCATCTAGT
Organism: Datura wrightii; assembly: GCA_035772735.1. Lineage (NCBI taxonomy): Eukaryota > Viridiplantae > Streptophyta > Magnoliopsida > Solanales > Solanaceae > Datura > Datura wrightii. The sequence continues at coordinate 46,987,207 of JASDFA010000016.1, read as the reverse complement.
GAAACACGAACTGGATATGAACTAGGATTGTACAATCATATATTCATAATCTATTGCTAGCAGAAAAAGATGCAAACAAGAACCTAATTTGGCCTCCATAAGACTGGAAGGTATAATCAACATAGACTGACCCGCTCGGGCCCCTTTAAGCCTTGGTGAGAACACTTCAATATATATACCCCTAACCAGGTTTCTATGACTCTACTAGTGCTATAGAAAACCTACTAGTCCCCTGGGTCTGTACCTCAACCCACTCGGCTCCTGATCTATAGTTGTGTCTGAGTCCAGTAGACTCATGATAACTGCATCCCGGGCACCAGGATCGATGGGGATGTACTTCCCATACAGCGTATAAATAATAGTCCAGCAATGGAATGGACAGTATAAGACCCTTGGGCCTTATCATCGTCCCTTGGGATGGCATATCGCTCCTTGGAGCAACGTCATCTAGCCCCTAGAAGGTGACAACACAGCTAGTAACCTTGGGGTGGTCAAGGAAGGCTCCTAAGTGAGGACAACCCCACCCGAGGTACTATACTGAGGTCTCAATCTAGCCACTTAGAAAGCGTATCCGACCTTCGGGGCCTAACGCGACCGCTGCTCTCCCGTAGAATAATTTGTATGGCTACTAGCAGGCACTCCCCGTGCACCAGTATCTGATTAGAGGATCCTAGTAGTGATCATGATCTCTAACAGTTTAAATCGGATAGGGCGAGACCTGGAGTGTCCTGATAACACTCTGAATGTCCTGCTCGGGCAACTATAACTCACAAGCAACTATAGGGTCACGGATGACCAATTACCTAATTTGTTTTCTTTGAAAGACTGTGGAGCTTCTACTGACCAAACATGCTTTTGAGCAATCGGTCCCTTTTCCCCCACAGGCAGCTTGCTGACATCCTTAGCCTGAGGGTAATACTGTGCTAACATGGTCCTATTCCTTTAGACCTTAACTTTGTTTGCTCAGATCTTATATGACCTTTCTGGGCAGTTCCTAATCCTATAGATATGCTTATATAGACTTAGCCACTCATGACAATCTGTACCTGAATATCTTATAGGAATAGGCATTGCTAATAAGGTCCCCTTCCTTAGGGTACCCACGAGACTATTTGACCTCAACGACTGGGCTGGCTTCCTGGCAACCTGTATGACGAATACTAAGTCAACTGGAACTGACAATCACTGGTAGTAGTTAACTAGATGGCAGGCTGTCACTCAGTTCACTGGACGACCCTAGCACTGCTAACTCTAAAGTGTTGCCTACTTTTCTAAATTTCTAGCCCTGGGGTATGAGGGCACACCAATGGCCGCTGGGCGTGCTTTTCTGAAAATACAGGCGCCAAACTGGTAGTTATATCGCCTAACCGCGCCTATGCTGTTCAACTTAGTAACTCAGGCCCAATAATTATTCAAAAGCTTTTAAGGTCTAGGCTTGACAATAAATCATACAATTCTACTAATACAATGAACTGGGGAATAGAAGAGTTTCTATGACGCTTCTAGCGCGTACCACACTTAATATGTTCTTTCTCGACAGGGGATACTACGGTATATTCTATATACGTTTTCTAGAAGCTAACCACAACATATATATTCATAGTCTAGAAACAAAGGTTGACCACAACATATCTAATAGCTATCTACTGATAACAATTACTTGCAACATATGAGACCATTATTTCTATTCAATAACACAAGTCGTATCACTATACGACGAGAATAACTTGTCGAGAGATAAGCGTTACATACCTTAGCTGCTATTTCCTGATTATCTGATGAGTTTTGATTTTTTGGGAGTATTTTGAGAAAATAACTCCGTAGTAATGTTCCATACAGGATTAAAATCGATACCCAAAGTTAATTTGAGTTTGGACAGTGTTTTGTAGCATAATCGGGTGACAAATAATTGATATCTTTGTATTTCTCTTGCCTTGGCCGAGACAAATGTTGGAAAATGAATTACAATTGAAGGGAGGGACTTTATATATAAGTGAGGTCGGTGGAAGGGGAGTGCCCTGCGATGGCCATTACGGTAACATGCCCCCCACACCGCGCCTCCCATCTCACCCCAGTGCCTGGCGCGCTGCGCCGGCCAATGCACTGTCGACTGGTGTGTCGCCCTTGCCCCTCGCCGCCTAGCCTCACCCAATCCTGCTTCCGAGGCTTTTTCCACACGCGTCAATCTTTTCTTACCCATCACAAATCCACGCGTATGCTTACTAATCATTAACATTTATGGGGTGTAACATCGGGCTAGATGATACACCCTGCTGAAATGGACAGGCTATCGGAGCTACTGAAGAGGTGGCCGAGGTCTACTCACGCCTTGCTTAGCCACTTTGCAATCTTGGTGTTTCTATCCCAACTTGTCGCACCAAAAACAACAATCGAAGCTGGCCATGCATTCTCCCAAATGGTGCTTTCCACAGCTGGTACACAAAGGATACGTAATCTCCCTTACTCTGGGTTTGAACGGAGCACTAACTATTGAAAGTGCTGGGGATGATGACTTTTGCTGAAAATGTGAGTGTTGTCTTCCACTCGTCCCCTGTGGGGAGAACTCTGAATCTCCTATCCTTTCCCTTTTTCCCTCTCTCTCTTTTTCTTTCACCTTATCCACTTCCATTAGTTCAGCGAATATCACCAAACATGGAAAATCTATATCCCAATGCAACATGGAAGGCCTACACTATTTAACCAAGGAGTCTGACACTCTATTCATGAACATGGTCACCTGGGCCCTCTGGTCGGCTACCATCTACGGTGCATACTTGGATAACTAGGTAGATTCCAATGCGTACTCCTAGACAGTCATGTCATTCTGTATCAAGTTGATGAATTCTGCCGCCTTTGCCTCACTCAACTTCATAGGGAAAAACCTGTCTAGGAACGCAATCATAAATTCATCCCAACATACGGGGCTTTCTACAATTTCCCAATTGTCTCTCCACTGGAAAAACCATATGTACGGGCTCTTTTCAGCTGGTAGGAGGCTAAGTAAGCTCTCTCAGTTCCTGTCAACCCCATGATTTGGGTTATTTTCTGGATCTCTTCTAAGAACTCATACGGGTCCTCATCCACCCTTGACCCTAAGAACTCAGGTGGGTTCATTCGGAGAAAGTGTCTTACCCTTACCGCTGCCACATTCCCATTCTAGGGAAACAAGCCATCGCTTGCTGATTAATCTGGGCAGTCATGGCCTGTGCCAATATATTAAAGGTTGTCCAAAACTCGAGATGAGTAACATGATCGTCCATCGGGTTCGCCAGGGCTGGTGGTGCCTTCTAGCAGCCATTACCATTCCTTCTTCCCTTCACTCTTCTAGGAGGCATTATCGATGAGCACCTAAAGCATGAATCCGGGGAGGAACTATTTAGAGTTTCATACTCTATGCATGATAAGAATCATGAAGAAAAGAGAACATTCCTAAAATGTATCATAGCCTCTTCCTCATAAGTGTGGTGCGCTTCACACCCATGAAGAAGACTCTACTTAACGCGGCTTTCAGACACCCTAGGACACTCTAAACCTTTGCTATGGTACCAAGTTTGTCACGAGCCGAGTTTACACCCTAACCGTAACACGGGACATGGAACCCCGAAAGCTCCAAGTTTAATAATATCATAACACTTAACAATAAAAACAACTAACAAAAATAGAACTGAGTGGAAGCTAACTTTAAGGAGTCAAACTTCAGATTAAGGAAATATTCTAACAAAACATTTAATACATAGACTGAATCTGATTACACATGTCTGAAAGCCTCTACTAATCTGATGAGTTGATGGGACAAGTCCCCAACTAACTCCTCAAGTCTGAAAACTGAAATACAACTAAATAAGAACATTGACCTCATCCTTGAGAGATGAGGACTCACCATAATCCGCTGAGATGGAAGAAAGAGCTATCTACCTACGAGGCTGAGTCTGGTGATGAGTTGGTAATTTACCAACTCATTAGACTCTAAAGTTTGAGTTGTTGCTTAGTTCTCGAGTTGATTATTTGGATTTTATTCCCTTTTTCTTTTGTTGTGTACAGATGCCTAAGTTTGAAGAAAAAGAGCTAAAATGGTGTAAAATGGAGGAAATGAGCAGAAGTGGCAAAAAACAGGTGTTAAGCGGCGAAATGCCGGTTAAAAAGATGAAGGTCACTACCTTATCGGAGGAATGCCACCAGCGGTTCACGAGTCGCCTGTGGCGAGACGCCAGTTCAGCCGCCGAATGACACTCAGAAAAGTCTGGAATTGGAATTTATGGTCTGGTAGTTCACAGTTTGGCATCGGCGAGATGTTGGGTGAACTGTCGAAGTTCACTGGAGATAACTGAAGAAGAAGAGCAAGTATCTGGCAGTTCACCGATTACATCAGCGAACTGTCAGTGCCTTTTTCGATTCCAGAACGATGCTATTAAGGGTAAAATTATCCATTGCTGAAAAAGGAAGGTAAAGTACCCTACTTTTCATGGTATAAATAGAAAGAGAAGTACATTGCAGAAATGGGAGAAGAGAGAAGAAGAAGATAGGGAGATTGATAGATAAGCCAAGTACACATCACATCATCTTTCCTTTTTAGCTGAAGGCCAATTTTTAGCTAAGTAAAAGTATTTTGATTGAAAGTTGTAAAAGATACTCTACTCTCTTTTCTTTTTTGGTATTATTTAGTTTCAGCTGTAGTTGAAGGATAATTGTGCTTTTGATTTATCTACCCTTCATATTAAATTCAATGATACCTTTGATGATTGTGTTTTTGAATTTCTTAGCTATGAGTAGCTAAAATCATTAACTAGAGGTGTGTGATGATGAATACTTAATTGTATTGGGTATTGGTAGAGTTTACTTCATAATGTTCAGTTAAGTGTAAATCTATTGGATTCCCTTCAATCTTAATGGTGATCCATTGATGATGATATGGTTCTATCTATACTTGCTTGATTTTTGTTCGGGAGAGAATAATTAATTATTGGAAGAGAATCTAATCGTGGGTATGCTTGTGAGGTTGTAAAATTAAGCTAGTAATAGCTGAAATTACTTCCTTCTTCCTAATTAGCAATTAATAGCTTGGAATAGTGAAGTTGCTGATCCAAATAAATTCGGGTGTGTTAAATTGCAGCTAGAGTTTGAGAAAACTCTAGTTAGGGGTAGTCAATAGGCTGGGAAGCTGAGGCTACCTATTTCCCGAGATTATTGGCATTTATTGAACTTATAAAGATAACCTGGTCTATCCCAATCTAATTAGTATTTCATCTACACCGCATCTCTAGTATTTCACAAATATTGTCTACAACTTAGCTAATCCTTTTATTTTGAGTTCACTAGATAAATTTGTGTAATTCTATGCATAGTTTATTCCCCCCATTTCTTTGTTTTTATGTTAAATCTATATGGTGCAAGCTAAAATCAACTTCTCCATCGACGCTTGAATTCATCACTCCCTAGTCGTCATGGGATTCGACCCCGACACTCTTTGGGTTACTTGTTTTGATACAACGATCGTGTATATTTTTTGATTTAAGAATATATTTTGGACGTTATAAAAATGGCGCCGTTGTCGTGGACTAGCGTTTGATGATCTTGTGATTGTTTGTTAAGCCGAATTGGTGTGCATTATAGCTACTTGATTTGATTTTATTCTTTGTTGTTAGGATCTCACCACCTCATGAACCATCACTCCCAAGTAGGAGATAGCTCTGTGGAGGGGAACGTGGAACTTGACAAAGATAATCCGGTGATGCTTGAAGTTGCAGGTGCCATTCGCCTACCACCGACGGTAAGGAATGCGGTGTTCCATGTTACTAGCACCATGTTGCACTTATTGCAGATGAAAGGGCTCTTCGGCAGCAAGCCAAGCGAATATGAAAATCAGCACTTGAGGAATTTCGTAGAAATTTGCCAGCCCTTCAACATCACAAACATTAGTCAAGAGTCAATCAGGTTGAGACTCTTCCCTTTCTCATTGACGGGAGAAGCAACAATGTGGTTGGAGGAACTTCCTCCAGGATGCATTACTTCGTGGCAAGAGTTAACCGAGGCTTTCCTAGATCGGTTTTTCCCTCCCTCAAAGATGTTACAACTGAGGGATGATATTACAAACTTCCAATAAGAACGAGGAGAGCCTTTGCATGAGACTTGGTTAAGGTTTAAGAAGAAGGTTTCTCTGTGCCCAAATCATGGATTACCGAATGGAGTACTTCTCCAAAGTTTCTATAGGGCCCTTGATTCAATCAAAAAATCCGTTGCCAACAACTTAGCTGGGGGATCAATTATGGTCCAAACTTATGGTTTAGCCAAAGCTCTCCTTGATCGAATGACAAAAACCAATAGGGCTTGGCACACAAGGGAGACGAGTGTGTCCACTCATGAGATCAGCTCAAGTGCATTGGTAGCAGAGTTGAATGAGACTCTAGCCAAGATGATGACACAATTAGAATTGATGAGCAAGAATGTGAGGGAAGCAGGCTCGAAGGTGGTAAATGTTGTGGGAATGCAAGGTCCCCTGCAATATAAAAGAGATAATTTGATTTATCTACTCTTCATATTAAATTCAATAATACCTTCGATGATTGTGTTTTTGAATTTCTTAGTTATGGGTAGCTAAAATCATTAACTAGAGGTGCATGATAATTAATACTTAATTGGATTGGGTATTGCTAGAGTTAAATTCATAATGTTCAATTAATTGTAAATCTATTGGATTCCCTTCAATCTATTAATGAAGATCCATTGATGATCATATGGGTCTATCTATACTTTCTTTATTGTTGCTCGGGAGAGAATAATTAAGTATTGGAAGGGAATCCAATAGTGGGTATGGTTGTGAGGTTGTAAAATTAAGCTAATAATAGCCGAAATTACTTCCTCTTTCCTAATTAGCAACTAATAGCTAGGAATAGTGAAGTTGTTGATCCAAATCAATTTCAGTGTGTTAAATTGCAGCTAGAGTTTGAGAAAACTCTAGTTAGGGGTAGACAATAGGCTGGGAAGCTGAGGCTACCTATTTCCCGAGATTATTTACATTATTGAACTTATGAAGATAACCTGGTCCATCTCAATCTAATTAGTATTTCATCTACATTGTACCTCTAGTATTTTACAAATATTGTCTACAACTTAGCTGATCCATTTATTTTGAGTTCACTAAAGAAATTTGTGTAATTCTATGCAAAGTTTATCCCCCCATTTCTTTGTTTTTATGTTAAATCTATATGTTTCAAGATAAAATAGAATTCTCAATCGACACTTGAATTTATCACTCCCTAGTCTTCGTGGGATTCGACCCTAGCACTCATCGGGTTACTTGTGTTGATTTCAGGACCGTGTATATTCTTTGATTTAAGAATATATTTGGGACATTATCATCTGGATACCTGAATGTATATCATGAAACGATATAGCACATAAAGTATACGGTCAGTACTTGGAATTTACTAAGCATGTGGGGAAACATAAACAAACTAAACATACAAGTATACAAGAAGGAAATAAACTAAGTACATCGACATATAACTGATTTATAATGCAATAATCCTCTTCTGAGTCAGATACGCATATATACATGAAACTTCCATTTGGAACTCATATTCTTAAATGTTCGCGGTCTGCTCGGTATATATTAAAAACCGACACGCAAGTGCACGTGGTCAAACAAGTAATAAAGTGGCTAAGTAGCCAAGTATCGATCCAAGGAGGCTGCTCAAGATACGTAAAATTGCCTAGTTTACTAGATCTCTATTCTATTCCTAATTATGTTAACAACAATGCAACCAAGAGTTATTTTGAGTTTTTGTTTCTAATCTATATGTATACTACAATTAATCACAACTAATTACTTTTGAATTTAGACAATGGATATGAACATGCCAAGGTTAAGAACGTGTAATGAACTTGATAATCATGATAATTTGGTTATCCTCTTCCTCATGTTGGTAGCCAAGAACGTTTGCCTAGAAATTAAAACTTTCGTATTTAATTTCACTTTAGAATCATAAACCATCCGTCTACATTTCTGTGATCAAATGCAATTTATGACCTAGCACTACAATTCCGGTTCCTAAGTTGACTAATACGGCTTTCAAGTATATTTCTATCAAGAAAGCACATCAAAACCCAATTTTCCCAAATCAAGTTAAGAACAATACCCTATTAATTCACAACTTTCCAATTTCTTGCTCTCTCGAGTGAAATTGGACTTTTTAGATATACATTAATGTTGGCCAATCAATAATGTAGTAAGAACAAGAATTAATAGAACAACATGCAAGAAGAAGAAGAAACCATATCAATTATCATCAAAATTCATTACACAAGTTCAAAACCTCAGCAAGAAAGGGAATTAGCCACTCATTCTTGGATTAATCATCCGAAAATGAGTGTAAATCATGCATACAATTGAAGGAAAGAAGAAAGGAAGAGAAGAAAACTCTTAGCTTTTCTGTTCTTCAACTGCTACTAACCCACGTTCCTGCTCTCCACTTCTGAACTCAGTCTCCAAACTCCAAAAAAAAAAAAACTCTTTAAAATAAACCTAAGTGTGCTATTTATACTAGTGGGAAATTTTTCCCGGAATAACAAGCAACGTGTCACGGAGGCCAACGCGGAGCACTGCCTCCGTGACACGGCGTGGACGCGGACCCTCTCTAGAATTTGCAGGGTCCGGATAATTAACCTCAATGTGGCACGGAGGCCATCGCGGAGGCCTATCTCCGTGCCACGGAGCTGACGCGCAGGCACACTGGAAAGTGCCAATTTATTTCACGCCCAGGCAGTGTGCTACCGAGATGGCAGCGTGGCACGGCCCCATCGCGGAGCCATTATAAAATGTGCCATCCAAGGTCTTTTCCACGCTCGCATCCAAGTCCAACTCCGACATAGTTCCAACATGCAGTTTAGCTCCTAAAAATCACATTTTCTTGCAAAACAAATGCTTATCATGTTGGTTAGTATAAATTCGCATTTTATTACCAATTACATGATATTATATACACATTGCACAACAAACAAGGTAAAAATGATACGTTTGAGTATCACTTGGGCATATAAATCTGCCCAAGATCACTTACCCCACACTTAAATCCTTGTTCGTCCTCGAACAACACATACACAACTCATGTAAATTACATCCCAACCTTCGTCACTATGGTGCAACAATTTACGCTACGGTCATACCGATTATTCAATTTTTTGCAAATCATCAAGAAAACATGCTTGGTCGTACAATACAATGACCTTTAATCCATCAAGGCTTCCTAGACTTTTAAGAATTGATTCTTGATATCGGCAAACTCATGCAAATCAACTAATCAAGAAATCTGACACGAAAATCAATCTTTCATCAAGCATGTACCCTCACAACTCGAGAGAAACTTCCCCTTTATGTTCGTGCAGCACACAAACATACAAGTAGGGGCATATAAAAATTAATTTCACTCTCTCTCCCAAAAGAATTCACATGCATCATGTCATGACCCATATGCTTGCCCTTAGTGTATTACTCCACCAATATAAAGAAATGCAATATAGGATCAAATAGGACTTTTAATGGGTTGTGACGAGGCTATAGATCTAGCATATATATATTGGATTAGCCAATAATAGTCGCTAGAATCCTTAAGCGCCTTTTCAACTCATTCCCATCGACTCATGGACATTGTTCCTCTCTTTTCTCTTTTTCTCCCATTCATGCTGGTTTACTTTCATACAGCCCATTTCATCAGGCACACTTGACACAAAACAGAGGGTTTTCATGTACCCTCCCTATCATTTAATTACAACTAGTGCCTCTTCAACATCATCTTTTCTTTCCTCACTTTCCTTTTCTTTTTCTTTTCACTCTTTAACACTTTGGGAAACATTTTCTGTTCTTTGTAAGCGCTTAAGAGCTTCTTTTAGACTTTAAGGCTAATGAAAAGAAGGAATAAAGCTTAGTTCATACAATTTTGGACCAAAGAAAGAAATCGGCTAAAGGCTCAACGGGCTGACTAGGGTATACAACATATAAAAAGGTAGAATTTGACAAGACAAAAAAATGGAAACTATCGGTTAAAACAAAGAAATGCCTACATCCTTTCCAACACTACACCTCCTTCATTTCGTTTCGTACACACACCAGGCAAGTTCTAGACAATTCACAATGACATGGAATAGCAAAACCTCACTCCACACTTCATGCACATGCTCGAATCAAGATGCATTCACAGACTCTTTAATTAGTCAATTACATGAATTCAAGATTAAGCCTCAATCATAATGAACAAAATTCTATAGCCTAGGTAACTCAACATATTTACAAAATTGCATGCTTTCAAACGAATCATTTTCATGTTTTGAACATCAATTACAAAACGCAACGAAATTTTAGCAACCATAGCAACTACAGTTTATTGATGCAATCCACCAAAGAAAACTAAAAAAAAACAATTAAAAATCCTACTCCTACCGACTACATTTCCCTTAAGACGGTCGTCATCCATCCATCATAGGAAACGGTCACTAACTATGACATCGGTTCAATGGGATTATTCTCGGTAAAAGAACCGAAAACAAACTCCGAGAAGCCCAAAAATAAAAATCGCAAAAAATTTTGCAACACATCGATCATTTTGATAGAAAGGAAATATTTACAAGTGCAATATATTTTAGCAAAAAATTTGAAAAATATCGATCATGTCGATAGAGAAAAAAAAATATTTACAAAATTCACAAAATATTTACACTAGCAACCATAACTTTCAAAGCACACACATCATTAGCCATAAACAAATATATACACATAACTCGCAAATCAGTTCACCACAACAGGGAAAGCACAACATACATAAACAGCAAGGCAAAATTATACAACAATTTAGAGCCTTGACCTAGCACCTAACTACTCCCCACCCCACACTTAAATCGAACACGTCACAACAATACAAAGCACAAAATTTATGGGTGGTGGAACTCCCTGCTTAGTCGAAATATTTGACTTCCTCATCCGGTGCTGCAGCCTCGTCGCCCATGTCTGAATCAGCTCCATCGTCGTCATCGGACTCCACATCGGAGTCCTCACGACGTGTCTCCTCATCAGTAGGGACATCGTCATCTGTCGGCTCCACGAAGGCTGGCCCCACCTTGCATAAGGCTCTGGCATTCTCGCCAAAGGGGTAGTCCAGCTCCAACTGCCATAACTCCTCCTCGGTGGCTGGTCTCCCACCTATCCTTAGCTGCAGCATCTGCATGCCGAACATACGGGCCATGTGCTGATCGTCACGAGCATGTCGCTCGCCCAAAGTCAGCACAGGTCCGTGTGTAGTGTCGGGGGCCTTTGTCTTTGTCACGTCGAGGGCCCTCCGCTCCAACTGCGGAATATAATCCAAGGCTTCTTCCTCAATGTCGAGGCCTCGGAGGAAGGTGGTGATGAGTCCGCCAAACCCGTATCTGTGGCCCTGGTGCAGTCTGGCTCTCTTCATGGAGGATATTATGACCGCCCCCACATTAATCTCAAGCCCTTTCATAAGGGCATACACCAAGCAGACACGGTCCCGAGTCACGTCTGTCATATGAACTCCCGGGATCAAACACGAACACACAATTTTTAGCCAGATTCTGGCCTCCCTGTTCATCTGCGAATAAGGCAGAGTCTGATGGTAACCCCTCTCTTTGTGTCTACTCCATCGGGCTGTGGATCGAGCCCCACACAACGTACGTCTGATGTCGGTGTACGGTGGGGTGATGTTGAGCTGGCGGAGAACGTGGGCATCTATGTCCCGCGCTCCAACCATGGCATTCAGCTGCTGGGGTTCCAGAGTGACAATCTGCCCTCTGATTTTAATAGTGTGGCCTCTGATGGCCGAGTTCCAGTTGGCATAAAATTCCCGGACCAAGTGAAGGTTGCACTCCTTGGGCTCCTGAAAAATAAAGCTGAGCCCAGCTGCCTCAATCCTCTGTACAATGCGAGGGAACTCCTGTGCGAGTGGTTCCCTAGCAATATGTTCCTCGGGGAAGTACTTGTTTTCTTTGTGCTTCGCATACCGTTTCTTCCCTTCATCGGTGACCCATCGTGTTCCGTATCGGCGGTGTTGACCACGCGGAACAGCGGGTGCCGCTGGGACTGCCGTGCCCAGTCTCATCCTTTTTCTGCCGGTGCCTGAGGTGGAAGCACCCTTGCCTTTGTCTTGTCTGCTAGCCATTGTACCTATCAGTTTACACAAACAAGCACAACGTTAAGCTAAATAGTTGTTAGCTTCGGCTAAGGTTGGGTTACACAAAATTTACCCCACACTTAGTCCTTAACAATATTTACAAAATTTCAGCAAGGATAGCTCTATTTACAACCCCAAACACAAACAACTATACACATATTGCTAAGTGCGTTCGTAACAAAATTTTGACAGCATAACGGTTAGCGTACTACTCAGACTTCATACAGCTAATTTCCAATCCTGCTATCGCTAACAATTCAACCATCGCACTTCGTGATAAAACAACAACAAACTAAAAACAACAACTAAAAAGACAATTTATATACAAACTAATCTAAACAATCTAACCAATTCATACATTATGCAATTTCCCACAAAAATTCAAGAATTCGTCGTCTCTCAACAATTATACAACATTTACCACGACTTATCTCAAATAATAAACACACCCCGGCATCAATTTTCACCAACTATTAAGTTGCCCAAGTTAAAATTCAACAACCCAAGCCCTAGAATACACTTCGACAATCAAAATTGAATTATTCACTCAATCGATAAGTTCAAACGTAAACTACAATAATCCGAACATAATCAATCACAAAATAATTCACATCATGTTTAATTTCTACCTAGGGTGATATATCTCACCTCACATGCCCAAAATTGACAAAAATTGCCAAAAATTTGAGATAGACGATGAAAACATACCTTGGATTTGAAGAACCGAAGAAACTTGACATTTTCCTTGCCTATTAACGTGGCACGTCGCTTGGGGGGAGGGGAATGGGTGTTTGGTCGCGGAGGGAAGAGGGAATGGGGAAAATAGGGGCGAAATCGGGGGTTTTTAATAAGAAAACACGCGGGTCACCCGGAAACCCGGTGTGACCCGGCACTGGGATAAGGGCAACGTGTCACGGAGGGTAACGCGGAGCCCCTCCTCTGTGACACGGAGCCAACGCGTTGGCTTACTGGAATTTTGAAAAATCCAGATTTGCCTTCAACCTGTCACGGAGGCCAACGCGGAGCATTCCCTCCGTGACACGGCGCCAACGCGCCAGTGCTCTGTTTCATCAATAATTTTTATTTTTCATACCTCGCCTCGTTTCCTCGATTCCATGTATTTTTCCTCCGTTATACCTCAAAATCACCTCACTAACCAAAAATTGGTTAAATTAATAGATTTCCCTACTAAAAAATAAAAATTACTAATTAAAATACAAATCTAAACCTAGTCAAGAAAAAGAAAATAAAATAAAATAAAAAAATTTACACTAAAGAAAGAGAAAAAAAGGAAAAATATATTTTTCACGGGTTGCCTCCCGTGCAGCGCCTGGTTTAACGTCACAGCTCGACATCCTTTAAGCTCATTTACCTACTAGGGAGATGAACGATTTGTCCCGATCATGATCATCCCCCCATTAGTGCTCTACCTTGTCTGGTGGCCTACCTAGTAACTCTCGGGAATCACTCAATCTGTTAGCCTTCCCATGATCAATTACGTTGATCACCGAGAGATCCTTATAAACAGTCGGGAGCTTAGGTACCTTGTACACGTCGAACACTTCGACCTTGTCATGTGCTCGCATCGTGAGTTGACCCGCAGCTACATCAATTAATGCCTTTCCGGTTGCCAAAAAGGGTCGTCCCAAAATAAATGGGACTTCAGCATCTAGTTCAAAGTCCAGAACAATAAAATCGACCGGGAAAAATGAGGGAGCCTACTTGCACTAACACATCCTCAACAATGCCATCCGGCTTAGCTAAAGACCTGTCTGCTAGCTGCAAGATCACCGTTGTAGGTCTAGGACTCCCTAGACCTAACTTTCTGAATACCGAAGATGGCATCAGATTTATGCTTGCCCCCAAGTCGCATAACCCACGAGCTCGGATACTTTGCCCAATAGTCAGCTGGATAGTGAAACTTCCAGGGTCTTTCAGTTTTGTGGGAAATCTATTCTGAATACGGGATGTGCATTCCTCCGTTAAAGCTACCGTGGCATACTCAATCAAGCGACTTTTGTTGGCCACGATGTCTTTGATATACTTCGCATATTTTGGCACACCCTGCAAGACATCAACAAGAGGTAAGTTAACATGTACCTGTTTAAGTACCTCCATGTATTTCTGGAAACACGCCTCCTCCTTGTGTTTCTTGAGTCGTTGAGGGAACGGGGGTGGAGGCCTTGCTGGTTCAGCTTCTTTAGACTTCCCCTTATCTGAGATTTGCTCTCCCTCAACATCTATTGCTCCTGACTTCTGAGGCGGTCTTTCCGGTTCCACCTCCTTTATTTGTAAACCACTCCTCGTGGTCACTGCATTTACCTGCTTAGGATTGGGATCCGTGTCGCTAGGTAGTCCTCCTCTTGGTCTAGTATTTTGGGCACTAGAAAATTGCCCAAACTGATATTCAAGAGCCTTGGTTGCCAATTGATTGTTCTTTACTTCGGCTGCCAATTTGACATAGTCAGCCTGCAATTGTGCCTGGTTGGCAATCATGGTTTTGAACATCTCCTCAATAGTCGGTGATGGTGGTGGAGGAGGGGCATTGTGATTTCTGAAATGCGTCTGATAGCCTTGTTGCCCTCCTTGGTTTCTGTGCATACCCTGCCCTGAACCTTGGCCTTGTTGATTGTTGCTACCCCACGAAAAATTAGGATGGTTCCTCCAATTCGAGTTGTAGCCACTACCCAACTACTGTTGATTCCTTTGTGCATTACCCACAAAGTTAACAGAATCAGGATTTGCACCACAGCATTCAGCTGAATGCTCACTGCTACCGCACACTTCACACCACATCTGTTGGACTGCATTGACGGAGGCTGAAGGCTGGTTCAAATTCATATTGCTGAAGTGAGTGTTTAACTGATTTTGCAAAGCAGCTATCTGTGCAGCAATAACTGTGAATCCATCCACTTCAAGCACTCCCCCTGCTTTCCTTGCTCCACCTCTTGAAGAATCTGTATTCCATTCTGGATTGCCTTGTGAAATTCGGTTGAGCAAAGGTACAGCTCCTCAGAAGTCTTCTCTAGCGCTTGCCCTCCAGCTGCTGAATCCAATAGAATTTTACTGTGGGGTTTCAAACCCTCAATAAAAGTGTGTACCAACACCTCATTGGACTGATGATGATGAGGACAGTCCCGCAACATGGACTTGAATCTTTCCCAAGCTTGATAAAGATTTTCTCCTTCCCTCTGTTTAAAACTTAGAATCTGACTTCTAAGTTTAGCTGTTTTACCCGAAGGGAAAAATCTGATCAAAAACATCCTTGCAAGATCATCCCACGTTGATATAGAGTTGGGTGGTTCAGCTTTTAACCACCTCTTGGCTTCACCAAGTAAGGAAAATGGAAATAAGGTGAGCCGAACATAATCAGGTGACACTCCAGCGGGTATATAAGTGTCACTTATCTCCAAAAAGTTCTGGAGATGTTGTTGCGGATCTTCGTGAGGGAGACCGGTAAACTGCCCGCTAGTGTGCAAAAGTTGCACCATATTTTGCTTTAACTCAAATCTCCCTCCAGGCTCTGGTTTGCGGATGCTGGAATGTACATTATTAGCATGTGGGATTGCCACCTCGCGAACCGGCCTGGCTGCTACTTCCTCGGGCACTAACACTGCCCGCACAACTGGTGGATTTGGTTGCTCCATCATTGACTGTTTGAGCAACTGCAGCTTCTTCCGAAGAGCTTCTCTACGTTGACTATGCAATTCACGTTCTGGCTCTAAGTAAGATTCCACCAGCTCCTTGTCCCTTGCCAGTGTTCACAGAAATAAAAATCTGCAAAATACAGGCTAAGACCAAGTTGTTAACACTTAAGAAAATAAAAATACAAATACAGTAAATTTACACTAAAAAAAATTTTACAAATCGCCTAGCCTCCCCGGCAACGGCGCCAAAAACTTGTTCGCGGTCTGCTCGGTATATATTAAAAACCGACACGCAAGTGCACGTGGTCAAACAAGTAATAAAGTGGCTAAGTAGCCAAGTATCGATCCAAGGAGGCTGCTCAAGATACGTAAAATTGCCTAGTTTACTATATCTCTATTCTATTCCTAATTATGTTAACAACAATGCAACCAAGAGTTATTTTGAGTTTTTGTTTCTAAACTATATGTATACTACAATTAATCACAACTAATTACTTTTGAATTTAGACAACGGATATGAACATGCCAAGGTTAAGAACGAGTAATGAACTTGATAATCATGATAATTTGGTTATCCTCTTCCTCATGTTGGTAGCCAAGAACGTTTGCCTAGAAATTAAAACTTTCGTATTTAATTTCACTTTAGAATCATAAACCATCCGTCTACATTTCTGTGATCAAATGCAATTTATGACCTAGCACTACAATTCCGGTTCCTAAGTTGACTAATACGGCTTTCAAGTATATTTCTATCAAGAAAGCACATCAAAACCCAATTTTCACAAATCAAGTTAAGAACAATACCCTATTAATTCACAACTTTCCAATTTCTTGCTCTCTCGAGTGAAATTGGACTTTTTAGATATACATTAATGTTGGTCAATCAATAATGTAGTAAGAACAAGAATTAATAGAAGAACATGCAAGAAGAAGAAGAAACCATATCAATTATCATCAAAATTCATTACACAAGTTCAAAACCTCAGCAAGAAAGGGAATTAGCCACTCATTGTTGGATTAATCATCCGAAAATGAGTGTAAATCATGCATACAATTGAAGGAAAGAAGAAAGGAAGAGAAGAAAACTCTTAACTTTTCTGTTCTTGAACTGCTACTAACCCACGTTCCTGCTCTCCACTTCTGAACTCAGTCTCCAAACTCCAAAAAAAAAAACTCTTTAAAATAAACCTAAGTGTGCTATTTATACTAGTGGGAAATTTTTCTTGGAATAACAAGCAACGTGTCACGGAGGCCAACGCGGAGCACTGCCTCCGTGACACGGCGTGGACACGGACCCTCTCTGGAATTTGCAGGGTCCGGATAATTAACCTCAACGTGGCACGGAGGCCATTGCGGAGGCCTATCTCCGTGCCACGGAGCTGACGCGCAGGCACACTGGAAAGTGCCAATTTATTTCACGCCCAGGCAGTGTGCTACCGCGATGGCAGCGTGGCATGGCCCCATCGCGGAGCCATTATAAAATGTGCCATCCAAGGTCTTTTCCACGCTCGCATCCAAGTCCAACTCCGACATAGTTCCAACATGCAGTTTAGCTCCTAAAAATCACATTTTCCTGCAAAACAAATGCTAATCATGTTGGTTAGTATAAATTCGCATTTTATTACCAATTACATGATATTATATACACATTGCACAACAAACAAGGTAAAAATGATACGTTTGAGTATCACTTGGGCATATAAATCTGCCCAAGATCATTAAACATCATCAAACTCATATATAAGGGTCAAGTACTGAACATTTAATGAGAGCCGAAGCTGAAGCTAGTATCACACGCTGTATTGGATATCTGCTGATAACTGAGTTTGCTTTGTATTATGTTATATCTGTTTTAAGCTGAAGTCTGAACTATAAGAAACTGAGCCATACTAATAACATAAACTAAGAGAGTCATTCTCTACTATGGAGAGTCCCAACTGAACTAGGTAAATGTTCTCGGCTATGGAGAATCCCGACTAATCTAAGGGAAACATTATCAGCTATGGAGAGTCCCTGATTGACTAAGGGTAATATTCTAGGCTGTGAGAGTCCCTGGCTAACTAAGGGAAACATTCTCGGCTATGGAGAGTCCCTGACTAACTAGAACATGAGAAGTATTGATCTAACATTATACATCTGGTCTATGCTACTACAGCTAATCAGAAACATGAACATTTACTGATTTTGTCATACATTATTCGTTTATAAAGGATTAGGTCTACTTTTTACAAACAAAAATCCCAAATGTCTGAAGGATCATTCTCATGCTTTATCATCATAATTCACATCGACATGGTACCAAATCATCATTTAATCTACACCTTTTGCATTTACGAACACCTATAGATTCATATCATACTTTTCACACCTCCATGACATTCAAGCTCTGAGTTGATAACATATGACGTATAACATAGAGTCAGGTAGGATCCATATGTCCAATTCACACTTTAGCATGTATACATTGATTCATATATTCCGATTTACGGAGAAACCTATATACTCAATTCATACCTTAAACATGTACAACGAGATCATGGTAGAAACATATATTTATTTCACGGAACCCATTTCGAAATTTACTCTAATTCATAAAGAAGATACAGTAATTATATTGTTTTCATAGGTTCACCTTATTCCCAAAACATTTACATCGAAAACGTATACATACTTCCCATTGATCAAGCCCATAAGTTCTAATCCCATCTCAACATATCTATGAAATCATATTTTCTAGGTTTTAAGAGAATTCTTACGATGTTCATATATATTAGACATGGGCACAGGTTCTTGATACAATCGAGTGAACAATAACAAATCCCAATCCAAGTTTTAGGCCATCTCACCAAGGAAATTCTATAATCATGCATTTCCACCATTAAGCACACAATTCAAGATGTTAAAAATAATTCCATAAGAATAAATGACTTTTACTCCTAATGGGTCTTATAGTTTATAGAAGATATAGAAGAATCATCCATAAATTGAAACCCTAGATCATGCTTTTCTAGAATAATTGAAATCGGGTTTTTTGATAAAACATTTTGGGACACAAGGATGGAAGGATACCCTTGATGAAAAACCCACATACCGAATTAAGAGAATCTCCTCTTGAACTAAACCCTTGAGGCCTTGAAGAAACCCTTGTTGGTTCCTTGATCTTGAGAGAGGAAGGAAGAAGAGTTGGGGGAATGAGAGATTAGGCTAGAAAACCCCCTAAAAAGGCTCCTTAAAAGACCAAAATGACGCCATTTTAAAACTGGAAGTGTAGGACTTTACCAAAATACGCCTGGGAAAAACTTAAAAATTTTCTCGATATGAGACCACGACTATCACCATGAGTCATTGATCCTTACCACGACTCATGGTGACCGTCCGTTGCTTCTGGGGCCTACTTCACAATTCCTGCTTCCTCAACCAACGATCCACATGATGGGTCGTTACTTCATCCAATGACTCGTCACTACCTCTCGTTGACTCCACTGGTTCGTCAACCTACAACCCATCCAACGACTGACATGACGAGATGTTACTTGATCCAATGACTCATCAGTCCTTCCGTCATCCCCAATGGACCAACCATCGAGTCCCTTCCAATGATCGACACCATGGGTCGTTGCTAGCTTCAACGGTCTGTTGTCACCATCAATTTTCACCGAGCCGGAACCCTTAACACCAACCAATGACTCCTCACGACAGCCCGTTGTTCGGTTCTACGTTATATGGGTATATAACTACACGCAAGTGCACGTGGTCGAACAAGTAGTAAAGTGGCTTAAGTAAGCCAAGTATCGATCCCACAGGGACTGGGATGAAGTGCAATCTGCTCAAGTGTACTATATTTCAAATCTAAAAATGCAGACAACAGTGTAACCAAAAGTTTAATATTTTGATTTTTAATAATTATGCTAAGTCTAAACAATTATCTAATGTGAGTGTGACTATGAATGTGAGCATGCTAAGGTTAAACGAACATGTAATGAAACTAATTGTCGATATAATTTGGTTAGCCTTTTCCTTTGGTTGCTAGTCAAGAATTATTGCCAAGGGATTAAAACTCTCGTATTTAATCCCACTTAAGAATCATGAACCATCGACCTATATTTCTGTGATTAAATGCAATTCATGTTCTTGCCATACAAAACCGATTCCTAAATTGACTAATACGACTTTCAGGCATATTTCTATCCTGAAGGTAAATCAATTCTCAATTTTCCCAAACTAAGAAAGGATCATATCCTATTAATTCACAACTTTCCAATTTCTTGCTCTCTCGAGTGAAATCGGACTTTTTAGATGTACATTAACTTAGGCCACACATTAATGCAGTAAGAACAAGAATTAATAGAACAACCATGGAAGAAAAGATGAAAAACCAAAGAATCAATAATCACATTTCATTACAAGTGTTCTTAACCTCAGCAAGAAGATGAATTAGCCACTCATTTGTGGATTAAACATCGTTAAATGAGTGTTAAACATACAAGCAATTGAATACGAGAAGAAGGAAAGAGAGAAAAACCCTGAGAATTTCGTCTCCTCAACTGCCTGTAACCCACGTTCTAGCTCCACCAAGTCAGAATATTGAAAAATGAACCTAAGTGTTCTATTTATACTAGTGGAAATTTTTCCAAGAATAACAAGCAACGTGTCACGGAGTGCATCGCGGAGCACTGCCTCCGTGACACGCTACCAACGCGGACCTTCACTGGAAACTGGGGGTCCAGGGAATCAGGCCCAACGTGGCACGGCGTTCAACGCGGAGCCATTCCACCGTGCCACGGACCCATCGCGAACCCTCACTGGAATTAGGCTGAAAATTCCCTCTCCAGGCAGAAGGCCTTCGTGATGGCGGCGTGACACGGCTCCATCGCGGAGCCCCTTTATTTTGTGTTGTCCAATGCCTTGTCCCTTGCTCACATCCGAGTCCAACCCCGATCTCTTCCAACATGCGTTTTAGCTTCCCAAAATTACATTTTACCTGCAAAACAATGCTAATCATGTTGGTTAGTATAAATTCACATTTTATTACTAATCACATAAGAATATATAAACATTGATAGATAAACAAGGCTAAAATGACACCTTTGAGTATCACTTGGGCATATAAATTTGCCCAAGATCACTTACCCCACACTTAAATCCTTGTTCATCCTCGAACAACAATCTTACACCTCATGCAATTTACATCCCACCCTCGCTAATTTTGTTCTACAATTTAGGTTACGGTCATGCCGATTATTCAATACAACAAATCATCAAGAAAACATGCATGGTCTTATCAATGCAATGACCTCCAATACATCAAGACCTCCCAGACTCAAGAATTGACTCTCGATATTGGCAAACACATGCAAATCAGCTGATCAAGACATCCGACAAGAAAATTAATCTCTCATCAAGAATGTGCCCTCACAACACAAGAGAATTTCCCCTTTTTGATTATATGAACTCACAAAATTTCAAGCAGGGGCATATAAACACAATTTCGCTCTCTCTCCCAAAAGAATTCACATGCATCATGTCATGACCCATAAGCTTGCCTTTAGTGTATTACTCCACTAATATGATGTAAGATCACGTAGGACTTTAACGGGTTGTAATGGAAGCTACGGAACTAGTAAATATTGGGCTAGCCAATAATAGCCACTAGCATCCTTAAGCGCTTTTTTCAACACATCCCATCAAACTCATGGACATTGTTTCTTTCTTCATCCTCCCATTCTTGAAGTTTTTCTTTAGTTTGGCCCATCTTATTAAACGCACTTGACACCACAACAAAGATTATTCAGACACCTTTATTATAGTTTATTTATAACAAGTGCACCTTCAACCTTTTCTTTTCTTCCATCACTCGGCTTTTCTTTTCTTTTCACCCTTCTCACTCTTTAACACTTGGGTAAAATGATTTTCTCTTCTTAAGCGCTTAAGAGTTTTGGATCAAACTTACGGCTAATGAAAAGAAGGGATTAAGATCAGTTTACACTTTTTGACAAAAGAACAAAAATAATAGGCTAAAGGCTCAACGGGCTGACTAGGGTACACAATCAAGGTGGGTATGATAATGAAAAATAGAAACTTTCGGTTAAAAACAAAGAAATGCCTACATCCTTTCCTACAATACACCTCCTTCATTTCGTTTTGTACACACACCAGGCAAGTTCTAGACACTTCACAATAGCATGGAATAACAACACCTCACTTCACACTTATTGCACATGCTCAATTCAAGATGTATCTGTGCCTCTGACGCAATCGGGCTCTCTTCATGGCGGAGATAATCACTGCCCCCACGTTGATCTCCAGCCCTTTCATCAGGGCGTACACCAAGCATACACGATCCCGGGTTACGTCCATCATATGTACCCCCGGGATTAGGCAGGAACAGATGATCTTAAGCCATATTCTGGCTTCCCTGTTCATCTTTGAATAGGGCAAAGTCTGATGGTAGCCCCTCTCCTTGTGTCTGCTCCATATAGCTATCGATCGGGTCCCACACAAGGTGCATCTGATGTTCGCATACGGTGGAGTGATGTTCAGCTGTCGAAGCACATGGGCGTCTGTGTCCCGCGCCCCTATGATAGCATTGAGGTGGTGGGGCTCAAATGTGACAATTTGCCCTCTGATTTTTATGGTGTGACTTCTTAGAGTTGGTTTCCAATTGGCATAGAATTCCCGAATCAGGTGCAAGTTGCATTCCTTGGACTCTTCAAAGATGAAGTTGAGCCCAGCTGCCTCGATCCGGTGGACAATCCTAGGGAAATCCCGTGCCAACGGTTCCCGTGCTATGTGTTCCTCGGGGAAGTACTTGTTTTCTTTGTGCTTTGTGTACCACTTCTTCCCCTCATCTGTCACCCACCTGGTTCCGTATTGGCGGCGTTGGCCGTGTGGAACCGCTGGTGCTGCTGGGACTGCTGTGCCCAGTCTGATTCACTTTCTTCCAGCGCCAGATGTTGAATCGCCTTTCCCTTTTTCTTGCATGCTTGCCATTTTACCTGTCAACCTAAGTAGACAAGATCAATGTTAAGCCAATGAATATTAACTTCGACTAAGGTCGGGTTAAGCTAGGCTACCCAACAATTAGTCCTTAGCCAAATTTACAACATTCTGGCAAGATCATCTTTATTTAGACAAATAAACAACCAACTATACAACCATGCTTAGTGCATACGTAGAATTCGACGGTTTATATTTCATGTACTACTCAGACTTCGTACATCTAACCACTGTCATTACCATCAATCACATTTTATCCCATCGCACTTAGCAAGGAAAAACAAAGAAACGAAACAACAAGAATTTATCTACACGAACCTATACAACTCACCCAATTCTTGCAAATTTCAATATTCCCCTAACCCGAGAATCTGTTGGTCTTCTAACATCATAACAATTAGCACATCGACTCATCTCACTCAACATGTATAACCCAGCATGAATTTCACAAGTTCACTGTATTTTTCCACTTCAAATTCAAAAACAAGCCCTAGATATGATTATATCAACAAAATTTGCTTAAATTATGCAATTAATGAGTTCAAGCAATCACAATGATATTCCAAACATCCATCAACACTAATTCAATTGAATTTACGTTTAATTTCTACTTAGGGCGAACTTAGCTCACATCACATGCTCAATATCAAAGAAAATCGATAAGAAATGATATGAAATCGAAGAACATACCTTGAGATTGAAGAAGTGAAGGAAACGCGATGAATTTCTTGGCCTATTCCGTGTCACGTTGACGGGGGAGGGGTTTTAGGGGGTTTGGTCGCAGAGTTTGTGAGGAATAAAGAAAATTTGAGGGGGATTCAGGGTTTAAAAGTTGAAAAATCACGCGGGTCACCCGGCGACCCGGTGTGACCCATCGTGATATACACAGCAATGTGTCACAGAGTGCATCGCGGAGCACTGCCTCCGTGACATGGAGCTATCGCGAGGGCGTTCTGGAATTTTTTTTAAAATTTTGGATTTATACCTCAACGTGTCACGAAGGGTAATGCGGAGGTCCTCCTCCGTGACACGGAGCTATCGCCCTAGCTCACTGTTTTGCCACTTTTTATTGATTTTCATACCTCAATTTTTCATTTGCGATTCCTTGTATATTTTCCTCTGTTCGACCTGAAATTCATTCTACTACAAGAAGTTGGTTAGAATTATAGGTTTCACTCTAAATAAAAATAAAAACAAAAATTAAAACTACAAATTTTGTTGTTAATTAAGAAAAAGAAAAAGAAAAATCTATTCACAATTTACAAAGAACATTTTTTCACGGGTTGCCTCCCGTGCAGCGCCTGGTTTACCATCGCGGCTCGACGTCATTCAGCTCAGTTGTCCTCTAGGGTGATGGATGTTTTCTCTCGAAAACCATCCTCCCCCCAGTAGTGCTTACACCATTCCGGTGGTTTTCCCAATAACTCTCGTGAATCCTTAATCTGCTCATCCTCGACTTGATCAATCACATTGATCACAGAGAGTTCTTCGTACACAGTCGGGAGCTTGGGTGCCTTGTACACATCGAACACTTCCACCTTGTCGTGTGCTCGCATTGTTAGTTGCCCCGCAGCTACATCAATCAGCGCTTTCCCGGTCGCCAAGAAAGGACGTCCTAAAATAAATGGGACTTCCGCGTCTGGTTCAAAATCTAGCACGACGAAATCTACCGGGAAGATCAGGGAGCCAACTTGCACCAGAACGTCCTCCACAATGCCATCAAGTCTGGCTAAGGACCGATCTACCAATTACAACATCACTGTTGTGGGTCTAGGACTCCCTAGACCCAGCTTTCTGAATACCGATGACGGCATCAAATTAATGCTCGCTCCCAGATCACATAATCTATGAGCTCGGATACTCTACCCAATAGTAATCTGTATAGTAAAGCTCCTAGGATCTTTGACCTTTATGGGCAGTCTGTTTTGTATCCGGGAAGTGCACTCCTCCGTGAGAGCCACCGTGGCATACTCAGTCAACCGACTTTTGTTTGCCACAATGTCCTTTATATACTTGGCATACATCGGCTCTCCCTACAAAACATCAACAAGAGGTAAGTTAATATGTACCTGTTTCAGCACCTCCATGAATTTCTTGAAACACGCCTCCTTAGTGTGTTTCTTTAATCGTTGAGGAACGGGGGTGGTGGTCTTTCTTATTCTGCTTCCTTAGTCTTCCCCCTCTCGTCACTTTTCTCCCTCTTGACTTCTGCTTCTCCCGATTGTTGAGGTGGTCTTTCTGGTTCCACCTCCTTCAGCTGCAAATCACTCCTTGTGGTCACTACATTCACCTGCTTGAGGTTGGGAACTGTGTCACTCGGAAGTCCTCCTCTAGATCTGGTGTTTTGGGCTCCAGCAAATTGCCCAAATTGATATTCAAGTGCCTTGGTAGCTAACTGGTTGTTTTTCACCTCGGCTGTCAATTTCACATAGTCAGCCTGCAATTGAGCTTGATTATCTATCATAGTCTTGAACATCTCCCCAATGCTGGGTGATGGTGGTGGAGGAGGTGCATTGTTGTTTCTGAATTGTGCTTGATAATTCTGCTGCCCTCCTTGGTTCCTTTGCACACCCTGACTCGAACTCTGCCCCTGATGGTTGTTGCTACCCCAGGAGAAATTTGGGTGATTCCTCCAATTGGAATTGTAGCTATTGCCATACTGTTGGTGGTTGTTCCTTTGTACATTTCCCACAAAGTTCACCGAGTCAGGGTTTGCTCCACAACACTCAGCTGAGTGCTCACTGCTCCCGCACACTTCACACCAAATCTGCTGCACTGCATTAACTGGGGCTTGAGGCTGGTTCATTGTCATGTTACTGAAGTGGGTGTTGAGTTGATTCTGTAAAGCAGCTATCTGTGCAGCAATAGCTGTAAACCCATCCACTTCTAGAACTCCTGCTACTTTCCTTGTCCCTCCTCTTGACGAATCAGCATTCCATTCCAGATTGCCCGGCGAAATACGGTTCAACAAGGTATACAACTCCTCATAAGTTTTCTCCAGCGCTTGTCCCCCAGCTGCTGAGTCTAGCAATATTTTGTACGGGGTTCCAAACCCTCTATAAAAGTGTGCACCAACACATCATTGGATTGATGATGATGAGGACAATCCCGCAACATGGACTTGAATCTCTCCCAAGCCTGATATAGATTCTCTCCCTCTATCTGTTTGAAACTTAGAATTTGACTTCTAAGTCTTGCTGTTTTACCAGAGGGAAAAAATCGTATCAAGAACTTCCTTGCAAGATCATCCCACGTCGAAATAGAATTAGGTGGCTCAGCTTTCAACCACCTCTTGGCTTCTCCCAATAGTGAGAATGGGAACAATGTAAGCCGGACGTAATCTTATGACACTCCAACGGGGATATAAGTGTCACTTATCTCCAAAAAATTTTGGAGATGCTGCTGTGGATCTTCATGAGGGAGACCTGTAAACTGCCCGCTCGTGTGCAGCAATTGCACCATGTTCTGCTTAAGTTCAAACCTCCCTCCTGGCTCAGGTATGCGGATGCTAGATGTGACATTATTAGCATGTGGGATTGCCACCTCGCGAACCGGCCGAGCTGCTACTTCTACAGGCACTAACATTGCCCGTACTACCGGTGGATTCGTTTGTTGCTCCATGATTGTCTGTCTGAGCAACTGCAGCTTTCTTTCTAGAGCTTCTCTCCGCTGACGATGAAATAATCTTTCTGGCTCCAAATACGAGTCCACCAGCTCCTTGTCTGTTGCCAGTGTTAAGCAGAAATTTAATCTGCAAAATACAGTCTAAGACCAAGTTGTCAACACTAAGAAAATAAAAATATAGTAAATTAACACTTAAAAAAAATTCACCAATTGCCAGTCCCCGGCAACGACGCCAAAAACTTGTTCGGGTTTTGTACGTTATATGGGTATATAACTACACGCAAGTGCACGTGGTTGAACAAGTAGTAAAGTGGCTTAAGTAAGCAAAGTATCGATCCCACAGGGAATGGGATGAAGTGCTATCTACTCAAGTGTACTATATTTCAATTCTAAAAACGCATACAACAGTGTAACCAAGAGTTTAATATTTTGATTTCTAATAATTATGCTAAGTCTAAACAATTATCTAATGTGAGTCTGACTATGAATGTGAACATGCTGAGGTTAAACGAACATGTAATGAAACTAATTGTCGATATAATTTGGTTAGCCTTTTCCTCCAGTTGCTAGTCAAGAATTATTGCCAAGGGATTAAAACTCTCGTATTTAATCCCACTTAAGAATCATGAATCATCCACCTACATTTCTGTGATTAAATGCAATTCAAGTTCTAGCCATTCAAAACCGATTCCTAAATTGACTTATACGACTTTCAGGTATATTTCTATCCTGAAGGTAAATCAATTCTCAATTTTCCCAAACTAAGAAAGGATCATATCCTATTAATTCACAACTTTCCAATTTCTTGCTGTCTCGAGTGAAACCGGACTTTTTAGATGTACATTAACGTAGGCCACACATTAATGCAGTAAGAACAAGAATTAATAGAACAACCATGGAAGAAAAGATGAAAAACCAAAGAATCAATAATCACATTTCATTACAAGTGTTCTTAACCTTAGAAAGATGAATTAGCCACTCATTTGTGGATTAAACATCGTTAAATGAGTGTTAAACATACAAGCAATTGAATACAAGAAGAAGGAAAGAGAGAAAAATCCTGAGAATTTCATCCCCTCAACTGCCTGTAACCCACGTTCTTGCTCCACCAAGTCAGAATATTGAAAAATGAACCCAAGTGTTCTATTTATACTAGTGGGAATTTTTCCCGGAATAACAAGCAACGTGTCACGGAGTGCATCGCGGAGCACTGCCTCCATGACACGCTACCGACGCGGACCTTCACTGGAAACTGGGGGTCCAGGGAATAAGGCCCAATGTGGCACGACGTGCAACACGGAGCCATGCCGCCGTGCCACGGACCCATCGCGAACCCTCACTGGAATTAGGCTGAAAATTCCCTCTCCAGGCAGAAGGCCTTCGCGATGGCAGCTTGACACGGCTCCATCGCGGAGCACCTTTATTTTCTGCTTTCCAATGCCTTGTCCCTTGGTCACATTTGAGTCCAACCCCGATCTCTTCCAACATGCGTTTTAGCTTCCCGAAATTATATTTTACCTGCAAAACAATGCTAATCATGTTGGTTATATAAATTCACATTTTATTACCAATCATATGAGAATATATAAACATTGATAGATAAACAAGGCTAAAATGACACCTTTGAGTATCACTTGGGCATATAAATTTTCCCAAGATCACCCGTTAATGTGTCGTCATCTGACTCGTTCCCTCGAGAAGTCCAAGTCTGCAAACTCACCACGGTTGTATCCAAAGGGTCGTTGTCCCACACAACGACTCCTACCTCCTCTCGTGGAACCAAAACACATGGCACCTTTTCTTAAACTCTTCCAACGACTGACTCTAATGACTCATTAGATCGATCTATGACTCGTTGGGTCATGTTATTCTGAGGCACTGCTGCAGATTTTTCTACAGAGCCTATTCAAATTTCTAGTTTTAAATCTTGGCAGCTTTTGGGGTGTTACATAATGTCAGTAGTGTCCATCCAATTTCTCTCTTATACTTTTTCAGCGTGGCAACTAGACCTTCAACCCGTCATTCTAATAGATCAGTTTCCACAATGACTACGAGTGTCTTTTTATATCCCAAGAAAAGATACCATAGATGACTAGGTATTGTTTTAACTCCAGCACTGGCAGTTCTTCAATATAGGGTTTTGCTGGAAGAATGGGTCTATTCCTCAAGTCTAAATACAACTTTTTTGGAGAATAATGATAAAACCCCATCCCTATTATAGCATGCACTACCTCTTCATACTCCTAAATGTGATCATCTGCGAAATTTATCATCACAATAGCTAGAATGTCAATTGCATATCTCTTATCTCTAGTTGCTTCAATTACCCCTTCATAATTAACATCAATAACAAAGAATACATTTATGTCTCTCGGTATTTCATGGATTTGCAAACATTGAACCTGGACTCTTCATTGTTCAGTTTGAACTTCAACTCTCCACTCTCCATATCCACCAATGCTCTTCCAGTTACTAAGAATGGTCTACCAAGAATGATAGGGACTTCAAAGTCTATTTCGCGGTCTAAGATTTCATAGTCTGTAGGAAATATTAAGTGCTCCACGTTAAATAGCACATCACATAGTGTACCCATAGGCCTCTTAATTGATCGATCTGCCATTAAGAACCTCACATTAGTCAGTTTGGGGGCTCCTAAGCACAACTGTGTGTATATGGCCAGCGGTATCAGGTTATGCTGGCACCCAAATCACATAGAGATTTGGAGATGTTGAAGGCTCCAATGGTGTTATACCCCGGAAGCCTTAAGATCAGATTCGGGAGTTGAAACGGAGAAAATAGGACTTTCTGCACCAGGTCACAAAATTGGGTCATCCTGTGATGATCTTGGGCAGATTTATATGCCCAAGTGATACTCAAACGTATCATTTTTACCTTGTTTGTTGTGCAATATGTATATAATATCATGTAATTAGTAATAAAATGCGAATTTATACTAACCAACATAATTAGCATTTGTTTTGCAGGTAAATGTGATTTTTAGGAGCTAAAATGCATATTGGAACTATGTCGGAGTTGGACTTGGATGCGAGCATGGAAAAGACCTTGGAATGCACATTTTATAAGGGCTCCGCGATGGAGCCGTGCCACGCTACCATCGCGGTAGCACACTGCCTGAACAGGAATTAAAATGGCAAATTCCAGTGTGCCTTCACGTCAGCTCCGTGGCACGGAGAGAGGCCTCCGCGTTGGCCTCCGTGCCATGTTGAGGCTAATTTACCGGACCCTGAAATTCCAGTGAAGGTCCGCGTCCACGCCGTGTCACAGAGGCAGTGCTCGGCGTTGGCCTCCGTGACACGTTGCTTGTTATTCCGGGAAAAATTTCTCACTAGTATAAA
Organism: Datura wrightii; assembly: GCA_035772735.1. Taxonomy (NCBI): domain Eukaryota; kingdom Viridiplantae; phylum Streptophyta; class Magnoliopsida; order Solanales; family Solanaceae; genus Datura; species Datura wrightii. The sequence continues at coordinate 46,957,408 of JASDFA010000016.1, read as the reverse complement.
TAGCACACTTAGGTTTATTTTAATTAGTTTTTAGTTTTTAGACTGAGTTCAGAAGTCGAGAGCAAGGACGTGGGTTAGTAGCAGTTGAGGAACGAAAAAGCTAAGGGATTTCTTCTCTTCCTTTCTTCTTTCTATCAATTGTACGTATGATTTACACTCATTTTAGGATGATCAATCCACAAATGAGTGGCTAATTCTCTTCCTTGCTGAGGTTTTGAACATGTGTAATGAATTTTGATTATAATTGATATGGTTTTTTGCTTCTTCTTTCATGTTGTTCTATTAATTCTTGTTCTTACTGCATTAGTGATTGGCCAACATTAATGTACATCTAAAAAGTCCAATTTCACTCGAGAGAGGAAGAAATTGGAAAGTTGTGAATTAATAGGGTATTGTTCTTAACTTGATTTGGGAAAATTGGGTTTTGATGTGCTTTCCTGATAGAAATATACTTGAAAGCTGTATTAGTCAATTTAGGAACCGGAATTGTAGTGCTAGGTCATAAATTGCATTTGATCATAGAAATGTGGACGGATGGTTTATGATTCTAAAGTGAAATTAAATACGAAAGTTTTAATTTCTAGGCGAATGTTCTTGGCTAGCAATATGAAGAAGAGATTAACCAAATTATCATGATTATCAAGTTCATTACTTGTTCTTAACCTTGGCATGTTCATATTCATTGTCTGAATTCACAGTAAATAGTTGTTATTAATTTTAGTATATATAGTTTAGAAACAAAAACTCAAGTAACTGTTGATTACATTGTTGTTAGCATAATTAGAAGTGAAATAGGAATATAGTAAACTAGGCAACTTTACATATCTTGAGCCTCCTTGGATCGATACTTGGCTACTTAGCCACTTTATTACTTGTTTGACCACGTGCACTTGCGTGTCGGTTTATAATCTATAATACCAATCGGAATAGCACCGAGCAAGTTTTTGGCGCCGTTGCCGGGGAGGCTAGGCGATTTGTGAAATTGTGTTTAGTGTAAATTTACTGTATTTTTATTTTTATTTTCTTAAGTGTTAACAACTTGGTCTTTGCCTGTATTTTGCAGATTTTGTTTCTGTGAACACTGGCAATGGACAAAGAGCTGGTGGAATCTTACTTAGAGCCTGAACGTGTATTTCATAGTCAACGTAGAGAAGCTCTACGAAAGAAGCTGCAGTTGCTTAAACAGTCTATGATGGAGCAACAAAATCCAGCAGTTGTGAGGGCAGTTTTAGTGCCCGATTAAGCAGCAGCAAGGCCGGTTCGCGAGGTGGCAATCCCACACGCTAATAATGTACATTCTAGCATCCGCAAACCAGAGCCTGGAGGGAGGTTTGAATAAAAGCAGAATATGGTGCAACTTTTGCACATAAGCGGGCAATTTACCGGTCTCCCTCATGAAGATCCACAACAACATCTCCAAAACTTTTTGGAGATAAGTGACACTTATATACCCGGTGGAGTGTCACCTGATTATGTTCGGCTCACCTTATTTAAATTTTCCTTACTTGGTGAAGCCAAGAGGTGGTTAAAAGCTGAACCACCCAATTCTATATCAACGTGGGATGATCTTGCACGGAAGTTTTTGATCAGATTTTGCCCTTCTGGTAAAACAGCCAGACTTAGGAGTCAAATCCTAAGTTTTAAACAGAGGGAAGGAGAAAATCTATATCAAGCCTGGGAAAGATTTAAATCCATGTTGCGGGACTGTCCTCATCATCATCAGTCCAATGAGGTGTTGGTACACACATTTATTGAGGGTTTGGAACCCCACACTAAAATTCTGTTAGATTCAGCAGCTGGAGGGCAAGCGCTGGAAAAGACTTACGAGGAGCTGTACACTTTGCTCAACCGAATTTCACAAGGCAATCCAGAATGGAATGCAGATTCTTCAAGAGGTGGATCAAGGAAAGCAGCGGGAGTGCTTGAAGTGGATGGGTTTACAGCTATCGCTGCACAGATAGCTGCTTTGCAAAATCAGTTAAACAACCACTTCAGCAATATGAATTTGAATCAGCCTTCAGCTTCAGTCAATGCAGTTCAACAGATGTGGTGTGAAGTGTGTGGTAGTAGTGAGCATTCAGCTGAATGCTGTGGTGCAAATCCTGATTCTTTTAACTTTGTGGGCAATGCAAAGAGAAATCAGCAGCAGTTTGGTAGTGGCTACAACTCAAATTGGAGGAACCATCCGAATTTTTCGTGGGGTAGCAACAACCAACAAGGCCAAAGCTCAGGGCAGGGTATGCATAGAAACCAAGGAGGGCAACAAAATTATCAAGCTCAATTCAGAAATCACAATGCCCCTCCTCCACCACCATCACCTACCATTGAGGAGATGTTCAAAACCATGATCGCTAATCAGGCACAATTGCAGGCTGACTATGTTAAATTGGCAGCCGAAGTGAAGAACAATCAGTTGTCGACCAAGGCTCTTGAATATCAGTTTGGGCAATTTGCTAGTGCCCAAAATACTAGACCCAGAGGAGGACTACCTAGCGACATGGATCCTAATCCGAAGCAGGTAAATGCAGTGACCACGAGGAGTGGTTTACAGTTGAAGGAGGTGGAACCGGAAAGACCGCCTCAAAAGTCAGGAGCAGCAGATGTTGAGGGAGAGCAAATCTCAGATAAGGGGAAGACTAAAGAAGCTGAACCAGAAAGGCCTCCACCCCCATTCCCTCAACGACTTAAGAAACACAAGGAGGAGGCGTGTTTCCAGAAATTCATGGAGGTACTTAAACAGGTACATGTTAACTTACCTCTTGTTGATGTCTTGCAGGGAGTGCCAAAATATGTGAAATATATTAAAGACATCGTGGCTAACAAAAGTCGTTTGACTTAGTATGCCACGGTAGCTTTAACGGAGGAATGCACTTCCCGTATTCAGAATAGGTTGCCCACAAAACTGAAAGACCCTGGAAGTTTTACTATCCAGCTTACTATTGGGCAAAGTATCCGAGCTCGTGGATTATGCGACTTGGGGGCAAGCATAAATCTGATGCCATCTTCGGTATTCAGAAAGTTAGGTCTAGGGAGTCCTAGACCTACAATGGTAATCTTGCAGCTAGCAGACAGGTCTTTAGCTAAGCCGGATGGCATTGTTGAGGATGTGTTAGTGCAAGTAGGCTCCCTTATTTTTCCGGTCGATTTCATTGTTCTGGATTTTGAACCAGATCCTGAAGTCCCATTTATTTTGGGACGACCCTTTTTGGCAACCGGAAAAGCATTAATTGATGTAGCTGCAGGTCAACTCACGATGCGAGCACATGACAAGGTCGAAGTGTTCGATGTGTACAAGGTACCTAAGCTCCCGACTGTTTATAAGGAACTCTCGGTGATCAATGTGATTGATCATGGGAATGCTAATGGAATGAGTGATTCCCGAGAGTTACTAGGTAGGCCACCGGATAAGGTTGAGAACTACTGGGGGGATGACCATGATCGGGACAAATCGTCCATCACCCTAGTAGACAAGTTGAGCTTAAAGGATGTCGAGCCGCGACGGTAAACCAGGCGCTGCACGGGAGGCAACCCGTGAGAAAAATATTTTATTTTTTTCTTTTACACAGTGTAGTTAGTTTTTATCTTTATTTTTGTTTTTATTTGTTTATTTCCAATTTTTATTTTTATTTTTCTTTTCTTGATTAGGTTTAGATTTTCATTTTAGTTAGTATTTTTTTATTTTAGTTAGGGAAATCTATTAATTTAACCAATTTTTGTTTAGTGAGGTGATTTTCAGGTATAACGGAGGAAATATACATGGAATCGAGAAAATGAGGCAAGGTATGAAAAATCAAATTAATTGAAGAAACAGTGCACTAGCGCGTTGGCGCCGTGTCACGGAGGCCGTGCTCCGCGTTGGCCTCCGTGACACGTTGAAGGCAAAATCTGGATTTTTCAAAAATCCAGTAAGCCAACGCGTTGGCTCCGTGTCAGGGAGGAGGGGCTCCGCGTTACCCTCCGTGACACGTTGCCCCTTATTCAGTGCCGGGTCACACCGAGTTGCCGGGTGACCCGCGTGTTTTCTTTAAATAAACCCCCGATTTTGCCCAATTTTTCCCCATTTCCCTCTTCCCTCCGCGACCAAACACCCATTTCCCCCTCCCCAAGCACCGTGCCACGTTCCTAGGCAAGGAATACGTCAAGTTTCTTCGGTTTCTCAATTCAAAGGTATGTTTTCATCATCTATCTCAATTTTTTTGGCGATTTTTGTCAAATTTGGGCATGTGAGGTGAGATACATCACCCTAGGTAGAAATTAAACATGAATGTTGGATTATTTTTGATTGATATACGTTTGGATTGTTGTATTTAGCGTTTGAACTTATCGATTGCGTAAATAATTCGAATTTGCTTATAGAATTGTATTCTAGGGAATGAGTTGTTGAATTTAACTTGAGCGACTTGATAAGTCGGCAAATTAGATGCCGGGGGGTGTTTGTTATTTGAGAGAAGTCGTGGTAAATATTGTGTAAATGTCAAAGACGACAAATTCTCGAATTTTTGTGGGAAAATGCAAAAAGTGTGTAAATTGGTTAGATTGTTTGGATTAGATTGTATATAGAATGTTTTTATCGTTGTTTTTATTTTGTTGTTGTTTTTGTTGCGAAGTGCGATGTGTGAATTGTTAGCGATAGTAGGATTGGGATTAGCTGTATGAAGTCTGAGTAGTACACTTACCGTTATGCTGTCGAAATTTATGTTGTGAACGCACTAAGCATGAAGTGTATAGTGTTGTCTGTGGTGAAATTAGAGTTATGCTTGCCGTACTTTTGTAGAAGTAGCTAAGGCCTAAGTGTGGGGTAAATGTTGTGTAACCCGACCTTAGCTGAATGCCATCGTTGGAGCGCGGGACACAGACGCCCACGTTCTCCGCCAGCTAAACATCACCCTACCGTACGCCGACATCAGACGTACGTTGTGTGGGGCTCGATCCACAGCCCGATGGAGTAGACATAAGGAGAGGGGTTACCACCAGACTCTGCCTTATTCGCAGATGAACAGGGAGGCCAGAATCTGGCTGAAGATTGTATGTTCGTGCTTGATCCCAGGAGTTCATATGACAGATGTGACCCGGGACCGTGTCTGCTTGGTGTATGCCCTTATGAAAGGGCTTGAGATTAATGTTGGGGCGGTAATAATATCTGCCATGAAGAGAGCCATACTGCACCAGGGCCACAGATACGGGTTTGGCGGACTCATCACCACCTTCCTCCGAGGCCTCGACATTGAGGAAGAAGCCTTGGATTATATTCCGCAGTTGGAGCGGAGGGCCCTCGACGTGACAAAGACTAAGGCCCCCGACAATACACACGGACCAATATTGACTTTGGGCGAGCGACATGCTCGTGACGATCAGTACATGGCCCGTATGTTTGGCATGCAGATGCTTCAGCTACGGATTGGTGGGAGACCAGCCACCGAGGAAGAATTATGGCAGTTGGAGCTGGACTACCCCTTTGGCGAGAACGCCAGAGCCTTATGTCGGGTAGGGTCAACCTTTGTGGAGCCTACAGATGACGATGTCCCTACTGATGAGGAGACACGTCGTGAGGACTCCGATGTGGAGTCCGATGGCGATGATGGAGCTGATTCAGATATGGGCGATGAGGCCGCAGCACCAGATGAAGAAGTTGAATATTTCGACTGAGCAGGGAGTTCCACCACCCAAAATTTTGTGTTTTGTAATTTTTGTGAACACTGGTGACAGTGTTCGATTTAAGTGTGGGGTGGGGAGTAGCTAGGTGCTGGGACATAGGCTCTAAATTGCTGTATGTTTTTTTCCTTGGTTGGTATGTATGTTTGTGCTTTCCCTGTGGCGAACTGATTTGTGATGTATCTATATATATTTGTTTGTGTGGTTAATGATGTGTGTTTTTGAAAGTTATGGTTGCTAGTGTAAATATTTTGTAAATTTTGTAAATATTTTTTTTTCTATCAACATGATCGATATTTTTCAAAATTTTTGCGAAGATAATTTGCAATTATCAAAATCTTTTGTAAATATGTTTCTATCGAAATGATCGATGTGTTGCAAAATTATTTTCGATTTTTTTTAATTTTTTTGGGTTTCTCCGAGTTTGTTTTCGGTTCTTTTACCGAGAATAGTCCCATTAAACCGATGTCATAGTTAGTGACCGTTCCCTATGATGGATGGATGACGACCGTCTTAAGGGAAATATAGTCGGTAGGAGTAGGATTTTTATGTGTTTTTAGTTTTCTTTGGTGGATTGCATCAATGGACTGTAGTTGCTTATGGTTGCTAAAATTTCGTTGCGTGTTGTAACTGATGTTCAAAATGTGAAAATGATTCGTTTGAAAGCATGCAATTCTGTAAATATGTTGAGTTACCTAGGCTATAGAATTTGGTTCAGTATGATTGAGGCTTAATCTTGAATTCATGTAATTGACTAATTAGAGAGTCTGTAAATGCATCTTGATTCGAGCATGTGCATGAAGTGTGAAGTGAGGTTTTGCTATTCCATGTCATTGTGAATTGTCTAGAACTTGCCTGGTGTGTATACAAAACGAAATGAAGGAGGTGTAGTGTTGGAAAGGATGTAGGCATTTCTTTGTTTTAACCGATAGTTTCCACTTTTTTCTTGTCAAATTCTACCTTTTTATATGTTGTATACCCTAGTTAGCCCGTTGAGCCTTTAGCCGATTTCTTTCTTTCTTTTGTCCAAAATTGTATGAACTAAGCTTTATTCCTTCTTTTCATTAGCCTTAAAGTCTATAAGAAGCTCTTAAGTGCTTACAAAGAACAGAAAATGTTTCCCAAAGTGTTAAAGAGTGAAAAGAAAAAGAAAAGCAAAGTGAGGAAAGAAAAGATGATGTTGAAGAGGCACTTGTTGTAATTAATTGATAGTGAGGGTACTTGAAAACCCTTTGTTTTGTCTCAAGTGTGTCTGATGAAATGGGCTGTATGAAAGTAAACCAGCATGAATGGGAGAAAAAGAGAAAAGAGAGGAACAATGTCCATGAGTCGATGGGAATGAGTTGAAAAGGCGCTCTAGGATGCTAGCGACTATTATTGGCTAATCCAATATATATATACTAGATCCATAGCCCCGTTGCAACCCAGTAAAGTCCTACGTGATCCTATATTGCATTTCTTTATATTAGTGGAGTAATACACTAAGGGCAAGCCTATGGGTCATGACATGATGCATGTGAATTCTTTTGGGAGAGAGAGTGAAATTAATTTTTATATGCCCCTACTTGCATGTTTGTGTGCTGCATGAACATAAAGGGGAAGTTTCTCTCGAGTTGTGAGGGCACATGCTTGATGAAAGATTGATTTTCGTGTCGGATTTATTGATTAGCTGATTTGCATGAGTTTGCCGATATCAAGAATCAATTCTTAAAGTCTAGGAAGTCTTGATGTATTAAAGGTCATTGTATTGTAAGACCAAGCATGTTTTCGTGATGATTTGCAAAAATTGAATAATCGGTATGACCGTAGCGTAAATTGTTGCACCATAGTGACGAAGGTTGGGATGTAATTTGCATGATTTGTGTATGTGTTGTTCGAGGACGAACAAGGATTTAAGTGTGGGGTAAGTGATCTTGGGCAGATTTATATGCCCAAGTGATACTCAAACGTATCATTTTTACCTTGTTTGTTGTGCAATATGTATATAATATCGTGTAATTAGTAATAAAATGTGAATTTATACTAACCAACATGATTAGCATTTGTTTTGCAGGTAAATGTGATTTTTAGGAGCTAAAATGCATGTTGGAACTATGTCGGAGTTAGACTTGGATGCGAGCGTGAAAAAGACCTTGGAATGCACATTTTATAAGGGCTCCGCGATGGAGCCGTGCCACGCTACCATCGCGGTAGCACACTGCCTGAACAGGAATTAAAATGGCAAATTCTAGTGTGCCTTCGCGTCAGCTCTGTGGCACGGAGAGAGGCCTCCGCGTTGGCCTCCGTGCCACGTTGAGGCTAATTTACCGGACCCTGAAATTCCAGTGAAGGTCCGCGTCCACGCCGTGTCATGGAGGCAGTGCTCCGCATTGGCCTCCGTGACACGTTGCTTGTTATTCCGGGAAAAATTTCCCACTAGTATAAATAGCACACTTAGGTTTATTTTAATTAGTTTTTAGTTTTTAGACTGAGTTCAGAAGTGGAGAGCAAGGACGTGGGTTAGTAGCAGTTGAGGAACGAAAAAGCTAAGGGATTTCTTCTCTTCCTTTCTTCTTTCTATCAATTGTACGTATGATTTACACTCATTTTAGGATGATCAATCCACAAATGAGTGGCTAATTCTCTTCCTTGCTGAGGTTTTGAACATGTGTAATGAATTTTGATTATAATTGATATGGTTTTTTGCTTCTTCTTTCATGTTGTTCTATTAATTCTTGTTCTTACTGCATTAGTGATTGGCCAACATTAATGTACATCTAAAAAGTCCAATTTCACTCGAGAGAGCAAGAAATTGGAAAGAAGTGAATTAATAGGGTATTGTTCTTAACTTGATTTGGGAAAATTGGGTTTTGATGTGCTTTCCTGATAGAAATATACTTGAAAGCCGTATTAGTCAATTTAGGAACCGGAATTGTAGTGCTAGGTCATAAATTGCATTTGATCACAGAAATGTAGACGGATGGTTTATGATTCTAAAGTGAAATTAAATACGAAAGTTTTAATTTCTAGGCAAACGTTCTTGGCTACCAACATGAGGAAGAGGATAACCAAATTATCATGATTATCAAGTTCATTACTCGTTCTTAACCTTGGCATGTTCATATCCGTTGTCTAAATTCAAAAGTAATTAGTTGTGATTAATTGTAGTATACATATAGTTTAGAAACAAAAACTCAAAATAACTCTTGGTTGCATTGTTGTTAACATAATTAGGAATAGAATAGAGATATAGTAAACTAGGCAACTTTACATATCTTGAGCCTCCTTGGATCGATACTTGGCTACTTAGCCACTTTATTACTTGTTTGACCACGTGCACTTGCGTGTCGGTTTATAATCTATAATACCAACGGAATAGCACCGAGCAAGTGTGACCCATCAGTTTGTCCAGGAGTCGTTAAGTGACTCGTGGTGAGGGATTTGACTTGAGTTGGAAAATGTTGGTTTGAGACCCCACGGACATGACCATGAGTCGTGGTCAATCCCCACGACTCGTTGAGTGAGTCGTGGTTAAGGATATTTGGAAGATGAAGGATGAGTAGGCAGTGTACTTGATGATTGGATCCCACGAATCATGGTCAGTAACCATGATTCATAAGGTGAGTCGTGGTCAACTTTTGGTGAATGACTTGAGATGTTGCGCAGGGAATATAACAAGTGGTGACCATGACTCGTGTTTACCATTAACAATCCGTTAGGTCCCTTGTGGGGACCTTCCAGAAAAAGTGACAGTCACACAAAGACAGCTGGTGAATATTCATTCCCTATGTAACAACTCATCCAGTCCCTCGTAGGGACTGACAACCAGTTATTTTCTACAAATATAGTAAGGGCTTATCTATTATACCTATGATCTACAACCTAAACTACATCATTTCAAGCTATGAATAGTGAATGTTAATAGGGGTAATTTCATTTAGGCTATTCCTACTCGTGCATGTAAGAGTTAAGGTATAGAGAGGTGATCAAGCTCAAATTCCTTCAAGTTTTCTTCAATCCTTCATTGGGCAATTAGAAAAGTGGTAGAATCAGATCCTATAAGGTATGTAGGGTTATGAATGGGTGAATTCATTCACACCCATGCCCAATCCCTCTCTAAATCATGAAAATCCATATGTTGAATTCTATGGGGTTTTAACCCAATGCGTGAAATTTCTAATTTTATACACAAGTATGATCTAAGTATATTTCTACTATTGAATTATGAATCATGGGCAAGTTTTACATTGTTTTCAATTATAGTCATGTTTTCAAACATTATAAATTAAAATCCCCATTTATGAGAAGTTCATGAAAGTTGAGATTTATGATAAATGGTCAAGTATGATGAGATATTATTGATGAAAAGCATGTTTTTAAGTTACCCATGTTAGGATCATGTTCTCAAGTGAATTATGTATTTTCAAGAATGATTAAAGTATTGCGAAATGGCCATATGTTCAAGAATGATTTATGATTTCACGAATAGCTTACCACATGGTTTTGGAGTTAAGACACCCATTTATGTTCAGCTAGTGGTATGGTTAGAGAAAAAGCTCCTCACATATGATTTCAGATTTGATATGTATTTGATTATTAAGCTTCATCAATAGACAATGGTAAACTTTGTTGAAAAACAATGGAGAGCATATCTTTTTTTTTGGGAGTGGTGTCTAGCACCGAGTGGGCTAAGGGTCGATCAAACCTATGCCTCAGAACTACGCGCCAACGTAGGTTTACATATCATATATATACTTTGGAACCTCCCTTGTGAGTTTTCCCTTTCCCCGAATGGGCCTTGGGCTTGATATTGATATCATGGTATTGTCTTTGGTACTGGCAAGGCTTTGGACGGCTCTACCCGCTTGAGTGTGATAATTGGGACCATGTAAGCATTATCGTCGTACGTCAGTTATATGACGAGTCTCCATTGTTCCTCATGATTTCAGTTATGCATGTTTATCATTCATGATATATATATATATATATGTTCTAAAGAAGGTTTGACCCAATGTTCAGATTTACTTATGATTATTAGATTTAAGCTTTTGGTTAATCGATTCAGTTATGATGTTATGTTATGTTCAAATCATGATTTTTCAGAAAATAGCATGCAAGTACTACTCCCATATTCTTTTTTTGATTATGTTTTATATTATGCATGTTTTAAATAATTTTACTTATTTAAGCGGTTTTACTTACCTTGTATACTTGGTGCATTCCACGTACTGACCACATAATCTATGTTGTATTATTTTATGATACAGGCTCCGATATTCAGACTCAGCACCACCACTAGCCAACTTTCAGAGTTAGCATCCAGTCGTTATTAGTGAGTCCTCATCTCCCAAGGACCATTTGTTATCAGATATCTTTGTACTTTCAGTTTTCAAACTTGTCGGGTTAGTTGAGGGTGTTGTCCAATCAACCCATCAGATATGTTAGAGGCTTTCAGACAATGCGTAGTAAGCAGCTTGCTATGTATTATGTGAACTCTAGTTTGGGATTATGTATGATTAGACTTTCGTCATGTTTTATATGTTAAGTCTTCCATTTCATTGATTGAGTTAGAAGTATGTTCATGCCATGGGTCGACTTGGGGTCTCTCGGGGCTCCTTGTCCCGTGTCTCGATCCGATCCTATGTTCAGCTTGTGACAAATAGTTCATGGAATTGTGGATGCACTTGGATCTTCTTTTATCTGAACCAGCGAATGTATGTAGATCACGCTTCAATGATGAACGTTATCCATCAATTCATAATTGACAGACCTTTTTTCATGACCAAGTCCTTCATTGAACTTGGCATCCTAGCATTTGCTCGAGGGCTTCAAATAATGGGATATTTACTAACAAGTACTTCAACATGGAGTTGAATTTGTGGAATTTTCTATCTTCCACCTTTATCTTCATCCTCTAAGGGAATGGAGGTGGAGGTCTTTAAATTTGAGTCAAAGGCTTAACCACCTCCTCTCGGTTTGCTTTACCTTCATCTCCTTCATTATTCTCTGTGACTGCTAGCTCTATAGGCTTAGCTGGGTTTTGCTTCTTCACCTTATATTTAGCTACAAGCTCTGTTTCTAAAGCTAACTTCGCAACTTGCTCTACACCAATAGGAGTGTTCACAGACAATTTTTTTCCACTTCTTGTTGTAATAGCCATGCAATGGCTATCCTTCCTTGAATACTACACTGTATCACTTGGAAAAGGCCTCATTGTTCATCTAATTAAGGGCTACAAACATTTTCCCTATTTGGTACTCCAGCTGTTTAATGGCGGTTGAGTGTGAGTCTACAAGCTGACTCATATTGAAGAGGTCATTCTTTATTTCTTTAACTCTAGAGTTAGTAGATTCGACTCTTTGCAGTACCTTGCCTAATATTTCTTCCATCTTTGAACTTCCTGCATCATTACTGCTCCGCTCTTTGATTCCGGGAGGTACATATACTCTGCTAAAATCATTCTTGTAGCTTTCCTTGTTCTTCTCGTTTCCCTGTTCTCTATCCCTATAACCAACTTGGTCATAATAATTGTCCTTTGGATAGTTTTGATCTTAATTTCCTTGATCATTGGCCCGGAGACCCCTCATGTTATTCAAGTACTTAACTTCTTCTTCAGAGTTCAATCCATGTTCCTCTGGTCTGGCAGCCTTACCCACGACATTGACTTTCTTAGCACCACCTGCAAGAAAATGTTTAATAATCAACTCCAACTGAGTTTTCATATGTGCCATATCCTGATCTCACTCTTCTTCCTTCCAGCATTGCTCAGTAGTTGACCCAACTACATAGGTATTATTAGAGACTTCGAAGTCTCTAGTGTGCCAAGCCCTGTTAGTCTTGGTGACTCTATCTAACACAGTTTCAACCTCAGTGTATGTTCGGGACATGAACAACCCTCTAGTCAAAGTATCAACAATCAGCTTAGTTGCTAAATTTTGGGACTTGTAAAAAGTCTCCATAAGATGCTTATTAGATAGTTTATGATTGGGGCACAACTTGAGTTTCTTGTTGAATCGTAGCCATGCCTCATGCAATGCCTCACTAGGAAGCTGCCTAAAATTATTTATCTCATCTCTCAGTAACGACATCCTGGAAGGTGGAAAGAATCGCTCCAGAAATTTAGCTCTCTCCAGTTCATGATTGAGTCCTGTTGCAACTCATTTAGCCACATTGGTGCCTCCACAAATAGAGACAATGGAAACAACCTAAATCGAAATGTATTTTGACTAACCTCTGGTAGTTCAAAGGATTTGCAGATCCCCGTAAAGTTTATCTGATGCAAGTTCAGGTCATCACTAGCTACTCCTCAAACCAAGCCCTTCAAGTTCAACAGTTGGATCATAGTGCTTGTGATGTTGAACTAGCTCCTGGAGCTAGTCTGGCTTTAGTGGTGCCAACTCCATGAAAGCAAACATCATCTTCCTCTTCATAATCAAATGGAGACGCTTGTCGACGCTGCCCCCTAGCTCTCTAAGGTTGGAGATGATTTCTAGGTGCTACATCCTCAACATTTCATTCATTCTCATCATCTCTAATAACATTATCAATCTCATTATTAGCTGCATGTTGATTGTTTCCCTGGCTTGAGCATTAGCAAGTTGCTGTAACCTTGTTGCTTTATGCACTTGTGCATTCATAGCTCCCCTCAAAGTTCTTTCTAGTTCGGGATTATAAGGAATTAATGGTTCGCCCCGACTCTAGGTATTTGGCATGCATTACCTTGTACCCTGTATAGACAGAAACAACAAATAAAAGTAAAATTACGAAATAAGACTAAGAGTCAAATAAGAACACTTGACTTAATCTAAAACTGTACTCCCCGGTAATGGCACCAAAATTTGATACACCCAAATTACACTTCTATGATAAAAAGTATAATGTGGCCGATGTCAAATATAGAACCCAACAATGTTAGGGTCGAATCCCACCTGGAATATGGTGAAAATTAAGTCTTATGTGAGTATTTGCTTTTAGTAAAATATTTCCATAAAAATGGGGATCTGGGAATTGTGTTTCGATTCACTATTAGTCAAAAGCAAGAAACACCAACTATGCTTTATTATTAGTGAATTCAAGAAGAAAGTAAGCTAGGGTTATAGTCATGATGTTTTCATAATGATATTTGATGACTGACAACAACAAACCCATTTAATGCTATGTGTGTAGGTTGTTAACTCAATCATTCTATCCAAATGTTTCTCAATCTATTCAGACAGGTATCACTCTTATCTTCTCAAACTAAGGGTGATAATCAATGAGTTACAATAATTAATCTAGGTTGATTAATCTTGTTACAACATTAATCATCGGTCAATAGTTAACGCCTTGAATTCCTATTACCAATCCTTTTCATCCAGATTTATAAACCTTACTCATGCATGTCAAACCTAGGGTTTGTTCTAATGTTTGCAACCATTAGAAATGATTCAAAACAACAGACTTAATACACACAATTGCATTAAACTCATCCATGAATCAATCACCATTATTACATCATTCTATCATGAATCACTTAAACTTAGTAATGGAACTTAGCCATACATGATCATTGAAGTCATAACAGAAGTCATATTTACTAAAGAAGGCTTAACTTATAAAGAAGAGATGAAACCTTGATTATAATTCTAATAAATCTGTAATATTTCCTGAATAATCTTTGAAAGTCTTCTAGCAGATGAAAATATATCTTTTCTTCTCTCCAAAGTCTTATAATGAAAACAAATTTAGCTGATGCTACTTATAGTCTGGAATTATCCAAAACTGCACTGAAAGTTGGAGTATCACTTCTCAAGTGACGCCCAAGTTGACATGTCGCCGAAAAGGTGACGGTTCATCACTTGGTCTGTCACTCCCTATCTAGTGTGTCATCAAATCCGCATCTTGGTGACAGTGAAATTGAAGGTCCATCGAAGAGGTAAGGGTCTATCACCTGGGTCGTCGCTCCTTATCCAGTGTGTCATCAAATCTTCATCTTGGTGACAATGAACTGATGGCCCATCGAAGAGATGATGGCCTGTCAATTGGACCGTCACTTTCACTTCTTTTTCTTCAAATCCCTTTTAGGCCCGACGATGGAAGTGACGGTTCGTCAAGTTTTTATTTTAGCCTGCTTCAGTCCATTTCTCTGGGTTGGTTTATCTTCCTGTAAAATACACACAAACCAATAAAATATAACAAAAATTTGCTCAAGAACTTGCCTCAATTCATAGTTAAAAGCATCAAATGTACCGTCAAATGCCATCGTATAACAGCTCCAGTTATTCAATGAAACGTAAAGTTCAAGCCTTTGTTGTTCTTCTCTTTTCCTAATCCCCACCTCTTTAGGTTCAAGCAAGAACAAAATTGGGGCAAGTCCTAACACTACGCATCATAAAAAACCTTTATGATAACCCTAGCTAGTTAATTCACCATGATTCCCACAACCCTAGTTGTGGAGGTTTTAGCTATTCATGATTGCAAGAAATGAATTAGATTTCATGGTAGAAAACATAATTAACAACTTACAACAATGATTGAAGAAACACCCAATTGATAATTGCATAATCAAAGTATTGTCAAGTCAAGAACAATGAAAGAAACCTCAAAGCAATTCGTGTATCTGAGCTTCAAGTAGTGTTAGGAAAATAGAAAATCACGATTACAACAAAAATGAATCGGTCCTCTTTAGAAAATAACCTAAAAAATAATTATACAAATATAATACCCCGAAAACCCTAAGACCAGACCCGAGAGTTGAAATGGAGAAAATAGAAATTTCTGCACCAGGTCATAGGATGAGTCGTCCAGTGATCCGTCAAGAACACCACGAGTCATTAAGTGGCTCACAGGGAGGGGTTTGACTATGTTGGAAATTTCAAGTTTTGAGTGACCACGGGTGTGACCATGAGTCGTGGTCAGCCCCATGATCCGTTAATGCCACCCATGGTCAAAGGTGCTCCAAGGATGAACGAAATTTGGACAGTGTACCTAATGACTAGGAACCACAAGTCGTGGTCAATGCCACGATTCGTTGAGTGGTTCATGGTCAACAGTTGGTTAAACATTGAATGTTTTTGTGGCAGTGTCCCTAACGGGTATCACCATAATTCATCGGGTACACCACAAGTCATGGTGTCCCCCGTGGTGACCCCCAGGAGAAATTTGGCTGTGACGGTGACGGGAGGTTACCATGAGCATGGTCATTGGTAATGATCCGTCCAGTCCCTCGTTGGGACTGGTAGTATGTTTTTCCCAGTGAATTTATTAAGGGATTTTTCGTAATTTATAAGTTTCTAAGGCCTAAACTACATCATTTTAAGCTTAGAATAGAGTGTTTTAAGAAGGGTTAAGTCATTCTAAGCCTATCCTAATTCATGTTGCAAGTTTAGAAGGTTGAGAGGTGATCAAGCCCAGTTCTTCAAGGTTCTTCTTCAATTTTCTTTGGGCTTTCAAGGAAGTGGTAAAAATCAGGTCTTTTCAGGTAAGTAAGGCTATGAATGGGTGCAATTGTCCACACCATTCCCAATCATCTATCAATTCATGAAAGTTCTAATTGATGATTTTATAGGGTTTTTACCCAATGTGTGAATGTCCTAAGTTTCTATCATTGGTATGATCTAAGCATGTTTTGCATGTTGAATTATGATTAATTGGTGGATTTTATAATGTTTTAAATTATAAATTATGTTTTCAAGTTTTCTAAATTATTATGCCTATCCATGAAAGTCCATGAAAGTCGAGATCTATGAAGCATGTATACAAGCACAATGAGATGTTTATGAAGAAAGTATGATTTTGAAATACCCATGTAGATATTCATGTTTTCAAAGTGAATCAAGTTGATTTCAAGTATGTTTAAGTATTGGCCAAGCCCATATGATCAAGTATGTTTTATGATTTTATGAATTAGCTTACTATATATTTTTGGAGTCAAGACTCCCAATTATGTTTAGCCTGTGGTATGGTTTGAGCCAAGGCTCCTCATGTTATGATTTTAGATTTATATATGTATGTTATGAGTCAGCTTCATCATTAGAAGATGGTTCAGCTTCGTTGATAAATGATGGAGAGCATATGCATGTTTTTGGGAGTAGCGTCTAGCACTGAGTATTCTAAGGTTCAATCAACCCTATGCCTTAGAATTACGAGCCAATGTAGGTATCTTCAGATTATTCGGGACGTCCCTTGTGAGCTTCCCCTTCACCCTAAGGGCCCTTCAACATGATATCGATATCATGGCAGCATCATTTGCCCTGCCAAAGCTTTGCATGGCTCTGCCCACTTGACTATTATAGTTGGGACCACGTAAGTTCTCGTAGTAATGTCAGTATATGAAGAGTCTCCCATTGTTCCTCATGATTTTAGTTATGCATGTACATCAGTCATGAAACTATGCTTTCATCAGGTTTCACCCAATGTTCAGTTTTACTTATGATTATCTGTTTTCAACTTTGGGTCATTCGATTTAGTTATGATGTTAAGTTATGTTCAGATCATGATTTCAGAAAATAGCATGCAAGCTCTACTCTTAGAATCTTATCTTGATTATGTTTTGTAATATTCATGATTTATGATTTTTCCTTAGTGTTTTTACTTACTTTGCATTCTCGGTACATTCCACGCATTGACCACATACTCTATGCTTTATCATTTTATCATCCAGGCTTTGATATCCAGACTCAGTCCCACCACTAGTTATACTTACGAAGTTAGCACTTCTCAGTCTCAATTGGTGAGTCCTCATCTTACGAGGGCCCTTTTTATCAATTGTATTTCTTCTTTTGAGTTTTCAAACTACAATGAGTTTGTTGGGTTCTTGTCCCATCAACTCGTCAGTATTAGAGCCTTCTCGGACATAGTTTGTATTCAGCTTTAGACTTATGTCTGTGTGTAGATATTATGTTTTGTTTAGACTTATGCAATGTTAATCATGATGATCTTCCATATTATTTGAATAAGCTAGATGTTATGTTCATGGTAGTTGACTTGGAGCCTCTCGGGGTTCTTTGTCCCGTGTCTCGATCCAAGCCTATGTTCGGGTCGTTACAAATTTTGTATCTGAGCATTAGGTTTTGAAGTTTCTTAGGGTGTCTGAAAGCTGCATTAAGTAATGTATTTTTAAGGGGTGTGCAGTGAGCCAAATTTATGAAGAAGATGCTACGAGACATTTGGAAAATGTTCCCTTCTTTCATGATCTATTTCGTGCGATGAAATGTCTCTCTATCCTTCTAACACGTGATAATCGCGTTTGCAGGATCATGCCTCCCCACAAAGTTAATAGAAGGAGAAATGGAAATAGGAATAGTCGTGAGGATGGCAATGGAGACGGGCACCAACAGGCCCCACCAGCCAATGAGGAGCATATACCCGAGCCAGTTGCCCATGCAGAGTTCAGGATAGCCATTAAGGCGTTACCCCAGGCCTTAATCGCCCAAGTTAATCAGCAGGTGGTAGCACGTGTCCCTCAAATAAGGAATGTAGCAGTGACAAGAGTTAAGGATTTTCTAAGGATGAACCCTCCCGAGTTCCTTGGATCAAAGGTGGACGAGGATCCATGTAAGTTCATTGAGGAGTTTCTGAAGATCACCGAGATTATGGGGGTGACTGGGGATGAGTGCACCAAGTTGGACTCATACTAGTTGTAGGGGTTTGCGCACATTTGGTTCAAGCAATGGAAGGATAATAGGTAAGTTGGAGCAGGCCCTATCAGTTGGGATGAGTTTCATGCCACTTTTTTGGATCAATTCTTCCCTTGGGAGATGAGGGAGATCAAAGCAACCGAGTTTGGGAGTCTAAAGGAAGGGAGGATGACAGTTCAGGAGTATGCCTTGGAGTTCACTCGTCTGTCAAAGTATGCACCTGAGATGTTGGTGGATTAGAGATCTTGAGGGAGAAAGTTTGTACATGGGATAGTCCTATACGCCCAACAAATGGAGGCGGTACAGATGAGTGAGAGGGAGAGAGAGGCCAAGAAGGCTAGGACTGATAGTTTTGGATTCTCCCAATAGAGACCTAGTGGGCACCGTTAGTAGTCCCACCAGAGATCTTCAACCCTGGCGCCTTCGGCTATGAGTGTGCCATCCAGGTCCAGGTGTGATTAAATGGGACAAGCATTAGGCTCCAGAGGTCTGAGTAGCAGAACCGGAGAGATTAGCCCTCCAGAGTGTACCAGATGTGGCCGGAGACACACAGGGCAGTGTTTGGTGGGTACAGGTGGTTGCTTCATGTGCGAAAAGCTCAGAAATATGCTTAGAGATTGTCCATCATCTAGACAGGGTCATGATAGGGGCCGAGGCCCAGCTTTTAGTTCAAAAGCTCCACCAACACTCCCAACTTAGAAGGGGGAATCCACGAGTATAGGTGGTGACAATGCCAAAACAGATTTTATGTCCTAGAATCCTGTCAGGAGCAAGAGGTCACCCTAGATGTAGTCACTAGTACATTATGAGTATTCCATCTTCATAAATATGCATTGTCAGACCCAGGGTCTACTTTGTCTTTAGTGACGCCCTATGTTGGTAGTAGTTTCGAAGTTAGTCCTGAAATCTTATCAGAACTCTTCTCAGTCTCTACTCTAGTTGGTGATTCAGTTATAGCTAGATGGGTGTATAGAAATTTCCCTGTCACAGTCTTTTAGAAAGTCATCCCAATAGATTTAGTAGAGTTAGCCATGACCGATTATGATATTCTCCTCGACATGGATTGATTATTTTCATGCTATGCCTCAGTCAATTTTAGAACCCGTGTAGTAGAGTTTAGATTTTTGGGTAAACCAGTCTTAGAGTGGAGCGGTAGTTCAGTTGTGCCTGTAGGTCATTTCATTTCCTACCTTAAGGCCAGAAAGATAATTTCTAAGGGCTGCGTATACCATTTAGTTAGCGTTAAGGATGCTACGTCCGAAACCCCGACTATACAGTCAATCCCTGTAGTGTGTGAGTACCCAGAAGTGTTCCGAAATGATCTACCGGGAATTCCTCCCAAGAGGGAAATTGATTTTGGTATTGATCTCCTTCCTGATACGCAACCTATATCTATTCCTCCTTATTGAATGGCTCCAACTAAGCTAAAGGAGTTGAATGAGCAGTTGAAAGACCTTTTAGACAAGGGATTCATCAGACCTAGCAAATCCCCGTAGGGTGCTCTAGTTTTATTTGTCTGCAAGAAAGATGGTTCTCTTCGTATGTGCATTTATTATCAATAATTGAACAAGGTCACCATCAAGAACATGTATACTATCCCCAAGATCGATGATTTTTTATACCAGCTTCAGGGTGGTAAGTGCTTTTCAAAGATAAATCTCAGATCAGAATACCATTGGCTCAGAGTTCGAGAGAGCGATATTCCGAAGGCAGCCTTCAGGACTCGGTATGGTCATTATGAGTTTATAGTTATGTCTTTTGGACTAATGAATTCTCCTGCAACTTTTATGAATTCTATGAACAAGGTGTTTAAGCCATGCTTGGATATGTTCATGATTGTGTTCATAGATGACATCTTAATATACTCTCGAAGCGAGGAGGAGCATGCCACTCATTTGAGGGTGGTGCTACAGACTCTTAAGGATTGCCAGTTGTATGCTAAATTCAGTATAAGTGAGTTTTGGTTGAACTCAATAGCATTTTTGTGTCATGTAGTGTCAAGTAAGGGTGTACAAGTAGACTCCTAAAAGATAGAAGCGGTGAACAATTGGTCTAGACCGGTGATTCCTTTGGACTTTAGGAGTTTCTTGGGTTTTGCTGGTTATTATCGGAGATTCATTGAGGGGTTTTCAGCCATTGCAGCCCCATTGACTATGTTGACCTAGAAAAAAGTGAAGTTTCAATGATTGGGGACTTGTGAGAGGAGTTTCCAAGAGTTGAAGACTCGATAACCTATATTAACCCTACCTGAGGATACCGATGGGTTTGTGGTATATTGTGATACTTCGAGGATCGGCCTTGGTTTTGTATTCATGCAGCACGGTAAAGTTATAGCTTATGTTTTGTATTCATGCAGCACGGTAAAGTTATAACTTATGCTTCTAGGCATCTGAAAGTCCATGAAAAGAATTATCCAATTCATGATCTTGAATTGGCGGCGGTAGTATTTGCCTTAAAGATTTGGAGACACTATTTGTACGGGATCCATGTAGATGTGTTTACGGACCATAAAAGCTTGCAATATGTGTTTACCCAAAAGGATCTAAATCTACGTCAAAGAAGGTGGTTGGAGCTACTCAAGGATTATGATATGAGTGTCTTTTACCTTCTAGGCAAGGCTAACGTGGTAGCAAACGCTCTTAGTATGCTTTCTGTGGAGATTGTGTTCCATGTAGATTAGGGGAGGAAGGAGCTGGTGAAGGATGTGCATCGGCTTTTAGGTTGGCAGTTCGTTTGGTTGACTCGATCGATGGTGGTGTTATTGTTCAAACCAGATCAGAATCATCCTTGGTGACTAATGTAAAAGCTAGACAAGACGAGGACCCTATTTTGGTAAACTTAAAGGAAGCTGTTCAGATTCAGAAGGTAGAGGTCATCTCAAAAGGGGGAGATAGTATACTCCAATAACAGGGTCATTTGTGTGCACCAGAAGTTAATGATTTGAGAGATTGAATGTTGCTTGAGGCTCATCGGTCTAGATACTCCATACATCCAGGTGCCACCAAGATGTACTGTGACCAATGGGAAATCTATTAGTGGAATGGCATGAAGAAGGACATAGTAGAATTTGTGGCTAAGTGCCTGAATTGTCAATAGGTGAAGGTTGAGCCCCAGAGACCAGGGGATGCACTTCAAGACATCAGTATTCCTACTTGGATTTGGGAGAAGATTAATATATACTTCATCACAGGGTTTCCTCGCACACTTCAACAATATGACTCCATTTGGGTGGTTGTGGACAGATTGACTAAGGCAGCTCAATTTCTACCAGTCAAAACTACCGATTCAGCGGAGGATTATGATAAATTATACATTAAGGAGTTTTTTCGGTAGTCACATGCTCTCAACATGTCCTCGAGAGTCTGAATAGTCCATTTCGCCTCACCATTTGTTTGCGAGTGAAAGGCTATGCTATGCTTGACCTGAGTACCAAGTCCCTTCTGAAACGATCTTCAAAACTAGGTGGTAAACTGAGTACCTCTCTCTGATATGATGAACAATGTCACTCTATGAAACCGAACAAACTCCTTAATGTATAACTTAGCATAATCCTCTGCTGAATCGATAGTTTTGACTGGTAGAAAATAAGCTACCTTTGTCGACCTATCCACACCACCTAAATAGAGTCATACTATCAACGTGTGCGAGGAAACCCTGTGATGAAGTCCATATTGAGCTCCTCCCACTTCCAAGTAGGAATACTGATGTCTTGAAGTACACCCCCTGGTCTCTGGTGCTCAACCTTCACACGTTGACAATTCGGGCAGTTATAAACAAATTTTGCTATGTCCTTCTTCATGCCATTCCACAATAGACTTCCCATAGGTCATGGTACGTCTTGGTGATTCGTCGAGTGGGTCGTTGTTAGAAATTGGTTAAAGGTTGAATATTTTTGTGGCAGTGTCCCTAACGGGTATCACCATGATTCGTCTAGTACACCACGAGTCGTGGTGTCCCCAGTGGTGACCCCCAGGAGAAACTTAGTAGTGAAGGTGATGGGAGGTGACCATTAGTTGTGGTCACTGGCAACGATCTATCCAGTCCTTCATCAGGACAGGCAGTATGTTTTTCCCTACGAATTTATCGTCGGTTAATAGCTGACTAAGATGCAGTGCATTGGGCAGATTTTTAGTGAAAAAAAAGGTAAAGCGGCGGAACACCGGTGCAATTCGGTAAACCACCGATGCATCACCTGTCGAGATATGAGTATGTTTAAGAATTTAAATTAAGTATGGAACAAGCAAACCACAAATACTAGCTGAGCCGCCCAATTCTGCACAAGATTCTCTTAAACCTCCCTTTTTACTATTTCTTTCACACCTTTTTTGTCTTCCCCATTGCCCACCTTTCCACTTTCCCACCTTTCCACTTTCCCCACATTTCCACTTCCCACAAACACATTAATTTACCATTACTACCCCACCTTCTCCTCCACCTATCATCATTCACCTTTCTCCCTATGAAACCCTTCCCTCCTTTAACCAACACCCTCACTACACTCAAAGTTTCTTTCTCCACTACACAACCTCTGAAGTGCCATTGTTGAAAGTTGTTAAGCTCTGGAAGATCAAGTTTGCAAGTATTCCGATAGCATGGTAATGTTTCCTTGCCTTTTTCATTATTTCATCAATGGTTCACTATCCTTTCATTCTTAATGCTTTCCTTTCCCATTGGATTCATGAGTATGCTCTGTTTGTTGAAATGGGTGGTGAACCTAGTGTTCTATTTGTATGAATTTTAAATGGGCGAAGTCTGAGTAACCCAAGTGGGGTGAAATGCCATGTGGTGCCCGATGATAGACTGGGTGACACCATTCTTAAGGGCAAATCATCATTTGATTTTTTTAGGTGTAGTGGTGTTATTTTCATGAAAATATGTATAGGTGTTTGTTCATGGGTGACTGTGATTTGTTTGAATCTAATTTGGGGACAGTGAGATTTGGTTATTCACGATTCGGGCCCAGCAAAATGCCGATGGAACACCGGTCCAATTTTTTAAGATGGCTTCAAGCAATTAATTGGATCACGCGTAGCATTGGTGCTTCGCGGATCTGGACTGGTGACTTGCTGCCCTGTTGCTGGAACACTATTGGTTTTGCTTACTCTTCTCATCTGCATCAGCGAGTCAGTGGCAGTCTGCACATTCCTTCTTCGACTTGCCGATATTTCAGCAATGCTGTTAGTTTATTACATATTGGTTTTTAATCTTTGTTTCTCAGTTCATCCTTTAGAATAGTTTTTGTTCTTCAGTTTCATTATAGAAGGTCTGTCACTAACACCATGTTTGCAGAACTACCATGTCTTTATCCAGAAATACTGGATAAGGAAAGGCCCCCACATCATCTTCCAACAAGAGCAAGGGCAAAGCAAAGGCCTCCGCACCACCTGCAAACTCCAAAGAGGCCATCATTCTCTATGTCCCAAACATGACGGAACATTATTTCATATACCAGGGTTGATCCATAACTGTGGAGAAGCACTTTGACCTAGTAGGCTTGCAGGGTGATCTCCCTAACATCACCGCACAATTCACGGCCCGACAATGGCATGCATTTGCCAATCCTTTCCCTCCTTACTACCCCAACCTAGTGTCAGAATTGTATTCCTCCTACCAATCTTGATAGGATAGCATGTATCATAGGGGAAAATTTGATGACTTTCCATGCCTACCATTAGTTTTGATAAGGGCAGTGGAAGTCGACATCACCCTGGCTGCCATAAACTTCCTATTTTGGGACGATGCGATTGACTCCGATGCGGGGTACATGACTCGGGTAGTTGACGTGAAATAACAGTTTTCTTGGATAGCCCCAATTATTACTGTTGATACACCTCTGTAGGCCTCTATGGGTGGCGAGATCTCTCATCATGACTTGAAGTTTGAGGCTAAATTGTGGCTGGACTTTATTTATGGCCGCATCATCCTATCCAAGAATGAGCAAAGGGTCATTCTGGAAACTGCAATCCTCATCGCCTGCATCATGACTGGAGTCCCCATCAACTTTGGGTAGATTGTCGCTCAAAAAATGAGATAGTCTAGCACTTCCATGCCCTATGCAGTTCTCATTTCCCAGCTTTGCTCATAAGTTGGGGTGCCTCTGTTCCCAAATGAAACCCCGTCCACTGCTTTAGGTGTTATTTCCATTGACCAGAAGAGAGATGCCGAGGCACCTACAATGAAGAGGAAAAGACTACAAGCTTTTGAGGTAACTGAGGGATCCCATTCCCATGGGTCGAACCACTCATCAAAGGCCCCGGAGTTGAACGCGCCCCAGTACAAAATGTCAGGCCAAGATTCGGGCGACATGCCTCATCAGGGAGCATCTCTCCCTCCTCAAACCTCTCAACCAAGTAGTCTCCACAGACTTATGGAAATGACCAACTCTCACGAAAGCCAACTCCAAAGATTGGCCAAGAGTCTCCCCGTACTCATTGCTCAAATTAAAAAGGTGCTCAAGTCTTTATATGAGAGTGTCACTACACTATGCAATAGGGTGGATGCGGTTGAGGGGGCTGTCACATCCTTTCAAACTGACTTGCAAAAATGGAAGATTTGGACATTAATGGAGGTGCCTGTCCACAGTTCAAGGTCCTATTGACGATCTTATCGAGGGCTTGTGGGTTGAGTTTGATGGGCTAGGTGAGGCTGGTGATGATGATGCAGGATATGCAGTTGCTGCTGATGAGCACGAATGACCCACTTAGGGAGTTTCTTGTCCCCTTTCCCTTTTGCATGCATACATTTGGGACAATGTACTCTTTTAAGTGGGGGAGTGATGATCATAGTTGTTAAGGGGTCATAGATGTTTTCTTGTTGTTTGAATTGATTGAATAGAGCCCTTATCGAGATGTTGTTTATGTTGTTTGGTGATTGCCCTTGCCGGGCTTGTTTTGAAAAAAAATAAATGAATGAATCATTTGGTTTAGTTCTTGATGAATTGATTGTTAGTGATGAAATGGGGTCTTTTCTTTGAATTGAAATTTTTTGCATGAATGACCAGAGTTATTCTTATTTTATTGTTCGCCGTTGTAAATAGTAGGATTAAACTCCAAGGGTTTTCTTCATACCACAATTTTTTCCCGAGGAGCATGTTTTTCATTTTTCTTTTTTTTCCCTTTTTGTTGTCGAACCGGGTTAGCACTTCCCTTTGATAGACTCTGTGGCTACTCTCTTAAGGGAAAATGTCATGTTGATTTTAAGCCTTTTTATAAAGTTATTTCGAAAGCCACCACCAGAAAATTTTTTGAAATGGAATTTTAAAATGCTGGAATGAAAATGAAGATAATGAGAAAATGTTTGAAGCTAAAGCATAGCATTCTTTGTCATACGTTGTAAATTCTTTTCTTGACTTATTAGTTTTCTTGCTTTGATGTCCTAACTTGAAATCTTTTGGTGAAAATGACTCTTGTGGACCCTTTGAGGGTGATTCCTTGTGTGGTGAGGAATTTTTGATGAGTCTCATGCATGACATCTTGTCTAGAACTTGCCCCAAGTGTCAGTCAAGGCGAAATCCTAGATGTAGTTGCATTTAGAGCATGATTTAGGATTTCCTTTGCTTAGCCACTTAACCCATATACCCTCCTTGAGCATTTTCCCTTGTCCACCAACGTTTAGCCTTAGACCCTTCTTTGACAACGTCATTACAATCCTTAATACCATTCTTACTACCTCTCTTTGGCATCCATCCTCACTAAGTGCTAGTGATAAGATAATGATCAAATGAGGCTTCAAGCCTAAGAAAAAGGGAGAGATAAAATAATGAGAAAGGAGGAAAAAGCCTAAGTTTGGGGTGTGCAAAGGGAACATGACAATTTCAGTTTGAGGTAGCACCACATTGTGTCAAATACATGAAGTGATAAATCGAAAATAGAAAAAAAATAATTCTTGTGAACTGGTGCTTCCTTTTATGTAGAAAAGGCTAATTTTGTGAGCCAAAGAGGTGATAAGGAGGGTCATTAAGAAATGAAAGTTAGAAATGATGAAAGAAGAAAAATAAAGTAAAGTGATTGGAAGGAGTTATTAGGAGGTATGTTCACAATGGTAATAGGGAGGATCTAGTCACTACAACCAGATTTTCATCCTACCTGATCTTGGGCAAATTTATATGCCCAAGTGGTACGCAAAAATACCATGTTAGCCTTGTTTATCTATCAATGTGTATACATTCTCATGTAATTGGTAATAAAATGTGAATTTATACTAACCAACATGATTAGCATTGTTTTGCAGGTAAAATGTGATTTAGGAAGCTCAAATGCATGTTGGATGATATCGGAGTTGGACTTGGATGTGAGCAAGGGAAAAGGCATTGGACAACATGAAATAAAGGGGCTCCGCGATGAAGTCGTGTCACGCTGCCATCGTGGAGGTATTCTGCCTGGATAGGGAAAATTCGCCCAAATTTCCAAAGAGGGTCCGCGTTTGTTCTGTGGCACGGTGGCCTGGCTCCGTGTTGCACGTTGTGCCACGTTGGGCCTAATTTCCTGGACCCCCAGTTCCAGTGAGGGTCCGCGTCCGTAGCGTGTCACGGAGGCAGTGCACCGCGATGCACTCTGTGACACGTTGCCTTGTATATCGCGACGGGTCACACCGGGTCACCGGGTGACCCGTGCGATTTTCTTACTTTTTAACCCCGCAAACTCCCCTTTTCCCTCATTTTTTAATCCCTCCGCGACCAAACCCAACCCCCATCAATGTGACACGGAGCAAGGCAATAAATTCACCAAGTTTTCTTCGATTCTTGAAAAACAAGGTATGTTCTTCGATTCCCTCTCAAATTCTTGTCGATTTTCTTCGATTTTGAGCATAGGAGGTGAGCTAAATTGCCCTAAGTCGAAATTAATCATGAATTTGATTTCTTTGTTGATTGATAAATGTTCGGAATGTCATATGATTACTTGAACTTGGCAATTGCATAAATTAATCGAATTTGATTGATAATTCAATTCTAGGGCTTGTATGTTGAATTTGAAGTTGAAAATGTATTGAAATTGTGAATTTCATGCTGGGATGTAAATGTTGAATGAGATGAGTCGATGTACAAATTGTTAGGATGTTAATAGAATGACGGAGTCTCGGGTTAAGGGAATGTGAAATTTGTAAGAATTGGTTGGTTGTAAAGGTTCGTGTGTAGATAAATTTTTGTTGTTGTTTTTGTTTCTTTGTTTTTCTTTGCTAAGTGTGATGGTTAAGATGTTAGTGATGGTAGTGATTGTGATTAGCTGTATGAAGTCTGAGTAGTACGCAGAAGATATACAGTCGAATTTTTCGAACGCACTAAACATGATTGTATAGTTGTTTGTTTTGATGAAATAAAGATAATCTTGCTGTAGTGTTGTAACTGTAGCTAAGGACAAAGTGTGGGGTAACCTAGCGTAACCCGACCTTAGCCGAAGTTAATAACCGTTAGCTTAACATTAATCTTGTTTACTTAGGTTGACAGGTAAAATGGCAAGCCGGCAAGAGAAAGGAAAAGGCGCATCAACTTCGGGCGCCGAAAGGAAGCGAATCAGACTGGGCACAGTAGTCCCAGCTGCACCAGCAGTTCCATGCGGCCAGCACCACCAATACGGAATAAGATGGGTGACAGACAAGGGGAAAAAGTGGTACGCAAAGCACAAGGAAAACAAATATTTCCCCGAGGAGCATATAGCACGGGAACCATTGGCATAGGAGTTCCCTAGGATGGTTCACCGGATCGAGGCAGCTGGGCTCAATTTCATATTTGAGGAGCCCAAGGAATGCAATTTGCACCTGGTTCAGGAATTTTATGCCAACTGGAACCCGACGAACAGGAGTCACACCATCAAGATCAGAGGGCAAATAGTCACTCTGGAGCCCCACCACCTCAATGCCATCATAGGAGCGCGGGACACAGATGCCCACGTACTCCGACAGCTGAACATTACCCCACCGTGTGCGGACATCAGACGCACACTGTGTGGGGCCCGGTCGATAGCTAGGTGGAGCAGACACAAAGAGAGGGGCTACCACCAGACTTTGCCTTATTCACAGATGAACAGGGAAGCCCGAATCTGGCTGAAGATAGTCTTCTCATGCCTCATCCCGGGGGTACATATGATTGATGTAACCTGGGATCGTGTTTGCCTGGTGTACGCCCTGATGAAGGGGCTGGAGATCAATGTCGGGGCGGTTATTATATCCGCCATGAAGAGAGCCCGGTTGCACCATGGACACAGGTATGGCTTTGGTGGACTAATCACCACCATCCTCAGGGGCCTAGATGTCGAGGAGGAGGCCCTCGATTATATCCAGCAGTTGGAGCGGCGGGCCTAGATGTTACCAAAACTAAGGCCCCCGACACCACTCACGGGCCAGTGCTTACACTTGGCGAGCGACATGCTCGTGATGACCAGTACATGGCTCGGATGTATGGGATGCAGATGCTCCAGCTGAGGATAGGTGGGAGGCCGGCGACAGAGGAGGAGCTATGGCAGCTCGAGCTAGACTACCCTTTCGATGAAAACGCCAGCGCTCTATGCCAAGTGGGGCCAGCATTTGTAGAGCCCACAGATGATGATGTCCCCACAGGCAAGGAGACACATCGGAAGGACTCCGATGTGGAGTCCAATGATGAAGACGGAGGCGACTCGGACATGGGAGATGAAGCAGCGGCACCCGACGAAGAAGTGGAATACTTTGACTGATCAGGGAGTTCCACCACCCGATTTTGTGCTATTTTTTTTTGTGAACACTGGGGACAGTGTTCGAGCTAAGTGTGGGGTGGGAGTAGTTAGGTGTTGGGCTGGGCTGTTTTGTATGGATGCTCTATTCTGTTGTCATATATGTGAATATGTGTTTGTCCCTGTGAGTTGTGAATTTTTAAGTTGTTGTTCTGTTTATTAAACTGATGTGTGTTGCTGAATGTTGCTAGCTGATTCTGATTCTGTACATATTTTTGTTATTGAAATGATTGATATTTTTAAAAATTTTAAAATATTTTGTAAATAATTTTTTCTATCGAAATGATCGATATTTTCAACAATTTTTTTTTACTTCTTGGGTTTCTCGGCGTTTGTTTTCGGTTCTTTTACCTAGAATGGTCCCATTGAACCGAAGTCATAGTTAGTGATCGTTCCCTATGATGGATGGATGATGACCGTCATAAGGGAAATGTAGTTGTTAGGAGTAGATTTTTTTCAATTATTTTTCAGTTTTTTTTCTTTGGTGGATTGCATCCCAAAACCTGTAGTTACTATATGGTTGCGAAATTCTGGTTGCGTGTTGTACATGATATTCAAAATGAAAAGGTGATTCGTATGAAAGCATGCAAATCTATAAATATGTTGAGATACCTAGGCTGTAGAGTTCGATTCAATGTGATTGAGGCTTAATGTTTGAATTCATGTAATTAGCTGATTGAAGAGTCTGTGAATACATCTTGAATTGGGCATGTGCAAAAAGTGTGAAGTGAGGTATTGTTATTCCATGCTATTGTGAAGTGTCTAGAACTTGCCTGGTGGGTGTACAAAACGAAATGAAGGAGGTGTATTGTAGGAAAGGATGTAGGCATTTCTTTCTTTTTAACCGAGAGTTTCTATTTTTCCTTGTCATACACACCTTGATTGTATACCCTAGTCAGCCCGTTGAGCCTTTAGCCTATTATTTTTTTCTTTTGTCCAAAAAGTGTAAACCAAGCTTAATTCCTTCTTTTCATTAGTCGTAAAGTCTATACAAAACTCCTAAGCGCTTAAGAAGAGAAAATCATCTTCCCGAAGTGTCAAAGAGTGAGAATGATGAAAAGAAAAAGAAAAGCAGAGTGATGGAAGAAAAGAAAAGGTTGAAGGTGCACTTGCTATAAATAAACGATAATGAAGGTGCATGAATAATCTGTGTTGTTGTGTCAAGTGTGCTTAATGCAATGGGTCATACTAAAGAAAATCATCAAGAATGTGATGATGAAAAAAAAAAGTGAAACAATGTCCATGAGTTGATGGGATGTGTTGAAAAGGCGCTTAAGGATGTTAGTGGCTATTATTGGCTAACCCAATATGTACTAGTTCTGTAGCTTCCATTACAACCCGTTCAAGTCCTACGTGATCTTACATCGCACTTCTTTATATTAGTGGAGTAATACACTAAGGGCAAGCTTATGGGTCATGACATGATGCATGTGAATTCTTTTGGGAGAGAGAGTGAAATTGTTTTTACATGCCCCTGCTTGAATGTTTGTGAGTCATATGAGCAAAAGGGGAAGATTCTCTTGTGTTGTGAGGGCACATGCTTGATGAAAGGTTAATTTTCATGTCGGATATCTTGATCAGCTAATTTGCATGAGTTTGCCAATATCGAGAGTCGATTCTTAAAGTCTAGGAGGACTTAATGTATTAAAGGTCATTGCATTGATAAGACCATGCATGTTTTCTTGATGATTTGCTGAATTGAATAATCGATATGCCCGTAGTCTAAAGTGTCGAACCAAATTAGCGAGGTTGGGATGTAAATTGCATGAAGTGTAGGATTGTTGTTCGAGGACGAACAAGGATTTAAGTGTGGGGTAAGTGATCTTGGGCAAATTTATATGCCCAAGTGATATGCAAAAGTACCATTTTAGCCTTGTTTATCTATCAATGTGTATACATTCTCATGTAATTGGTAATAAAATGTGAATTTATACTAACCAACATGATTAGCATTATTTTGCAGGTAAAATGTGATTTTAGGAAGCTAAAATGCATGTTGGATGATATCGGAGTTGGACTTGGATGCGAGCAAGGGAAAAGGCATTGGACAACATGAAATAAAGGGGATCCGCGATGGAGTCGTGTCACGCTGCCATCCCGGAGGCATTCTGCCTGGATAGGGAAAATTCGCCCAAATTTCCAAAGAGGGTCCGTGTTTGCTTCGTGGCACGGTGGCCTAGCTCCGCATTGCACGCCGTGCCATGTTGGGCCTAATTTCCTGGACCCCCAGTTCCAGTGAGGGTCCGCGTCCGTAGCGTGTCAAGGAGGCAGTGCTCCGTGATGCACTCCGTGACACGTTGCTCGTTATTTCGGGAAAAATTCCCAGCAGTATAAATAGAACACTTAGGTTCATTTTTTCATAATTCTGACTTGGTGGAGCTAGGACGTGGGTTACAGGCAGTTGAGGGACGGAAATATCAGGGTTTTTTCTCTCTTTCTTTCTTCTTTAATTCAATTGCTTGTATGATTAACACTCATTTTAAGATGTTTAATCCACAAATGAGTGGCTAATTCCTCTCCTTGCTGAGGTTATGAACAATTGTGATGAAATTTGATCATTGATTCTTGGTTTTTTATCTTTTCTTCCATGTTGTTCTATTAATTCTTGTTCTTACTGCATTAATGTGTGGCCTACGTTAATGTAAATCTAAAAAGTCCGGTTTCACTCGAGAGAGCAAGATATTGGAAAGATGTGAATTAATAGGATATGTTCTTTACTTGGTTTGGGAAAATTGAGTCTTGATTTGCTTTCAGGATAGAAATATACCTGAAAGTCGTATTAGTCAATTTAGGAACCGGAATTGTATGGCTAGAACATGAATTGCATTTGATCACAGAAATGTAGATGGATGGTTCATGATTCTTAAGTGAGGTTAAATACGAGAGTTTTAATCTCTTGGCAAATGTTCTTGGCTAGCAACTGGAGGAAAAGATTAACCAAATTATGATGATAATTAATTTCATTACATGTTCGTTAACCTCAGCATGCTCTCATTCATAGTTCAGATTCAAGGTAGATAATTGTTTTTAGCTTTAGTATAAAAAATTATAAAACAAACTATCGAACTTTTGGTTACAATGTTGTCAGCATTTTTAGAAGTAAAATATAGTACACTTGAGCAAATTGCACTTCACCCAAGTCTCTGTGGGATCGATACTTGGCTTACTAAAGCCACTTACTACTTGTTCGACCACGTGCACTTGCGTGTCGTTTTAAATATCCACCATCATGCGGACACTACCCTTAACCCAAACTTACTTCATAAACCGCAAGCCCTAAATTATTCTGAATGCAGCCACTCTACCTTAGTGACGAATTACATGAAGGGCAAGCCTATGGGTCAAGTTGTGTCCATAAAGACTTCTTTTGGGAGAGTGAGTGTGATTATCTCTTCCAAATAATCCCTTGTGTGCATTTAATGATTACATGACAAAAGAATAAGGATTCTCATTTCTGTGAGTTGCATCATCCCTTTCGAGGATATAAGTGCATTTAGAATTAATGTGTGGATAGGGCATGAGAAGTGTAAGCTCTATGGAAATTTTTTGATTTGCACTGATTATGAATTGAGATGCTTTGTGTATTTCATGGTTAAGCAGTGCCCTTGTTTTACTAAATAAATCATTTAATGAAGCATGTTGGTGAAAAGTGGTAGCCTCTTGAAATATCTTCATTCTTTTTCGTCTTTTGGGAAATTTGCTTCTCTTTTTCGGTGAGATTGGTGAGTATTTTTGGGTTGTCATAGATCACGTGATTTGTGATGTTTAAATTTTTGTAGAGTGACATGTTTTTCAATGAATGAGAATTGCATTACTTGAGGACAAGAAATGGTTCAAGTTTGGCGGATTGATGAGTTGGTAATTTACCAACTCATTAGGCTGTTAAGCTTGAGTTTTTTCCTAGTTTTTGAGTTGATTATATGGATTAGATTATATGGATGTTATGCCTTTTTTTCCTTTTTTGTGTGTAGATACTTGAATATATAGAAAAGAGAAAAAATGGAGCAAAAAGAAGGAAGTGAGATCAAATTGGCGGTCCATCGATGAAATCCGGCGAAACGCCGGTCAAAAGCCGATCATTACTGCCTCTGAGGAAGAATGCCACTGGCGAAACGCAAGTTGCCAATGGAGACTCACCAGTCCAGTCACCGAGTGACATCTAATTTGCTGGAGTAAAGAACACAGACTCTACGGTTCACGGATTGAGATCGACTACACGCCGAATGAACCGTCGATGTTCACTGGAGTTTAGTGATGACTCAGATAATGTACCCAGTGGTTCACGAATTTTAACTAGCGAACCACCAGTGCCTCTTCTGATTTCAGAATGTTGCTCAGGGGCAAAATTGTCCAGCACGAAAAAAGAGAGAGAAGATGCCCTATTTTCTTGGATATAAATTCTTAAGAAAGTACTGTGTACTGGGGATATGATAGCATAGTATGTCATATCATATTTCTCCTTTTTAAGCTTTAGAACATTCTTTTTAATAGTAAAGTGCAACCATTGTTAAAGACATATTCGTGAACTTGAGTTTACTACTCTTGTTATTAAATTCAATTAGTTTATTATTGAAGGTGCTTTTGAGTTTCTTAATCATGAGTAGCTAAATCATTAACTAGAGGTGTGTGATGATGAATACTTAATTAGAGTGGATATTGCTAGAGTCATCTCTATATTGTTTAACTAAGTGTAAATCTGTTAGATTCTCTTCAATTTATAATGGAAGATCCATTGATTATGATGTGGGTCTATTTGTTCTTACATGATTGTTGCTTGTAAAATAATAATTATGAATTGGAGGAAAATTTAAAGTGGGTATGGATGAGAGATTGTGAAATTGGGCTAGAAATAGTAAAACTTACATTTTCACTCCTAATTAGTAGCTAATAGATAGAAATTAGTGATGCTACTAATCCAAATCTAATTGGGTTGAGCTAATAGTGTCTAGAGGTTTGATAAAACTCTAGTAAGAGATATTTATAAAGATAAAAAGCTGTAATTACCCATTTTTCCGAGATTAGTTACACTAATTAAACTTATAAGATGAACTAGCATGTCCCTATCTAGTTAGTATATCATCTACACCATACCTCTAGTCTTTCACACTCTTGTTGACAACGTTGGTGATTTTGCTATTAGAGGCAACCAGATTAGCAATTATAATCTACTACAAATTCCAATATGCCCCAACTCATTTGATTTTATGTTAATTCTAAGTGGTGCAAGCTAACTTCAATTTCTCAACCGAAACTTGTAATTATCACTCACTAGTTCTTGTGGGATTCGACCACGACACCCGTCACGTTAATTGTTTTGATACTTCTGCTGTGTATAGCCTTCCTATGAGGAGTATAATTTGGACGGTATCAGTGACTAGTAGGAAATTCTTGACACATTTTTTATTCTTTTAAGCTCATTCATTTTTTCTTTGTTTCTCAATTTGGTCATCTCCCTACTAACATCACCTGTGTTATTTTGCATTATCACCTTCTTTTTTTTTTTAACTTTCCACACTTTGAATTTAGTAAGTTTTGTTCACTTGTGCTCCTTTCATATAAAGTTTTTCAAATAAAGTGCCTTAGGAGTCATTTGTATCAAATAAAGGTTAATAGCACAAAAAGGGTTTAGCTTTTAACATGGTCAAAAGACTAGGCTAAGGATCAAAAATGGATAACTAAGACAACCCCGTCAAGGTAGGTAATAGTAGGATACCAATAGGCTATCGAAGAAATGCCTATATCATTTCCTAGATTTAACATTTTTATTTCGCTTGATACACACACTGGGCAAGTTCTAGACAACAATATGCAAGCAAGGAGTATACGCAAAAAATCTCACACACGATGACATAAATGGTTTAATAATGGTGATCAGTATTACATAAAAAAACATATCTACATTAAATATCTCACATTATTAAACCTATTTTTCAAGCATAGGATTTGAGTTCCAAAAGTCTAAGTATCTCTACCATTTCATGCATCTTTCTTGAGTGAACTATTATGACGTCATAATGCTTTCCTAAGTGAAATACCTACCATTTTGAATGTTTAAGTTTTTTCTTCCCTACCAATGTCTAATTTACCTTTAAGATGTTCATCATCCATACATCATAGGGAAAAGTCACGAAAATGACTTAAAAGAAATTTAGATACTCTAGTCTGGTCTAAAGGACTATCCACCGAAAATGTACCTAAAATAAAAACTGGTGAACCCCAAAACAAAAACATACCGCATAAACTCAAGTTAGCAAGAAATAACAAATCACAAAAAAAAAAAGGAACTTAATTACTCCCACCCCTCACATAAGCAATAACACTATCCTCAGTGTATAAACAATAAGGTACGTGTACAGGGAGACCACTTTTTCCCAGATGACCATGTCCATGTTACGGACCACTATATGGGCATCCCGCCCCACATCGTGTGACTCAGTGTGCTGATGGCATTCCGCGTTGAACCTTTGTACACATAGATAGGCCATCACATTGCGTAGCTCCATATGGAGTTGTAGCCTTGCCACCCAATTTCATCCTCTGTTGTGCGAGTCTTTTTCCGTACTTATAAATTATTTCCTGCATATTTAACACCCACATCAAATCTAAGAAAATGAAAAATCAGAAATAAAACTAAATTATCTTAGGTTGCGTCTCAAGAAGCGCTTGATTTAATATTGTGGAATGACGTTATTAATTTTACCACTTTTCTTTCCACTTTGAACATATGAATTGCACCTCTATTTTTTTTCAATTTTCTACTCTTCTCAAGAGATGGTGCGTAAAAATAGAGGCACCAAGTAGTAGTTTTGCATCTTGCACTTCTTGGTCCTTCTACAAGGGATGTGATTCTACCTTGTTGGCTTGACAAACTTCCTATTGAAGTAACATTGATTTTCCTCTCAAAAATCCTCCGTAGACTCAGTTGCCTCAAATTTCCATATTGTCAATTAAGTATAATGTTGAAAAGTGAGTGGAATGCGGTCTAAGTCTCTCTATTATCATGCATGCTTCCTTCTTGACATTTTCCCTCTCAAATGCACTAGAGTCCTAAATAATGATATGATAGACTTTTCTTTGCCGCTCTGGTGTCACTTCTTCAATTTCGGCATCTTGCATTGTTATTGAGTTGGTTTGTTGAAAAATCTTCCTTAGCTCTTCAAAGTCCTTCTTGAACTCTTCTTCAATTGGAGCTAACTCAAAACTACAACTCCTGACCAATTGATGTTGAGCATTGCATGATTCATTCACAGCATTGTTTAATTTGGCCTCCAATTATTGGGTACCAATTTCTAATAGCTCTACTCTTTGACTTTGCTCAGCATGCATGTGTAAGAAGTCTTCTGTCAGCCATGAAAGCCTTCATGGTGAACCCCATATACTTTAAGTTGTTGATCTTGATTCAATAGCCAGTCGTTGCTCACAATTTCCTCTTGGTCAAGTTTTGATTCATGATGTAAATTTTGTAAGGCTTGTAAAAATCCTCCTTTGAAAAAATTCATATTTTAGATAACTTCCATGTCATCATGTTGAACTTTTATCTCACTAGTTAATTAGGACTCGGACCCATTTTCATTCTTCCATATTACTCTTCTCAATATCTCTTCAATTCTTTTTGAGAACTTGAGATTTCTTCTTCAAAATTTTGTTCTTCTTCAATTCCACAATTTTTATTGTAGGCATAAAGAGATTTTGGCTCATCCTTTGAGCTTAAAATCTCTTCTTTAACTATTTCTTATTAAGGGGCATACAATTCCGTGGGCCTTGAGGAGTCGAAATCCTTCTTCAAGTTAGACTCCCCCTCTAAAAACGTTTGGACCAAGGATTCCATGTGTTCATATGTAGTGCTTTGTCCTTCACATGCCATGCTATCATTCATATCAAACAAAAGCACAACTAGCATTTTTGTTATAGCTATTGTATTGGGAAGTGAAATAATTAGGACAATAACACCAATTACCACCACATAAAGTGAAATTATACCCATCCTAGGAGTGAGAAGATGCACACATCTCACTTCTGGGGGCATGTTCACAATCTTGCCAAAAATGGGATCCTCCACATATGGACATGGGTCATCAAGATATGGGTTACCACCAACAAACTCTTTTTCCTTCCATTATGCCATAATAATATTAAAAGCTTAAAAAAAACAAACAATAACAAACTGATACAAGAACTATGAACTACATAATGAATTTAAACATTGTTTAACTATTTCTAAAACGTATTCTACAACAACGGTGCCGAAATTTGATCACATCCAAATTATACTTCACAATAAAATATAAAAAAGTCTCTATCAAATATAGTAACCCAAAAAGGTTGGGGTTGATCCCATAGAAAAAAAGTGAGAAATAATATATTAGCAGTGAGTAATTCGACCTATAGTCAGTATTTTGGAGGGGGTTGCAATAAAAAAGTAACTTGAACTAAAATTTCATTTGTAACAACGATATAACAAGAAACTAGGACTGTGTTCTCCATGATGTCATAACGTAGTAGGCTTATTTTATTAATGATCTATCCAGCTGAATTTCATGCAAGACTGACGAATATGTTCATGTAAGTCTCTCGGCCTATAAAATGAATTTCTTTCTAAATCCTCTCAGACTTTTGGTGTTCATATTTTTCCCTCTTCATAAGTCTTGGACTGACTATCATCAATTAGAGCTCAAGTCAATCGGATGAGAGTTGGTAGCCTCAAATTTCAATTGTTATTCTCTTTTCCTAACTTTAACCTCTTTGGTCAAGCAAGTTGATGATACAAGCACTTTTTAATGTTTGAAACCACTAAAACTAATTAAAACAAAGAGGATAACAATACACTTAATTTCACCATTTAAGAATCACTATTATATTTGCTTATCCGTTATTCCATCATTGTTCCCACAACACTAGCTAAAAAATTTAGCCGCTCATGTTTGAAGAAACAACAACACAATATATATAAGAAGTCATGATAATAACTTACAATAAGATGAAATTATTTGACAACCTTAATAAGTTAAATAAAATCAGAAGAACTTGACATTTCTCTCAATAATAGTATGGAATAATGTGTTCCACACATAGAATATGTCGTAAATCAGTGTGAAGTATGTGGTGCTTTTCGTGAAATCCTAATAAGAATCTCCTAGGAGGTGTTTTGTAATACCTCAAAAGTCTGTAAGATCAAATCCTAGGGTTGAACTAGAGGAAATAGGAAAACCTGCACTAGGTCACAGAACAACTCGTTAGGTGACTCGTTAAGTCACCTGATGGACCGTTTAGTGACCCGGTTAAGTATACAGTATTGGTAATGGGTCAAGGAACGACCTGTCGTAGTACCCAATGAGTCAATAAATTGCTCATTGGGTGGTGTAGATTTGATATTCGGAGGAACTTTCATAGGGGCTTGATGGATGGGACGACAAGTTGTCATGTCACCCCACAAGTTGTGGTATGATTCGTCACGTGTGTAGAGTTGAAGAAAGGGTCGATTTTTGTCACGACCAAAAATAGCCCCGGATTGAGACATGGGAAAAGGTACCCCAAGGTCGACCCATAGCATGAACATAACTTCTAACACAACTAATAAAATGGAAGATCGACATAATAACATAGAAGAAGTTTGAGCATAATATAAAATCTGAAAATACAACACGAGTCTGAAGCTGAATACAATCTATGTCTGGAAAGCCTCTACAATTGATGAGTTGAAGGGATAAGACCCTAAATAACTCTCTAAGTCTGAAACTGAAAATGTAAAGAAACAACTGATAAGGGAGGGTCCTCGAGAGATAAGGACTTACCAACTGAGACTTCAGCTAACTCCGGAAGCTGGCTAGTGATGGGGCTGAGTCTGAAGATCGGAGCTTGTATCATTAAATGATACATCATAGAGTTTCAGTTAGTACGTGGAATGTAATGAGTATGCAAGGTCAGTGAAACTCCTTAAGTAAGTAAAATAAATAAAACATGCACTGAAATCTGATACTCATAAGTAAAACTAAAGATTTGGGTCAAAATTGCTTGAGAACACACACACACACACACACACACACACACACACACACATATATATATCTTGAATGATAAACATGCATAACTAAAATCATGAGGAAGAATGAGAGACTCGTCATATAACCTACAATACCATGATAGAGCTTACGTGGTCCCGACTATCACAATCAAGTGGGAAAAGACGTTCAAAGCCTTAACAAGGCTAAGGACACTACCATGATATCGATATCAAGATGAAGGCCCTTGGAGCAGGGGAAGCTCCAAAGGAAGTCCCAAATAATCTGATCATACCTACGTTGGCTCATAGTTATGAGGCAGAGGGTTGACTGACCCTTAGCCTACTTGGTGCTAGACATTACTTCCAAAAACATGCATATGATGTCCATCGTTTTTCAACGAACCTGACCATCGTCTAGTGAAGAAGCTGAATAATCATGTACCATATAAAATTTGAAATCATACATGAGGAGCCTTGGCTCAAACCATACCACAAGCTAAACATAATTGGAAGTCTTGACTCCAAAATCATGTGGTAAGCTAATTGACATGAAATCATAAATTATACTTTGAACATATGGGCTTTACCGATACTTAAACATGCTTGAAAATACTTAATTCACTTGAAAAAATGATCATAGACATGGGTAACTTGAAAACATGCTTTTCATCATAGATATCTCATCATACTTGAACATACATCATGGATCTCAGTTTTCATGAAATTCTCATGGATGGGCATCATAATTTATAAAACTTGAAAACATGATTTATAATTGAAAACATTCTAAAACTTACCCATGAACCATAATTCAACAATAGAAACATACTTAGATCATACCCATGGTAGAAACATAGGAAATCATGCATTGGGTTAAACCCCATAGGATCACATATAGATTTTCATGAATTAGAGATGGATTGGGCATGGGTGTGAAAAATTCACCCATTCATAAACTTACATACCTGAGAGAATCTGATTCTATAACTTGTCTGATTGCCCAAGGAAGAAGTGAGAGAAATTTGGGAGGAATTAAGCTTGATCACCTCTCTAGCCCTCTAAGCTTGCACGCATGAACAAGAATAGCTTTAAATGAACTTACTCATCTTAAAACTCACTATTCATATCTTAAAACGACATATTTTAGGCGTTAGGATCATAGAAATTATGGAAAATCCCTTACTAAATTTGCACCGAAAAACTGACTGCCATTGCCACGAGGGACTGCACGAATCGTAACCATTGGGCACGAGTTGTGATCTCCTGTCATCAATTGCACTGCCAATTCTTTTCCTCAAAGGGTCCCCATGAGGGACCTAACCGCTCTTCACTGGTGACCATGACTCATGGTCACCTTCCATTGCCTTCACTGCAAATATTCACCTGGGGCTCACCACGGGGCACACCACGACCCGTGGTGCACCGAACGAGTGGCGGTAATCCACCCGTTAAGTGCACTACCCAATTCCTTCTACCTTCACCTCATCCCAGACCACAACTGGCTCAATGAGTCGTGGGGCTGAGCACGACTCGTGGTCACATCTGAGCTGATCCAAAACCAGAAATTCCAACTCAGCCATACTCCTCACCACGAGTCACTTAATGACTTGTGGTTATCCTGATGGGTCATAGGATGACTAGTTCTGTGAACTAGTGTAGAAAATATTATTTTTCTACGGTTCAACTCCCGGGTCTAATATTAGGGCTTTTGAGGTATAACAATATCTCCCCCTTGGGAATATTCGTCCTCGAATGTTTAAAATCATATAGAAAAGTAGAGAAGTGCAACCATCATATTCAAATACTAATCACATAAGATGAAAACTGACGGAACCTCTAAGCTAAACTACATGGGTGAACTAAATTTACGAATCATACATACATCCATTTACATGAAAAAAACTGGGGCACATGAACTGAACTTGAAATTGAATATTGTTTTTAAGGAAAAAACTGATACCTCAAGCTAGGACTGAGCCAGTAGGGAATAAATGTGGGTGTCTAGTCATCATATCTTCTTTGGCTTCCCATGTATCTCCCTTAACATGTTGATTCCTCCATAAAAAATTAACTGAATCTACTTCTTTGTTCCTTAGATTTCGAACATGACGATCTAGTATTTCCACCAGAACCTCTTTATAACTAAGGCTGTCTTTCACACTGACACTGCCCCCCGGAAAAACTAGAGTTGGATCCCCCAAACACTTCTTTTGGAGTGATACATGAAAAAATGGATGGACTGAAGCTAATTTTGGGGGCAACTCCAACTCATATGCTACCTTGCTAACTTATTTCAAAATTGGGGACGGGCTAGCATAACGGGGACTGAGTTTTCCTTTCTATCTGAACCTCATCACGCCCTTCACGGGATACACCTTCAGAAACACCCAAACATCAACTTTGAACTCAAGTTCTCTCTTGCTCATATCCACATAGGACTTTTGGACACTTTGATCTATTTTCAACCTGTCTCGTATGAGCTGAACTTTCTCCATGGCCTCATAGACTAAATTTGGTCCTATCATCGCAGCTTCACCGACCTCAAACCAACCAATAGGCGTTCTACATATTCGCCCATACAGAGCCTAAAATGGAGCCATCTGAATGCTAGAATGGTAGTTGTTGTTATATGTTGTTATACCATGGGAACCGAAGGATTATACCCAGAAGTAAAAAAAAAAGAAAAATTGAAAATTCGCACCAGGTCATAGAACGACCCATGAGGTGGGTCATGAGGAGTGACCATGAGTGGTGAGGTGACTCGTGGTCAGCATGGTTTTGCAAGGCCTGAGTGAGGAGGCCACGGGCCTGACCACGAGTGGTGGTCAGACCTCACGACTCGTGAGGTCACCCGTGGTCTACATTGGAGGTTTGGAAAGTTGAGATGGGCAGTGTAGGCCACAAAAGGTGACCACGAGTTGTGGTCTAACATCACGACTCGTGAAGTCACCCATGGAGTCCCCTTAGATATTTTGGACAGTGGACTCAATGTGCCATGGCCACGAGTCATCCCCTATGGAAACAACCCGTGAGGTCCCTCGTGGGGACTGGCGACCAAAAATTTCCTGCATTTTAATAAGGGCATTTTCAAAATTCCTAAGGCCTAAACTACATAATTTTGGATATTTTTCTGAGTGAGATAAGATGAGTTAAGTCCTTTATGCATGCCCATTCTCATGCAAAATCTTAGAGAGATTTTTGTGAGATTCAAGGTCTTCTTCCCCAAATTTCTATCAATTTCTTTGTGGGTATTCAAGGAACCTCGAAAGCAATCCATTCCCAGGTATGCAGGGTTTCAAAATGTTACATCCCGTAAAATCTCGACTTGTAGATGGCCTATTCTCATGTTGGTTAAGAGTTTTAGAATGCCATACATGCTAGGAAAAGGCCTGGGGAAAGACCGGATAAGCGACACGTTGAACCATCGCAAGAGAAGGCTGGTAGACCTCCTCCGTGATGGCCAGAGTGTCATGGAGGCTCACCTCCACGATGGCCAGCGTGTCACGGAAGCTCACCTCTGCGATGGCCAACGTGCCGCAGAGGTGAGGTGCAGCCCCAAGTATAAAAGCCTCCAAACTTCGGTTTTAAGTGAAACATCTTATAATTTACAATAAGAAACAGAGGGAAAAACTAGAGAGAGGGAAACACGAACAAAACCTACCATTTTCCTTCCGATTACACCTATATACGCGGTCCAAACTCGAAATAAATATGGGTAGTGAGGTATTAAGAAGCAAGGGGCATTCCTACGGATTTAGTTTTGTAAAATTCGGCCAGTGAATCATTGTGCTACAGATATAAGGTAAGTGGAATTGCTCCAAATTAGTGTCAATATACTCCTAGCCCTAAAGTGAGTATTTCTCCCTTCTGGACTTCTGAGAAATAGCGAGTTTTCGGCCATTTGTCAATAGGTCAAAATTTGGGATATACATATATTAAAAGTGATATTTTCTGTCAGAATATTAATGTATTTACTCCTAATTGATATATATATATATATATATATGGATGCAGTAGGGAGAAGTAGCAGAATATTGATCGAATTACGCCAATTAAAGATAGTTCCTTCGGCAAGTTAGTAATCCTAATATAGCAAATAGAGTGAATTCTAAGAGAAAGAATCCAAAAGTTGAGTATTGAGTCCAGTATGTATCCAGCAAGCATGTTTTATGTTATTATGCTATATTCAGAATAAAAATCAGTAAGTCAGTATCAGACAGCCAGATATTATCTCAGATACAGTTAGCTTAGTAACAGAATCAGTTTAATGCAGAAAAGAGATTCAGAATGGAATATCAAAACATAGATAGTATTTTCAGATTGAACATGCTTTCTATACGTGATTATTGTTTGTGGAGACCTGTTTGTGTTATGAGGGCACCCTTAGAGCTTCCTTGCCACCCCAGGGTTACTAGCTGTGTCGACTCGCCCGCCAGAGGGTGAGGATACGTCACTCCAAGGAGTGGCATGTCATCCGTAGTAGGACGAAGATGGGATGCAGCATTCCCAATATCAGGCTGATCAGCTTAGCATTGTAGCTTACCCTGTCGAGTGCTTGTGCCTAGGGGGCAAATTACAGATACAGATACAGATAAAGATTACAGTTTACAATTACAAGAGTCCTCCAGACTCAGATACAGTTATAGTCAGGGGCCTAGAGAGCCCAAGCTACATACCCATGGGGCCGGTAGTGATGCTCGTAGTTAGTAGGCGAGTGGAGCGATTTACTTTTTGATGGTTTTGACCCGGGTAAGGGTATATATATTGTGTGTTGGTTTGCATCTTCTGGCTTATGGGGGTTGGTATAGGTCCTTGTATGTTACATATGTATATACGTGTTATTTATTAGCTGACAGATAGTAGGTCGCCACGTCGATAGGTATGCTTCTACGTTACCTTCAATACAGATAA
The DNA here is from genome assembly GCA_035772735.1 of Datura wrightii. Classification (NCBI taxonomy): domain Eukaryota; kingdom Viridiplantae; phylum Streptophyta; class Magnoliopsida; order Solanales; family Solanaceae; genus Datura; species Datura wrightii. Next base: position 46,913,546 of record JASDFA010000016.1, on the reverse strand, counting down.
GCTTATTTCAGATCCCGCCAGCCCAGACAATTTCAGCTACTTTCTGCTATTTAGAACTACTAGTATTATTGCTTATATTCAGTTATGCTCAGTTTACTTTACATACTCGGTACCAGTGGTACTGACCCCCATTTGGGGCGCTGCATTACTTGTCTGCAGGTACTCACAGATGAGGAGCCGATAACTCGTAATTACAGCCAGCACTTTGAGTCATCAGCTCCTATCATCCGGAGCTAGACAGCTAGAGGTTTATTTTTGTTCTTTTGTTGTACAGTATGGGTAGGCCGGGGCCTTGTCCCGACCATCTTATTAGTATTCTTAGAGGCTTGCAGCTTGGGTATTCCCTATGCTTAGTTATACCGATCGTGTGAGGCCTTGTGTATGTCTTAGCTTGTTTATGATGGCCGTGTGGGGCTTTATTCAGTTGGTAGTGGTGACCTTGCCTGTCACGTAGTAGTTTAGCTCCTATTTAGTTGATTCAGAAGTAACTAGACAGCATGGTGGCCTTGTCGGCCCGCATAGGTCCCCTTATGTTGATGTGGTTCTAGTTAGCTGTTGTGGTTGTACAGGTGGCTGTAGGCCCAGCCGGCCAGAGGCTGTATTGACAACCGTCATATAGCCCCTTGATCCCATGCATCAGAGTTAGAGCCAGCCAGGCACCATAAGTGCTTAGGCTCAGCAGTCTAGCAGTTAAGGTCCTAGTAAGGGCACCAGGTGCCCGTCATACCCCCAAGGCCGGGCGTGACAAACTCGGTATTAGAGCAGGTCATGTCCGAGGGAGTCTGCAAGCCGTGCTAAGTAGAGTCTTGTGTATGGGTGTGTTGTGCACCACATACTATAGGCAGGAGGCTGCAAGGCATAATAGGATGGTTACTCTTCCTTCATATTCAGTCGTGCCATAGAGCAATATGGTATAAAGTTGATTTCCTAAAACTTATCATACTCTTTGTTTACAGATAAAATGGAAGACCAGCGACACCCTGCCACATGCAGAAGACTGGATACTGCAGCAGGAGAAGGCACCAGCAGGATGCCGCAGCTTCATTTAGAATCAGTCCGATCTGAGGGCGATACAGAGGCATCATCACAGCCTTCTTAACAGTCCCCACCTCACCAGGAGCCGTTCGAAATGACATCGCTTCCGACAACTCCTGTACCTACACCATCCAATCAGGAAATTCAAAGCGTAGTAGTTATGCTGGCACAAATGATGGCCACTCAGCACCAGCCAGTGCCACCGGTAACAGCAGAGCCATCAGGTGGACCTGGTAGTTCCAGGGTCAGGGAATATTTTGCATTAGGTCCCCCACAGTTCACAGGGTCAGATCAGGCAGAGGATCCCCAGGATTTCCTGGACTAAATGCAGAGAATCTTTCGAGTCATGCATGTAACACCTACAGAATCAGTTGAGTTAGCAGTATTCCGATTGCGAGACATAGCTGTGCTATGGTACGAGAGCTAGGAAATGTCTCGAGGGAGAGATGTTGCCCCTTCGACCTGGTCCAGCTTCTTAGAGGCCTTCCTAGATTGTTATTTGCCACAAGAGATCCGGCAGGCCTGGATGGACCAGTTCTTGCACTTGGAGCAGGGGGCGAGGAGCGTACGAGAATATGCCCTAGAGTTTGATTCCTTAGCCCGCTATGCTCCAGCTTTTGTGGACACCATGCCATCAAGAGTCCACCGGTTTATTATGGGTCTAAACCCATAATACATTGAGGCATGCATGATAGCTACACTGCGGGAAGATATGGACATTGCCCGGGTGCAGGCCTTTGCCCAGACTATTGAGGGGCTTAGACAGCAGCAACAGGACAGTAGATGTATAAATTAGGAGCAGCACTGCAGGGATTGATTAGATGAAATACAGAGGGAGATTAAGAGAGGACCTAGGCCCCGGTTGTCAGAAAGGACCCCTAGACCCCCACCTCCATAACAGCAGCAGAGGGGTAGATTTGTTTGCCGAGGATCGTCAGAGTCGGGTGGCAGTTCTCGAATGGTAGATTCACCTCAGCAGAGGAGGATTGAGCAGAGAAGATACACACCCCCACCCTGCCCTATTTGCAGCCGGCCTAACACTGGAGCTTGTATATATGGCTCCACAAGGTGTTACGTATGTGGGCAGGAGGGACACATGATGAAAGACTGTCCAGCCAGGGGAAAAGGTAGCCGAGATAGCCAGGACAGGGCCTCAGCAGGGCCGCGAGCTCCAGCAGCCTTGGCAGGGCGTAGGCCCTCAGGTCCAGCAGGTAGAGGCCAAGGTAGATCAAGAGCCTCTAGTTCAGGTACGGGCCCAAGCCGTACCTATGCATCACTAGAGAGGTAGGACTCAGAGGCGTCTCTAGATATGGTAACAGGTATGATGACTATTTGCTCATACCCTGTTTATGTATTGATTGATCCAGGGTGTACTTTGTCCTACGTTACCCCATTTGTGGCTCTGAAGTTCATTGTTGCACCACAATTGCTTCAGCAACCCTTTTCAGTATCTACACCCGTTGGTGACTCCATTATAGCCAGAAGGGTTTATTGAGGGTGTACAGTAGAGGTTGCTGATCGTCAAACTATAGTAGATCTGGTAGAATTAGAGATGATTGATTTCGATACCATTATGGGTATGGATTGGTTGGTGCCGTGCTATGCCAACATAGAATGCTGGACCAAGATAGTCCGATTCCACTTTCCAGGGGAGGCAGTACGAGAGTGGAAGGGTAGCATAGCTACACCAAAAGGTAGGTTTATTTCCTACCTTCAGGCAAGGAAGTTGATAGCTAAGGGATGGATTTACCACCTAGGTAGAGTCCAGGATGTTCGGGTAGAGTCTCCGACTCTCCAGTCTGTTCAACTGGTTAATGAATTCCGTTACATATTTCCAGATGAGCTACCTGGTATTCCCCCAGAAAGAGAAATAGATTTTCCAATTGATTTGCTACCAGGCACTCAGCCCATATCAATTCCTCTGTATCATATGGATTGTGCTGAACTCAGAGAATTAATGGAGCAGTTGAAGGATCTGTTATATAATGGCTTTATTAGGTTGAGTACTTCCCCTTGGGGTGCGCCAATTCTATTTGTGAGAAAGAAGGATGGCTCACTCGGTATGTGTGTAGATTACCGACAGCTGAATAAGGTTACAATGAAGAATAAGTATCCACTTCCTAGAATAGATGATTTGTTTGAGCAGTTACAGGGCCAGATATTTCTCCAAGATTGATTTGAGGTCAGGATATCATCAGATTCGAGTTCGTGAAAGGGACATTCCAAAGACTGCCTTCAGGACCAGATATAGCCACTTTGAATTCCTAGTTATATCTTTTGGGCTGACGAACGCTGCCGCAGTATTTATGGACCTGATGAATAGCATCTTCAGACCGTACCTGGACTTTTTCGTGATATTATTCATTGATAATATTCTGGTGTATTCTCGATCAGAGGCAGATCACTAGGATCATTTGCAGACCGTGCTTCAGATTCTCAGGGACCGTCAATTGTATGCCAAGTTCTCCAAATGTGAATTCTAGCTGAACTCAATAGCTTTCTTGGGGCATATTGTGTCGGATGCTGGTATACAGGTAGACATGCAGAAAATAGAAGCAGTCAAAACATGGCCTAGACCTACCACTCCGACCGAAGTCCGCAGTTTTGTGGGATTAGCAGGGTACTATAGAAGATTTGTTGAGGGATTCTCCACATGGCGGTACCTCTGACTAAGCTGACACAGAAAGCAGTAAAGTTTCAGTGGACAGAGGCATGTGAGTAGAGTTTCCAAGAACTAAAAGACAGATTAACCTCCGCCCCAGTGTTAGCATTGCTAGAAGGTACAGAGGGTTCAGCAGTGTATTGCGATGCTTTGAATATTGGGATAGGATGCGTGTTGATGCAACATGGTAGAGTAATTGCTTATGCTTCCAGACAGTTGAGGAAACATGAAAAGAATTATCCTACCTATGACCTAGAACTAGCTGCGGTAATCCACGCCCTAAAGGTATGGAGACATTACTTTTATGGCGTCCGTGTGGATATTTTCACTGACCATAAGAGCCTACAATATATCTTCACTAAGAGGGAGTTGAATTTGCAGCAGCGTTGCTGGTTGGAGTTATTGAAAGATTATGATATGAACATTTTGTATCATCTGGGAAGGGCCAACGTAGTAGCGGATGCCCTCAGCCGCAAATCTATGGGGAGTTTGGCGTACTTGCAGCCCGAGCGGCAAGATTTGACTAGAGAAATACACCAATTTGCCAGTTTAGCTATTCTGTAGCAGAAATAGAGGACAATAGAGCGGTAATTTAGAACACCGCAGTGTCGTCATTAGTTGTGGAGGTAAAGGAACAGCAGTATGAAGATCCTGACCTGGTTCAGCTTAAAGAAAGAGTTCAACAAGGGAAAGCACCAGATTTTCAGGTAACTGAGGATGAAGTGTTGCGATGTAAAGGCCGCCTTTGTGTTCCAGATGTTTCAGGGCTTCGCCAGCAGATTATGAGTGAGGTACATTACGCTCGCTATTATCTCCACCCAGGCGCGACGAAAATGTACCACGATATCAAAGAAATCTACTGGTGGCCAGGTATGAAGAGGGAAATAGCAGAATTTGTAGCCCAATGTCCTAACTGCCAGCAAGTAAAAGAAGAACACTAGAAACTAGAAGGATTCACTCAGGACATAACTGTGCCTCTTTGGAAGTGGGAAGCAGTAAACATGGATTTTGTAGTAGGATTACCGCCTACCAGGCATAGACATGATTCAATTTGGGTAATTGTTGATATACTGACAAAATCAGCCCATTTCTTGCCTGTAAAAGCTACTTTCTCTGCCGAAGATTACGCTGAATTGTATATCAGATAAATAGTTAGATTACACGGTGTTCTAGTATCTATTATCTCTGACAGAGGAGCACAATTTACAGCTAGATTTTGGCAGTCATTTCAGATAGGTCTGGGAATGCAGATTAATTTGAGCACGACATTCCACCCTCAGACAGATGGACAGGCGGAATGCACTATTCAGACACTTGAGGATATGCTACGGGCGTGTGTGTTGGACTTTGGAGGTAGTTGGGATGAGCATTTACCGCTGATTGAGTTTTCTTATAACAATAGTTACCACTCAGCTATCCAGATGGCGTCCTTTGAGGCATTGTATGGATGAAAATGTAGATCGCCAGTTTGCTGGTTTGAAGTATGAGAGTTAGCGCTTATTGGGCTAGATATTATTCATCAGTTAGAGGAGAAGGTAAAGCTTATCAAAGAACGCCTACTGAATTCTCAGAGCCGCCAAAAATCGTATGCTGATGTGCGGTGCAGAAGCCTGGAATTTAATGTGAATGACTGGGTATTTTTCAAAGTATCCCTAATGAAAGGGGTGATGAGATTCGGCAAGAAAGGTAAGCTCAGTCCGAGATTCATTGGGCCTTATCAAATTCGGCGGAGAGTAGGCCAAGTGGAATACGAGTTGAACTTGCCTCCAGAATTAGAGTTCGTTCGTCTAGTCTTCCATATTTCTATGCTAAGAAAGTACATAGGAGACCCCTCTAGAGTTGTCCCAGTCTAGGATGTCCAAGTTACAGAAGAGCTGGCCTATGAAGAGGTTCCAGTAGCCATACTAGACAGATAGATTCGTAGATTGAGAACTAAAGATATTGCTTCTGTCAAAGTATTATGGCATAATAGAAACCGAGAAGAGATGACTTGGGAAGCAGAGGAAGATATGAAAATCAGATATCCTCACTTGTTTCAAGCATAGTCAGTCAAGAGGTATGTTAGTATTGTTATCATATGAAATACCTTATATTATATGTATAAATGAGATGGTCGACTCTAGTCTTTTACATAATGAATGATAAAATATCGTGTGGAGCACCCGTATCGGACTTTTCTGCATTTCAGGTTTTGAGATAGTCCATGTTACAGGGGAAACTCTGCCGAAATTTTACTAAAAGTAAGTGAGTAAGTTGAGACCCCTATAAATAGAAGTTTACATTTGAGGGCGAATGTTATTAAGGGGGGGGGGGGGAGGATGTTACATCCCGTAAATTCTCAACATGTAGATGGCCTATTCTCATGTTAGTTAAGAGTTTTAGAATACCATACATGCTACGAAAAGGCCCGAGGAAAGACCGGATCGACATGTCGAACGATCGCAAGAGGAGGCTGGTAGACCTCCTCCGCGATGGCCAGAGTGGCACGGAGGCTCACCTCCGCGATGGCCAACGTGTCACGGAGGTTCACCTCCGCGATAGCTAACGTGCCATGGAGGTGAGGTGCAGCCCCAAGTATAAAAGCCTCCAAACTTCGGTTTTAAGTGAAACTTCTTATAATTTCCAGTAAGAAACAAAGGGCAAAACCAGAGAGAGGGAAACACGAACCAAACCTACCATTTTCCTTCCGATTGCACCTATATACGTGGTCCAAGCTCTAATTAAACGTGGGTAGTGAGGTATTAAGCAGCAAGGGGCATTCCTACGGATTTAGTTTCGTAAAATTCGACCATCGAATCATCGTGCTATCGAACTAAGATAAGTGGAATTGCTCCAAGTTAGTGTCAATATATTCTAAGCCCTAAAGTGAGTATTTCTCCCTTCTGGACTTCCGAGAAATAGCAAGCTTTCGACCATTTTTTAATAAGTAAATGTTTGGGCTATATATATATTAAAAGTGATATTTTCTCTTAGAATATTAATGTATTTAGTCCTAATTGATATATATATGGATGCAGTTCAGAGAAATAGCGGAATATTGACCGAATTACACCAATTAGCTGGGAAATCAGAAACAGATGTATGTAAATACAGTTCCTTCGGCAAGTTAGTAATCCTAGTACAACAAATAGAGTGAATTCTAAGAGAAAGAATCCAGAAGTTGAGTATTGAGTCCAGTATGTATCCAGCAAGCATGTTTTATGTTATTATGCTATATTCAGAATAAAAATCAGTAAGTAAGTATCAGACAGCCAGATATTATCTTAGATACAGTTAGCTTAGTAAAAGAATCAGTTTAATGCAGAAAAGAGATTCAGAATAGAATATCAAAACATGGATAGTATTTTAAGATTGAACATGCTTGCTATACGTGATTATTGTTTGTTGTGACCTGTTTTATGCTATGAGGACACCCTTAAAGCTTCCTTGCCGCCCCAGGGTTAATAACTGTGTTGACTCGCTCGCCAGAGGGTGAGGATACGTCACTGCAAGGAGTGGCATGTCGTCTGCAGTAGGACGAAGATGGGATGCAACATTCCCCATATCAGGCTGATCAGCATAGCATTCTAGCTTACCCTGTCGAGCGCTTGCACCCAGGGGGCAGATTACAGATACAGATATAGATACAAATTACAATTTACAGTTACAGGAGTCCTCCGAACTCAGATACAGTTATAGTCAGGGGCTCAGAGAGCCCATGCTGCATACCCAGGGGGCTGGTAGAGATGCTCGTAGTTAGTAGGCGAGTGGAGCGATTTACTTTTCGATGGTTTTGACCCGGGTAAGGGTATATAGATAGTGTGTTGGTTGGCACCTTCCGGCTTATGGGGGCTGGTATAGGTCCTTGTATGTTATATATGTATATACATGTTATTTATTAGCTGACAGATAGCAGGTCGCCACGTCGACAGGTATGCTTCTACCTTACCTTCAGTATAGATAAGCTTATTTCAGATCCCGCCAGCCCAGATAGTTGCAGCTACTTTCTGGTATTCAGAACTACCAGTATTATTGCTTATATTCAGTTATGCTCAGTTTACTTTACATACTCGGTAACAGTGGTACGGACGCCCATTTGGGACGCTGCATTACTTGCCTGCACGTACTCAAAGAAAAGGAGCTTATACCTCGTAATTCCATCTAACATATTTAGTCATCATCTCCTGTCATCCGGAGCTAGACAACTAGAGGTTTATTTATGTTCTGTTGTGGTAGAGTATGGGTAGGCTGGGGCCTTGTCCCGACCATCTTATTAGTATTCTTAGAGGCTTGCAGCTTGGGTATTCCCTATGCTTAGTTATACCGATCGTGTGAGGCCTTGTGTATGTCTTAGCTTGTTTATGATGGTCGTGTGGGGCTTTATTCAGTTGGTAGTGATGACCTTGCCGGTCACGTAGCAGTTTAGCTCCTATTTAGTTGATTCAGAAGTAACTAGACAGCATGGTGGCCTTGTCGGCCCGCATAGGTCCCCTTATCTTGATGTGGTTCTAGTTAACTGTTGTGGTTGTACAGGTGGCTATAGGCCCAGCTGGCCGGGGGCTGTATTTACAACCGTCATATTGCCCGTTGATCCCATGAATCAGAGTTAGAGCCAGCCAGGCACCATAAGTGCTTAGGCTCGGCAGTCTAGCAGTTCAGGTCCTAGTAAGGGCACCAGGTGCCAGTCATACCCCCCAAGGCGGGGCGTGAAACAATATGGGTGAAATCCTTTTACACCCATGCCAAAATTTTGACCTAAATCATGAATTCATCTATCAAAGTCTATGGGGTTTTACCCAAATGCATGAAAATGTGATTGCTCTTTATTGGTATGATTTAATTGAGTTTTAATTATTGAATTACAAACGATTGGGTAGGGTTTATTATTGTTTTATTTAAATCATGTTTCAAGATTTTTAAATCCAAAAATCCCATTTGATGAAGGTTCTTAAAAGTTATGATTTACGATGAATAAGCAATATTTTTAATTTATTGATGATGGAAAATCATGAATTCAAGTTACTCATGTTTATGAGCATATTTTGAAAGAATGGAAATGATGAAGTATTCATAAATGCCCACATGTTGAAGAATGATTTATGATTTATGAAGCAAATTACATGATTTATCGATTTATGATGTTGGCTGATGAAAAGGGCCTATGATTCTTGGCTTAGCATGTTTTATAGGGGATCAATGATAATAAATGTTACATTTTAGCCCATGAATCTTAATGCATGATGTTATTAATTTATGTATGAGCCTACATTCATGTTTTTGGAAGCCGTGTCTAGCACCGAGCAGTTTCATGTTCAAAGGACTATGTCGGTGTCTCATAACCACTTGCCACCGTGTGTTTCTAAATGATATGATGTATTGATACTGATCCACTAAAATTTGATATCACACCTAATTCACGACCCTTGCTTGGCAAGCCAGGGTCGGCTTTGCCAACTTGAGCGAGATAGTGGGGCATCATGAAAGGCTCTATCATGATGGTGTTGGTTATGATGAGTCCTCCCATTGTTCCGCATGTTTTATACATTGTTATGTTTATGTTATTGGCACAAGTTATGTTTTTATAAAGTTTAGTTACAGTTATAAAAATGAATGATTATGAATGATTTGAAAGTCTTGAGCCTTATGTTTTATTAAGAAGGTTTTGATGTAAGCATGATGTCCCTCTCATACATTATTTATGAGTTTTATTTACTGTAAAATGTACATTTTACCGACCTTGCATACTCGGTACATTCCACGTACTGACCGCATACATTTTATGTTGTATCGTTTCATGATACAATGTCCAAATCTCAGGCTCATCCTCATCCTTAGTCCATCTCAACTTACGCTTTTAGATTATTGGTGAGTTCTCATGTTCCAAGGGCCGTTTGACAGACTTTCAGGATATTTATGTTTCGGTATTGGTTAGGTTAGTTTGGGATGTTGTCCCATCAATCAATCTTATGTATTAGAGGCTCTCAGACAAGTATTTAGTGCACAGCTAAGTATATGTCCTCTATTTCCTGATGTTATGCTATAATTATGTTTCAACTATGTTTTTATGATTATCATTCCTCTTATTCGAATGAGATTAGTTGTATGCATGTGCCATGGGTGGGGTTGGGGTCTCTCGGGGTCCCTTGTCCCGTATCTACGATCCGGGTATATGTTTGGGTCGTGACAAACTTACTATCAGATCAATAGGTTTGAAGTGTCCTAGGGTGTCTGAAAGCCGTATTAAGTAGTCTTTTTCATGGGTGTGAAGCCCGCCACTCCTATGATAAAGAGACTACCAGACGTTTAGGAAATGTTCCCTTCTTTAATGTTTTGTCTTGTGCGATGAAAAGCCTTTCCATCCTTTTAATTTGTGCATTTCGTGATTGCAGAATTATAGCTCCTAGAAGAATGAATGGAAGGAGGAATGGAAATGATGAAGCCCACAGAGATGGCAATGACCATGGGCAGCAAAAAGCCCCACTTGTTGAAGAGCCCCAGGAACTAGAGCCAGCTGCCCAGGCAGAATTTCGGGCGGCTATTTGGATGTTGGTATAGGCCTTGACCGCTCAGGTCAACCAGCAGGCTATTGCACAGGTCCCACAGAATGGCAATGCAGCGGGGACTTGGATTACAGACTTCTTGAGGATGAACCCTCATGAGTTTAAGGGGTCAAAGGTGGACAAGGATCCACATGAGTTTATTGAAGGGATCTTGAAGGTCACTCAGGTTATGGGGGTGAAAAGTGGTGATTGTGTGGACTTGGCCTCTTATCAGCTAAAAGAGGTCGCTCGTATTTGGTACAAGCAATGGAAGGAAATCAGGGTAGCGGGAGCGGGCCCTATTAGTTATGATGAGTTCCCCATGGACTTTCCAGACAGGTTCTTCCCGCGGGAGATGAGGGAGTTGAAAGCAGCTAAGTTTTTGAAACTTAAGAAGGGAAAGATGACAGTGCTGGAGTATTCTCTTGAGTTCACTTGTTTGTCAAAGTACACCGCAGAGTTAGTGATGGATCAGAGGGTGCGGGTGAGCCGATTCGTTCATGGCGTGGCTGGTTATTTAGACAAGGATTGTAGGACTGCTATGCTCCACCAAGATATAGACTTTCCTCACATAGTGTTGTACGCATGGTAGATGGAGGCAGCTCATGCGAGGGAGAGGAAGGCAAAGAGGGCTCAGACAGACAACCGTGGGTTTTACATCAGAGGTTTGGCGGTGGCTACCATCCACTTTTTCAGCAGAGGTCACTAGCCCCAGCACCATCATCATCTAGTGTTCCATCCAGGCCAAGGGATGATCAGATGAGCAGGGCTTCAGGGTCTAGGGATCAGAGGGGCACCCAGTTAGAGTATACCTCTCCAGCTTGTGGGTAGTACGGCAAGAGTCATGCCGGGGATTGCTTGCTCGGTTCAGATATTTTCTATGGGTGTGGTAGGTCTAGGCACATACGCCGAGCATGCTCATATGCTAGATAGGGTGATGATAGGGGTCGTGCATACCCCACCAGGATAGCAGCAGCTCCATCCCTTTCCGCTCTGCTGGGAGCATCAACTAGTGGAGGTGGCGAACAACGTCAAAACTGATTCTATGCCATCGCCTCCCTCTAGGAGTAGGAGACTTCACTAGACGTGGTCATTGGTATGTTATGTGTCTCTCATATTGATGTTTATGCCTTGCTAGATCCAAGAGCTGCATTGTCTTTTATGACTCCTTACATCACTAGTAGCATTAGAGTTAGTCCCGAGACCTTCTCAGAATTGTTTTCCTTTTCGACCCATGTTGGTGATCCGGTCATAGCTAGACAAGTATATAGAGAATGCCCGATCACTGTGTTGCATAAGGTTACCTCCATAGACCTTGTAGAGTTAGCCATGAATGACTTTGACGTTATTCTCGGCATGGATTGGTTGTTTGCATGTTATGCCTTAATTAATTGTAGGACTCGTACTGTGGAATTTCATTTTCTGTGTGAGTCAATGTTTGAGTGGAAGGGTAGTTCGGCGGTACCAGTAGGTCGGTTTATTTATTATCTTAAGGTCAGGAAGATGATCTCTAAATGTTGCTTGTACCACGTAGTTAGGGTTAAGGATGTGGAGTCCGAGACCCCGACTATTCAGTCAGTTCCGGTAGTGTGCGAATATCCGGAGATGTTTCTTGATGATTTGCCCGGTGTTCTTCCAGAGAGGGAAATTGATTTCGGTATTGATCTATTACCCGATACGCAGCCTATCTCTATTCCTCCCTGCAGGATGGTCCCAGTCGAACTAAAGGAATTGAAGGATCAGTTAAAGGATCTGTTGGATATGGGCTTCATTAGACCGAGCCAATCTCCATGGGGTGCACCAGTTAAATTGTTTCGAAAGAAGGATGGCTCCTTTCGCATGTGTATTGACTATCGACATTTGAACAAGGTTACCTTTAAGAACAGGTACCCCTTACCTAGTATCGATGATTTGTTTGACTAGCTTTTTGGTGGCAAGTGCTTCTCCAAGATTGATCTTAGGTCCGGGTATCACCAGCTCATAGATATAGAGAGTGACATCCGAAGACCGCTTTTAGGACTCGGTATGGTCACTACAAATTTGTTGTTATGTCTTTCAAACTAACCAATGCCGCTGAAGCTTTAATGGATTTAATGAATAGGGTGTTCAAGGAATATTTGGATATGTTCGTGATTGTGTTCATCGATGACATTCTTATATACTCCCCGAGTGAGGAGGAGCATGCCACTCGTTTGTGAATAGTGCTGCAAACCCTCAAGGATCGTCAGTTGTATGCAAAGTTTAGCAAGTGTTAATTTTGGCTAAACTCGGTGGCATTTTTGGGTCATATGGTATCAAGCGAAGGCATAAGGGTAGATTCCCAGAAGATTGAGGCGGTGAAGAATTGGCCCAGACTGGTGGTTCCTTCAGAAATTCGGAGTTTCTTGGGTCTAGCTGGCTACTACCGAAGATTTTTTGAGGGATTTTCATCTTTTGTAGCCCCATTGACCAGGTTGACTCAAAAAAAGGTTAAGTTCCAATGGTCGGATGCTTGTGAGTAAAACTTCCAAGAGTTGAAGACCCGACTCACTTCAGCACCAGTGTTGACTTTACCCGAGGGCACTGATGGCTTTGTAGTGTATTGCGATGCTGTGAGAGTCGGAATGGGATGTGTGTTGATGCATCATGGGAAGGTAATAGCATATTCCTCAAGACAAATGAAAGTTCATGAAAAGAATTACCCAACCCATGATCTTGAGTTAGCCGTGGTGGTGTTTGCATGGAAGATATGGTGACATTACTTGTATGGGGTCCACGTGGATGTATTTACGGATCACAAGAGCTTGCAATATGTGTTCACACAGAAAGATCTAAATCTTCGGCAAAGGAGGTGGTTGGAGTAACTCAAGGACTATGACATAAGTGTCCTTTACCATCGGTGCAAGGCCAATATGGTTGTGGATGCACTTAGTAGGCTCTCTATGGAGAGTGTGTCCCACATGGATGAGGGAAAGAAGGATTTGGTGAAGGATTTCCACTGACTTGCCAGACTGGGAGTTAGATTGATCGACTCGACTAATGGCGGTGTTATTGTGCGGAATGCGTCAGAATCATCTTTAGTGGTCACTGTCAAATCTAAGCAAGATGAGGATCCGACTTTGAGGAAGCTGAAGGAAGTAGTGCAGAGTCAAAAGGTGGATGTTTTCTCCCAAGGGGGAGATGGGTGCTACGATACTAGGGTCGACTATGTATTCTGGACATTGATAAATTGAGAGTTCGGATATTTCATGAGGCACATGGTACTAGATATTCTATCCACCGGGGATCCACAAAGATGTATCGGGACTTGCGAGAAATCTATTGGTGGGATGGCATGAAGAAGGATATTGCGGGGTTTGTAGCTAAGTGTCCAAAATGTAAGCAAGTGAAAGTCGAGCATCAAAGGCCGGGAGGTGTACTTCAGGATATTAGCATTCCCACTCGGAAGTGGGAGGAAGTAAATAGGGATTTTCTTACAGGCCTACTCGTACTTGCCGACACTATGACTCCATCTAGGTGGTGGTAGACAGGTTAACTAAGACGGCATACTTCCTACCGTCAAGACCACGGATTCAACGAATGATTATGCCAAGTTGTATATTCGGGAGTTGGTTTGACTTCATGGACTGCCCTTGTCTATTATTTGTGACTGAGGTACTCAGTTTACCTCTCAATTCTGGTGTTCTTTTCAAAAAGGACTTGGGACGCAAGTCAAGCATAGTACAACCTTCCATCCGCAAACATACGGCCAGGCAGAACAAACTATTCAGTCCTTCAAGGATATATTGAGGGCATATGTTATGTATTTTAAAGGTCTTTGGGATGATCATTTTCCCTTAATCGAGTTCACCTATAATAACAGTTATCACTCCAGTATCCAGATGGCACCATTCGAGGCTCTATATGGTCGATGGTGTAGATCTCCCATCGAATGATTTGAGGTTGGCAAGGTAGCTATGATAGGACTAGATTCGGTTCACGAGGTGATGGTAAAGGTTCAGTTGATAAGGGACCGACTGAAAATCACTCAAAGTAATCAGAAATCGTATGCTGATGTGAGGAGAAGGGATCCGGAGTTTGATGTGGATGATTGGGTATTTCTAAAGGTATCTCCCATGAAGGGAGTCATGTGGTTCGAGAAGAAAGGGAAACTCAGTTCCCGCTATGTTGGTCCCTATTGGGTTTTGAGAAGAGTGGTTAAGGTGGCGTATGAGTTGGACTTGCCTTCAGAGTTAGCTTCAGTTCATCCCGTGTTTCATGTATCACTCTTGTAAAAGTTCTTGGGTTATCCAGTTTTAGTTGTCCCAGTAAAGGGCATTGGTGTAAAGGATAGCCTCAGCTATGAGGAAATTCCGGTGGAGATCTTGGATCGTCAGGTTTGGAGGCTAAGGAAGAAAGAAGTATCCTTAGTTAAAGTATTATGGAGAAATCAGCATGTTGAGGGAGCTACATGGGAAGTCGAAGCAGATATGATAGCTACAAACCCTCATTTGTTCCCTACCGGCTTAGTTTCAGTTTGAGGTATCAGTTTTGCCCTAAACCTTTAATAAGCTTTTCATGTTCAATTCATGTATTCAAGTTTGTTTTATGATATAGTATATGTATGTGATGTATGAATTCAGTTCAGCTACGTAGTTATTTTCGGAGGTAGTTATTAAGTAAGTTTTCGGCTTAAATGATCGGTAATTGTATATGGTGATAGCTTGTTTCTGAGTTTTCTACATGTTTCTAACATTCGAGGATGAATGTTCCTAAGGGGGAAATATTGTTATACCCTAGGAACCCAAGGATCAAACCCAGAAGTAAAATCAGAGAAAACCTAAAAATTCGCACCAGGTCACAGAACGACACGTGAGGTGGTGAGGTGACTCATGGTCAGCATTGTTTGGCAAAGCCTGAGTGAGGAGTCCACGGGCCTGACACGAGTCGTGGTCAGACCTCAAGACTCGTGAGGTCACGTATGGTCTATCTTGGAGGTTTGGCAAGTGGGGATGGGCAGTGTAGGCCACTAAAGGTGACCACTAGTCGTGGTCTTATATCACTATTCATGAAGTCACCCATGGGGTTCCTTTGGATGTTTTGGATAGTGGACTAAATGGTCCATGGCCATGAGTCATGCCCTGTGGCAACGACCCGTGAGGTCCCTCGTGGGGACTAGCAATTAGAAATTTCTTGCATTTTAATAAGGGCGTTTTCATAATTCCTAAGATCCTAAGGACTAAACTACGTCGTTTTCGATATTTTTCTGAGTTATATAAGATGAGTTAAGTCCTTTATGCATGCCCATTCTCATTCAAAAGCTTAGAGAGATTTTTGGGAGATTTAAGGTCCTCTTCCCCAAATTTCTATCAATTTCTTTTTGGTATTCAAGAAACCTCGAAAGCAATCCATTCCCAGGTATGTAGGGTTTCAGAACGGGTGAAATCCTTTCACGCCCATGCCCAAATTTCAACTTAAATCATGAATTCTTCTATCTAAGTCTATGTGGTTTTACCCAAATTCATGAAAATGTGATTTTTCTTTATGGGTATGATTTAATTGAGTTTTAATTATTGAATTATGAATGATGGGCAGATTTTATTATTATTTTATGTAAATCATGTTTCAGGCTTTTTAAATCTAAAATGCCCATTTGATGAAGGTTCTTGAAAGTTAAGATTTACGATGAATATGCAATATTTTGAATTTATTGATGACGAAAAAGCATAAATTCAAGTTACCCATGTTTTTGAGCGTATTTTGAAAGAATGGAATATGATGAAGTATTGGGCAATGCCCATATGTTGAAAAATGATTTATGATATATGAAGCGAATTACATGATTTATCGACTTATGATGCTGGCTGATGCAAAGGGCCTATGATTCTTGTCTAAGGATGTTTTAAAGGGGATAAATGATGATAAATGTTATATTTTAGCTAATGAATCTTAATGCATGATGTTATTGATTTATGTATGAGCCTATATGCATGTTTTTGGGAGCCGTGTCTAGCACCGAGCAGCCCAACGTTCAAAGGACTATGCTGGTGTCTCATAACCATGTGACACCATGGGTTTCTAATTGATATGATGTATTGATAATGATCCCCCCCAAATGTAGTATCATGCCTAACGCTTGACCCTCGTCTGGCAAGCCAGGGTCGGCCCTGCCCGCATGAACGAGATAGTGGGGAATCATGAAAGGCTCTACCATGATGGTGTCGGTTATGATGAGTCCTCCCATTGTTTCGCATGTTTTATACATTGTTGTGTTTATATTATTGGCTCAAGTTATGTTTTGATAAAGTTTACTTACGGTTATAAAATTGAATGATAATGAATGATTTGAAAGTCTTGAGCGTTATGTTTTATTACGAAGATTTTGATGTAAGCATGATGTCCCTCTTATATTATTTATGAGTTTTATTTTCTATAAAATGTCTATTTACTGACCTTGCATACTCGGTACATTCCACGTACTGACCGCATACTTTCTATGTTGTATTATTTCATGATACAGGGTTCGAATCTCAGGTTCATCCTCATCCTTAGTCCATCTCAGCTTATGCTTTTAGCTTATTGGTGAGTCCTCATGTTCCCAGGGTTGTTGACAGACTTTTAGGATATTAATGTTTGGTATTGGTCGGGTTAGTTGGGGATGTTGTCCCTTCAACCCATCTTATGTATTAGAGGCTCTCAAACAACTATGTAGTGCTTAGCTATGTATATGTCCAGTATTTCCTGACATTATGCTATAATTACGTTTCCGCTATGTTTTTATGATTATCATTCCTCTTATTTGAATGCGATTAGTTGTATACATCTGCCATGGGTCAACTTGGGGTCTTTTGGGGTCCTTTGTCCCGTGTCTACGATCGGGGTGTACGTTCGGGTCATGACATATGCAAATTTGATAAGACGCAAATGATCATCCCAACTACCCTTGAAGTCAATCACACATGATCTCAACACGTCCAGAAGAGTTTGAATAGACCGCTCCGCATGACCATTGGTTTGGGGATGAAACGCTGTACTGAGCTTGACCTAAGTACCAAATCCCTTTTGAAATGATCTCCAAAATTGATAGGTAATCTTAGTACCTCTATTTGATATGATGGAAAAGGGTACTCCATGCAACCGAACTAGCTCTCGAATGTACAACTTGGTGAAATCCTCCGTTGAATCCATGCTTTTGATCGGTAGAAAATGAGCGGCTTTGGTTAACCTGTCCACGACTACCCAAATGGAGTCATACTGTCGACGAGGGCCAGGAAACCTTGTGATGAAGTCCATATTAATCTCCTCCCACTTCCAAATAGGGATACTGTTGTCCAGAAGAACACCTCCCGGTCTCTAATGCTCAACCTTCACTTGCAGACAATTTGGACACTTGGCTACAAATTTGGCGATGTCCTTCTTCATGTCGTTCCAACAATAGACTTCCTGTAGGTCACGTTACATCTTGGTGGAACCTAGATGTATCGAATACCTAGAATCATTAGCCTTGTTCAGCATCCGATTTCTCAAATCATCAACATCTAGGACACAAGCGACCCTGATATTGAAGCACACCATCCCCCCCTTTAGAGAAGACCTCTACCTTCTGTTTCTGAACGACTTCCTGTAACTTTACCAAAATAGGGTCCTCGTCTTGTCCTGTTTTCACATCAGTCACCAAGGACGATCTGATCCATTCTAAACAATAACACCACCATCGGTCAAGTCAACCAAGCGAATTCCCAACCTTGCAAGTTGAGACACATCCTTCATTAGCTCCTTCCTTCCTTCATCCACATGGGACACACTCTCCATAGAGAGTCTACTGTTTGCATCTGCTACTACATTAGACTTACCTGGACGGTAAAGGACACATATATCATAATCCTTGAGTAGCTCCAACCACCTCCTTTGGCATAGATTTAGGTCTTTCTAAGTAAACACATATTGTAGGTTCTTGTGGTCCGTAAACACATCAACATGAACCCCGTACAAATAGTGTCTCCATATCTTTAAGGAAAATACCACCGCCGCTAATTCAAGATCATGGGTCGCGTAATTCTTCTCATGAACATTCAGCTGCCTGGAAGCATATGCTATAACCTTACCATGACGCATCAATACACAACCAAGGCCGATCCTCGAATGTCACGACCCGAACAGAGGCCCGTATCATAACACGGGAGAAGGAGCCCCTGGAGACGTCAAGTCGACCCATGACATAAGCTTACATCTAATATCAATCCTAAAATTACATAATCAATAAAATACTCATAGCGGAAGTCTAATTTGAATATAACATCAGAATATCAAATCCGAAGCTGAATACATATATATGTCTGAAAAGCCTCTAAACATGATGAGCTGATGGGACAAGACCCCAAATAACTCAACAAAACTGAAACTAAAATACGTAAAGGAAAGCTAAATAGTCTAGTCCTCTGGGAAATGAAGACTCACCCACAATAGGAATGCTAACTCTAATAACCTGACTATGAGTGGGGCAGATCCTTAGAGACGGGTCCTATATCTTGAAACGCTACAACATAGAGTATGCGTTCAGTATGTGGAATGTATCGAGTATGCAAGGTAAGTAAAACCGCTAAAATAGAAAAATAAAATAAATCATTTTAAGACAATGCACAATGTAACATAAACATTAAGAGTTTGAGAGTAGGACTTGCATGCATTCTTTATGAAATCATGATCTCTTCACAACATAAATAACATAACTTCATAACATCATAACTGAATTGATTGACTCAAAGTTGGAATCTGGCATTTATAAGTAAAGCCGAACATTGAGTCAAACCTGCTTTAGAACATGCATTTACATAAACCTCATGGGTAATGAACATGTATATCTGAAATCATGAGGAACAATGGGAGACTTGTCTTTTAACCGACATACCACGATAGAGCTTACGTGGTCCCAACTATCACATTCAAGTGGGTGGAGTTGTCAAAGCCTTGCCAGGGCAAGGGACGATACCATGATATCGATATCGAGCTGAAGGCCCATTTGGGCAGGGAATGCTAACAAGGGAGGTCCCAAAGTAATATATAATAGTGTAAACCTACATTGGCACGTAGTTCTGAGGAGTAGGGTAATCAACCCTTAGCATGCTCAGTGCTAGACATTACTCCCAAAACATGCATATGCTCTACATCATTTTATAATGAAGATCAATATCGTCTATTGACGAAGCGTAATGATAAAATACTTCTCTAATATGAAATCAAGCATATGAGAAGCCTTAGCTCACGACATACAACAAGCTAAAAACATAATTGGGAGTCCTCGCTCAAAAACCATGTGGTAAGCTATACGTAGAAAACTCTAACTCAAAACATACCACAAGCTGAAAATATAATTGAGAGTCTTCGCTCCAAAACAATGTGGTAAGCTTAATTGGGAAAAATCATCTTTCATACTTAACATGTGGGCATAACCCAAAGCTTTACTATACATAGAAATACTCAATTCTCATGAATATCATTATTGTAAACATGGGTAGCTTCAAATCGTGATTTTCATCATAATATCTCATTATCATCATATATTTATCACAAATCTCATCTTTCATGAACATCTCATCCATGGGCTTTTAATTCATTAGACTAGAATCATGATTTTAAATTGAAAAAATTATAAAATTTGTCCATGCTTCATAATTCAATAGTAGAATCATAATCAAATCATACCCATGTATAGAAATAGAATATTCATGCATTTGGGTTAAAACCCCATATATTAGACATAGAATTTCATACTTTAGAGAGGGATTGGGCATGGGTATGAAAGGAATCACCCATTCTTAACCTTACATACCTGTTGGTAGCTGATTCTAACACTTCTTTAGATGCCCAAAAGGAAATTGAAAAGAAGTTGATGAATACTAAGCTTGATCACCCTCTCAAGTCTTCTACCTTGCATGCATGAATGAAGAAGGTCTAAAATGAACTAAACCTCTTTAAAAGTCACTATTCATAACTCAAAACATCATAGTTTAGGCCCTAGGAACTTAGGAATTATGGCCCTTACTAAATTCACAGAAATTAATTATCAGGGGGTCCCAACGAGGGACCTAACAACTAGTGGTCATAGACCACGACTCCTGGATCCATTCGTGAGGTACACTGCCTGATCCTTGACAAAAACTTTCCCTGCTTGGACCACGACTCACCCCACAAATCGTGGGGACTGACCACAACTCGTGGGGTCCTTCCGTCAAGTTCACTACCTGCCTCCTTCTCTTTTCTTCCATTACCTACCCAACGACTCACCTAACGACTCGTGGGGTCTGACCAAGAGTTGTTGTTAAGCCCGTAGGGATCCTTTTCCTCCAACTTCCAACACTTCCTCACTAGCCTTCCCATGAGTCACATCACAACTCATGTGTTGTACTAACGAGTCACCCCACGACTCGTTATGTGCTTGGTGCCAATTTTTACATTTTTCTCCACTTCAACTCCCGGGTCTGATCTTTGGGCTCCCGGGGTATAACATCGAAGCATCATAATATACCACAAACCCATCGGTACCCTCAGGTACGGTTAATTTTGGTGTTGAGGTGGGTCAGGTCTTTAACTCTTGGAAAATCTTCTCGCAAGTGTTTGACCATTGGAACATCACTTTCTTTTGGGTCAATTTGGTCAACAACACTGCAATAGATGAAAAACCTTCAACAAATATCCGATAATAACCAACTAAGCCCAAGAAGCTCCTAATATCTGAAGGATTCACCGGTCGAGGCCAATACATCACCACTTCTACCTTTTGAGAGTCCACCTTTATACTCTCCCTTATCACCACATGACCCAAAAATGCCACTGAGTTCAATCAAAACTCACACTTGTTGAATTTAGCATATAATTGGCGATCCTTGAGAGTCTGTAGCACCACCCACAAATGAGCGGCATGCTCCTCCTCTCTCAGAGAGTATATCATCGATAAATATGATCACGAACATATCCAAATATGGCTTGATTACCCTGTTCATCAGACTTATAAAAGCCGCAGAAGCATTCGTTAGTCCAAAAGACAAAACTAAAAACTCATAATGACCATACCGCATCCTGAAAGCTGTCTTCGGGATATCACTCTCCCGAACCCTGAATTGATGGTATCCGGATCTAAGATCTATGTTCGAAAAGCACTTAGCACCCTGAAGCTAGTCAAACAAATCATCAATTTTGAGAAGAGGATACATGTTCTTAATGGTGACCTTGATCAATTGTCGATAATCAATACATATACGAAGAGAACCATATTTCTATGGACAAATAGAACTGGTGCACCCAATGGGGATTTGCTTGGTCTTATGAAACCTTTGCCTAAAAGGTCCTTCAACTGCTCCTTCAACTCCTTTAGCTTGGCTAGAGCCATTTTGTAAGGAGGAACAGATATAGGCTGCGTCTCGGGGAGAAGGTCAATACAAAAATCAATCTTCTGCTCGGGAGGGATTCCCGATACATCATCTGGGATGACTTCTGGATATTCACATACTACTAGAACTGACTAGATAGTCGGGTATCAGAATTAGCATCCTTAACCCTAACTAGATGGTACACACAAAACTTAGAGATCATCTTTCTGAACTTAAGGTAGGAAACAAACCGACCTACAGGCACGAGTGAACTACCCTTCCACTCTAAGACTGTCTCACTCGGAAATTGGAACTTCACCGCATGGGTTCTACAATTAACCGAGTCATAACATGAAAAAACCTAATCCATGCCGAGAATAACATCAAAGTCAGTCATGGATAACTCTACTAGATCTGCTGAGGTGATTGTTTGAAGGACTATGATAATGCAATCTCTATACACCCGTCTAGCTATAACTGAATCACCGACTAGAGAAGAGACTGAGAAGGGTCCTAACAAGATTTCGGGACTAACTCTGAAAGTACTAGAAACATAGGGCATCACAAAAGACAAAGTAGTCACTGGATCTAACAAAGAATATAAATCAAGGTGGAAAACTCGTAACATACCAGTGAATACATCCGGGGAGACCTCCTGCTCCTGACGGGATTCTAAGGCATAGAATCTATTATGGTGTTGTCCGTCCCCCTTACTAGTAGATGCATCCTGGTGAGATAGGCATGCTGGTGGAGCTACTGAACTAGAATCTAGGTCTCAGCCCCTATCATGGCCCTGTCTAGCTGCTGGGCAATCTCTGAGCATATGTTCGGGCTTTCTACACCTGAAACAAGAACCTGTACCTGCCAAACATTGACCCCTATTTCTCTGGCTATACCAGTCGTAAACTGGAATAATGGAATCTGCGGGCTTGCTGCTTTGACCCCTAAAGCCTGATGCTCATCCCCTCTGGTCATGCCTAGGTATGGATGGCACACCATAGCTGAAGATGCTGGGACTGAAGATCTCTAGTGGAACTGTTGTTGGTGCCCACCACCTGGTCTCGGCTGAGAGAGCCTTTAGCTATCCGTCCTGGCCATCTTGGCCTCTCTCTCTCTCAGATGTGTCGCCTCCATCTACTGGGTGTACAAAATAATCCATGGAAAATCCATATCCTGATGGAGCATGATGGTCCTACAATCCTTGTCTAGGTAGTCCACCATTCCATGAACAAAACTTGCTCACTCGAGCTCACTGATCAACCACTAACTCTTGTGCGTACTTGGAAAGATGAGTGAATTCTAGGGCATATTCTTGCACTGTCGTCATTCCTTGTTTCAAGTTCACAAACTTTGCCGCTTTTAGCTCCCTCATCTCACGAGGGAAGAATCGATCTATGAAGGCAACATGAAACTCATCCCAACTGATAGGGCCTGCTCCCACTGCTCTACTATCTTTACACTACTTGAACCAAATATGCGAAACCCCTTTTAGCTGATAAGAGGCTAAGTCGGCGCACTCCTCTCCATCCACCCCCATGACCTGGGTGATATTTAGAATGTCGTCGATAAACTCATGTGGATCCTCATCCACCTTTGACCCAATAAAATCTGGAAGGTTCATCCTCAAGAATTATCTGACATATGCTGCCGCTACATTCCCATTCTGAGGAACATGCGCTACCGCCTGCTGATTGACCTGGGAAGTCAAGGCTTGTGCTAGCATCTGAATTGGTGCCCTGAATTCAGTGTGGGCAACCGGCTCCGGTGCATGGTGCTCATGGGCTGATGGGGCTTACTAATGCCCATTTCCATGGAAATTCTCATGGCCATTATCATTTCTATTTCCTCTGCTATTAAATCTGCGGAGAGGATGATCCTGCAATCGCGAATAGCACGACTTAGAAGGATGGAGGGAGATTTGACTGCACGACATAGATCATGAAAGAAGGGAAAATTTCCTAAATGTCTCGTAGCCTATTCGTCAGAAGTGTGGCGCTCTTCACACCCACAAAAAAGACTCTACTTAACGCGTCTTTCAGGCACCCTAGGACACTTCAAAAACCTATTGCTCCGATATCAAGTTTGTCACAACCCGAACATAGGTCCGGATCGAGACACAGGATAAAGAACCCCGAAAGGCTCCAAGTCGACCCATGTCATAAATATAAATTCTAACTCAATTGATAAAATGGAAGATCGACATAATAATCATAGCGGAAGTCTGAGCATAGTATAAAATCTAAATATACAACACGAGTCAGAAGCTACATACAATCTATGTCTGAAAAGCATGTAAAACTGATGGATTGATGGGACAAGATCCCAACTAACTCTCTAAGTCTGAAACTGAAAATGTAAAGAAACAACTAATAAGGGAGGGTCCTCAAGAGATGAGGACTCACCAACTGAGAGTGGATGCTAACTCCAGTAGCTGGCTAGTGATGGGGCTGAGTCTGAAGATTGGAGCCTGTATCATGAAATGATACAGTATAGAGTATGCGATTAGTACATGCAATGTACCGAGTATTCAAGGTAAGTAAAATCGCTTAAGTAAGTAAAATCATTAAAACATGCATAATATAAAATATAATCAAGATAAGGATATGAGAGTAGGGCTTGCACGCTATTTTCTGAAATCATGATCTGAACAATATTGAACATCATAACTGAATGAATGACCTATAAGTAAAACTAAACATTTGGGTCAAATTTGCTTGAGAACATATATACAATATATATATATATATATATATCATTAATGATAAACATGCATAACTGAAATCATGAGGAACAATGGGAGACTCATCAAATAACCAACATTACAACGATAGAGCTTATGTGGTCCCGACTATCACACTCAAGTGGGCAGAGCCGTCCAAAGCCTTTCCAAGGCTAAAGACGCTACCATTATATCGATATTAAGATAAAGGCCCCTTGGGGTAGGGGAAAGCTCCAAAGGAGGTCCCAAATAATCTGATCATACCTACGTTGGCTCGTAGTTCTGAGGCATAGGGTTGACTGACGCTTAGCCTACTGTGTTTTATACACTACTCCCAAAAAAATTCATACGCTCTCCATTGTTTTTCAATGAAGCTGACAATCATCTAGTGATGAAGTTGAATAATCATGTACATATAAAATCTGAAATCATACATGAGGAGCCTTGGCTCAAACCATACCACAAGCTGAACATAATTGGGAGTCTTGACACCAAAACCATGTGGTAAGCTAATTGACATGAAATCATAAATCATACTTTAAAGATATGTGTTTTCCCAATACTTAAACATGCTTGAAAATACTTAATTCACTTTAAAACATGATCATAGACATCGGTAACTTGAGAACATTCTTTTCATCATAAATATCTCATCATACTTGAACATACATCATGGATCTCAACTTTTATGAACTTCTCATGGATGGACATCATAATTTATAAAACTTGAAAACATGATTTATAATTGAAAATATTGTAAAACTTGCCCATGAACCATGATTCAATAATATAAACATACTTAGATCATACCCATGGTAAAAACATAGGAAATCATGCATTGGGTTAAAACCCCATATGATCACATATAGATTTTCGTGAATTAGAAAAGGATTGGGCATGGGTGTGAACACATTCACACATTCATAACCTTACATACCATAGAGAATCTCATTCTATAACTTCTCTGATTGCGTAAGGAAGAATTGAGAGAAATTTGGGAGGAATTAAGCTTGATCACCTCTCTATCCCTTTAAGCTTACATGCATGAATAGGAATAGCTTAGAATGAACTTACCCCTATTAAAACTCACTATTCATGGCATAAAATGATGTAGTTTAGGCCTTAGAATCATAGAAATTATGAAAAAACCCGTACTAAATTTGAAGAGAAAAACTGACAGCCAATCCCAGCGAGGGACCGGATGAATTGTTACCACTGGGCATGAGTCGTGATCTCCTATTGTCAAGTGCACTACCAATATTTTTCCTCAAAGGGTCCCATGAGGTACCTAATGGCTTATCACTGGTGACCAAAACTCGTGGTCACCTTTTGTTGCCTTCACTGCCAATATTCACTTAGGGATCACCAAGGGGCACACCACGACTCATGGTGCACCCAACGAGTCGTGGTAACCTACCTGTTAAGTGCAATGCCCAATTCCTCCTACCTGCACCTCATCCTTGACCACAACTGACTCAACAAGTGGTGGGGCTGACCAAGACTTGTGGTCACGTCCCCGTTGATCCAAAACTAGAAATTTCAACTCATCCATACTCCTAACCATGAGTCACTTAACGACTTGTGGTCATCTTGACGAGTCACAGGATGACTCGTTCTGTGACATGGTGCAGAAAATCCTATTTTTCTCCATTTCAACTCAAGGGTCTGATCTTAGGGCTTTCAGGGTAGAAAAACTTTTCCAGTGGTGACGACGAGTGCATATGATGAGTCGTCGCTCCACCTAATGACCCACCGAGTCCTTCATTAGTTGGTAAGTTCAGATTACGGGGATCATTCTAGTGGTGTCAATGAGTCCAGACCACGAGTTGTCAGGTAACCTAATGTCTCGTTACGTCACTCGTGGTAACTAGCAGGGCCGTTTTTCTAGATGATTCACTAAGGGAATTTTCGTAAATCCCAAGCTCCTAAGTCTTAAAGTAGGTCATTTTAAGTCTTGAAAAGAGTTTTTAAAGAGGGTTTAGCCAATATAAAGTTATTAAACTCTCCATGCACAAGAAGCTTTGAATTTTCTTGGAAGATCAATCTAGAATTCTCTCAATTCTTCCCCAATTCTCTTAGGCTTTCAAGGATAAGTTGTGAATCAGGTTACCCAGGTATGTGGGGCTATGAATGAGATTTTCTTTTCACTCTCAAGCCCAAATATCTCCTCATGTTTATGAATTCAAGTTATAATTCAAGAATATGTTCTTATAGGGTTTTAAAACAATATTATGAAATTCTTCTATGATATGTTTATGGGTTAATTCCCCTCATGTTTGAAAGCATGTTTTAAGATTTATGGGTAGATTTTATACATAAATTTGATTATAAACTCATGATTTCATGTTATTCAAAATTATTCCCTATTAGGTAAGTTTTATGAAAAGTCAAGTTTATAATTCATGATTTCAAGTATGATGAGATATCTAGCATGAATGAATGTATATAAATTACCCATGAATGAATCTATTATTTTGACTTATGAATTCTACTTAAAGTATGCATGATTTTGGGATTTGGGTAAGCCCACACAAGTATGTTTTCATGATTCATTTCAGTTTTATAATATAAGCTTACCATATGGGTTGGAATATACACCTAATTCAGCTTATGGTATGTTTGGAGGTAGGACTCCCCGTGTTCAGATTTCAAACTATGCATGTAATTATGATTTCAACTTCATTGAAAAATGATAGGAGCACTATGCATGTTTTTGGGAGCTGTGTCTAGCACCGAGTAGGATTGGTGTTTCAAGGTTCCCCAGACTCCAAACTATGCGCTAACTTAGGTATTTATTTAGTTTGGGATCTCCCTTTATAGTTTTCCCCTACCCCAGAGGGGCCTTAACTTGATATCGATATCATGGTATCATCCTAGCCTTGATAAGATTTTTGATGGCTCTGGCACTTGAGTGTGATAGTTGGGGCATCACGTAAGCTCTATCATGATGGTGTCGGTTGTGATGAGTCTCCCATTTTTCCTCATGATTTTGATTATTTATGTTCACGACTTATGATGTTATGTTTTACAAAAAGTTTTCCCAATGATCAATTTATGAGCTTTTACTTATGATTTCATCTAGGAGAAGTCATATGATTTCTATTTTTAACCTTGAGTCCTTCTGTTAAGATATGATACTCAGCTTATGACTATATATGTTTCAGATTTATATTTCAGCATGTAGTCCTTACTATCTGATAATGCTAAAATCACACCTCTTACTGAAGTGAGAAGCGGACGCTGTCAATAAAGAACCTAACTAGAGGTTGGGGTTGAACCCACAGGGAATAGGGAGACTGGATTATAGCCGGTAATTGGACTTGTGAGGTACTTACTTCAAAATAGGGGGATTCTAAAAGAAATCAATAATAAAAGCAATTATCAAAATTCTGATGTTGAGTCAATATTATAAGGTAACTAGGGTTTGTGTTCCACATGGGTTCATAACTGCTTTGGGTATACACGTGATTATCACCAATACTTTCTCATAGAACTGATAACTTAGGTTCATTCAAATGACCGACTAGTCCCTATTGAATGAATTTACACAATCACACGACCAAGTCTCATGAGCGGTTTCAAACTATCCATTATCACTAAGTTCCAGATTTAACTATCCTGCGACCACAACTCAAGTTAATACAATGATTATCAAAATTAAGGCTCTATTGTAAATCTCTTTTCCTAATCTCTACCTCTTCGACCAAATCAAGTAAAGAATTCAGGTACTTCCTAACGTTGCGCACCATTAAGTAATGTTTAAGCATGAAAAGAATACAATATAAGTATTTACTATTTGTTTTAAAATCATTTTCTATAACCCTAGCTTGTTAGTCCACCATGGTTACCACAACCCTAACTATGAAGGTTTTAGCCTCTCATAGTTGTAAAGTTGTGATTTGCATTCATCATTAAGAATAAAAATCAATACTTACAATAATAATTGAGAAAAACACTTCCCTAAATTACTCCGCAAAATCTTGAAAAACAAGTAGCAAGAACAAGATGAATTCAAGAAAAGGTTGATCACAAGTTGAATCAACTCAATTCTCTCTCTCTCTCTTGTTTCCCTTCTCTATGATTGTCTCTAATCGTTCTGTTACTTTTTTTCCACTTCTCTATGATTGTCTATAGAATAATGAAACCTAAAAAGTATTTATACAGACACAATAATCCTTTTCCTAGGCTAAGTGGATGAATTTCCATATCTGGTGCCGCAGTCGTCATGAGCCAAGTTACGATGCGTAGCAGCTTCCTACGACTCATAGCTTCCTGTCATACCTCGCATTGTTGGAAGAATTTCTACTAAGTGTGGGATCCAGGTATGATTCGTACCTCCTTCATATGACCCGTAGTTTAATTCTGAAACATTGGAATTCTTCTGAAGTTCAACACGACCATCATGGCACGACTCATACCTTCTTCCCACGGGTTGTACATTCCTTCCGTAGCAGGAGTCACTACTTTTATGCAAATATTCTGAATGTTTTCACGATTTCTTCATCACGACTCATACCATCTTGGTACGATTTATATTGAGACTCGTACATTGTCTCTCTGCACCTTAATCCTTCCGCAACTTTTCATGGCCCTCAGTACGGCTCATAGGTCCTTCGTACGGCTCATAATGTGGTCTGCACATTAAGCCTATTTTTCATATTTCAGGCTTTCTTTGGCTATTGTTGGGTCCAACATGAATTCATCCTGCAACCAAAGGAAAAGTGCCTTATATCCATATAAACATACCTAAGTTCATGCTATTTTCTTAGTTTTGAGCATCGAAAGTTCTGTAAATCCACATCACATCAACACCCTCAACTTAAGACTTTTGCATGTCCTCGGGCAAAGAAAAGGAAAACTAAAACATGACGCTCAACTAGAAAATAGACTGAAGACACTACAGCCAATATTCAAAAAGAACTTGCACTTTCTATACAAACTCTGTTGACCCTTTCTCATGGAACAACATCAGCTAATGTATTACAAGCAACCTCAAAACATCATAAACAGGGATCAAGACATGTCATCTAGCTATCAACAGGTAATCAAGTCATCACCAATGTTTTCCACACAGACCAATGGTAAAAGCAAACATAATTCATGTACCCTCACACAAATGAAGTCCCCACTCAGATGTGGAATGTCAAACATTATATGGGACTAAGCAAGTAAGGTACTCACTCTCACAAAGAAGTTACAAGTATTATGTGTCAGATACCATAGGCTTACCCTTATTTTCTCTATTTTGGTTTATCAGATGGTCGAGTTAGGATCACTATAGGACTTGGTATGGCTTGTAATGTAGGCTCAGGGATGGACATGGTAAAGATGGAAGATTTTATAAGTGACTATTCCTTCCTTGGCACTACATACATTGGCTACACCATTCACCTAATTCACCCTTTTATTCTTTCATTCCCCCTTTTCCCCTGTTTCTCCTTTTTATATACATTTGCATAAGTGTAGTGAGTTTTCAACTTTTTTCAGCATTTTCACAATTTCTTTGAGCTTTATTTCTCAATATTTACAACATTTTTCATCCTTTTCTCTTCATCTCACCACACTTCATTTTTCACCATTTCTTTCTTTTCTTTTCCTTTCTTCCATTCCCACCACTTACGCACCCGTACTCTATCCACCCTTAACTTAAGCATTTTGCATATGTTGAGGTTCACAATATCCAAGGAAGGACCAGGTCAAAATAGGTTCATTGTAAAAAATGGGTACGGTTAATCAGTAAATCAAAAAAACATGGTCTATTAAGGCTCAAACGTAGGATCAAGGGATTCATACAACTTTTGGTAGGGAAATATAGGATAAAAGTGAGCTAAACAAAAATGACCTATGATCATATCCTAACCAATCATCCTTAGCCTTTGCAGAGACCAACCAGGCAAGTTCTAGATCCACAACACAATACCGAACAAACTAATATACCTCACTCACACATGGTACATGAACTATTTTCACCTCACCTGTCTAATTTATACATGGCTTATCAAAACTACTCATGTTGAAAAACTAAATGACATCTAAAGATCCACAACAATCATGCATGTTGTCAAAAATACATAGCTAATGCATCAAAAAAAAATTTTAAACAGGGTCAATTTTTTTTTCAAAAACCAAAACTAGCGAATTTTTATTGGCTGAGTACTCCTAAGCTACTTTGTAATTAAAAAAAATCACAAACTAAAAAAATAAAAATCCTACAGATGCCGGTTCTACTAGATAGCATGTCTGAGGGAAAAGAAACACGACAATAAAAACCCTCAGATGAACCAAAATTCTCAAAAATAACAAGTACACCCCCTCCCCTTTTTGAAAAACGTAAGCTTCGTCCCTGAAGCATCATCTAGAGGAACATAGGGAAGAGAACATACCTGGGCTACTCAGACTTCACATTTCATTGGTTGCCTCCAATGCAGCACCTAATTTAACGTCGCGACATGATGTGACTTTTGTGAATCCTCAAGCATCATCAAGGTATACTTCCTCTATTCTTTTTAATTCTTCCTCATCTCCCAGATACACTTTTATTCTTTTCCCATTTACTTTAAATCTTTTTCCTTCTCTATTCTCAAGTTCCACCGCACCATAAGGAGATACTTGCACTACTTTGTAAGATCCCATCCATCTAGGTTTCAACTTCCCGGGGTGCAATCGAAGTATTCAATTAAAAAGTAGGACCAAATCACCTGGGATGAACTCCCTTCTTGCAATCTTTTTGTCATGGTAAATCTTCATTCTTTCTTTATAGATGGCTGCACTCTCATAAGCCTTAAGTCGGAATTCTTCCAACTTATTAAGCTGGTTAAGTCTTAACTTGGCAGCTTCATTCCAGTTAAAATTCAGCCACTTTAAAGCCCATAATGCCTTATGCTCTAGTTCAACTGGTAAGTGGAACGCTTTTCCATAAACCAACTGGTATGCAGATGAACAATGGGAGTCTTATAAGCTGTTCTGTAAGCCCACAATGCGTCATCGAGCTTCCTTAACCAATTCGTCGGGGTAGTATTTACTATCTTGGCAAGGATGGTCTTGATTTCCCTGTTTGAAACTTCCACTTGTTGAATCTACTGAGGGTGGTAAGGTGTGGCCACCTTATGCTTGATACCATATTTTTCCAACAAGGTTTTGAAGAGTCGATTATAGAAGTGAGATCCACCATCACTGATAATAGCTCTGGGAGTTCCAAACCTGGCAAAGATATATTTCCTAAGGGATGCGGTCACGCTCCTGCCTTCATTGTTCAGTAGGGAAATTGTGTCCACCCATTTGGAGACATATTCCACAGCCACCAAAATATACTTCATTTCATATGAGCTGACGAATGGTCCCATGAAGTCAATCCCCCACACATCAAATAACTGTACTTCCAAGATGGGCGTTGGTGCTAACTCATGTCTATGAGTGATATTACTCTGCCTTTGGCATTGATCACAAGACTTGGTGAAGTCATATGCATCTTGATGAATAGAGGGCCAGAAGTATCCACATTGTAGAATTTTATGTATTGTTCTGACACCACTGTGATGACCCCCAACTAGAGATGAGTGACGTGACTCCAAAATGCTTAGCACCTCTACTTCAGGGACACACCTATTCATTTGGGAAGGCATCATTGATATCAAACTCCATCCTCTCCATAATTCATTATCATGGCTACCGATGTATGATCGATCACAATTTCTTCCACAGGTGTTGGCGGCTTGCTATGGTCCATTTAGGTGTTTGAGCTAAAGCTTATTCCTTTGATGTAGCATGAGTGTTACTAAATAAAAACAAAGAAAAACAAAGAAAAAAATGTGAAAAGTAATAGAATCACCAACAAGTCAATTACAAGCTAATATCCTAGTTTCAGCATTATTCCCCAAGAACAGCGCCTTATTTTGATAATGCTCAAACCACACCTCTTACTAAAGTGAGAAGCGAACGTTGTTAATAAAGTATCCAACTAGAGGTTGGGGTCGAACCCATAGGAAATGGGGAGACTGGATTATAGCCGGTAATTGAACTTGTGAGGTAGTTATTTCAGAATAGGGGGATTCTAAAAGAAATCAATAATAAAAACAAATATCAAAAGTTTCATGTTGAGTCAATATTAAAGGATAACTAGGGTTTGTGTTCCCAATGGGCCCATAACTACTTTGGGTATACACTCGTGATTATCAATAATACTTTCTTATAAAACTGATAATTTAGGTTCATTCAAACGACCGACCAGTCCCTATTGAATGACTTTACTCAATCACTAGACCAAGTCTCCTGAGCGGTTTCAAACTATCTGTTATCACTAAGTTCCAGATATAACTATCCTGCGACCACAACTCAAGTTAATACAATGGTTATCTAAATCAAGGCTTTGTTGTAATTCTCTTTTCCTAATCTCTACCTCTTCGACCAAAGAAATTAAAAAATTCGAGCACTTCCTAACGTTGTGCACCATTAAGAAACGTTTAAGCATGAAAAGGATACAATATAAGTATTTAGTATTGGTTTTAAAATCACTTTGTGTAACCCTAGCTTGTTAATCCACCATGGTTCCCACAACCCTTGCTATGGAGGTTTTAGCCTCACATAGTTGTAAAGTTGTGATTTGCATTCATGATTAAGAATAAAAATAAATACTTACAATAATGATTGAGAAAAACACTTCCTTAAATTACTCTACAAAATCTTGAAAAACAAGTAGCAAGAACAAGATGAATTCAAGAAAAGGTTGATCACAAGTTGAATCAACTCAATATTCTCTCTCTCTTACTTGTTTCCCTTCTCTATGATTGTCTCTAATCGTTATCTTACTTGTTTTCCATTTCTCTCTGATTGTCTACATAAAAATAAAACCTAAAACGTAGAATCCTTTTCCTAGGCTAACTAGATGAATTTCCATATCTGGTGCCGCATTTATCACAAGCCAAGTTATGATCCATAGCAGCTTCCTACGACTCGTAGCTGCCTGTTGTACCTTGCATTGATTGAAGAATTTCGGTTAAGTGTTGGATCTAGGTACAATTCATACCTCCTTCATACAACCCGTACTAAGCTCCTGTAGTTTAATTCTGAAACTTTGGAATTCTTCTGAAGTTCAACACAACCGTCACACTATGACTCATACCTTTTTCCTACAGGTGGTACATTCCTTCCATAGCAGGAGTCAGCACTTTTATGCAAATTTTATGAATTTTATCATGATTTCTTCATCACGACTTGTACCATCTTTGTACGATTCGTAATGAGACTCGTACATTTCCTCTTTGCACCTTAAGCCTTCTGCAACTTTTCATGACCCTTAGTACGACTCGTAGGTCCTTCCAATGACTTGTACTGTAGTCTGCACTTAAAGCCTATTTTGCATCTTTCAGGCTTTCTTTTTCCATTTTTAAGTCCAACATCAATTCATCCTGCAATCAAAGGGAAAGTGCCTTGTATCCACATAAACATACCTAAGTTCATGCTATTTTCTTAGTTTTGAGCATCAAAAGTGTTGTAAATCCACAACACATCACTATCATGATATACCAACTCATATTTATATGCATGATTTTAGTTAACATTTACTCAGCATGTTTTACTTACCTTACATACTCAGTACATTCCAAGTACTAATTGCATACTCTATATAGTATCATTTCATGATACAGGTCCAAGCAATCAGACTCAGTTTCACTGTTAGTCCAGCTTTTCCCCGTAGTCCAGCTCAGTTTCCACTGTTGATGGGTCCTCATCTTCCAAGGACATTCAATTTTTTGTTTGAATATACTATTTCATTAACAGAAATTAGTGAGCTAGTTGGGTGTGTTGTCCCATCAGCTCATCAGACATTTTAGAGGCTTAGCAGCTATTACGTAGACTTTTAGCTTTTCGGGTGTTAACTCCATTTATGATCATTTTTATACGTTATGTTATTCAAACTTCTATTTATTCCTGTTTATGTTATCCATTTCTGCTTTGATGTATGCTCTTTAGTTGTTATGTTCATGCCATTGGTCGACTTGGAGAAATTCGTGGCTCTAGGTCTCGTGTATCGATCTAGGGTCCCTGCTCGAGTCATGATAAACTTGGTATCAGAGAAACGGTTTAAATTGTTCTAGGGTATCTGAAAGCCGCGTTAAGCAGAGACTTTTCCATGGGTGTGAAGTGCACCACATATATGGGGAAGAGGCTATAAGATGTTTTAGTAAATTTTCCTTCATTCATGATCTATGTCGTGCGATGAAGTGTCTCTCTACTCCTAATAACTGGTGCTATACACATTTGCAAAAATATACCTCCACGCTGAGTGAATGGAAGAAGGAATGGCAATGAAAATGGCCATGACAATGGCAATGGAGATGGGCATCAGCAAGCCCCGCTAGCACCAGTAGATCCTTTTCCCAAACAGGTCACTCATGGCAAGTTGAGAGCGGTATTTTAGATGTTGCCACAAGCTATGACCATTCAGGTCAATCAGCATGTAGTGGCTCATATTCCTCATAATGGGAACGTAATTGTTGGTTTTTTGCTTGACTCGAAATTGAAATGGGAGCAGGTTTGAAAAAGGATCTTAGAGTTAATAAGGTTAGGCTAGGAGGGTCTCTTAACGCCTTCTTTTTTCTTCTTCAACACCATAGGACTGTCCAAGAGTATGCCTTGGAGTTTATCTGATTGTCCAAGTATGCGCTAGAGATGGTTGCGAATTAGAGAGCTTGTATGAGCAGGTTCGTGAATGGCGTATCAGATTGACTGGTCAAGGAGAGAAGGACCACTATACTGAACATCGATCTAGATATCTCATAGTTGGTCATATTCGCCTAGAAGATGGAGACAAAAAAGAAGAAGGAAAAGGAGAGAAAGGAAAAAAGGACTAGGAGGGGGAGTTATGGACAGTTCCAGCAGAGGTTCGGTGGAGGACATCGCCATCAGTCCCACGAGAGGTCATCAGTCCCAGTGCCATCATCAGCCAGTGTTCCGTCTATTCCTAGGAAATATTAGGGAGGTAGAGTATCAGTATCTAGAGGTTAGGGGAGCATGTCAGGAGAGCCTAGTATTCTAGTTTGTGGCGGGTGTGGTAGGACGCACAACGGAGAGTGCCTAGCAGGTTCAGGTGCGTGTTTTAAGTGTGGGAAGCCTAGAAATCTGCTCAGAGACTGCCCTTCAGCCAGATAGGGTCATAGTAGAGGTCGTGACCCAGCTACCAATTCAGTAGCTCTGCCAGCACACTCAGCTCAGCAGGGTGCATCTACTTGTTTAGGTGGTGGTCAGTGTCAGAACAAATTTCATGCCCTCTCATCTTGTCAAGAGAAAGAGGTCTCTCCTGATGTGGTCACTGGTGTGTTACAAGTATTCCATCTAGATGTGTACATATTGTTAGATCCAGGGGATACCTTATCTTTTGTTACTCTGTATGTTTCTATTAGGTTTTGAGTTAGGCCTGAAATCCTATCAGAACCCTTCTCAGTCTTTAATCCAATTGGTGACTTAGTTATAGCTCGACGGGAGTACAGAAATATTCCTATCATAGTCCTTCAGAAAATCACCTCAGCTGACCTAGTAGAGTTAGACATGATCGATTTTGATGTTATCTTTGGTATAGATTAGTTACATCTATGTTATGCCTTAGAAAATTATAGGACACGTACAGTAGAGTTCAAATTTTCAGGTGATCAAGTCCTAGAATGTAAAGATAGTTTAGTCATGCTTTTAGGTCGCTTTGTTTCCTATCTCAAGGCCAGGAAAATGATTTTTAAACGTTGGGCGTACCATCTAGTTTGGATTAAGGATGCAACGTCCTGGGCCCCAACTCTTTAGTTAGTTCCTATAGTGTGTGAGTATCCATAGAAGTTTTCAGATGATCTACTAGGAGTCCCTCCTGAGTAGGAGATTGACTTTTGTATTGACCTTCAACCTGATACGCCACCGATATCCGTTCCTCCAAACAAAATGGCTCTAATGAAGCTATAGAAGTTGAAAGAGAAGTTGAAAGATTTTCTAGATAATGGTTTCATCAGGCCTAGTAAATCCCCATAGGTGCACCAGTTCTCTTTGTTTCGAAGAAGGATGGATCCCTTAGAATATGCATCAATTATCGACAGTTGAATAAGGTCACAATAAAGAAAAGTATCCCCTCCCTAGGATCGATGACTTGTTTGACCAACTTTAGGGTGCTAAGTGCTTCTCAAAGATAGACCTTAGGTCCAGTTATCATCAACTCAGAGTCAGAAAGAGTGACATCCTGAAGACAGCCTTCAAGACTTTGTATAATCACTACGAGTTTGTAGTTATGTCTTTTCGACTAACGAATGCTCTTGCAGCTTTTATAGACTTGATGAAAAGGGTATTCAAGCTGTATTTGGATATGTTCATGATCGTCTTCATAGAAGATATTCTCATATACTCTCAGATCGAGGTGGAGCATGCTGCTCACTTGAGGATTGTGCTAAAGACTCCAAAGATCGCCAGTTGTTTGCTAAAATAGAAAGTGTTAGTTTTGATTGAACTCAATAGCATTTTTAGGTCATGCAGTGTAAAATGAGGTTGTTCAAGTGGACTCTCAAAAGATAGAGGTGGTGAAGAATTTTCCTAGACTAGTTAATCTTTCTAATATGAGGAGCTTCTTAGGTTTAGCTGGCTACTAAAGGAGGTTTGTTGTATGGTTTTCATCCATTGCAGCACTGTAGAATAAGTTGACTTGGCCGGAGTTCAAATTTCAATGGTCGGATGCCTGTGAGAAGAGTTTTCAGGAGTTAAAGACTTGACTCACTTCAGCCCTAGAATTGACTCTACCATAGGGCACAAATGGTTTCGTTGTGTATTGTGGTGCCTCTAGGGTTGGTCTCAGTTGTGTGTTGATGAATCATAGTAAGGTCATTGCATATGCCTTTAGATGGCTTATGGTTCATGAGAAGAATTGCCTGATGCATGACCTAGAGCTGGCAGCAGTGGTGTTTGCATTGAAGATTTGGAGACATTACTTGTGTGGGGTGCATGTTGATGTATTCACGGACCTTAAGATCCTTTAGTATGTGTTCACTAAGAAGAACCTGAATTTGTAACAAAAGGAGGTGGCTAGAGCTTCATAAAGACTATGACATGAGTTTCCTTTATCATCTGGACAACGCCAATCTAGTGGTGGATGCTCTTAGTAAGATATCCGTGGAGAGTGTGTCTCACGTTTTTGATGGAAGGAAGGAGTTGGTGAAGGATGTGCATCAACTTGCTCGTTTAATGGTTTGACTTATTGACTCGACAAATAGTGGTATCATAGTTTAGAATAGGTCAGAATCGTCATTGGTGACTGAGGTCAGTGCTAGGCAAGATGAGGATCCTATCTTTGTAAAGCTAAAGGAAGCTGTCTAGAATCAGAAAGAGTAGGTCTTCTTCCAAAAAGGAGATGGTGTACTTCGTTATCAGGGTTGTTTATCCTTTTCGGGTGTTCATGACTTGAGAGAGAGGATGTTGTGTGAGGGTCATGGCTCTCGTTATTCAATCTACCCAAGTGACAGCAAGATGTACCATGATCTATGGGAAGTTTATTGGTGGAATGGGATGAAGAAGGACATAGCAAAGTTCATAGCTAAGTGAAAGAATTGCCAGCAGGTGAAGGTTGAGTATTAGAGACCCGGGGGTGTGCTTCTGGACATTAGTATCCCTATATGAAAGTGGGAAGAGACCAATATGTGCTTCATCATAGGGTTTCCTTGTTCATGCTGACAATATGACTCTATATGGGTGGTTGTAGATAGGTTGACTAAAGCAGCTCATTTCCTACCGATCAAAACTACCGATTCAGCTATGAATTACACTAGAATGTACATTCGGGAGTTAGTTTGGTTGCATGGAGTTCCCTTGTCCATCATATCAGATAGAGGTACTCAGTGTAACTCATAGTTTTTGAGATCATTTCAGAAGGGACTAGGTACTCAGGTCAAGCTTAGCATGACTTTTAATCCACAGATAGGTGGTTAAGACCAATGGACCATTCAGATTCTAGAGGATATGTTGAGAGCGTGCCTTATTGATTTTGAGGGTAGTTTGGATGATCACTTGCCTCTCATTGATTTTTCTTACAATAACAGTTACCCCTCTAGAATTCAGATGGCTCCGTTTGAGGCTCTTTATGGGCAAAGGTATAGATCACCTATCGGATTGTTTGAAGTAGGCGAGGCTACACTTATAGGACCATATTCAATTCATGAGGCTATGGAGAAAGTCCAGCTTATTAGGGAAAGGCTGAAAGAAGCTCAGAGTCAATAGAAATCTTATGCGGATGTTAGATGGTGAGAGCTTGAGTTTGAATTTGATGATTGGGTGTTTTTGAAGGTGTCTCTTATGAATGGAGTGATGTGGTTCGGAAATAAAGGGAAGCTTAGCCCCTGATATGTTGGTCTATATATTATTCTGAGGCGAGTTAGCAAAATGGCATATGATGTCGCTCAAATTACACCTCATAATGAGATATAACGCGGGTCAAATATAGAACCCAACCAGGGTTGGAGTCGAATCCCACGAGAAATATGACGATAACTTGACTTAATGCATTTAACTAATACTATTGTCATACTTATTTCCTAGGGGGAAAGATCTGAAAACAAAATAATAAACAACAGTGAAGACTAGTAGATGTTTAAATCAATTTTGGTTGTATTCGATCAATAAAGTGACTAGGATTGTGCTCCCCATGACTTCATAACCACAAAGTTGTTACACTAGTGATCTATTCTAGTGTTTAGCATGCAATATTGATAAGTTAAATTCACCTAAATGGTTGGCCACTATCTAGATGATTATCACCACGCAACTTGATACGTATACGGGTGTATGCTTAATTAACCCTTACCCTTAATATCGTATTAGCTATTCCCGGACAAGGTCAAGCTATTAGATGAGGGTTGATAGCCTCAAATCTCCGTTGTTAATCCTTTTTCCCATTCACTACCCGCTTGATCCGGTAAATAATAATAAGGCAAATTCCAACGTTTGCAACCACATGAATTGAATTAATCTCCATAACCACGTGAATTGAATTAATCTCCAAAACCGATGAACAAAACTTTAATTTTGTTTAATTTTCAAAATCAAGAGAAAAATTACAATCTTTGTTTCTTGAACCAAGAAGATTGTTAACAACACCCAAAACTACTGTTCAAAGCTGTAAAATTGCGTAACGTGTACAATAAACCTAAACAAATTATTTATAGAAATGAAAAAAATCCTTTTCTAAATCAACTAGTATTCTGGTGTCGGTAGGTACCATTCTCCGTTTGTAGCTTCAACGTATCGTTAACGTGTCCGTTGTTCCAATCGTTGCTTCCCTCAGACTTGTCTTCTTTTATTATCTAGCCTCAAACAACGGCTCGTTGTGAGATCTTATGAGCCGTTAGTCCATTCAGTTGGTTCCTGGCCTTCTGATCATTGTTTCTGAACCTAAAGGTACGAGTACTCAGAATGACCCATCCTTAGAAAGTACGGCCCGTCCTGTCTGTCAGTTGGATGCAGCCTGCTCTTGGTCAATTTCTCTGAGACTTCAGTTTTACATTCTTTATATCTTCCAACGGTCGATCAGAATGGTCCATTGTAACCTAGTACGATCCGTCGGTTTCATCCATTTCTTGGAATTTTGCTTAACAACTTCTCTGAATTACATTCAACGGCTGACTAGGATGGCCCATGGTAAGGACCAACAGTCCGTAGTGCAGCTCGTCTGAAGCATCTTTTTCTATGTTCTATTCTTTTTCTCAACTTTTATTCCTACGGGCCGTTTTACCTGCAAAACTACCAAAATGTGTCGTAGCCACGTAAATGTACCGAAACGCATGCATATTCATTGAGTTTTAAGCGTCTCTAGTGCCGTAAATTCACGGCACATCAACACCATCAACTTAGCATGTTTGCATGTCCTCGGGCAAATAAAATAAACTCAACCCATGGCGACGCTTAACTAGAGGAAACCTAGGAGATGTATAGCAGTCCAAACTCATAAAACATACAAAATGTTCACTTAATCAACCTCCCTCCTACCAGAACTCGGTGTGACAACTTAGTACTTCTCAACATTACCACAACAGGATCAAAGGATGGCACCATATTATCACTACACAACAAAGAACACACAACTGACATTTCCCCTAGATAGCTAGAAATCAACCCATGTAAGCACGCGCTCTCATCACAAAGAAGTCCCACACACACACATATATACATGATCATGCCAATGTTTAACTTGGGATTGGGAAAGAACTCACTCACGCTCACAAATAAATTCTAATCGTCCGAATACAATACCATAAGCTTGCCATTACTTTCAATACCACAATTTTTAGACGGTTAAACTAGGATCACTATAGGACTTTTTCAGCTTGTATGTAGGCTCGGGGTTGGGTATGGTAAATATAGGAATAGTAACTTAACCCTCCTTGGCACTACACTAGCTTTGGCTTCACTTAACCTATTTTTCACTTTTCTCCCTTTTTCCTTTGCTTTCTTCTTCTTTTATTTTCTTTTGCAACTACGAGTGCGGTGTTCCTTCTATCAAGTATTCATTAATTTCATGTTTTTCTCTTTTTCTCTCTAACAAGAATTTTTCTTTTCTTTTCATTATGCACACCTTATCCGCTCTTTCATTTTCATTACTCAATTTCATTCCACCCTACTCTTCTTAATCACTCCTATAATAGCCACCCTTAACTTAGGGGATTTGCCTGAGTTGAGGTTCACAGTATCCAAGGAGGGACCAGGGCCAAAACGGGTTCAGTTTAATCAAAGCAGGAAAGTGAATTGTTGTTAACAAAAAGAAAGTCAATTTAAGCTCAAAAATTGGATCAAAAGATATTTATTTTTGTTTGGTAGGTCTTTTAAGGCTAAAGTGGACTCATTCATCTGAAATGGCCTATGATCCTTTCCTAGTTTCCAATCCTCTACCTCGATATGACTGACCAGGCAAGTTCTACATTGACACACACAGCAGAATTTAACTATTGAACCTTACTCACACAAGCACTTGATTACACAGCTAAGTTCCAACCACGAGGTTCATGCACAATGTTGACATTAATTATTCTAGCGATACCTATGATGACATACAAAGATCCATACTGGTCATTCCTCATAGCACAAGTATATTCGCACAAAAGAATTTTTAGAAGGGGTGTCATTTTCACATACATCACAAAATCAGTTCATCACATGATTTGTTTGACTGCTCTTACACCTCCTATTTTCTTCTAGTTAGCCAACAAAACAAAATAAAACAAAAAACCTAAACATGCGGGTTCTACTTGATAAAGAAAACCCGAGGAAAAAGATATCTGGCAAAAAAAAGCCTCGAGTTATGTTCATAAAAATCAAAATCAAGTACTACCCTACCCCCATAAAAAGAATCATCTGACATCCTCGACGCATTCAAAAAGTAAAACATGAGAATGGGGATGTACCTGAGCATCCTCGATGACAGTGGTCTTGTCACCAACGGCTGCAGATGCAACCCCAGAATCCTTAGTAGCTAGAGTCTCAGTCACGACTCTAGCCTGTGTAGCAGTGGCATCAACTTTGGTCTGTGAATTCTCCGAAGCTGTCCGCACAAGAGAATTAACTATGCGCCCACTCTCTTCGAGCATATCCCACACACTTGAGCTGCCGACACCTTTAACCCGCTCTATTATCTCTCTCTCATGCTCATCGGGTTTGTGTCGACTTTCCTTGAGGGGAAGCTTTCAATGCCTGCTTCTCCTTCTTCCATTTTATTCTTTCCTTATCCTCCACACCCTCAGCTTCCCACTTCTTTTTGCATTTTTCACCCGGGGCCAGATCAAGGTCAAAGAATTGAGGAATCTCTACATCCAAGCCTCATCTATCACTGACAAAGTCTGTGGTGGTAAAAGTGGAGTTACTTGGATGACAACTGTAGCAGTGTAGCTTTCAATGCTTCTAGTTCTCTCTCCATTGTGTCCCAATCCCTTGTATGAGCATCAGATCGGAATTGGTTGAGGCGTACAACAAAACCATCTAGCTGCATATGTAACCCATGTGTTGTATGTTCTATTTCATTTTTTAACCCACGACTTAACTTGCTCAAGAAAATGTCTATCTTTCACTCTTCAATTGTCAGACTTTTGGCCATTTTTCTCATGTCACTCTCTAGGACCAGCAGGTATCCTATGGGAATGGATTGGGCTGTCTTCCTGATGGAATAGAAGTGGTTGTTGCGGCCATATCTACTCTAGTGGAAGGAAGCTCCATGTTCTACTCAACCTGGCCAGAAGTGTCACCCTCCTCACCTCCTCTCGGTGTAATCTTACTCAATCTGCGTCCACCAAATGGAGCTCGGACCCTAGCCACTGGATTTACGTCATCTTTAATCAATGCTATGTCTACCGTCCAGATGTTTGTAATCATATGATCGATATCGGGGAGGACAGGCATTCCAGACTCCATGCATAGCTAATAGATCAGGCTTGGGAACAGAAGTATAGTGTTTTCTTTAACTGCCCGCTCCCGAATTTCTTTGGCAATAATCCGGGGGAATGTTCAGCAGGTACTCAGCCATAATGCATTCCACCAACGCTGCCCTATCTGCGCTCAAAATATTATCATTCACTGTAGGCGCGAGACGACGTCGAACGATGGACCACCATGACTTGGCCAAAAAATTTAGGGAAGCCTTGTAGATCAATTTTCTACCTGTGACCTATTCTGCTCCCTCCTTATCTTCCGCAATAATATTTTCCATTCACTAAAAGTGCAAAACTCTTTCCTCATATCTCAATTTTCTGATCCCCTTCATTGCCTCTATTCGGTAATCATATTTAGTAGTTCTTGTCGGCAATGTAAAGTCACCACCCCTCAAGACTCTAGTGATGGTCCTCTCCGATATATCAACTGGGATAGCTCTTACCCTGACAAAGTCTAGCACAGGCTCCTTCGTAATGGCCTTCTTTGAGGAAGCCTTTTTCTGTAGTGTGCAGTAGTAATTTACGTAGAACTCACGCTGCATCGCGATGTTGTATTTGCCAAGAGTTTTGGGCGTTCAATACATGTTGTAGCCCTCGAAGATCCCTTTGAGCTCTGGAACTTCATTTAGGGCATTGATCTGAATCTTTGGCTCCTCCTGAATACTACTGTTGGAATTTCCTTTTTCATTAAGATTGAGCCCTTCATAATACACATCTCTTGAACACTGT
Organism: Datura wrightii; assembly: GCA_035772735.1. Classification (NCBI taxonomy): domain Eukaryota; kingdom Viridiplantae; phylum Streptophyta; class Magnoliopsida; order Solanales; family Solanaceae; genus Datura; species Datura wrightii. Next base: position 46,870,131 of record JASDFA010000016.1, on the reverse strand, counting down.
CGAAACCATATCTTGGACCTTTCTTCTAGTGTAGTGGCAGGTTCAGAGTCCCCCACCTACTCATTAGACTCTGCAGCACTATCCTTGTCACCGGACCCCTCTGCATCAGTATCATAATCCCCTGACTCCTCAACATCATCATTGCCCTCTTCTGCATTATCCACAGAAGGGTTGTCACCATTATACTTGGCCTCGTGAATTCCCTCATCAGACTGGTGAGGTGAGGCAGTAGCCACGACCACTTCTTGGGCTTTGTACTTTTCCCCAGTGGTCACCATTGGAGATTCGCCAGAGGTTTCAATGTTGTAGTGCACCTCCGAACAACTATAACTGTCCGATTCTAGCTCATCAGGGTGCTGCTACCTTTTTGCAATTTCCTTTCATGCGGCATCTTACTGTTGGTTCTTGTTTACTGGTGAAGTCATTGTACTTGTGAGAAATATTGTCAAATTCACAAAAATAAAAAAAGTTAGCATAGTGATGAAGCACAACAGACGACCGTCAGTACGGGTCCTTGTAAGAAACAACTGCCCATTGTTGCGGTCGTCAAATGAACTGCTGAAAGTGGGCTCTTATGTTACTACTCATGAGCCAATACAATGGTCCGTTGTTAGATAAAACGGTCTGTCGGATTGGCACATTGGAGGGGTACATGATTTATGTCTGGGGCAGTCCCAATGACTGGATCAACAAGTTGTTGTGGGAAACAACAAGTCTTTGATTGGGTCGTGCAGCCTTCCCTCACCCTTCAAGCTTTAGTAAAAACCCAACGACTGTTAGTTTAGGCATTGAATCACACATGTGGGGATTACTAACCCTCTACCCCCATAAAAATTTCAAAACACCCCTTTAGGTTAAGTTTCATTTTTCTCTGATGCAAATTTTTTCCGATTGCACAGAACTTGTTAGTATGAAGTCCTAATGCATAAGTTTACAATGTGTCATTTTAATGAAGTAAGCCACTATTAATTTGGAAAGGTACAATAATGATAGAACAACATAAAAATCAGGTTGGCTTTTACACCAAAGGGATGAAGGAATTTGAAGCAGTCTCAGGCTTATAGGGATAAAGGTGTTGGTCTAGTTGTTCAAAACTGGAGGGATTGACGGTTGTTGATCTTGTTTGGAGGGAGTAATAGTCAATGCTTTTCTTTGATTTTTAAATTTCAATTTGTGGGAATTAGGGTATGTGGGGTTTTAAATAAAAATAATCTGGGCGAGTCTGTTCGGGCTAGTGAGAGTTAATTTTGGCCAGGACTCATCCAACGGGTCGTATGAAGTGACAATGACTTGTACTTATGTCCCATTGTTTAGAGTTTTGTGGACTTACCTGTGGAACCTACAGGCACATAGCACAGACCATTTTTTCTCACAACGGCCCGTACTGTGCGTCCGTAGGTTCTTTCCTTGGATTTTAGACATGTAGAAATTTGATAGGACGGGTGACACCATGACCTGTTTGAGAAAAAAATAGTCCGTTCTGAGTTCCCATTGGTTTGACTCAAAGAAAGGGCACTCAGGATGAAAACAACGGCCACAAACCACAGGCCGTGCCATGTTACAATGGCCCGTTCTAAGACTCACGGTTTTAGGCCTAAGCTAAATCATTCAGGTTTTTTTTTGCCTTAGACCTGCACACTTCAATAACTGTGAACACTACACTTACATTAAAATTACAAATTGGGTTGCCTCCCAAGCAACGCCTGATTAACGTCGCGGCACGACGCATGTATTTTGATTACTCAAACTTCAGCAAAATACCTCCAAGTGCCTGATTTAACGTCGTGGCATGATGCAAGTCCCCGGGTTACTCAGATTTTACCCAGATCCTAGAGATCCACCAGCTTTATTTCTTCGGTCTTCCTCAGATATTCTTTCACCCGTTGACCATTTACTTTAAATCGCTTTCCCTCATGGTTTTCCAGTTCAATTTCCCTGTGGGAGAATACTTGAACCACTTGAACCGGCCCTAACCATTTTAACTTCAACTTGCCAGTAAACAAATGAAGCCTAGAATTAAATAGTAACATCATATCATCCGAGCTAAACTCTCTCTTCTCAATCTTCCGGTCATGCTGAATTTTCATCCGTAGTTTATAAATTTTAGAACCCTCATAGTCTTACAAATGAAATTCATCTAGCTCATTCAATTGATCAAGCCTCAAGTTCGCAGCTTTGCTTCAGTTCAAATTCAGCTTCTTAAGCGCCCACGTAGCTTTGTGCTCAAGTTTAACTGGAAGATGACATGCTTTCCCATATACAAGCTGATATGGAGATGTACCTATAGGAGTCTTGAATGCTGTTCGATAAGCCCATAAAGCATCATCTAGCTTCCTAGACCAATCTGTTCGGTTAGCATTTATAGTCTTTGCTAAGATGGTCTTTATTTCCCGGTTGGAGACATCAACTTTCCCACTAGATTGCGGATGATAGGGTGTTTCCACATTGTGTTTCACCCCATATTTTTCCAATGACGTCCGAAACAACCGGTTACAGAAGTGCGAACCCCCATCATTAATGATGGCTCTAGGAGTCCCAAATCTGGTAAAAATTATTCTGCTTAAAGAATGTTGTGACACTCTTCCCTTCATTATTTGGAAGCGCAACTTCCTCCACCCATTTTGAAACATAGTCCACAACAACCAGTATGTACTTCATCCTATTTGAGCTTACAAATGGGCCCAAGAAGTCAATTCCCCACACATCAAAAAGCTCAATGTCAAGGACGGGAGTAAGAGTAAGCTCATGCCTCTTTGATATGCCTCCTTGTCTTTGGAATGCATCACATGCCTTTGCAAAATCATATGCATCTTGGTGAATGGTTGGCCAATAGTACCTACATTATAGAATCTTATGGGTTATACGAATCTCGCTGTGGTGACCCCCAACAGGTGATGAGTGGCAGGCCTCCAATATGCTCAATATCTCCACCTCGGGAACACATCTACGAATTACCACATCAGCACATATGTGAAATAAGTAAGGCTCATCCTAGAAAAACTTCCGCACATCAGACATGAAATTCTTCCGCTAGTGAAAAGATAAGTTCTCCAGTACAGCATCACTCACCAGATTTTGCGAAGTCTGCAAACCATGGGATGAGATCCTTTGAGGTAGCTAAAACCTGCTCGTTGAGGAATGCATCATCTATGTCAAGCTCTTCACGAAGTGCTGCATCTGGTTCCAATCTTTATAAATGATCCGCCACCTAGTTTTCAGTCCCTTTCCAGTCTTTTACCTTGAACTAAACTATTGCAGCAGTAGAACCCATCGAATCAACCATGGATGGCACCCTTCTTTTCCATCAGATATCTCAAAGTTGCATGGTTTGTATGAACTATCGTGTTAGTTCCAAAAAAGTACACTCGAAACTTCTCGAATGCAAAAAGTACAACCAACATCTCTTGTTTTGTCACGGTGTCATTTTTCTAAGCTGCATTATATAATAAATAGGATGGAAAATCTTTTCATGCCTCTAACCCAACACAGCTCCCAAGGACACTCTGTTAGCATCACACATAACCTCGAACAGTAAGGACCAGTCAGGTGCCACTATAACCGGTGCAGTGGTCAATCTTTCTTTTAGGCATTCAAACACCTTCAAACATGCCTCATCGAAAACAAACTTCACTTCTTTCTCAATAGATTTACATAAAGGATGTGCAATGTTTGAGAACTCCTTCATGAATCTCCTATAAAACCCTACATGACCCTAAAAGCTTCGAATACCTTTCACAAAAATTAGAGGTGGTAGACTAGAAATTACTTCTCTTTTGGCACTGCCCACCTCAATATCCTTACCAGAAATTTTATTCCCTAGCACTATACCTTTTTTGACCATGAAATGACACTTTTCCCAGTTAAGCACCAAGTTGGTCTCTTCACATCGCTGCAGCACCTTGCTCAGATGAGCTAAATAGTCGTTAAATTCATCACCCACTACCGAAAAGTCATCCATAAAGGCTTCAATGGTGTCCTCCACCATGTCAGAAAGTATGGACATCATGCAACGCTAAAAAGTGGCGGGCGCATTACATAACCCGAACGGTATCCTCTTGAAAGAAAAAGTACCACATAGAAAGGTGAAAGTGGTCTTCTCTTGATCTTCGAGGGCTATTGATATCTGATTGTACCCCGAATAACCGTCAAGAAAATAGTACCATCCTCTGCCTGCAAGTCGGTCTAGCATCTGGTCCATGAATGGCATAGGAAAGTGATCTTTCTAAGTCCAATGGTTCAACTTACTACAATTCATGCGTACTCTCCAACCGGTGACTGGCCTTAGTGGAATGAGCTCATTGTTAGCACTTGGGACCACCATGATTCCTCCCTTCTTTGGTACACACTGAACTGGCTTACCTATTTGCTGTTAGCAATAGGGTAAATCACACCCGCATCAAACCACTTGATGATTTCCTTCTTGACCACCTCTTGCATAGGTGAATTCAACCTACGCCGATTCTCAATGCTCAGAATACAATCTACCTCTAGCTTGATCTTATGAGTGAAAACAACGGCTCGGATTCAAATAATATCTACAATGGTCCACCCAATGGATTTTTTATATCTCTTCAAAATGGAGACCAAAGCCTCCACTTGCCATTCATCCAAGGCAGCTGCAATAATGACCAGTAAAGAGTTACGATTCTAAGAAATACATATCGCAAGTGAAATGGATGTTCTCTTTAAGCTCCAATACTAAAGGCTCCTCAATAGACGGCTTGGCCGGTGAGGTCACCTGATTTTCCAGGTCAAGATCAATATTCTTTGGAGCATAGGTGTATGACCCGAACGACATCCTCTTGAAAGCAAAAGTACCATATGGACAGGTGAAACTGGTTTTCTCTTGGTCTTCGGGGGCTATTGATATCTGATTGTAACCCGAATAACCATCAAGAAAAGACTACCATCCTCTGCTTACAAGTTGATCTAGCATACGAATAACATAGGAAAGTCATCTTTCTGAGTCCAATGGTTTAGCTTCCTATAATCCATACATACTCTCCAACCAGTGACTGGACTTAGTGGAATGAGCTTATTGTTAGCATTTGGGACCACCGTGATTCCTTCCTTATTTGGTACACACTAAACGAAGCTCACCAATTTGCTGTTAGCAATAGGGTAAATCACACCTACATGCAACCACTTGATGATTTCCTTCTTGACCACCCCTTGCATAGGTGAATTCAACCTACACTGATGCTCAATGCTCGAAATACAATCTGGCTCTAGATGGATTTTATGAGTGCAAATACCCGCTGGGATTCCAATAATATCTTCAATGGTCCACCTAATGGATTGTTTATATCTCTTTAGAATGGAGACCAAAGCCTCCACTTGCCATTCCTCCAAGTCAGCTGCAACAATGACCGGTAAAGTGTTATCGGTTCCCACAAATACATACAGCAAGTGAGACTGAAGTGCCTTGAGCTCCAATATTAGAAGCTCCTTAATAGACGACTTGGTCGGTGGGGTCACCCGATTTTCAGGTCAAGATCAATCTTATTTTGAGCATAGGTGTATGACCCTATACCACCAAGTGCATTAAATATCTCCTCACCCCCATGGATCTTCTCAGCACCAAAATTCATCAAAACTAATGCTAAATCCTTAAGAATCAATAACTTCTCCATGGGAATAATTGGAAACTCTAGTTCCACAACATTAATTACCAAGACCACCATCATGTCATTTGGCTGCTTCATGGACCAACAAACATTTAATGTCACCTCCTTATTGTTCAATCGAAATTTTAGCTGTCCAATTTACATATCTACAAGAGCACGTCCGATGGAGAGGAATGGTTGCCCCAAGATAATGGGGACCTTCAAATCAACCTCAAATTCCAGAATGACAAAATCGACTGAAAATATAAAGTACTCCACCTTCACTTGAACATCATAGAGAATTCCCACTGGATTTTTCACCGTACAATCTGCCATAAAAAGCCGCATTGTAGTCGGTTTGGGGGCTCCCAAGCCTAACTGTCTGAGCACTGCTAGCGGCATCAAGTTAATACTAGCACCAAGATGACATAGCGCCTTAGAAAAATTAAAGACTCCAATAGTGCACAGTATGGTGAACGCTCCAAGGTCTTCCTTTTTCTGAATAAGAGAACGAGATGCTATTGCACTACAGTGGTGAAAATTATCTACAGGTTCAAAGCTTACGGTTCTCTTTCTAGTGATAAGGTCTTTCATGAATTTAGCATAGCCGGGAATTTGCTCAAGTTCCTCGACAAATGAGATGTTCACAGAAAATTGTTTCAACATGCAGATGAATTTTTTATACATCCCATCTTCGGCCTTTTTTCTTCAACCTCATTGGAAAAGGGGGAGGAGGTATAACTCCTTTGCATTACTAGGAGCAGTCTTCTTCACTAAATCATCAACCAAAATCTAATCCTTGGAATCTGCCATCCTATCATCATCAATCACTAAGGGCTCTACTGTCTCTTCAATCATAATCGGCCTCGGAGGATCAACTGTCGCCTTCCCACTCCTAGTAGTGACCGCCATTCAATGACTGCCATTTTTTGTATTTTGAACTGTATTGCTAAGAAGTGTGCCTTTCTACCTCTGGTTCACTGCAATAGACATCTGACTCAATTTCTGCTCAATCTGCTTAATGGCCACAACATGTGATTCAACCTTTTGGTTGATACCAGATATATCAATGTGGAGCTCGTTGAAATGGCCATATGTCACCTACATCTGCTTAAGTACTTTAGAAATGTGTCATCCACCCTTGAACTACTAGACTCTGGCTCACGATTCCTTGGAGGAACATATAGACACCTTCTATCATTCTTGGACTCCTCACGCTTTTTCCATCCTCTATTGTCTCTGTATTGGCCTCGGTTGTAATTATTATCCTTGTAGTAGTCCTGACCTTGGTTCCCCTAACCTTGACGCGAAGAGTCTTCATTAGACCGTTGGGTGTTAGTCTGGAAACCCGCTCCTTGATCATTCAAATAATTTTCTTCCTCCTAAAATTCTGATTCGCCTCCTTTATTTCTCGGTGCATTTCCCTGAGAACCAACAACATTTACCATTTTAGCCCCAGCTCCCATCAAACATTTAGAAAGCAGCCCCATTGTGGTATTTATTTTAGTAATATCCTGATCTCACTCTTCATCCTTCTATCTCTATTCCACAAACATACATACCAAATAAGAACCAGCCGGAGTCTCTGACTCTCTTGTGTGCCAAGCGCGGTTGGTTTGAGTGATCCAGTCAAGTAGCTCAGCAGCTTCAGCATAAGTGCGACTCATGAGTGTTCCGCCAGACATGGTATCAGCCACCGCCTTGGTGTTAGCATTTAGAGACCTATAGAAAATTTCCGATAATGTATCATCTGGGATCTTGTGGTTGGGCACTCTTTTGAGCTTCTTGTTAAACCTCAACCATGTCTCATGAAGTGCCTCAGAACTTAACTTCCTGAAGTTGTATATATCATCTTTCAGCTGCAAAGCTCTGGAAGGTGGGAAAAAACTTTAAAGAAAAGCTCTTTTCAACTCCCTCCATGTAGTGATAGAATCGTTGGGCAGTTCTGCCAACCAGAGCGTTGCCTTACTCCCTAATGAAAAGGGAAATAACCTCAACCATATAGCATCCTGACTCACTCCTGGTTGTTTATATGCTTTGCAGATACCAACGAAATTAGTCAAGTGAGTATGTGCATCATCAGTTGCATGACCTGCAAATATCTGTTTCATGTTGAGCAGTTGGATCATAACACTTGTAATATCAAAGTTTTCCCCAGCAAGCAAAGGGGGAGGGACAATTGCTCCAGTGGCACCGACTTCGTCCATATCAACATCATCATCCTCATCGAAATACCAGGCTTCTGTTGATCTGGACCTCTGTTCCTTCTAGCTCACGCTGCTTCAGCAGCTAGGCATTGCTCTTCAGCAACCCTTACTAATGCTCGATCTCTTGCCCGAGCTTGTTACTAAACCAACATTCTATTTATAGCCTGGTCCACTGTCTCTTGCTCTTGTACGTTGGCCATTCCCCTTAGATTTTGCAGTGTTTGTTCAAGTTCATGATCCATTTAAACAGTTATTTTCCTTGGCTCCTAGTACCGGGCATGCACGAACATAAGTCCTGTTAAGAAAAAAAAAAGAAAAAGAAAAGTATAATAAGGTCCAATAGTAAAGAAAACACAATTAACAAAAGCCTTAGTTGTATTCCCCGGCAACGGCGCCAAAATTTGATGTTGCTCAAATTATGCCTCGTAATTAGATATAACGCTGTCAATGTAAAATATAGAACTCAACCACGGTTGGGGTTGAATCCCACGAGGAATATAATGAGAACTTGAGTTAATGTGTTTAACTAATAGTATTTGCTTACTTATTTCCTGGGAAAGATTTGAAAACAAAATAATAAACAAAAGTAAAGACAAGTAGATGTTTAAATCAATTTTGGTTGTATTCGATCAATAGAGTGACTTGGAATGTGTTCCCCGTGACATCATAACCACAAGGCTTTTACACTAATGATCTATTTCGGTGGTTAGCATACAATAATGATAAATTAAATTCACCTAAATGGTTGGTCCCTTATCTAGATGATTATCACCACGCAACTTGGTTTGTATATGGGTATCTGCTTAATTAACCCTTACCCTTAATATCAGATTAGTTATTTCCGGACAAGATCAAGCAATTAGATGAGGGTTGATAGCCTAAAACCTCTGTTGTTAATCCCTTTTCCCATTCATTACCCTCCTTAATCTGGTAAATAAGAATAAGGCAAATTCCAACATTTGCAACCATTAAGAAATAATTAAAATGAAGGGAAAAACAATACATGCATTAAACCACGTTCAAGAATCACTAAGTATTTTTACCAGTGTGTGTTAATTCTTTATGATTTCCACAACCCTAATTATAGGTTTTAGCTACTCATATTTGAATGATCATAACACAAAATAACGAAGAAATCATAACTGTACTTACAAATATTCATAGAAGAAAACCACGTGAATTGAATAAATCTCCAAAACCGATAAACAAAACTTAAATGTTGTTTAATTCTTAAAATCAAGAGCAAAATTACAAAGTTTGTTTCTTTAACCAAGAAGGATCATTACAACACCAAAAATTACTGTTCAAAGCTGTAAAATTGTGTAATTTGTAAAATAAACCTAAACAAATTATTTATAGACATGAAAGAAATCCTTTCCTAAATCTACTAGGATTCTAGTGTTGACAGATACCATGGTCCATTGCTAGCTTCAACGGATCATTAAATTGTCCGTTGTTCCAATCTTTCCTTCCCTCAGACTTGTCTTCTCTCAGCATTTGGCCTCAAACAACGGCTCGTTGTGAGATCCTACAAGCCGTTGGTCCAGTCCGTTGTTTCTTGGCCTTCTGATCATTTTTTGTAAACCTAAAGGTATGAGCAGTCAGAACAACCTGTCCTATCTGTTCATTGGATGCAGCCTGCTCTTGGTCAATTTCTCTAATTCTTTCTATGACCGGACAGGATAGTCCTTCGTAAGTTCACAGGACCTTTAGGAACCATCCTTCGTATGACACTCCAATTTGACATTCTTTTCTGTATCTTCCCACGGTCGATTAGAACGGTCCGTTGTAAGCTAGTACGGTCCGTGGATTTCAGCTATTGTTGGGCACTCTACTTAACAACTTCTTTGAATTACATGCAATAGATGACTAGGATGGCCCGTGGTAAGGTCCAATGGTCCATAGTGTAGCTTATCTGAGGCATCTTTTTCTGTGTTATGTTCTTTCCTCAACTTTTATTTCTACGACCCGTTCTACCTGCAAAACTACAAAAACGTGTCATATCCACATAATGTACCTTACGTCATGCACATTCACAGAGTTTTAAGCGTCGCTAGTTCCCTAATTCATGGCACATCAGCATATGAGTTTGAGTTACTAGTGGAGTTGGCCTCGTACATCTAATTGTCTATGTATCTCTATTATAGAAGGGCATTGGTGACACAACCTTGGTTGTTCTGATGGAGAGCATAGGTGTGCAGGATAGACTTACCTATGAGGAGGTTTCGGTTGAGATCCTTGATCATTAGGTTCAAAAGTTGAGAAACAAAGAAGTAGCTTCAGTGATGTTTTTGTGGAGGAATCAGCTTTTTGAGGGAGTTATTGTCACACCTCAACTTGGAAAGCATGAACGACACTTGTTGCTCTACTAAGGTCTAAACTAGCCTGGCTGAGCTTATGCACCTCTGGTGCATGACTAACACTAATGCTTAAGTCGATAAAACAACGGGCTATATCTCGGCTGTAAATACATCCTTCGGCAAACAAGGCCTTGTAGCCACCTATAAAATAAAACAGCTAACCAGAAATAAATAATGATAAGGAATCATGGGCCGGCAAGACCACCATGATGTCTAGTTATGACTGAAAAGTAGAACAAGTGCTAAACTAAGTTATGGCTGACAAGGCTGCTAACGATCAACTATGTAAGGCCCCACACGGCCAACACGTAAGATAAAACATATACGGGCCCCACACGACCAACAACAGCTAACCACAGAAAATCTTAAACAATCTGCAAGTCTCTAGGAGTGATATACTGGTGGAGACAGGGCTCCGACCTACCCATATTGTACAACAAAAGAGAGTCAACCTGCTAATCTATTAGCTTCGGAGGAATGGAGCTGACTGCTTTCCTACTCCTGATAGAAAGCTAAGAAGGTCTTGATTCGCGTCTATCAGCACCTGCAAGGAAGTTAGGTAGCGCCCCCAAAAAGGGCGTCAGTACAATATATACCGAATATGTAAGAAAATAACTGTAAGTAATTGAATAGAGGAAATACAACTAAAAATAACGGAAAAAAAAAAGATAGATGTTATACCTGCATAGCTGAACTCTCTACTATCTAATTTATCAATAACTAAGGTAGTCAAGAACCTTACCTTTGCCCCCATAAGCTAGAAGGTACAACCAACACAGAATAACCCACCTGGGGCCCCCATAAGCCTCGGTGAGTACACCTCAATTTATATACTCCTAGAAAGGTCACACCACGTCAACTAATAGCTATAGCCATCTTACCAGTTACCTGGGTCTACAACTGAGCCCGCTAAGCCCCTAACTGTAGCTGTGTATAAGTCTAGTGGACTCCTGATATCTGCACCTCGGGCACCAGGCTCGATGGTGGTGTGGTGCCAATACGGCATATAATATTGTAGCCATAGAATGGACTGTATGAGGACCTGGACCCCATATTCATCCCTCGCGGATGGAATACCACTCCGTAGAGTAACGTCATCTCGCCCCAGGTGGGTGACGACATACCTAGTAACCCTAGGTTGTACATGGAAGGATATACAGGGCAAAGTCAGTCCCAAACTAGGCATAGAATACTGGTCTCAGCAAATAACAACAGCTAATCACAATTCCTATGTTGTTGGTGCTCTCACTGGGATTTAAAATGATCTACAATACTGAAGAAACTAACTTGCCAAAAGAATACGCCATAACACACCTCAATTGTTCGTTTTTAATTAATTGGCTATTTTCAGTTCGTATTCAATAGCTCCTTTTGATTGTATTATACTACTGGGAGAATAAGGTTTATGTATGTACTAAATTTAGCCAAAACTATAACTTTCAATATAAATATCAACTATACTGCAGCTTGCTTGAACACGATCAAGAACATATAATTTATCAAAACTTCAGAAGGGAGAAATACTCACTTGAAGCCTGTGATCATATAGAAATTAGTTTGGAGAAATTCCAACAAATTTGGCTCAGTGGTGTTACGATTTGCAGAGTGAATTTCGCAAAAATAACAATGTATTACTTCACTCTGCAGCCTTCAACTTCGATACCCGAAGTTAATTTGAATTCCTTCAGCGTTTTGTAGCGTAAATGGACGGAAACCACCTGAAAATTGTGTGTTTCTCACATCTGGTCGTGGGTCTGTTTTCTGATAATGTTATCAAATGATTCAACTAAATTTTTATGAGACTTAGGCGGTGGACCAACACACCGACTCTGTTCGTTTTACCTTTCCTAGGGCCCTTTCTTGTACGTATTATACTCTAAAACTCTTAGCTAACGTACGAATAGGCCGACTAACCGTTAGAAACTTATGGGTGTAACAACTATGTGTGAAGCCAAAGTAGATATGATGGCTAGATACCAGCATCGTTTCCCTTCTGGCTCAATTTCATCATGAGGTATCAGTTTCCTCCTTAGAACTCTATTCAGTTTCTTGTCAAGTTCACATCTCTAAGTTTCTTTCATGTCATTACGTGTATGTATGATTCATGAATTCAGTTAAGTCATGTATATCAATACAGAGTCAGTCACTCCATCATATTTTAGGTTCAGCTATTCTGTTTTGGTATTATAGTTCCTTCCCTATCCTTCAATATGCTTAATCCACATTCAAGGATGAATGTTCCCAAGGGGAAGATAATGTAATACCCTAACAGTCCCTAAACTCAGACGCAAGGGTTGAACCGGATAAAATAAGAAATCTGCACTAGGTCATAAAATGACTCATTGTGTGACCTATTAAGTCACTTGACAGATCAATCAATGACCTATTAAGTATGCACTATTAGAGGAAAAAGGAAAAAAGGTGCAATGGTAACGAGTCAAGGAACGATCCATTGTAATACTCAACGAGTAATTGATCCCTTCATTGGGTGGTGCAAAGTTGGAATCGGGAGGATTTTTCAGAGGGGCTTGATGGATGGGATGATGAGTCTTTATTGTTACACCCCGTAAACTCCCGGCATATATATGGCCTATTCGCGTGTTGGTTAAGAGTATTTGAAAACCATACATGCTAGAAAAAGGCCCGGGGAAGGATCGGACAAGCGCCAAGTCGACGCGTCGCAAGGCAAAATGCGACTTATAAATCGCATTCCAGGAATGCGACTTATATTCGCATTCCCTGAATGCGACTTATAAGTCAAAATTATATAAAGCCTCCAACTTCGATTTTTCATTAAAATTTCTTATAATTTCCAGTGAAAAACAGAGGGTAAGCAGAGAGAAAGAGGAACGAGGATTATTTGATAATTTCATTCCGATTACGCTGTCAACCGCGGTCCAAACTCGAATTAACCTCAGGTACCGAGGTATTTAGCAGCAGGGAGCATTCCTACGAATTTTGTTTCGCGAAATACGACCGACGAATCGTCGAGCTACCGAGCCAAGGTAAGTAGAATTGCTCCAAACTAGTGTCTATGTGCTCTTAGCTGTGAAGTGAATACTTCTCCCTTCTGGACTCCTGGAAATTAGCGAGTTTTTGACCGTCTTTCGATAAGCCTAAGTTTAGGCTATAATTATATCGAAAGTGATGTTGTTCTTTAGAATAAAGCTATATTTAGTATTAATTAGCGTATGCATGAATGCAGTTGGGAGAAATAGCCAGAGTATTGGTCAAGCCTCGTCCGACAGACGGATAACTCGAGGTTAAGGTATATAAAGCTAGTTCCTTTGGCAAGTTAGTAGCTTTAGCCTTGTATAGTACAATATACTCCGTAGTAGAATTCCCGGAGTTGAATGTTAAGTATTGTGCAAAGTTTAGTAAACCTAGTTTGCGTTGTTATATCGTATTCAGTCTGAAAGTTAGAAAAGCGTGCGCCGAAGGGCGAGTTAGCATTCCAAATTCAGTATAGCTTATTATGTGATTAGCAAGCATGTTGTAAAATAAAAAGAGACAGATTTTCAGAATAAAAGTTAGTAAAGAAAGATCAGATAGACAGACAGTTATGGCTACAGATTAGCCATTCAGACAGATAATATCCTGGCTATAGATTAGCCACACAGTTAAATAAAGATTTCGGAATCAGTATAATTAGTAAAGAGTCAGTGTAATACAGAAAGAGATTAGAATGAGAAATCAGATTTTAGATAGTCTTTTCTTTAGTTATACATGCTTGCTATCTATATGTGCTATTTCTTTGTTGAGACTTGCTATGGCATGTGGGTGTCCCTTTAACATCCCCACCGCCCCTGGTTTATAGCTGTGTCGATACCAGATTCAGATACCGCCACCAGCTGGGCGATGCCGTCCGCCTAGAGGACGATGATGGCTGACCACCATGACAATACGGTCCAGACCACCCTGCTTGCAGGGGTAGTTCAGTTTACTCTGCGCAGAGCCCATTTACCCTGTTTACAGGGGCAGATCACTCTGTGTGTGCTTGTGACCGGGGGCAGTTTCAGATATAGATTTTTATAAAATTACCCTGTTGCGTGCTTGCACCCAGGGGTAGCTTAATTACACACCCCGTGTGCACCTACGCCCAGAGGCAGGAGTCTTCGGACTCAGACACAGTTTACTGTTAGAGGCCAAGGCCTGAGCTACGTACCCAAGGGAACCGGTAGGAGGAGCTCACAGTTATCAGATGAGTGGAGTGACTTATTTTTGGTTGGTTTAGACCTGGGTAAGGGTAAATAGATTGTGTGTTGGTTGGCACCTTCCGGCTTATGGGGGTCGGTCAGGTATTGTGTGTATTTATATGTATACCTATGTGTGCTATTAGATACTGATAGAAAGGAGGACGACACATCATCAAGTACGCTCAGTTTAGCTATAGAATAAATAAACTCTCCCCAGTTATCCTCAGCTAGATAGACTCAGCTACTTTCTACTTATATGCCAGGTTACTGTTGTTATTCATTTCAGTTGTGTATTTCAGTTGCTTTACATGCTCAGTACCTGTGGTACTAACGCCCAGTGGGGCGCTGTATTACTTGCCTGCAGGTACTCATAGACGAGGAGGCGATCCCTCATGATTCCAGTCAGCTATTGAGTATTCAGCTCCTGTCATCCGGAGTCTGAATTCCAGAGGTGTATTTCGTTTTCTTTTGTTGTACAGTACGGGTAGGTCGGGGCCCTATCCCGATCATTTCTATTGTTATTCCTAGAGGCTTGCAGTCTGTATATATTTCCCTGTGGTCAGTCGAGCCGGTCGTGTGAGGCCGTGCAGCTTGTTATAGTTATTTGTTATTTCTGTTCTTGTTGGCCGTGTGTGGCCATAACCAGTCATTAGTGCTTACCTTACCAGTCACGTAATTATTTAGCGTGCCATTGTTAAGTTACAGAGAACTAGGCAGCATGGTGGGCTTGCCGGCCCGCATAGATTCCCTTGACAGTAGTATGTTTCTGGTTAGCTATTTTTCAAGTACAAGTGGCTATAGGCCTGTTGGCCGGAGGCTGTGTTTACAGCTGTTATATAGCCCTTTGTTTCCAGGAATTTGAGTTAGAGCCAGCCAGGCACCAGATGTGATTTGGCTCACCAGATAGCAGTCTAGGTCCTACTAGGGCACCAGGTGCCAGTCATACCCCCACGAGCGGGGCGTGACAAACTTGGTATCAGAGCAGGTCGTGTCCTAGGGACCCTGCAAGCCGTGCTAAGTAGAGTCTTGTCTATGGATGTGTTGTGCACCACATACTATAGACAGGAGGCTGCGAGGCATGATAGGATGGTTACTCTTCCTTCGCAGCTAGTCGTGCTTTAGAGCAGTACAGTATAGGGTTGAGTCCCTAAAAACTTACTGTATTCTTTGATTACAGAAACAGAGGCAGATCAGCTTTACCCTATCACAGGCAGAAGATCAGATATAGCAACAGAAGAGGGCATCAGCCTGTTACAAGATACTTACAGTAGCAGGAAGAGGTACAAGAGACCTCCCAGCGTGATACCTTTATCGGTACTATTCCCAGTATATGTTGATAACATCAGAATAGGAAGTCAAAAGTATAATGTACATACGAGTTGATTTATTTATTAGCTATATAAGATCTGATTAAGATTACAGACAAGGTCAGACTATCAGATAAGTATGAGAAAGAGAGGGAAATGCAGGAATCCCAAACACATCTTTTCAGATGTGGTACAGTTATATGTTTCTATCTGTTGCAACAAGAAAAGGGCTATTCCTACCTCTTGACCTTGATTCCAGTATAGTAAAGGGGCATAAAAATTGAGGTGAGGCTGCCCAAAACAAGCAGTAAGTGAAGATAGATTGATTAATTCCAGTAAGTGTTAGTGAGCGTAAAGAGAAAGTAAGACTGTTAGCTTATCCGAAGTAGGGGTAAAAGACCTGCTAGTGATGAATGCCTAGTAATAGTTCAGTTCGAGTCAGAAAAAGGCCAAGTCCGCCATATATGCTAACAGATAGGAAGACATACCTGTAAGATTATAGTTATGATCCAGTTGTGACATCGAAAGATAGGGAGGTCATGTGAATTAGATGGGCCTGACTATAAGCCAGAAGAAGTATAGGCCGAGGCTTGATCAGTAATCTCATTAACAATGAAAGGCAAGTACCTTGAACCCCAGAGCTTAGCTCAAGTGAGATGAGGGGAGAAAGCAGGAATACTAAATTTTGTGGGGAAAATAGAATCACCCCCAAATTGATAGAATATCGTATTACGGACTAAGCCTCAGACTGATAGTTAGAAGACATTAAGATTGTGGTCCAGAATGCTGCAGTATGTTCGCTTATGGGGAAGTTAAGAAATTACCGATACAGCGAATTTAATCTAGTGTGGCCTAGAGATAAGGCCCAGCAGACAGTCATGGGCTCTCAATAAATGCCAAGTAAGGCCACAAGATTCGAACGTTGACCCCACATCGCAAGAGTGGCGGAATTTCAAACAGCAGACAATAACTAAAGTGTTTATGTTTGTTACTTTCAGAATGGGGTGACAATACAATGAAATGTTAAGAGAAGGCAGGAGGTATTATTAGCCCATAGAAGCAGTATATCATGTACAATATGAAATTTAGCAAAGTGTATCAGAGATTACGTATCACTACAGAATTCAGTATGTATTGTACGTATTTATTAATATATATCTGTGCAGATAATAAATATGCTGTGAGCAGCTGCTAATAGGGGTTACAATCACACAGATGCATATTAGTGCTGGGAAGTATATACAAATTGCATTGCAGGACCCCTTGCCAAAAATAAAAAGAGAAAAGAGAGAGAAGAAAAAGAGAAAAGCGAAAAGAAAGGGCAAGTTAAGTGTGATTTACGTATGAATCCATAGGAACTGTCTCAGCTCTTAGTTATTAAGTTAATAGAATTATATGTTTTTTCCAGATCTAGGTTTTAGAAGCTTATAAGAGTTACTAACCTGAATCAGGTAATTACATGATAAGGGCGCAGTTAGACGGTCTACCGACCAGCTGGCGCCTGTATTAGCAGGGAAGCATCTCTAAAGATCAATAACACTAGCGCATGTGCCAGAACCAGAATTAGAGACTGAATAGGTATACTTCAGAGATTAGCAATACTAGAATTGTTCCTGTATGTTAAGTGGCCATACATCGTTTTCCCAGCCTTGTAGGTGAAAGTCGACCTTAGTCAACCTAGCAGTTATTACAAAGAATACCCCGCAAGTCAGACAAACCCGTGGGCACCCCAAGAAAGGGGTCCACATCAGTAGTCAGTGACAGACTAGTACTTCAGCTGGTTCTCGTAAGATATTCAGATACAGAGCCCTAGCAGAAGGGCAGTATTTACAGAATGGCTCATAAGACCGAGAATTCCCCAGAATAGCAGAATAAATCCAAGTGGATACACACAAGGCGTAAGAAATTGATAGTACCCTACTAGCAGAGTGTTTGTTAAGACCAGGAGATCAGTAGACTCCCCGTGAAGATCCAGAGATTGATCGCCTGGGAGTAAGTTTGATTAAACCCAGCCTTACAGTGGTTCAAGCAAAATAACAAAGCAATTAGATGCCCACAAGTCTACAGTTATGCATGAACTATAAGTACTCAAGTAGAATAGTTAGAGATTGTTAGACTACTTCCATATTCGGGTCATTCAACCCGACTATTCAGTTATTTAAGGTTATGCAGCCAGATCATTAGAGGTAATGATCAATATCGGGATCCTCTGATCAGATAATGGCACAAGGTGCACAGACCGTCGTTCAAGTTATCCCAGCAACAAGTAGCCTTAGCATGTGGCCGGAAGGCCAGATAAGCTCTAGCTACGCCTATAAACTACCTGTCGATCTCTTCGGCAAGACAAGCCAGTATGACCGTCAATTATATGCCGAGCTCTCTAAGTATGAAAATGTTATATCAGTCAAGAAGAGGTAATAAAGCAGCAAACGCTCTTAGCTATAGATCTATTAGGAGTGTGGCGTATGTGCAACCCGAGCAACGGGAGTTGGTCAGGGAGATACATCAATTGGTCAATTTAGCCGTTCGTGAGATTGAAATGAAGGACAATAGAGCGGTAATCCATAACACCACCGTGTCGTCCTTAGTTGTGGAGGTAAGAGAACGACAATATGCAAATCCTGACCTGGTCTAGCTTAAGGACAAAATCCTGCAAGGGAAGCGCCAGATTCACAAATAACAGAGGATGGAGTGCTGCGTTGTAAAGACCGTCTATGTGTTCCAGAGGTTTCAGGCCTCCACCATCAGATCATGAATGAGGTGCACTGCGCCAGCAACTATTTTCTTCACCCTGGCGCGATAAAAAATGTACCATGATATCAAAGAAAACTACTGGTGGCTAAAAAAAAAAAAGAAATAGCTGAATTTGTAGCCCGGTGTCCTAACTGCCAACAGGTGAAAGCAGAACATCAAAAACCAGGCGGTTTGACTCAAGACATAGTTGTGCCTCTCTGGAAGTGGGAAGCAGTAAATATGGATTTTGTGGCAGTATTACCCCGTACTAAACATGGACATGACTCTATATGGGTGATAGTTTACAGATTGACCAAATCAGCTCATTTCCTGCCAGTGGAAACTACTTTCTCAGCCTGATTATGTGGAGTTGTATATCCGAGAAATAGTCGGGTTGCACGGAGTACCAGTATCCATTATTTCAGACAGAGTAGCACAGTTTATGGCTAGATTCTGACAGTCGTCTCAGAAAGGTCTGGGAACACAGATTAATTTGAGCACATCATTCCACCTTCAGACAGATGGATAGGCGGAACGCACAATTCAGACGCTCGAAGATATGTTGCGAGCGTGTGTGTTAGATTTTGGTGGTAGCTGGGTTGAGCATTTGCCCCTAATCGAGTTTGCTTAAAATAATAGCTATCACTCAGCTATCCAGATGGCGCCTTTCGAGGCTTTATAGGGGCGAAAATACAGATCGCCGATTGGTTGGTTTGAAATAGGAAAATCAGTGTTGATTGGGCCAGACATTGTTCAGCAGTCAGAGGAGAAGGTAAAACTTATCAGAGAACGCCTACTGACTGCACAGAGCCGCCAGAAGTCATATGCAGACGTGCAGCACAGAAACCTAGAATTCGATGTGAATGACTGGGTATTTTTTAAAGTATCCCCAATGAAAGGGGTGATGAGATTCGGCAAGAAAGGTAAGCTTAGTCCAAGATTTGTTAGGCCTTATCAGATTCGTCGAAGAATAGGCCAAGTGGCAGATGAGTTGAACTTGCCTCCAGAGTTAGAATCCGTTCATCCGGTCATGTATCTATGTTGAGGTAATGCATAGGAGACTCGTCCAGAGCAGTCCCAGTCCAGGATATCCGGGTTATAAAAGAGCTGGCCTACGAAGAGGTTCCAATAGCTATCCTAGATAGACAGATTCGCAGATTGAGAACTAAAGATATTGCGTCTGTCAAAGCATTGTGGCGTAACAGGAACCAAGAAGAGATGATGTGGGAAGCGGAGGAAGATATGAAAGCTAGATATCCTCACTTATTCCAGGCCTAGCTACGCGACAGGTATGTCACTATTGTTACCTATGCAGTACCTTACAGTTGTTTATATATAAGTGAGAGAGATTGATGTTTAGCTATCAAATGAATCTTGTAGTATCGTGTGGAGTACCTGTAATGGATTTTTCTGTGCTTCAGATTTTTTGGTATAGTCCAGATTATAGGGGAAACTCTGCCGAAATTTTCCTAGGAACAAGTTAAGCTAATTGAGTAGTCCTCTATATAGCAGTTTACATTCGAGGACGAATGTTCTTAAGAGGGGCAAAATGTTACACCCCGTAAATTCCCGGCATATAGATGGCCTATTCGCGTGTTGGTTAAGAGTATTTGAAAACCATACATGCTCGAAAAAGGCCCGTGGAAGGATCGGACAAGCGCCAAGTCGGCGCGTCGCAAGGCAAAATGCAACTTATAAATTACATTCCAAGAATGCAACTTATAAATCGTATTCCAGGAATGCGACTTATAAATCGCATTCCCTGAATGCGACTTATAAGTCCAAATTATATAAAGCCTCCAACTTCGATTTTTCATTAAAGTTTCTTATAATTTCCAGTGAAAAATAGAGGGTAAGCAGAGAGAAAGAGGAACGAGGATTATTTGATAATTTCCTTCCGATTACGCTGTCAACCGCTGTCCAAACTCAAATTAACCTCAAGTACCGAGGTATTTAGCAGCAGGGAGCATTCCTACAGATTTTGTTTCGCGAAATACGGTCGATGAATCATCGAGCTACCGAGCCAAGGTAAGTAGAATTGCTCCAATCTAGTGTCTATGTGCTCCTAGCTGTGAAGTGAATACTTCTCCCTTCTGGACTCCTGGAAAATAGCACGTTTTTGACTGTCTTTCGATAAGCCTAAGTTTAGGCTATAATTATATCGAAAGTGACGTTGTTCTTTAGAATAAAGCTATATGTAGTATTAATTAGTGTATGCATGAATGCAGTTGGGAGAAATAGCCGGAGTATTGGCCGAGCCTCATCCGACAGACGGATAACTCAAGGTTAAGGTATGTAAAGCTAGTTCCTTCAGCAAGTTAGTAGATTTAGCCTTGTATAGTACAATAAACTCCGTAGTAGAATTCCCGGAGTTGAATGTTAAGTTTTGTGCAAAGTTTAGTAAACCTAGTTTGTGTTGTTATATCGTATTCATTCTGAAAGTTAGAAAAGCATGCGCCGAAGGGCGAGTTAGCATTCCAGATTCAGTATAGCTTATTATGTGATTGGCAAGCATGTTGTAGAATAAAAAGAAACAGATTTTAAGAATAAATGTTAGTAAAGAAAGATCAGATAGACAGACAGTTATGGCTACAGATTAGCCATTCAGACAGATAATATCCTGGCTATAGATTAGCCACACAATTAAATAAAGATTTCGGAATCAGTATAATTAGTAAAGAGTCAGTGTAATACAGAAAGAGATCAGAACGAGAAATCAGATTTTAGATAGTCTTTTCTTCAGTTATACATGCTTGCTATCTATATGTGCTATTTCTTTGTTGAGACTTGCTATGGCATATGGGTGTCCCTTTAGCATCCCCACCGCCCCTGGGTTATAGCTGTGTCGATACAAGATTCAGATACCGCCAACAGCTGGGCGATGCCGTCCGCCTAGAGGACGATGATGGCCGACCACCATGACAATACGGTCCAGACCACCCTGCTTGAAGGGGTAGTTCAGTTTACTCTGCGCAGAGCCAGTTTACCCAATTTACAAGGGCAGATCACTCTGTGTGCGCTTGTGACCGGGGGCAGTTTCAGATACAGATTTTTATAAAATTACCCTGTTGCGTGCTTGCACCCAGGGGCAGCTTAATTACACACCCCGTGTGCACCTGCGCCCAGAGGCAGGAGTCTTCGGACTCAGACACAGTTTACTGTCAGAGGCCAAGGCCTGAGCTACGTACCCAAGGGGACCTGTAGGAGGAGCTCACAGTTATCAGATGAGTGGAGTGACTTATTTTTAGTTGGTTTAGACCCGAGTAAGGGTAAATAGATTGTGTGTTGGTTGGCACCTTCCGGATTATGGGGGTCGGTCAGGTATTGTGTGTATTTATATGTATACCTATATGTGCTATTAGATACTGATAGACAGGAGGACAACACATCATCAGGTACGCTCAGTTTAGCTATAGAATAAATAAACTCTCCCCAGTTATCCTCAGCTAGATACACTCAGCTACTTTCTGCTTATGTGCCAGGTTACTGTTGTTATTCATTTTAGTTGTGTATTTCAGTTGCTTTACATGCTCAGTACCTGTGGTACTGACGCCCAGTGGGGCGCTGCATTACTTGCCTGCAGGTACTCATAGACGAGGAGGTGATCCCTCGTGATTCCACTCAGCTATTGAGTATTCAGCTCCTATCATCCGGAGTCTGAATTCCAGAGGTGTATTTCGTTTTCTTTTGTTGTACAGTACGGGTAGGTCGGGGCCCTGTCCCGATCATTTCTATTATTATTCCTAGAGGCTTGCAGTCTGTATATATTTCCCTGTGTTCAGTCGAGCCGGTCGTGTGAGGCCGTGCAGCTTGTTGTAGTTATTTGTTATTTCTGTTGCTGTTGGCCGTGTGTGGCCATAACCAGTCAGTAGTGGTGACCTTGCTGGTCACGTAATTATTTAGCATGTCATTGTTAAGTTACAGAGAACTAGACAGCATGGTGGCCTTGCCAGCCCGCATAGGTTCCCTTGACAGTAGTATGTTTCTGGTTAGCTATTTTTCAGGTACAAGTGGCTATAGGCCTGTTGGCCGGAGGCTATGTTTACAGCCGTTATATAGCCCTTTGTTTTCAGGAATTTGAGTTAGAGCCAGTCAGGCACCAGATGTGCTTTGGCTCACCAGATAGCAGTCTAGGTCCTACTAGGGCACCAGGTGCCAGTCATACCCCCCAGGGCGGGGCGTGACATTTATGTCTCCCCATGAGTTGTGGTATGATTCATAAAGTGTGTAGAGTTGATGAAATGGTCAATTTTCCATTGGTGACGATGAGTGCATATAACTAGTTGTCGTTCAGCCTAATGACCTATCAAGTACTTCATTAGTTGTGAAGTTCAAATTGTAGGGAATATTCCAGTGGTGGCAACAAGTCCAGATCATGGGTCGTCTGGTAACCCAATGACTCGTTAGGTTACTCATGGTAACTAGAAGGGCCATTTTTCCAAATGATTCACTAAGGGTATTTTCATAAATCTTAAGCTCCTAATTCCTAACATACGTTGTTTTAAGCCCTGAAAAGGGTTTTTTAAGAGGGTTTAGCCTATATCAAGTTATTAAGCTTCTCATTCAGGCAATGATTTGAATTCTCTTGGATGATCAATCTAGAATTCTCTCAATTCTTCCCCAATTCTCTGGGGCTATCACGGATAAGTAGAGAATAAAGTTACCTAAGTATGTAGGGATAAGAATGAGAGTTTTCTTTCACTCTCATACCCAAATTTCTGCTCAAGTTATGAGTTCATGTTCTAATTCAAGTATATGATCTTATAGAGTTTTAATCCAATATTATGAAATTCTTTATGATATGTCAATGGGTTAATTCCCCTCATCTTCTAAAGAATGTTTTAAGATTTATGGGCAGACACACATATTAATTATAAATTCATGATTTCAAGTTATTAGAAATTATGCCCTATTATGCAAGTTTTATGAAATCTCAAGTTTATGATTTATGATTTAGAGTATGATAAATTGTCCATATATGAATCTATGACTTTGACTTATGAAGTCTACTCAAGTATGCATAATTTTAGATTTCGTCAAGCCCACACAAGTTAAGTATGTTTTCCCGATTCAGCTTAATTTTATAAGATAAGCTTAACATATGGGTTGGAGTCAATACTCCTAATTCATCTTAGGGTATGTGTGGAGCCAGGACTCTCGATGTTCAGATTTCAGACTATGCATGTAATTATGATTTCAGCTTCGTTGAAAAATGATGGGAGCACTATGCATGTTTTTAGGAGCAGTGTCTAGCATCGACAAGGTTTGGGGTTCCAAGGTTCCCTAGATTTAGAATTACCCACCATCATAGGTATATATTTAGTTTGGGATCTCCTTTGCGAGTTTTCCCTTGCCCCAAGGGGCCTCAGCTTTATATCTATATCGTGGTATACTCCTTAGACCTGACAAGGTTTTGAACAGCTCTTCCCGCTTGAGTGTGATAATTGGGGCATCACATAAGCTCAATCATAATGGTGTTGGTTATGACGAGTCTCCCATTGTTCTTCATGATTTCAGTTATTCATGTTCATGAATTATGATATTATGTTTTACAATAGGTTTGATGCAACAATCAATTTTAGAGCTTTTACTTAGGATTTCATTTATGACAAGTCATATAGTTTCTATTTTTAACCTTGGGTTATTCTATTTAGATATGATACTCAGCATATGACTATATATGTGTCAGATTCAGATTTCAGCATGCAATCTTTACTCTGATGATGTACTGATTTATATTTATATGCATTATACAGTTAACATTTACTAATCATATTTTACTTACATTACATACTCAATATATTCCAGGTATTGGTCGTATACTCTATGTTGTATCATTTCCTGATACAGGTCCTAGCGATCAGACTCAGTTTTACCGTTTGTCTAGCTTTTCCACATAGTCTAGCTCAATTCCCATTTCTAGTGAGTCCTCATCTTCTGAGGACATTCAATTTTTTGTTTGAATATACTATTTCAGTTTCAGACTTTAGTGAGCTAGTTGGGGTGTTATCCCATCAGCTCTTCAAATAGTTCAGAGGCTTAACAACCATTATGTAGACTTTCAGCTTTATTAGGTGGTAGCTCTGT
This sequence comes from Datura wrightii, assembly GCA_035772735.1. Classification (NCBI taxonomy): domain Eukaryota; kingdom Viridiplantae; phylum Streptophyta; class Magnoliopsida; order Solanales; family Solanaceae; genus Datura; species Datura wrightii. Next base: position 46,845,635 of record JASDFA010000016.1, on the reverse strand, counting down.
TTATGATCATTGTTATATGTTATGTTATTGAGACTTTCGCTTATTCCTAATTAAGTTATCCGTTTCCTCATTGATGTATGATCTTTAGTTATTATGTTCTTATTATGGGTTGACTTGGAGTCATTCATGGTTCTGGATCCCGTGTCTCGGTCGGTGGTCCCAGCTCGGGTCGTAAAATATTTATAATACAATGATTAGTTTGCATCTATTCTTCTTTGACTAGAATTTGTCTTGAAAGAGTCTTGGTCGAAAATAGCTTCTCTTTGTTCCACACTCTAAAGTGAAGTTTTAGCTTCCTGTCATGCACCCCATATCGGAGTTAGATCTCCATTTCATGCATCCCATAGCGGAGTTTTAGCTCTACTTTCGGAGCTCCTTTTCCCCTTGCAATTAGTTCCTTCTAAGTTTGAGATGCTTTCCACTCGCTTCTTTAAACATTTTGGACCAAATCTAGGCACATTTCAACCTGCAAACATCTAACCATATATGTTAACTCATTTGCATAAATATCACATAATATCATGACAACACACAATATTTATTCTCAAAACATAGCTAAGTATGGGCAAAATTTGGTAATTAAGTATGTAAATATGCCCAAAATCATTCACCCCATGTATTTTCAGTTAATCCTTTCATAAACCCTAGTACATAGAAAATATTTGCATACCACATGACTCTAATCAACTAGACATTATAGCATTGTGACTATCATGTGATCAATCTTAAAGCATTCAAATCTCCGTTGTCGTACCTCTACTTCGTGAGATAGCAAAAATACTATTCATACAAAATCCAAATGAAGTCATACGATCTGGAATATTGTTATAAGGAATCCTTTTCGATGACTTATATCTTATCCTCTTACCCAATCCACCAGTCATCCACAACTTTCTTTCTTCAAGATAATAGTTTAGGAACCTATTTCATCACAGAACTATCAAATCCTTATTGATAAACTCATGCCATAACACTATAGTAGAAATTTTGTTTTTACAAAAATAGTTTTATTATCATCATAACTTGAGAATCCCATCCTTGTGATGTCAAACCTCCTAAATTGTAGTCTTCAAAGTCACAATGCTTATTTTTGGGTTGTTTCTCAATGTACCATTCTCAATCGTCAACTCTCCCCCACGCTATGTCATATATGTACTCCTCACATTGCTGAATAACTAATCATAGAAGATAAGAAATCATGAAGTTCTTCACATACCATTCAATTTTCCCTATAGATATTGAAGAATCGAAATAACAAACTCATTCAATCTGACTTTGAATCATAGCTACAGTCTAAATCAGGACACACATCCTTTAGACTGGCCTACCCCTTCCTTCTTCATACAAACTCTTGCTACATATCATAGGATGTCATCTCCAACTAGTGGTGAACCAATTCGAGAAAGTGTCATCATCATTAGTGAGAGAACAAAATGATGGGATTATAAAAGTTAGATTCAACCAAGAATGCACGATAAGGAATCAATGAATAAATTTTTTAAAATAGTTTGTAGCCTCTCGAAGATAAATAATAGGCATGTATGCAACAATCTGCAACAATCTACCCAAAATTGGTCGTGTACTTACGGGACCGCAGGATAAGTAACAGTCATTGGAGATGACCATGACTCGTTGTCTCAGTCGTTCTGAGACATTTTTCTTGTTTTCTTCTGGATTTTTCTTGCAAGGTCTAAGTCTGGTCTAGAAAGGTTTTTGTCACGCCCCACCTTGAGGGGTATGACTGGCACCTGGTGCCCTAGTAGTACCTAGACTGCTATCCGGTGAGCCAAGGCACATCTGGTGCCTGGCTCGCTCTAACTCAAATTCCTGGAAACAAAGGGCTATATAACGGCTGTAAACACAGCCTCCGGCCAACAGGCCTATAGCCACCTGTACCTGAAAAAAAAACAGCTAACCAGAAACATACTACTGTCAAGGGAACCTATGCGGGCCGGCAAGGCCACCATGCTGTCTAGTTCTCTGTAACTTAACAATAGCACGCTAAATAATTACGTGACCGGCAAGGTCACCACTACTGACTGGTTATGGCCACACACGACCCACAGGAACAGAAATAACAAATAACTATAACAGGCTGCACGGCCTCACACGACCGGCTCAACTGACCACAGGGAAATATATACAGACTGCAAGCCTCTAGGAATAACAATAGAAATGATCGGGACAGGGCCCCGACCTACCCGTACCGTACAACAAAAGAAAACGAAATACACCTCTGGAATTCAGACTCCGGATGACAGGAGTTGAATACTCAATAGCTGGCTGGAATCACGAGGGATCGCCTCCTCGTCTATGAGTACCTGCAGTCAAGTAATGCAGCGCCCCACTGGGCGTCAGTACCACTGGTACTGAGTATGCAAAGCAACTGAAATAGTACAACTGAAAACAACTGAATATAGATAGCGTATCTAGCATTTCTGTATAACAGGAGATAACTGAATCTGAAGAAGCTGGTATGAACTAAATCAAGCTTTCTGTACTGATAAGGTAGAGGCGTACCTGTAGACGCGACGGCCTGCTGTCTAGTAGCTAGTACATAATACATAAAGCACATAAATAGATATACAAGTAGCAAGCAAGAGCCAATACCAACCCCCATAAGCCGGATGGCGCCAAGCAAGCAAACAATCTATATACCCCTACTCGGGTAAAAACCAACCAAAAATAAGTCACTCCACTCATCTGATAACTGTGAGCTCCTCCTACCGGCCCCCTTGGGTACGTAGCTCAGGCCTTGGCCTCTGACAATAAACTGTGTCTGAGTCCGAAGACTCCTGCCTCTGGTCGCAAGTGCACACGGGGTAGTCTGCTACTGTATCTGTAACTGAAACTGCCCCTGGGTGCAAGCACGCAACAGGGTAATTTTGTCAAAATCTATATCTGGAACTGCCCCCAGCCACAAGCGCACACAGAGTGTTCTGCCCCTGTAAACAAGGTGGACTGGCTCTGCGCAGAGTAAACTGAACTACCCCTGCAAGCAGGGTGGTCTGGACCGTATTATCATGGTGGTCGGCCATCATCGTCCTCTAGGCGGACGGCATCGCCCAGCTGGTGGCGGTATCTGAATCTGGTATCGACACAGCTATAACCCAGGGGTGGTGGGGATGCTAAAGGGGTGCCCACATGCCACAACAAGTCTCAACAAACAAATAGCACATAGAAATAGCAAGCATGTATAACTGAAACGACTATCTGGAATCTAACTTCTTATTCTGATCTGTTTCTATACTGAACTGATTCTTACTAATTATACTGATTCTGTAACCTTTGTTTAACTGTGCGGCTAATCTGTAGCCAAGATACTGTCTGTCTATCAGATCTTTCTTTACTGACTTTTATTATGAAAATTTGTTCCTTTTTATTCTACAACATGCTTGCTATTCACATAATAGGCTGTACTGAATCTGAACTACTAACTTGCCCTTGGGCACATGCTTTTCTAACTTTCAGACTGAATATGATATCACAACGCGAACTAGGTTTACTGAATTCGCACAATACTTAACATTCCACTTTCGGGAATTCTACTACGGAGTTTATTGTATTATACAAGGCTAAAGCTACTAACTTGCCGAAAGAACTAGCTTTACATACCTTAACCTCGAGTTATCCGTCTGTCGGACGAGGCTCGGTCAACACTCCAGTTATTTCTCCCAACTGCATTCATGTATATGCTAATTAATACTAAATATGGCTTTATTCTAAAGAACGACGTCACTTTCAATATAATTGTAGCCTAAACTTAGGCTTATCGAAAGACGGTCGAAAACTAGCTATTTTTCAGAAGTCCAGAAGGGACAAGTATTCACTTCACAGCTAGGAGCACATAGACACTAGTTTGGAGCAATTCTACTTACCTTAGCTCGGTAGCTCGACGATTCGTCGGCCGTATTTCACGAAACAAAGTCCGTAGGAATGCTCCCTGCTGCTAAATACCTCGGTACCTGAGGTTAATTTGAATTTGGACCGCGTTTGGCGGCGTAATTGAGCGACAATTTATCCATATCCTTCGCCCCCTCTGTTTTCTCTCACATTTCTAGAAAATATAATGAACATACTAAATTAAAACCGAAGTGGGGGCATAAATATAATTGGCACTATAAGTCGCATTCTTGAAATGCGATTTATAAGTCGCATTCTTGAAATGCGATTTATAAGTCGCATTTTGCCTTGCGACGTGCCGACTTAGCGCTTGTCTGATCTTTCCCCGGGCCTTTTTCTAGCATGTATGGCTTCCAAATATGCTCGACCAACGCACAAATAGGCCATCTAGGTGCCGGGAATCCTACAGGGTATAGCATTCTCCCCCCTTAAGAACATTCGTCCTCGAATGTAAACTTCTATCTAGAGGACTACTCAATTAGCTTAACTTGTTCTTAAGAAAATTTCGGCAGAGTTTCCCCTGTAATCTGGACTATCCCAAAATCCTGAAACACAGAAAAGTCCAGTACAGGTACTCCACACGATACTATAAGATTCATTCGATAACTAAACATCAATCTTTCTCACTTATATATAAACAACTGTAAGGTACTGCATAGGTAACAATACTGACATACCTGTCGCCTAGCTAGGCCTGGAATAAGTAAGGATATCTAGCTTTCATATCTTCCTCCGCTTCCCACGTCATCTCTTTTTGGTTCCTGTTACGCCACAATACTTTGACAGACGCAATATCCTTAGTTCTCAATCTATGAACCTGTTTGTCTAAGATGGCTACCGGAACCTCTTCGTAGGCCAGCTCTTCTGTAACCTGGATATCCTGGACTGGGACTGTTCTGGATGGGTCTCCTATGCATTTCCTAAGCATAGACACATGAAAGACGGGATGAACGGACTCTAGCTCTGGAGGCAAGTTCAACTCATATGCTACTCGGCCTATCGTCCGGCGAATCTGATAAGGCCCAACAAATCTTGGACTGAGCTTACCTTTCTTGCCGAATCTCATCACCCCTTTCATCAGTGATGCTTTTAAAAATACCCAGTCGTTCACCTCGAATTCCAGGTTTCTGCGCCGCACATCTGCATATGACTTCTGGTGGCTCTGTGCTGTCAGTAGGTGTTCTCTGATAAGTTTTACCTTCTCCTCTAACTGCTGAATAATGTATGGCCCAATCAACGCTGATTTTCCTATTTCGAACCAGCCAATCGGTGATCTGCACTTTCGCTCGTATAAAGCCTCGAAAGGTGCCATCTGGATAGCTGAGTGATAGCTATTATTATAAGCAAACTCGATTAGGGGCAAATGCCCAACCCAGCTACCACCGAAATCTATCACACACGCTCGCAACATATCTTCGAGCGTCTGAATTGTGCGTTCCGCCTGTCCATCTATCTGAGGGTGGAATGCTGTGCTCAAATTAATCTGCGTTCCCAGACCTTTCTGAAACTACTGCCAGAATCTAGCCGTAAACTGTGCTCCTCTGTCTGAAATAATGGATATTGGTACTCCGTGCAACCTGACTATTTCTTGGATATACAACTCCGCCTAATCTGGCCGAGAAAGTAGTTTCCACTGGCAGGAAATGAGTTGATTCGGTCAATCTGTCAACTATCACCCATATAGAGTCATGTCCATGTTTAGTACGGGGTAATCCTGCCACAAAATCCATATTTACTGCTTCCCACTTCTAGAGAGGCACAACTATGTCCTGAGTTAACCCGCCTAGTTTCTGATGTTCTGCTTTCACCTGTTGGCAGTTAGGACACTGGCTACAAATTCAGCAATTTCCCTTTTCGTACCTCATTCATAATCTGCTGGTGGAGGTCTGAAACATCTGGAACATATAGACGGCCTTTACAACGCAACACTCCATCCTCTGTTACTTGGAAATCTGGCAATTTCCCTTGTTAACCAGGTCAGGATTCTTATACTACCATTCTTTTTTTTTCCTTCATAACTGATGACGACACGGCGGTGTTCTAGATTACCGCTCTGTTGTCCTTCATTTCTATTACACGAAAGGCTAAATTGACCAATTGATGTATCTCTCTGACCAACTTCCGTTGCTTGGGTTGCAAATATGCCACACTTTTAATAGATCTATAGCTAAGAGCATTTGCTGCTCCATTATCTCTTCTTGACTAATATAACATATTCATACTTAGAGAGCTCGGCATATAATTGATGGTCATACTGGCTTGTCTTGCCGAAGAGATCGACAGGTAGTTTACAGGCGTAGCTAGAGCTTATCTGGCCTTCCGGCCACATGCTAAGGCTACTTGTTGCTGGGATAACCTGAACGACCGTCTGCGCACCTTGTGCCTTTATCTGATCAGAGGATCCTGATATTTATCATGACCTCTAATGATCTGGCTGCATAACCTTAAATAACTGAATAGTCGGGTTGAATGACCCGAATGTGGCAGTAGTCTAACAATGCTCTAACTGTTCTACTTGAGTACTTATAGTTCATGCATAACTGCAGACTTGTGGGCATCTAATTGCTTTGTTATTTTGCTTGAACCACTGTAAGGCTGGCTTTAATCAAACTTACTCCCATGTGATCAATCTCCGGATCTTCACGGGGATTCTACTTATCTCCTGGTCTTAATAAACACTGTGCTAGCAGGGTACTATCAATTTCTTACGCCTTGTGTGTATCCACTTGGATTTATACTGCTATTCTGGGGAATTCTCATTCTTATGAGCTATTCTGTAAATACTGGCCTTCTGCTAGGGCTCTGTATCTGAATATCTTACGAGAACCAGATGAAGTACTAGTCTGTCATTGACTGCTGATGTGGACCCCTTTCTTCGGGTGCCCACGGGCTTGTCTGACTTGCGGTGTATTCCTTGTAATAACTGCTAGGTTGACTAAGGTCGACTCTCACCCACAAGGCTGGGAAAACAATGTATGGCCACTTAACATATTGGAACAATTCTAGTATTGCTAATCTCTGAAGTATACCTATTCAGTCTCTAATTCTGGTTCTGGCACATGCGCTAGTGTTATTGATCTTTAGAGATGCTTCCCTGCTAATACAGGCGCCAGCTGGTCGGTAGACCGTCTAACTGCGCCCTTATCATCTAATTACCTGATTCAGGTTACTAACTCTTATAATCTTCTGAAACCTAGATATGAAAACAACATATAAGTCTATTAACTTAATAACTAAGAGTTGAAACAGTTTCTATGGATTCATACGTAAATCACACTTAACTTGCCCCTTCTTTTCTCTTTTCTCTTTTTCTTCTCTCTCTTTTCTCTTTTTTTTTTGGCAAGGGGTCCTGCAATGCAATTTGTATATACTTCCCAGCACTAATATGCATCTGTGTGATTGTAACCCCTATTAGCAGCTGCTCACAACATATTTATTATCTGCACAGATATATATTAATAAATACGTACAATACATACTGAATTCTGTAGTGATACGTAATCTCTGACACACTTTGCTAAATTTCATATTGTACATGATATACTGCTTCTATGGTCTAATAATACCTCCTGCTTTTTCTTAACATTTCATTGTATTGTCACCCCATTCTGAAAGTAACAAACATAAACACTTTAGTTATTGTCTGCTGTTTGAAATTCCGCCACTCTTGTGATGTGGGATCAACATTCGAATCTTGTGGACTTACTTGGCATATATTGAGAGCCCATGACTGTCTGCTGGGCCTTATCTCTAGGTCACACTAGATTAGAATTGTTGTATCGGTAATTTCTTAACTTCTCCATAGCGGACATACTGCGGTATTCTGAACCGCAATCTTACCGTCAGCCCGAGGCTTAATCCTTAATACGATATTTTATCAATCCGGGGGTAATTCTAATTTTCCCCACAAGATCTGACATTCCTTCTTCTTCCCCTCATCTTACTTAAGCTGAACTCTGGGGGTTCAAGGTACCTGCTCTTTATTGTTAACAAGATTACTGGTCAAGTATCAGTTCATACTTCCCCTGACTTGTAGTCAGACCTATCTGACTAACATGACCCCTCACCCTTTCGCTATCACAACTGGATCATAACTATCATCTTACAGGTATGTCTTGCTATCTGTTAGCATATATGGCGGACTTGGCCTTTTTCTGACTCGAACTTGACTATTACCCGACATTCATCCCTAACAGGTCTTTTACCCCTGTTTCGGGTAAGCTAACGGTCTTACTTTCTCTACTGGCTTATTATCATAAGGGTCTGCACAACTTACGTAATCATAGGGGCTCTTTATACTTTCTAATACTTACTAGGATCAATCAGCCCATCTTTACTTACTGCTTGATTTGGCAACCTCATCTCAAGTCTTATGCCCCTTTACTATACTGGAATCAAAATCGAGAGGTAGGAATAGCCCCTTTTTTTTTGCAACAAATAGAAACATTTCACTGTACCATATCCGAAAGGATGTATTTGGGATTCCTGCATTTCCCTCTCTTTCTCATACTTACCTGGTGGTCTGACCTTGGTTGTAATCTTAATCAGATCTTATATAACTAATAAATAAGTCAACTTGTATGTACATTATACTTCTGGCTTCCTATTCTGACGTTATCAACGTATACTGGGAATAGTACCGATAAAGGTATCACGCTGGGAGGTCCCTGGTACCTCCTCTTGCTGCTGTACTTATCATGTAACTGGCTGATGCCCTCTTCTGTTGCTATATCTGATGTTTTGCCTGTGATAGGGTAATGCTGATCTGCCTTTGTATCTGTATTCAAAGAATACGGTAAGTTTTTAGGGACTCAACCCTATACTGTACCGCTCTAAAGCACGACTGATTGAGAAGGAAGGGTAACCATCCTATCATGCCTCGCAGCCTCCTGCATATAGTATGTGGTGCACAACACATCCATAGACAAGACTCTACTTAGCACGGCTTGCAGACTCCCTGGGACACGACCTGCTCTGATACCAAGTTTGTCACGCCCCACCTTCAGGGGTATGACTGGCACCTGGTGCCCTAGTAGGACCTAGACTGCTATCTGGTGAGCCAAGGCACATCTGGTGCCTTGCTAGCTCTAACTCAAATTCCTGGAAACAAAGGGCTATATAACTACTGTAAACACAGCCTCCGGCCAACAGGCCTATAGCCACCTGTACCTGAAAAAAAAACAGCTAACCAGAAACATACTACTGTCAAGGGAACCTATGCGGGCCGGCAAGGCCACCATGCTGTCTAGTTCTCTGTAACTTAACAATAGCACGCTAAATAATTACGTGACTGGCAAGGTCACCACTACTGACTGGTTATGGCCACACACGGCCCACAGGAACAGAAATATCAAATAACTATAACAGGCTGCACGGCCTCACACGACCGGCTCAACTGACCACAGGGAAATATATACAGACTGCAAGCCTCTAGGAATAACAATAGAAATGATCGAGACAGGGCCCCGACCTACCCGTACCGTACAACAAAAGAAAACGAAATACACCTCTGTAATTCAGACTCCGGATGACAGGAGCTGAATACTCAATAGTTGGCTGGAATCACGAGGGATCGCCTCCTCGTCTATGAGTACCTGCAGGCAAGTAATGCAGCACCCCACTAGGCGTCAGTACCACTGGTACTGAGTATGCAAAGCAACTGAAATAGTACAACTGAAAACAACTGAATATAGATAGCGTATCTAGCATTTCTGTATAGCAGGAGATAACTGAATCTAAAGAAGCTGGTATGAACTAAATCAAGCTTTCTGTACTGATAAGGTAGAGGCGTACCTGTAGACGCGACGGCCTGCTATCTAGTAGCTAGTATATAATACATAAAGCACATAAATAGATATACAAGTAGCAAGCAAGTGCCAATACCAACCCCCATAAGCCGGATGGCGCCAAGCAAGCAAACAATCTATATACCCCTACCCGGGTAAAAACCAACCAAAAATAAGTCACTCCACTCATCTGATAACTGTGAGCTCCTCCTACCGGCCCCCTTGGGTACGTAGCTCAGGCCTTGGCCTCTGACAATAAACTGTGTCTGAGTCCGAAGACTCCAGCCTCTGGGCGCAAGTGCACACGGGGTAGTCTGCTGCTGTATTTGTAACTGAAACTGCCCCTGGGTGCAAGCACGCAACAGGGTAATTTTTTAAAAATTTGTATCTGGAACTGCCCCCGGCCACAAGCGCACACAGAGTGTTCTGCCCCTGTAAACAAGGTGGACTGGCTCTGCGCAGAGTAAACTGAACTACCCCTGCAAGCAGGGTGGTCTGGACCGTATTATCATGGTGGTCGGCCATCATCGTCCTCTAGGCGGACGGCATCGCCCAGCTGGTGGCGGTATCTGAATCTGGTATCGACACAGCTATAACCCAGGGGCGGTGGGGATGCTAAACGGGTGCCCACATGCCACAACAAGTCTCAACAAACAAATAGCACATAGAAATAGCAAGCATGTATAACTGAAACGACTATCTGGAATCTAACTTTTTATTCTGGTCTGTTTCTATACTGAACTGATTCTTACTAATTATACTAATTCTGTAACCTCTGTATAACTCTACGACTAATCTGTAGCCAAGATACTGTCTGTCTATCAGATCTTTCTTTTCTGACTTTTATTATGAAAATTTGTTCCTTTTTATTCTACAACATGCTTGCTATTCACATAATAGGCTGTACTGAATCTGAACTACTAACTTGCCCTTGGGCACATGCTTTTCTAACTTTCAGACTGAATATGATATCACAACGCGAACTAGGTTTACTGAATTCGCACAATACTTAACATTCCACTTCCGGGAATTCTACTACGGAGTTTATTGTATTATACAAGGCTAAAGCTACTAACTTGCCAAAAGAACTAGCTTTACATACCTTAACCTCGAGTTATCCATCTGTCGGACGAGGCTCGGTCAATACTCCAGCTATTTCTCCCAACTGCATTCATGTATACGCTAATTAATACTAAATATAGCTTTATTATAAAGAACGACGTCACTTTCGATATAATTGTAGCCTAAACTTAGGCTTATCGAAAGACGGTCGAAAACTCGCTATTTTTCAGACGTCCAGAAGGGAGAAGTATTCACTTCACAGCTAGGAGCACATAGACACTAGTTTGGAGCAATTCTACTTACCTTAGCTCGGTAGCTCGACGATTCGTCGGCCGTATTTCGCGGATCAAAATCCGTAGGAATGCTCCCTGCTGCTAAATACCTCGGTACCTGAGGTTAATTTGAATTTGGACCACGTTTGGCGGCGTAATCGAGTAACAATTTATCCATATCCTTCGCCCCCTCTGTTTTCTCTCACGTTTCTGGAAAATATAATGAACATAGTAAATTAAAACCGAAGTAGGGGCATAAATATAATTGGCACTATAAGTCGCATTCTTGAAATGCGATTTATAAGTCGCATTCTTGAAATGCGATTTATAAGTTGCATTCCTGAAATGCAATTTATAAGTCCCATTTTGCCTTGCGTCGCGCCGACTTGGCGCTTGTCCGATCTTTCCTCGGGCCTTTTTATAGCATGTATGGCTTCCAAATATGCTCAACCAACGCACGAATAGGCCATCTAGGTGCCGGGAATCCTACGGGGTATAACAGTTTTGGGGTGTTACAATATTTCCCCCTTGGGATCATTTTTCCTCTAATGAAGACTAAAGTTACTGGAAAAATAGGAAAAGAGCTGTAATTCCTAGACTGAGACTTATAGATGGTTTCTGAAGGAGTAACCAAATTATTACTGACTTAACCATGCTAAAAGAGCTAATGCAACTAGAATGAACATTGAACATCTAAATAGAGGTGATGAGTACGAAATTGAATAGAGTACTGAGGAAGGATTTAGTACTTGATGTGGGAACTGGGCTGGAAGGGAATAAGTAAGGATATCTGGCCATCATGTCTTCTTCTGTTTCCCATGTGACTCCCTCAACTAGCTGGTTCCTCTACAAAACTTTTAGCGAAGCGACTTTCTTATTTCTATGCTTACGAACCTAACGATCAAGGATTTGAATTAGGACCCTTCATAAGAGAGACTATCTTTTATTCCCAAATTATCTAGTGGAACAACTGAAGTGGCATTACCGATGCATTTATTGAATAGTGACACATGAAAAACTGGGTGCACCGATGCTTACTCTGGAGGTAGTTCTAACTCATATGCCACACTGCCAATTCTCTTCTAAATTGTGTAGGGTCCCACATATCTCAGATTGAGTTTTCCTTTCATTCCAAATCTCATCACCCCTTTCATGGGTGAAATTTTTAGATAAATCTAGTCGCCTACTACAAACTCTAACTGTGTTCTCCTCACATCGGCATAGGATTTCTGACGGCTTTGCGCTATCTTCAACCTCCCCCTGATAAGTTTCACCTTCTATATTGACTCATGGACTTAGTGTGGCCCTATCAGGGTAGCTTTACCAACCTCAAACAACCCTATATGAGATCTACACCTCCTACCATATAATGCCTCAAACATGGCCATCTAGACTCTGGAGTGGTAGCTGTTGTTGTATGCAAACTCAATGAGAGGTAGGTGATCATCCCAACTGCCCTTGAAATTGATCACACACACTCTCAGCATATCTTCAAATATTTATATAGTCCGCTCAACTTGTCCATCTATCTGCGGGTGAAAAGTCGTGCTGAGCTTAACCTGGGTACCAAGTCCCTTCTGAAACAACTTCCAAAAATACGAGGTGAAGTAGGTACCTCTATCTTAAATAATCGTAAAGGACAACCCATGAAGCCTAACCAACTCGTGGATATAAAGCTTAGCATAATCCTCAGCTGAGTCTGTAGCTTTAATTGGGAGGAAATGTTCTGACTTGGTCATCTGATCTACTATCACCTAGATTGAGTCATGTTGCCAATGAGTATGAGATAGACCTGTTATAAAATCCATATTTACTTCTTCCCACTTCCATGTGGGTATGCTGATATACTAAGTCATACCTCCTGGATCTGTTGTTCCACCTTGACCTACTGGCAGTTCAGGCACTTAGCTACAAATTCTGCAATGTCTCTTTTCATGCCGTTCGACCAGTAATTATCCCGTAGATCACAATACATCTTATTAACTGCAGGGTGGATATAATATATAAAATTGTGGGCTTCAACCAGTATCTACTGTCTCAGGTCACCTACATCCGATACACAAAGCCTACCCTGGTAACAGAGTACACCATCTCCCCCCTTAGGAGAAAGCCTCCACATTATTTTTGAGAACTGCCTCCTTCAGCTTAATAAATATGGGATCTTCATCCTACCTTGACTTAACTTAAACTACCAACGAGGAATCTGATCCACTCTGCACCACTTCTTTGTCCTCAGCTGTATCAACCAACTGCAATCCCAACTGAGCTAACCTGTGGATATCCTTTTCCAGTTCCTTTTTGCATCCCTTCAACATGAGCCATGCTCCCCTTAGACATTCTGCTTAATGCATCAGCCACCACATTGGCTTTGCCCGGGTTGTACAACACACTCATGTCGTAGTCCTTCAATAGCTCTAACCAACTTCTCATATGAAGATTCAGATCTTTTTGGATGATCACATACTGAAGGCTCTTGTGATGGGTGAAAACATCCACATGAGCCCCATAAAGGTAGTGCCTCCATATTTTCAACGCAAACACCACCGCTGCCAACTCTAGGTCATGAGTCGGATAGTTCTTCTCATGAGCCTTGAGCTATCTAGAGGCATAAGCTATCACCTTACCCCGTTACATTAGAACAAAACCATGTCCAACTCTGGAACCGTCACAATACACCACGAACCCATCTGTTCCTTCAAGCAATGTTAACACTGGAGCGGTAGTGAGTTGAGTTTTAAACTCCTAGAAACTCTTCTCACATGCATATGACCACTGGAATTTCACCTTTTTCTGAGTCAACCTAGTTAGAGGGAATGCAATAGAGGAGAAACCTTCCAAAAAAAGTTGTTAATAACCGGCTAGACCCAAGAAGCTTCTGATTTTGGTTGGGGAAGTAGGAATTGGGCAGCCTTTCGCCAATGTATCTTTTGAGGATCTACCTGAATATCCTCACCCGAGACCAAGTGACCAAGGAAAGTCACCGGCTTCAACCAAAATTCACATTTGTTGAACTTAGCGAACAACTGGCAGTCTTTGAGTGTCTATAACACTATCCTCAGATGGCTTGCATGTTCTTTGCTTCTGGAGTATACTAGAATGTCGTCAATAAATACATAGACAAACATATCTATATATGGCTGGAAAACTCTATTCATCAGGTCCATGAAAGCTACGGGGGCATTAGTTAGTTCGAAGGACATAACTACGAATGCATAGTGACTATACCAAATTATGAAAGCTATTTTTGGTATGTCACACTTTCTGACTATGACCTGATGCTACCCTGACCTGAGATCTACCTTGGAGAAACAACTGGCTCCCTGAAGCTGATCGAATAAGTCATCAATCCTGGGAAGGGGGTACCTATTCTTGACTGTGACCTTAATAAACTGATTGTAGTCGATACACATTGTGAGGGTACTGTCTTTCTTATGCATGAATAATACTGGAGCACCCCATGGAGAGATGTTGGGACTAATGAATCCCTTATCAAGGAGGTCCTTTAGCTACTCCTTCCACTTTTTAAGATCAGTTGGAGCCATTCTACACGGAGGGATGAAGATGGTCTGAGTGTCTGGGAGGAGGTCTATGCCGAAGTTTATTTCCCACTCAGGAGGAACTCCGGGAAAATCTTTGGGAAACACATCAGGGAAGTCATTGACAACTGAAATTGGCTGAATAGTTGGGGTCTTGGAGCTGGAATCTTTGACCCAAACTAGATGATACATAAACCCTTTAGAACTAAGCTTTCTGGCTTTAAGGTAGGAAATAAACTGACCCTTAGGCGCTAAACTACTACCCGTCCACTCAAAAACTGGCTCATTAGGGAACTGAAATATGAAGACCCTAGTTCTACAGTCGACTAGGGCATAATCAGAGTTTAACCAATCCATGCCAAGAATGAGGTCAAGCTCAACCATGTCTCACTCTACAAGATCAGCTGGAATGACCTTATTAAAGATTAAGACTGGGCAGTTCCTATACAACTGGCTAGCTCTAACTGACTCGTCAACTGGGGTGGAGACTGAGAATAGTTATGAGAGGACTTCTAGACTGATATCAAATTGGAAAGCTACATAGGGAGTCAGGAATAAGAGTGTGGCTCCTAGATCTAGTAGGGCATACACATCTAGATGGAAAAGGCGTAACACACCTGTGACCACGTCAGGTGAGCTCTCCTAATCCTAATGTGAGGACAAAGCATAAAAATGGTTTTGCTATTTTCCGCGATCTGTACCTAAAGTACTGGCCCACAAAGCTGGTCATCCTACTGGAGCTGCTAAAGTGGTGGATGTGATCCCCCCCGTACTATTGACGGGCATTCTTTGAGTCGATGACCAAGTTGTCCACACCCAAAGCAACCCTCTCGGCCCTGAAGGCATTCCCCTAGATGGTTTTTGCCACACTTAAGGCAAGTTGGGTAGTGGTTGCTAGCGCTGTGCTTCAGCCAGTGGTGCCGCTCCTTGTTGTGGGCGGCTACTACCACCAGACCTCTAGTGGCCATAATCTGACTGGCCAGTCCTTACCCGCTTGTTCTTCCGCGCCAAGTCTTTTAGTTTTTCTACCTTAATCAGCTAGACATGAATGATGAGGCTGTTGATATCAATATCTTTAATAAGCATTGCAATCCTGCACTCCTTGAGTACCAAGTTCGATACTCCGTTAATGAACTTCAGCATGCGAGTCCTTCGCTCGACTACCATCCTTGGAGCATATTTAGACAACCTTGTGAACTCCAGTACATACTCTTCCATCGTTCGATTTCCCTATTTCATTCATAAATTCAGCCACCTTATCCTCCATGAGCTCCCGGGGAAAGAATTTGTCTAGGAAGGCTGTAGTGAACTCCTCCCATTCCACTGGTACTGCTCCCGTTTGTCTCCCCTAGTTCCACTAGTCATACCAGATCTGAGCTACCCCTTTCAGCTGGTAGGCATCTAGTTCGACACTCTCTAAGGAGCTAACACCTATAATTCGTGTGAAATTCCTGATCTCATCCACGAACTCCCGTGGGTCCTCTCCCACCTTAGTCCCGTGGAAAGCTGGGGGGTTCATCTGGGTGAAGTCCCAAACTCGGGAAGCTACTGCGGACCCATTAGTTTTAATTGGAACCACCTGCTGGTTCACCTAGTTAGTGAATGTCTGAACATGCAACTGGATTGCCGCTCTAAACTCTGCGGAGGATACTGGGTCATCCTGAAGGGCTGCTAGAGCTGGTTAGGCCGGTTGGTGAGAGTTGTCGACCCTTCTTCCATTACCACATCGTGGAGAAATGATTTCACTGAAACAAAATAGAGCATGACTTAGGGGAACGTTTCTAGAATTGAACCCTGATACATGATAAAGAGTATGTAAAAAAGGGAGTTTTCCTGATAACGTCTCATAGCCTCCCTGTCGTAAGTGTGGCGCGCTTCACACCCACGAAAAGGACTCCACTTGATGTGGCTTTTAGACATCCTAGGATACCCTATACCTAGTGCTCTAATACAAAGTTTGTCATGACCCGAGTCTATAACCTGAACGAGACACGATACTTGGAGTCACAAGTAACACCAAGTCAACCCATGGTCTATCATAACAATGGTAATATGAATAATATTATAGCGGAAGCTCTAAAAAAATAAAATAAATTTTTATGAAGAATAACTAAATCATAAAGTTTTAATACAACTGAAACAAAATCGAAAAAAATGAATCTATGTTTGTTTATGAAAGCTATCTATCTAATGAGTTGCTGGGACAAGCCCCCAACTAACTCTATGTCTAATTGAAAAAAATATAAATGAATAGACATAATCATCGTCCTCGAAAAATGAGGACTTGCCACTAGTGTAGCTTAAAACTCCTGGACGAGATCTGCTAACGGTGCTGAGACTGAGAACCTGCAGCGTATTGTAAGATGATACATCATAAAAGGTATGTGTCAGTACTTTGAATGTATTGAGTAAGTAGGAGAAACCATAACACGGAGAATAAAATAACTAAACTGTAAAGACATGCAATGACCAACTGAAATGCAAAAACTTAATGAAGTGCAATATACTGACATGGCAAAAATGACCCTGTCTGATGGTCAAAGAAATGCCCTAAATCTGAAATACCGATCTGAATTACTGTACTAAACTGATCTGAACTGAATAATCTAAAAATATTTTTAGCTAAGCTAACTGAGGCTGCACTTACTAGTAGGAGAATTTGAGTTTCTACGATTGATATTTTGAGAGTTTGCATGGGAAATGAGGGGGAAAACCGTTCAATCCCTCTAATATCTCTGAAATTATACTTAAAATGACATAGTTTAGGGACTAAATAGCTAGAAAATTATCAAAATATCCCTGGAATAATAATCCGGAAATTGGCTGATAGAGACCAAAGGGTCACTCAACGAGTCATTGGTTTAGACAACGAATCATTGGGAACTAGGGATGATATCACTAGATCTGGTAACGAGGGACACAATGACTCGTTGGATGAAGCAACGGGTCATTGGTTCCTCCCATGGTCACTGCACTAGGAAACCTGGACGGCTTGACGATGGGTGACACAACGAATCATTGGTTGACCCAACCGGTTGTTGTGTCTAGTCATTACCTTCACTGGATAATTTATAAAAATTCTTAAAGTTGACACCAAGGGTTACAATGACTCGTTCTGGGAAACAACGGGTCGTTGTTTCCACTCTTCATCACTGGAATAGGTTTCTGGGGTTCTCATCCAACGACTCACACAATAGGTCATTATTTCTATCAACAACTCCTTGATTGAGTCATGGGGCCTTGGAAAGGAGTTCTGAGTTGGTGAACCCACAAGTGACAAGTCAACTCGTTATTTCTCACAACAGGTCGTTCCTTGTCCTGTGGTTTCTTGACTGATCAGGAAGGGTTAACCATGGCTGACAGTACAAGTCATTTGAGATGACCATGACTCGTTGTCTCAGTCATTCTGATGCATTTTTTCTGGTTTTCTTTTGGATTTTTCTTGCAAGGTCCAAGTCTGGTCTAGGAAAGTTTTGGGGTGTTACATGCTCTTAGGCCACTTTTCGTCAGTTTAAGCAGATTACTTTATTTACAATGCACTTCTTGGAAAATAACCTCTCATATACCATAAAATACTGGAATCTGAGTAAAAACTCAACAATAATATAATACCCCATATATTTAAATTTACTTAATTATTAGATTTTGGATGTATGAATATAGTTTTACTTATTATGGGTTGTACATAAAGGAAAGGTCGGGGGAATAGAGTTGCATGCAAGACATTGCACGAGAGGGAGAAATTTCTACAAACCTAGGTAATTGGCTCTTCGCGATGCGCAATGCTAGGCAGGTTGCATCATAATAGTGTTGTTGGTGGTGAAGGAGTATATATAACTTCCTTGGTCTGTTCTTGCACATTCTAAAACAAATCAAAATGGTGCAAACTCTCAAATACTCTCTAGAAATCATAAATTCTTTATTAATTTACTAGTTTTTATCCATTTTAGTTGAATCTATGTCGATATCATTGAATCCTTCAGGTAGTATGTATTGTTTTTGTTAGTTTACTTTTGTTGGTGACTATTTCTAAGGTTGGAGTGATTATATTATGTTTCTTAAATCTTAGGTCAATTATCATATGGTATATTCTCTTGGATTCTTGTTCTATTATTCTTTCAAGCTTCGGAAGTTTATTTCATAGATTTCTAACCGATAACCTGATTCGTGTGTTGTTTCTTTTAGTTAGTTCATGGTTTGATTTTATGGGTGCTTTGAGCTAATCCTTTAGTAGCTTTATGGTTAAGAGATATGGATTTGGCTTGGATTCATATGGTCATGCGTAAGGCATGTTAAGGCTTTTCCCTTTCTCTTTCGGCATGTTTTAACTTAAATACCAAATTATCATGTTGTCATGCTATCATGGTTAATCAAGTATCTTTGTTCCTCTATGTTTTTTCTATGTTGGTATTTTATGTCAAGGTTTATGGTTTGTTCTGTAGTTAGAAATCAGGTGTTGATATATATGTTGGTGGCGTGTTGGTGATTTGTATCGAGGATTGTGATTCTATTGTTGATTGTAAGGTTGGATGATGGATTAGTGTAAGTGTTCTTTAAGGATATTCATTGGGCATATACATACTTGTTTGCAACATATTTATTATTCTCGCCTCTGGGGGTTTGCGAGAACCTGTATGGACATGAAACTTTCTTGCAAGATCGAGCCCATAGCTTTGTGAGCACCTGTAAGGGCGTGAGTATTATTAGTAGGGCCAAAATGTACATGTGTGGACCTGTAAGGCCATGAAGGTGTCCAAAAAGGTTAGATTTATTTATAGAGAGCACCTGTTAGGTTGTGATTGTTTTTCGATAGCATCAAGCTTACATTTTTCATTATCCAGTAAGGTAGCAAGTACTTTTAGCGAGGTTGAATTTGTGTATTACATTGAATTATATTGTATTCATATCATATGCATATTTTGGCTAGCGATGTATTAGGTATCAATGGGTATGTATGGCTAAAAAGGTTGTTGTTACTTGACCCAAAGCAGAGGCAGGTAAGGTGGTATCAGATTGATATTGTTGTTGTTGTGTAGGTTGTGGCCAGTATATCATAATACTTTAATTTCATTCTTGTTATATTGACTGTATTTATTTTGTTTCCTTATATACATGATAATCCTCCATGCTGATACCCTGAGCCAGGGCGTTGCATACGTGCCTGCAGGTGTTAATCGGTAGGTAGCTCATGATCCTTGTTTGCTGAGTGAAGTGCTAGCTTGGAGGTAAGATCCATGTTTTCTAGAGTTACCTGTTGATTTTTATTTTTTGTACATATGTTGTTGATGGGTAGATCAGGTCACTGTTGTAGTTGTTTGATCATTTTCACACTCTTAAAGACTTGTAGACTTGTGTTTCGGTTTTTTGTATATAGTGTAAGCATTGTCGGCTTTGTTGGTTAGCTTTAGCTTCCATACATTGGCCTTGTTAGCTTGTATATATGTTTTGGATTGTGGGCCATCTTCTATTAGGTTGATATGATACAAGTTTGGTTACTTTTTTGATTTTCTTTGTAATATATGAGTTAGGTTTTTATGTCTAGCATTGTCAGCCAAGGCTTGTTATACTGTTGTTGGTGAGGTTAGGAGTTTGCATGGTTCTCTTAGTTAAGTGTGGAACTGGATGCGGTCGCGCCTCCCTAGATTTTGGGCATGAAAAACTTTGCATCAGATCTAGGTGATGTTCTAGAGAATCTGCAAGCCATGTATAATGAAGTCTTGTTTATGGGTGTGTTGGCAATGTATTTATAAGCCAAAAACTACAGGGCATTTAGGATTTTAACCCTTTATTCCTGATTAAAATCATTGGGTAAGACTGATGTCATCGGAGTTGGGTCTAGAATTATGTTTGTTATCATGTGCAAAGGTTTCCAGTAACATTAGTAACTTCCACCAGCTTGCAACTACATATGGCTATCGGTAAGGGTAAAAGCAGGGCACAACATGTTGAGATAGACCTGTCTGAGGCTTAAAACGAGTTTTCTTGTCCATCCAATCCCCTTGTTCCACTACCTTTGGAGCTTCTTAGAGTAACATCACCTTTAGCTCCTCACCTGGTCGTGATAGATTAGGACATCAAGAATGTTGTATATTTGTTGTCGAGATTAGTAACTACTCAACAGGGGGCAAGGGCAGCGAATAATGTCAGTTCTGCTAAGGTACCTAGGAGTTCCAGAACCCGAAATGCATGCATCATTGGTTGAGGTGGTAGAGTTGGAAGCTTTCAGTTTGCGTGATACACCCGTTCTTTAGCACAAAGGATGGGAAAGGTCTAGAGGTAGAGATACACCTCCAGCTAACTAGACAGACGTCTTAGAAGCTTTCTTAGATCATTATTTGTCATTTGAATTGCGGGAGGTCGGAGTAGATCATATTTTTCTTCTTTAGCAGGGTAGTTTGAGAATTAAGGAGTATGGGCTAAGGTTTGACTCTTTGTCTAGATATGCTCCGTCTTTTTTCGATACAATGAGGGCCAAGATACCTTTGGTTTTAGTATGGTTGTTCCCATAGTATGTAGAGTCTTACACCATAGCGTCGATGAAGGATAATGTAGATATATCGCAAATTCAAGACATCGCTTAGAGTTTAAAGAAGCATAAGCTCCAATAATAGGAAGATGAGAGGAGTTAAAGGAAGTAGCATTTGAGGTCGAGACCTATGGAATTTCAAAGAGAATCTTAGGGTGTTTCTAGGGCACAATATCAGGGAAGCCACTTGGACTTCCACTACAACAACTATAGCACAACGGATCTGAATATAATACTTCATCCAGATTGGTAAAGGGTTCTAGGATATCAGGTTATCAGTAGGGAAGGTCATCTCCACCATATTATGTGATATGAAATAGGAGACGATTTAGGGGATACATAAAGAGATCGACTTCTTGTTATTCATGTTGGGAGTGAGGCTTAGAAGATTAGAGATTGTCAGACTTTAGGATAGAGTTTTATGGCTCGAACACCTAGCTTGATAGCAGGATTATCTTTTCTGATATGTCTGATAGATCCTATGTCTCAGTCTGTTATGGGTAGTGTCAGAGCCGAGGTAGAGTAGATACTACAGAGAGGGTTCCGAACCGTTTTGTTTATGGATCATCAAAATATAGAGCCTTCCCCATATGATGTATTAGGTATCTATTGTTATTTTTATTATTATCAACATCGTGTCTATACTTTGGTTGGTCCAAGGTTAGTTTTGATTAGAGTAATCTCATAGACCCAAATTATTATGCCATTGTTTAGATATTCTTGGACTTATTCATGCGTGTTATCAACATTCAAGGATGAAGGTTTTTAAAGGGGAAAAATGTAACAGCCCAAAAATTTAGATCGACTTAATTGCTAGGTTTTGAATGTACTTGTCTACTTTACTACTCAGTTTTTTGGGTCGAGAGAAAGTGAGGGGTTGGAATCATTGAGGAAAAAACGCCCAAAAGCCTGGGAAGTTGTCTTGTCGTTGTCTGTTGTGCTAGGCGGGACGTGTCGCGGCAGTGTTGTCGGTGATAGAGGAATATGTATAACTTCCTTTGTCTTTTCTTGCTCGTTTTAAAGCAAATCAAAACGGTCCAAACCTCAAATACTCTCTAGAAATCATAAGTTCTTGATACATTGAAGAGTTTTAATCTATTTAAATTGAATCCAAGCCTAGATCATTGAATCCTTATGCCAGTGATCATGGGAAAAAATAGCATGCCCGAGTGATGCTTTATACCTTAATTTAGTCTTGTTTATCTAAGTTATTTTATACATTTTCATGTGATTTTATGTATATGTGAATATATACTAACCAACATGATTAGTCCTTGTTTTTGAAGGTTAATAATGCATTTGAGGAACTAATTCATGATTTGGTGAAGTGGAGGAATGGAATCAAGCGCAAAACATGAAAGTCAACAAGAAAACATGCAATAACTGGCACCCTGCGCGATAGGGGCCGTGGCACGCTGCCAACGCGGCAACCCTTGGCCAAAAATTGCATTTTTTGGCACATTCCAGTGAGGGTACGCGTTACCAACGTGTCACGGAGGTCAAGTAGGGCGTTCAGCTCCGTGACACGTTGCTGTTCCACCACAGGCCAAATTTTGCAATTTTTCACCATAGTATAAATTGAACCCTTAGCTCCTAAAATCATTTGGTCACGATTTTATTTTGAAAAACCACCTAGGAGTGAAGGGAGAAGTGGGAGAACTCATCTAGGGTTTATCAAATTCCCTTCTCATCTACCAAATTCAAGTAAGTATGTTAGTTTAGTATTAGTTAATTGTAGTTTTACGAACATGAATGGCAAGAACCCTTCCTCTAGGGTTGAAGCCATGAATTATGATTGTGCTTTTATGAATTTGTTTTGGAATTAAGTTATTGATTATTGTTTTCGTCTTGCATTCTGGATTGTTGGTTGTTTTTATGATTGATCACCATGAAAGCATATTTGTTAGCTTGAGTAATAGCTTGAGAAAGCATTACCTAGGTCAGGACATGAGAATGTAAGGAGCATGTTTGTATCTCGGGAGAGATTTTTGTGTCAGGATAGAAATATACCTAACACCGTGCTTGGTTGACACACGGGGGTTATGAAAGACCAACTTGGGATGTCACATCACCACTCGAAGAAGTAGTTGTCAGGCTAAGTTGAGTTAAATGGTTAGACGCACGAAAGTCCCTAATTGTTTCCCCGTAAACCACAACATAATTGATTGCCCGCGACTAGAAAATTAAGCTCCTCGCTCACAATGATGCAGTGAGGCTAGATTGCCATGTTTAGAGGCTCGAAAGACCATAAACATGCAATTCTAATTATGTGAAATAACAATTGATAGTTCCATGCTTAACCCATTGCAAATCGTAGGATCGCATGATTAATTGGTTTTAACTCTATGTTGCTCCTAGAGTGATTTCAGAATATTTCGTTGACCCAAACTTAGACTTAATTAATCTCAATCGAAAATGTCTATAACCAACACTTGAGGTATTTAAGATCACAATAGAAATGGATAGTTAGAGGAATGGGTCCAGTCCCTGTAGGTTCGACAATCCGGTTCTTAAAAAGAGCCACTATATTACTTGCACGACCCGTACACTTGCGGACGCGCGAATCGGGCACGTCAAGTTTTTGGCGCCGTTGCCGGGGACTCGGTGAAGTTTTGATAATTTATCTATTTTTGTGTGATTTGTGAATTTCCTTAAGTGTTGAGAAACTTGGTCTTAGTTTGTTTATTTGCAGGTGATAGGTTGTCCTGCCGAGCTGGCTAGAAATAGAGAGCTTGTGGAACAGTTGCTGGAGCCTGAACGTCAAATCCATTTGCGAAGGAGAGTAGCTCTAGAGCAAAAGCTGAAGAGACTTCAAGAAAAGGTACAACAACAACCACCCGCGGGACAAGCACATTTGTCATCAACAGCAATGGCAGCAAGACCAGTTCGCGAAGTGGCAATCCCATGAGCGACGAATGTGACCTCTAGCATCCGTAAACCGGAGCTTGGAGGGCACTTTGAGCTTAAACATAACATGGTGCAGCTGTTACATTCTAGTGATCAATTCACTGGGATGACACATGAGGACCCCAACTGCACCTACAGAGCTTTTTAGAGATTAGTGACACGTTTGTCCCCACCGGTGTGTCCACAGATTATGTCCGATTGACCCTCTTCCCATTTTCACTATTGGGAGAGGCGAAAAAGTGGTTGAAGGCTGAGCCACCGAACTCCATAACTTCATGGAATGACTTCAAATTGAGAAGAAGTTGGAGAAAGAGAGGAACAGAGTGAAGGCTGTTTCCTCTAAACAGCAAAAGAAAAGGAGATGGTTCTCGAAAGAGAACCCAGGTATGAGGATGTCCTGAAAAGGATAGTCCACATCGGGCCACGATGTAAAATAAGGCGCTGCTTAGGAGGCAACCCAAGGGTACCTCAGGTACAATTTGTAATTTTGATTGTTGTGTTGCGTTTGTTAGTTTCATTTTGTTTGTGTTTTTGGTTGAAAGTTAAGCACAGATGGCGGGCAGTCTGAGTACCGTGACGGTGGAAGCTAAAGAGCATGGAAAAGAAGAAGTGTGGGTTCGAAAACCCACCTCTTAAAACTTGAAAGGAAAGCATGCTTTTAGCTTGGCATAGAGGCTCAGGGAGTATTTCTCATCCTTTAAATTTTAATTTGATGCTATGAGGACATAGAATTATTTAAGTGTGGGGTGAGGGAAATTTCAAATTTCTAAATTTTTGTGCTTAACAATTTTGTGGTGAATGTAATGCTAATGCTTGAGAAATTTGAAAAATTTGAAAATTTTTTGTGAATTAAGCATGACTTCATCACCCGTTGGTTTTTCTTGTCGGTTCTTTTCCGATGGGGAGTCTTTGAACCGAAGAATAAAAATTTTATTTTTTCTTTCCTTTGTCTGTATATAGTGTTTTTAGTCATAGTTAGGGACTGTTTCCGACGATGGATGGATGACGACCGTCTTGAGGAAAATTAGTCGGTAGGTGTTGGGTTTTTGAAACCATAACTAATTGGTGCTTGATGTTCCTGTTATGTGTTGTACATGATGGTGAGATGCAAGTATGTTCAGTGTTGAAGCATGACAGTATATAACTGTGTTTGAGACACTTAGGCTCTTGAATTTGACTCAATATGATTGAAGCTTAATGTTAGAATTCTTGTGATTAACTGAGTAAGAGTCTGCTGAATGTGTCTTGATTTGAGCATGTGCCATGAGTGTAAGGTTTTTGAGTATTCTGTGCTATTGTGGAATTTCTAGAACTTGTCTGGTGTGTATATAAAACGAAATGAAGGATGTGAAATGTAGGAGATGATATAGGCATTTCTTTGAATGAACCAAATTTTTATCCCTCATTTTACCTACCTTGAGAAATTAATCCTAGTTAGCCCCATTGAGCCTTGAGCCTATTCTTTGACAGCTGCAACATAAGCTTAATCCTTTTTCTTTCATTAGCCTTGAATTTGATCCAAAACTCCTAAGCGCTTAAGGGAAAAATATGAAAGAGTAAAGGAGTGAAAAGAAAGGAAAAATAGCAAGTTGTAGAAGTGGAGAAAAGGACAAAGGTACACTTGTTTGAAAATGGTTGATTATTATTAAGGAGTTAGAAAACAAATTAATGAAATTTTTTTTATAGAGCTCCTTACTAATAAGCTAAAAGTGCCTAAAGAAAGAGGGAACATAAGAGGAAAAAGAAAGCTGAAAGGAGAAAAAGGTGAAGTAAGGGAAGGAAAGTTCGTAATGAGGGCGTAATGTATTAAAAGCGCTTGGGAAAGTTAGTAACTATTATTGGCCAGAATAGTACCTGCCTATCCCTTAGCTTACATTACAACCCATTAAGTCCTACTTGATCTTACATTCACACATCCTTAAATTAGTGGAATAAAACTCTAAGGGCAAGCTTATGGGTCATTACATGATGCATGTGAATTCTTTGTGAGAGTGAGCGTAATTCTATTAATGTACCCACACATGTTGTGATTTAAAAAATTATTTTTGCGTGTGATTGGGTAAGTCTCTTTCCGTGAGGGGCACATGTTGAATGAAGGATATAATTCATGTGGGATTTCTTAATCAGTTGATTTGCATGAGTTTGCTAAGATTGAGAGTCGATTCTTGAGGTTAAGAAGTCTTAACATAGTTGTACTTCATTTCAATGATCAAATCGTGCATGCTCTATCTTTAGCTTGTTATCTTACGTAATCATTGTAGCCGTAGATTGAATATTCTTGCTAAATGAGTTATGGATGAGTCTCCATATGCATGAGATGTAATAGGTTGTTCTAGGACGAACCAGACTTTAAGTGTGGGGTAGGTGATCGTGGGCAAAAATAGCATGCCCGAGTGATGCTTTATACCTTAATTTAGTCTTGTTTATATAAGTTATTTTATACATTTTCATGTGATTTTATGTAAATGTGAATATATACTAACCAACATGATTAGTCCTTGTTTTTGAAGGTTAATAATGCAATTGAGGAACTAATTCATGATTTGGTGAAGTGGAGGAATGGAATCAAGCGCAAAACATGAAAGTCAACAAGAAAACATGCAATAACTGGCACCCTGCGCGATAGGGGCCGTGGCACGCTGCCAACGCGGCAACCCTTGGCCAAAAATTGCATTTTTGGCACATTCCAGTGAGGGTACGCGTTACCAACGTGTCACGGAGGTCAAGTAGGGCGTTCAGCTCCGTGACACGTTGCTGTTCCACCACAGGCCAAATTTTGCAATTTTTCAGCATAGTATAAATTGAACCCTTAGCTCCTAAAATCATTTGGTCACGATTTTATTCTGAAAAACCACCTAGGAGTGAAGGGAGAAGTGGGAGAACTCATCTAGGGTTTATCAAATTCCCTTCTCATCTACCAAATTCATGTAAGTATGTTAGTTTAGTATTAGTTAATTGTACTTTTACGAACATGAATGGCAAGAACCCTTCCTCTAGGGTTGAAGCCATGAATTATGATTGTGCTTTTATGAATTTGTTTTGGAATTAAGTTATTGATTATTGTTTTCGCCTTGCATTCTGGATTGTTGGTTGTTTTTATGATTGATCACCATGAAAGAATATTTGTTAGCTTGAGTAATAGCTTGAGAAAGCATTACCTAGGTCAGGACATGAGAATGTAAGGAGCATGTTTGCATCTCGGGAGAGATTTTTGTGTCAGGATAGAAATATACCTAACACCGTGCTTGGTTGACACACGGGGGTTATGAAAGACCAACTTGGGATGTCACATCACCACTCGAAGAAGTAGTTGTGAGGCTAAGTTGAGTTAAATGGTTAGACGCACGAAAGTCCCTAATTGTTTCCCCGTAAACCACAACATAATTGATTGCCCGCGACTAGAAAATTAAACTCCTCGCTCACAATGATGCAGTGAGGCTAGATTGCCGTGTTTGGAGTCTCGAAAGACCATAAACATGAAATTCTAATTATGTGAAATAACAATTGATAGTTCCATGCTTAACCCATTGCAAATAGTAGGATCGCATGATTAATTGGTTTTAACTCTATGTTGCTCCTAGAGTGATTTCAGAATATTTCGTTGACCCAAACTTAGACTTAATTAATCTCAATCGAAAATGTCTATAACCAACACTTGAGGTATTTAAGATCACAATAGAAATGGATAGTTAGAGGAATGGGTCCAGTCCCTGTGGGTTCGACAATCCGGTTCTTAAAAAGAGCCACTATATTACTTGCACAACCCATACACTTGCGGACGCGCGAATCGGGCACGTCAGCCAGTACGTATTATTTTTATCAATTTGATTTCATTTGTGGTTGTTTTAGAGGGTGGTGTTGTGATTATATTCTATTTCTGAACTCGTAGGTCAATTATTATAAGGTATATGCTCTTAGATCCTTTTTCAATTTTATTTCTATCATTGAAAGTTAATTCCATAGAATTCTTACTGATATTGTATTCGTGGGTTATCTTCTTGTCATTTTTCATAGGTTTTATTTTGTGGGAATTGTAAGCTACTCCTTCGCATTAGCTTTATGGTTAGGGGAATGGGATTTAGCTTAGGACCATGTGGTCGTGTGTGAGGTATGTTAGGTTTGACCATTTTTCTTTTGGCATATTTTTCTTTGAAACTCCAAAATATCGTATTGATGTAATTGTGGTTATCAATAGTATATTTGTTCATTCTTTTGTTTGTATGTTGGTACTTTGTGTCAAGAGTTATGATTGGTTGTGTAGTTCAGAATCAGGTAAAAATATACATGTTTGAGGTGTGTAAGTGATTTGTACTGAGGGCTATAGTTCTAGTGTTGATTGTTTGGTCAGATGTTGGATTAATGTGCATGTTGTGGCGAGTTATTCATAGTGCAGCTACTACTTTGTTGCAGCATATTTACTTTGTTTGCCTTCGGGGCTTTGTAAGAACCTATAAGGACGTGATGGTTTTAAAAAGGGTCGATCTTGTGGCTTTGTGATCACCTATAAGGCCGTGACTATTTTTGAAAAGGTTAAGACATTCATATGTGGACCTGTAAGGCTGTGGGGTTGTCCAAAAATGATAATTTTTAAATGGCAAGAACCTGTAAGCCGTGACTATTTTCTCGCAAGGTCGAGCTTGTGTTTTTTGTTAGCCTGTAAGGCCGTGAGTCCTTCTGGCTAGTTTGAATTTGTGTATTGCATTGCATTATATTGTATTCATATCATATGCATATTCTGGCTAGTTATGTTTTGGGTCTTAGTGGTAATGTGTGGCTAAGGTATTTGTTGTTTTGAAGCCTGGAAAAGGGGCAGGTAAGGTGGTATCGGATTGACATTGTTGTTTTGCAGGTTATGGCTAGTTTGAATTCAATTTTTTCTATGTCGTTGATGTTGGGTGTATTACACACTTATTTTCCATACTTTTCCCATACTTAGCTATGTTTTGAGAAGAAATAATGTGCGTGTTTCTTTGGTTTTGTATAATATTTGTAAAAAGAGTTAGCACGCATGATTAAATATTTGCAGGTTGAAAAGTTCTAATATTTGACTCATTTGGCAGTAAAAAGGATGTCTTGAAGAATTGGGACTTAAAAGGGACTAATTTCAGTGGAAAACGGGTATCCGCAAAGCAGAGCTAAAACTCCGCTATTGGGTTGCACGACACGGAGCTCAAACTCGGTGATGGGCTGTGAAATGAATCTCAAGTTCCTGTACGAGATGCGTGATAGAAGCTCAAACTCTGGTTTGGAGTCCGCAACATGGACCTGGGTTACTCAGCCAAGATTCATTCAAACCAAATCCTAGTCAAAGAAGGAGAGATGCAAATATCTTCAACTACTATAAATACCCCTAGGATGTCTTCATTAGGATAGGCCGCACCTTAACAAAGAATTCCGCAGCATACATAGTTGATTACCACATAAATCACAAAGATTGAGGCACCCTGTAAGTGCAAAACACATTTTCTCATATGATTATTGAGAGAAATATCGATTTCTTGTGATTCTAGTTAGCTTTTAAAGATTTGTCAAATAGTTTCATATTATTGTAAGTATTTATCATGACTTCTTATAAAAATTATGTGATTGTTTCTTAAACTATGAGCGACTAATCTCGATAACTATGGTTTTTAGAACCATAATGGATTAGCAGAAATAGGCAAAATAAAATAGTGATTCTTTAATGGTGTATTTAGTGAATTGTTATTCTCTTCGCTTTAAATTAGTTTTACGGCTGCAAATGTTAAAACATTCTTGTAACATCAACTTGCCTTACCAAAGAGGTTGAAGTTATGTAATACCGCGGAAGTGCATAAGATTAGACTCGGGATTTAAAAATGAGAGTTGGCTGAATCTGGGAGAAATCCCACAGAATGAATAACCTAACGGATCGTTGGTCCAACCAACGACCCGTGGGGATCACCTATGGTGAGGTATGACTAGGTGGCAGTTGGAAGTAACGAGGGAAGTAACGACCCATTGTTGTTACAATGCATCGTTGTGTGGAGTCATGGTGGGAACTGGTCCTCAGCCTAAGGGGGAGTAACGGGTCGTGGGACGACCCACCATGAGGAGCAATGGGTCATGGTCACCAGTCATGGGAAAGCATATTAAAATATCTAGTCTATGTAATAGAAGGAAAGCACGACTCTATCACGACCAGAACGTACACCCGAATCGTAGACTCGGGATAAGGGACTCCAAGAGACCCCAAGTCGACCCATGGCACATGCATACAACTAATCTTATTCAAATAAGCGGAATGATAATCATAAAAACATAGAGGAAATGTAATTATAGCATAACATTAGAAAATACTGGACAGATACATAGTTGAGCACTACATACTTGTCTGAGAACCTCTAATACATAAGATGGGTTGATGGGACAACATCCCCAATGCTCTTGGGCAGATTTATATGCCCAAGTGATACTCAAATGTATCATTTTTACCTTGTTTGTTGTGCAATGTGTATATAATATCATGTAATTAGTAATAAAATGCGAATTTATACTAACCAACATGATTAGAATTTGTTTTGCAGGTAAATGTGATTTTTAGGAGCTAAAATGCATGTTGGAACTATGTCGGAGTTGGACTTGGATGCGAGCATGGAAAAGACCTTGGAATGCACATTTTATAGGGGCTCCGCGATGGAGCCGTGCCACGCTACCATCGCGGTAGCACACTGCCTGAACAGGAATTAAAATGGCAAATTCCAGTGTGCCTTCGCGTCAGCTCCGTGGCACAGAGAGAGGCCTCTGCGTTGGCCTCCGTGCCACGTTGAGGCCAATTTACCGGACCCTGAAATTCCAGTGAAGGTCCGCGTCCACGCCGTGTCACGGAGGCAGTGCTCCGCGTTGGCCTCCGTGACACGTTGCTTGTTATTCCGGGAAAAATTTCTCACTAGTATAAATAGCACACTTAGGTTTATTTTAAGCAGTTTTTAGTTTTTAGACTGAGTTAAGAAGTGGAGAGCAAGGACGTGGGTTAGTAGCAGTTGAGGAACGAAAAAGCTAAGGGATTTCTTCTCTTCCTTTTTTCTTTCTATCAATTGTACGTATGATTTACACTCATTTTAGGATGATCAATCCACAAATGAGTGGCTAATTCTCTTCCTTGCTGAGGTTTTGAACATGTGTAATGAATTTTGATTATAATTGATATGGTTTTCTTCTTCTTCTTTCATGTTGTTCTATTAATTCTTGTTCTTACTGCATTAGTGCTTGGCCAACATTAATGTACATCTAAAAAGTCCAATTTCACTCGAAAGAGCAAGAAATTGTAAAGTTGTGAATTAATAGAGTATTGTTCTTAACTTGATTTGGGAAAATTGGGTTTTGATGTGCTTTCCTGATAGAAATATACTTGAAAGCCGTATTAGTCAATTTAGGAATCGGAATTGTAGTGCTAGGTCATAAATTGCATTTGATCAGAGAAATGTAGACGGATGGTTTATGATTCTAAAGTGAAATTAAATACGAGAGTTTTAATTTCTAGGCTAATGTTCTTGGCTAGCAACATGAAGAAGAGATTAACCAAATTATCATGATTATCAAGTTCATTACTTGTTCTTAACCTTGGCATGTTCATATCCATTGTCTAAATTCACAAGTAAATAGTTGTTATTAATTGTAATATATATAGTTTAGAAACAAAAACTCAAGTAACTGTTGGTTACATTGTTGTTAGCATAATTAGAAGTGAAATAGGAATATAGTAATCTAGGCAACTTTACATATCTTGAGCCTCCTTGGATCGATACTTGGCTACTTAGCCACTTTATTACTTGTTTGACCACGTGCACTTGCGTGTCGGTTTATAATATATAATACCAATCGGAATAGCACCGAGCACCCAACTAACCCGACCAATACCAAAACATAAATATCCTAAAAGTCTGTCAAACGACCCTCGGAACATGAGGACTCACCAATAAACTGAAAGCGTAAGTCAGATAGACTAAGGATGAGCCTGAGATCCGGACCCTATATCACGAAACAATACAACATAGACAATATGCGGTCAGTACATGAATGTACTGAGTATGCAAGGTCGGTAAAATGGACATTCTATAGTAAATAACTCTCATAAATAATATAAGAGAGGGACATCATGCTTACATCAAAATCTTCGTAATAAAACATAAGGCTCAAGACTTTCAATTCATTCATAATCATTCATTTTTATAACAGTAAGTAAACTTTATCAAAACATAAATTTAGCTAATAACATAAACATAACAATGTATAAAACATGCGAAACAATGGGAGGACTCTTCATAACCAACACCATTATGAACCCACCAGAGTTCCTCGGGTCAAAAGTAGATAAGGACTCGCATGAGTTCATTGATGAGATTATGAAGATCACCCAAGTCATGGGGGTGAATGGGGTTGAATGTGAAGAGTTAGCCTCGTATCAGTTTAAAGGGGTCGCACATATCTTGTCTTGGCAATGGAGAGATAGTAGGGCTGCCGGAGCAGGCCCTGTCACTTGAGAGGAGTTCCATGTGGCGTTTCTAGATCAGTTCTTCCCTCGGGAGAAGAGAGAGTAGGAGATAGCCGAATTCTTGAATCTTAAGCAGGGGAGGATGACGATACAAAAGTATGCTCTCAAGTTCACTCGCTTGTCAAAGTATGCCCCAGAGTTAGTGGTTGATTAGAGGGCACGAGTGAGCTGATTTGTTCATGGCGTGGCGGGCTATTTGGACAAAGATTGTAGGACCGCTATGCTCCACCAGGACATGGATTCCCCTCGGATAGTTTGGTATGCCCAGAA
This sequence comes from Datura wrightii, assembly GCA_035772735.1. Classification (NCBI taxonomy): domain Eukaryota; kingdom Viridiplantae; phylum Streptophyta; class Magnoliopsida; order Solanales; family Solanaceae; genus Datura; species Datura wrightii. The sequence continues at coordinate 46,812,861 of JASDFA010000016.1, read as the reverse complement.
GATTGAGGCAGCTCATATGAGGGAGAGAGAGGCCAAAAGGGCCTGGACAAATAGCCATGGGTTTACTCATCAGAGATCTGGAAGTGGTCATCACCGTCTGTTTGAACAGAGGTCAGTAGCTCCAGCACCATCATTAGTTAGCGTTCCATCTAGATCCAAGTGTGATCAGCAGAACAGGGATTTAGGATTGAGGGACGTGAGGGGCACACAGGTAGAGCGCACCACTTTATCCTGTAGAAAATGTGGCAAGAGTCATGGCGGAGAGTGCTTGCTTAGCTCAAATATTTGTTATGGGTGCGCTAGATCTGGCCACATGCACCGCGCGTGTCCATTTGCTAGATAGGATGATGATAGAGGCCATGCACAAACCACCAAGTCAGCCGCAGCTCCATCATGTTCAACTCTGTAGGGGGCATCAAGGATAGATTCTATGCCCTCGCTTCGCGGCAGGAGCAGGAGACTTCACTGGATGTGGTTACTGGTATGTTATGAGGGTTTGACCTTGATACTTATACTTTGTTAGATCTAGGGGCTACTTTATATTTTGTGACACCTTATATTTCTAGTATCTTTAGAGTCAATCCCGGAACTCTGTCAAAACCATCCTCAGTCTCTACTCCCGTTGGTGATTCGATTGTAGCTAGGTGGGTGTATAGAAGGTTCTTGATCATCGTATTGCATAAAGTCACCTCCGCAGACCTTGTAGAGTTATCCATGATTGACTTTGATATTATTCTTGGCATGGATTGGTTGTATGCATGTTATGCTCTGCTAATTATAGAACATGTGCGGTGGAGATCCCCTTTATGGGTGAGTCAATCTTGGATTGGAAGAGTATTCCGGTCATGCCTGTAGGTCGTTTCATTTCCTATCTTAAGTCTACGAAGATGATTTCCAAGGGTTGTGTGTACTACCTAGTTAGGGTTAAGGATGTTTAGTCTGAGACCCCGACTATCCAGTTAGTTCCAGTAGTGTGTAAGTACCCAGAAGTATTTCCTTATGATTTACAGGGAATTCCTCCCGAGTGGGAGATTGATTTTGGAATTGGCTTTTTTTTCGACACGCTACCTATATCTATTCCTCCCTACAGAATAACTCCAGCCGAGCTAAAGGAATTGAAAGAACAGTTTAAGGACCTGTTAGATAAGGGCTTCATTAGACCAAGCAAGTCCCCATAGGGTGCACCAATCCACTTTGTCCGAAAGAAGGATGGTTCTCTTCCTATGTGTATTTACTATCGGCAGTTGAGCAAAGTCACCATCAAGAAAAGGTATCCACTACCCAGGATTGATGATTTATTCGAAAAGCTTCAGGTTGCTAAGTGTTTCTTGAGGATGGATCTCAAATCTGGGTACCATCAGCTCAGAGTTCGGGAGAGCAATATCCCAAAGACAGCCTTTAGGACACAGTATGGTCATTACGAGTTTCTAGTCATGTATTTTAGACTAAAAAATGCTCCTGTAGCTTTTATGTACTTGATGAATGGGTTGTCCAAGGCATACCTGGATATGTTAGTGATTGTGTTTATTGATGATATCTTGATATACTCTCGAAGCGAGGAGGAGGATGCCGCTCATTTCACAGTAGTGCTGCAGACTGTCAAGGACAACCAATTGTATGCCATATTTAGCAAGCGAAGGCATAAAGGTGGATTCTCAGAAAATAAAAGCGGTGAAGAATTGGCCTAGACCGGTGAATCCTTCCGATATTCGAAGCTTCTTAGGTTTATCTAGCTACTATTGAAGATTCATGGAAGGTTTTTCATTGATTGTAGCACCTTTGACCAAATTAACCAAAAGAAGGTGAAATTCCAATGGTCGGCGGCTTGTGAAAAGAGCATCCAAGAGTTGAAGACTCGACTTACCTCAGCACCAGTGTTAACTCTACTAGAGGGTACTAATGGGTTCATGGTGTATTATGATTCTTCAAGGATTGGACTTGGGTGTGTATTGATGCAGCACGGAAAGGTTATAGCATATGCCTCTAGACAACTGAAAGTTCATGAGAAGAATTACCCGACCCATGATCTTGAATTAGCCACAGTGGTATTCACCTTGAAGATTTGGAGTCATTATTTTTACAAGGTTCATGTGGATGTGTTTAAAGACCATAAAAGTTTAAAATATGTTTTTACCCAGTAGGATCTCAATCTTTGGCAAAGGAGGTGGTTGGAGCTACTCAAGGACTGCAATATGAGTGTGCTTTACCATCCAAGTAAGGACAATGTAGTGGCAGACGCACATAGTAGACTCTCTATGGAGAGCGTGTCCCATGTGGATGAGGGAAAGAAGAACTGGTAAAGGATGTGCATTGACTTGCAAGGTTGGGAGTTAGGTTGGTCAACTCAACTGATGGCTGTGTTATTGTTCAAAATGGATTAGAATAATCATTGGTGACTGATGTCAAAGCTACACAAGATGAGGACCCTATTTTGGTAAAGTTAAAGAAAGCGGTTCAAGATCATAAGGTAGATGTCTTCTTCAAAGGAGGAGATGGTATGCTTCGATACCAGTGTTGCTTATGTGTTCCGAATGTGGATGATTTGAGGAGCCAAAGTTTGTACGAGGCTCATGGATGCAGGTATTATATCCATGCAGGTGTTACCAAGATGTACCGTGACTTACGGGAAGTCTATTGGTGGAATGGCATGAAGTAGGAAATCACAGAATTTGTAGCTAAGTGTCCAAATAGCCAGCAAGTAAAGGTTGAGCATCAAAGATCGGGAGGTGTGATTCGGGATATCAATATCCCTACTTGGAAGTGGGAATAAATCAATATGGAGTTCATCACAGGGTTTCCTCGCACTCATCAATAATATGACACCATTTGGGTGGTGGTAGATAGGTTGACCAAGGCTGCTCATTTTCTATAGGTCAAAACCACAAATTCGGTGGAGGATTATGCCAAAATATATATCCGAGAGCTAGTTTGGTTGCATGGAGTACCCTTGTCCATCATATCATATAGACCCATTCAATTTACCTCTTAGTTTTGGAGATCATTTAAAAAAGGACTAGGTACTCAGGTTAAGCTCAGCATAGCATTTACCCGTGCAAACGAATGGTCAAGCGGAGCAGACAATTCAAACTCTCGAAGACATGTTGAGAGCATGCGTGATTGACTTCAAAGGTATTTGGGATGATCATTTTCCTCTCATCGTGTTTGCATAAAATAACAACTACCATTCAAGTATTCAGATGGCACCTTTCGAGGCTCACTATGGGTGTACATGTTGGCTGCCCATTGGTTGGTTCGAATTTGGTGAAGACGCGATGATAGGACAAGATTCGATTCATGAGGCTTTGAAGAAGGTTCACTTGATAAGGGACAGGTTGAAAACTGCTCAGAGTCACCAAAAGTCCTATGTCAATGTGAGGAGAAGGGAATTAGAATTTCAAGTTGATGATTAGGTATTTTTGAAGGTATCTCCCATGAAGGGAATGATGAAGTTCGAAAAGAAGGGGAAACTTAGTCCCTACTATGTCGGCCCATACAGGATAGTGAGACGTGTTAACAAGGTGGCCTATGAATTGGAGTTGTGCTCATAATTAGCTTATGTGCATCATATTTTCCATGTGTCTCTCTTGAAGAAGTGTTTGGGTGATCCAGCTCTAGTTGTCCCGGTGGACAGTGTTAGTGTGAAAGACATCCTTAGTTATGAGGAAGTTCTGATGGAAATACTAGATCGTCAGGTTTGAAGGCTAAGTAACAAGGAAGTAGCTTCAGTTAATGTGTTATGGAGGAATCAGCATGTTGAGGGAGCTATGTGGGAAGCCAAAGCAGATATGATGGCTAGATACCCACATTTATTCTCTACCGGCTTAGTTTCATCTTGAGGTATCAATTTTTTCACAAAAACTCTGTTTAGTTTTCCTTTTCAGTTCATGTGTCCAAGTTTTTTTTATATATATGGATGTGTATATGAATAATTAATTTAGTTCAGCTATGTAGTTTTAATCAGAGATAGTAATTCCATCAGTTTTCGATTTAAATGATCACTAGTTTAGTGTAATGATTGCATTTCTCTATTTTATGTATGTTTCCCACATTCGATGACAAATGTTCCCAAGGGAGAGATATTGTAATACCCCAAAAAAGCCTAAGATTAGACCCAGATTTAATAATGGGAATTGGCTGAATCTAGGAAAAATCCCATAGAACGGATGACCTAACGGATCGTGGGTCCAACCAATGACTCTTGGGGATCACCCATGGTAAGGTATGACTGGGTAGAAGTTGGACGTGACAAGGGAAGTAACAACCCTTTGTTTATTACAATGAGTCATTGTGTGGAGTCATGGTGGGAACTAGTCCTCAGCCTAAGGTGGAGTAACGGGTCGTGGGACGACCCATCGTAAGGAGCAATAGGACGTGGTCACTAGTTATGGGGAGGAGTATTAAAATATCCAGTCTATGTAACAGAAGGAAACCATGACTAATGGGATGGAAGAATGAGTCATGGTGTGGCTCGTGGGAAGGATCGATATAGATTTTGAAGTGGGAAACAATAAATGACACAATGGATCATTGCTTGAAGTAACGACTTGTCTTGTCGAGTTGTGGGAAGTGAATCTAAAAGTGTGAAATGGGGCAGGGGATCCAACGGATAGATACCAGGAATCGTGGTACCAGGTAACGACTCGTGGGACCGTCCGTGGTTTCACCTAGTGAAGAAATTTTAGGGATTTCATTAAGGGCATTTTTGTAATTCCTAAGTCCTAGGGTCCTAATCTACGTTGGTTAAGGCTCAAAATTCAATGTTTATTGTGGGTAAAACCTACTCTACGCTTATTCATATCCATGCCTGGAAAGTTAGGGAATTAAGGAAGTGATCAAGCTTGTTCTTCAAGGTTTTCTTCAATATTTTCATTGGGATTTCAAGGAATGGTGAAATTTGATTATCCACAGGCCTGTAGGGTTTTGAGTGGGTGAATCCTTTCACACCCATGCCCAATCTCTTTCAAATCATAAAATTTCCTATCTAAATTCTATGAAGTTTTTACCCAATGCATGAAATCTTGATTTCTCTACATGGGCTTGATGTAATTGAGTTACTATTATTGGATTATGAATTAAGAGAATGTTTTATGTTGTTTTTTTTTAAATTAAAAATCATGTCTCAAGTTTTTAAAATTAAAATGCCCATTTATTAAAAGTTTATGAAAGTCAAGGATTTTAATGAATGTTCATGTATGATGAATTATTGATGATGAAAAACATGTTTTCAAGTTACTCATGTTTATAATCATGTTTTCAAATGATTTGTGTATTTTCAAGCATGTTAAAGTATTGGGCAATGCCCACATATTCAAGAATGATTTAAGATGTATGATATGGATCTCATAATTTATCGATTTATGATGTTGGCTGGCTAAAGGTCCCTTGATTCTAGGATAATCATGTATTTAATGGGGATTAATGATAATAATATTTATTTGGCCATGAATCTCAATGAATAATGTTATTGATTTACATACTAGCCTATTGTGCATGTTTTTGGGAGTAGTGTCTAGCACCGTGCAACCTGACATTCAAAGGACTACACCGGTGTCTCTAACTACGTGCCACCGTATGTTTATATTGATACATTACAATTTTATTGATCCGCTCTTTCGTGATGTAAGGCTCTACCATGATGGTGTCGGTTATGACGAGTCCTCCCATTGTTCCGCATGTTTTATGCATTATTATGTTTACGTTACTTTTGCTCAAGTGATGTTTTATTAACATTTCTCTTACGACTATGATATTGAATGGATTACGAATGATTTGAAAACCTTGTGCCTTATGTTATATTATGATATTTATGTCACGAGCATGTTGTTCCCCTCTTAAGATCTCCTATGAGCTTTTATGTATTTTGAAATGTCCATTTTACTTAACTTGCATACTCCATACATTTCATGTACTGACCACATACTCTATGTTGTATCGTTTTATGATACAAGCTTCGATCTTTAGATCCAGCACTGTGAGTAGCCCATCTCAGAGCTTAGCATTCAACTCTTTGGTGATTCCTCATTCTCCGAAGACTAGTTGATATTATCTATCTTTGCATGTTCAGTTTCTAGACTTGCTGGGTTAGTTGGGGATGTTGTCCCCCGATATGTTAAAGGCTTTCAGACTATATGTAGTACTCAACTGTTATGTATATAGTACGTTCTTCTTATGCTTCAACTATATCATTATGCTAAGTATTTTTCTTTATTGATATTGAGTTAGATGTATGTTCATGCCATGGGTCGACTTGGAGTCTCTCGAGGCTCCTTGTCCTGTGTTATAATCCGGGTTGCGACAAGTTAGGAAAAAAATAATAATGAAAATTTGAGGATACCGATCATCATCTAATTAACTTTTCTCTAGTTGAGGATAGATAATCCAAGACATATGATGAGCGTAAAATATGAACACTTCAAGTCTGAGAGGACTTAGAGTGAAATCCATCTACAGGTTTAGAGACGTTTGATAAACTTAATCGTCAGTCTTATGAAAAATTCACAAGGATAGACCAATAATAAAATAAGCCTACTATGTTATGAAATCATGGGAAACACAATCCTAGTTTCTTCTCATAAATTTGGTAACAAAAAACTCTTTGCATAAAAATATTTTTTTCTTTTATTGCAACCCCCCTTCTGAAATATTTACTATTGTTTGATTTACTCATATTAATATATTATTTTTAACCTATTCCCTGTGAAATCGAGCCCATTCTAGCTGGATTATGATTTTTGCTCAGTTACTTTTTTATACTTCATTGCAAGGTATAATTTGAGCGTTGATCAAATTTTGATGCCGTTGTCGGGGAATATGGTTTAGAAATACTTAATTGGTGTTTAAATTCTTCTTGTAGTCTTTATTTCGTGATTTTGCTTTTTTATTTTTATATTTTTTATTTGTCACAGGTTAGCATGGTAAACCCTATGGCACAACTTTACCTCCCATGGGAGGAGCTGACTAAGGCGTAGCAAGCTGAAGCAGTGACTGGCAGGAGAAGATCAACTAGCTGATGGAGCTAGGAGAACGATGCTGCCCAATTAGTTGATGCATTGGCATAACGGAAAAGACTGAACCCCCCTCATCCTCGTGGATGTAATGTTTTATGGAATATGCTCTTCGATGGGAGTACAAGAAGAAAGAAGTTGTTTACACTAGAGCCATGGTTCCACCCCCATTGACAGCTAATGTTAAGTTCGATGTTACATTGATGCAATTGTTGAGCATGAAGGAGTTGTTCAATGGTTTGTCTAGTGAAGATCCAAACCAACACTTGATAAATTTTAGTGGGATCGACAATGCCTACAGACAGCTAGGGGTTACACAAAAGGCTATTAGACTCAGGTTATTTCCTTTCTCACTAACATGTGAAGATACATCGTGGTTGAATAAGCTTCTAGATTAGTCCATCACTACCTGGGCAGAGTTGGCTGTGCCTTTCTTGAGAGGTTTTTTCCAACCTCACGGATAATTTTGTTGAGGCATGAAATTAACAATTTTAGACAATAACCACGGGAATCCTTATATGAGGTGTGGCTGAGATTTAAAGAAAAGCTAAAGCAGTGTCCTAATCACAAGCTTCTAGAGAAAGTTCTTTTGGAGGTATTTTACAGGTCACTAAAGAGCCTCCAACAAAACTATAATAGATGGGATTACATAGGGGTCTATGATGGCCCACACTTTTGCAGAAGCCAGTGAAATACTTGATAAAATGACAAACACCAAAAGGGTATAACGCAATTGAGAATCTGAGAATCAGAGCAGCATAAGAAGGAAGAACATGATAAAGATATGGCGCATCTCAAAACCCAATTAGAACTGATCACCAAGCATCTGACAACAATGAACTCACAAAAGGTGCATATGGTGAATGCTCAAGAAAAAGGGCTCAGGTACGACTATTTCTACCCCAATATGTAAGAGGAGGCAAATTTTATGAACAATCAGGGCAATTTTTAGGCGAACACACATAGGTCTAACCAAGACTCTTGTCGTCAAGGCCAATGAAATCAAGGTCAGAACTACTATGGCAATAACAATATGACAAGTCTGCATTTAGAGATAGAGACCAAGGAAACTGGCGAAACTGATATGGACAGAAGAATGAAAAAAATGGAGCATACGTGCCACCCAGGGCAAGAGAGATAGTTGTGAATTACTCCAGTAGTGCGAGGATGGAAGATATGAAGAGAAAGATGTTGAAGAATCTTAACTCTAAAATATTGGGAATCAAAGAGATGCATGGAGAATTATCATGTTTGAGTCAGCTTATGGATTCACATTCTACATCTGCTAAGCAATTTAAGGATCATATGGGGCAAGTCTCTGCAACACTTAATCAAAGACAAAAAGGGACCCTTCCAAGCGATACAGTTCCAAACCCTAGGAATGATGGGCATTGTATGGCTATCATTACTAGGAAAGAGATTGTACTAGAAGAGGAGCCTGCCAAAGATGAGAATGCTGGAGTAGAGAAAGAGTTGATAGAGATGAAAAGACAAGCCCCTAAGAAAACTAAGAAAAAGGCCAAGGAGAGTAAGTTGCAAATTTATGGCCTTTCTTAAGTGGCTTTCGATAGATGTTCCCTTGTTTGAAGCTCTTGAGAAAAATCCTGCCTATGTAAAGTGGATGAAATATCTAGTAACAAAGAAAAAGGCATTGAGCTTTGAACCGATAGAGCACCATTAGAACGCCATAGCTACACACTTCTTACCTCTAAAAAAGGAGGATCTCGAGGCTTTTACTATTCCATGCACAGTGGGGTCCTTTGATTTTAAACAAGCTCTGTGTCACTTAGTGCGAGTATTAATTTGGTACTACTACTCATCATATTCAAGTAATGGTTTTGGGAGTACCCAAATTGACATCATTGCGGCTACTCATGGACGATCTCTCAATGAAGATACTCGTGGGCATGCTAATTAATGTCCTTGTGAATGTGGAAGATTTTATCATTCTGGTATTTTGTCATTGTGGATTGTGAAGTCGATTTTATCATCCCCATAATATTGACGCATCCATATTTTGCAACTGTAAGGGAATTGGTTGATGTAGAACAGGGCAAGCTTAAGTTTTGGCTTAATGGTGAGGAAGTCATGTTCAAGGTTGGCCAAAATTCAAAAACGCCGAAAGACTTGAGGGTCATATCTATGATTAATACTAAGAATAAGGAGTTCCACTTGGGTAAGATCATGTATCTTGATGAAGTTTGAGTAATCAACATACTCGCATCATGCTGCGACGTTATATCAAGCGTTGCTTCCAGGATTGGCACCAGTCTCTATGGGCTCAACAATAGCTTCTTGGACCGGTCCACCACCTTGAGGCTATTCCTAATGCTAGACTTTAGCAATGGTAACCACTGCTTCTTCAGTCTGAGAATCTGCCTCTTTCTCGTTTGCAGCCTGGGTGGCTCGGTTCGGCCGAGCCTGTGGGCTGGCGTTTTGTCCCTAGTTGTATTGGCAAATAGATTGGCGATTTTCCTTGCTTGGCCTACTTTGTTGATTGAAAGAGTTTTCCCGTTGGACAGCCACTATGAATAAGGTAACTTAAGGTTTTGAATTTTGAATTTTTGATTTTTCATTTTATAGAGTTGAATTGTTTGTTCAAGTGTTCAGGAATTAAGACATAAACTTTGAAAGAAATTTTAACCATGAAGATTGAAAATGGGGCTCGAAAAGAAGCAAAAGCAAGCAGTGCATAGCACTTCCCGACGCGCTGACAGATCCGCGTATAGAGGTCCATGACGCGCACCATAGACCCCGCATTGGACTCCGTGATGCACAGGAAGACCTCTGCATGAGTGTATGTAACACGGAGGGTTTGTCCAAGTGAAAAAAAGGTCAGGCAGATACGGGTTGACCCAAAAATTGTGGGTAATTTAAAGTGCTAAAACCTAAAATTTTTCCGCTTTTCTTTTAAACTTCGTACCGCACACCCCCATACTCTTTTAAATTTCTCTCTAAAACTTCATTTTCTTCCAAAAATCTTCAAAATTTCTTTACCCAAACAATAAAAGACTTTATTTTTCTTGAGATTTCACCAAATATGGCTCCAAAATTTAACAAAGGAAAAACGTATGGCTTCTTCAAGCCAAGACACAAAAAGAGAAAGAATGGCCAAGAGGCACAAAATGAGGAAACTAACATGCCACAACAATGGCAATATGGACTCTATTGGATCATGGAGCAAGAAGGCAAAAAGTGGTTTAAAGAGCATAAAGTATCAAAATATTCTCATAAATTATGCATTGATAGATATAGCTTACCATCCAAATTTCCTCACATGATTGATAGAATATATATTCTTGGGTTGAATTTTGTGTTCAATGATATGGGAGAGTGTATTTTAAATTTGGTGAGGGAATTTTTGGCCAATTGAGAGCCTAAGGAGAGGACTAGCCAAGTCAAAATTAGAGGGCAAATTGTAAATTTTATGCCCGCTACTTTGAATAGATTGCTTGGTACTCCTAATATTGATCCACAACTAATGAAAGACCATCTCTTGAGGCCTCCTTATAGAGAGATATGACATACTTTTAGTGACCCTAGGTTGGTATCATGATGGACCTGATATCAGCAGTTCAGGTATCATATGACTTTTCCATATACCCACCTGAGCAGGGAGGGACAAATATGGTTAAAAATTATTTATGGTTGTTTAGTGCCTGAAAAGAATGTGACACATATGACTAGGGAAAGAGTTTGCTTGGTTTTTTGCTTTGATCATTAGGAGCCTGATAAATATTGGAGTGGTGATTAGAGATGTGTTGAGGAGAGCAAGGGGGAAGAAGGGGTAGATATTTATTTTTGTGGGTCTTTTGACTCGATTTTTGAAAGAGCAGCATATTGAGGAGGAGGTAGTCCACTATAGACCATGGTATGGTCCAAACGGGCGAGATGTGACAAAGACAAAGGAGCCCGAGGGTACACATGGTGCAGTGCTATCCAATCAGTTAGAGAAATTCACATATTGATAATCTTTTGATTCACTTGTATGGCATGCAAACACTTCAGAAATGGATGAGCGGGGTGATTGAGGAGCAGCTGCAGCAGCCGAACATCGGCTATCCACTAAGCGAGCACTCTAGAGCTCTCGGCGGAGTTAGGCTAGGTTTTGAGGAGCCCTTTGATGATGATGACCCTGTTGATGATTAGTAGGCTAGAGTTTACTCTAATTTGGAATATAATGTTGATGATGGGAGGACTCAGAGATGACAAAAGCTTCTTATGCCCCCACAGACGATAAGGATTAGACCTTGGGAGTTTTTCTTTCACTCATTCTTGTGCATTATTGTTTTAGCACTGAGGACAGTTCTATTGATTAAGTGTGGGGTCGTAGAAGTAAACTTCCTTATACTATGTATGCCTTGATTGCTAAATTTTTTCATGGTGGGTGTAGAATTTTTTCGTGATGCATGACTTATTTCTATTAGGTTGTTGTATTTTTTTAATGTATTTGTTTTTTTTTATTTGGGTTCCCCGGATTTTTATTTTGGTACTTTTTTGGTGGATAATCCTTTAGAATCAATAAGATGATCTTGATTTTTTTGAGTCATAGTCATAACTGTTCCGATGATGGATGAATGACGATCTTCTTTAGGAATATTAGTCATTGGTAGGAAAGAAAGAACTTGAAACGTTTTGAACACTAGGTGCTTCACTCAGGATATCATTAAGTCTTTGTATAATTCACTCGAAAATGCATTAAAAGATTGAAACACTTATATTTTGGAACTTGACTCCTATGTTTTCACAAATTGGGCTTAATAATGTGTGACATTCAACATAGATATTTTTGTTTATATAATTTTTATTGCCATTATTGAACTATTTGTGCCATTTTGTGTAAGATATTTTTGCATATACTCCATGCTTGCGCTTTGACATCTAGAGCTTGCCCGATGTATGTGCTAAATGAAATGACAATATTGAATCTAGGAAGTGATATAGGCATTATTTTGGTAGCCTATTTCTTTCCCAATTTGACCTACCCTGATTTTGATTATCCTAGTTAGCCATTTTGAGCCTTAGTCTATTGTTTTGATTACAATTTTACAAGCTTAATCCCTTTTGTTCAATTGACCTTTATTTGATTCAAACGACTCCTAAGGCACTTTAGTTGAAAATTTTCACATAAAAGGAGCATAAGTAAAGTGAGGAAAACGGGAAAAAGCTAAAATGTGGAAATTAGAAGAGAAAAGGGTGAAAATTGCAAAACAAGGAGGGTGACGTTAGTGAGGAAAGAAAAAGTGAAAAAAGTATGAAAGAATGAACGAGACGAGAATGAAAGGGAAATAATTGTGGATGAGCTTAATGTCACATATTCCCTACTTATCACCTAAGTTGCTAATTGAAAACAAAAGGAAGGAATAAGGAGAAAAATAGGAAGATTGAAGAATGTGCTGAAAAAGTCAAAGAATTGTAAAGTATTAAAGTTCTTAGAGAGATTAGTCACTATCTTGGCCAAATAGTTTCCTACTCGTCCCTTATTCTATGTAACAATCATTTGAAGTCCTAATTGATCTTACATTTGATATTTTATATTAGTGGAGTATTACACTAAGGGCAAGCCTATGGGTCATCTTTTACATGCATGTTGAGTTCTTTGGGAGAGTAAGTGATACTGTTCTATCTATGCGCAAGTCAATATTGTTATATATATCATGTGAGTGAAAGGGTGTTTCTCCAAATAGTAAGGGGCACATGATGGTGTGATTTTTGGTGTATCTTTGATTGCTAAATTACATATGCTCATTTTGGCCCAAATATATATTGTTGAGTTAGTTCTAGAAGGTAAGTGATTTCGACTTGTGAGCTTTGAATATTGATCTTATATGCATATTGAGTGAATTATTGACTAATGATTGATTTATTGACTATTAACATATTAATTTTATCCTATTCCCTGTGGGATCGACCCCAACAAAGTTAGGTTACAATTTTTGTCAGCAACTACTTTAACTTTATTATGAGGTATAATTTGGGCACGCCCAATTATCTCTGCTAATCTTATTGTGCTGCATACTAAGTACATCCTCTGTACTGACGCCCCGAGGCTAGGGGCGTTGCGTACATGCCTGCATGTATTGATTGGCAAGTATCTCCCAATTCTCATTAGCTGAGTAGAGTTCCATCATGGTAGTAAACCCCATTACATCTGGAGTTACCTATTATTTTTTTTTGTACATATGTTGTTGATGGCTAGGTCGGGGCATTGTCCTGATCGTTTGATCATTATTGTACTATTAGAGGCTCGTAGACTTGTGTTGTGGTTTATGGTGTCTAGTGCAGGCCTTTTCAGCTTTCTTAGTTAGTTGTAGCTTCCGTACATTAGCCTTGCCGGCTTGTATGTATATTTCAAATTGTGGTCTAGCTTTCGCTTTGGTTGTTGTGATATAAGTTTTGTTGGTTATTTTATTTTCTTTATTATATTGTGAGTTAAGTTCTTATGTCGAGCCTCATCAGCCTTGGCTTGTTATAGTTTTATTAGTGTGATTAGGTGTTTGCTTGTTTGCTCGATCACGTAAAGCATCGAATGTTGGTTGCGCCTTCTTGGGTTGTGGGGCATGACAAATGATGTAATTTCAAGTCGTTATATGTGTATAAGCTAAATACGAAACTTGAATTCCACAACAATAATCAATCTTTCCAAGACCCTAAACCATCATTTCCCCCAACTTATAACATTCTTTATATAATAAGTAATCACTCAAGCTAATTCTAAGAAAAAGTAAGTCATAACCTACCTCAAATGTCACATAAAGGCATCATTAACCATCACAAATGCGCCTTTCCTTTCCAAAAAACCTCTGAATAATCCCAATCTACCAAGAACATGATCTATGAGTGAATACGAGTCTATCAATACCCATATTGCAATTTAAAAGTTCGGGTAAAAGATCGAGTAAAAATACCAGCCCCCATCCCTGAGTGGGAAACTAGAATTTTATTTCATAATCATATTACCCATGATGTAAAAAGCTTATGCACCAAAAATCAGGCAAATCCGTGCACTAATCGAATCTCAAATCATCAAATATCTCTTTTAGAAGCTTAGGGACAAAAGCCATAATTCTCAATTCCCAAAATATAATTTAACCTCGACATCAAGTATTGATTAGCGGAAAAATACCAAAATTGAAGTTTTAATCTTAGCTCGTGCCAAGTCGTGAAGGTTGCCTCCAATATTTCCCAAAAATCATACTTTTTACACCTAGGGCTAAAAAAGCTCCCACATGTACAACCATGAACATTAGCACGAAAATAATAGCTATCCTTGCAATATGATAAAAACTAAGATATAATCATATACGACACATTATCACGAAAAGAACAGTTCAAAAATCGGTTTAATCTAAGCTTTATAGCTCCCAAAATGTTGAAAATTATCACGCCCCACCTTGGGAGGCATGACTGGCACCAAATGCCACACTGAGACTTGGGTTGACCTAGCTAGGCATATGCACTTTTGGTGCCTGCCAGTAGCACAAAATTAGGAAAACAAATAGTTATATCTCAGCTGTAAACTTAGCCTCGGGCCAACAAGGCCACATAGAAGACCTGTCAAAGAAAATAGCTAACCCAACACAAATGACAATAAAAGGATCCTATGCGGGCCGATAAGACCACCATGTTGTGTAAGTCATAACAAATGGGAAAGAAGAAGTCATATAGAAGATATAGCCGAGAAGACTGCTAACTGATAGCTAACTAGACCCCACATGACCAATGCACAAACATAACATCCATAGGCTACACACAGCAAACAACAACTAACAACTAGAAATTGTAGTCTGTAAGCCTATAAGAGTCGAATAATGCTCAGAATAGGGCCCCGACATGCCCAAAAGATGTATAACAAAAGGAGAAAACCTTTCTAACTGTCAACTGTGAAAAAAAGGATCTAACTTATCTGCTAACCTTGGATGACTGCTAAGAAGGTCCTGAAACACGTTTGTCCGCACCTACAGGAAAGTATGCAACGCCCCATAGATGGGCATCAGTACAATATGTACCAAATGTGTAAGTTTATAATAAAAATAACTAAATAGAAGTAATAGAAGAACTAAAAGTAATAATAAGAAGGATAAGAATTTAAACCTGAATAGCCTCACAACCTAAAGTATAGCTAACAAGTAAGTATACAAAGAAGATTCTCACCTGGCCCCATAAGCCTGGAAGGTACCATCAGCATAGAATAACCTACCTGGACCCCCATAAGCCCTGACAAGTATAGTTCAATCTATATACCCCTAACATGGTCAATATGATTAAACAGGTAACTATAGCCAATCTACCTAGCCTCTGGGTCTGCAATTGAGCTCGCTGGGCTCGTATAACTATATCTGAGCCTTTTGGGCTACTAAGGAAGGGTCAGTAATACCATTATGGCATAAAAGAATTCTATTCATAGATGGACTATAATACGGCCTTATAGGCCTGAATATAGTCCTTCTTAGACATCATATAGCTTCTCTGAGCAATCTATAGCCCTTTAGGAAATGACACAACTAGCAACCCCGAGGTTTGTTGATGGAAGGAAATACTAGGTGGGGTCAGTCCCAACCGAAATCGTAAACTTTAATCTTAAATTATCTATAGCAGCTAGTCACCAACATTAATGCTCACACGTACTTACAAAGGCAGAGGTCATATTACTATACGAGGGGAATAACTTGCCAAAGAGGTTAGCCTTAACATATCCCAATTGATGATTTTCCTTCACACAAATAGTTACAATCTGTGGCTATTAATCCCACAAAATTGCAGCCCTGCACTAAGATAATAAGGCTATTTCCAATACTAGGACTTGGCAAATAATGATATCTTGCAACAACATTAACTACAACTCAACTTTGTTCAATTCGGCTGAAAACTTACAAATCCCGAGAGTTTAGAAGGTAGAAATGCTTACCTATCAGTTATAGCCACTTAGGACACAATTAGATGTGATTTCAACAACTTTTACTTAGTGAGGTTCCGGTACTCCGAAAGAGTTTTCAAGAACTAACTCCATAGGGAAGTTCTTCGTAGGCATGAGACTTGTTATCCAAGCTGAATTTGCATTTGAACGGATTTTAATGGCGTAAATAACAAAAAATGGATGAGAAGTGTAGAGAAACCTTTGTGGAGCAGAAGTTCTTCTTTTGGGAAATATTTAATGAATGAAAATTTTAAACTTACAACCTATATTGGTAGCGTGGCACAGCGCCTAGCCTCCAGCCTCGACCTCCTACTCACTCGACATTGTACTCGTGTGTTCACTCCCGATCTCTTCCTCACATGCGTCATACTCCAAAAATCTCGAAATACGTACGCACGCGTCGGTTAAATGATAAAAACTTATGGGGTGTCACAAAAATACCAAATAAATGCAATCAAAATTTTGTGCCCGCAATAGTTGCATTTGCGGAAATGGCCAAATTTGCAGTCATTTTCATTTTAAAACCATAGCCGCATTAGCAGGCCTTCGCATTTTGAGGCCAATTGTCATTTTTGCTATTACACCAGTACGAACAATAATCTGCCAAGGTGAAATGCTTATAACATCCTCATACGAACTCAAAATTCGATGATTCTTTTTAATTTGTTTCTAAAATAACAATAAGGATCTAATAGTTCAATAAAAACACCATTTAGAGCTCTTTTGTTTTAGCTGGTATCTTTTAAGCTCAATAACATTCAAACACCAATGTTAGATCAAGCACCTGAAACTCATCTAAGATCCCCTAAATACAAAAAGATTTACATCAATCAAAAAAATATGCTTCAGACCTATTGTTATAGAATTTTTTGACCGAAGTTGACTGTGGTTAAATTTTAATTTTTTAAAACTCAAAAATCCTACCAATGACTCAAATCACTCCTGAATGCCTTGGGACTCGCACCAACCAGCCAATAATAACAAGCCAGTGTAATGCCACAAAGTGAGGTTTAGGAGGGTAGAATATACGCAGACCATACTTCTACCGAGGTAGAGAGCTATTTATGTCCTCTGCTTATAAAAAATAAAAACTGAGTAATAACATTGCTAATGATAAAATAAAAATAAAAATTAACAAAGAAAAAAGAAAATAAAAAGAAATATAAATAAAAAGGAAAGAAAAGAAAAGCAAATAGTAATAAAAAATAGTAATCATGATATGACAAACAATAATACACTTATCGAGATATGATAATGTCACACCCCGCCTTGGGGGGTATGACTGGCACCCCTATTAGGACCTGAACTGCTAGACTGCTAAGCCTGGGCACATCTGGTGCCTGGCTGGCTCTAACTCACATTTCTGGAAACAAAGGGTTATATAACGGCTGTAAACACAGCCCCCGGCCCATTGGCCTATAGCCTCCTATACCTGTACTAACAGCTGACCAGAAACATATCAATATAGGGAAACCTATGCGGGCCGACAAGGCCACCATGCTGTCTAGTTATTTGTAACTCGACAATGAAGTACTGGAAAGCTACGTGACCGGCAAGGTCACCACTACTGTCAAACTATGGCCCCACACGGCCAACATAAAAGAGATAAAAGTACTAATAGCTATACAACTGCACGGCCTCACACGACCGGCTCAACTGACAACAGGAAAATATATATACAAACTTCAAGCCTCTAGGAATAGCAATAGAAATGATCGGGACAGGGCCCGACCTACCCGTACTGTACAACAAAAGAAAACGAAATACACCTCTGGGATTCAGTCTCCAAATGACGAGAGCTGAATACTCAATGGCCGATCAGAATCACGACGGATCGCTTGCTCGTCTATGAGTACCTGCAGGCAAGTAATGCAGCACCCCACTGGGCGTCAGTACCGCTGGTACTGTGTATGTAAAGCAATAACTGAAAGAAATATCTGAAAACAAAAATACAACTGATGAAACTGAAGTAGAAAGGAATGGATTAACTGTCTGATAATGTAAATCATACCTTCTCTTAATTATACTGGAAGGAGTAGGAGTCATACCTGGAGACGTATCGTTCTACTGCCAATCTACTCGTGTCTAATGTAACATGGCATAACACAACATAACGTAATACAGCACACACAAACCTTACCCGGCCCCCATAAGCCGGGCGGTACAACCAGCACAAAATCTGTACCCCTACCCTGGTCATCCCATCTCCTATAAATGCTATAAGCATCCTCCCGGTCCCCTGGGTATGCACTTGGGCTCGCTGAGCCCCTGACTATACCTGCATCTGAGTCTGGAGGACTCCTGAATCAACACCCGGGCGTATCCGCTCGATAGGGGTGTGCAAGGGCCGATCAAGGCACAATATGGGGAAAAACTGGCATCCCATCTTCGTCCTCTGTGGGACGGCATGCCACTCCGTAGAGCGACGTATCCTCGTCCTCTGGTGGACAAGTCGATACAACTATCAACCCTGGGGCGGTCATGGATGCTAGGTAATCCAACCCCAAGACAATACAGTGGTCTCAACTAGTAATACTATCTGCATATCTCATATACTGAAGCTAATAGTAGTAAGGTGTTTGTACATACTATATGCTGAGCTAGTAATAGTAATATGTGCATACTTAATACATGTTGAGACTGATATTAGTATATATGTATAATATATAATCTTCTGCCATATTGTACAGAGTCTAGTGCTGAACAAGATATAGTCTTTCTGCTGGAAACCATGTTGTATACTGAGTTTCTATAGTAACATGATTTACTATTTCTAACATGCTTCCTAAGCTTCATTTTTAACCTATCATTCTACTTCTGAGATACCTTACAGATATTACATTGTTTTGCGGGGTTTCAACTGAATACAATAATACCCTAACATTTCGTATTACATCACATACTGAGCATGCTGTGCAGTTCCTAACACTTATATTAAAATCTATATCGTGCTAGCAAGTCTCGCGCTAATCATAACATGATGCTTCTAATATCATACCAACATTCGTAATAAACATCATAGATGACTTCTGAATATTCTACTGGCCTTTAAATTACTTTACTCTACAGCGAATGCTAACTTGCCGAGGAAACTATCTTCACATACCTTATCCTCGAACTATCCATCTGCCGGACGATGCTCGGCCGGTATTTCAACTATTTTCTCCCAACTGCATTCATAAATATGTCAATTAATACTAAATACAGCTTTATTTTAAAGGGCAATGTCACTTTCGATAAAGTCTATAGCCTAAACTTAGGCTTATCGAAAGACGGTCGAAAACTCGCTATTTTTCAAAGGTCCAGAAGGGAGAAATATTCACTTCACAGCTAGGAATACATAGACACTAGTTTAGAGCAATTCCACTTACCTTATCTCGGTAGCTCGACGATTCGTCGGCCGTATTTCACGAAACTAAATCCGTAGGAATGCTCTCTGCTGCTAAATACCTCAATATCTGAGGTTAATTTGTGTTTGGACAGCGTTTAGCAGCATAATCGGATGAAAATAATATTACCCCCTTCGTTCCTTTTCTCCCTCTGATTTCTCTCCTCTGTTTCACTGGAAATATAAGTTTAAAAATGATTTAAAACCAAAGTGGGGCTTTATATACTTGGGCCTGGACAAGGCCAACGTGTCACAGAGCCAACGCGGAGGCTTCACCTCCGTGACACGCTGCCATCGCGGAGGGGCTCTGCCTCGGCTCCTTCCATGATGGTTCGACAGGTTTCTCGTTCGATCTTTTCCCGGGCCTTTCTCTAGCACATATGGCTTTCAAATATGCTCGATCACCGTGCGAATAGGCCATCTAAGTGTCAGAAATCTTACGGGGTATAACATTGTCCCCCCTTAAGAACATTCATCCTCGAATGGAAGCTGTTATCTAGAGGACTTCTCCATTTACTTTCTAGAAAAGTTTCGGCAGAGTTTCCCCTGTAATATGGACTACAGCAAAAACCTGAAATGCAGAAAAGTCCAACATAGGTACTGCACGCAATATTTTAAGATCCACTGGATAACTAAGTATCAATCTTTCTCATTCACACACATACAACTATAAGGTACTGCATAAGTAATAGTACGGACATACCTATCACCTGACTAGGCCTGAAATAGGTGAGGGTATCTGGCTTTCATATCTTCTTCAGCTTCCCACGTCATTTCTCACGATTCCTGTTATGCCACAATACTTTGACAGACGCAACATCTTTAGTCCTCAACCTGCGAATCTGTCTGTCTAATATAGCTACGGGAACCTCTTCATATGCTAACTCTTCTGTGACCTGGACATCCTGAACTGGAACTACTGTAGAAGGGTCTCCTACGAACTTCCTCAACATAGAGACATGGAATACTGGGTGAACAGATGCTAACTTCGGAGGCAAGTTCAATTCGTATGCAACTCGGCCTATTCTTTGCCGAATCTGATATGGCCCAATGAATCTCGGGCTAAGCTTGCCTTTCTTGCCGAATCTCATCACCCCTTTCATCGGAGACACTTTTAGATATACCCAGTCATTTACCGCAAATTCTAGATTTTTGCGTCGCATATCTGCATAAGACTTCTAGCGGCTCTGAGCAGTCCGTAAACGTTCTCGGATAAGTTTTATCTTTTCCTCTGACTGCCGAACAATGTCTGGGCCAACCAATGCTGATTCCCCCACTTCAAACCAGCCCACCGGCGATCTATATTTTCGCCCGTATAATGCCTCGAAAGGCGCCATCTGGATGGCTGAATGATAGCTATTATTGTAAGCAAATTCAATCAATGAAAGATGCTCATCCCAATTACCCCCAAAATCTAGTACACACGCTCGCAACATATCTTCGAGCGTTTGGATAGTCCGCTCAGCCTGGCCATCTGTTTGAGGGTGGAATGTTGTGCTCAAGTTAATCTGTGTTCCCAAACCCTTCTGGAACGACTGCTAGAATCTAGCTGTGAACTGTGCTCCCCTATTTGAAATAATGGATACCGGCACTCCATGTAGTCTAACTATATCTCTGATATATAATTCGGCATAATCCTCAGCCGAGAAGGTAGCCCTCACTGGCAGGAAATGAGCTAATTTTGTCAGCCTGTCAACTATTACCCAAATGGAATCATTTATGCGTCTGGTACGGGGTAACCCTATTACAAAATCCATGTTTATCGTTTCCCATTTCCACGTAGGCACGGTTATATCTTGCGTCAAACCGCCCGGCTTCTGGTGCTCCGCTTTCACCTGCTGACAGTTAGAACATCTAGATACAAATTCAGCTATCTCAGCTTTCATACCTGGCCACCAGTAGATGTCTCTGATGTCATAGTACATTTTCGTCGCTCCTGGATGGAGGGAATAGCGAGCATAATGTACCTCACGCATGATCCACCCGCGAAGCCCTGAAACATTCGGGACACAGAGGCAGCCCTTACAGCGTAGCACATCATCCTCAGTCATTTGGAAATCTGTCTCCTTACCTTCCTGAACTCTGTCTCTAAGCTAGACTAAATCAGCGTCCTCGTACTGTCGTTCTTTTACCTCTGTAACTAATGATGACACAGCAGAATTCTGAATTACTGCTCTATTATTTTCTGTTTCCATTACTCGAACGGCTAAACCAGCTAACTGATGAATTTCTTTGGCTAACTCCCGCTTCTTAGGTCGCAAATATGCCAAACTCCCCATTGACTTATGGCTCAGGGCATCTGCCACTACATTTGCTTTTTCGGGGTGGTATAGAATATTCACATCATAATCTTTTAGCAGCTCCAACCAGTAATGTTGCCGCAAATTCAACTCCCTCTGAGTGAAGATGTACTGTAGGCTCTTGTGATCTGTGAAAATATCAACATGGACGCCGTACAGGTAATGCCTCCACATCTTCAAGGCGTGGATCACTGCGGCTAATTCCAGGTCGTGGGTAGGGTAATTCTTTTCGTGTTTCCTTAGCTGTCTGGAAGCATATGCAATCACTCTACCATGCTGCATCAACACACAACCTAACCCGACACCTGACGCGTCGCAATAGACCGAATAACCTTCTGTGCCTTCCGGCAATGCTAACACTGGGGCGGAGGTTAATCTGTCTTTCAGTTCCTGGAAGCTTTGCTCGCATGCCTCTATCCATTGAAACTTTGCTGCTTTCTGTGTCAATTTGGTTAGAGGTGCCGCAATGGTCGAGAACCCTTCAACGAACCTCCTGTAATATCCTGCCAACCCCAGAAAACTACGAACTTCAGTCGGAGTGGTAGGCCTAGTCCATGACTTAACTGCTTCTATTTTCTGCTTGTCAACTTGTATACCAGCATCTGACACGATATGCCCTAAAAAGGCCACTAAGTTAAGCCAAAGTTCACACTTAGAAAATTTAGCATACAACTGGTGGTCCCTGAGGATCTGGAGCACTGTCCGCAAATGAGTCCGGTGATCTGCTTTAGAGCGAGAATACACCAGAATGTCATCAATGAATACTATCACGAACAAGTCCAGGAAAGGTGTGAAAATACTGTTCATCAGGTCCATGAAGACTGTCGGGGCATTCGTTAATCTGAAGGACATGACTAAAAATTCAAAATGTCCATATCGGGTCCTGAACGCTGTCTTAGGAATATCTCTCTCACGTAGTCGAACCTGGTGATATCCGGACTCCAAGTCGATCTTAGAAAAGTATTTGGTTCCCTGCAACTGATGAAGTAAGTCATCAATTCTTGGGAGAGGGTACTTGTTCTTTACTGTAACTTTGTTTAATTGCCGATAATCTATGCACATTCGGAGCGAGCCATCTTTCTTCCTCACAAATAAAACTGGCGCACCCCACTGTGAAGTACTCGGCCTGATAAAACCTTTATCCAATAAATCTTTCAACTATTCCTTTAATTCTCTGAGTTCTGCAGGAGCCATATGATAGGGAGGAATTGATATCGGCTGAGTGCCTGGTAACAAGTCAATAGCAAAATCTATCTCCCTTTCTGGGGGAATACCAGGTAGCTCATCAGGAAACACATCAGGGAATTCATTCACTATCGGAACAGACTGGAGTGTTGGAAATTCTGCTCGGACATCTTGAACTCTGACTAGGTGGTAAATACACCCCTTAGATATCAATTTCCTCGCCTGAAGGTAGGAAATAAACCTACCTTTTGGCGTAGCGGTGCTGCCCTTCCACTCCCGCAATGCTTCTCCCGAAAAGAGGAATTGGACCATATTGGTCCAACATTCAACGTTGGCAAAGCACGGTACTAACCAATCCATACCCATTATGGCATGGAAGTCTATCATTTCTAACTCGACCAGATCTACTGTGGTCTGACGGTCAGCAACCTCTACTGTACACCCTCGGTAAATTTTGCTAGCCACAATAGAGTCACCGACGGGCGTGGCTACTAAAAAGGGTTGCTGCAATAATTCTGGTGCAAAACTAAACTTTCGTGCCACAAATGGAGTAACGTAGGACAAAGTAGACCCTGGATCAATCAATACATAAGCAGGGTGTGAGCAGATAATTAGCATACCTGTCACAACATCAGGTGGCGCTTCTGAATCTTGCCTCCCTGGTAAGGCATATGTGCGGCTTAGACCCGCACCTGTACTGGAGGCCTCTGATCTGCCCCGACCCCTGCCTGCTGAAACTGAGGGCCTGCGCCCTGTCGAGGATGCTGTGGCTCGTGACATTGCAGATGCCCTATCCTGTCTATCTCGGTCCTCTCGACCTCTAGCTGGGCAATCTTTCATCAAATGGCCTTCTGGGCCACAAATATAACATCCGGTGGAACCATACCTGCATGCTCCAGGATGGCGTCGACTGCATATAGGGCAAAGTGGTAGGGTATACCTACTCTGCTCCGCCCTCCTCTGTAATGATGAATCTGCCATCTACGAGCCTCTACCAGTCTCTGACTGCCCCCTGCGGCTAAATCTACCCCCCTGCGGCTGTGGCGGAGGCGGGGGCCTGGGCGGCCTGTCTAACAATCATGGCCGGGGTCCTACCCGGGCCTCCCTCTGTAACTCAACTGGCCTGTCCCGGCGGCGTTGTTTCTAATTGACCCTTCTGATCTCCCGATGCCGCTGTCTGATGTCCTCAATATTCTGGGCAAATGCCTGAACTCGAGCAATGTCCATGTCCTCTCGCAGTGTGGCCGTAATGCAAGTCTCAACATATTCTGGATTCAACCCCATGATAAAGCAGTGTACTCTGGATGCCATGGTATCAACAAAGGCCGGTGCATACCGGGCCAAAGAATCAAACCGCAAGGAATATTCCCGAACACTCATGGCCCCCTGCTCCAGATGTAGGAACTGGTCTACCCAGGCCTGTCGAATCTCCCGCAGTAGATAATGATCCAGAAAAGCTCCTGAGAAGCTGGACCAGTTCGAAGGGGAAACATCTCTCCCTCGGGACCTTTCCCAGCTTTCATACCACAATACAGCGATGTCCCGTAACCGAAATGCTGCCAACTCAACTGATTCGGTAGGCCTGGCATGCATAACCCTGAAGATTCTCTGCATTTGATCCAGAAAATCCTGAGGGTCCTCTGTCCGGTCTGTACCTGTAAACTGTGGGGGATTCAGAGCCAAGAACTCTCGGACCCTCGAACTGCCGGGCCCTCCTGACGACTCCGCAACTGTAGGCGGCATCGGCTGACGCTGAGCAGCCAACATCTGTGCTAACATAACTACCGCACTCCTAACCTCCTTGTCGGAAGGTGTCGGTATAGGGACTGCTGGAGGTAGTGTCGCCCCAACTGGCTCCTGACGTGGTGGAGACTGCTGAGAAGGCTGGGATGATGCCTCTGTAGTGCCCTCTGATCGGGCTATTTCTAAATGAGGGTGAGGCATCCTACTGGTGCCTTCCCCTGCTGCAATATCTAAACTCCGGCCTGTGATAGGATGTTGCTGGTCTGACATTATCTGTAACCAAAGAATATAGTAAGCTTTTAGGAACTCAACCCTATCTTGTACTGCTCTACAGCACGACTGAATAAGAATAAAAGACAACCATCCTATCATGCCTTGCAGCCTCTTACCCATGGTATGTGGTGCACAACACATCCATGGACAGGACTCTACTTAGCACGGCTTGCAGACTCCCTGGGATACGACCTGCTCTGATACCAAGTTTGTCACACCCCGCCTGGGGGGTATGACTGGCACCTGGTGCCCTATTAGGACCTGAACTGCTAGACTGCTAAGCCTGGGCACATCTGGTGCCTGGCTGGCTCTAACTCACATTTCTGGAAACAAAGGGCTATATAACGGCTATAAACACAGCCCCCGGCCCATTGGCCTATAACCTCCTGTACCTGTACTAACAGCTGACTAGAAACATATCAATATAGGGAAACCTATGCAGGCCGACAAGGCCACCATGATGTCTAGTTATCTGTAACTCGACAATGAAGTACTGGAAAGCTACGTGACCATCAAGGTCACCACTACTGTCAAACTATGGCCCCACACAGCCAACATAAAAGAGATAAAAGTACTAACAGCTATACAACTGCACGGCCTCACACGACCGGCTCAACTGACAATAGGGAAATATATATACAGACTGCAAGCCTCAAGGAATAGCAATGGAAATGATCGGGACAGGGCCTTGACCTACCCGTACTGTAAAACAAAAGAAAATGAAATACACCTCTGGGATTCAGTCTCCGAATGACGGGAGCTGAATACTCAATCACCGACCGGAATCACGACGGATTGCCTGCTCGTCTATGAGTATCTGCAGGCAAGTAATGCAGCGCCCCACCGGGCGTCAATACCGCTGGTTCTGAGTATGTAAAGCAATAACTGAAAGAAATATCTGAAAACAACAATACAACTGATGAAACTGAAGTAGAAAGGAATGGATTAACTGTCTGATAATGTAAATCATACCTTCTCTTAATTATACTGGAAGGAGTAGGAGTCATACTTGGAAACGTATCATTCTACTGCCGATCTACTCGTGTCTAATGTAACATGGCATAACACAACATAACATAATACAGCACACACAAACCTTACTCGGCCCCCATAAGCCGGCCGGTACAACCAGCATAGAATCTATACCCCTACCTCGGTCATCCCATCTCCTATAAACGCTATAAGCATCTTGCCGGTCCCCTGGGTATGCACTTGGGCTCGTTGAGCCCCTGACTAAAACTGCATCTGAGTCCGGAGGACTCCTGAATAAACACCCAGGCGTATCTGCTCGACAGGGGTGTGCAAGGGCCGATCAAGGCACAATATGGGGAAAAACTGGCATCCCATCTTCGTCCCCTGTGGGACGGCATGCCACTCCATAGAGCAACGTATCCTCATCCTCTGGTGGACGAGTCGATACAGCTATCAACCCTGGGGCGGTCATGGATGCTAGGTAATCCAACCCCAAGACAATACAGTGGTCTCAACTAGTAATACTATCTGCATATCTCATATACTGCAGCTAATAGTAGTAAGGTGTTTGTACATACTATATGCTGAGCTAGTAATAGTAATATATGCATACTTAATACATACTGAGACTGATATTAGTATATATGTATAATATATAATCTTCTGCCATATTGTACTGAGTCTAGTGCTGAACAAGATATAGTCTTTCTGCTGGAAACCATGCTGTATACTGAGTTTCTATAGTAACATGATTTACTATTTCTGACATGCTTCCTAAGCTTCAGTTTTAACCTATCATTCTACTTTTGAGATACCTTACAGATATTACATTGTTTTGCGGGGTTTCAACTGAATACAATAATACCCTAACATTTCGTATTACATCACATACTGAGCATGCTGTGCAGTTCCTAACACTTATATTAAAATCTATATCGTGCTAGCAAGTCTTGCGGTAATCATAACATGATGCTTCTAATATCGTACCAACATTCGTAATAAACATCATAGATTACTTCTGAATATTCTACTGGCATTTAAATTACTTTACTATACCGCGAATGCTAACTTGCCGAGGAAACTACCTTCACATACCGTATCCTCGAACTATCCGTCTGTCGGACGAGGCTCGGCCGGTATTTCAACTATTTTCTCCCAACTGCATTCATAAATATGTCAATTAATACTAAATAAAGCTTTATTTTAAAGGGCAATGTCACTTTCGATATAGTCTATAGCCTAAACTTAGGCTTATCGAAAGACGGTCGAAAACTCGCTATTTTTCAGAGGTCCAGAAAGGAGAAATATTCATTTCACAGCTAGGAACACATAGACACTAGTTTAGAGCAATTCCACTTACCTTAGCTCGGTAGCTCGACGATTCGTCGGCCGTATTTCATGAAACTAAATCCGTAGGAATGCTCTCTGTTGTTAAATACCTCAGCATCTGAGGTTAATTTGAGTTTGGACAACGTTTAGCAGCGTAATCGGATGAAAATTATATTACCCCCTTCGTTCCTTTTCTCCCTCTGAATTCTCTCCTCTGTTTCATTGGAAATATAAGTTTAAAAATGATTTAAAACTGAAGTGGGGCTTTATATACTTGGGCCTGGACAAGGCCAACGTGTCACGGAACCAACGCGGAGGCCTCACCTCCGTGACACGCTGCCATCGCGGAGGGGCTCTGCCTCGGCTCCTTCCGCGATGGTTCGACAGGTTTCTCGTCCGATCTTTTCCCGGACCTTTCTCTAGCACATATGGCTTTCAAATATGCTCGATCACCGTGCGAATAGGCCATCTAAGTGTCGGAAATCTTATGGGGTATAACATTCTCCCCCCTTAAGAACATTCGTCCTCGAATGGAAGCTGTTATCTAGAGGACTTCTCCATTTACTTTCTGGAAAAATTTCAGCAGAGTTTCCCCTGTAATATGGACTATAGCAAAAACATGAAATGCAGAAAAGTCCAACACAGGTACTGCACGCAATATTTTAAGATCCACTGGATAACTAAGTATCAATCTTTCTCATTCACACACATACAACTATAAGGTACTGCATAAGTAATAATACGGACATACCTGTCGCCTGACTAGGCCTAAATTAGGTGAGGGTATCTGGCTTTCATATCTTCTTCAGCTTCCCACGTCATTTCCTCATGATTCCTGTTACGCCACAATACTTTGACAGACGCAACATCTTTAGTCCTCAACCTACGAATCTGTCTGTCTAAGATAGCTATGGGAACCTCTTCATATGCTAACTCTTCTGTGACCTGGACATCCTGAACAGGAACTACTGTAGAAGGGTCTCCTACGAACTTCCTCAACATAGAGACATGGAATACTGGGTGAACAGATGCTAACTCCGGAGGCAAGTTCAATTCGTATGCAACTCGGCCTATTCTTCGCCGAATCTGATATGGCCCAACGAATCTCGGGCTAAGCTTGCCTTTCTTGCCGAATCTCATCACCCCTTTCATCGGAGACACTTTCAAATATACCCAGTCATTTACCGCAAATTCTAGATTTCTGCGCCGCATATCTGCATAAGACTTCTGGCTGCTCTGAGTAGTCAGTAAACGTTCTCGGATAAGTTTTATCTTTTTCTCTGACTGTCGAACAATGTCTGGGCCAACCAATGCTGATTCCCCCACTTCAAACCAGACCACCGGCGATCTACATTTTTGCCCGTATAATGCCTCGAAAGGCGCCATCTTGATGGCTGAATCATAGCTATTATTGTAGGCATATTCAATCAACAAAAGATGCTCATCCCAATTACCCCCAAAATCTAGTACACACGCTCGCAACATATCTTCGAGAGTTTGGATAGTCCGCTCAGCCTGCCCATCTGTTTGAGGGTGGAATGTTGTGCTCAAGTTAATCTGCATTCCCAAAACCTTCTGGAACGACTGCCAGAATCTAGCTATGAACTGTGCTCCCCTATTTGAAATAATGGATACCGGCACTCCATGTAGTCTAACTATTTCTCTGATATATAATTCGGCATAATCCTCAGCCGAGAAGGTAGCCCTCACTGGCAGGAAATGAGCTAATTTTGTCATCGTGTCAACTATTACCCAAATGGAATCATATCTGCGTCTGGTACGGGGTAACCCTGTTACAAAATCCATGTTTATCGTTTCCCATTTCCACGTAGGCACCATTATATCTTGCGTCAAACTGCCCGGCTTCTGGTGCTCCGCTTTCACCTGCTGACAGTTAGAACATCTAGATACAAATTCAGCTATCTCAGCTTTCATACCTGGCCACCAGTAGATGTCTCTGATGTCGTGGTACATTTTCGTCGCTCCTGGATGGAGGGAATAGCGAGCATAATGTACCTCATGCATGATCCGCCCGCGAAGCCCTGAAACATTCGGGACACACAGGCGGCCATTACAGCGTAGCACATCATCCTTACCTTTCTGAACTCTGTCTCTTAGCTAGACTAAATCAGGGTCCTCGTACTGTCGTTCTTTTACCTCTGTAACTAATGATGACACAGCAGAATTCTGAATTACTGCTCTATTATTTTCTATTTCCATTACTTGAACGGCTAAACCAGCTAACTGATGAATTTCTTTGGCTAACTCCAGCTTCTCAGGTCGCAAATATGCCAAACTCCCCATTGACTTACTGCTCAGGGCATCTACCACTACATTAGCTTTTTGGGGGTGGTATAGAATATTCACATCATAATCTTTTAACAGCTCCAACCAGCGACATTGCCGTAGATTCAACTCCCTCTGAGTAAAGATGTACTGTAGGCTCTTGTGATCTGTAAAAATATCAACATGGACGTCGTACAGGTAATGCCTCCACATCTTCAAGGCGTGGATCACTGCGACTAATTCCAGGTCGTGGGTAGGGTAATTCTTTTCGTGTTTCCTCAGCTGTCTGGAAGCATATGCAATCACTCTACCATGCTGCATCAACACACAACCTAACCTGACTCCTGACACGTCGCAATAGATCGAATAACCTTCTGTGCCTTCCGGCAATGCTAACACTGGGGCGGAGGTTAATCTGTCTTTCAGTTCCTGGAAGCTCTGCTCGCATGCCTCTGTCCACTGAAACTTCGCTGCTTTCTGTGTCAATTTGGTTAGAGGTTCCGCAATGGTCGAGAACCCTTCAACGAGCCTCCTGTAATATCCTGCCAACCCCAGAAAACTACGAACTTCAGTCGGAGTGGTAGGCCTAGGCCATGACTTAACTGCTTCTATTTTCTGCTTGTCAACTTGTATACCAGCATCCGATACGATATGCCCTAAAAAGTCCACTGAGTTAAGCCAAAATTCACACTTAGAAAATTTAGCATACAACTGGCGGTCACTGAGGATCTGGAGCACTGTCCGCAAATGAGTCCGGTGATCTGCTTCAGAGCGAGAATACACTATAATGTCATCAATGAATACTATCACGAACAAGTCCAGGAAAGGTCTGAAAATACTGTTCATCAGGTCCATGAAGACTGTCGGGGCATTCGTTAACCTGAAGGATAGGACTAAAAATTCAAAATGTCCATATTGGGTCCTGAACGCTGTCTTAGGATTATCTCTCTCACGTAGTCGAACCTGGTGATATCCGGACTCCAAGTCGATCTTAGAAAAGTATCTGGCTCCCTGCAACTGATCAAATGAGTCATCAATTCTGGGGAGCGGGTACTTGTTCTTTACTGTAACTTTGTTTAATTGCCGATAATCTATGCACATTCGGAGCGAGCCTTCTTTCTTCCCCACAAATAAAACTAGCGCACCCCACGGTGAAGTCGGCCTGATAAAACCTTTATCCAATAAATCTTTCAACTATTCCTTTAATTCTCTGAGTTCTGCAGGAGCCATACGATAGGGAGGAATTGATATCGGCTGAGTGCCTGGTAACAAGTCAATAACAAAATCTATCTCCCTTTCTGGGGGAATACCAGGTAACTCATCAGGAAACACATCAGGGAATTCATTCTCTATCGGAACAGACTGGAGTGTCTGAAATTCTTCTCGGACATCCTGAACTCTGACCAGGTGGTAAATACACCCGTTAGATATCAATTTCCTCGCCTGAAGGTAGGAAATAAACCTACCTTTTGGCGTAGCGGTGCTTCCCTTCCACTCCCGCACTGCTTCTCTCGAAAAGTGGAATCGGACCGTCTTGGTCCAACATTCAACGTTGGCAAAGCATGGTACTAACCAATCCATAGCCATTATGGCATCGAAGTCTATCATTTCTAACTCGCCCAGATCTACTGTGGTCTGACGGTCAGCAACCTCTACTGTACACCCTCGGTAAATTTTGCTAGCCACAATAGAGTCACCGACGGGCGTGGATACTAAAAAGGGTTGCTGCAATAATTCTGGTGCAATACTAAACTTTCGTGCCACAAATGGAGTAACGTAGGACAAAGTAGACCCTGGATCAATCAATACATAAGCAGGGTGTGAGCAGATAATTAGCATACCTTTCACAACATCAGGTGACGCTTCTGAATCTTGCCTCCCTGGTAAGGCATATGTGCGGCTTGGACCCGCACCTGTACTGGAGGCCTCTGATCTGCCCCGACCCCTGCCTGCTGAAACTGAGGGCCTGCGCCCTATCGAGGATGCTGTGGCTCGTGACCCTGCTGATGCCCTATCCTTTCTATCTCGGTCATCTCGACCTCTAGCTGGGCAATCTTTCATCAAATGGCCTTCTTGGCCACAAATATAACATGCGGTGGAACCATACCTGCATGCTCCAGGATGGCGTCGACTGCATATAGGGCAAAGTGGTAGGGTATACCTACTCTGCTCCGCCCTCCTCTGTAATGATGAATCTGCCATCTGCGAGCCTCTACCAATCTCTGACTGCCCCCTGCGGCTGAATCTACCCCCCTGCGGCTTTCAAATATGCTCGATCACCGTGCGAATAGGCCATCTAAGTGTCGAAAATCTTACGGGGTATAACAGATAAAACATAGTAACAAAAATTGAAGGACAAACAACTATATAAGCAATACTATGTTAAGAATGCAAAAGCAAAGAAACATTGCTATCTACTATCCTACTACTCTAGTCCGTGTCCTCCACACCTTCCTATCTAAGTCCAATTCCTCAGTAAGCTGCAACTATGCCATATCCTATCTAATCATACTAGAAACTAATAGTGTTTTCAAAACACAAAACTAACCTCGTTAATCAAAAATGTTGATTTTGGTCAAACTTTTCAAATTTCAAACCTTCAAACCTACAAAAAGCATCCATAAATGCATATGATCACCTTGAAAATCGTGGAATCCATTTTCTCAAGTCATAGAATATAAATTGAGGCTACATGAAGGTTCAAACTAGGGAAATAGGTACAAAATAATAAAATAACCATGCATGTTGTTACATGGATAGATTCAAGTTCATTTGGGATATTGTTTGTTGACCATGATAAAAATTCTATCAAGACAAATTTGGATAGGTGATTTGATGATTCAATGGGTACAGAAAGCATTTTATGATAGATTTACATATTTTGTTTATGTTTAGGAGGTTTTGGATGAATTTTAAGGGTTGATTTTGAGTTTAGATTAGCTTTCGTCAGTTTTTGTTTTAGGTGGTGCTAGTGTAGTCGCACCTGCTTTCCTTTGGCTTCTTCTATGAAGTTGTACCAGTGAAATGGTCTTCTTATTTATGCTTGTATGAACTCAAGGAAGTCCTTTTCTAGGGATTATGGTTGTTGTTGTGATTCCAGTCCTGCAATTAGTTATCCACTTCGATGAAGGATACACTGGATATCAAATCTGTTTCTACAAGGAAGTGCTGCATTAGCAATGTCGCACCTACCAGGTTCCTGCTGTTTCTACGGTGTCAAGGAATGTAAGTGACCTCCACTTTGCTTCTATGGAATTTGTCCACTTCTGCAAGCTCGCCAATGCAAAGAGCTTTCATTTGTGCAAAGAGGCTTGGGCAAAACCATGATAAAAATACCATTTTAATTTCATTGTTCCTATTTCAATTTTTGGGAGCTAGAGATCTCACACTTTGGTGATTTTTCAAAGGAAATTATCACATTTTAGCTCAAGGTAAAATTCCCACCTTCATTTTTGTAGTTCTCAGTTATTCTATCGATTATTTACCTTTTAATCTGTGTTTAGATGTTAGAAATTAGGGTTTTATGCCATATATCTAGAAATTAATTTTCTTCAAGCATAGCAATATGAGCCTCAGTGTATTTGAGTTTCGACCTTAGAGGCTTGACGCTGATTTTTGGGCTTGGTGTAGAAGTTAGAAACATGAGCCTATATAGGCTCATATACTCATGTAGATTAGATATTTGACTAGATTGGGATCGTTTGGAGGCATTACAGAAGGTGAAATCCATATTTTTAATTTTTTGACTCCGATTAAGGCTTATTAAGACTTTCTTTTACTCATTATAAAGTGTTAGAGATTGATTGAGTAAATAAAAGGGTATTGTGCATCCCGTATATATGAGATAATGTGCATTTATGTGGGTATCAATGTCATGTTATGGGTAATTCAACTTTTTCTTACTTGTTTGGATGATTTTGTGACTACTAAGTTCGTCTATTCAAACCTTTGATTGATATGTGACTTGTCTTGCTCATTTGATTGATGATTGACATTGTACTCTCCCTCATGGATTTATCAGATTATGGAAATATTTCATGATATTTGATGTCCTTGTTGTGCGTTGTAGTTGGTATGAATCTTTGCACGAAAAAGGAAATTGAATGTAATGATAAGGTCAAGTTGAGTTGTTTAACTTCTATGGAATGTGTACGTCATAAGTATATCTAAATTATTTGGGATCAGTAATGCACACTTGGATAGCATATTATTTTGATCGGCCATGCACACTTGTACAACATATTATTTGTGATAGGTAATGCACATCTGAATAGAATATTATTTGGAATCGATATTGCATGCCTGCATAGTATATCATTTGGATCGAAGTTGCGCACATGAATACATTATATATGGATCGAATTTTCACTCCTGCATATTATTATATATTGATTGGAGTAGCATGCTTGCCCATTATGTAGACCTCATGAGTTCCTCATGGGTCTTGACTATCCGATAGCGTAAGCGGGTGTGTATACAACATATGCATTGCATTTTATCTCATCATCCTTAAAACACATGTTGATTTTTAAAGGTGAAATTATGAAGTTATTATAAAAGTGGCTTATTTTCCTCTTTGTTGGTCAAATTGACTCAGATAGTTTGTGTGCTACAATTTGTACTTATTGTGGAAATCCAAGATAATAGATGGTTTCATATATTGCTTTTGAATTGTTTGATGTTATCTTTAGCTACTAGTCTTCCTTGATTAGAGGTCTTATTTTGATATTTATGGCTATCTTTTTGAAAGAGTAGTGTAGGATCAACCGTAGCCATCAATTCATTTAAGGGTCAAACAAAGTTGCTGCTTTCTACATGTGTTCTTTTATACTCAACATTTCTTTCTGCATCTCTATCGTGCAGGTTCTAAGCCTGGTTCTAGCAGCAGGTGATATTGCTTCAAGCTTGGAGCATTATCAAAGTCCTTGAGGTAGCTGCTTGTCTTTTGCACAACATCCAAATTTCTATATCCTTTATTTATTGCCTTTCTTTATCTTTCAGAAAGTTTTAGTACTTTATTATATATATATTCTAGAAGCATTGTACTTATGTTACCGGATTTTGGGTTGTACTTCGTGTTTTTTAGTTTTCTGCGTTATGTCTTCATGATGATGAGTTTCTATTTATTTTTCTCTTACTTCCACTTATTAATATTATGAAAAATGGGCTTCTCCTATAGGGAATGGTTGGTTCCCTCATGACTTAAATTGATTTTTGGGTCGTCGCAATTTGGTTCCAAAGCATAGTTCACTAGTTTTATGAGTAAAAAATAATGTCTAGTAGAGTCTAGTGGATTAGTGTGGAGACATTCTTTTTACTTATTTTCGAGAGGCTACAAAACATTTAGAAATTTTTTGTTCTCTCTTTTTTTCCTTATAGTGCATACTTACTCCTACCATATGCGAAGGTGTTTTGTTTCACTATCTCATAGATATTGAGGACTCAATCTATGGTTGATAGAGACAAGGAGCCCATATCTTCACCTATTTCTAGGGTTGTGGAATAACGTAGAGACAGAGGTCATGGTAGGGGTAGAGGTTAGGGCTTATAACAAGCTAGGTCTGGAGCACAGGTAGTTACTCATGCTCTTGTTAGAGTAGAGTCTCTCGATATAAACTATATTTTTTAGGATGATTAGGTTAAGGTTGAAGAGGTGGGCCCCAATTAGGCATCATCAAGGTTTGTTGCTACTCTAATACTTTAAGACACTCTTGTCCATATGATCAACTTTCTAGAGGGTATGACTCAAATTAGTATTCTACCAAGTACATCTTATAGTTCTTGTTCGCGCTCTGTTGCTCGGTATATATTATACACCGACACGCAAGTGTACGTGGTCAAACAAGTAATAAAGTGGCTAAGTAGCCAAGTATCGATCCAAGGAGGCTGCTCTAGATATGCAAAACTGCCTAGTTTACTATATCTCTATTCTATTTCTATCTATGTTAACAACAATCCAACCAAGATTTGAGTGAGTTTTGTTTCTAAACTAATTATCTACTAAAATTAATAACTACTATTTACGTTGAGTTTAGACAATGGATATGCACATAACAAGGTTAAGAACGAGTAATGAACTTGATAATCATGATAATTTGGTCATCTTCTTCTTCATATTGCTAGCCAAGAACGTTTACCTAGAAATTAAAACTTCCGTATTTAATTTCACTTTAGATTCATAAACCATTCGTCTACATTTCTGTGATCAAATGCAATTTATGACCTAACACTACAATTCCGGTTCCTAAATTGACTAATACGGCTTTCAAGTATATTTCTATCAAGAAAGCACATCAAAACCCAATTTTCCCAAATCAAGTTAAGAACAATACCCTATTAATTCACAACTTTCCAATTTCATGCTCTCTCGAGTGAAATTGGACTTTTTAGATATACATTAATGGTGGCCAATCAAGAATGTAATAAGCACAAGAATTAATAGAACAACATGCAAGAAGAAGAAGAAACCATATCAATTATTACCAACATTCATTACACAAGTTCAAAACCTCAGCAAGAAAGGAATTAGCCACTCATTCTTGGATTAATCATCCTAGAATGAGTGTGAATCATGCATACAATTGAAGGAAAGAAGAAGGGAAGAGAAGAAAACTCTTATCTTTTCTATTCTTCAACTGCCACAAAACCACGTTCCTGCTCCCACTTCTGAACTCAGGCTAAAAAACTAAAACTAAAAAAAACTCCTTTTAAAAATAACCTAAGTGTGCTATTTATACTAGTGGGAAATTTTTCCCGGAATAACAAGCAACGTGTCACGGAGGCCAACGCGGAGCACTGCCTCTGTGACATGGCGTGGACGCGGACCCTCTCTGGAAATTGCATGGTCCGGATAATTAGCCTCAACGTGGCACGGAGGCCATCGCGGAGGCCTATCTCCGTGCCATGGAGCTGACGCGCAGGCACACTGGAAATTGCCACTTTTATTTCTGCCCAGGCAGTGTGCTACCACGATGGCAGCGTGGCACGGCACCATCGCGGAGCCACTGGAAAATATGCCATCCGAGGTCTTTTCCACGCTCGCATCCAAGTCCAACTCCAACATAGTTCCAACACGCATTTTAGCTCTTAAAAATCACATTATCCTGCAAAACAAATGCTAATCATGTTGGTTAGTATAAATTCGCATTTTATTACCAAATACATGATATTATATACACATTGCACAACAAACAAGGTAAAAATGATACGTTTGAGTATCACTTGGACATATAAATCTGCCCAAGATCACTTACCCCACACTTAAATCCTTGTTCGTCCTCGAACAACACATACACAAATCATGCACATCACCTCTCAACCTTTGTCACTATGGTGCAACCATTTACGTTACGGTCATACCGATTATTCGATTTTTGCAAATCATCAAGAAAACATGCTTGGTCGTACAAGACAATGACCTTAATACATCGAGGCTTCCTAGACTTTTAAGAATTGATTCTTGATATCGGAAAACTCATGCGAATCAACTAATCAAGAAATCCGACACGAAAATCAATCTTTCATCAAGCATGTACCCTCACAACTCGAGAGAAACTTCCCCTTTTATGCTCGTGCAGCACACAAACATGCAAGTAGGGGCATATAAAAATTAATTTCACTCTCTCTCCCAAAAGAATTCACATGCATCATGTCATGACCCATAGGCTTGCCCTTAGTGTATTACTCCACTAATATAAAGAAATGCAGTGTAGGATCAACTAGGACTTTTAATGGGTTGTAACTGGGCTATGGATCTAGTATATATATATATTGGATTAGCCAATAATAGTCGCTAGCATCCTTAAGCGCCTTTTCAACTCATTCCCATCGACTCATGGACATTGTTCCTCTCTTTTCTCTTTTTCTCCCATTCATGCTGGTTTACTTTCATACAGCCCATTTCATCAGGCACACTTGACCCCAAACGGAAGGTTTTCATGTACCCTCAATTTCATTTAATTACAACTAGTGCCTCTTCAACATCATCTTTTCTTTCCTCACTTTGCTTTTCTTTTCTTTTCACTCTTTTCACTCTTTAACACTTTGGGAAACAATTTTCTGTTCTTTGTAAGCGCTTAAGAGCTTCTTATAGACTTTAAGGCTAATGAAAAGAAGGAATAAAGCTTAGTTCATACAATTCTGGACAAAAGAAAGAAATCGGCTAAAGGCTCAACGGGCTGACTAGGGTATACAACATATAAAAAGGTAGAATTTGACAAGAAAAAAATGGAAACTAATGGTTAAAACAAAGAAATGCCTACATCCTTTCCGACACTACACCTCCTTCATTTCGCTTTGTATACACGCCAGGCAAGTTCTAGACAATTCACAATGACATGGAATAGCAAAACCTCACTCACACTTCATGCACATGCTCGAATCAAGATGCATTCACAGACTCTTTAATTAGTCAAGTACATGAATTCAAGATTAAGCCTCAATCATAATGAACCAAATTCTATAGCCTAGGTAACTCAACATATTTACACAATTACATGCTTTCAAATGAATCACTTTCACATTTCGAACATCAATTACACACACAACAAAATTTTAGCAACCATAAGCAACTACAGTTTATTGATGCAATCCACCAAAGAAACTAAAAACAAAACATCTACTCCTATCGACTACATTTCCCTTAAGACGGTCGTCATCCATCCATCATAGGGAATGTTCACTAACTATGACATCGGTTCAATGGGACTATTCTCGGTAAAAGAACCGAAAACAAACTCCGAGAAACCCAAAAATAAAACTTCAAAATTTTTGCAACACATCGATCATTTCGATGAAAAAAAAATATATATTTACAAAATATGTTGATAAGTGCAACATCTTTTCGCAAAAATTTTGAAAAATATCGATCATATCGGTAGAGAAAAAATATTTACAAAATTTACAAAATATTTACAAAGGCAACCATAACTTTTTAAAGACACACATCATTAGCCACACACAAATATATACACATCATTCACAAATCAGTTCACAACAACAGGGAAAGCACAGACATACATAAACGTCAAGGAAGAATATACAGCAGATTTAGAGCCTATGACCCAGCACCTAACTACTCCCCACCCCACACTTAAATCGAACACTGTCCCCAGTGTTCACAAAAATACAAAGCACAAAAATTTGGGTGGTGAAACTCCCTGCTCAGTCGAAATATTTGACTTCCTCATCCGGTGCTGCGGCCTCGTCGCCCATATCTGAATCAGCTCCCTCGCCGTCATCGGACTCCACATTAGAGTCCTCACGACGTGTCTCCTCATCAGTAGGGACGTCGTTCTCAGTCGGCTCCACAAAGGCTGGCCCCACCTTGCATAAAGCTCTGGCGTTCTCGCCAAAAGGGTAGTCCAGCTCCAGCTGTCATAATTCATCCTCGGTGGCTGGTCTCCCACCTATCCGTAGCTGCAGCATCTGCATACCGAACATACGGGCCATATACTGGTCGTCACGAGCATGTCGCTCGCCCAGAGTCAGCACAGGTCCGTGTGTAGTGTTGGGGGCCTTGGTCTTTGTCACATCAAGGGCCCGCCGCTCCAACTGCGGAATGTAATCCAAGGCTTCTTCCTCAACGTCGAGGCCTCGGAGGAAGGTGGTGATGAGTCCGCCAAACCCGTATCTGTGGCCCTGGTGTAGTCTAGCTCTCTTCATGGCGGATATTATAACCGCCCCCACATTTATCTCAAGCCCTTTCATAAGGGCATACACCAGGCAGACACGGTCCTGGGTCACGTCTGTCATATGTACTCCCGGGATCAAACACGAACATACAATTTTTAGCCAGATTCTGGCCTCTCTGTTCATCTGCGAATAAGGCAGAGTCTGGTGGTAACCCCTCTCTTTGTGTCTACTCCATCGGGCTATGGATCGAGCCCCACACAACGTACGTCTGATGTCGGCGTACGATGGGGTGATGTTGAGCTGGCGGAGAACATGGGCGTCTGTGTCCCGCGCTCCAACGATGGCATTCAGCTGCTGAGGTTCCAGAGTGACAATCTGCCCTGTGATTTTAATAGTGTGGCTTCTGATGGCCGGGTTCCAGTTGGCATAAAATTCCCAGAACAATGCACTCCTTGGGCTCCTGAAAAATAAAGCTGAGCCCAGCAGCTTCAATCCTCTGTATGATGCGAGGGAACTCCTGTGCGAGTGGTTCTCTTGCAATATGTTCCTCCGGGAAGTACTTGTTCTCCTTATGCTTTGCGTACCATTTCTTCCCTTCATCGGTGACCCATCGTGTCCCGTATCGGCGGTGTTGACCGCGTGGAACAGCAGGTGCAGCTGGGACAGCAGTGCCCAGTCTCATTCTCTTTCTGTCGGTGCCTGAGGTTGAAGCACCCTTGCCTTTATCTTGTCGGCTGGCCATTGTACCTGTCAATTTACACAGACAAGCACAACGTTAAGCTAAAAACTTGGTAGTTTTGGCTAAGGTCGGGTTAAACAAAATTTACCCCACACTTAGTCTTTAACAATATTTACAACATGTTAGCAAGGATAGATCTATTTACACCCCCAGCACAATCACTATAAATATATTGCTTAGTGCGTTCACAAAAATTCGACAGCATAACGTCTAGCGAACTACTCAGACTTCATACAGCTAACCCAATCCTACTATCGACAGCTATTCACCCATAGCACTTAGCAACAATAACAACAACAAAATAGAAACAACAATACAAACATTTTATATACACTAATCTAAGCAATTCAACCAATTCACATATTACGCAATGTCCCACACAAAATTGAGAATTAGTCGTCTTTCACCAATTATACAATATTTACCACGACTTATCTCAAATAATAAACACACCCCGACATCAATTTCGTCAAACTATCAAGTTACCCAAGTTAAAATTCAACAACCCCAAGCCCTAGAACTCAATTCGACAATCAACAATGAATTATTCAATCAATCGATAAGTTCACACGTCAACTACAACAATCCGAACACAATCAATCGCAAAATAATTCACGTCATGTTTAATTTCTACCTAGGGTGATATATCTCACGTCACATGCTCAAAATCGACAAAAATCGCCAAAAATTTGAGATAGACTATGAAAACATACCTTGGAATTGAAGAATCGATAAAGACTTGACGTTTTCCTTGCCTCTTAACATGGCACGGAGCTTGGGGGTAGGGGAATGGGTGTTTGGTCGCGGAGGGAAGAGGGAATGGGCAAAATAGGGGCAAAATCGGGGGTTTTTATTAAGAAAACACGTGGGTCACCCGGAAACCCGGTGTGACCCAGCACTGGGATAAGGGCAACGTGTCACGGAGGGTAACGCGGAGGCCCTCCTCCGTGACACGGAGCCAACGCGTTGGCTTACTGGAATTTTAAAAAAATTCCAGATTTGCCTTCAACGTGTCACGGAGGCCAACGCGGAGCATTGCCTCCGTGACACGGCGCCAACGTGCCAGTGCTCTGTTTCACTATCAAATTTTATTTTTCATACCTCGCCTCGTTTTCTCGATTCCACGTATTTTTCCTCTGGTATACCTGAAAATCACCTCACTAAACAAAAATTGGTTAAATGACTAGATTCCCTACTAAAAAAAATAAAAATTACTAATTAAAATGCACATCTAAACCTAGTCAAGAAAAAGAAAAGAAAATAAAATAAAAGAAAAACTTTACACTAAGGAAAAAGAAAGAAAAATATTTTTCACGGGTTGCCTCCCGTGCAGCGCCTGGTTTAATGTCGCGGCTCGACAGCCTTTACGCTCAATTTTCTACTAGGGAGATGGATGATTTGACCCGATCATGGTCATCTCCCCAGTAGTTCTCAACCTTGTCTGGTGGCCTACCTAGTAACTCTCGGGAATCACTCAATCCATTTGCATTCCCATGATCAATCACGTTGATCACCGAGAGTTCCTTATAAACAGTCGGGAGCTTAGGTGCCTTGTACATGTCGAACACCTCAACCTTTTCGTGTGCTCGCATCGTGAGTTGACCCGCAGCTACATCGATCAATGCCTTTTCGGTTGCCAAAAATGGTCGTCCCCAAATAAATGGGACTTCTGCATCTGGCTCAAAATCCAGAACAATGAAATCTACCGGAAAAATGAGGGAGCCTACCTGCACTAGCACATCCTCCACAATGCCATCCGGCTTAGCTAAAGACCTGTCTGCTAGCTGCAAGATCACTGTTGTAGGTCTAGGACTCCCTAGACCTAACTTTCTGAATACCGAAGATGGCATCAGATTTATACTTGCCCCCAAGTTGCATAACCCACGAGCTCGGATACTTTGCCCAATCGTCAGCTGGATAGTAAAACTTCCAGGATCCTTCAGTTTAGTGGGCAACCTGTTCTGAATACGGGATGTGCATTCCGCCGTTAAAGCCACCGTGGCATACTCGGTCAAGCGACTTTTGTTGGCCATGATGTCTTTGATATACTTTGCATATTTTGGCACACCCTGCAAGACATCAACAAGAGGTAAGTTAACATGTACCTGTTTAAGTACCTCCATGAATTTCTAGAAACACGCCTCCTCCTTGTGTTTCTTAAGTCGTTGAGGGAACGGGGGTGGAGGACTTGTTGGTTCAGCTTCTTTGGTCTTCCCCGTATCTGAGGTTTGTTCTCCCTCAACATCTGCTGCTCCTGACTTCTGAGGCGGTCTTTCCGGTTCCACCTCCTTTAATTGTAAACCACTCCTCGTGGTCACTGCATTTACCTGCTTAGGATTGGGATCCGTGTCGCTAGGTAGTCCTCCCCTTGGTCTAGTATTTTGGGCACTGGTAAATTGCCCAAACTGATATTCAAGAGCCTTGGTTGCCAATTGATTGTTCTTTACTTCGGCCGCCAGTTTGACATAGTCAGCCTGCAATTGTGCCTGGTTGGCAATCATGGTCTTGAACATTTCCTCAATAGTCGGTGATGGTGGTGGAGGAGGGGCATTGTGATTTCTAAACTGATTCTGATAGCCTTGTTGCCCTCCTTGGTTTCTGTGCATACCCTGCCCTGAACCCTGGCCTTGTTGATTGTTGCTACCCCACGAAAAATTTGGATGATTCCTCCAATTCGAGTTGTAGCCACCACAAAACTGCTGTTGATTCCTCTGTGCATTGCCCACAAAGTTGACAGAATCAGGATTAGCACCACAGCATTCAGGTGAATGCTCACTACTACCACACACTTCACACCACATCTGTTGGACTGCATTAACTGAGGCTGACGGCTGGTTTAA
Source organism: Datura wrightii (assembly GCA_035772735.1). Taxonomy (NCBI): domain Eukaryota; kingdom Viridiplantae; phylum Streptophyta; class Magnoliopsida; order Solanales; family Solanaceae; genus Datura; species Datura wrightii. Next base: position 46,770,252 of record JASDFA010000016.1, on the reverse strand, counting down.
ATTCATATTGCTGAAGTGAGTGTTTAACTGATTTTGCAAAGAAGCTATCTGTGCAGCGATAGCTGTGAATCCATCCACTTCAAGCACTCCCGCTGCTTTCCTTGCTCCACCTCTTGAAGAATCTGCATTCCATTCCGGATTGCCTTGTGAAATTCGGTTGAGCAAAGTGTACAGCTCCTCATAAGTTTTCTCCAGCGCTTGCCCTCCAGCTGCTGAGTCTAACAAAATTTTAGTGTGGGGTTCCAAACCCTCAATAAAAGTGTGGACCAACACCTCATTTGACTGGTGATGATGAGGACAGTCCCGCAACATGGACTTGAATCTTTCCCAGGCTTGATAAAGATTTTCTCCTTCCCTCTGTTTAAAACTTAGAATCTGACTTCTAAGTTTAGCTGTTTTACCTGAAGGGATAAATCTGATCAAGAACTTCTTTGCAAGATCCTCCCACGTTGATATTGAGTTGGGTGGTTCAGCTTTTAACCACCTCTTGGCTTCACCAAGTAAGGAAAATGGAAATAAGGTGAGCCGAACATAATCAGGTGACACTCCAGCGGGGATGTAAGTGTCACTTATCTCCAAAAAGTTCTGGAGATGTTGTTGCGGATCTTCGTGAGGGAGACCGGTAAACTGCCCGCTAGTGTGCAAAAGTTGCACCATATTTTGCTTTAACTCAAATCTCCCCCCAGGCTCTGGTTTGCGGATGCTGGAATGTACATTATTAGCGTGTGGGATTGCCACCTCGCGAACCGGCCTGGCTGCTACTTCCTCGGGCACTAACACTGCCCGCACAACTGGTGGATTGGGTTGATCCATCATAGACTGTTTGAGCAACTGCAACTTCTTCCGAAGAGCTTCTCTACGTTGACTATGCAATTCACGTTCTGGCTCTAAGTAAGATTCCACCAGCTCCTTGTCCCTTGCCAGTGTTCACAGAAATAAAAATCTACAAAATACAGGCTAAGACCAAGTTGTTAACACTTAAGAAAATAAAAATACAAATACAGTAAATTTACACTAAACAAAATTTTACAAATCGCCTAGCCTCCCCGGCAACGGCGCCAAAAACTTGTTCGCGCTCTGCTGCTCGGTATATATTATACACCGACACGCAAGTGTACGTGGTCAAACAAGTAATAAAGTGGCTAAGTAGCCAAGTATCGATCCAAGGAGGCTGCTCTAGATATGCAAAACTGCCTAGTTTACTATATCTCTATTCTATTTCTAACTATGTTAACAACAATCCAACCAAGATTTGAGTGAGTTTTGTTTCTAAACTAATTATCTACTAAAATTAATAACTACTATTTACGTTGAGTTTAGACAATGGATATGCACATGCCAAGGTTAAGAACGAGTAATGAACTTGATAATCATGATAATTTGGTCATCTTCTTCTTCATATTGCTAGCCAAGAACGTTTGCCTAGAAATTAAAACTTCCGTATTTAATTTCACTTTAGATTCATAAACTATTCGTCTACATTTCTGTGATCAAATGCAATTTATGACCTAACACTACAATTCCGGTTCCTAAATTGACTAATACGGCTTTCAAGTATATTTCTATCAAGAAAGCACATCAAAACCCAATTTTCCCAAATCAAGTTAAGAACAATACCCTATTAATTCACAACTTTCCAATTTCATGCTCTCTCGAGTGAAATTGGACTTTTTAGATATACATTAATGGTGGCCAATCAAGAATGTAATAAGCACAAGAATTAATAGAACAACATGCAAGAAGAAGAAGAAACCATATCAATTATTACCAACATTCATTACACAAGTTCAAAACCTCAGCAAGAAAGGAATTAGCCACTCATTCTTGGATTAATCATCCTAGAATGAGTGTGAATCATGCATACAATTGAAGGAAAGAAGAAGGGAAGAGAAGAAAACTCTTATCTTTTCTATTCTTCAACTGCCACAAAACCACGTTCCTGCTCCCACTTCTGAACTCAGGCTAAAAAACTAAAACTAAAAAAAACTCCTTTTAAAAATAACCTAAGTGTGCTATTTATACTAGTGGGAAATTTTTCCCGGAATAACAAGCAACGTGTCACGGAGGCCAACGCGGAGCACTGCCTCTGTGACATGGCGTGGACGCGGACCCTCTCTGGAAATTGCATGGTCCGGATAATTAGCCTCAACGTGGCACGGAGGCCATCGCGGAGGCCTATCTCCGTGCCACGGAGCTGACGCGCAGGCACACTGGAAATTGCCACTTTTATTTCTGCCCAGGCAGTGTGCTACCGCGATGGCAGCGTGGCACGACACCATCGCGGAGCCACTGCAAAATATGCCATCCGAGGTCTTTTCCACGCTCGCATCCAAGTCCAACTCCGACATAGTTCCAACACGCATTTTAGCTCTTAAAAATCACATTATCCTGCAAAACAAATGCTAATCATGTTGGTTAGTATAAATTCGCATTTTATTACCAAATACATGATATTATATACACATTGCACAACAAACAAGGTAAAAATGATACGTTTGAGTATCACTTGGGCATATAAATCTGCCCAAGATCAGTTCTCAGACTAGGGTGGGAGGCCAGACTCCTGATCAATAGAAAGTTCCAGGTTTTCAGTCTCCAACAAGTCAGCTGGCCGCCTCAGTAGGTCCTAGACTTGGGATTATTCCTTTTTCAAGCGTTGCTCCATCCCTAGTTGCTAGGCCTACTATGTCTATTGAGGAATAAAAGATGTTGGACCGTTTTAGGAAGATGAATCCCATACATTTTAATGCTAGACAAGGAGGGGATGCATATGAGTTCCTCATTAGCTGTGACAAGAGATGGCATATTTTGGGATTACTAAGTTCCAAGGAGATTATTTTACAACTTTCTAGATGATCGACCAGCAATGCAATGGTGGAGGGTTTATATTGAAACTAAACCAAAAGGGTCTCCTTTTAATTCTTGAGAGAAATTTTCATGGGTATTGTTGGAGAAGTTTTTCCATCATAACATGGGAGAAGAGAAGAGAGATAAGTTTGAAAAATTGTCACATAAGGGTATAGCAATGACTGAGCATGAGACGAGGTTTCATGACTTATTTCTTCATGCGTTAACAAATTTGCTTAATGAGGCCAAGAGGATTCGACGATTTGTGAGGGGTTTGATCTACCTTATCTGAATAGTACCTTATCAAACAGCAGCCTTCGAGGTTACTTTCCACGAAGTATTAGATGCAGCAAAGGGGGTCGGCTATATAAGGCATCAAGAGTTTGGTAATTCAAGCAATAAATTGCCCTGTAATGATGGAACTTATAGTGAAACCTTATCAGGAGGTAAGGGCTTTTCTGGAAAGAGTTATCGTCTCTATTTTAATATACTAGTGAGACTTGAAATTTAGGCATCTGGAAAAGGTCATTTTAAATGGGATTCTTATGCTTCATATTGGGGTTCACAAGGTACTCCTAGAGGTCTTCAAGTAGTTGTGGTTATTCAGTATATTTAGGTTCCTCTCAGTAGATGGTAGTCCCTAGAATATGTTATGAGTATGACCCAGGCATACTAGGAGGGATTTCCCCAGACTTAGTGTAATACCCTGAAAGTGCCTAAGACTAGACTCGAAATTGGAAAAGAGAAGCAACTGAAAAATAAATTTTTTTCCTTAGGACGATTGAGGGTACGAGTCATAGGAAGGACGCACGACTCGTAGCTGCCACCCGTGGTTAATAGTTATGAGAGGAAGAGTTGGAAAAACGGGCATTGTAACGACCCGTTAGAAGATGCTACGACTCATTGGTAGGAGTCATGGGTTGGTCCTAGAATAGTTAGGGTGGTCAGTACGAGTTGTGGTACAACTCGTTGTGGGGGACAATGAGTCGTTGTAAGTGCCCATGGGAAGGGTAGGGAAAATTCCCCAGTCAAATAACATATGGGACCCACGACACGTTAGAGGAAGGTACGAGTTGTGGTGTGACTCATGGAATGTTCAGATGTAGTTTCATCAGAGGCGGTAACGACAGGATATAACGAATCATGGTTTGATGTAACGAATTGTCCTGTTGAGTCGTGGCATCAGGACCTGAGAATTGAAGGATGAGGAAGGGGAGTAATGGTCAGTCACCATGATTCATGCTAGCAAGGTACGACTCGTGGTACCACTCGTTGTCACTAGCAGTGCAGTTTTCTCAAGTTTTTTATTAAAGGTATTTTTATAAGTCCTATTCCCTAAGGTCCTAAACAACATAGTTTTATGGTCATTTAGTAGGGTTTGATGGATGCTAAACCTATTCTAAGCATTCCCACTCCATGCATGCAACTTAGAATATTTCTTTGGAGAGCAAGCTTGATGAATTTCTCCAATATCTTGCCACATTCCCTTGGGCTTTAAGGAGGAAGTGTAAATCTAATTTACCCAGGTATGTAGGGTGATAAATGGGTGTATTCATCCACATCCATTCCCAATCCATCTTCAATTCATGAAATTCTAGTTGATGAATCTATGGGATTTTAACCCAACACGTGAATTCTCTAAGTATCAATCATGGGTATGATCTATGCATGTTTCTAATGTTGAATTATGGATAATGGGCATCTTTTACAATATTTGCAATTACAAATTATGTTTTCAAGTTTTACAAATCATAATACCCATCCATGAAAGTTCATAAAAGTTGAGATCTATAATATATGTATTCAAGCATGATGATATGTATGTGATGATAGTATGATTTCGAATTACCCATGTCCATGTTCATGTTTTCAAATGATCATGTCTATTTCAAGTATGTTTAATTATTGGGAAAGCCCATAAAATCAAGTATGTTTCAGGATTTATCTAAATTTCAGATTGTTAGCTTACCACATGGATTTTGGAGTCTAGACTCCAACTATTTTTATCTTGTGTATGGTTTGAGGCTAAAGCTCCTGATGTTATAATTTCAGATTTAAGCATGTTTGTTATGAGTCAGCATAATCACTAGATGATTGTTTAGCTTCGTTGAAAAATGATAGAGAGAATATGCATATTTTGGGGAATAGTGCCTAGCACCGAGTAAGCTAAGGGTCAGTCAACCCTCTTTCTCCGAACTACACGCCTACATAGGTTTACATTTATACTTTGGGACCTCCCTTGTGAGCTTCCCCTACCCCAAGGGGGCCTTGAGATTAATATCAATATCATGGTAGCGTCTGTAGCCCTAACAAGGCTTTGGACAACTTTGCCCACTTGAGTGTGATAGTCGGTACCACATAAGCTCTATCGTGGTAATGTCGGTTATATGATGAGTCTCCTATTGTTTCTCATGATTTCAGTTACGCATGTTAACCAGTAGCCAGACTCTCAGTATTAGCATCTTTCAGGCCTAGTTGGTGAGTCCTCATCTTCTGAGGGCCCTTTGTCAATTGTATTGAGTATTATCATTTTCAGACTATAGAGAGTTAGTTGGGGTCTTGTCCCATCAACTAGTCAATAGTAGAGGCTTTTCAGATATAGCATGTATTCAGTTTCTATTATGTGTATGTATTAAGATGTTATGATATTTTCAGACTTTCACTTTATATTACATGTTAGACTTCCTCTTGATTTTGTTGACTTTAGATATCATGTTCATCCCATGGGTCGACTTGGAGCCTCTCGAGGTTCTTTGTCCCATTTCTCGATCTGGGCCTATGTTTGGGTCGTGACACTACGAGCTAAAGGCTAACAACATAGTTCTTAGGCTCCATCTAGAGCAATAGCATAATTTTTTAGGGGTCTAAGTTGTTCTCATTTAGCTAGAGGTGCTACATAGATAGGTGGAGGAGGCAGCATAGGAGTTTTCTAGATTGAGGGTGATTATGCACACTGTTGGGTATTCTCAGGTAGACTAGAGGCAGAAACCTCCGATGCGGTTATCACATGTATTATTCTAGTAGGCCATCAACCTACTACAGTTTTATTTGACCTTGGTTATACTGTCTTCTATGTTTCTACATACTTCACATCAGGTCTTGAGATGATGTGTGGTTGTCTTTCTATGTCTATGCGTCTTTCTAATTCGATGAGTGATTCCTTCGTAGTGGATCAAGTGTACCTATCTAATGTTTTTACTTTGTTGAGATATGACACGTGAGTAGACTTTATCATTCTTGATATGATGGATTTTGATATTATTTTTGCCATGGATGATGGACTATCACTATATCATACGATTCATGAATTTCATGCCACGTCAGTCACTTTGGTTATGTTGGGTATCCCTAGATTGGAGTGAAAGGGTACCTACTATCATTATTCAAGGAAGGTGACTTCGTTCTTGAAAGCTCAGAAATATTGGCCTATTCGGCCTATGTTCGTGGTACTAGTGTTTATACTCCTTTTGATTTAGTACCAGTGGTGAGAGAGTTTTCGAAGGTACTTTCGAAAGATCTTTCTGGTGTTGCATTTGACCGTGATATTGACTTTGGTAATAATTTGGTAGGGCACTCAACCTACTTCTATTTTGCCTTATCGGATGGCTCTGACTAAGGTTAAGGAACTAAAGGATCAACTTTAGGATTTGTTGAGCTAGACGTTTATTAGGTTGAGTGTTTTTCCCTTGGGGTACTTCTATTTTATTTGTGAAGAAGAAGTGTAACATTATGAGAATGTGCATTGACTACATTAAGTTGAACAAGGTTATCATTAAGAATAAGTATTCTATACCACACATTAATGACTTGTTTGTTCAGCTTCAATATTTTTGAAGGTTGTTTTGAGGTTAGTCTACTATTAGTTGAAGATTAGAGCAGAAGATGTTCCTAAAACAATTTTTAGGACCCAACGTGTTCATTATAAGTTTTTGGTCATGTCCTTTGGGTTGACCAATTGTCTATCAGCATTTATGGAGTAAATGAATGGTGCATTCAGGCCCTATTTGGATCCTTAATTATTATTTTCATCGATGAAGTTTTGATTTCCTCTTGTTGTATGGAGGATCAATCGAGACATTTGTTGATGGTGCTTCAAACTCTGAAGGAGGAGCAGTTGGGCACTATGTTTTAAAGTGCGAGTTATGTTTGAGTTTTGTGTCATTTCTAAGTAATATGGTGACTAAATGTAATATTATGGTGGATCTTCATAAAATTGAGGCAGTCCTAGATTGGGCTTGACCAACGTTAGCTTTAGATATCAGGAGTTCTGTAGGTTTGTTAGGCTACTACAGGCAATTCGTGGAGTGTTTCTCTTTTTTGCATCTCCATTCACAAAACTGACTCGAAAGAATGTGTCTTTTTAGTGGTCCTATGATTGTGTGGTGAGCATTCAAAATCTCAATACCTTGTTCACCACAACTCTTATTTTGACTTTATGTTTGGAAGGTGAATGTTTTACAATCTAATGTGATGCCTCATAGATTGGCATTGGATATGTGTTGATGCAAAAAATTGAGGTGATAGGGTATGCTTCACGATAGTTGAAGATAAAAAAGAAGAACTACCCTACTCATGACTTAGAGGTGGTAGTGATAGTGTTTTCTTTGAAAATTTAAAGGGATTACCTTTATGATGTACATTGTGAGGTTTTCACAGATCATCGCAACCTTCAGTATATTTTCAGTCATAGGGACGTGAATTTGAGGGAAAAGAGATGGATGGAGTTACTCAAGGATTATAATATGATCATTCTTTATCATTTGAGGAAGGCCAATGTGGTGGTAGATGACTTGATTCAGAAATTTCTTAGCATAGGTAGTTTTACTATGTTGCGTATGGGTGGAAGAACGACATTTGGCTATGGATGGCCAAACTTTGAGACTGGCTAGCAAAAAACGTTCAATAACTTGACTTATTTGTGAATGACATCGAGTCTCTACCTAATCATTATGAAAATTAGAAAATAATTTTATGGAAAAGGTATTAGGAAAAAAGAAATTTAATAAAATCATAAAAGGGTAAGGGTTCCAATGAATTTCTAAAGAAAGTGTTAGGCATATTGGAAAATCCACAAATGCGGTTACCGATGGAGTTAAACATTTTATAGCTAAAAGTGACTTGTATGCAGAAGTTTATGACAGAAAAGATGGTTAAAATGTTTACATACAATATAACTCCCTATCCCTCCATAGATTTCGAGTATGCAGAAGTTCAGGAAGCGCAGTTATTAGCCAAGCCTAGAAGTGTAACAACCCACATGGTCATTTTATGATTGTTGATCCGTTTCCCTGGGTTGAACCTTTTCTTATCTTTATTTTGTTTTTTATTACTTGTAGAGATGGATGACACCATTCTCGATATGACCCAATGAAGATTGGATGAGATTTTCAATTTTTGGAAGGTTTGAAGTTTGAGAGGTTTGACCAAAGTCAACATTTCAGGTTGACAAGCTCGAATATGGATTCTGAAAGCTTTGTTAGTTAAAGGTGGTGATTTATGACTTAGATAGTTTGCATGGAACTCGAGGCATTTTGGAGTGATTTGAACCTTTGGTTGAATTTATGAGCTTTAAGGAAGCTAAGTTTTACCATGGTCAACTTTCGATCAAAATGACGTCATATTGGTGATTTGATGAATCCAACTGGTCTAGAATGTGTTTTACGATTGAATTGCATATTTGGTTTGTGACAGGAGGATTCCGAATGAGTTTTGGACGGATTTGAATGTTTCTTGTATTTTAGCATGATTTTAAGCATTGAATGCAACAACTCAAAGGTTCATTTTTAGTATTGGAGATCGAAAATATTTTGAGACTTTCAAAAATCCTAGCAGGAATTATAGGAGTTATTAGAAAAGTTTGGTGATATTCTGATAAGTGAAGACTGGGTTTTTATTGCAAAAGATAAAATAATTATTGAACGAGCAAAAATGATATTTGACTAGGAAAACGATCACCAAATGGAGTTTTGATTGGACGAGTAGGTCCTTATCATTATTTAGGAATTATAGAAAAAAGAATCGTAGCATTTCGAGTTTGTATGATGAAGTTATGGCCATTTTAGTGAAAAATTAAAGTTGCTAGTGCAGCCTTATATAAGTGTCTGAACAGTGTATTTTTGCACAAACTGTGTTTATTAGGTATTTTGAGTATATTGGAGTTCTAGAGCTCGGGATTGAGTGATATTTGCAGCATTCTTCTCTATTTAAAAAGGGGGTAAGTATGTAATCCTTATTTTTGTATTTCTCCATGATTTCTTCCATTGGTTTTCATTTTTATCCCTGAATTTATTAGATGAAAATTTGAAATTTGAGTATAAAGTTTAGAAATGGTATTTTCTTGAATGCAAATTCAATTTGAGCGCCATTTTGGGTGAAATTTCATATTCAAGTACTTTACATTATGGGTTACCTAATTTTCAAATAAAAATTTAGTTTTGCCCTTGTCTTGGGGTTGACTTTTTAATTGACTTTTTGGGCCCATGATAGAAGTATATCAATATAGGTGCCCATGATTTTATTTTCTCATGTAGAATAAGTATTTGACCAGATTTGAATCATTTGGAAGGGTTACGAAAAGGTGAATTCGTAGTTGATGATTGAGCTTCGTTTTGAAGAAAGTAGAGATTTGTTGAGTCGTTGAGGTTCAGAAAGAAGGGGAATCTTAGTCCCCACTATGTTGGGCCATATAAGCTTGTGAGACGTGTTGACAAGGTGACCTATGAGTTGGAGCTGCCAGTGGAGTTACCTTCGGTGCATTCGGTGTTTCATGTCTTTGTTGAAGAAATACATTGGAGATCCATCTTTAGTGGGTCCGGTAGAGGGCATTGTGGGTGAAGAATAGACTTACCTTTGAGGAAGTACCAATTGAGGTCCTTGATTATCAGGTTCGTATGTTGAGAAATAAGGAAGTATCCTCAGTGAAGGTTATGTGGAGAAATCATCTTATTGGGGGAGTTAGGTGGGAGGCTGAAGCAGATATAATGGCTGAGAACCCATATATTTTCCCTTCCGGCTCAATTCCAGCTTGAGGTATTAGTTTCCTCCTTAATACTCTATTCAATTTCATGTCCAGTTCATGTATCTTAGTTCCTTTCTAGTTTATCATGTATGTATGATTCATGAAATTAATTCAACCATGTGTATAAGTTTGGAATCAGTCACTCCGTCAGCTTTCAGTTTTAGATGTTCGGAATATGGGATTGCAGTTTCTATTCCCAGCTTTCCAGTATGTTTAACCCACATTCGAGGATGGATTTTCCCAAGGGGGAGATATTGTAATACCCCAAAAATTTCTTAGAGTAGACCTGAGATTTAAAGTGTGATCAGCAGGAAAAGTTGGAAAAAAAAAACTATTACAGTATGAATAAACCTACGAGTTTTAGGTTGGTAGTACGGGTCGTAGGAATACCCGTAGACCAAATAAGATAAGTTGTTTCCCAACCACGAGTCCCCACTACAAGCCGTAGTATGTTTGTATGACCCTCGGCCAGGAGTCATAGCAAGTCTTTGGAGTTATCAGGTGAATGATTGCACGGGTAATAGTACGAATTATAGTATGGAGTTACGATTCATGGTACGAGTCATAATATGATGGTGCGGATCATCTGTTTAGTGGTGAGTTGATATATTATAATTCCTCGGACTTTTAGGCTAAGTTAGGAACCCTTCTAGGTATGTGGATAAACTGAACCCGATGAAATTATGGAAACAAAGTGTTAAGATTAATTCCAAAGTGTAAGAAGTGCATTAGATGCAAATTAAGGTCATAAGGAACCTCTAGAATGAAATTGAGTTGAGGGCCTTCTTACTGATTGGGTTTTTAGTATTAGTTCGTATAAAGGTCAACTTCAACTCATCATAGCTCCTATGTTACAAAATGTTTTTGGGAGATTCAGCATATCAAATTTAAGCCCTTTGACTCTTGTTTAAAACTCATCCAACCTTGCGCCAATCGGAGTTTGAAGTAAAATGTTAGGAGCGATTTAGGAAAGCTGCAACAGCCATTTTACGACTCTCAGTACGAGTCGTACAATCAACCTATGACCCGTACCATTGTTCGTAGTAACTGCCAGTTACAAGTTTGTTTTCGATAGTTTTGGGGTATTTTGGTAAATTCCTATGGTTCTAACTCCTTAATGATGTTGTTTTGGGCTTCCTTAAAGTCAGATTAAAGGGATTAAACTAGCATAAATCCTTTCTCTCTTCAAACAAGATTAGATTAGATTTCTCTCAATAAGGAGCTAAGGTTCATCACCTCTAACTTCTCAATTCCTATTGGATCTTCAAGGCAAGTCAAGGGATCATCAACAGAGGTATGTAAGGATATGAATGGATGAATTAGTCCACACCCATGCCCAACTTCCTCTCAATTCGTGATGTCCTAGTTGATGATTCCATGAGGTTTCTACCCAATGCATGAATTTCCTAAGTTTTAACCACGGGTATGATCTAAGCATGTATAAATGATGAATGATGATTAATGGGCATATTTGACAATGTTTTAAATTAAAATTTGTGTTTTTAAGTTTTCTAAACTATGATGCCCATCCATAACGGTTCATAGAAATTGAGATCTATGATATATGTTTAAGCATGATAATATATTTATGAAAAAAGCATGTTTTCAAGTTACCCATGTTTAGAATCATATTTTCAAGTGAATCAAGTAATTTTTAAGCATGTTAAAGTGTTGGGCAAGCCCACATGTTCAAGTATGTTTTATGATTTCCTTAATTTGCTTACCACATGGTTTTGGAGTCAAAACTCCCACTATTTTCACCTCTCAAACCTCTAAGCTTTCATGCATGAATTAGGATAGACTTAGAATGACTTACCCTTCTAAAAATACACTATTTTAAGCTTAAATGACATAGTTTAGGACCCTATGGTTTAGGAATGATGAAAAAATCTTGAATGAGATTTCTGGAAAAAACTGCAGTTCCAGTGAAAACAGTTGTCACAATGGACTGTTACAAACTCCCATGGTCCGTTACAACCCCTCGTCGTCTCATCCCTGATACAGGTCTTGGGTCTCCTACCATGAACGGACATGACAAGTCATTACAAGCTCCAATGACTAGTTTCTGCCAGTCGTCATCACCACTACCCTATCCTAGGGTTCCTCTCAACAGATGTTGACAACGACTCATTGCTTCCAACAATGGGTCGTAGCATGACTCATTACTTCCTCCATGATTAAGAAAAACCTCACAATGACTCTCATTCTATTACGCATTACAACATCCAATAGGTCATCCTGAGGCTCGTCACTTCACAGCCAATTCTTCAACTTCTTACCATGCAAACCCTCCACGGGTCATTGGTCCCACTAATAATCCGTACAACGAGTCGTCTTGAGTAGATTTTCAAATTTTTTCTTCTAGTTTTCATTTCATCTCCTGAGTCTAGTCTTAGGCACTTCCAAGGCATTACAATATCTCCCTTTTAGGAATATTCGTCCTTGAATATGAGAAAATATACTGAAAAACAGAGGAATGTAATCATCTTACTCAAACACTGAACATACAAGATGAAAACTAATGACCTGACTGACTCTGAATTGAACTACATGACTTAACTGAATTACCGAATCAAACATATATTCATTAACATGAAAGAAACTTGGAGACAAGAGCTGAACATGAAATGGAATAGAGTACTAAGGAGGAAACTGAGCCGGAACGGAATATATGTGGGTATTTAGCCATCATATCTGTTTCGGCTTCCCAGATAGCTCCCTCAACATGTTGACTCCTCCATAAAACTTAGACTAAGGCTACTTCTTTGTTTCTTAGCTTTTGGACCGGATGATCTAGTATTTCCACCGGAACCTCCTCATCACTAAAGCTATCCTTCACACCGATAATGTTCATCGGAACAACCAAAGTTAGATCACCCAAACACTTTTTTATGAGCGACACATGGAAAATTGGATGAACTGAAGCTAACTTTGAAGGCAACTCCAACCAATATGCTACCTTGCCAATCCGTTTCACAATTCGGTATGGGCCAACATAATGGGGACCGAGTTTTCCTTTCTTTCCAAACCTCATTACTCCCATCATGGGAGACACCTTTAGAAACACCCAATCGTCGACATCACACTTAAGTTCTCTCCTTCTATCATCCGTATAGGACTTTTGGTGACTCTGAGCTATTTTTAACTTGTCCTTTATGAGCTAAACTTTCTCCATGGCCTCATGGACTGAATCCGGTCGTACCATTGTAGCTTCACCGACTTCAAACCAACCAATAGGCGATCTATATCTTCGCCCATAGAGATCCTCAAACGAAGCCATCTGAATACTAGAATGGTAGTTGTGGTTATACGCAATCTCAATTAGAGACAAATTATCATTCCAACTATGCTTGAAGTCAATCACACGCACTCTCAACATGTCCTCGAGAGTCTGAATAGTCTATTCCACCTGGCCATCTATTTGCAGTGAAATATTGTGCTAAGCTTGACTTGAGTACCAAGTCCCTTTTGAGACGATCTCCAAAACTAGGAGGTAAACTTAGTACCCCTATCAAATATTATGGACAATGGAACTCATGCAACTGAACTAACTCTCAAATGTACAACTTAGCATAATCCTCCGCTGAATCAGTAGTCTTAACCAATAGAAAATGAGTTGCCTTAGTCAACCTGTCCACAACCATCCAAATGGTGTCATATTGCTGACGAGTGTGAGGCAACCCTATGATGAAGTCTATATTGATCTCCTCCCACTTCCAAGTAGGAATGTTGATGTATTGAAGTACTCCTCCTGGTCTCTGGTGCTCAACCTTCACCTGCTGACATTTCAGACACTTAGACACAACTCCGCTATGTCCAACTTCATGTCATTCAACCAATAGAATTCCCATAGGTCACGATACATCTTGGTGGCACCTCGATGGATAGAATAGCTTGAACGACGAGCTTTATGTAACATTCGCTCCCTTAGGTCACCAACATACAGTACACACAAACGACCCTAAAATCAGAGCACACCGTCTCCCCTATGGAGAATACCACCACCTTTTGATTCTGAATAGCTTCCTTAAACTTTACCAAAATAGGATCATCATCTTCTGTAGCTTTTACATCAATCACCAAGTATGACTCTAATTCATTCTGAACAATGACACCACCATCGGTTGAGTCAACCAAATGAACTCCCTACCATGCAAGCCGATCCACATCCTTTACCAGCTCCTTGCCTTTTCTCATATACATGGGACACACTTTCCAAAGAAAGCCTACTAAGAGCTTCTGCTACAATAATAGCCTTGCTCGGATGGTAAAGGATACTCATATCAAAATCCTTGAGTAGCTCCAACCACCTTCTTTGAAGTATATTTAGATCCTTCTTGGCAAACATATATTATAGGCTTTTGTGGTCCGTAAACACATCTACATGGACTCCACACAAATATTGTCTCTAAATCTTCAAGGCAAATACTACTGCCACAATTCAAGATCATGAGTCGAATAATTCTTTTCATGAACCTTAAGTTTCCTCGAAGCATATCCTATAACCTTACCATGCTACATCAATTCACAACCAAGGCCGATCCTCGAAGCATCACAATACACCAAAAACCCATCGGTACCCTCGGTAGGATTAACACCGGTGCTGAGGTGAGTCGAGTCTTCAACTCTAGGAAGCTCCTCTCACAATCCTCTGACCATTGGAACTTCACTTTCTTTTTGGTCAATCTGGTCAACAGTGCTGCAATAGATGAAAACCCCTCATAAAATCTCCGATAATACCTGGCTAAACCCAAGAACCTCCTAATATCAAAAGGATTCACCGGTCTAGGCCAATTCTTCACCATTTCTATCTTTTGAGAGTCTACCTGTACACCTTCTCTTGACACCACATGGCCCAAATACGCCATTGAATTCAACTAAAACTCTAATTTACGGAATTTAGCATCGAACTGATGATCCTTGAGAGTCTATAACACCACCGCCAAATAAGCGGTATGCTCCTCCTCACTCACAGAGTATATAAGGATGTCATCAATGAACACAATCATGAACATATCCAAGTATGGCTTGAACACCCTGTTCATTAGATCCATAAAAGCTGTAGGAGCATTCATTAGTCCAAAAGACATAACTACAACTCATAATAGCCATACCGGGTCCTGAAGGCTGTCTTTGGGATGTCACTCTCTCGAACCCTGAGCTGATAATATCTAGATCTGAGACCTATCTTTGAAAAATATTTAGCACCCTGAAGCTGGTAAAATAAATCAATAGTCTTGGGAAGAGGATACATGTTCTTGATGGTGACCTCATTCAATTTCTGATTATCACTGCACATATGAACAGAACCATCTTTCATGCAGACAAATAGAACTGGCGCACCCTATGGGGATTTTCTAGGTCTGAAGAATCCCTTGTCTAAAAGGTCTTTCAACTGCTTCTTCAACTCCTTTAGCTCTTCTGGAGCCATTATGTAAGGAGGAATAGATATAGGCTGCGATTTAGAAGAAGGTCAATACCAAAATTGATCTCCCGCTCGGGAGGGATTCCCGGTAAATTATTTAGAAACACCTCTGGATACTCACACACTATGGGAAGTGACTGGATAGACGGGGTTATGTATTTAGTATCCTTAACCCTAACTAGATGGTACAGGCAACCATTATAAATCATCTTTTTGGCCTTAAGGTAGGAAATAAGACGACCTACAGGCACAGCTGAACTACCCTTCCACTCTTAGACTGGTTCACCTGGAAATCTGAACTCTACTGCACGGATTCTACAATTGACTGAGGCATAACATTCAAATAACCAATCCATGCCGAGGATAACATCAAAATCAGTCATGGCTAACTCTACTAAATCTGCTGAGGTGACTATTTAAGGGACTGTGAAAGGGAAATTTCTATACACATGTCTAGCTATGACTGAATCACCAACTAGAGTAGAGACTGAGAAGGATTTTGATAAGATGTCGGGTTGAACTCTGAAACCACTAGCAACTAGGGTGTCATAAAAGACAAAGTATCCCTTGAATTTAACAATGCATAAAGATCAAGGTGGAATACTCGTAACATACCAGTGACTACATCTAGGGAAACCTCCTACGCTTGAAGGGATGCTACGGCATAAAATCTATTTTGGCACTATCTACCACATGTACTAGTAGATGCCCCCTACCGAGCAGGTGGAGTTGCTGAACTGGAGGCTGGGCCTCAGCCCCTATCATGAGCCTGTCTAACTGCAAGGCAATCTCTAAGCATATTTCTGGGCTTCCCATACCAAAAACAAGCACCTGGACCTGGTAAGCACTGGCCCACATGTCTCTGAGCACATCTGCTACTCTCAAGAGGGTTGTTCTCTGTGGGTTTGCTACCTGGCCCCTCGAGCCTGATGCTCCTCCCCTCTGATCGCGCCTGGACCTAGATGGAACACTCATAACCGAAGGCACTAGGGCTGAAGATCTCTGGTGGTATTGCTGATGGTACCCGCTAGGTTTCTGTTTGAAGAATCCGAAACTATCAGTCCTAGCCCTCTTGACCTCTTTCTCCCACTCACTTGTCTACATTGCCTCCATATGTTGGGCGTATAGGACTATCTGGTAAAAGACAATGTACTGAAGAAGCATCATAGTCCAGCAATCCCTGGAAAAGTAGTATGTTATCCCATGCACAAACCTTCTCACTCGGGCTCTCTGATCCGCCACCATCTCAAGTGCATACTTGGACAGATGAGTGAACTCCAAGGTATACTCTTGAACTATCATCTTGCATTACTTTAGATTCACAAACTCGGCCGCTTTGATCTCGCTCATCTCCAGAGGAAAGAACCCATCCAAGAAAGCGGTATGAAACTCATCCCAATTGATAAAGCCTGCTCCAATCGCCCTACTATCCTTCCATTGCTTGAACCAAATGTGAGCGACCCCTTTCAACTGGTACGAGGCTAAATCGGCACACTCCTCCCCAGTCACCCTCATAATATGGGTGATCTTTAGAGTCTCCTCAATGAAATCATGTGGATCCTTGTCCACCTTTGATCAAAGGATGTCGGGAGGGTTCATCCTTAGAAAATCCCTAGCTCTTGCTGCCACTGCATTCCCATTCTAAGGGACATTAGCTACCACCTGCTGATTGACCTAGGTGGTCAAGGCTTGGGCTAACATCTGAATGGCTACCCTAAACTCTGCATAGGCAACTGGCTCAGGTATATGCTCCTCATGGGTATGGTGGGGCTTGCTGGTGCCCATCCCTGTTGCCATCCTCGCGGACATTCCCATTTCCATTTCTCCATCCCTATAGAGCATGAATGAAGGGAACATTTCCTAAATGTCTCATAGCCTCTTCTTCATATGTTTGGCACGCTTCACACCCATGAAAAAGTCTCTACTTAACATAGCTTTCGGGCACCCTAAGACGCTTCAAAACCTAATGCTCGTATACCAAGTTTATCACGACCCGAACATAGGCTCAGATCGAGATACAGGACAACAAACGCCGAGAGGCTCCAAGTTGACCCATTGCATTAACATAACATCTAGCTTATTCAAATAAAATGGAAGATCAACATGAATAATATAGCGAAATTGTAAACATAAGATAACATCGGAATACATGACATAAGTCTAAAGCGGAATACATCTATGTCCAAAAAGCCTCTAATACTGACGAGTTGATGGGATAAGACCCCACCAACTCACTATAGTCTAAAAACTGAAAATACAAAACACATATGAATAGAAAGGCCCTCGCAAGATGAGGACTAACCAACTCTGATCAGAAAGTACTAATGCTAGAAATCTATCTATCAGCGAGCCAGAGTGTGGATATCAGAGCCTGTATCGTAAAATGATACAATATATAGTATGCGGTCAGTACATGGAATCTACTGAGTATGCAAGGTAAGTAAAACTTCTAAGTAAGTAAAATCATTAAGCATGAATACTATAAAACATAATCAAGATAAGATTCTAAGAGTAGGGCTTGCATGTTATTTTTTGAAATCATGATCTAAACATAACTGAACATCATAACTGTATCGAATGACCCCTAGATGAAAACTGATAATCATAAGGAAAACTGAACATTAGTTAAAACCTACTGAAAACATAATATCATGAATGAAGAACATGCATAATTGAAACCATGAGGAACAATGGGAGACTCGTTAAATAATCGATATTACCACGATAGAGCTTATGTGGTCCTGCCTATCACACTCAAGTGGGCAGAGTCGTCCAATGCTTTGCCAGGGATAAGGATGCTACCATGATATTGATATAAAGCTCAAGGCCTCTTGGAGGTAGGGGAAGCTCAAAGGGAGATCCCAAAGTATATGAGTAAAGCTACATTGGCGCATAGTTCTAAGGCACAGGGATGACTAACCCTTAGCATACTCGGTGCTGGACATTACTTCCAAAAACCTGCATATGCTCTCCATCATTTCTCAATGAACCTGACCATCATCTAATGACGAAGCTAAATAATAACATACATGCATAATCTTAAATCATAACATGAGGAGCCTTGGCTCAAACTACACCACAAGCCAAAAATAGTGGGAGTTTAGACTCCCAAACCATGTGGTAAGCTAATTCATCAAATTATAAAACCTACTGGATCATTTGGGCTTGCCTAATACTTAAACATGCTTGATATCAATTTGATTCACTTTGAAAACATGAACATAAACATGGGTAAATTCAAAATCATACTTTCTTCATAAACATCTCGTCATACTTGAACACATATCTCATAGATCTTAACTTTCATGAATTTTCATGGATGAGCATCATAATTTATAAAACTTGAAAACATAATTTACAATTGAAATCATTGTAAAAACTTCCCATCAATCATAATTCAACATTCCAAACATGCTTAGATTATACCCATAATAGAAACTTAGAGAATTTACATATTAGGGTTAAAACCCCATAGATTCATCAATAAGGATTTCATGAAATAGAGAGGGATTGGGCATGTGCATGGACAAATACACCCATTCATAACCCTACATTCCTAAAAAGATCCGATTTCACCACTTCCTTGATTTCCCAAAGAGAATTGAGGAAGAACTTTGAAGAAACTAGACTTGGTCACTTCTCAAACCTCTAAACTTGCATACACGAATTAGGTTAGGCTTAGAATGACTTAATCCTTCTTAAAACACACTATTTCAAGCATAAAATGATGTAGTTAAGGACCTTAGGGCCTAGGAATGATGAAAATACCCTTAATGAAATTTCTGGAAAAACTGCACTACCAATGACAACAGTCGTCACAAAGGACCGTTACAAGACAGTTCGTTACAACCCCTCGTCATCTCATGCCTAATTTAGGTCTTAGGTCCCCTACCATGACTAGACAGGACGAGTCGTTACAAGCTCCAATGACTTGTTGCTTCCAGTCGTCGTCACCACTACCCTATCCTGGGGTTCATCTCAATGTATGTTGACAATGGCTCGTTGCTTCTAACAATGGGTCATACCATGACTCGTTACTTCCTCCCTGATCAAGACCAACCTCACAACGACTCCCATTCAACGAATCGTTACAACATCCAATGGATCATCTCGAGGCCCATTACTTACCAGTTGATTCTTCAGCTTCTCACCGTGGGAACCTTCCATGGGTCGTTGGTCCCACCAATGATCCTTACAACGAGTCGTCCTGAGTAGATTTTCAAATTTTTCTTCCAGTTTTCATTTGAACTCCTAAGTCTAGTCTTAGGCACTTCCAAGGCATTACAGACTCGTACGATATACGTATGAACCATAGGTCCCTATCATAGCTCCAATCAATTATCTTTGGAGACCATGCTACGGCCAGTATTACAATTCGACCACCCAACAACTAGTCATACTGAGACCCGTACTGAGGCATATTATTGACTTTTCTGCTTGTCAAATTCCAAATCCCAAGCCTAGGCTTAGAAGACTTTGAGGTGTTACATCCAACCACACTATGGCTTCACCCATCAATAAGAATGGGAACAACCGCAACCTTATAGACTCATGGCTTGTGTTAGTGATTTTGAATGGTTGACATATCTCTATGAAGTTTCAGAGGTGCCGATTAGCATCCACGGAAGCTTGTCCCCCACACAAACCTTACATTTGCAGAAGGTGTGGTATGGTGCTCGTGATAGGAAACACTACATTCCTACCGTGGGTGGTAGGCGAATAGCACTAGCCACATCCTTGATATGGGATCATCTTCCCCCTCCACTACACCATCCATGCTACCTGTGTAACTAGCGTGGCTCATCTTTCACAAACAAAGACAACTAGAAAACTCAAAAAAAGTGAAAACAATAGAAGATGCAATAGTAACATTGAGTTACTTAACAACTAATGGAAATCATATCTGATTCCCCGGCAATGGCACCATGTTTTTTGACAATGCTCAATACAACTCTCCCAATTAAGGGTGGTGCAACAATCATTGTCAAAAATAAATTCCTAATGTTTGCTGAGATTGAATTCCACCAAGAATTTAACAAGACCAAAACAAAAGTCGCAAAATAAATCAATTTAGCATGCATCATTGTTTATAGTGTAACAAGGGAAATTTGGGGAAAATGAGAAAATTATAGAATGTGAATTTCAAAGAAAAAACAAGGCAAAGTTGATTGTTGCAAGAAATGAGAATGAACTAGGGATGTGCTTTTAATGGGGAATCAATTGGATTGGGGTTAATTGACAAGTCAAAAATATCAATTACGACATGAATATCAATGGAAAAGGCTACATTCCATGTTTCTCAACCACTTGGATGAATTTTCCTTGGGTTTTCTCAAACCCCAAGGTCAATACTATCAACCAGCCACCAAAAACATGAGGAAGAGTTGAGATATCTCTAGCCTCAGCCCTTTAATGGATGATGACAATGGGCTTTGACTATCTCTATATCAACCCCACATATCCATAACCCTAATCCTCACTAATTCTTTCTCACTAGATCTTACTCTTCTCTCTCAAGAAAAAGCAAGTTAAGAAAAGTAAATTAATGTTTGCAACCATTAATTGTAGCATTCAAACTTGAAGGAAATACTAGATTCATTCATCATTATTGAATTTAAGACTAATTCAACAAAATCCAATCCATTCTAAACCCCTACCGTGCACACACCCCTAGGAAATAAATTAGGTACTCATAGTTGAAGTTAAAGAGAAGATATCCATGGGTGATTCCTTAACATTGTCATGACCCGAACATACACCCGGATAAAGACACGGGATAAAGAACCCCGAGAGGCTCCAAGTTGACCCATGGCATGAACATAACATCTAATTAATTCAAATAGAACGGAAAATCAACAAACATTACATAGAGGAAGTCTAAACAGAACATAACATCTGAACATATACATATGTCTAACGCTGGATACAAACTATGTCTGAAAAGCCTCTAATACTGACGAGTTGGTGGGACAAGACCCCAACGAAGTTACTTAGTTTGAAAACTAAAAATACTGAACATATATGAATAGAAAAGGCCCTCGAGAGATGAGGACTCACCAACAGTGATTGGGAGGCACTAGTGCTAGGAATCTGGCTAGCGGAGGGACTGAGTCTAGATATCGGAGCCTGTATCATGAAATGATACATTATAGAGTATGCAGACAGTACGTGGAATGTACCGAGTATGGAAGGTAAGTAAAATAGATAAGTAAGTAAAATCGTAAATCATGCATATAATAAAACATAACCAATATAAGATTCTAAGAATAGGGCTTGCATGCTACTTTCTGAAATCATGATCTGAACATAACTAAACATTATAACTGAATCAAATGACTCAAAGTTGAAAACTGATAATCATAAGTATAATTGAACATAAGGTCAAACCTGCTGAAACATAAAATCATGACTGATGTACAATCATAACTGAAATCATGAGGAATAATGGGAGACTCGTCATATAACTAACATTACCATGATAGAGCTTATGTGGTACCGACTATCACACTCAAGTGGACAGAGCTGTCCAAAGCTTTGTCGAGGCTAAGCACGCTAACATGATATTGATATCAAGCTCAAGGCCTCTTTGGGGCATGAGATGCTCACAAGGGAGGTCTCAAATAATCTAAACATACCTACATTGGCACGTAATTCTGAGGCATAGGGTTGACTAACCCTTAGCCTACTCAGTCCTTGACACAACTCCCAAAACATACATATGTTATCCGTAGTTTTTCAGCAATGCTGACCATTTTCTAGTGACGAAGCTGACTCATAACATACATACAAAAATTTGAAATCATAACATGAGGAGACTTGGCTCAAATCATACCACTAGCTGAAAATAATGGGAGTCTAGACTCCAAAACTATGTGGTAAGATAATTCATGAAATAATAAAAACATACTTGATCATATAGGCTTGCCCAATACTTACACATGCTTTAAATAAACTTGATTCACTTTTGGAAACATGAGCATAGACATGGGCATTTCAAAATCATACTTTCTTTATAAACATCTCATCATACTTGAACACATACCTCATGGATCTCAACTTTCATGAACTTTCATGGATGGGCATCACAATTTAGAAAAATTGAAAACATAAGTTATAATTTAAAACATTTTAATATCTTCCCATTTATCATAATTCAAAATTCAAAATGTGCTTAGATGATACCCATGATAGAAACTTAGGAAATTCAAACATTCGGTAAAACCCCCATTAATTCTTTAATAAGGATTTCATGAAATAAAGAGGGATTGGGCATGAGTGTGGACAAATGCACCCATTCATAGACTTACATATTTGAAGAGATTTGATTTCACCACTTCCTTGATTGCCCAATGAGAATTGAAAAAGAACTTTGAGGAACAAGGCTTGATCATCTCTCAAACCTCTAAGCTTGCATGGATGAATTAGGATAGGCTTAGAATGACTTAACCCTTCTTAAAACACTCAATTCTAAGCTTAATGACATAGTTTAGGCCTTAGGAACTTAGAAATTAAGGAAAAGCCCTTAAAAAATTCACCGGAAAATACACACTGCTAGTCCCAAGGATGGACTAAACGACCCGTGCCCTGGACCACGACTCGTTATTTGCCAGTCCTTGCCTTCACTGCCAAAAACCATCCGAGGGTCACCACGATGGACACCACGACCCGTGGTGTACCCGACTACTCATGGTAATGACCCATTACCAACACTGCCTGGTTCCTTTCATTCTTCAACCACCTTTGACCATGGTTGACTTAACGGTTCGTGGGGTTGACCACGACTCGTGGTCACTCACGAGCCACCCAAACCTAAAATTTCCAAACAAGGCCAAGCCCCTTCCCACAAGTCACTTAACGACTCATGGTGTTCCTGATGACTCACTGGTTGATTCATCCTGTGAACTGGTGCAGAAATTTCTATTTTCTCTATTTCAACTCCCGAGTTTGATCTTAGGGTTTTTTAGGGGTGTTATAATATCTCCCCCTTAGGAATATTTGTCCTCAAATGTGTAAAAACATACTAAAAATCAGAGAAATACAATCATCATACTCAAATACTTGAACATACATGTTGAAAACCGAATGAATGACTGCCTCCGATTTGAAGTACATGGCTAAACTGAATTCCTGAATCACACATATATCCATTTACATGAAAGAAACTGGGGTACATGAGCTAAACATGATATTAAATAGAGTACTAAGGAGGAAACTGATACCTCAAGCTAAAACTGAGTTGGAAGGGAATAGATGTGGGTGTTTAACTATCATATCTACTTTCGCTTCCCTCATAGATCCCTCAACATGCTGATTCCTCCATAAAACTTTAAATGAGACTACTTATTTGTTTCGTAGATTACGAACCTGAAGATCTACCACCAGAACCTCCTGATAACTAAGGCTTTCCTTCACACAAACATTTTCCATCGGAACAACCAGAGCTAGATCACCCAAACCCTTCTTTAAGAGTGACATACAGAAAACTTGATGAACTGAATCTAACTCTGAGTGCAACTCCAACTCATATGCTACCTTGCCAACCCATTTCACAATCCAGTACGGAACAACATAACAGGATTGAGTTTCCCTTTCTTTTCGAACCTCATCACTCCCTTCATGGGAGACACCTTTAGAAACACCCAATCATTGACTTCAAACTCAAGTACTCCCCTTCTCATATATGCATAGGACTTTTGGAAACTCCGAGCTATTTTCAACCTGTCCCATATAAGCTGAACTTTCTCCATGGTGTCATGGATTGAATCTGGACCTATCACCGTAGCTTCACCAACTTCAAACCAACCAGTACGCGATCTACATCTCCGCCCATAGAGAGCCTCAAGCGAAGCCATATGAATATCGGAATGTTAGTTTTTGTTATATACAAACTTAATAAGATGAAAATGATCATCCCAACTACCCTTGACGTCAATCACACACACTCTCAACATATCTTCGAAAGTCTGAATAGTCCACTTCGCCTAACCATCTGTTTGCGGGTGAAATGTTGTTCTAAGATTGACCTGACTACAAAGTCACTTTTTAAACAATCTACAAAACTGGGAGGTAAACTGAGTACCTCTATCTGATATGATGGACAATGGCACTCCACGCGACCGAACTAACTCCTAAATGTATAATTTAACATAATACTCTGCTGAATCGGTAGTTTTGACCAGTAAGAAATGAGCCGCCTTAGTCAACCGGTCCACAATCACCTAGATAGAGTCATACTATTGTTGGGTACGAGGCAACCTTGTAACGAAGTCCATATTGATCTTCTCCCACTTCCAAGTAGGAATACTAATGTCTTGAAGAACACCTCCCGGTCTTTGATGCTCCACTTTCACCTATTGGCAATTCAAACACTTAGGCACAAACTCTGCTATGTACTTCTTCATTCCATTTCACCAACAGAAATTCCAGAGGTCACGATAAATCTTGGTGGCACCTGGATGGATAGAATACCTAGAACCATGAGCCTCGTGTGACATCTGATCTCTCAAATCATTAACATCCTGAAAACACAAATGATCCTGATATTAAAGCACACCATCTCTTCCTTTGGAAAAGACCTCCACCTAATTATTCTGAATCACATCCTTTAATTTCACCAAAATAGGATCCTTGTCTTGTCTAGATTTTACATCATTCACCAAGGATGATTCTGATCCATTTTGAACAATAACACCACCATCGATCGAGTCAACCAAACGAACTCCCAACTTTGCAAGCCGATGCACATCCTTTACCAGGTCCTTCCTCCCCTCATTTACATGGGACACACTCTCTAGAGAAAGCCTACTAAGAGCATCTATTAACACATTGGCTTTGCCCGGGTGGTAAAGGACACTCATATCATAATCCTTGAGTAGCTCCAACCACCTTCATTGATGTAGACTTAGATACTTCTGAGTAAACACATATTGTAGGCTTTTGTGGTCTATAAACACATATACATGGACCCCGTACAAATAGTGTCTTCAAATCATCAAGGAAAATACTAGTATCGAAAATCTACATGGACCCTGCCACTCTAGGACTAGCTCACCCGAAATTATGAACTCTACAGCACGAGTTCTACAATTAACTAAGGCATAGCATGAAATTAGCCAATCCATGTCGAGGACAACATCAAAATCAATCATGGCTAAGTCTACTAAATCTGCTGAGGTGACTTTCTGATGGATTGTGATAGGGCAATTTGTATACACCTGTCCAGCTATAACTGAATCACCAATTGGAGTAGAGACTGAGAAAGTTTCTGATAAGATTTTGGGACTAACTCTGAAACTTGTAGCAGCATAAGGTGTCAACAAAGGCAAGGAAGCCCCTAGATCAAACAATGCATATACAACAAGGTGGAATACTTGTAACACACCAGTGACTACATGTTGGGATGCTAGGGCATAAAATCTTTTTTGGCGCTTTCTACCACCCATATTAATAGATGCTCCCTATTGAGCTGGGCATGCTGATGGAGCTACTAAACTGAAGGTTGGGCCTCGACCCCTATCTAGCTTCTAGGAAATCTCTAAGCATATTTCCGGGCTTCCCACACCCGTAACAAGCATATGAACCTGCTAAGTGCTATCCCACATGTCTCCGCCCACATCTGCTACACTCAGGAGGGATGGTCTCTGCGGGTCTACTACTTTGGCCTCTCGAGCCTGATGCCCTTCCTCTCTGATCACGCCGGGACATAGATGGAACACTCATAGTCAAAGGCGCTGGGGCTGAAGATCTCTGGTGGGACTGCTGACAATTCCACTAGGTCTCTTCTTGGAGAATCCAAAGCTATTAGTCCTAACTCTCTTGGCGTCTCTCTCCCACTCACTCATCTCCACTGCATCAATCTACTTGGTGTACAAGACTATCCGAGCAAAGTCAATGTCCTGAAGGAGCATTGCCATTTCGAAATCCCTAACCAAGTAGTCTGCTATCCCATGAACGAACCTGCTCACTGGGGCTCTCTGATCCACAACCATCTTGGGTGCATACTTGGATAGACGAGTGAACTCAAAGGCATACTCCTAAACTATCATCTTCCCTTGCTTTAGGTTCACAAACTCGGCCGCTTTGATCTCCCTCATCTCCCCAGGGAAGAACTAATCCAGAAAAGAGGCATGAAGCACATACCAATAGATAAGGCTTTCTCCAAATGCCTTTCGTCACTTGAACCAAATATGAGCAAACCCCTTTAACTTGTATGAAGCTAAATCGATGCACTCCTCGTCACCCCCATAATCTAGGTGATCTTCAGAATCTTCTCGATAAACTCATTTGGATCCTCATCCACCTTTGATCCAAGGAACTTGGGAGGGATCATCCTTAAAAAATCCCTAACTCTTGCCGCCTCCGTATTCCCATTCAGAGGGACATGCGCTACCACCTACTGATTGACTTAGGAAGTCATGGCCTTTGTTAAAATCTGAATAGCTGACCTGAACTCTACGTAGACAACCGACTCGGGTATATGCTCCTCGTCGGCTAGTGGGGCCTGCTGTTTCCCGTCTCCATTGCCATTCTCATGGCCATTTATGTTCCTATTTCTCCTTCCATTAACTCCACGGGGAGGCACGATTCTGCAAACACGTAAAACACAAGTTGGAAGGATAGAGAGAAATTTCATCGCATGACTTATCCTATACATTTTGTAGCCTCTTCGTCATAGGTGCGACGCAATTCACACCCATGAAAAAGACTGTACTTAATGCATCTTTCGGATACCCTAGGACACTTCAAAACCTAATTCGCTGATATCAAGTTTGTCACGACCCAAACATAGGCCCAGATCGAGATACTAGATAAAGAACCTATAGAGGCTCCATGTTGACCCATGGTATGAACATACATCAAAGTCCATCATGGATAATAAGAATATCATCATGCATAACATAATGGAAGTATAATCGAAACATAACATCTAAATACATACATGAGTTTAAAGTTGAAACATAAACTATGTCCAAAAAGTCTCTAACGCTAATGAGTTGATAGGACAAGACCCCAACTAACTCACTATAGTGTGAAAACTGAAAAGACGAAATGCAACTGATAAGAAGGGTCCTCACAAGATGAGGACTCCCCAATTTAGGATGAGGAAAGCTAACACTGGGAATCTAACTAGCAGCGGGATCGAGTCTGGGTATCGAAGCCTGTATCATGAAATGATACAACATTGAGTATGCATTCAGTATGTGGAATGTACGGAGTATTCAAAATAAGTAAAACAACAAAGTAAGTAAAATTATAAATTATACATAAATTAAAACATAATCAAGATATGATTCTAAGGGTAGGGCTTGCATGCTCTTTTCTTAAATCATGATCAGAACATAATTGAACATCTTAATTGAATCGAATGACCCAAAGATAAAAATTGATAATTATAAGAAAAACTAAACATTGGGTAAAACCTATTGAAAACATAATATCATGACTGATGTACATGCATAACTAATATCATGAGGAACAGTGGGAGAATCGTCATATAAGAGACATTACGACGATATAGCTCACGTGTTTCCAACTATCACACTCAAGTGGGCAGAGTCGTCCAAAGCTTTTCCAGGGCTAAGGACACTTCCGTGATATCGATATCAAGCTCAAGGCCCCTTGGGGCAGGGGAAGCTCCCAAGGAGGTCCCTAAAAATCTGAACATACCTGGCACGTAGTTCTAAGGCATAAAGTTTACTAACCCTTAGCCTACTCTATGCTAGATAGCACTCCCAAAAATATGCATACGCTTTTCATCCTTTTTCAACAAAGCTGACCATTGTCTACTGACGAAGCTGACTCATAACATGCATACATAAATCTGAATCATAACATAAGGAGCCTTAATTCAAACCAAAAGCACAAGATGAACATAATTGGGAGTCTTGACTCCAAAACCATGTGGTAAGCTAATTCATGAAATCATAAAGCATACTTGATCATATGGGCTTGCCCATTACTTAAGCGTTCTTGAATAGACTTGATTCACTTTTGAAACATTAACATAGACATGGATATTTTGAAATTATACTTTTTTATGACATGTTATCATGATTGAACACAAATATCATGGATCACAACTTTTATGAAATTTCATGGATGGGCATCATACTTTAGAAAACATGAAAACACAATTTATAATTTAAAAACATTGTAAAATCTGCCCATTTCTCATAATTCAACATTTAAAGCATCCTTAGATCATACCCATGATTTAAGCATAGGAAATTCACACATTGATTAAAAACCCCATAGATTAATCAATTAGAACACCATGAATTGAAAGGGAATTGTTCATGGGTGTGGATTATTGCACCCAATCATAGCCTTACGTACCTAAAGGGATCTGATTTTATCACTTCCTTGATTTCCCTAAGAGAATTGAAGAAGAACCTTAGAACTAGGCTTGATTGCCTCCCAAAAATCTAAACTTGCATGCATCAGTTAGGATAGGCTTAGATTGACTTAACCCTTCTTAAAACACTCTATTCTGAGCTTAAAACGACATAGTTTAGGCCTTAGGAACTTAGGAATTACATAAAATCCCTTAATAAATTCACAGAGAAAAACAAACTGCCAGTCCCAACGAGGAACAAGACGAGTTGTTACCAGTGACCACGACTCCTGGTCACAAGTCGTCATGAACACTTCCCATTCTTCCGTTGAGGATCACCGCAAGGGACACCATGACTCGTGGTGTACCCAACAACTCGTGGTGACCAGTCGTTGCCAACACTACTAAAGTTCTCCAATTTTCACCCAACCTTTGACCAGGAACCACCCAATGAATCATGGTATTGACCATGACTCGTGGTCATAACTCGTGGCTAGCTCCCAACTCAAAATTTCAACCATGGCCAGACTCCTACCGACGAGTCACTTAATGACTCATGGTGTTTTTGATGGGTCACTGGATGACTCGTCCTATGACCTGGTGCAAGAAATATTATTTTCTCTATTTTAACTCCCAGATCTGATCTTTGGATTTTCGGGGTAACACAACACCACATGACCCAAGAAGGCTACTAAATTCAGCCAAAACTCACACTTGTTGAATTTAGCAAATAGATGGCAATCCATAAGAGTCTTCAACACAAATGAGTTCTGGTAGAATTAACCATATAGGTAGCATAGAAAACTGGGTAAAGAAATCGTGCTTGTAGAAAATAAGGATGGTGACGCCTTTACATACCTTATTTTGACATGCTTCTTTAGCTAACTTTATCCTTTAAAACCCAGACCTTAACCTCCTCAATTTCTTGAGTTTATATACAATCAAAAAGTGTAATTTGTTCCAAATTATGTAGCCAAAATATTTCTCTAGTCGGCAGCAACAACAACAACAGTCAGTGACAACAACAACATTAACCACTTTTTCTACACTTTATTCTATCAACTTTTAAGGGGGGAAAAGAATAGGAAAAATTGCTTAACTTCTTCTTCAATAATCCCCTATCACGACCCGAGTCTAGACCCTGGATGCTACACGGTACCGAGAACCACAAATGGCTCCATGCTAACCCATGGCATAGTATGACTCTAAAATGACTGTCATGTAGAATGAAAACTGAGCAGAAGCATATATAATATATATAACATACAAAATATGAATATTGTTAATAAGCTGGATAAACTTAAAGAAGATGAATACTACAACTCTTTCTGAAAGCTTCTACTAAAGATGAGCTATTAGGAAAAGTCCCCAGCTAAATGCAAAGTCAAGAAAACTAAAGCGATACTACTAAAACTGAAATAAATGCTCTGGTGCTCAGGAGATTTGGACTCACTACTAGAATACTGTTGAGCTGAGTCTGATGGAGACTAACCACACCGGTAAACCTGAAAGCCTGAGCCTATGTCATAAGATGATGTAGCAAAGGGAATGTGTCAGTACTTGGAATGTACCGTGTATGTAAAGCTATGCAATTTAAAAAATAATCATACTAATAATAAATATAAGTAAAGCACTATAGTACGATATGATGAACCTATCTGAATGTATAAATGTTGTAAACTGCCTGCAATATGAAAATACAGTAAAGCTAGTAATATTGATCAAGTGTCATGCACGTATTCAAAGATCTGAGATTGAATTGTCTTGTGGAAGTTACAGTTAACAGACATATAATCATGTAAGCTAAATATGGAGTTTGATGTAAATTCCCCATCGATTGGACCCAATATACCTTGCTCGGGTATAAAGGCATGGCTATGTGATCACCAAACTAATTCCTATTTAGGTTAAAGACCTACGATGACATGTAGTTTTGGGAACCTGACTGCATTGGTATCTCGATCCGCTCGGTGCTAAGCACTACTCCCAACTGAAATCCTGATTATAACTAGTTGAACTAATTATCTCAAAGTAGCATCCTATGGCTAAGTCGAAGCTACTTTTCTAGAAGTGTTCTAAGATCCTAAAGGTCCTGATATCTTAAAATACTAAAAACACTAATAGACCGATAGAATGAAAAATGACTAAAATTTACATTTTTGTGAAATACTAAGTATACTATTAGTATGAAAATACTAACTTTGATTGAAAGCATACATACTAAAGATTATACTAAAATGATAATCAATGGAAAAGTGGCAATTTAGACCAGCTTTAAAATCATGCAAAGCTAAACCCAAAAATCATGCTAAAACTTGGGCTAGAAACGAACATGTATAATTGAAGCCAAAACATGAATTTAACATAATACTAGTCGTGGGAAACTGGGAAAGACTCTAAAATTAGGGAAACTATAAGTTTTCTGGAAACCCTAACTCATAACTTTCTTAGGCTAACAATAGCGAGATTTTCTAACATTTCTTTGGGGTACAATGGTGAAACAAATACCCTTGTTAAATCCCCACATACCTGTAGAAGAAATCCTAGAGAAAAAGCTTGAAAATTTAAAAAAGGAGAAGTAGAAGCCCTAGTTCTTGGCTTGAGAGTTCTGTCTGATCTCTTACGGTGTTCTTGAGAATGTTAGGAGAGAATGGGAGGGGAATGTTGTCTAATCCCTCTAAGTCATCCCCCTAAAATATCCCAATATGATGTAGTTAGGAATTAAAATAGTGTAAATTTCATGATAACTAGGATTATTACCCTTATTTCTGTATCAAAATTATGCGGTAAATCTTATACCATTGCAGTCGACTCTAGATTTATATCTTCTAACTTGGGTAGAGGATGCCTATGATCGGAAGGACTATAGCTAGAAAATGGGTAGATGTGGTCACAGTATGATTCTTTATCTTATTATTTGTACCTTGGGAGGTCCAGGGTTGTCCTTTTGTAGCATTTTTGTTGTGGACCCGTAAATTCTACTTGAGTATGTTATGTGAGTCTCATTGTGGTGCGTGTAGTTTTAAAAAATATTTGTGTGTGTTGTTAAAGTTCGAGGATGAATTCTCCTAAAGGAGGAAGGATACAACACCCCATATAATTTAAGCAGTAAACCCGTACTTCTAAAGTAGGAATAGTACTTAATATTCTAATACAGATGTGTTATAAAGTATTTAAATCACTCCATGATTGTATGTGAAGATTTAATGTCAAGCAAGTTGTAAAACAAAAATCGACAAAAGTTATTGCAAATTACTTAAATTATCTGAAATTTGAGTTAGATGTCTTGGAGGTTTTTCTCCCAATATATAAGGAGTTAGGGGGCCTACTACCTATGAAACTGAAGGTCTATGAGTTTAGTTTTCCACTCATTAAATCATTTACCAATACAACTTCGTAATAAAGAGATATTCATGTTCTCGTGAGACTAAACAAGTAGGTGCGTCAAAGTGGAGCCAAGTTGGTGGAGGACTATATAAGTCTCCTTAGTCAGTTTGTCATCTCCAAATTCAGTTTTTCAAGAACATAGGTAGCATAAACCCCATTTCTTTATAATTTATGTATATATTGAAGGATTTGAGTTAAAAACATCATCTAAAGCCACTTTCGATGTTAGATCATTGATTCTGTCGTGTGACTTGTTGTTGTGTTTTTGTTAAGTTTGGCAGTTATTCCATGGGAGCTAGCTAGGTAAGAGTTCTCACCTCTTGATATTAATCTTATTGGCATAAATATGAATCCAAAAGTACTGTTAGATCTTTATGTTGAAGTTTCTATAATCAATTCCACTAAAATTTTACCGTATACGACTTTGAACATTGTTGTTTTGTGGATAGTTGTGGTATCATGGTTGTGGTTGAACTGCTGCTTCATGGCAGTATCTTTATGCCTTGTGAATGGAATTTTTGCTAGGTTCTTGGTTGTCCACTCTATGGTATGTTAAGAGCTTTTCTTCCTATTTTTGGCATGTGTTTTGTGAAATCTGTGTTGTTTTTATCGTCGGGCTTTCACAAACCAAACATAGGCCCAGATTGAGATACGAGACAAGAAACCCCGAGGAACTCCAAGTCGACCTATGGTATGAACATAACATCTAACTTTACCATAAAAACGAAATATCAATCATAATAAACCAAAGAGAAGTCTAACATAACATAACATCAGAATATATACACAAATCTGATGTTGATTATACACTATGTCTGAAAAGCCTCTAATACTGATAAATTGATGGACAAGACCCAAACTAACTCTATAAGTTTGAAATTGAAAATACGTAAGCATAACTCAAATAGAAAGGGGCCCTCGACAAATAAGGACTCGCCAATAGAGACTGGAATCTAACTCCAGAATTGACTAGTGACGGGGCTAAGTCTAAAGATCGGAGCCTGTATCATGAAATGATACAACATAGAATATGTGGTTAGTACTTGGAATGTACCGCGTATTAAAGGTAAGTAAAAATGGATAGTTAAAATACGTAAGATTTCATAAGAGTAGAATAACATGATCGTAACGTAAATATCATAATGTAAACATAAGGCTCAATGTTTTCAAAATATTCATAAATCAATCATAATAGTAAGCATAAGAGAAAATATTATTGAACATGACATCAGCCAATGTACATAATCATAATCATGCATAAATCATGAGGAACAGTGGGAGATTCTTATAACGGACATACTCCATATGAGCAGACATGCAGCCCGACCTATAAACCCCTAGTCGGGAGGGTGTTCATACCTTGCCAAGTGTAGAACCATGAAAATAGGTGTGATATCACTCATGAAAGGCCCATTCGGTCAAAGGGACAGTCGAAAAGGAGGTACCATCATGGCTATGTTGGCACGTACTTCTAAGAATCGGGATATGCTTGGACCCCAGGTCTAATCGGTGTTAAATACTACTCCCAAAATATATATAGTGCTCATAGGATAATATACATGAGATTCATGGGCTGGTAAAAATAATGATAATCATAAGTATGCTTGAAATACGCGAACTAGCTATGAAATAAGGCCGGTGAGTCGCCCAAAATTACAAATCCATAAATTGTGAAATTCATTCACACTTGTAAAACATTTATATAGTTGATATATCATAAATCAATGATAAGTATTTGAGAGAAATCATATCATAAAGCAAAAATCATAGGTGGGAAAATCTAGATAAACATCATAACGAAATCATAACTTAACTTTTAATAAAAGCATGCATAATTGGGCATAATTGGATTTAAACTCAAATATAGCAATTTATCTTGAAATAGATATAAAATCTTCCCATAGATCATAAAATATGATTAAATACATGAAAGAGATTTACCCATCGGTAGATCATAGCGAATTTCACAAGAATTGGCATAAACTTTTTTGATCATGAAACTCGACTGTTAGAATTGGAAATTCCTGAAATTTAAGAAGAGTTTAGGGAATGAGAGTCAAAGGAACTCTCATTCATAGTCTCACATACCTGGGTAAGTTAATTCTACTCACTTTCTTTATCACCTAAAGGAAATTGAAGAACCTTGATGAACTATGCTTGAACACTCTCTAAAACCTCAAACTTGTATTCAAGAGTTTTTAATAGGCTAGAATGACTTAACCCATCTAAATACACTCTATTCTCACCTTAAAATGACGTAGCTTAGGCCTTACGAACATAGAAATTATGGAAAAGCCCTTAATAAACTCGTAGGGAAAAATAGACTACCAGTCCCAACGAGGGACTGGACAAGTCGTTTTCCAAGGCCATGGCTCGTCGTCACAAGGCATTGAGTACACTGCCACAATTTTACATGGTGCTCATCACAGGGGACACTATGACTCTTGGTGCTCCCAATGAGTCATGGTGATGACCCATTGCCCATTCTCATCTTCCTTCACCTCATCCTTAACCAGGACTAACTCAATGGTCGTGGTGCTGACCACAACTCGTGGTCATGTACGTGGTGACCTAAAAACTAGAATTTAAAACTTAAGTAAAGCGCCTCACCACGAATCACCTAACGAATCGTGGTTATCCTTAGAGGTCACTACATGACTCGTCCTGTGACCTAGTGTAGAAATTCCTATTTTCTTCATTTCAACTCTCGAGTCTGATCTTAGTATTTTTGGGGCATTACAATATCTCCCCCTTGAGAACATTCGTCCTTGAATGTCAGAAAACATACATAAAAGCAGAGAAATGCAATAATCATATTCAAATACTGACCATATAAGCTAAAAACTGACGGAATGACTGCCTCCGAACTGAACTACATGACTGAATTGAATTTATGAATCTTACATACATACTGATACCTCAAGCTAAAACTAAGCCGGAAGGGAATAGATGTGGGTATTTATCCATCATATCTGCTTCAGCTTCCCACGTAGCTCCCTCAACATGTCGATTCCTCCATAACACCTTAACTGAAGCTACTTCCTTATTTCATAGATTACGAACCTAACGATCAAATATCTCCATCGGAACCTCTTCAAAACTAAGGTTATCTTTCACATTGACACTTTCTATCAAAACAGCTAGAGTTGGATCACCCAAACTCTTCTTTAAGAGCGATACATGGAAAACTAGATGGATTGAAGCTAAATCTGAGGGAAACTCATACTCATAGGCCACTTTACCCACACATCTCACAATCTGATACGGGCCAATATAACAGGGATTGAGTTGCCCTTTCTTTCCGAATCTCATCACTCCCTTCATGTGAGATACCTTTATAAACACCCATTTATCAACTTCAATTTCAAGTTCTCTCCTTCTCACATCCGCATAAGACTTTTGGCGACTCTAAGCTATTTTCAACCTGTCCCTTATAAGTTGAACTTTCTCCATGGACTCATAGATTGAATCTGGCCCTATCATCAAAACTTCACAAACTTCAAACCATCCTATAGGTGATCTATACTGCTCGGTGCTTTGGGGTACGGGTAAAAACCGACACGCAAGTGCACGTGGTCAAACAAGTAATAAAGTGGCTAAGTAGCCAAGTATCGATCCAAGGAGGCTCAAGATATGTAAAATTGCCTAATTTACTATATTTCTATTTAACTTCTAATTATGCTAACAACAACGTACCCAAGAGTAATTGAATTTTTGTTTCTAAACTATATACTACAATTAATACAAACTATTTACTTTTGAATTCAGACACTGGATATGAACATGCCAAGGTTAAGAACAAGTAATGAACTTGATAATCATGATAATTTTGGTTAATTCTCTTCTTCATGTTGCTAGCCAAGAACATTTGCCTAGAAATTAAAACTCTCGTATTTAATTTCACTTTAGAATCATAAACCATCCGTCTACATTTCTGTGATCAAATGCAATTTATGACCTAGCACTACGATTCCGGTTCCTAAATTGACTAATATGTCTTCCAAGTATATTTCTATCAGGAAAGCACATCAAACCCCAATTTTCCCAAATCAAGTTAAGAACAATACCCTATTAATTCACAACTTTCCAATTTCTCGCTCTCTCGAGTGAAATTGGACTTTTTAAATATACATTAATGTTGGCCAATCACTAATGCAGTAAAGAACAAGAATTAATAGAACAACATTAAAGAAGAAGAATAAACCATATCAATGAAAATCAGAATTCATTACACATGTTCAAAACCTCAGCAAGAAAGAGAATTAGCCACTCATTCTTGGATTGATCATCCTAAAATGAGTGTAAATCATACGTACAATTGATAGAAAGAAGAAAGGAAGAGAAGAAATCCCTTAGCTTTTCCAATCTTCAACTGCTACTAACCCACGTTCCTGCTCTCCACTTCTGAACTCAGTCTCAAAACTGAAAAACTTAAAATAAACCTAAGTGTGCTATTTATACTAGTGGGAAATTTTGCCCGGAATAACAAGCAACGTGTCACGGAGGCCAACGCGGAGCAATGCCTCCGTGACACGGCGTGGACGCAGACCCTCACTGGAATTCCCAGGGTCCAGTAATTTAACCTCAACGTGGCACGGAGGCCATCGCGGAGGCCTATCTCCGTGCCACGGAGCTGACGCGCAGGCACACTGGAAATTGCCAATGTAATTCCTGCTCAGGCAGTGTGCTACCGCGATGGTAGCGTGGCACGGAGCCATCGCGGAGCCCCTATAAATCCTGCATTCCCGGGTCTTTTCCACGCTCGCATCCAAGTCCAACTCCGACATAGTTCCAACATGCATTTTAGCTCCTAAAAATCACATTTTCCTGCAAAACAAATGCTAATCATGTTGGTTAGTATAAATTCGCATTTTATTACCAATTACATGATATTATATACACATTGCACAACAAACAAGGTAAAAATGATACGTTTGAGTATCACTTGGGCATATAAATCTGCCCAAGATCACTTACCCCACACTTAAATCCTTGTTCGTCCTCGAACAACACATACACACTCATGCAAATTACATCCCAACTTTCGTCACTATGGTGCAACAATTTACGCTACGGTCATACCGATTATTCAATTTTTGCAAATCATCAAGAAAACATGCTTGGTCGTACAAGACAATGACTTTAATACATCAAGGCTTCCTAGACTTTTAAGAATTGATTCTTGATATCGGCAAACTCATGCAAATCAACTAATCAAGAAATCCGACACGAAAATCAATCTTTCATCAAGCATGTGCCCTCACAACTCGAGAGAAACTTCCCCTTTATGTTCATGCAACACACAAACATGCAAGTAGGGGCATATAAAAATTAATTTCATTCTCTCTCCCAAAAGAATTCACATGCATCATGTCATTACCCATAGGCTTGCCTTTAGTGTATTACTCCACTAATATAAAGAAATGCAATGTAGGATCAAATAGGACTTTTAATGGGTTGTAACGGGGCTATGGATCTAGTATGCATATATTGGATTAGCCAATAATAATCGCTAGCATCCTTAAGCACCTTTTCAACTCATTCCCATCGACTCATGGACATTGTTCCTCTCTTTTCTCTTTTTCTCCCTTTCATGCTGGTTTACTTTCATACAGCCCATTTCATCAACCACACTTGACACAAAACAGAGGGTTTTCATGTACCCTCAATATCAATTAATTACAACAAGTGCCTCTTCAACGTCATCTTTTCTTTCCTCACTTTGCTTTTCTTTTTCTTTTCACTCTTTTCACTCTTTAACACTTTGGGAAACATTTTCTGTTCTTTGTAAGCGCTTAAGAGCTTCTTTTAGACTTTAAGGCCAATGAAAAGAAGGAATAAAGCTTAGTTCATACAATTTTGGTCAAAAGAAAGAAATCGGCTAAAGGCTCAACGGGCTGACTAGGGTATACAACATATAAAAAAGTAGAATTTGACAAGAAAAAAAATATGGAAACTATCGGTTAAAGCAAAGAAATGCCTACATCCTTTCCAACACTACACCTCCTTCATCTCGCTTCGTATACACACCAGGCAAGTTCTAGATAATTCACAATGACATGGAATAGCAAATCCTCACTTCACACTTCATGCACATGCTTGAATCAAGATGCATTCACAGACTATTTAATTAGTCAATTACATGAATTCAAGATTAAGCCTCAACCATAATGAACCAAATTCTATAGCCTAGGTAACTCAACATATTTACAGAATTTCATGCTTTCAAACAAATCATTTTCACAATTTGAACATCAATTACAACACGCAACGAAATTTTAGCAACCATAAGCAACTACAGTTCATTGATGCAATCCACCAAAGAAAACTAAAACAACAATTAAAAAATCCTACTCCTACCGACTACATTTCCCTTAAGACGGTCGTCATCCATCCATCATAGGGAACGGTCACTAACTATGACATCGGTTCAATGGGACTATTCTCGGTAAAAGAACCGAAAACAAACTCCGAGAAACCCAAAAAAAAAAAATCGACAAAATTTTTGCAACACATCGATCATTTCGATAGAAAGAAAATATTTACAAGTGCAATATATTTTCGCAAAAATTTTGAAAAATATCGATCATGCCGATAGAGAAAAAAAAATTATTTACAATAATTTACAAAATATTTACCATTGCAACCATAACTTTCAAAAACACACATCATTAGCCACAAAACAAATATATACGTACATCACAAATCAGTTCACAACAGGGAAGGCACAACATACATAAACAGCAAGGAAAAATTATACAGCAATTTAGAGCCTTGACCTAGCACCTAACTACTCCCCACCCCACACTT
This sequence comes from Datura wrightii, assembly GCA_035772735.1. NCBI lineage: Eukaryota > Viridiplantae > Streptophyta > Magnoliopsida > Solanales > Solanaceae > Datura > Datura wrightii. The sequence continues at coordinate 46,731,432 of JASDFA010000016.1, read as the reverse complement.
AAATCGAACACTGTCCCCAGTGTTCACAAAAATACAAAGCACAAAATTTGGGTGGTGGAACTCCCTGCTCAGTCGAAATATTCGACTTCCTCATCCTGTGCTGCAGCCTCGTCGCCCATATCTGAATCAGCTCCATCGTCGTCATCGGACTCCACATCAGAGTCCTCACGACGTGTCTCCTCATCAGTAGGGACATCATCGTCTGTCGGCTCCACAAAGGCTGGCCCCACCTTACATAAGGCTCTGGCGTTCTCGCCAAAGGGGTAGTCCATCTCCAGCTGCCATAACTCCTCCTCGGTGGCTGGTCTCCCACCTATCCGTAGCTGCAGCATCTGCATGCCGATCATACGGGCCATGTACTGATCGTCATGAGCATGTCGCTCGCCCAAAGTCAGCACGGGTCCGTGTGTAGTGTCGGGGGCCTAAGTGTGCTATTTATATTAGTAGGAATCTTTCCCGGATTAACAAGCAACGTGTCACGGAGTGCATCGCGGAGCACGGCCTCCGTGACACGCTACGGACGCGGAGGCTCTCTGGAAAATCACCTGAAATCGGCCCAGGCAGCACCTTGCCGCGTTGGCAACGTGTCACGCTGCCTGGGCAGAGCGTTGCAGCCCCATGGTCGCGGAGTCCACCTGCCGTGGCACGTTGCCAACGCGCAGGTGGGCTGTTTTGAGCGGCCTGCCTGCCGTGGCACCTTGTCGACGCGCCGGTGGGCTGTTTTGTGCCTTTTCCTTGCCGACGTTCGCGTGTTAATCCCGTTTCCAAGCTTCTACTTCACCAACTCATGGATTAGTTACTCAAACATCATCAAAACCTACAAAACAAAGGCTAATCATGTTGGTTAGCGCATATCTTTATTTTATCTAAAATTACATGAAAATGTATACGATAACTTAGATAAACAAGACTAATTTAAGTAATAAAGAATATCTCGGGCATATATTTTTGCCCGTGATCACAACCCCACACTTAAAACCTTGTTCGTCCTCGAACAACCTTTTACATATCATGCAAATGGAGACTCCTACATAACTAATTTAGCAAGAGAATTCATGTTACGGCTATAATGATTACGTAGGATACAAGCTAAAAATAGAGCATGCCTGATTTGATCGTTGAAATGAAACACGACCATGTTAAGACTTCTTAACCTCAAGAATCGACTCTCAATTTTTAGCAAACTCATGCAAATCAACTGATCAAGAAATCCCACATGAATTATATCCTTCATTCAACATGTGCCCCTCACGGAAAGAGAGTTACCCAATTTCACACGCAAAAACAATTTTTATATCACAACATGTGTGGGTATATGAATAAATTACGCTCACTCTCACAAAGAATTCACATGCATCATGTAATGACCCATAAGCTTGCCCTTAGTGTTTTATTCCACTAATATAAGGATGTACGAATGTAAGATCAAGTAGGACTTTTTAGGTTGTAATGTAACTCAGGTGCGGGTAGGTACTATTATGATCAGTAATAGTGACTATCTTTCCTAAGCGCTTTTAATACATCACGCCTTCATTACAAACTTCCCTTCCCTCACTTCACCTTTTTCTCTTTCCATCTTTCTTTTTCCTCTTTTGTTCCCCCATTTCTTTCGGCATTTTTAGCTTATTAGTAAGGAGTACTTAAGCAATATGTTTCATTCATTCCTTTTCTTACTCCCTACTAATAACCAACCATTTTCACACAAATGCACCTTTTTCCTTTTCTCAACTATTACAATTGCTACTTTCCCTTCTTTTTCATTCTTCTCACTCCTTTACTCTTTTGGATTTTTTTTCTTTAAGCGCTTCGGAGTTTTGGATCAAATTCAAGGCTAATGAAAGAAAAAGGATTAAGCTTATGTTGCAGTTGTCAAAGAATAGGCTCAAGGCTCAATGGGGTTAACTAGGATTAATTTTTCAAGGTAGGTATAATGAGGGATAAAAGTTTGGTTCATTCAAAGAAATGCCTAAATCATCTCCTACAATTCACATCCTTCATTTCGTTTTATATACACACCAGGCAAGTTCTAGACATTCCACAATAGCATAGAATACTCAAAAACCTTACACTCATGGCACATGCTCAAATCAAGACACAATCAGTAGACTCTTACTCAGCTAATCACAAGAATTCAGAATTAAGCTTCAAACATATTGAGTCAAATTCAAGAGCCTAAGTGTCTCAAACAAAGTTATACACTTGCATGCTTCATGCTGAACATACTTGTATCTTACAAACATTTATAGCACATAACAAGAACATCCAGCACCAATTAGTTATGGTTTCAAAACCCAAAACCTATCGACTAATTTTCCTCAAGACGGTCGTCATCCATCCATCGTCGGAAACAGTCCCTAACTATGACTAAAAACACTATATACAGACAAAGAAAATTTTTTTTATTCCTCGGTTCAAAGACCCCCCGTCGGAAAAGAACGGAAAAGAAAAACCAACGGGTGATGAAGTCATGCTTAATTCACAAAAAATTTTCAAATTTTTCAAATTTCTCACCAACTTTTGCACAAGCATTACATTCACCAAAATCATTAAGCACAGAAAATTTTGAAATTTCCCTTGAAATTTCCCTCACCCCACACTTAAATCATGCTATGTCCTCATAGCATCAAATTAAAATTTACAAAGGGTGAGAAATACTCCCTGAGGCCTTTAGGTTTAGCTAACAGCATGCGTTTCTTCGACTTTGCACAAGTGGGTGTTCAACCCCACACTTTTTCTCTTCCATGCTTGTTAGCTTCCTCCTCCACGGGTACTCAGACTTCCCCTCCAACTGCGCTTAACTTTCCACCAAAAAAACACAAGATAAAAATAAACAAAAATCAACTCAATTGCAAAAAATTAAAATGGTACCTGTGGTACCCTTGGGTTGCCTCCCAAGCAGCGCCTAATTTTACGTCGCGGCACGACGTACCAAGTTTCACCACTTTTTCCTCCACCTTGAAGATATGAATCTCACCCCTAATTTCTTCTCTAATTTCCTCTTATGCTTCAGGGGTGGTGGTGAAAAATTGTAAGGACCAAACAGTAGATGTTGCCTTTTGCATTTATTGGTCCTTAAGTAAGCGAAGTCATTTTGTCTCTCCGAATTAGTGAATTTCAAAATATACGGGGCTTGGTCCTCCTCTAGACATTTCTCTACAAACTTGGAAGACTCTATTTCTATGTTGTCAACCAAATTTAATGTTGAAAAATGCGTAGAGTGTGGTCCAATACACCTCAACTCTGAAACTGCATTGTGCTTGACCTCCTTACTTGTATACACCTTCTCGACATTGTCATCTATCTCTCCATTGATGTCAAATGGGGGATATTCTTTCTCTTCTTCCATGAATGGATTTTCTATAGATATGAGCCAATCACGGGGACACTCAAGAGATTCTAATTGTTGGGCTTCATCCAAGAATTCACCCTTGTATTCCTCTTGTAGTTCCTCTTGAATATCGGCTAAAACTGTCACCTGCGAATTATCATAAGCTTCAGCCTCAGCACACATCTCCGTGAGTTTGACGCTCATCCTACTTACAGCCTCGGCATTCTCCTTTTGCTGAATTATCAATTCTGCCACCGACTCCTTCATTGCTTCTGATTGCTCCAGGAGTTGTTTCATCATGTCCTCTATTTGAACTTGGCGTCCCAAGTCCTCATTTTCAACATGCCTATATTCAGCAAAAACAACAGAATGATCATAGCGGGGGCTTGGTGGAGAGGAATAGGCCTTTGGACAATCACCCCAATGGCCATATTGACACCCACATATATTGCACATGTTACAGTTTTGCCACAAGTGGGGTCCTTCGCAATTCATGCAAGATTCGCTGAAATATGCGTATCCACCATTTATATTCCAAGATGTCGTGTCAATGAGGGTATCCAAAAGAGAGAAAAATTAAAATGCCCAAAGAATTGAAACAAATACTAAAACCAAGTTGTCAACACTTAAGAAAATAAAACAAAAATATAGTAAATTTACACTTAACACAATTTCACAAATCGCCTAGCCTCCCCGGCAACGGCGCCAAAAACTTGCTCGGTGTTTTGGTATGGGGTAAAAACCGACACGCAAGTGCACGTGGTCAAACAAGTAATAAAGTGGCTAAGTAAACCAAGTATCGATCCAAGGAGACTCTGGATAAGTAAAATTGCTTAAGTATACTATATTCTAGTTTACTTCTAATTATGCTGACAACAACGTAACGAAAAGTTAAATAATTTTTGTTTATAAATTATATACTAAAACTATTAACAAATATCTACGTTGAATTGAAACTATGGATATGAGCATGCCAAGGTTAAGAACAAGTAATGAATTCAATAGTAATCATAATTCGGTTATTCTTCTCTTCATGTTGCTAGCCAAGAACATTAGCCTAGAGATTAAAACTCTCGTATTTAATCTCACTTTAGAATCATAAACCATTCGTCTACATTTCTGTGATCAAATGCAATTTATGACCTAGCAATACAATTCCGGTTCCTAAATTGACTAATACGGCTTTCAAGTATATTTCTATCAGGAAAGCATATCAAAACCCAATTTTCCCAAATCAAGTTAAGAACAATACCCTATTAATTCACAACTTTCCAATTTCTTGCTCTTTCGAGTGAAATTGGACTTTTTAGATGTACATTAATGTGGGCCACACACTAATGCAGTAAGAACAAGAATTAATAGAACAACATGAAAGAAGAAGATGAAAAACCATATAATTCACAATCAAAATTCACTACACATGTTCAAAACCTTAGCAAGGAAGAGAATTAGCCACTCATTTATGGATTGATCATCCTCAAATGAGTGTAAATCATACGTACAATTGATTGAAAGAAGAAATAAAGAGAGAAAAACCCTTAGCTTTTTCGTCCCTCAACTGCTGCTAACCCACGTCCTAGCTCCACCAAGTCTGAATTATGAAAAATAAACCTAAGTGTGCTATTTATATTAGTAGGAATCTTTCCCGGATTAACAAGCAACGTGTCACGGAGTGCATCGTGGAGCACGGCCTCCGTGACACGCTACGGACGCGGAGGCTCTCTGGAAAATCACCCGAAATCTGCCCAGGCAGCACCTTGCCGCGTTGGCAACGTGTCACGCTGCCTGGGCAGCGCGTTGCTGCCCCATGGTCGCGGAGTCCACCTGCCGTGGCACGTTGCCAACGCGCAGGTGGGCTGTTTTGAGCGGCCTGCCTGCCGTGGCACCTTGTCGACGCGCCGGGGGGCAGTTTTGTGCCTCTTCCTTGCCGACGTTCGCGTGTTAATTCCGTTTCCAAGCTTCTACTTCACCAACTCATGGATTAGTTACTCAAACATCATCGAAACCTACAAAACAAAGGCTAATCATGTTGGTTAGCACATATCTTTATTTTATATAAAATTACATGAAAATGTATACGATAACTTAGATAAACAAGACTAATTTAAGTAATAAAGAGTATCTCGGGCATATATTTTTGCCCGTGATCATATACCTCCGCCCATAGAGAGCTTCCAACGGAGCCATCTGAATGTTGGAATGGTAGCTGTTGTTGTATGCAAACTGAATGAGAGGCAAATGATCATCCCAACTACCCTTTAAGTCAATCAAACATGCTCTCAACATGTCCTTGAGAGTTTGAATAGTCCACTCCACTTAACCATCCATTTGCGGATGAAACACTGTGCTAAGCTTGCCTTGAGTACCAAGTCCTTTCTGAAATGTTCTCTAAAATTTGGAGGTAAACTGAGTACCTCTGTTGGATATGATGGACCACGGAACTCCATGCAAATAAACTAACTACCAAATGTACAACTTAGCATAATCCTCAGCTGAATCGGTAGGAAATGAGCTGCTTTAGTTAACCTATCCACAACAACCCAAATGGAGTCATATTGTCGGCGAGTGCGAGGTAACCCTATAATGAAATCCATGTTGATCTCTTCCCACATCCAAGTAGGAAAACTGATGTATTGAAGCACACCTCCCGATCTTTGATGCGCCACTTTCACCTGTTTACAGTTCGGACACTTAGCCACAAATTCTGCAATGTCCTTCTTCATGCCATTCCACCAATAGACTTCCCATAGATCACAGTTCATTTTTGTGCAACCTGGATGTATGGAATATCTGAAACTGTGAGCCTCATGCAATAGGAGACCTCTTAATTCATCAACATCAGAACACACAAACGACCCTGATATTGAATCACACCATCTCCCCCTTTGGAGAAGAGCTCTACCTTCTAATTCTTAACGGCTTCCTTTAAATTTTCCAAAATAGGGTCCTCGTGTTGTATAGATTTTACATCAATCACAAAGGATGATTCCGACCTATTCTGAATAATAAATCCACCACCGGTTGAGTCAACAAAATGAACTCCCAACCATACAAGATGATGCACATCCTTCAGCAGCTCCTTTCTCCCCTCATCTACATGGGACAAACTCTCCATAGAGAGCCTACTAAGAGCATCTACTACTACATTAGCCTTTCCTGGATGGTAATGGACACTCATATCATAATCCTTGAGTAGCTCCAACCACCTCCTTTGGCGCAAATTTAGATCCTTTTGGTTAAACACATATTGTAGGCTTTTGTGGTCTATAAACACATCTACAAGGACCCCGTACAAATAGTGTCTCCAAATTTTCAAGGAAAATACCACCACCACCAATTCATGATCATGCGTCGGGTAACTCTTTTCATGAACCTTCAGCTACCTGGAAGCGTATACTATCACTTTTCCATGTTGGATCAACACACAACTAAGGCCGATCCTTGATGCATCACAATATACCACAAACCCTTCTCTACCCTTGAGTAGGGTTAACACCGGTGATGGGGTGTGTCGATTCTCCAACTCATGACAACTCCTTTCACAAGCCTCCGACCATTGGAACTTCACTTTCCTTTGGGTCAATTTGGTCAATGGCACTGTAATAGATGAATACCCCTCAACAAATCTCCGATAATAACCATCTAAGACAAAGAAGCTCCTAATATTTGAAGGATTCACTGGTCTAAACCAATTCTTTATCTATTCTATCTTCTTAGAGTCCACCTTAATACCTTCACTTGACACCACATGGCCCAAAACTTCCACTGAGTTCAACCAAAATTCACACATGATGAATTTTACATATAATTGGTGGTCCTTGAGAGTCTTTAGCACCACTGTCACTCCCCGAGTCTACATCCTGGATGGGACACGGTATTTAGAGTCACAAGCAACCCCAAGTCAATCCCTGGTCTATCATACAATGGTATTCAGAGTAAACATATACATATATATATAAATATATATATCAAAAGCTTTAAAATAAAATATAAAAAAACATTTATGATAGTGAAGCTGAGTAATAAAATTTAAACAAAACGTCTAAAAAAACTGAAAGACTGAAAATATGTTTATGACTGAAAGCCACTACAATTGATGAGTTGCTGGGACAAACCCCTAGCTAACTCCAAGTATAAGTAAAAGAAAATATAACTGAATGAAATGGTCTTCATCCTCGAAGGATAAGGACTCACCAAGGGATACAGCTGAAACCTCCTACATAAGTCTAAGTTGGCACTGAGACTGAGAACCTGCGACTATATCATGAAATGATACAACATAAAAGGTATGCGTTGGTACTTTGAATGTACTGAGTAAGAAGGAGAAACATAACACTGGATATAACCAACTGAACTGAAATGAAATGCAATGACCCACTGAAATACCGAACTGAAATAACTGAAATATACTGAAATTGTCAAGATGACGCTGTCTGATGGTCAAAGAAAGGCCCTAAGACTGAAATACTGAATTTGAAATACTATGTTGAACTGATTTGAACTGACTAATTTGATACTGAACTGAGCTAACTAGTGGGAGAGTCTATAACCGACATATAACCACGTGAGCTAGATGTGGAGTCCGATGTATACCCCCCAATCGATAGGACCCAATATACATTGTAGGATAGAGAGGCATGAACTGGGTGATCAGAAGTCTGGGTCCATGATTTGATTACTAAACATAGAAGCTATGGCTAAATCATTCTTCAAGATGCTAGTTTCCACAAAAATTCTAAGTACTGGGATATATAGAAACTAATATCATGAATAATACTCCACTAGAAGTTTATAGAATTCTATCTGGAAACCTTCCACAACGCAGAACCATAAGGCTATAACTGACAGGGAAATTTATAGAAAGTTTTAGGGACAAGCATCAATATAGTCATAATCTAATGGAATCATATCTAAAATTAACATGAATAACATTCTACATGAATTTAAGGTAGTCTAACATATAATTTATTCACATTAAAAATTTCAGGGCTAGAATTGATAGAGAAGACATGGAGGATATTTGGGGACACAAAGGAAGAACTATTCCCTTGTTAAATTTCCACATACTTGGCTACGAATTCCTTGGAGACAAAAACTTGAATCGCTACAATAGATGAGAAGCCCTAGTATTTCTTGAGAGGAAAGATTACATTATTTTTTGAAATATTACGATGGAATAAGGGAAAACCTATTTAACCCCTCTAAATCCACTTAAAATAATCTAAAATGACGTAGTTTAGAGCCTAGGAGGTTAGGAAATTACGGAAACACCCTTATGTTATTCGCAGGGAAACAAACTGCCAGTCCCTATGAGGGACCCAAAGGCTCATGCCCAGTGAGCACGATTCATTGTCACGATCATTGGGCGCACTGCCAAAAACCTCACGTTGGTAACCACAAGGGACACCATGACTCATGGTCTACCTAACGGCTCGTGCTGAGCCACTCGTCAACTACACTGCCAAATTCTTAACTCCTCAAAGTGTCCTAGACCACGGGTCACCTAACGGGTTGTGGCATGGACCCCGACTCATGGTGACTAATCATTAAGTTCACTTCCTAATTTTTCCCAGTCTTCAATCAATTACTAACCACGAATCACCTCACGACTCGTGGTATTGATCATGACTTGTGGTCTCACCAGTTGTCACCCTATTTCTACCAAATTTTTCTACCAAGTCCAGACCCTTCCCCACGAGTCACTTCACGACTCATGGTGTTATACCTCGAGAACCTAAGGATTAGACCCGGGATTCAAAATGAAGAAAAAATTGAAAATTCGCACTAGATCTCAGGACGACCCGTGAGGTAGGTCGTGAGGAGTGACCAAGAGTCGTGAGTTGACTCATGGTCAGCAAGGTTGGCAGGCTCAGGTTGAGGAGGCCACGGGCATGACCATGAGTGGTGGTCAGTCGTGAGGTCCCCATGGTCTACCTTAAATGATTGCAAAGGTTGCTAAGTGCAGTGAAGGCCACGGATGGTGACCACGATACGTGGTTTGACCTCATGACTTGTGAGGTCACCTGTGGGTTGGAGTGTATGGTTGGTTAGGGTTTTGGGCAATGGGGATCACAGGTGGTGACCACGAGTCGTGGTCAGCCACCACGATTCGTGGGGTCCCCTTAATGATATTGGGCAGTGAGCATGACGGATGCCGTCCACGAGTCGTGCCCCTTGGTAATGACTCGTGAGGTCCCTCATGGGGACTAACAATTAGAAATTTTTGCATTTAAATAAGGGTATTTTTGTAATATCTAAACTCTTAAGGCCTAAACTATGTCGTTTTAAGGTCTGAATGAGATATTTTAAGGGGGTTAATTTCTTGTTAAGCCTCATTCATGCATGAAATAGTATAGGGGGGATATTAGAAGGGGATTCATGGTGTTCTCTCTCAATTCCTCTAAATTTCATCTTGGGCTAGCAAAGAAAGTTATGAATCAGATAACCCTAGGTATGTAAGGTCATCAATGGGTGAATTCTTTCACACCCATTATCCTACTCCATGATTTTATTTAAAATTCGTCAAAAACTAATGGGGTTTTGTATTTGATTATATAAAATCTAATGATTTAATTATGGGTTTTTTGATTTTTATATATTATGATAATCTATGGATTTTGATCATATTTTGAGATTTAAATTAATTACAATATTGTTGATTTTTATTTTATAAGCAATTAAGCTTAATTATGCATGTCCCATGATCAATCGATTTATGATCTATTATCCCATCTATGTTCTTTATGATCCCAGCATGAATTATTTTTTTAATTATGAATTCATTACATTACCCATTATGATTTTATGAAATTAAAGCTATGTGCATGATCTACAAGTATGTATGAATCTTATTAACCATGAAATATGTTTTAGCCCACTCACGGGCCTCATGTCATGGCTACATCACATATATTTACGATTATCATGATTTAACTAGCCCATGAACTCAAGTATGTATTATTATGAGCACAATATATGTTTTGGGAGTAGTATCGAACATCGAGTAGGTTCGGGGCTCAGGTTAAACCCCGGATCTCATGATTTATGCATGTTCTGATTATATATATTGGCTCAAATCATGTTAAGTAAATCTCTTCTATTATGATTATGATTAGGTTATACTACAAATGTGTTGAAAAACTTTAGCCTTGTGATATGTTATTATGATTTACGATACGAGCATGACGTCTTACTCTTATGATCATTTATGAATATCATACATGTTTTAAACATTTGTTTTACTTACCTTGCATACTCAGTACATTCCACGTACTGACCACATACCTTCTATGTTGTATCATTTCATGATAAAGGTCCCAGTTTTCAGGATCATCCTCACCCGTAGATAGTTTCAAATCTACTCTCAGCGCTCTTGATGAGTCCTCATGTGTCAAGGGATGTATGTTCATCCTTTATGTGGTTCTTTCAGTTTCTGGATGTTGGATTAGTTGGGGAGTTGTCCCATCAATCCGTCCTTCATGTTTAGAGGCTTATCAGATATAGGATGCATATGGTGATGAAGGTTAATACCAAAATTGATTTTCCTCTCCGGAGGAATTCCCGCTAGATCATCTGAGAACACTTATGGATACTCACACACTATTGGGATTGACTTGATAGTTGGGATCTCGGATGTAGCATCCTTAACTCTAATTAGATGGTACACGCAACCCTTAGAAACCACCTTTCTTGCCTTAAGGTAGGAAGTGAAATGACCTACAGGCACAGCTGAACTACCCTTCTAATCGAGGACAGACTCATCCGGAAATCTGAACTCTACTGCCCCGGTTCTACAATTGACTGAGGCATAGCATGCAAATAGCCATTCTATGCCAAGGATAACATCAAAGGTCATGGATAACTTTACTAAATCTGCTGAGGTGACTTTCTGAAGGACTGTGATTAGGAAATTTTTATACACCCGTCAAGCTACAACTGACCCACTGGAGTAGAGACTAAGAAGGATTTTGATAAGATTTTGGGACTAGCTCCGAAACTACTAGCAACATAGGGCGTCAGAAAAGACAACGTAGCCCCAATATATAACAATGAATATACATCAAGATGGAATACTGGTAACATACTAGTGACTGCATCTGGGGAGACCTCCTGCTCCTGGCAGGATGCAAGGGCATAACTGTTTTGGCACTGTTAGTCACCTGTGCTAGTAGAAGCACCCTGCTGGAAGGGACGTGCTACCGGAGCTGCTAAACTAGCAGCTGGGGTACAGGATCCATCATTGCCTAATCTGGCTCAAGGGCTCTGATCCTATGTCCGGGTTTGCCACACCCAAAACAAGTGTCTGAGCCAACTAAACACCTCCCTAGGTGGTTCTTTCCACATTTCGCATAGGCTGGAAAAGTTCGATCTCCTGAAATGCTCCCCTAGCCCCTCGAGCCTGACGTTCTACCACTCTGTTCACGTTTGGGTCGGGTCGGAACACTATATTATGATGGTGTCGGGGCTAATGACCTTTTCTGAAGATGAGGGTGGTGAAAACCACTGGATCTCTACTGAGTGAACCCAACATTATCCGTCCTGGCCCTCTTGGCCTCCCTTTCCCACTCGCTCATCTGTTCCGCCTCCATCTACTGGGCATATAGTACTATCTGAACAAAGTCAATATCTTTTAGAAGCATCATGATCTGGCAATCCCTAACCAAGGAGTCTTCTATCCCATTTACGAACCTGCGCACACGGGCCCTCTGATCTGCCACCAGCTCAAGTGCATACCTAGACAGACGTGTAAACTTTAAGGCATACTCCTTAATCATCGTATTTCTTTGCTTAAGATTCACAAACTCTGCCTCTTTCAGGTCCTTCATCTCCCAAGGGAAGAACCGATCAAGAAAAGAGACATGAAACTCATATCAACTGACAAGGCCTGCTCCAACTGCCCTACTATCCTTCCATTGTTTGAACCAAATTTTTGCGACCCCCTTAAACTGATATGAGGCCAAATTAGCACACTCTTCCCCTGTCACCCCCATAATCTGGGTAATCTGCAAAATCTCTTCATTGATCCTTGTCCACTTTTGATCCAAGGAGCTCGAGAGGGTTCACCCTCAGAAAGTCTCTAACTCTCACCGCCGCTGCATTCCAGTTCTGAGAGACATGCACTACCGCCTATTGATGGACCTGGCCAGTCAAGGCCTAGGCTAACATCTGGATAGGTGCCCTGAACTCTGTGTGGGCAACCAACTCGGGTATATGCTCTGAATGGTGCCTGTTGGTGCCTGTCTCCATTTCCATCCTTGTGGCCATTTCTGTTCCCATTTCTCCTTCCATTAACTATGTAGGGAGGCATGATTCTACAAACGCAAATAACATAAGTTAGAAGGATAGAGAGACATTTCACTACATGACATAGATCATGAAGGAAGGGAACATTTCCGAAATGTCTCGTAGCATCTTCATCATTAGTTTGGTACGCTTCCCACCCATGAAAAAGACTACTTAACATGGCTTTTAGACACATTAGGATACTTCAAAATTTAATGCTCTGACATCAAGTTTGTCATGACCAAAAGATAGGCCTGGATCGAGACATGGGACAAGGAACCCCGAGGCACTCCAATTCGACCCATGGTATTAACATAACATCTATCTGGACCAAAAAAATGGAAGATCAGTCCTAATAAACCAAGCGGAAGTCTAACATGACATAACTTCATAATACATACACAAATCTGTAAGTAGATTATTCACTATGTCTAAAAAGCCTCTAATACTAATGAGTTGACGGGACAAGACCCCAAATAACTATCTATGTCTAAAACAGAAAACACGTAAACATAACTAAGTAGAAAGGGGCCCTCGACAGATGAGGACTCACCAATAAAGACTAGATGGTAACTCTGGAACTAGCTAGTAAAGGGGTTGAGTCCCAAGATTGGAGCCTCTATCATGAAATGATACTACATGGAATATGCGGTCAGTACTTGGATTGTACCGAGTATGCAAGGTATGTAAAAATGGACAGTTAAAATACATAAGAATTCATAAGAGTAGGAAAACATCATCATAACGTAAATATCATAATGTAAACATAAGGCTCAATGTTTTCAAAACATTCGTAAATCAATCATAATCGTAAGCATAAGAGAAAAGTTTATTGAGCATGATTTGATCAAAAGTACATAACATAATCATGCATAAATCATGAGAAACAATGGGTGATTCTTATAACCGACATACCCCATATGAGCACACATGGAGCCCAACCTGTAAACCCCTAGTCGAGAGGGTGTTCATACCTTGTAAAGGGTAGAACCATGAATATAGGCATCATATCACTCATGAAAGTCCCATTCATGAAAGGGAAAGTCGCAAAGGAGGTCCCATCATGGCTACATTGGCGCATAGTTTGGAGATTTGGAATACGCTTGGACCCTGGGTCTACTCGGTGTTAAATACTTCTTCCAAAACATATATAGTGCTCATAGGATAATATATATGTGCTATACCTCGGGAACCCAAGGATCAGACCCGGGAGTCAAAACAGAGAAATGCTAGAAATTCAAACCAGGTCATAGAATGACCCGTGAGGTGGGTCATGAGGAGTGACCACGAGTCGTAAAGTGACTCGTGGTCAAGGAGGGAATGAATATGTTTTGGGGTGAGATCACGCGCATGACCACAATTCGTGGTCATGCCACATTACTCTTTAGGTCTCCCATGGCCTAGGTGGACCAGTTGGCAAAATGGAAAAGGGCAGTGAAGACCATGGATGGTGACCATAAGTCGTGGTCATCCACCACGATTCATGGGGTCCCATGGGGAGTTTGGGCAGTGGTCATGACAGATTCATTCCGCGAGTCATTCCCCCTGGCAACGACTCTTGAGGTCCCTCGTGGGGACTGGTAACCAAGAATTTTCAGCGTTTTAATGTGGGTGTTTTCATAATTTCCAAAATTCCTAAGGCCTAAAATATGTCATTTTGAGGTTTGAATAGGGTCTTTTAAGGGGGATTAATCCATGTTAAGCCTCATTCATGCATGCAAGAGTGTAAGGAGGAGTCTATGAGGTGATTGAAGGTGTTCTTCTCCAATTTCCGTAAATTCCATCTTCGGCTTTCAAGGGAGATTAAGAATCAAGTGTTCAGGTATGTAAGGTCATCAATGGGTGGTTCCTTCCACACCCATGCTCCCACTCTATGAATTTTACTTATAAATTATCAAAAACTCATGGGGCTTTGTAACTGATTTGTATAAAATTTAATGATATAATTATAGACCTTGTGATTTTAAAATCTTATCATAATCTACTGATTTTAATCATTTTTTGGGATTTAAATCGATTATAATATTTTTTCTTTTGAATTTATAAATAATTAAGCTTCAGTATGCATACCCCATGATAAATTGATTTATAATATGTTGATCCATTGGTGTTTTGATAAGCCCGACATGAATTACGAATTTATTTATGAATTTATTATGTTATCTACTGCGAACTTATGAATTTCAAGCTACATGCATGATCTACAAGTATGCTTACGATTATCATGATTTAACTAGAACAAGAACTCATGTATGTATTTCTATGAGCGCTATGTATGTTTTGTGAGTAGTTGATAACGCTCAAACTACACTTCTAACTGAAGTATGAAGCGGACGTTGTCAATAAAGAACCCAATTAAAGATTGGGATCAATCCCACAGGGAATATGGAAGATCTAGATTAGAGCCGGTAAGTGAATTTGTGTGGTAGTTACTTCACAAAAGGGGGATTCTAATAATAATCAATCGTAAAAAAAAACATCTCTTATGATTATGGTTTTGAATCAATAATTAAAGGATAACAAGGGTTTGTGTTTCCCATGGATTCATAACAGCTTTAGGTATACAGTCGTGATCTTCACCAATACTTACTTACAGAACTGATAACTTAGGTTCATTCAAATGATCGACCAATCCCTATTGAATGACTGTACTCACTTACTCGACCAAGTCTCATGAGCATTTACAAACTAACCGTTATCAGTAAGTTTTAGATATAACTATCTTGCGACCACAACTCAAGTTAATACAATGATCATCAAGATCAAGGCTCCATTGTAATTCTCTTTTCCTAATCTCTACCTCTTCGACCAAAGCAAGTAAAGAATTCGGGCACTTCCTAATATTGTACATCGCTAAGAATCATTAAAGCATGAAGAGAATACAATATAAGTAATTAGTATTAGTTTTAGACTCACTTTGTGCAACCCTAGCTTGTTAATCCACCATGGTTCCCACAACCCTAGCTATGGAGGTTTTAGCCTCTCATAGTAGCAAGGTTGTGAAGTGTGTTCATGATTAACAACATAAAAACAATACTTACAAATATGATTGAGACAAATGCTTTCTTTAATTAATCCGCAAAATCTTAAAGAACAAGTAGCAAGAATAATATGAATTTAAGAAAAGGTTGATCACAAGGTTGAACCAACTCAATGCTTTCTTTCGAAGATGAAAAATTGTCTACGACAATGTTTTCCAACTAAAACCTATTTTACTTAACGTCACTTATGAAAAATAAAACATAAAATGTACTTATATAGACATAATAATCCTTTTCCTAGGCTTACAGGGTGATTTTCCATATCTGGTGCCGACCTCGTCAAGGATCATCCTACCACTCGTAGAAGCATCCTACAGTTTGTGGCAGCTTCTCATGGTTTGAATTGTCGGCTGATTTTTGGCTAAGTGTCAAGCAAAGGTACGATTCGGACCTCCTTCCTACGACACGTACCAGGCTCCCGTGGCTTGATTCTGGATCTTTGGAATTTTTCTTAAGTTAACCACGACCAGTATAGTACGACTTGTACCAAGCTCTCACGTGTGATGGTCTCCTCTCGTACTGAGAATCAGCCTCTTGTGCAATTCTTCTGGAGTTCTTTATGACTGCCTTACCACGACTCATACCAGCTTTGTATGATCCGTGGCAAGACATGTAGGTTCATTCTTCCATCTTCAGCCTTCTATTTCTTATCACGACCATCAGTACGACTTGTAGGTCCATCCCACGGATCATATTGTGGACTGCATTTTTTCCCTTTTTTGCATACTTTTAGCATACTTTTGCAAATTTATGCTCCAACACTCATTTATCCTGAAATAAAAGGAAACGTGCCTCATATCCACATAAATACACCTAAGTCTATGCTATTTCTTAGTTTTGAGCGTCAATAGTGTTGTAAATCCATAGCACATCAAAACCCTCAACTTAAGACTTTTGCATGTCCTCAGGAAATGAAAAAGAAAAACTAAACACGACGCTCAACTAGAAAATATACTTAAGATACTATAGCCAATACTCAAAGAAAATTTTGCACTTTCTATATACACTCTATTGACCCTTCATCATATAACATCATCAGCTAATGCATTACAGGAAACATCAAAGCATCATACACAGGGATTAGGACATGTCATCTAGCTATCAACAAAAAATCAAGTAATCACCAATGTTTTACACACATACCAATAGTAACAGCAAACATAACCCATGTACCCTCACACAAATAAAGTCCCCACTCAGATATGAAGTATCAAACACAACAAGGGACTAGGAAAGTGAAGCACTCAGTCTCACAAGGAAGTTTGCAAATATTATGCATCAAATACCATAGGCTTGCCCTTATTTGCTCTATTTTAGTTTGTCAGATGGTCAAGTTAGGATCACTATAGGACTTGACATAGCTTGTAATGTTGGCTTAGGGCTGGACATGGTAAAGATGAGAGATTTTATGAGTGACTATCCCTTCCTTGGCACTATATACATTGTCTACACCATTTACCTATTTCACCCTTCACTCTTTCATTTTCCTTTCTTCCCTTTGTAGCCAGTTTTAAGAATATTTGCATGGGTGAGGTGATTTTTTGCATTTTTCAAACAACATCAAGCACTTGTGAATTTTTCTTTTTCAAGATTCTGAAGATTCTCAGCTCTTTTACTTTTTCACCATATTTTCTCTTTTCTCTTTTTTCTTTTCTTTTCCTTTCTCCCGCTCCCACCATTTATGCACCCGTAGTCTATCCACCCTCAACTTAAGCATTTTTCTTATGTTGAGGTTCATAATATCCTAGGATCAGGGCCAAAATGGGTTCATTATAAACAAATGAGTATGGTTAACAGGAATCAAAGAAATATGGTCTATTAAGGCTCAAACATGGGATCAAGGGATTCAAGAAACTTTGGTAGGGCAATATAAGCTAAAAGTGAGCCAAAACAAAAATTGCCTATGATCATATCCTAACCAAATGTCCTTAACCTATAAAGAGACCAACCAGGCAAGTTCTAGATCCTCAACAACATATGCAATGAATACTAAAACCTCACTCACACATGGTACAAGAGCTATTTTTACTTAACCTGTATGGTTCATACATGGATTGACAAGACTAACTACTATTAATAAAAAAAATGACATAAAAAGATCCACATAAATCATGCATGTTGTCACAAATACATAGCAAAAATTTTGAACAGGGTCAATTTTTCAAAAAAAAAAACAAAACTAGTGCATTTCTATTGGCTGAGTATTCCTAATTTACATTATAATCAAACAAAGATCACAACTAAAAAAATCCTAACACATGCTGGTTCTACTAGATAGTGTACCTGAGGGAAAAGAAGCACGACAAGAAAAACCTTCAGATGACCAAAATTCCCAAAAATACAAGTACACCCCCTCCCCTTTTTGAAAAATGAGCTTTTTCCCCGAAGCATAAGCTATAAGCATGTAGGGAAGAGAACATACCTGTGGCACTCTAGGTGCTCCTTCCATCTTGCGGAGGTGGTACCTCCATGGTAGTAGTGGCGCTAGCTGTGGCCGGCACACTCAGTGTTGTAACAACGGGGGGAGTAGTTCCCCCTTAGTTATTATGGCCGCTTGATTTGCCTCTGTAGTAGCTGGGGCTGAATGTGGCTCACCCGAAGGGTCATGGCCACTGGAAAGTTTGAGCTGAGCTACTGTGGCTCTCTCCTGCAGCTCATACATATGCTCGTCATGAGGCCGCATACTCTTTGCTCTAGCCCTCTTGCGTTCTTTCCTCTCTTTCTTTCTCTTTTTTCTCAAACATTCCTCATCAGCATCTTTAGAACTCTCTTCTTGCCTTTATCATCAGTGGCAATCGGCTCCCAGTATGTCGCCAAATAAATATCCTCATCAAGCTCTGCATCTAGGTTTGGAAGAGTGGGGGCTGCTATAACTGTTGGTTGTCGTGATTACAACTCAACTACTTGGCTCCGAAGAGCCCCCAACTCTGTACGGAGACTGTTGGTGTTTGTCTGCTCCACCATCCACTGATTGAATTCACTCTAAAAGCTATCCAGGAAGCCATGTAAAGCCTGAGCTACTGCCTCTATCTATGACTTTACCCATAGTTTGACATTATCCATCATGGTCTGAATCTTACGCTCTGCCATGGTCAATCTCTTAGCTAGCTTTTGGAGAAAGTCCTACGGTACCAAGATGTAACCTTCTGGAGTCTGAGTTTGTACGCTGGGCAGTGGTGTAGCTGAGGTGCTGGGAGTTGACTCTGAATGACCTTGATCTGTAGCCGGTGTCTCGCTCTGCTCCTGAGTACTAGGGATATTCACTTGTACGTCCCCTACTAGCTGAGCTGTTGGGATAGCTATAGGAATCCTGGATCTACTTAACGGGTTTATCTCATCTAGGATAACTCCTATGTGTGCAATCCTCTGCCCACCAATTAGCCGGTCATCACCCCTTTGAACTCTCACCTCCCTGCATAAACTAAATACAAGGCTCAGGGATGGGATAGTAGTGATTACTTCCACTTCCTGTTCTCATATCTCAATAGCTATGATCCTCAGAATATTAAGGGGGTAACAAGACATGAGACATGCCACCAAAGCTGCCCTATCAGCACTTAGCGTGTTGTCATTAACTATCGGTGCAAGTCGATGGCGCACTAGTGTCTAGTAGGCTTTTGTTATGAAGTTTAGCGAATTCTTTATCACCTTCTTGCCACCTGTAACCCACTCGGCCTCGTCCTTGTTCTCAGTGATCACCTCTGCCATCCATTGCAACTACCTCTACCCCTGCTCAAACATCTGATCTGCTTTGTTGCCTCCACCCTGTAATCATACTCTGGCGTCATTCTGGTCGGCAAGAATTGTGGCCCGTACAAGATTCGGGCGATGGTCTACTCAGATACATCAACCTATCAACCTCGGACCATCACACTCTCAATACACGGTCGATCCTTCACCTTCTTCCCTTCCTTTTCTTTCACCACCATGGTGGCCAAATGGTTGGCATAGAACTCCCAGACGATATCTTCTATGTACTGTGCTTGAGTCTTTGCCATCCACCCGAACCCATAGAAACTGAAAATCCACTTCATCTCCACAACTTCATTTAGTGAGTTTGTGAGGAGCCGCAGCTCTTCTTGTATGCTCCACCTTGGCTTATTTTTGGCGGTGAGAGAGATGCCCTGCTCATATATTTGTTTGGATCCCGGCACTCTCCACCAAATTGTACAATTTTATCTGGGTGGGGTCTGCTCTTGTGCCTGTGATTCATTCGGAGCCTCCTCCTCTGACTCATTACTGCTACTTTCTTCTTCACTTTGGTCTCCCCTGACCATTCTTAAATATTCGAGTCATTCCCCGACTTTTGTTGTTCCTCTCTAACTCCCTCTTCAGACGGGGGAGCTTGAGCGGATATGGTAGTAGTTTCTTCGACTTGGGCCTTTGATCTTGCCCTAGTGGGTCTTGTTCCATCGGTGTCTAAGGTGTCTACATGATAATCCTCAAGTGAACCACTAGGTCAATCTCCAGCCTTGTCGGACTCCAAGTCAGTTGTTTCATCAATCAATGTCCTATGGGCTTGTGTTTTGTCTGCACTGCATTTACATGTCATTGTACCTGTAGAGAAAGAGGTTATCATTCCATTTTTGAAAAAGAAAAAATCAGATAAGAGAAGCTCAGAATCACATCACAGGTCCTCACTACGTGAGAAGTCCCGGTGGTGCTTTACGACTTGCAGGTATGACTAACAGAAAAAAGGTACGGTCTGTACCTTGAGTCGTCTGATGAAGTCCTATTGCTAGTAAATCTCTATTTTTCATCACGACTCATGGTACGACCCATAGTTCAATTCCACGAGTCATAGAGTGGACTTATCAGACAAGCTTTTTCAATTTGGTTGTACGAGCACTTAGTACGGCTTGTAGTATTAACCTACGACCCATACTGTGTTTCGTACCATTTTCAGACCTTATTCACAAATCTTTATTCAGTGTGTATTTGTTTGGTTTGCACATTTTTAGGTACTCGGATTTCCCCCAGGTCTACGCATATCATAGACTCCATTTTAACACTACCCAAACCTCCCCCTTTTCAACCATTACCCGTAACTTCATTCAAGTGTTCCAAGGCCACAGTTCAATAATTTTTCCAATGGGGTTTCTAGCCGAACTCCACTGCATTAACCCTTTTTGTTTGTTTTTGATTTAAAGCATGATTTTCAGGTATAATCAGTGATTCTCATGGGTTTTGATGCCCTTAAGTTCACTTCCAAAGTATTTAGACTCTGCATTGTAAAACACTTAATGTATTTGGGCTTTGTTCGACTCGGTATCACTTTTTAGGGTTGGTCGAACTTGGATTGACTAAACACTTGCTCGATTCCATGTTGGTTGTTGAGTTACAGGTTGTGGGGGAGTGAATTTAACATTGTGAGCTTGAGTTTTTAGCATGGGAAAGAGGTTGATTTGATTTAATAGCTTAGGGACAAATCAAACAAATCTGGGTCGAGTCTGGTATAAGTGGTGTTTTTGACCTATCACGACTCATGCCACTAGTCGTAGGAGGTATCTATAACTCGTCCCCTGAGCCGTAGTGACTTTAACAGAAAGAACTTACCTGGTGTGACCTACAAGTCAATCCTACAACTCGTACAATTGACGTATGACTCGTAGGATGAACCATAGGCCTGACTTATGCTTTGAGTTTTCTCTGCTTCTCACCATGCCTGCTGCTACGACTCATAGGACATTATCATGGGTCGTATTGAGAGTTTGTAGCAGCTGATTTTTCAGCCGCGTATTTTTATTTCCCTGCACACTAAGCATACATTAGTTCAATAACTTGGGTTTCCTCCCACGAAGCAATTGATTTAACATCGCGGCACGACGCAGGTGGTCTGATTACTCAGATTTCACCAAATCGCCAATTAGGTTGCCTCCAAAGATGAGCTTCATTTAACATCACGGCACGACGCAACTCTCTTGACTACTCAAAATTTTTCAAGTGATTCATATTCATCCTCTAGTGTAGAGATCACACTAAATTCCTTCGGTTGCTTCATGGTCCAGCAGATGTTGATAGTGACCTCTTTTTAGTTTAGTCTGAACTTCAGCAGACCCGCTTCCACATCTACTAGAGCTCTCCTAGTGGCAAAGAATGGTCGCCCCAAAATGATGGGGACCTCATAATCTACCTCAAAATCCGAAATCATGAAGTCTATTGGGAATATGCACTTGTCAACCTTGACGAGCACATCAACTAAGATGCCCACTAGTTTCTTAACTATTCTATCGGCCATCAGCAACTGCATGTTAGTCGGTATGGGGTCTCCCAATCCTAGCTTCTTGAAATTCGCCAAGGGCATTATATTAATCCTATCTCCCAGATGACAGAGTGCCCTTGCGAACTCGACATTACCAATGGTGCAAGGTATTGTGAAGGCACCTGGGTCATCCTTTATTTTAGCTAAGACCCTCATTGCTATGGCACTACAGTGATGGACATTGTCAACTGGCTCATAGCTCATAGATCTCTTCTTTGTTACCATGTCCTTCATGAATTTTGCATACCCTGGAATCTGCACTAGTGCTTCAACCAACAGTATGTTCACCGATAGTTGTTTCAGCATTGAAAGGAATTTTTGGAACTTACCGTTGTCCGCCTTTTTATTCATCCTCTTAGGGAATGGTGGTGGTGGTCGTGGAATAGCCATATGCACTTGGGTTACACCTTGATCAATGTC
This sequence comes from Datura wrightii, assembly GCA_035772735.1. Taxonomy (NCBI): domain Eukaryota; kingdom Viridiplantae; phylum Streptophyta; class Magnoliopsida; order Solanales; family Solanaceae; genus Datura; species Datura wrightii. The sequence goes on along the minus strand of JASDFA010000016.1, from coordinate 46,709,099 downwards.
CCCTTCCTTGTTACCTCTAGGGGCCTCTTGCAACTCACCATTTTGTATCTCAACACCCATCTCTTCTTCTTCAACCACGCTCTCTTTCATACTTTCAACTTCAACTGGGAATGGGGGGTCAACTGTGGTGTTACCACTCCTAGTGATCACTCCATGCAATGAGCATCGTTCTTTGAATTCTGGACAGTGTTGCTAAGGAGTGTACCCTTTTGCCTAGGGTTCATTGATGCTGATAGTTGCCCCAGTTGGTGTTCTATCTACTTGATGGTGGTGGCGTGAGATTCCACTTTCAAACCCATGGTCGATAAGTCACTTTGAATTTCTTTTAATTGATCATTAGTGGACCTCACCTTTTCAGCATCTCAGCCATCATGCTCTCCAACTTCGACTATCTGGCCTCCCCTTTTCGTGCATTAGGAGGCATATAGACTCTAGCCCGGTCATTGCGGTATCCATCATTTCTTCTCCATTCTCCCTCGTGCTCACGACCACGACTCCTGTCTCTAAACCCATTCCTATTGTAGTTGCCTCTAAATTTGTTCCGACCTTGATTTCCAGAACCTTGGTACCAATTTTCTTGTCCAGACGCTTGGGCGTTGGCTCAAAAAACCACCACTTGGCCATCTAGGAATCTTTCCTCCTCCTAAGAGTCAGAGTGATCAGCTCCTTGCTCCCTTCCTTGAGTTCCCACTGCATTTAACTTGTCGGCTCCAGTTCCCATAATATGCTTTGTCAACAAATCCAATGATGTGCGCATGTGAGCCAACTCCTGATCACGTTCTTCTTCCTTCCTTGATTGGTCTGCAGTCAATCCAACAACATATGTACCTGCCACAACATCAGCCTCCCTCATATGCCAGGCCCTATTTGTCTTAGTCCCCCTGTCAAGGATAGTGGCTGCTTTTTCCCAAGTGTGACTTATCAATGCTCCTCTAGCCACCGTATCTGCTACAACTTTTATGCTATTATTTATAGACCTATAAAAAATTTCCAACACTGTCATTTTGAATTTTGTGGTTCAGGCACTTAGTCAACTTATTTTGAACCTCAACCATGTTTCATGATGTGCCTCTGTCTTAATTTTTCAGAAATTATAGATCTCATCTTTAAGCTACACCATCCTTGATGGGAGAAAGAATATCTCAAAAATGGCCTATTTAAGCTCCCTCCAATTGGTTATGGAGTCGTTGGGCGATCTAATAACCACAAAGTAGCTTCCCCTGATAGAGAAAAAGGGAAGAGTCGGAGCCGTATGGCATCCTGGCTTACTCCGGACAACCTGTACGCGTTGCATTTTCCTACGAAGTTCATTAAGTGCAGGTTGGCGTCATCCACTGCATGGCCACTGAACAACCCCTTCATGTTTAAGAATTGAATCATGGTGCTCATAATATCAAATTTGCCCCCAGCGGGCAGTGGTGGTGGAACAATTGCTCAAGTTGCCCAACTTCATCAATATCTGGGTCCTCATCATCGAAGAACTGAGGGGCAAATCTATGAGCTCGGATTCCCCTCCCATATCGACCAGTGTTTACAACCTCATCTCTGTCATCATCAGCCTGCTGAAGTGCAGCTAACCGAGCTAGCTTAGCTTGCCTAGCTTTTTCAGCTAAGCGGGCTTCTCTCTACTCAGGGTTATCCATTCTATGCAGTGCTGGTTCAATTTCAGGATTTAGTGGAACAAGGGAGTCTCCTGTACACCGAGTTCTTGGCATTCACCAGAGGACAGCCTGTGGGTATCAAAAACACAAAAATAAACATAATTAAGGAAATAACTACCAAAAAGTCAAATACAAGCAAATAACCTAGTCTTAGCCGTATTTCCCAGCAATGGCGCCACTTTTTGAAAATGCTCAAACCACACTTCTAACTGATGTATGAAGTGGACATTTTCAATAAAGGACAAAACTATAGATTGGGTTCAATCCCACAGGAAATATGGACGATCTAAATTACAGCCGGTAAGTGAACTTATATGGTAGTTACATCACAATAGGGGGGATTCTAATAATAATCAATACTAAAAACAAAACAGCTGTCAAGATTATGGTTGTGAATCAGTAATTAAACGATAACTAGGGTTTTTGTTCCCCATGGATTCATAACAACTTTAGGTATACACTCGTGATCTTCACCAATAATTACTTACAGAACTGATAACTTAGGTTCATTCAAACGATCGACCAATCCCTATTAAATGACCTTACTCAATTACTCGATCAAGTCTCATGAGCGTTTCCAAACTAACCGTTATCACTAAGTTCTAGATATAACTATCCTGCGACCACAACTTAAGTTAATACAATGATCATCAAGATCAGGGCTCCGTTGTAATTCTCTTTTCCTGATCTCTACCTCTTTGACCAAAGAAAGTAAAGAATTTAGGCACTTCCTAACGTTGTACACTGCTAAGAATCATTAAAGAATGAAGAGAATACAATATAAGTAAATAGTATTGGTTTTAGACTCACTTTGTGCAACCTTAGCTTGTTAATCCACTATGGTTCCCACAACCCTAGCTATGGAGGTTTTAGCCTCTCATAGTTGCAATGTTGTGAAGTGTGTTCCTGATTAAATACATCAAAACAATACTTACAAATATGATTGATAAAAATGTTTCCTTTAATTAGTCCGCAAAATCTTGAAGAACAAGTAGCAAGAACAATATAAATTCAAGAAAAGGTTGATCACAAGGTTAATCTAACTCAATTCTCTCTTTCAAAGATGTAAAATTTTCTACTGCAATGTTTTCCAACTAAAACCTATTTTACTTGACGTCACTTATGAAAAATAAAACATAAAACGTATTTATATAGACATAAGGATCCTTTTCCTAGCTAATAGGGAAATTTGCCATATCTGGTGCCGACCTCATCACAGATCATCCTACCACTCGTAGGAGAATCCTATGTTCCGTGGCAGCTTCTCGTGGTTTGGATTGTTGCCTGATATTTGGCTAAGTGTCGAGCCAAGGAACGATGCATACCTCATTCCTATGACTCGTACCAGGCTCTCATGGCTTGATTCTAAATCTTTGCAATTTGTCTGAAGCTGACCACGACCGGTATAGTACGACCCGTACCAAGCTCTCAAGGGTTGTGGTCTCCTCTCGTACTTAGAATCAGCCTCTTGTGCAATTCTTCTGGACTTCTTCACGAATGCCTTACCACGACTCGTACAAGCTTGGTACAATCCGTGGAAAGAATCCTAGGTACATTTTTCCAACTTCATCCTTCTGCTTCTTATCACGGCCATCATTACGAGTCGTAGGTCTATCTTACAGATCGTACTATGGACTGTATTTTTGCCCTTATTTTGTAAACTTTTAGCTTACTTTTGCAAATTTACGTTCCAATATCAATTTATCCTAAAATCAAAGAAAAAGTGCCTCATATCCATATAAAAAAAACTAAATCCATGCTATTTTCTTAGTTTTGAGCGTCAATAGTGTTGTAAATCCATAGTACATCAGTAGTATCAAACACCAATTAGGTTTGGGGCTCACGATTAATCCTCGGATCTCGTGAACTATGTTCCACCATAGGTATGTTGGGACCCTTTCATGTTTTTCCCAAGCCCAAATGGCCCTTTTCTTGTGTGATCACACCTTTCATGGTTCCTATCCTTGGCAAGGTACGAACACCCTCCTGATTAGGGCTACAAGTTGGGCTTCATGTGCTCATATGGAGTACGTCAGTTAAGAGAATATCCCACTGTTCCTCATAATTTATGCATGTTGTGATTATGTATGTTGGCTCAATTCATGTTAAGTAAGCCTCTTCTGTTATGGTTATGATTAAGTTATGTTACTAATATTTTGAAAACCTTTATCCATATGATATGATTTTATGATTTATGATACGAGCATGATGTCCTACTCTTATGATCATTTATGAATTTCATATATGTTTTAAATGTCTGTTTTACTTACCTTGCATACTCAGTAAATTCCACATACTGATCGCATACTTTCTATGTTGTATCGTTTGATGATACAGGCCCTAGTTCTCAGGCTCATCCTCACCTGTAGCTAGATTCAGAATTGCTCTCCGCGCACTTGGTGAGTCCTCATGTTCCTAGGGATACATGTTCACACTCTATGTTATTTCTTCAGTTTCTGGGCGTTGGATTAGTTGGGGAGTTGTCCCATCAATCCGCCTTTCATGTTTTTTTAGGCTTATCTGACTACAAGATGTATTTCGCCGTATTGTATAAGTCTAGTACTATTTTCCTTTATGCTATGTTATGATTACATTCTTTATGTTAAGTCTTCTGCTCATGTGATTGAATTAGATGTATGCTCATTCCATGGGTCGATTTGGGGTCTCTCGGGACTCCTTGTCCTGTGTCTACGTGATGTATTGTGGGTTTACAATACATTCGATGCTCAAAACTATGATAACAGCATGTATTTATGTGTATTTATGTGGATATAAGGTAATTTTGCTTTTGTTACAGTATAAGCAGGTGTTGGAACTGAAGATTGCAAAAGATATCTTAAAAACATGCAAAATGGGAAAAAAGTGAAGACCCTAGTACATATAGTAGGAAGGACCTACAAGTCGTACTGGTAGTCGTGAGAAGTTGCTGAAAGTTAAGGTTTAGAAGATGTGACCCACGAGTCCCAGTATGATTAATAGTAGGCTTGTACGAGTCCTGATGAGGAAGTTGTGATTAAATCTAGAAGAATTGCATCTGAGTATGACTCCTGCTACGAGAAGCAAGTACGACCCATAAGATGAAGGTACGAGTCGCAGTATGATGAACTTTAGAAAAACTTAAAAATCTCTTATTCAAAGTATGGGAGTTAAGTACGAGTTGTGAGTTGATGGTACAAGTCATATCCAGATCCAACACATAGCCAGAATTTAGCCAGTTGAGATTGCACGAGAGGAAGCTACGACCGTAGAAGCATGCTACGAATCGTAGGTCGAGTCGTGGAACTAGCAGTGATAAATATGGAAATTCACCCTGTTGGCTTAGAAGAAGGATTCTTGTGTCTGTATAAATATGTTTTAGGTTCTATTTTTATAGGGGACATAAGTTTTGATAGTTTTAGAGAGGAGATGCCTTGAGAAAGAGAGGATTGAGTTGGTCTTAACTTGTGATCAACCTGTTCTTGAATTCTTCCTGTTCTTACTAGTTTTTTCAAGATTTTGTAGAGTAATTGAAGGAACTGTTTTTCTTAATAATTACCATAAGTGTTGATTTTTATTCTTAATCATGAATGTTATTGCAGCTATGAGAGGCTAAAACCTCCATAGCTAGGGTAGTGGGACCATAGTGAATTAAAAGCTAGGGTTACACAAAGTGATCTTAAAACCAATACAAATTATTTTATTGTATTCTCTTCATGCTTAAACGTTTCTTCATGGTACACAACGTTAGGACATGCCCGAATTCTTTACATTCTTTGGTCGAAGAGGTAGATATTAGGAAAAGAGAATTACAACAAAGCATTGATCTTGATGATCATTGTATTAACATGAGTTGTGGTCGCAGGATAGTTAAATCTGGAACTTAGTGATAACGGATAGTTTTGAAAACGCTCATGAGACATGGTCGAGTGATTAAGTATAGTTGCTCAATAGGGACTGGTCGGTCGTTTGAATAAACCTAAGTTATCAGTTCTATAAGTAAATATTAGCGAAAATCACAAGTGTATACCTGAAGTAGTTTTGAACGCATGGGGAATACAAACCCTAGTTATCCTTTGATATTGACTTAACATCAGAATTTTGATGTTTTCTTTTATTATTTATATCTTTAGAATCCCCCTATTTTGAAATAACTACCTTACAAGTTCAGTTAGCGGCTATAATCCAGTCCCTATTCCCTGTGGGATTGACCCCAACCACTAGTTGGAATTTTTGTTGACAACCTCCGCTTCTCACTTAAGTAAGAGTTATTAAAAAGTGGCGCCTTTGCCAGGGAATACGGCTAAAACTAGGTTTTTTATCTTGTAATTAATTTTCTGGTTGTTATTTCTTTAATTACATTTATTTTTGTGTTTTCGATACCCTCAGGTTGTTCTCCAGTGAATGCTAATCACTCGAAGTAGAGGAGATCCTCTTGTTCCATTAAATCCATAAATCGAAAGAGCACTGCGTAACACGAAAAACCACGATCAAAGAGAGGCCCACATAGCTAAAGAAGCTAGGAAAGACGAGCTAGATCAGCAAGATGCACTACAGCATGCGGAAGATGAGAGAGAGGAAGTGGTAAATGCTGGTCGACAAGGGAGGGGAAACAGAGCTCATAGATTTGCCCCTCAGTACTTTGACGATGATGATGACCCTGATATTGATGAAGTCGGATCAACTGGAGCAATTGTGCCACCACCACTGCCCACTGGGACCAAATTCGACATTACAAGCACCATGATCTAGTTACTAAATATGAAAGGGGTGTTTAATGGTCACGCAGAGGATGATGCCAACCTGCACCTAATAAACTTTGTAGGCATATGCAAGGCATATTGGTTTCCCGGAGTAAGCCAGGATTCAATACGGTTATCAGAGAATAGGGACTATCAGAGTTGTGGTTATCAGAGTTGCCCAACGACTCCATAACCAACTGGAGGGGGATCGAACAGGCCTTTTTGGAGAGATTCTTTTCCCCATCCAGGATGTTACAGCTAAAAGATGAGATCCATAATTTTCGACGGATGAACACTAAGGCACATCATGAAGCTTGGTTGAGATTCAAAAAGAAGTTGAATAAGTGCTCCAACCACAAAATTCCAGATGATATTTTTTGGAAACTTTTTACAGGTCTCTAAACAATAGCACCAAGGCTGTACCAGACATGGTAGCTGGAGGAGCATTGGTGAGTCACACCTGGGAGCAAGCTGCCACCATTCTTGACAGGGTGACTAAGAAAAATAGGGTCTAGCATATGAGGGAGGCTGATGCAGTGGCAGACACATATGCTGTTGGTCTGACTGCAGACCGACGAAGAAAAGAAGAAGAGCGCGACTAGGAGTTGGCTCACATGCTCACATCATTGGACGTGCTAACAAAGCATATTATGGGAGCTGGATCCAAGAAGGTTAATGCAGTGGGTACTCAAGGAAGGGAGAAAGGAGCAGATCACTCTGATTTTGAGGAGGAGGCAAACATTTTTGATAGCCAAGTGGTGGGTTTCCGAACCAACGCCCAAGCATTTGGACAAGAAAATTGGCGCCAAGGTTCTTAAAATCAAGGTTGGAAACATTATAAAGAAAACTATAACATAAATGGGTTTAGAGATAAGAGCAAAGGTCATCAGTGCAAAGATGATTGGAGGTGTAATGATGGCTATCATAATGTCCAGGATGGATTCTATGTGCTTCCCTATGCATGAGAATTGGAGGCTGGTCAATCAAAGTTGGAGAGCATGATGGTTGAGATGTTGAAAATGGTGAGGTTTGTCAAGTATGGGCCAAAAGGTGGAATGACATGCTACTTCCATCATGAAAATTGAACACCAACTTGGGCAACTGTAAAAATGAATGAACCCTACACAAAAGGGTATATGTAACACACCAGAAGTCCTAGAGATCAGAACCTGGAGTTAGAAGAAGTTCAGCAGAAATTTGCTACAGAACGAGTTAAGGAATGACTCGTTGAGCGACCCCATGAGTCGTGGTCTGGCTCATGGGGAAGCAGTCAATGGAAGTGAGCCGGGCCAGTGGGAATGGATGACCTGACGAGTCATATTTCCTGGCAATGACTCATCACGTTAGTCGTTAGGAGGAAGAAGTTTTGGTTTTCAAGAAATTTCTAGTGCACTGAATGAAAGGGCATAACGAGTCATGGGAGCTAGTGATGAGTCGTTACTTCTTTCATGGACTGAAGGATCAATAATTTTTAATATACTTGACGAGTGGATCTAACGATTTGTTTCCTGGGACAACGACTCGTCAGGTGAGTTGTGGCATCTATTCGGGCAATTTTTCAGATTTTTCTCAAGGTCAGTTTGGTAAAATCCCATGGTCCCAGATTTAAAATGATGTCACCTTGGGTATATTTGGGGACATTTTTAAGGGTATTCCCAAGCCTAAACCTTCATTCTCTCAATCTCTTTTTTCCTCCACTCTTCTCAAAAATCCCAGGGGTTTCACCAAGATGTTCTTCAAGCTTCAAGGAAGATTTTCGATCGGGATTTTTGTCTACAAGGTATGCGGGACTTCAACAGGGATATTTTTCCATCCTTGTGCCCCAAAATGTTTTCAATAAGAATTTGATTTAATTTATTTAGAATATCCTGATCTAGGGTTTGAATAATTGGTAATTTCTTTTTCATTCTTTTCTTAAATGCAAATAATTATTGTAATTATGGAATTTGTTTGGAATGTTAATTTGATGGGTTGTTTGGAATATGGATCATATGTTGGGAATTCATGAGGATAACATGTTGTTCATAAATTTGCTTGAGTAATGAGTGGGTGTTGCTTATGTTCAATTAATTTTCATAGCCATGCATGAATATGGAGAAATTGTGAAAATATAGGTTGAGTATATATGGGTATAGTATGTTCTTCCTAACTCGATTTAAGTGTTGAATGGGAATTGTTCATATCTCCTTTGATTACCGCAGAAATTCATGATTCCAATGGAAGTTTGGAAATATAGCATAATTAACCCTTGTGACTTTATTATGCTAAGGATGACCATGTTGGATTGACTAGGCAGTGTGAGCATGAGTAATTGAAGTAAATTATGTGCCATCACCATGTTCTAGATTTAATTGATTGGGCATGACAAGATTTCATCTCTATTGTTGAACTATGAAGCTTGGGCTGATTCTATATTGTTTTCCCTTACTAAAATTGTTTTTATAAAAATTTTTGGAATCTAAAATGCCTGTGGCTAAGGGTTCACAAAGGAGTGGTTGTGATATGTATGTGGAATATTGTAGACCTAAATAAGCAATGCCATGTATCTTGATAGAGTATGAGTTGTATTTTATAAACCATGTATGATCTCATATTGCATGTTGAATGAGATGAACTTGGAATTCGGAATGTCATGATAGTATAATGGACAATGTGAATCTATAGAATGCTCGTTAGCATAAGATGCTTGAGATAATTATTGATTTGACTCCATGATGAGGTTAATTATCATGATAACGCATGAGAATGATATTGCAATTGTTGGGCTTTTTATTATTAGAAAGTAGCCCCATCCTATTAATGAAAATGTTGTACGGTGAAAATCAGTTAATGTCCTTGTCTCTAATTAGATGTTGTAATTTAGATTAGAGATAGTCAGTCGGGATTATCGTTAGCAAGAATGTTTTCCTTGATCAGTCCAGATTCTCGTTAGTAAGAATGTTTCCCTAGTCAGTCGACATTCTCGTTAGCAAGAATGTCTCCCTAGTCACTCCAGACTAACATCCCCAGCCAGTCAGTGACACTCTATATCAGAGCATTCTCTCCATTTGATAGTCATGGATTCTAAAAAGAATGTTTCCTTAGATAGTCATGGACGTTCCTTGGACAGCCAAGGACCCTCTTGATATTAGTCACAGCGTCATACCTCGGTATTATTTCTGATTATTACTTTTGCACATTAGTTGATCTTATAATGATGTATGTCCTTATATTGTTGTTATGTTGATATGAATATTTGAATCTCATATAAGGTTGTTGTACCTCATTTCAGTTACATTACAATTAATGTGTTTTTACATTACTTCTTTCTTTTATATATTTATGAGTTAGTTTAATTATGCTTCCTGCATACTCATTACATTCCAAGTACTAACTTCACGCCTCTTGTTCTATATCATTTTATGATATATATTCAGGTCTCCAGGTTCAGTCACGTGGCTAGATACGCTACTTCCTCTCCCAGTTGCTAGTGGTGAGTCCTCATCTTTTAAGGACATGACTTATATTCCTGTTTTATTATGTTGCAATTTTTAGACTTTTGGAGTTAGTTGGTGGCTTGTCCTAGCAACTCATCAGTTTATTAGAAGGATTTCGGACTTGTCTAGACAGTTTCAGCTATGTATCTAACTGTTATTAAATTGTCTTTATGGATCATATTAGACTTTTGTTTTCTTTCGCTTTTTCATGATGTTAGATGTATCTTATGTTAAGTGTATACGATGATTATGCCATGGGTCGACTTGGAGCCTTTCGGGGTTCCTTGTCCTGTGTCTATGATCTAGGTGTACTCTCAGGTCATGACAAACTTGGTAAAAAAGCAAAGGTGTAGGGTGTCCTAGGGTGTCTGAAAGTTGCGTTATGTAGAGTCTTCTTCATGGGTGTGAAGCTCGCCACACTTATGACGAAGAGGCTATGAGACATTTCGGAAATGTTCCCTTCTTTCATGATCCGAGTCATGTGATAAAATGTCTCTTCGTTCCATTAATTTGTGTTATACGCGTGTGTAGAAACATGTCTCCCTAAGGAACTAATGGAAGACAACCAGCTCCACTAACTCCAACAGATACTATGTTCGGGCAAGTTACGGTCGCAGAACTTAGGGCCGCAGTTCGAGTGTTGATGTGGGCCATGATTACCTAGCCTAAACAGATGACTATCGCATCAGCGCACTCTACTAGGGAAGTGAAAACTGTTAGGGTTCCAGAATTCATGAGAAGGAGTCCGACTAAGGTTGGTGGTTCAGATTTGGAGGGGGAGTCTAAAGGGGAAGAAAGGAAGAACAAAAACCCCAAGACCAAAAATCTTGAGAGTTCCCATCGGGGGTCAAGCAGTAGGATTTAACCTCAACCCCAGCAGAGTCTTTAGATCAGAATTGGGAATACCTGCCCCGGATGAGGGATACCTATCCTGTTTGCTGACGCTACGGCAAGAACCACCGCAGAAGGTGCTTGGCAGGTTCAGATGTTTGCTTCTATTATGGCCAGCCCGATCATAGACACAGAGATTTCCCATTTGCGAAGTGAGATGACAGGAAGGTCCGAGCCCAAGCTAGCAGATCCGCAGCCCGCCCATCTCGACAACGCAAGTCATATAGGGCAGGTGGAAAGTCAACCCGAGGAGTAGTCATAGGTATGATTTGAATCTTGTGTTATCCCTTATGTACTGCCAACCTCAGTATTGAATAAGTGGCTCTGTTGTGATTGTGAATAATGTGAATAGTTGTTAGTGTGAGGCTTGTAGAGAAGGTTTGTGGTGGAAGAGAAGCTAGGAGTTTTAAATTAGCCTGACCTTAAGGAAGATCCGGGAGTCTTAGGATGACGACTTTATGCTAAGGGGGAGATAGTGAGCATGTGTATTAATTCGGATCTTGAGAATACCCATAATGATGTTTCAGCCTTAGTAGTTGCAGCATGTTCATCTTTTTGAGGTTCATATCATCTCCCTTGTATTTCAGTTGAAGTTAAAGTGTGTTCATTTCCAATATGCAGATTTTCAAGGTTTAGGAGTAACCGTGTCAGTTAGTGGTGCCAGCCTTTCCTTATGAGTCCTTATTGCTTAATTTCATGTTATGAATCAGTTATGTGTGTTAATCCATGTTTTCTTATGTATTTGGTCTGAACTCAGTCTTTGGAAGTTGTTTGTTAACTCAGTAACTGCAGATTATCTCAAGTATGTGCTCAGTTCTAGATGTCGGGGAAGACTCATGCTTATGAAATCCTTACCCTCAGTTAGATTAAATATTGTGAATCCTATCTTCATAACGGAAAGTGATTGAGAATGAAGAATCAGTCCGTATCAGTTCCGTGCCAGATTAAAAAGGGGGAAAGAATTCTTTTCGGTGATTTTCCTAGTTCTATGCTGGCACCATGTTCTTTGGTCTTCCTTGAGTCCTGGTGTGCATGTTAGATGTGAGTTCAGGGTTTGTGTATAAGGTTGTCCCGGAGTCAGATGCTCCATTGGTGATTAGCTATGATTGATAAATATTTTGATATCAACTTTGTCTCTAACTTTTTAGTAGGATATCCCAACATTCGAGGACGAATGTTCCCAATGGGGACATATTGTAACACTCCAGAAGTCCTAGAGATCAAACCCCGGAGTTAGAAGAAGTTCAGAAAAAATTTGCTGTTGAACAAGTGGGAACGACTCGTTAAGTGACCCCATGAGTCTTGGTCTTGCTCATGGGGAAGCCGTCAAGCGAGGTGAGTCGGGATAGTGGAAACAGAAGACCTGACGAGTCGTCTTACCTGGCAATGATTCGTCAAGTCAGTGGTAAGGAGGGAGAAGTTTTGGTTTTTAAGAATATTCTAGTGTACTTAAAAAAAAGGCATAACGATTCGTGGGAGCTAGTGACGAGTCATTACGTTGGTCATGTCCTGAAGGATCAATAGTTTCTTGTATACCTGATGAGTGGACCTAACGAGTAATTGGTTGGGACAATGACTTGTTAGGTGAGTCGTGGCATCAGTTCGGGCAATTTTTTAGATTTTTCTCAAGGTCAGTGTGGGAAAATCCCACACTCCCAGATTTAAAGTGATGTCGTTTTGAGTATATTTGGGGACATTTTTAAGGGTTTTCCTAAGACTAAACCCTCATTCTCTCAATCTCTTTCTTCCTCCTCTCTTCTAAAAAATGCTAGGGGTTTCTCCAAGGTGTTCTTCAAGCTTCAAGGAAGATTTTCGATCGGGATTGTCATCTACTAGGTATGCGGGACTTCAGATAGGGATATTCTTCCATCCTTCTGCCCCAAAATGTTTTCAATAAGAATTTGATTTAATTAATTTAGAATATCTTTTTCCAGGGTTTGAATAATAGGTGATTTCTTCTTCATTCATTACATAAATGAAAATAATTACTGCAATTATTGAATTTATTTGGAATGTTAATTTGATGGGTTGTTTGGAATATGGATCATATGTTGGGAATGCATGAGGATAGCATGTTGTTCATAAATTGGATCGAGTAATAAGTGGGTGTTGCTTATTGTTCAATTAATTTTCTTAGACATGCATGAATATGGAGAAATTGTGAAAATATAGGTTCCGTATGTGTTGGTATAGTGTGTTCTTCCTAACTCGATTTAAGTGTTCAACATAAATTATTCATTTCTCCTTTAATTACCGTAGAAATTCATGACTCTGATGGAAGTGTGGAAATATAGCAGTATGTAACCCTAATGACTTGATTATGCTATTCATGACCACATTGGATTGACTAGTCGGGGTGTGCTTGAGTAATTAAAGTAAATTATGTTCCATCACCATGTTCTAGATTTAATTTATTGGGCATGACAAGGTTTAATCTCTATTGTTGAACTACGAAGCTTGGGCGGATTCTATATCATTTTCCCTTACTAAAATTTGTTTGATAAAAATTCTTGGAATCTAAAATGCATGTGGATAAGGAGTTCACAAAGGAGTGGTTATGACAAGTGTGTGGAATGTTGTAGACCTAAATAAATGAAGTCATGTATCTTGATAGAGTATGAGTTGTATTTTATAAACCATGTATGATCTCATATTTCATATTGAATGAGATGAACTTGGAATTCGGAATGCCATGATAGTATAATGCATAATGTGAACCTATAGAATGCTCATTAGCACAAGATGCTTGAGATAATTATTGATTTTTCTCCATAATAAGTTGAATTATGGTGATAACGAATGACAATGATATTGCAATTATTGGGCTTGTTGTAATTAGAAAGTAGCCCCATCCTGTTGATGAGAATGTTGTATGATGAAAATCAGTTAATTTCCTTGTCTCTAATTAGTTGTTGTAATTTAGATTAGCGATAGTTAGTTGGGATTATCGTTAGCAAGAATGTTTCCCTAGTCAGTAGGGATTCTCGTTAGCAAGAATGTCTCCGTGGTCAGTCGGGACTAACATCCCTAGCAAGTTAGTGACACTCTATATCAGAGCATTCTCTCCCTTTGATAATTAGGGATTCTCATTAGTAAGAATGTTTCCTTTGACAATCAAGGACTTTCCTTGGACAGCCAGGGACGGTCTTGATATCAGTCACGAAGTCGTACCTCGGTATTATTTTTGATTATTACTTTTGTGCATCAGCTGATCTTATAATGATGTATGTCCTTATAATGTGGTTATGTTGATATGAATCTCATACAAGGTTGATGTAGATCTTAAATAAGGTTGTTGTATCTCATTTAAGTTACATTACTATTAATGTGTTTTTACATTACTTCCTTCTTTTATATATTTATAAGTTAGTTTAAATACGCTTCCTGCAAACTCAGTGCATTTGAAGTACTGATCTCACGCCTCTTGTGCTATATCATTTTGTGATAGAGATTTAGGTCTCCAGGTTCAGCCGCGTGACTAGATACGCTCCTTCCTCTCCTAGTTGCTACTGGTGAGTCCTCATCTTCCAAGGACTTGACTTATATTCCTATTTTATTCTTATCTAGTATTCATACTTTTGGAGTAAGCTGTGGGTTTCTCCCAGCAACTCATCAGTTAAGTAGAAGGCTTTCGGACTTGTCTAGACAGTTTCAGCTATGTATCTAAGTGTTATTAAATTTTTTTTATGGATCGTATTATAATTTTGTTACTTTCTTTTGCTTGTTCATGATGTTAGATGATTCTTATGCTAAGTGTATGCGATGATTATACCATGGGTCAACTTGGAGCCTTTTGAGGTTCCTTGTCCCGTGTCTACGATTTGGGTGTACTCTCGGGTCGTGACAAACTTGGTATAAGAGCAAAGGTTTATGGTGTCCTAGGGTGTCTGAAAGCCGCGTTATATGGAGTGTTCCATATGGGAGTGAAGCGCACCACACTTATGACGAAGAAGCTATGAGACGTTTAGGAAATGTTCCCTTCTTTCATGATCTGAATCGTGTGATAAAATATCTCTCCATTCCTTAAATTAATTCTATACGTGTGAGTGGAAACATGTATCCCTAAGGAACTAATGGAAGTCAGCCAGCTCCACCAACTCCAACGGATACTCTGTCCGGGAAACCTACGGCCGTAGAACTTGGGGCCGCAGTTCTAGTGTTGATGCGCGCCATGATCACCCAGCCCAACCAGATGACTACGCATCATCGCACTCTACAAAGGAGGCGATAGCTGTTAGGGTTCCAGACTTCATGAGGAATAGTCCGACTATGGTTGGTTGTTCAGATTTGGAGGGGGAGTCTAAAGGGGAAGAAAGGAAGAACAAAAGCCCAAGACAAACAATCTTGAGGGTTCCTATCAGGGGTCAAGCAGTAGGATTTACTCTCAACCCCAGCAGCGGTCTTTAGATCAGAATCGGGAATACCAGCCCCGGATGAGGGATACCTATCCTGTTTGCTTACGCTACGGCAAGAACCACACCAGAAGGTGCTTGGCAGGTTCAGATGTTTGCTTCCATTGTGGCCATCCTGATCATAGACACAGAGATTTCCCATTGGCAAAGAGAGATGACAGGAAGGTCCAAGCCCAAGCTAGCAGATCCGCAGCCCGCCCATCTCGGCAATGCAGGTCATATAGGGCAGGTGGCAAGTCAACCCCAGGAGTAGTCGTAGGTATGATTTGAATCTTGTGTTATCCCTTATGCGTTGCCAACCTCAGTATTGAATAAGAGGCTTTGTTGTGATTGTGGATAATGTGAATAGTTGTTAGTGTGAAGCTTGTAGAGAAGGTTAGTGGTGGAAGAGAAGCTAGAAGTTGTAAATTAGCCTGACCTTAAGGAAGATCCGGGAGTCATAGGATGATGACTTTAAGCTAAGGAGGAGATAGTGAGCATATGTATTAAGTCGGATCTTGAGAATACCCATAAATAAGTTTCATCCTTAGTAGTTGTAGTATGTTAGTCATTTTGAGGTTCAGATAATTTCCCTTGTATTTCAGTTGATGTTAAAGTGTGTTCATTTCCCATGTGCAGATTTCTTAGGTTTAGGAGTAACCATTTCAGTTAGCGGTGCCAGTCTTTCCCTATGAGTCCTTATTACTTAATTTCATGTTATGAATCAGTTATTTGTGTTAATCCATGTTTTCTTATGTGTTCGGACTCAACTCAGTCTTTGGAAGTTGTTTGTTAACTCAATAACTCCAAATTATCTCAAGTATGTGCTCAGTTCTAGATGTTGGGGATGACTCGTACTTATGAAATCCTTACCCTTAGTTAGATTAAATATTGTGAATCCTATATTAGTATCGGAAAGTACTTTGAGAATGAAGAATCAGTCCGTATCAGTTCCGTGTCGAATTATAAAGGGGGGACATAATTCTTTTCGGTGATTTGCCTAGTTCTATGCTGGTACCATGTTCTTCCGTCTTCCTTGAGTCCTGGTGTGCATGTCCTATGTGAGTTCAGTTTTGGTGTATAAAGTTGGCCCGGAGTCGGATGCTCCATTGGTGATTATCTATGATTGATTTATATTTTGATATCAACTTCATCTCTAACTTTTCAGCAGGATCATCCAACATTCGAGGATGAATGTTCCCAAGGGGGAGATATTGTAACACCCCCGAAGTCCTAGAGATCAGGACCAGGAGTTAGAAGAAGTTCAGCAGAAATTTGTTGCAGAACAAGTCAGGCAACGACTCATTATGTGACCCACGAGTCGTGGTCTGGCTCGTGGGGAAGCAGTCAAGGGAGGTGAGCCGGTCCAGTGGAAACGGACGACCTGACGAGTCGTCTTGCCTGGCATGGACTCGTCAAGTCAGTCATTAGGAGGGAGAAGTTTTGGTTTTCAAGAAATTTCCAGTGTACTTAATGAAAGGGCATAACGAGTTATGGGAGCTAGTGACGAGTCATTACATATGTCGTGGCCCGAAGGATCAATAATTTCCAGTATACCTGATGAGTGGACCTAATGAGTCGTTGGCTAGGACGATGACTTGTCAGGTGAGTCATGGCATTAGTTCAGGAAATTTTTCAGATTTTTCTCAAAGTAAGTTTGGTAAGTCCCACGCTCCCAGATTTAAAGTGATGTCGTTTTGGGTATATTTAGGGACATTTTAAAGAGTTTTCCTAAGCCTAAACCCTCATTCTTTCAATCTCTTTCTTCCTCCGCTCTCCTCAAAGATCCTAGGGGTTTCACCGAGGTGTTCTTTAAGCTTCAAGGAAGATTTTCGATCGGGATTTATTCTACAAGGTATGCGGGACTTCAACAGGGATATTCTTCCTTCCTTGTGCCCCAAAATGTTTTCAATAAGAATCTAATTTAATTTATTTAGAATATCCTGATCTAGGGTTTGAATAATGGGTAATTTCTTCTTCATTCTTTTCCTAAATGCAAATAATTACTGTAATTATGGAATTTATTTGGAATGTTAATTTTATGTTGTTTGGAATATGGATCATATGTTGGGAATGCATGAGGATAGCATGTTGTTCATAAAATTTCTTGAGTAATGAGTGGGTGTTGCTTATTGTTCAATTAATTTTCGTAGCCATGCATGAATATAGTGAAATTGTGAAAATATAGGTTGAGTATGTATGGTATAGTATGTTCTTTCTAACTCGATTTCAGTGTTCAATGGGAATTGTTCATTTCTCCTTTGTTACCGTAGAAATTCATGATTCTGATGGAGTTGTGGAAATATAGCATAATTAACCCTAATAACTTGATTATGCTATTGATAACCATGTTTGATTGACTTGGTGGTGTGGGCTTGAGTAATTGAAGTAAATTATGTGTCGTCACCATTTTCTAGATTTAATTGATTGGGCATGACTAGAGTTTATCTCCATTGTTGAACTATGAATATTGGGCGGATTCTATATCGTTTTCCCTTACTAAAATTCTTTTTATAAAAATTCATGGAATCTAAAATGCATGTGGATAAGGAGTTCACAAAGGAGTGGTTATGACAAGTGTGTGGAATGTTGTAGACCTAAATAAATGAAGTCATGTATCGTGATAGAGTATGAGTTGTATTTTATAAACCATGTATGATCTCATATTTCATGTTGAATGAGATTAACTTGGAATTCGGAATGTCATGATAGTATAATGCACAATGTGAATCTATAGAATGCTCATTAGCGTAAGATGCTTGAGAGAATTATTCATTTGACTCCATGATCAGGTGAATTATGGTGATAACGAATGACAATGATATTGCAATTGTTGGGCTTGTTGTTATTAGATAGTAGCCCCATCCTGTTGATGAGAATGTTGTATGATGAAAATTGTTGTATGATGAAAATTAGTTAATGTCCTTGTCTCTGATTAGCTGTTTTAATTCAGATTAGCGATAGTCAGTCGGGATTCTCATTAGCAAATGTTATCCCTAGTCAGTCGGGATTCTCGTTAGTAAGAATGCTTCCCTAGTCAGTTGGAATTCTCGTTAGCAAGAATGTTTCCTTAGTCAATCGGGATTCTCGTTAGCAAGATTGTCTTCTTAGTCAGTCGTGACTAACATCCTCAGTCAGTCAGTGACAATCTATATCAGAGCATTCTCTCGCTTTGAAAGTCAGGGATTCTTATTAGTAAGAATGTTTTCTTTGACAGTCAGGGACTTTCCTTGGACAGCCAGGGACCCTCTTGATATCAGTCACTTACCTCGGTATTATTTCTGATTATTACTTTTGCGCATCAATTGATCTTATGATGATGTATGTACTTATAATGTGGTTAGGTTGATATGAATATATGAAACTGATATAAGGTTGTCGTATCTCATTTCAGTTACATTACTATTAATGTGTTTTTACATTACTTCCTTCTTGTATATATTTATGAGTTAGTTTAATTACGCTTCTTGCATACTCGGTACATTCCAAGTACTGACGGAACGCCTCTTGTGCTATATCATTTTATGACATAAATTTTAGGTCTCCAGGTTCAACCGCGTGGCTAGATACACTCCTTCCTCTCCCAGTTGCTACTAGTGAGTCCTCATCTTTCGAGGACGTGACTTGTATTCCTATTTTATTATGTTCCAATTTTAAGACTTTTGGAGTTAGCTGGGGTCTTGTCCCAGCAACTATCAGTTTAGTAGAAGGCTTTCGGACATGTCTAGACAGTTTCATCTATGTATCTATTTATTATTAAATTGTCTTTATGGATCATATTTGACTTTTGTTATTTTCTTCTGCTTGTTCTTGATGTTTATATTAAGTGTATGCGATGACTATGGTATGGGTCGACTTGAAGCCTTTCGGGGTTCCTTGTCCCGTATCTACAATCCGGGTGTACTCTCAGGTCGTGACAGTACACTGCCTAGCAACACTGTCCAAAATCTGAAGAACGATGCACATTGTATGGAGGTAATGACTAGGAGTGGTAAAACCACAGTTGACCCCCCATTTCCAGTTGAAGTTAAATGGAAGAAAGAAAGAATAATGGAGGATTATGGCATAAGTGCTAAGAAAGAGACAGTGAGTTGCAAGAGGCTCCGAGAGGTGAAAAGAAGCCTGCCAAGGATCAAGGGGCAATGCAAGTGCAAAAATCTATCCCATGACCACCGCCACCATTCCCCCAAAGGATGAAAAAGAAGGTGTAGAATGGTAAGTTCCAGAAATTTCTTTGAATTCTTAAGCAGTTGTTTATGAATTGACAATGTGAGGCAGGTACCTTGAACACCAGAGCTCAGTTTAAGGAAGATTAGGGTGAGGAGCATGAATACAAGATTTTGAGGGGAAATCAGAATCACCTCCAAATTGATAGAACATCATGTATTAAGGACTAAACCTAGAATTGACAGCTAAGAGACAGCAAGATTGTAGTTTAGAATGTTGCGGTACGTCCGCCTAAGGTGAAGGTGAGAGGGTGACGACCCAGAGACTCTAATCTAGTGTGGCCTAGAGACAAGGTCCAACAGACAGTCACAGGCCTTAATATAATGCTAAGTAAGGCCACAGGGTTCGGATGTTGACCCCATGTTGTAAGAGTGGTGAAATTTCAAATAGCAGATCATAGCAAAAGTGCATGTGTTTGTTGCTTTCAGAATGGGACGAAAATCCAATGAAATGGTACAAGAGGATAGGAGATATCATTAAACTGTAGAAGCAGTATATCATGTGCAGTATGAAATTCAGTAAAGCATGCCAGAGATTACGTATTACTACAAAATTTAGTATGGATTGTATGTAGTTGTTGATATATATATATACAGATATCAGATATTCTGTGAGTAGCTGCCAATAGGGGTTACAATCACACAGATTCTGGTTAGCTCCTAGAAAGTATATACAGATTGTACTGCAGGACCCCTCGCCAAAAGGGGGCAGGATCTAGACCTCAGAAGCTCACAAGAGTTAGTAGCCTGAATAAGGTGGTTAGATGATACGGGCGTAGTTAGACGGTCTAACGACCAGCTGGCACTTGCATTAGCAAGAAAGCATCCCTAAAGAACAGTAACGTTATCACATGTGCCACAACCAGAAATAAAGACCGAATAAGCATACTCCAGAGGTTAGCAACACAATTCTACAGTATGTTAAGTGGTCGTACATCATTTTTCCATCCTTGTAGGTGAGTGTCAGCCTTACTTAACCTAGCAGTTATCATGTAGAACACCCCACAAATCAGACAAATCTGTGGGTACCCCAAGAAGGGGTCCACATCAGTAGTCAGTGACGGACTGGTACCCCAGCCGGTTCTTGTAAGATATTCAGATACAAAGTCCTAAGAGAAGGCCAGTCTTTACAGAATTGCTCATAAGACCAAGAATTTCTCAGAACAGTAGTGTAGATCCTAGTGGATATGAACCAGGCATATGGAATTGGTAGTACTATACTATCACAGTGTCTGCTAAGACAAGGAAATCGGTAGGTTCCCTGTGAAGATCCAGATACTGGTCGCCTGAGGGTAAGTCTGACTAAGCCCAGCTCTATAATTGTCCAATTAGAATAACAAAGCAGTTAGTTGTCCACAACTTCGTAGTTATGCATGAGCTGTAGATGCCCGAGTAGGACATTTAGAGCATTGTTAGATTACTTCCGCATTCGGGTCATTCAGCCCATTATTCAGTTATTTCGCTAGATTATTAGAGATCATGATCATTATCAGGATCCTCTTATTATATACGTGCACATGGTGTACATACAGTCATACAGATTATTCCAGCAGCGAGTAGCATTAGCATGCAGCCCAGAAGGCCAGATAAGCTCTAGCTATACAAATAGATTACTTGTCATTTTCTCCGGTATAATAAACCAGTATGATCATCAGTTACATGCCAACTTCTCTAAATGTGAATTCTGGCTGAATTCAGTAGCCTTTTGGATCACATCATGTCGGAGGCTGGTACACAAGTAGATATACAGAAAATAAAAGTAGTGAAAACATGGCCAGGACCACCACTCCGACCGAGGTACACAGTTTCCTGGGGTTAGCCGGGTAATATAGATGATTTTTGGAAGGATTATCCACCATAGCATCACCTCTGACTAAACTGACACAGAAGGCAACAAAAGTGGACTGAGGCATGAGAGCAGAGCTTCCAGGAGTTGAATTTGCGGTAGTGTCGCTGGTTAGAGCTGTTGAAAGACTATGACGTGAATATTCTGTATCACCCAGGAAGGGCCAATGTAGTAGTAGATTCCCTCAACCGTGAATCTTTGGGGAGTTTAGCATACTTGCAGCCCGAGCAGCGGGAATTGGCCCGAGAGTTGCATCAGCTAGCCAGTCTAGCCGTTCATGTAGCAGAAATAGGGGACAATAGAGCGGTAATACAAAATACCGAAGTGTTGTCTTTAGTTGTGGAAGTAAAGGAATGGAAGCACGAAGATCCTAGCCTAGTTCAACTCAGAAACAGAGTTTAGCGGGGACAAATGACAAATTTTCAGATAACCAAGGATGGAGTGTGGAGACATAAAGATCTCCTTTATGTTCCAGACGTTGCAGGTCTTCGCCAGCATATTATGGGCGAGGTAAATTATGCCCGTTATTCTCTCCACCCAGGTTTGAAGAACATGTGCCATGAGATAAAAGGAATTTACTGGTGGCCGAGAATAAAGAAAGGGATAGTAGAATTTGTAGCTAAGTATTCCAACTACCAGTAGGTAAAAGCAGAACACCAGAAACCAGGTGGACTGACTCAAGATATAGCTGTGCCTCTATGGAAGTGGAAAGCAGTAAATATGGATCTTGTAGCAGGATTACCCCACACTAGGCGTCGATATGACTCAATCTGAGTGATAGTTGACAGGATTATAAAATCAGCTCTCTTTCTGTCAATAAGAGCTACCTACTCAGCTGAGAATTATGCTAAGTTGTATATTAAAGAAATAGTTAGGTTGTTGTTCCATTGTTAATTATCTCCGACAGAGGGGCACAGTTTACAGCTAAATTCTAGCAATCATTTATGAGAGGCTTAGGGACGTAGGTTAATCTGAGCATAGCTTTTCATCCTCAGGCAGATGGACAGGTAGAATGCACCATTCAAATGCTCGAGGAGATGTTGCGAGCATGTGTGTTGGATTTCGGAGGAAGCTGGGATAAACATCTACCTCTCATTGAGTTTGCCTATGTTAACAGTTACCATTCAACAATTTAGATGGCACCTTACGAAGAATTGAATGGGCATAAGTGCAGGTCTCCAGCTGGTTGGCTGAGGATGGAGAATCAGCATTGATTGGGACAGATATTATTCATCAGTCAGAAGAAAAAGTATATCTTACCAGAGAACGCTTACTAATTGCTCAGAGCCTCCAGAAATCATATGCTGACGTGCGGCGCAGGAACTTGGAATTTAACGTGAATGATTGGGTATTCTTGAAAGTTTCACATATGAATGGTGTGATGAGATTCGGAAGAAAGGTAATCTCAGCCCGAGATTTGTTGGGCCTTATCAAATTCGCCGAAGAATAGGCCAAGTGGAATTTGAGTTAAACTTACCTCCAGAATTAGAATCTGTCCACCCAGTTTTCCACGTATCAATGCTGAGGAAATGCATAGGAGATCCCTCAAGAATTGTTCCAGTCTAAGATATTCAGGTTACTGAAGAGCTGGCGTATGAAGAAGTTCCAGTAGTCATATTAGACCGACAGATTCGTAGATTGAGAATTAAAGATGTGGCTTTGGTCAAAGTATTAAGAGGAGATGAATTGGGAAGCAGAAGAAGATATGAAAACCAGATATTCTCAATTATTTCAGACTTAGTCATCCAGAGGTATGTTGTTATTACTGTTGCTTTATATTTATGTGTATAGGCAAGATGTTAACTTCAGTTTAGTGAAATGAATCTTACAGTGTTGTGTGGAGTACTGGTATTGGACTTTTCTAAGTTTAAGGCTTTTTGAGATAGTCCATATTACAGGGAAAACTCTGCCAAAATTTTCCTAGAATAAGTCGAGATTGAGCTGTAAACGGTACCTTTGCTGGGAAAAAGCAAGCATCCTTCCTGTGAGCAGAAGTTTACATTCGAGGACGAATGTTCTTAAGGGGGGAGGATGTTACACCCCGTAAATTCTTGACATTTAGATGGCCTATTTTCATGTTGGTTAAGAGTTTTAGGGTGCCATACATTCTAAAAAAAGGCCCGGGGGAAGACCGGACAAACGCCACGTTGAAACGTCGCAAGAGGAGGCTAGGAAGACCCCCTCCGTGATGGAAACGTGCCACATAGGTTGTCCCTCCGCGATGGCCAACGTGCCACAGAGCGGCTATCCGAGCCCAAGTATATAAAGCACCCACTTCATTTTATTTTCATTTCTTTTCAACAGTGAGCGACCAGAACAGAAAAGGGATGAGGGTTTGAGGTAGAAATTTGTCTGATTAAGCCGTCAAACGCGGTCCAAACTCAAATTAACTTCGGATACCGAAGTATAAAGCTGCAGAGAACATTCTTGCAGATTTAGTTTTGCGAGAATCGTCCGGCGAAGCAGTGACCCCCCGAGTCAAAATAATTGGAACTACTCCAGACTAGTGTTAATACACTCCCAACACTAAAGTAAGTATTTCTTTTTCTGGACCTCCGAGAATAGCGAGTTTTTGGCCGTTCTTCGATAAGTTCATCCAAATGTCTGATTCGTCTCTATTAGATGACTCTACTCAATCACCCAGTTAGGTCTCATGAGCGATTTAACTATAACCTTATTCACTAGTTGCAAATTAACTCTCCTGCAATCGCAACTCTAGCAATTCAATGAAACTCAATTTAAAGGCTTTGTTGTTATTTTCTTTTTCTAATCTCTACTTTTGTTGGTTAAAGAAAGAAGAGAATTTGGGCTAGTCCTAATGTTGCACACTAAGAAATATTAAACATGAGAAAAAGAACAACACCGACATACATATTGGTCTAGAATCACTTTGTGTTAACCCTGGTTTGTTATTCTATCATGCTTCCTACAATTCTAGTTGTGGAGGGTTTAGCTATTCATGATTACCAAAATAAAATCATATTTCATAGAAGAAAATATAATTAAACACTTACAATATTGATGGAATAAAAACCCACGAATCAACTGCACAATGAACTTGTCAAAAACCAAGAACAATGATGAACTATGTCAAAGTATTCGAGTATTTACTCTCCATGAAGTTTGGAAACCCTAAAACTATGATTACAATTTAAAAGTATTGGATTCTAATAAGGAAAATAGCCTAAGAGTATTTATATAGTTAATGAAATCCTTTCCTAATTTAATAGGGATTCTGCTGCTGAGTTGTACCATGATACTACGAGTTGTAAGAAGCTTCCATAATGCAAGTCTGCAGCTTCTGACTTCTTAGGCACTGTGGTTAGTACAAATCATACAATGATACTATGAGTCATAGGAGCTTGTCATGCCTTGAAATTCTAAAGCTTGGCATCTCTGATGTTTCCCATGTAGGTCCTTATTATGGTTCGTACCATGATGGTATGACTCATGCATTCATCTCATACATTGAATGTACCTAGTACCCAAAACTCTAAATTTCACCATAAGTCTCTCAGTATGACTCGTAAAAAGATGGTATGACTTGTATTGAGACTTGCAACAAATCATTTTCTTTTCTAGTTCAGCTCCTTTCAACAATCCAACTCCCAGACCTAATTTTCCTAAAAATAAGGTAAAAGCACCTTATATCTCTATAAACACACCTACCTACAAGCATTTTTCCAATGTTTAAAGCATCAAAAGTTTCGTGAATCGGTGAAATATCACAAGACCCAGAGAAAGTTAAGATCATTTAGGAAAGGCTGAATACTGCACAAATCACCAAAAGTCTTACACTGATATTAGGCGTAGTGACTTGGAGTTTGCGGTAGATGATTGGGTTTATTTGAAGATTTAACCCATGAAGTATTTTATGAGGTTTGGTAAGAAAGGGAAGCTTGGTCCCCTCTATATTTGTCCATACTAGATTTCAAAGAGAGTTGGCAAGGCGGCTTATGAGTTGGAGCTGTCAGCCGAACTCAGATCAGTCTATCCAGTTTTTCACATCTCCATTCCTTAGAAGTGTGAGGGAGACCCCCAAATCAATATGCCTATTGAGCGTATGGGACTTAAGAACAACATGTCATATGAGAAGATTCCAGTAGAGATTCTAAATCGATAGGTTCGTAAGTTGAGAAATAAGGAAGTTGATTCTATGAAAGTCATATGGAGGAATCAGCTAGTTATGGGAGCTACTTAGGAAGCCGAAGTACATATGATGGCCAAGTGCCCTCATATTTTCCCAGCCAGCTCAAAATCATTGTGAGGTAACAGTCTTCTCTCATAGTATCTTTACCAGATTAATGATTCATACTTTTTATGGTTGCATATTCCATAAACTCAGTTAAGTTCAGTTTAGCTACTCTCGATTAGATCACCTATCAATCCAGTTCAGTATTTATTTGAGGACGAATGATCCCAAGGGGAAGATAATGTAACACCTACAAAAGTTTCTAAAATTAAATCCTAGACATGAAGAAAAAACTTAGCAGGAAGTGGACAACTTCTCATAGAATGACCCACGCTAGGAGTCGTGGAGAGGAAGCAAGACTCGTGGGATGGGGTTGTGGTAATCAAAGTGTAATCTAGAGATCAAGTGATTTCTAGACACCATGATTCATAGGATGACTCACGGCGATAAACCACAACCCGTGATGACCACTAATGGGATGATATTTAGATAAAGTTCAGGACAGTGTTAGTGAAATGAATCAATGCACGACTCGTGTTATCACTTAATGAGTCTTCATAATGAGTTGTGGGCTCAAGTTCAGAGAGATATCAAACTAGTTCTAGTTGTGCCAAGAGCATACTAGGAGTCATGGTTTATCACAATGACTCGTGGCATGACTCGCTGGCACTGGACGACAAGTTTCCAGTATGTTTTTTCAGGGGTAGTTCATAACATCTTATATTTTTACCACCTAAACAAGATTATTTTGGAATTTATTATAGGGATATTTATGGGGTTTTATTAGTCTAAACTGTCATTCCCTCGTAGAACACCTATATTCAAGAATCACTAGCTCTTAAGCCTTTCAAGCAAGCTAGGGATTTATAATCTTCAACCTAGGGATTCTCAAGTAATAGCATAAGTTTATCATTCTAGGTATGTAAGACAAAACTTAGTAAGGAATTCCATTCTCCCTCATTCTCTACATCTAGTAAAGATTCCATTGAAGTTAAATTTAGGATTTTTGCCCAATTTCTTGATTTCATCTTTTTTCTTATAAGTTGAATTGTTCATTGATTGAATTCTTCATATTGAGTTGTATTCTTGTATATATTGATTGTGGATGATAATTCTTACTCTCTAGATTGATTGTTGATTATGGTTCATGTCTCTTATCTAATAGACCCAATTGCATTAATGTCATTATTTTTGAAAGCTTTGCATTATGAGGTTAATGCATTATTTATCATGACAAAACGTCAGCAGATTTTAGAGAGTTTTCCAAAAGAGACTTTTACAGAAATATCAATTATAGCATGATTATAAAAAGCTAAATTAAAGTCTTATTTTTGAAACTCAATATTTTGAGCATAGAGGCTTAGAAGTTTTATATAGAGATTGTGAGCATAGAATCTCAAAAGTTTTAAAAGTATAGATTTTTGAGCCAAGTCTCCATAGAGTTTTAAGACACCTATTATGACTGTAGCTAAAATATTTTATAAAGACGTTTTTAGCTGCCTCAGATAGGAACACGTGTATGAGCATAGTTCTTGGGAGGATTATTTACACCGAGATAGGTTAACGGTTCAAATAACCAAAATCCTTTGTACTATATAACTAGCGTAGGTTATGATCGTGTTTTTGATTTGGGCAACTCCTCATACAGTCCCTAGTAAGGGCTTCGTATGCATCCACATTTTATTTCATCGTCTGTCCTACCAAGGCTTTGATAGCTCTCCCAACTTGGGCAAGATTTTGGACATCATGAACTTATTCATGAAGGTTGATCACACCCAAATTACCTATTGCAATTGAAGTATAAAGTGATCATTGTCCAATATAGTAACCCAACATAGGTTGGGGTCGATCCCACAGGGAATAGGAAAGAAACAATATGTTAGTAATGATTAAACTAACTTGTAATCAATATTTTAAATGGAGGGTTGCAAGAATAACATTAAAAAATCATGCTAACACTGATGGAGTTGTATATCAAATTATCAAGACAAAACTAGGATTGTGTTCTCCTTGATTTCATAACTTAGTAAGATTTTACTAGTGATCTATCCTGGTGAATTTTGTGTATGATTGATGATTACTTTCACCTACAGTCTCTCACCTACATAGATAAATTTCAACTAAATCCTCTCGGACTTTAGGTGTGTATATTTTACCCTCTCCGTAAGTCTTTAATTAACTATCCTTGGTTAGAGCTCATGTTAATTAAGATGGGGGATGATAGCCTCAAATCTTCATTATTATTCTCATTTCCAAACATTAACCTCCTAGTCGGGCAAGTTCAAGATACAAGAAATGAAGTATTAAGATGAAGAGAATAACAATCCACCAAGTTCACCATTCAATAATCACTATTTTATTTTTTCTACTTACGTTAATCCATCATGGTTCCCACAAACCTAGTTTAAGAGATCTAGCCGCTCATATTTATAAGAAGAAAAATAAAAGATGTAGAAGAAATCATAATGAAATACTTACTTTAATAAAAAATTATTCAACAAAATCTCCAAAGCTACGTAGAATCACAAGAACTTGATGAATCTCCAAATATTCAACCAAGTAATTACACAAATTTGTAAAGTATGAATTATGTAACACTATCAATTGGACTTCAACTAAGTTCGAGTATATTTTAAATTCGGTAGCTAAGACATGTTAAGAGAGGGTATTATAGTATTATATTAAGCCTTCATTGTTTTTTTTTGAATTGCAATTGGATTTTGCAGCTTTGGTTCCTAGTAAAACAGGGATTTGACTTCTGGCCATCTCGACATACCAGTGCCTCCTACTGCTCAAGGTGCCACTACATTTGGTGCACCACCTCTCTTTGCTTTGTACTTGCCTACACGTCTAGCAGTCCATAGCACAGGTGTACCTGTGTACTGCCAACTTCTATCAGACTTGTTTCGTCAACCCTGTTTTGCCATACTTGCACCTTTTAGCCATACCTAAGCCCCAACCCATCGCTTTAATTCCTGAAAGCGTCTAATCATATATGTTAGCTCTTGTTTTCACATAAATCACATAAAACACAAGAGTACACACATAATTTATTATTAAAATATAGCTAATCATGGGTTTATGATTAATAAATGCATAAAGATGTAATATCACCGATCCACACTTAAACTATTGTTTTTTCTTGAACAATCCACTACTTCCCTTCTCCAATTTAATCATAAAATTTAACCTATGAACAGGTCTACTTACACATAGGATCACTAAAAAAGCCAATCAAGCTCCAACAATTCACTCCACATTCATATAGGATCAACATACAAAAGATCAATGTTTGAAATAACTTAGCTTCTAGAACTAACTTAACAAGATATATTAGGGCCAACATGAATCATATGTGATTTAGCAATCAACATACACCAAAATCTTACCATTACGTTCGCCTCACTAATTGGAGAGATTCCTTTTTATACACAAGATATATAACAATATGAACTTTGGAATAATTAAGGCATTATCAGACATTCTCCCAAAGAACTCAACATGCGTGCATGTAATACTCCACTAATATAGAACATCAAATCTAAGAGCAATTATGACTTACAACGATTGTAATGTAGGCTAAGGGATGGGTAGGAATTATTTGGCATAGATAGTGACTAATCTCCCTAAGAACTTTAATACATCACAATTCTTTGACTTTTTAGCGCATTCGAATCTCCTATTTTTCTCCTTATACCTCCTTTTATTTTTCAATTTTTTTTCAACTTGGGTGACTAGTAGTGATTTTTTACTATTAAGCTCATTCACAATTGCTTTTTCATTCTTGATTCATTCATTCATTTTTTTCAAATCTTTCTCTCTTTTTCTTTCCCAACTACCTCACACTCCTTGTTTTGAAAATTTTCATCTTATTCTTTTCTTCTAAGTTCCACACTTTAGCTTCTTCATTTATTTCCCTTTTGTGATCCTTTTATGCAAAACATATCAATTAAAGTTCACTAGGGTTCATTAGGATAAAATAAAGGTAAGTAGAATAAAAAGGGATTAAGTTTGTAATTTGGCTATCAAAAAATAGACTAAGGCTCAAAATGGCTAACTAGGAAAATAACATTAACGTAGGTAAAATTGGATACAATTGGCTACCAAAGAATAACCTATATCACTTCCTAGATTAAACATTCTTATTTTTCGTTCTATACATACACCGGGCAAGCTCTAGATATCAAATTGCAAGCATGGAGTATTCTAAAACATATCTCACTCATGCAATGGCACAAATGACTCAATATGGAAATCAAAATTGCTTATATATATATATATATATATATATATATATATCCATATTGAATGCATAAAATAACTAAGCCCAATTTTCTCAACTATAGGAGTCAAGCTCCAAAAGTCTAAGTGTTTCTACCTTTTCATGAATTTTAGAGTGAATTATATAAAGTCTCAATGATACCTAAATGAAGCACTTAGCATTTTTAGGTTCGACCTCGTGATCCCCTAATGACTAATTTTTTTCTAAGACAGTCGTCATCCATCTACTATAAGAAAAATTCATGACTCTATCACTAAAAAATCTAGACTCTCTACTCGGTTCTGAGAGACTATTTATTGAAAAAATATGAAAAATAAAAATCGAAGAAACCCAAATAAAAACAAAACATCAAAGTAACAGGATAAGTCATAAATCAGAAAAAAAAACTAGGCCAACCATGTACAATTTTAGAAATGAAAGAATGCATGGTATAATAATGTTTACTTCTCCCACCTCATGTTTAATCAGTAGCACTATTCCCTAAACTACAACAGTAAAGCATAAGTAAAAGAGTTAAAGAAGAACTCACTGAACCTCTAGTCCCCATCGTCTGCAGGCAAGAGTAGCTTTCCCTATCTCAGAATCATCCTCATCATCATCAGACTCTAAGTAAGAATCGACTCGAGCCTGCTCCTCATCTGTGGAATCATCATCATCTAGGGGTTTCTCAAATCCAGCCGCAACTCTATAGAGAGCCCTAAAATGATCACTCAAGGGGTAGACCATGTTGAGCAGCTATAGTTGCTCTTCTATTACTCCGTTCATTCTCAACTGTACCATTTGCATGTCTTATAGGTGACTCAACATATTATTAACAATTCTCCTATGGCGCTCACTGATGGATAGCACTGGACTACATATGTCCTCAGGATCCTTAGTCCTTGTCACATCAATCCCCTTCGGGTCATACCTTGGTATATAATCCACTAACTCCTCCTTAATTTGATGCCCTCTCAGAAATCAGATCAAGAGACCCCCAAAACTGAATCTTCAACTCTTTTTAACCCTTGCTCTCCTTAACACATCCTTAATTACTGTACCAACATTTACTAGCATCCCAGTCTTTAAAGAATACATAAGATATACTCTCTCCCTCCTAACATGAGACACGTGATTCGCGTGCACCAAACAAGCACAAACATTTTTTAACCAAAGCCTAGCTTCTCTACCCATTTGGGTATAAGAGAAAGACACATGATACTTGTATTGTTGGTGGAAGGCCCACCTTGTAACTGAATGGGCCACTGAGAGTATGTCAAATTGCTGTATAAGGAGGTCTAAAAATCATATTTTAAGAAGTTGTGGTTCTATAAAAGGTGAACCAAGTAATCTATTTAAAAAATAGTGGGAAAAAAATTAACAATTTGCCTTCTAATTTTCACTTGGTTTGACATTTCCTTCAGATATTAATTTTCTAGAAATTCTCTCACAATGTTTTAATTAAATTCACCCAAATCATTAAACACAAAGACAAGACCAAAAGTATGAAATCTATCTATAATTTGAGGAAATTTGAATGCCAAGTTATCTCGATCAATAAACAATTCATGTGAATATATCGATTTTTGTGTTCCTTAAATCATTTCTCACCTTCTTGCTTCGTGACCCAACGGAGTCTAAAACGCCTCAGTGGTTGCTGTGGCAAGCTTACATTCTTATTTTTCTCTTTATTTTGTCTCCTTGACCTTTTGGAACCATTGCTTACTGAATCCACTCCTTTTCCCTTGCTAGGTTTTAGTGCCATTTTTGTGAAATTGCAAGAAAAATGTTGTCTTCCATGATTTGGGTGAAAAGGTTTGGTGGAATTTGTAAGGGAGAAGAAGTTTTTGGATAAATTTTAGAGAAAATACGGGTGTGCAGTGCGCTTGGGATGAAGAATGGAAGAAAAAAATTAGGTTTTGCTATTTTAAACCACCCCATGTGTCGGATGTGACTCACCGACCCACACACTTTTACGCTTGGGAGGGGCCTAAACAATTTGACGCTCTATGGACCATACATGTTGTGTGTTGTGGCACCTCATGCGCTGCCACGCCCTACACATTGCGATGCTTCTCTTGGTGCCAGGCCTTACACGTCACACTACTTCATGCGGTGCCAAGCCATGGATATAGCACTCTAAGATGCACAACACGACTGATTTTTCTTGCACCCTATTTTCAATGTTCTTTTAACAAATTGTTGTTTTTATGACTTATTCCTTCATACTTGAACAAACACATCAACTTAAGAAAATCAAAAATCAAATTATCTTGGGTTTCCTCCCAAGTAGCACTTGATTATATATTGTGGCATGAAGCAGCTACCTTGATTACTCAGACATCATCAACATACCTATTATACTCATGGTCTCATGCAATGACCCTCATTCCACATGGTGGGAATAATATTACTAGGCAATGCGCTTTTTCCTTTGATTTAATGCCATCAATATTTACCCCATGTGCTCCTCTAATTGTTTGATAGAGTTTAAATGTGAGTCCACCAGTTGACTCAATCATAAAAGTTCATCTCTCATCTCTTTGACTCCTATCTCAGTGGAGTCAACCGTTTTCATCATATGACTCATCATATCTTCTAACCTTGCAGAGCTAGAGTCGTTCACAAGAGGTTCTCTTGCCCATGGAGGGACATAAAATCCACTCCTATAATTCTTGGGGGCATCTCTATTCCTCTATTAACCTTGGTCCCTTGTCCCAAGCTTGGCGTAGTTATTGTTCCCATAGTAGTTGCGGTCTTGATTTGCTTGGCCTTGACGCCAAGAGTGTTGGTTAGACCATTGGGTGTTAGCCTAAAAATCCCCCTTATTGCTTACAAACTTTACTTCCTCTTCAACTTCAGGGTAGTGATCTTCATACCTAGGTCCCTTGTTTTGCGCATTCACCATATGTACCCTCTGTGTATTTAGTGTGGTGAGACTTTTGGTGATTAATTTTAATTGGGCCATAAGATGGGCTATGTCTTTGTCCCGTTCATTTTCTTTTTTACGTTGCTCTGTTGTCATTGTAATGCCCCGAAAACCCTAATACCAGACCCGGGAGTTGAAACAGTGAAAATAGGATTTTCTATACCAGATCACAAAACGAGTCATCTTGTGACTCGTGGGGTACGCCATGAGTCGTAAAGTGACTCGAGGGGAAGGGTCCTAACTTGGTGGAAAATTTGGAAAAAGTTTGAGTGACCACGGATGCGACCATGAGTTGTGGTCAGCACCACGAGCCATCAAGTGAGTTGTGGTCTAGGGTTGATTGATAGTTGGAAAAATTCCGGCAGTGGACTTAACAGGTCCTTACCTTGAGTCGTGCTTTCGCCGGTGGTGACCCCAAGAAGTTTTTGGTAGTTAGGCTAATGGGAGGTGACCATGAGTCGATGGGTCAATAGATGACTCGTGAAGTCAGTCGTTGGCAGGTTGAAGAAATTTGTAGAAAAACATCCAGTGTACATCACGTCTGGACCCCATAACTCGTGGAGTGCTTCGGGCGGACTGGCAGGGTCCTTTTTCCTGCGAGTTTCCTAAGGGTTTTTTCCATAATTTCCTAATCTCTTAGGCCCTAAACTACGTCTTTATGGGTTATTTTAGGGGAATTTGGAGGGGCTAAATGACTGTCTCCCTCATTCCCACTCAGATTTACAGAAAAGTAATGCAAGTTCTCTCTCAAAAACTCTAAAGCAAGACTAGGGCTGCTTATCTATTGCAGCAATTCATGTTTTCTTCTCCAAGGAATTCGTATCCAGGTATGTGGGAATTCAACAAGGGAATAGTTCTTCCCTTGTGTCCCCAAAATCCCTCCTAGTATCTCTATGAATTCTAGCCCTGAGCTTTCAAATGCGAAGGGAATATATGTCAGATTTCTTTGAATTCATGTCGAAGGTTGTCCATGTTTATTTTAGATATGATTACACCATTTTATTACTATATTGATGTTTTTCTCGTAAAGTGACTTCTTGCCTTGAGCTTTCGAATGTGGATGAACTATATGCCAGATTCTATTATAGCTTGTAGAATATGCATTAAATTCATTATTGGATATTGTCCATTATCAAGATATTGTATAAATTCTCTTTCCTGTATGGATGATTTTAGCCCTAATGTTTAATGAGATCACCTCGAATCTTCTATGTTAGGTTAGTCTTCCTTGCTGATTGATTCTATCAATGTTTTGGATTGCCATATTGTTAGTATGAATTGAAATCTCTAGATGCATGATAGTTCAGTTTTAGTCATAATGCTATAATCCTCAGTGTTATCCAGAATTGTCAGCTGATCAGTTTGATTTTAGTATATTTTCAGGTGTCAGTGCTGCCTCTTCGTTATCAGAATTAGACTCAGTATAAGATTTTAGTGGTTCTTTAGGTTGTCGTGACACTTTTAGATAGAAACGCTTACCATCCTTAGGACCCTAGTCCCAAATTATAGTTTGTTCTTTACACGGTCACAACACTTCCAGATAAGTATGCTCTGACCAGTCTTAGAACCCAGATACAAAATCCGATCCGATAGCACTCTTAGAGTTCTTTTAGAGATGTATTCTTTGCTTTGTCTTAGGCCCCAGTTTAAAAATATCATCACAATAGTCAGTCGAGAAATATCTAGTGGGAGTAGGACTTAGCACTGAGCAGATCGGGGTTCCCACGCACCTAGGTTCCCAGAACTACGTTGCCACTGTAGGTTACATTTTTTATTGTCCTCATGGCCCCAAACTTGTGATCACCCAGTTCATGCCTCTATACCTTGGCAAGGTATATTGGGTCCTACTGATGGGATGTATATATCGGACTCCATATCTAGGTCACATGGTTATATGCCGATTATAGACCATGGGTTAACTTGGGGTTACTTGTGATCCTAAGTGCCATGTCTCGTCCAGGGTATAGAATTGGGGCGTGACAAAGTTTGTATCATAGCACTAGGTTTAGAGTATGCTCGGATGTCTGAAAGCGGCATCGAGCATAGTCCCTTTCATGGGTGTGAAACATGCCACACTTATGACAGGGAGGCTACGGGATGTTATTAGGAAAACACCATTTTGTTCATACTTATTATTGTGCATTGAAATTCAATTGAAGAATTGTTCCCCTAACTCATGTTGTGTTTCGTTTCAGTGAATTATGCCTCTGTGATGTGGTAACGGAAGAAGGGCCAATAATGCTCACCAATCTGCCCCACCAGCTCCAACAGCCCCTCAGGATGACTAAGTGTGTACAACACAGTTCAGGGCGGCTATCCAATGGCTCGCATAGATAGTTACCAACTAGGTGAACCAACATGTTGTTCCAATAAACAATAATGGGTCTGCAGCAGGTACCGGAGTTCGGGATTTCACTTGGATGAACCCTGCAGATTTCCACGGATCTAAAGTGGGAGATGACCCACAAAAGTACATGGATGAGATTATAAAGATTACCTGGATCATAGGTGTCAGTTCCTCGGAGAGTGCCAACTTGGCTTCCTACCAGCTGAAAGGGGCAGCCTAGTCTGGTATGAACAGTGGAAGGAGGGGAGGCCTGCTGGAGAAGGTGGAGTAGAAGGTGTTCACTACGGCCTTCCTGGATAGATTTTTCCCCCGTGAGTTCGTGAATCTGAAGTAGGGAAATCGGACGGTGGAGGAGTATGCACTAGAGTTCACCAAGCTGTCTAAAAATGTTGCAGAGATGATAGCCGATCCAAGGGCTTGTATGCTAAAATTTGTTAATGGGGTGTCAAACCTGGTTCTCAAAGAAAGTAGGACTACAATGCTGATTAAGGATATTGACCGCTCTTTCCTCATAGTTCATGCCCATCAAATTGAGGAAGAAAAATTGAATGATTTGGAGCGAAACAACAACCGGTCATGGACTGGACAATCAGATTACGGCAACTAGAGGTCTGGCGGTAGTAGCCGCATAGAACAACAGTAGAAGTAGAGGGCTCCAATACCTAGTTCAGCCAGCGCCTCTACCTTGCAGTCTCTCAAGGATCGAAGGGGTAGATATTTGGCCATCAGTCCCAGAGCTTCAGTGCCAACAATCAATACCCAGCTTGCCCTAAGTGTGGCAAGAACCATCCAAGAGAGTGTCTTCAGGGTCGAGAAGGTTGTTTTGGTTGTGGACATCTTGGTCATCAATATAAAGAATGCCCGTCAACAGGATAGGGAAGGTCACAATCAACTACTTCAACAGCTTCAGCAGGCCGACCGACAAAGCAGGCCAACACTTCAGGTACGGATGGAGGCCAATGCTAAAAACATTTTTATGCATTGTCTTCTCCTCAGGATCAGGAGAGCTCACCTGACGTGGTCACGAGTATGTGCTTTTTTAATGTAGATGTGTATGCCTTACTAGATCCAGGAGCTACACTTTCATTCGTGACTCCCTATGTAGTAGTCCAATTCGATATCATTCCAGAGGTCCTCCCAAAACCATTTTCAGTCTCCACCCCAATTGGCGAGTCAGTTAGAGCCAGCGGGTGTTAAGAAAGTTCCCATTCTATGTCTTGAATAAGGTCATGCCAGCTGATCTTGTAGAGTTAGACATGGTTGACTTTGACCTCATCCTAGGCATGGATTTGTTACACTCCGGTTATGCCTCAGTCGACTATAGAACTAAAGTCATCAAATTTTAGTTCCCTAAAGAACCAGTGTTAGAGTGGGCGGGAAGTAGTTCAGCGCCTTAGGTTTGGTTTATTTCCTATCTTAAGGCTAGAAAGCTTATTTTCAAAGGGTGCATTTATCATTTATTTTGGGTCAAAGATTCTAGCTCTGAGACCCCAACTATCCAATCAGTCCCAATTGTCAGCGAGTTCCCTGATGTGTTTCCCAAAGATCTTCTCGTAGTCCCTCCTTAGCAGGAAATAGACTTTAGTATAGACCTTCTTGCAGAAACTCAGGCCATCTCCATCGTACCTTACAAAATGGCTCTAGCTGAGCTTAAGGAGTTGAAGGAACAACTAAAAGACCTTCTTGATAAAGGTTTTATATGACCCATCATCTCTCCATAGGGTGCTCCAGTACTATTCATGTGAGAGAAAGACGTTACTCTCATAATGTACATCGATTACCGTCAATTGAACAAGGTCACAGTCAAGAACAGGTATCCCCTACACAGGATAGACGACTTATTCGATCAGCTTCAGGGAGCCAGTTGTTTCTCCAAATAGATCGCAGGTCGGGGTATCATTAGCTAAGAGTTAGAGAATGTGACATACTGAAAACAACTTTTAGAAATTAGTATGGTTACTACGAGTTCGTTGTTATGTCCTTTGGACTAACTAATGGCCCCACGGCTTTTAGGACCTAATGAGCAGAGTCTTCAAGTAGTGTCTGGATATGTTAATCTTTGTACTTATCAACGACATTCTAGTATACTCTAGGAATGAGGAAGAACATGCAAACAACTTGAGAATAGTGCTTTAGACACTCAGAGACTGCCAATTATTATCTATGTTCTGCAAATGCGAATTCATGTTGAAGTCGGTGACTTTCCTTTTTCATGTGGTCTAAGGTGAAGGTATTCAAGTAGATCCTCAAAATATAGCAGTGATGAAAGACAGGCCAAGACCTGCCTTCCCAATCAAATTACAAGTTTCTTGGTTCTAGCCGGTTATTACCGATGATTTGTAGAAGGATTTTCCTCTAGTGCATCTCCTCTAACTAAGTTGCCTCAGAAAAAGGTGAAATTTCAGTGGTCAAATGCCTGTCAGAAGAGTTTCCAGAAGTTGAAGACTCGATTCACCACTGCTTCAGTGTTGAACTTACCAGAAGGAACAGATGGGTTAGTTGTGTATTGTGACACTTTTAAAGGTTGACTCGGTTGTGTTTTGATGCAGAGATGTAAGGTGATATCTTATGCCTCCAGAAAGCTAGAGATTCATGAAAATAATTGCCCAACTCATGATCTGGAGTTGGTAGTAGTGGTGTTTGCATTGAAAATATGAAGGAACTACCTTTATGCGGCTCATGTGGATGTTTTCACTGATCACAAGAAACTCTACTATGTATTTATCAAGAAAGACTTGAATCTTCGTCAGAGAACTTGGTTAGTATTAGTGAAGGATTACAACATGAGAGTGTTGTACAACCTAGGAAAGGCCAATGTGGTGGTTGATGCCCTAAGAAGGTTGTCTATGGGGAGCGTTGCCCATGTTGAAGACAGCAAAAAGGAACTGGTGAAGGATATTCACAACCTAGCTCGGTTAGGGATACAACTGGTTGATTTAGTTGAGGGTGGAGTGGTAATGCTAAATGGGTTAGATTCTTTTTTGGTTGTTGAAGTTAAGTCCAGACAGGATGAAGATCCCATCTTACTTAAGGTTAAGGAAGCGGTTCTCAAAAAAAAGTTTAGGCTTTCTCCCAAGGGGGAGATGGTGTACTTTGTTACTAGGGTAGATTGTGGGTAACAACCGTGGGTGATTTGAGACAGCAGATACTGGATGAATCACACAGTTCAAGGTATTCCACCCACCCTGGTGCTACTAAGATGTACCATGATTTATGGGATATATACTGGTGGAACGGTAAGAGGGGGATTGCTGAATTTGTAGCTAAGTGCCCAAACTACCAGCAAGTCAAAGTAGAACACCAAATACCAAGAGGAATACCTAAGGATATCAACATTCCCACATGGAAGTGGGAAGAAGTAAATATGGATTTTATTACGGGTATACCTTAGACTCATCGGCAGTATGACTCAGTCTGGGTGATAGTAGACCGGATGACTAAGTTAGCACACTTTCTCCCAGTTAAAACTATGGATTTAGCTGAGGACAATGCTAGGGTTTATATTTGTGAGTTGGTCAAATTTCATGGGATGTCCTTATCCATTATCACAGACAGAGGTACCTAGTTCACCTTTCTCTTCTAGAAGTCCTTTCAGAAGGGACTTGGTACCCAGGTCAAGCTCAACCCAACTTTTCACCCTCAGATAGATGGACAAGATGCGCGAACTATTCAAACCCTAGAAGATTTGTTGAGAGCATTGTTGATCAATTACAACGGAAGTTGCGATGATCACTTGCCTCTCATCAAATTTTCATACAACAACAGTTACCACTCCAATATCCAGATGGCCCCATTTGAGGCTTTGTATGGCAGGAGGTGTAGATCTCCTATCAGGTGGCTTGAGGCTGGTGAAGCTATTCTAATTGGTCAAGACTTAGTTCATGAAGCTATGTAGAAAGTACAACTCATCAGAGAAACATTGAAAATAGCTTAGAGTCGTCAGAAATGTTATGCTTATGTGAGGAGAAGAGAGTTGTAGTTTGCAGTGGATGACTGGGTTTATCTGAAAATTTCCAAAATGAAATGGGTGATGAGATTTGGGAAGAAAGGAAAACTCAATCCAAGATACGTGGGACCCTATAGAACTCTGAGGCGTATTGGCAATGTAGCCTATGAGCTAGAATTACCTTCAAAGTTGTCATTTGTGCATCTAGTCTTCCATGTGTCACTATTGAAGAACTGCATTGGTAATCAAACTTCAGTTGTGCCATTAGATAGTGCAGGAGTGAAAGATAGTCTCTCTTACGAACTTGTCCCAATTCATATCCTTGACCGTCAGGTTCGTAAGTTGAGGAAGAAATAAGTAGGTTTAGTGAAAATCTTGTGGAGGAATCAACAGGTTAAGGGAGCTACATGGGAGGCTGAAGCAGATATGATGGCTAGATACCCACATTTGTTCTCTTTAGGCTCAGTTTCAGTTTAAGGTATTAATTTCCACTCAAAAACTCTTTTCAGTTCATGTGTCCTAGTTTCCTTAATGTAAATGAATATGTGTATGATCTATGAATTCAGTTCAAAGTTGTAGTTCGGTTCGGAAGCAGTCATTCTGTTAGTTTTAAGCCTTCAAGATCAGTATTGGAGTATAATAATTGCAATTCTCTGCTTTTCTGGGTGTTTTTCAATATTCGAGGATGAATTTTCCCAAGGGGGATATATTCTAATACCCTGAAACCCAAAGACTAGATCGGAGAGTTGAAATTGAGAAAAAAAGATTTTTTGCTCCATATTGCAGAACGAGTTGTCTTGTGACCTGTGGGGTAGGCCATGAGTTGTGAAGTAACTCATAGGGAAGGGTCCAGACTTGGTTAAAAATTTGGGAAAAGTTTGAGTTACCAAGGGTGTGACCACGAGTCGTGGTCAACACCATGAGCCTTCAAGTGAGTCGTGGTCAAGGGTGATCTTGGGCAGATTTATATGGCCAAGTGATACTCAAACGTATCATTTTTACCTTGTTTGTTGTGCAATGTGTATATAATATCATGTAATTGGTAATAAAATGCGAATTTATACTAACCAACATGATTACCATTTGTTTTGCAGATAAAGGTGATTTTTAGGAGCTAAAATGCATGTTGGAACTATGTCGGAGTTGGACTTGGATGGGAGCATGGAAAAGACCTTGGAATGCAGGATTTATAGGGGCTCCGTGATGGCTCCGTGCCACGCTACCATTGCGGTAGCACACTGCCTGAGCATGAATTAATTTGGCAATTTCCAGTGTACCTGCGCGTCAGCTCCGTGGCACGGAGATAGGCCTCCGCGATAGCCTCCGTGCCACGTTGAGGTTAAATTACCGGACCCTGGAAATTCCAGTGAGGGTGCGCGTCCACACCGTGGCACGGAGGCAAGGCTCCGCGTTGGCCTCCGTGACACGTTGCTTGTTATTCCGGGAAAAATTTCCCACTAGTATAAATAGCACACTTAGGTTTATTTTAATTAGTTTTTAGTTTTGAGACTGAGTTCAGAAGTGGAGAGCAGGAACGTGGGTTAGTAGCAGTTGAAGATTGGAAAAGCTAAGGGATTTCTTCTCTTCTTTTCTTCTTTCTATCAATTGTAAGTATAATTTACACACATTTTAGGATGATCAATCCAAGAATGAGTGGCTAATTCTCTTTCTTGCTGAGGTTTTGAACATGTGTAATGAATTTTGATTGTAAATGATATGGTTTTATTCTTCTTCTTTAATGTTGTTCTGTTAATTCTTTTTCTTTACTGCATTAGTGATTGGCCAACATTAATGTATATCTAAAAAGTCCAATTTCACTCGAAAGAGCAAGAAATTGGAAAGTTGTGAATTAATAGGGTATTGTTCTTAACTTGATTTGGGAAAATTGGGTTTTGATGTGCTTTCCTGATAGAAATATACTTGAAAGCCGTATTAGTCAATTTAGGAACCTGAATTGTAGTGCTAGGTCATAAATTGCATTTGATCACAGAAATGTAGACGGATGGTTTATGATTCTAAAGTGAAATTAAATACGAGAGTTTTAATTTCTAGGCAAATGTTCTTGGCTA
Organism: Datura wrightii; assembly: GCA_035772735.1. Lineage (NCBI taxonomy): Eukaryota > Viridiplantae > Streptophyta > Magnoliopsida > Solanales > Solanaceae > Datura > Datura wrightii. Next base: position 46,668,146 of record JASDFA010000016.1, on the reverse strand, counting down.
GCAAGTTGAAGAAGAGAATTAACCAAAATTATCATGATTATCAAGTTCATTACTTGTTCTTAACCTTGGCATGTTCATATCCATTGTCTGAATTCACAAGTAAATAGTGTTATTAATTGTAGTATATAGTTTAGAAACAAAAACTCAATTAACCCTTGCTTACGTTGTTGTTGGCATAATTAGAAGTTAAATAGAAATATAGTAAATTAGGCAATTTTACATATCTTGAGCCTCCTTGGATCGATACTTGGCTACTTAGCCACTTTATTACTTGTTTGACCACGTGCACTTGCGTGTCGGTTTTTACCCGTAGCCCAAAGAACCGAGCAAGTTTTTGGCGCCGCTGCCGGGGAGGCTAGGCGATTTGTAAAATTTTGTTAAGTGTAAATTTACTGTATTCGTATTTTTATTTTCTTAAGTGTTAACAACTTGGTCTTAGCCTGTATTTTGCAGAGTTTGTTTCTGTGAACACTGGCAAGGGACAAAGATCTGGTGGAATCTTACTTTGAGCCTGAACGGGAATTTCATAGTCAACGTAGAGAAGCTCTTCGAAAGAAGCTGCAGTTGCTTAAACAGTCTATGATGGAGCAACCAAATCCACCAGTTGTTAGGGCAGTTTTAGTGCCCGATGAAGCAGCAGCAAGGCCGGTTCGGTGGCAATCCCACACGCTAATAATGTACATTCTAGCATCCGCAAACCAGAGCCTGGAGGGAGGTTTGAATTAAAGCAGAATATGGTGCAACTTTTGCACACAAGCGGGCAATTTACCGGTCTCCCTCACAAAGATCCACAACAACATCTCCAGAACTTTTTGGAGATAAGTGACACTTATATACCCGCTGGAGTGTCACCCGATTATGTTCGGCTCACCTTATTTCCATTTTCCTTACTTGGTAAAGCCAAGAGGTGGTTAAAAGCTGAACCACCCAACTCTATATCAACGTGGGATGATCTTGCACGGAAGTTTCTTATTAGATTTTTCCCTTCTGGTAAAACAGCCAGACTTAGGAGTCAAATCCTAAGTTTTAAACAGAGGGAGGGAGAAAATCTATATCAAGCCTGGGAAAGATTCAAATCCATGTTGCGGGACTGTCCTCACCATCATCAGTCCAATGAGGTGTTGGTACACACTTTTATTGAGGGTTTGGAACCCCACACTAAAATTCTGTTAGATTCAGCAGCTGGAGGGCAAGCGCTGGAGAAGACCTATGAGGAGTTGTACACTTTGCTCAACCGAATTTCACAAGGCAATCCAGAATGCAATGCAGATTCTTCAAGAGGTGGAGCAAGGAAAGCAGCTGGAGTGCTTGAAGTGGATGGATTCACAGCTATCGCTGCACAGATAGCTGCTTTGCAAAATTAGTTAAACACTCACTTCAGCAATATAAATTTGAACCAGCCTTCAGCTTCAGTCAATGCAGTTCAACAGATGTGGTGTGAAGTGTGTGGTAGTAGTGAGCATTCAGCTGAATGCTGTGGTGCAAATCCTGATTCTGTTAACTTTGTGGGCAATGCATAGAGAAATCAACAGCAGTTTGGTGGTGGCTACAACTCAAATTGGAGGAACCATCCGAATTTTTCATGGGGTAGCAACAATCATCAAGGCCAGAGTTCAGGGCAGGGTATGCACAGAAACCAAGGAGGGCAACAAAATTATCAAGCTCAATTCAGAAATCATAATGCCCCTCCTCCACCACCATCACCGACTATTGAGGAGATGTTCAAAACCATGATCGCTAATCAGGCACAATTGCAGGCTGACTATGTCAAATTGGCAGCCAAAGTGAAGAATAATCAATTGGCGACCAAGGCTCTTGAATATCAGTTTGGGCAATTTGCTAGTGCCCAAAATACTAGACCCAGAGGAGGACTACCTAGCAACACGGATCCAAATCCAAAGCAGGTAAATGCAGTGACCACGATGAGTGGTTTACAATTAAAGGAGGTGGAACCGGAAAGACCGCCTCAAAAGTCAGGAGCAACAGATGTTGAGGGAGAGCAAAGTTCTGATAAGAGGAAGACTAAAGAAGCTGAACCAGAAAGGCCTCCACCCCCGTTCCCTCAACGACTTAAGAAACACAAGGAGGAGGCGTGTTTCCAGAAATTCATGGAGGTACTTAAACAGGTACATGTTAACTTACCTCTTGTTGATGTCTTGTAGGGAGTGCCGAGATATGCGAAGTATATTAAAGACATCGTGGCTAACAAAAGTCGTTTGACTGAGTATGCCACGATAGCTTTAACGGAGGAATGCACTTCCCGTATTCAGAATAGGTTGCCCACAAAACTAAAAGACCCTGGAAGTTTCACTATCCAGCTGACTATTGGGCAAAGTATCCGAGCGTGTGGATTATGCGACTTGGGGGCAAGTATAAATTTGATGCCATCTTGGGTATTCAGAAAGTTAGGTCTAGGGAGTCCTAGACCTACAACGGTAATCTTGCAGCTAGCAGACAGGTCTTTGGCTAAGCCGGATGGCATTGTTGAGGATGTGTTAGTGCAAGTAGGCTCCCTCATTTTTCCGGTCGATTTTATTGTTCTGGACTTTCAACCAGATGCTGAAGTCCAATTTATTTTGGGACGAACCTTTTTGGCAACCGGAAAGGCATTAATTGATGTAGCTGCGGGTCAACTCACGATGCGAGCACATGACAAGGTCGAAGTGTTCGATGTGTACAAGGTACCTAAGCTTCCGACTGTTTATAAGGATCTCTCGGTGATCAACATAATTAATCATGGGAATGCTAATGGATTGAGTGATTCCCGAGAGTTACTAGGTAGGCCACCGGACAAGGTAGAGCACTACTGGGGGGATGATCATGATCGGGACAAATCGTCCGTCTCCCTAGTAGATAAATGAGCTTAAAGGACGTTGAGCCGCGACGGTAAACCAGGCGCTGCACGGGAGGCAACCCGTGAAAATATTTTCTTTCTTTCTTTTTAGTGTGAATAATTTTTATTTTTCTTTTCTTTTTTTTTCTTAACTAGGTTTAGATTTTCATTTTATTTAATATTTTTTATTTTAGTTAGGGAAATCTATTAATTTAACCAATTTTTGTTTACTGAGGTGATTTTCATGTATAACGGAGGAAATATACCTGGAATCGAGAAAATGAGGCGAGGTATGAGAAATTAAATGTATTGGTGAAACAGAGCACTGGCGCGTTGGCACCGTGTCATGGAGGCAATGCTCCGCGTTGGCCTCCGTGACACGTTGAAGGCAAATCTGGATTTTTCAAAAATCCAGTAAGCCAACGCGTTGGCTCCGTGTCACGGAGGAGGGCCTCCGCGTTACCCTCCGTGACACGTTGACCCTTATCCAGTGCCGGGTCACACCGGGTTTCCGGGTGACCCGCGTGTTTTCTTTAAATATAACCCCGATTTCGCCCATTTTTTTCCCCATTCCCTCTTCCCTTCGAGACCAAACACCCATTTCCCCCTCCCCAAGCAACGTGCCACGTTGATAGGCAAAGAAAAACGTCAAGTTTCTCCGATTCTTCAATTCTAAGGTATGTTTTCATCGTCTAACTCAATTTTTTGGCGATTTTTGTCAAGTTTGGGCATGTAACGTGAGACATACCACCTTAGGTAGAAATTAAACATGATGGTGAATTATGTTGTGATTGATTATGTTCGGATTGTTGTATTTGGCATTTGAACTTGTCGATTATATAAATAATTTGAAATTGATTGTCGAACTCTATCCTAGGGCTTGGGTTGTTGAATTTGACTTGGGCAACTTGATTGTTTGGTGAATTCGATGCCGGGGTGTGTTTATTATTTGAGATAAGTCGTGGTAAGTAGTCTGTAAATGTTCAAAGACGACTAATTCTCGAATTTTTGTGGGAAATTGCATAATGTGTGAATTGGTTAGATTGTTTAGATTAGCTTGTATATGAAATATTTTTCTAGTTGTTTTTAGTTTGTGGTTGTTTAGTTGCTTGTGCGATGGTTGAATTGCTAGCGATAGTAGGATTGGGTATTAGCTGTATGAAGTCTGAGTAGTACACTAACCGTTATGCTGTCGAAATTTTGTTGTGAACGCACTAAGCAATATGTGTATAGTTGTTTGTGTTTGGAGTTGTAAATAGAGCTATCCTTGCTAAAATTTTGTAAATATTGTTAAGAACTAAGTGTGGGGTAAAATTTGTTTAACCCGACCTTAGCCGAAGCTAACAAGTTTTTAGCTTAACGTTGTGCTTGTTTGTGTAAACTGACAGGTACAATGGCTAGCAGGCAAGACAAAGGCAAGGGTGCTTCTACCTCAGGCACCGGCAGAAAAAGGATGAGACTGGGCACTGCAGTCCCAGCTGCACCTGCTGTTCCGCGCGGCCAACACCACCGATACGGAACACGATGGGTCACCGATGAAGAGAAGAAATGGTACGCGAAGCACAAAGAAAACAAGTACTTCCCGGAGGAACATATTGCAAGGGAACCACTTGCACAGGAGTTCCCTCGCATTGTACAGAGGATTGAGGCAGCTGGGCTCAGCTTTATTTTTCAGGAGCCCAAGGAGTGCAACCTTCACTTGGTAAGGGAATTTTATGCCAACTGGAACCCGGCCATCAGGAGCCACACTATTAAAATCAGAGGGCAGATTGTCACTCTGGAACCCCAGCAGCTGAATGCCATCGTTGGAGCGCGGGACACAGACGCCCACGTTCTCCGCCAGCTAAACATCACCCCACCGTACACCGACATCAGACGTACGTTGTGTGGGGCTCGATACACAGCCCGATGGAGTAGACACAAAGAGAGGGGGTACCACCAGACTCTGCCCTACTCGCAGATGAACAGGGAGGCCAGAATCTGGCTAAAAATTATATGTTCGTGGTTGATCCCGGGAGTTCATATGACAGACGTGACCCGGGACCGTGTGTGCTTGGTGTATGCCCTTATGAAAGGGCTTGAGATTAATGTTGGGGCGGTCATAATATCCGCCATGAAGAGAGCCAGACTACACCAGGGCCACAAATACGTGTTTGGCGGACTCATCACCACCTTCCTCTGAGGCCTCGACATTGAGGAAGAAGCCTTGGACTATATTCCACAGCTGGAGCGGAGGGCCCTCGACGTGACAATGACTAAGGCCCCCGACACTACACACGGACCTGTGCTGACCTTGGGCGAGCGACATGCTCATGACGATCAATACATGGCCCGTATGTTTGGCATGCAGATGTTGCAACTACGGATAGGTGGGAGACCAGCCACCGAGGAGGAGTTATGGCAGCTGGAGCTTGACTACCCCTTTGGCGAGAACGCCAGAGCCTTATGTAAGATGGGGCCAGCCTTTGTGGAGCCTACAGATGACGATGTCCCTACTGATGAGGAGACACGTCGTGAGGACTCTGATGTGGAGTCCGATGACGACGATGGAGCTGATTCAGATATGGGCGACGAGGCTGCAGCACCGAATGAGGAAGTCGAATATTTTGACTGAGCAGGGAGTTCCACCACCCAAATTTTGTGCTTTGTATTTTTGTGAACACTGGGGACAGTGTTCGATTTAAGTGTGGGGTGGGGAGTAGTTAGGTGTTAGGTCAAGGCTCTAAATTGCTGTATAATTTTTCCTTGTTGTTTATGTATGTTGTGCTTTCCCTGTTGTGAACTGTTTGCAATGTATGTGTATATATTTGTTGTGTGGTTAAGGATGTGTGTTTTTGAAAGCATGGTTGCCATTGTAAATATTTTGTAAATTTTGTAAATAATTTTTTTTTCTCTCTATCGACATGATCGATATTTTTCAAAATTTTTGCGAAAATATTTTGCACTTGTAAATATTTTCTTTCTATCGAAATGATCGATGTGTTGCAAAAAATTTTTGGATTTTGATTTTTGGGTTTCTCGGAGTTTGTTTTCGGTTCTTTTACCGAGAATAGTCCCATTGAACCGATGTCATAGTTAGTGACCGTTCCCTATGATGGATGGATGACGACCGTCTTAAGGGAAATGTAGTCGGTAGGAGTAGGATTTTTATTTGTTGTTTTAGTTTTCTTTGGTGGATTGCATCAATAAACTGTAGTCGCTTATGGTTGCTAAAATTTCATTGCATGTTGTAATTGATGTTCAAATTGTGAAAATGATTCGTTTGTAAGCATGCAATTCTGTAAATATGTTGAGTTACCTAGGCTATAGAATTTGGTTCATTATGATTGAGGCTTAATCTTGAATTCATGTAATTGACTAATTAAAGAGTCTATGAATGCATCTGGATTCGAGCATGTGCATGAAGTGTGAAGTAAGATTTTGCTATTCCATGTCATCGTGAATTGTCTAGAACTTGCCTGGTGTGTATACAAAGCGAAATGAAGGAGGTGTAGTGCTGGAAAGGATGTAGGCATTTCTTTGTTTTAACCGATAGTTTCCATTTTTTTCTTGTCAAATTCTACCTTTTTATATGTTGTATACCCTAGTCAGCCCGTTGAGCCTTTAGCCGATTTCTTTCTTTTGTCCAAAATTGTATGAACTAAGCTTTATTCCTTATTTTCATTAGCCTTAAAGTCTTTAAGAAGCTCTTAAGCGCTTACAAAGAACAGAAAATGTTTCCCAAAGTGTTAAAGAGTGAAAAGAGTGAAAAGAAAAAGAAAAGCAAAGTGAGGAAAGAAAAGATGACGTTGAAGAGGCACTTGTTGTAATTAATTGATATTGAGGGTACATGAAAACCCTCTGCTTTGTGTCAAGTGTGGTTGATGAAATGGGCTGTGTGAAAGTAAACCAACATGAATGGGAGAAAAAGAGAAAAGAGAGGAACAATGTCCATGAGTCGATGGGAATGAGTTGAAAAGGCGCTTAAGGATGCTAGCGATTATTATTGGCTAATCCAATATATGCATACTAGATCTATAGCCCCGTTACAACCCATTAAAGTCCTACGTGATCCTATATTGCATTTCTTTATATTAGTGGAGTAATACACTAAGGGCAAGCCTATGGGTCTTGACATGATGCATGTGAATTCTTTTGGGAGAGAGAGTGAAATTAATTTTTATAGGCCCCTACTTGCATGTTCGTGTGTTGCATGAACATAAAGGGGAAGTTTCTCTCGAGTTGTGAGGGCACATGCTTGATGAAAGATTGATTTTCGTATCGGATTTCTTGATTAGTTGATTTGCATGAGTTTGCCGATATCAAGAATCAATTCTTAAAAAGTCTAGGCAGCCTTGATGTATTAAAGGTCATTGTATTTTACGACCAAGCATTTTTTCTTGATGATTTACAAAAATTGAATAATCGGTACGACCGTAGCGTAAATTGTTGCACCATAGTGATGAAGGTTCGGATGTAATTTGCATGATTTGTGTATGTGTTGTTCGAGGACGCACAAGGATTTAAGTGTGGGGTAAGTGATCTTGGGCAGATTTATATGCCCAAGTGATACTCAAACGTATCATTTTTACCTTGTTTGTTGTGCAATGTGTATATAATATCATGTAATTGGTAATAAAATGCGAATTTATACTAACCAACATGATTAGCATTTGTTTTGCAGATAAAGGTGATTTTTAGGAGCTAAAATGCATGTTGGAACTATGTCGGAGTTGGACTTGGATGCGAGCGTGGAAAAGACCTTGGAATGCAGGATTTATAGGGGCTACGCGATGGCTCCGTACCACGTTGAGGTTAAATTACCGGACCCTGGAAATTCCAGTGAGGGTCCGCGTCCACGCCGTGTCATGGAGGCAAGGCTCCGCATTGGCCTCCGTGACACGTTGCTTGTTATTCCAGGAAAAATTTCCCACTAGTATAAATAGCACACTTAGGTTTATTTTATTTAGTTTTTAGTTTTGAGACTGAGTTCAGAAGTGGAGAGCAGGAACATGGGTTAGTAGCAGTTGAAGATTGGAAAAGCTAACGGATTTCTTCTCTTCTTTTCTTCTTTCTATCAATTGTAAGTATAATTTAAACTCATTTTAGGATGATCAATCCAAGAATGAGTGGCTAATTCTCTTTCTTGCTGAGGTTTTGAACATGTGTAATGAATTTTGATTGTAAATGATATGGTTTTATTCTTCTTCTTTAATGTTGTTCTATTAATTCTTGTTCTTTACTGCATTAGTGATTGGCCAATATTAATGTATATCTAAAAAGTCCAATTTCACTCGAAAGAGCAAGAAATTGGAAAGTTGTGAATTAATAGGGTATTGTTCTTAACTTGATTTGGGAAAATTGGGTTTTGATGTGCTTTCTTGATAGAAATATACTTGAAAGCCGTATTAGTCAATTTAGGAACCTGAATTGTAGTGCTATGTCATAAATTGCATTTGATCACAGAAATGTAGACGGATGGTTTATGATTCTAAAGTGAAATTAAATACGAGAGTTTTAATTTCTAGGCAAATGTTCTTGGCTAGCAACTTGAAGAAGAGAATTAACCAAAATTATCATGATTATCAAGTTCATTACTTGTTCTTAACCTTGGCATGTTCATATCCATTGTCTGAATTCACAAGTAAATAGTTTTATTAATTGTAGTATATAGTTTAGAAACAAAAACTCAATTAACCCTTGGTTACGTTGTTGTTAGCATAATTAGAAGTTAAATAGAAATATAGTAAATTAGGCAATTTTACATATCTTGAGCCTCCTTGGATCGATACTTGGCTACTTAGCCACTTTATTACTTGTTTGACCACGTGCACTTGAGTGTCGGTTTTTACCCGTAGCCCAAAGAACCGAGCAAAGGGTTGACTAGAAGTTGGAAAAATATCAGCAGTGTACTTAATAGGTCATCACCACGACTCGTTTGGGACATCACAACTTGTGGTGTCGCCCGTGGTGACCCCAGGAAGTTTTTGGCAGTGAGGTTGACGAGAGGTGACCACAAGTAATTGGGTCTCGTTGGTAGGTTGAAGAAATTTATAGAAAAACTTCCAGTGTATGTAACGACTGGACCCCACGAGTCGTCCCTTACCTCAGGACTCGTGGAGTGCTTCCTGAGGACTAGCACGGTCCTTTTTCCTGCGAGTTTGCTAAGGGCTGTCTTTATAATTTTCTAACTTTCTAGACCTTAAACTACATTGTTTTGGGTTATTTTGAGGGGATCTAGAGGGGCTAAACGGTTGTCCAGCTCATTCCCACTCAGATTTTCATAAAAGTAATGCAAATTCTCTCTCAAGAACTCTCAAGAAAGACTAGGGCTTCAAATCTATTGCAGCAATTTAAGTTTTCTTCCCCAAGGAATTCGTAGCCAGGTGTGTGGGAATTCAACAATGGAATAGTTCTTCCCTTGTGTCCCCGAAATCCCTCCTAGTTGCTCTATGTATTCTAGCCCTGAGCTTTTGAATGTGAGGGGAATATTCGTCATATTTCTTTGAAATCATGTAGAAGGTTATCCATGTTTATTATAGATATGATTCCACCAGTTTATGACTATATTGATGTTGTTCCCGTAAAGTGAATTCTGGTCCTGAGCTTTCGAATGTGGATGAATTATATGCCAGATTCCATCATAGCTTATGGAATATGATTTAGATTGATTATTGGATATTCTCCATTATCTAGATATCGTATAAATGCTCTTTCCTGTAAGGTTTATTTTAGCCCTAATGTTGAATGAGATCAATTAAAATCTTGCCTGTTGGGTTAGTCTTCCTTATTGCTTGATTCTATCAATGTTGTAGATTCCCATATTGCTAATATGAATTGAAATCTTAGCTAGCTGCATGATAGTTTTGTTTCAGTCAGAATTCTAGAATCCTCAGTGTTATTTAGAATTGCTAGCTGATCAGTTTGACTTCAGTATATTCTCAAGGTGTTAGTGTTGCCTCCTAGTTATTAGAATTAGACTTAGTATCAGATTTTAGTGGTTCTTTAGGCGGTCGTGACACTTTAAGATAGTAACTCCAACAATCCTTAGGACACCAGTCTCAGATTACAATTTTTTCTTTAGACAGTCACAACGCTTCCAGATAAGCATACTCTGACCAGTCTTAGAACCCAGTTACAGAATCCGGTCCGATAAGACTCTCAGGGTGCTTTCAGAGAGGTACTCCTAAGTTAGTTTTGGGCCCCAATTTTGAGATATCAGCTTAGTAGTCAGTCTAGAAATATCTAGTGGAGGTAGGACTTAACACCGAACGGACTAGGGTTCCAGCGCACCCAGGTTACTTGAACTATGTTGCCTCCATAGTTTACATTTGTTATTGGCCTTATGGCCCCAGAATTGTGATCACCCAGTTCATCCCTCTATACCCTGGCAAGGTATATTGGGTCCTACCAATTGGGGTATATACATTGGACTCCATGTCTAGTTCACGTGGTTATATGTCAGCTATAGACTCTCCCACTAGTTAGCTTAGTTAAGTCTTAGATTAGTCAGTTCAAATCAGTTCATTACAGTATTTCAAATTTAGTATTTCAGACTTAGGGCATGTCTTTGACCATTAGACATGATCATTTTGACCATCTCAGTATGTTCCAGTTATTTCAGTCCAGTATATTAGTTCGTCATTGCATGTCATTTTAGTTTAGTTATTTATATCCAGTATCATGTTTTCTCCTGCTTACTTAGTACATTCAAAGTAATGACGCATACCTTTGATGTTGTATCATTTTATGATACAATCACAGGTTCTTAGTCTAAGCGTTGTTAGTAGATCTCTTCAGGTGATTTTTGCAGCAGTAGTGGTGATTCCTCATCATTCAAGGACGACATTTAATTTACTGCAGTTAAATTTCTTTTAGTTAGATTTTAGAGTTAGCTGGGGGCTTTTCCCAACAACTTATTATTAGTTGATGGCTTTCAGACGGAATTTGAGAAGTTTAGTATTATTGTTCTTTTAGATGTATGAACTTATTATTAAATCAATTTTCTTAAATGGTTTGGTTCTTTAAATCTTCCTCTATGTTTTACTCAGAATAGCCAGTGTTATGATAGACCATGGGTTAACTTGGGGTTACATGTGATCCTAAGTACCATGTGTCATCTAGGGTATAGACTTGAGGCGTGACGGTCATCCTCTGTAGTAGCTAACTATAACAGCCTCAGATTCTCTAGTGTGCCATGCCTTGTTAGTGTTATTCATTTTATCCAGTACTTAACTGGCTATTACAAAAGTGTGTGTTGATGTGCCATTGTTTTACGACACTTTCAACGCATAAAACATAGAAAAGATACTAGAACAGTGGTATGTTTAGATAGATATGAGGATTTTTTACTACCATTGTAGAGAAATCAAGTATAGGAGTTGGATTTTAGAAAATAGATGAAAAAGTGGTGAAAACATGTGTCTTACGGGTCATAGCACGAGGCGTAGCTAGTGCCCTTGATAAAAATTCAAAAAAGGTTCAAGTACAGGTTTCAAGTTACAACTAGAGATCACAAATTGTGACAACATTGTACAACTCATACCATAGGTTCATCGTGTGAAGAAGAGGAACAGCATCTTGACATCCTCAAGGTATGATTACATTGCACAACTTGTACTAGTAGGGTGCGAATTGTAGTGTAGATTCATTGGATGATAATAAGAGGTGTTGCATTTCAAAAGTCTAGACCATGAATGGTTACCACGACTCGTAGTGACACATCATGAATCGTACCAAGCACTGGTATCTGAGATGGCCAGAAGCTGCCATGCGTACCACGACTGTAGACCACGACTCATAGCAGCATGCTACGACTCGTAGGTCATCCCGACATAGCAGTCCCTATTAATTTAGGAAAGGATTTCATTAATTGTATAAATACTTTTATTTTATTTTTTAGGGGAGATTGGATACCTTACATTGTAATTGTGTTTTTGGAGTTTTCCAACATGACATGGAGAAAGAAAATACACGAGAGATTGATGAGTTGGTAATTTTCCAACACATTAGGCTCTAAAACTTAAGTTTCATTTTAGTTCATGAGTTGATTATATGGATTTTATGCCCTTTTTGTTTTTTGTGTGCAGATTACTCAGTGTGAAGAAAAGAGAAATAATAGAGCAAAAAGAAGGGAGTGAGTAAATCGGCGATCCACCAATGAATACCGGTGAAACGCCAGCCAAAGGCCGAACATCACTGTCTCTGAGGAATAATGTCACCGTCTATTCACAAGTTACCATACACGATTTTCCGGTCTAATCGCCGAAGGACACCCAAAGTTCTGGAAAATAGCATGAAGATCCGGCAGTTCACGGATTGGTATCGGCTAAATGTCGAGTGAATCGCTGATGCTCACTAGAGCTGAGTGAGGACCCAGATAAGACACCCGACGGTTCACGAGTTGGACCGACGAACCGCCAGTGTCTCTGCTGATGCCAGAACGGTGCTCAGGGGTATAATTTTCGGACACGAAAAAAGAGATAAAAAGTGCCCTACTTTTCAAGATATAAATAAAAGATAAAGTACTTTGTACTGGGATATATAGAAGGAGAGACAAAATAGAGATATTGAGAGAGAGAAAATAATATATCACATCATTGTTTTCCTTTTGAGCCGGAGAACATTCTCTTCGTAAAGATAGGGAGATTTTGATTGGTAAAGTTTGAGAAAGTACTCTGCTCTATTTCTTCTTTGTAATAGTCAATTTCGGCCATTGTTGGAGACTATTTTATGAATTTGATTTTTCTACTCTTGCTATTAAATTCAATGAAGCTATTGATGAATGTGTTTCTGAATTTATTAATCATGAGTAGCTAAATCATTAACTAGAGGTGTGTGATGATGAATACTTAATTAGATTGGGTGTTGCTATAGTCATCTTCACATTGTTTAAAGAAGTGTAAATCTGTTAGATTCTCTTCAATCTATCAAGAATGATTCATTGATTATGATATGGGTCTATTTCTTCTAGTTTGATTGTTTCTTGTAAAAGAATAATTTAGTATTCGAAGAGAATTTAATAGTGGTTATGGATAAGAGATTGTGAAATTGGGCTAGAAATAGCTGAAATTGCATTCTCATTCCTTATTAACAGCTAATAGCTAGAAATTAGTGTAGCTCCTAATCCAAATCGAATCAGGTTGAACTAAATTGTGGCTAGAGGTTTGGTAAAAATCTATTAAGAGGTTGTTGAAAGGCTGAAAAGATTGAATTATCCACTTCGCGAAGATTATTTAAACTTGTTGAACTCATAAGATGGCCTAGAATGTCCCGATCTAGTTAATAATTCATCGACACCACACCTCTAGTCTTTCACATTATTGTGCACAACTTTGCTGATCTTGTTTTTTATTTCATTAAATTACCATATACAATTCACTACAAAATTTTAATCCCCTAATTTTATTTGTCTCTATATTAACTCTACATGGTCCAAGCTAACTTCAATTTCTCAAGCCACACTTGTAAGAATCATTCCCTATTCCTCATAGGATTCGACCCTAGCACTCGTCAGGTTACTTGTTTTGGTACTTCGGTTCTGTATATTCTTTGCATGAAGGATATATTTTGGATGTTATAAAAAATGGCGCCGTTACCGGTGACTAGTGTTTGATACACTTGTGTTGATTGTTAAGTTGAATTAGCTCCACACCATAGTGGTTGCTACTAATCTATTGTGTATGGCTCATGAGCAGATTAGGAGGATGGTCACGAGACCCGAAAGGGGTTCCTTATGTGGAGACCATCAAGCTAGTAGACAAAATGTGGCATAGAGAGGGGAAGAAAGATGCAATGTTGTTAGTTAAGATGAAGTAGATGGAGTTGTTGACGAACTATATGAAGGGTTTCGATGCTAGATATAGCCAAGACAACCATGACTATGACTATGGCTATTATGTAAACCAAGGTTGGAACAATGCTCGGTCAGTCGATACGAGTATTCAGGAGAGCAATGAGTCAGTCCCACCTCATATGTAAGTACTCTAGAAGTGGTGCATGAAAAGGTTGTTACGACTGAAGAAGTATTTCAAGATTTACGGAGTAAACTCTTGGACCTAACAACCGTTGTAAAGCATCATGATATCATCATTCAATAATTGGAGGAGCGAATGAACGAGTTAGCATCTCAGATGGCAGCTCAAACAACAGAAAACAACATGGCTCCAATGCAGGACATTGTAGAGGATGATATATTCGAGTGGGAAATTGAGGAAGAGGCGGTTGGAGAACTTATTGTCGATGTTTTTTTGAAAGGTGAACAACTCGAGGAGCTTCATCATGTGCGTACGGAGATATGAAATTATCCATTCCCACCAAGAAAGCTGGACATTGGTTTCAAAAACCGTACAACTCCTCTGTCACAGCCATCTATTGTGACCCTACAAAAGCTGGAGCTCAAACCCTTGCCTACACACCTAAAATATGCATACCTGGGAGAGAATGAAACACTCCCAGTTATCATTTAAGCAAAGCTCACCCCGTTGCAGGTAGATAAACTCATTGCGGGGTTGAAAAGGCATATCCAAGTATAGAATGGTCAATAGCTAACATCATTGGTATCCCTCCGTGGATTTGCACTCCCAAAATCATTCATCAAGAAAATTGCAGCCCATCAGTTAAACATCAAAGGAGGTTGAATACACCTATTTAATAGGTGGTCAAGAAGGATATTATCAAATGTCTAGATGCAGGGATGGTGTATCCTATCGCAGACAGTAGTTGGGCAAGCCCAATACAATGTGCGCCCAAGAAAGGAGGAATCACAGTTATTCCGAATGAAAGGAATGAATTGACAGCTACCCGTCTAGACACGGGATTGAGATATTGCATGGATTACCATAAGTTAAACTCCTAGACAAAGAATGATCATTTCCTAGTGCAATTTATTGACCAAATGTTAGACCAGTTGGCCTGTAAAGAGTGTTATTGTTTCTTGGATGGATACTTGGAATACAATCAAATCTCAATCACCCCTGAGGATAAAAAAGTCCACATTTACATGTCCCTGTGGCACTTTCGCATTCAAGAAGATTCCTTTTAGCCTTTGAAATGCTACGGCCACATTCCAGAGATGCATGATGTCCATCTTTTCTGACATGGTGAAGATACTATGGAAGTCTTCATGGATGACTTCTCAGTTGTGGGGAACTCATTTGATGAATACTTGACACATTTAGTGTCACATCCCACCTTGGAGGGTATGACGGGCATCTGGTACCTGCTAGACTCTGAACTGCTAGATGGTCCAGCCTAAGTACGTCTGGTGCTTCTGGCTGGCCCTGACTCTATTCCAAGAAACCAACCGGCTATATAACAGCTGTAAACACAGACTCCGGCCAACTGGCCTATAGCCACTTGTACTTGTACTGTCAGCTAACCAGAACACATTCAATATAGGGGAGCCTATGCGGGCTGACAAGGCCACCATGCTGTCTAGTTATCTGTAATTCAAGAATGAAGTATTGGAAAGGTACGGGACCGGCAAGGTCACCACTACTGCCAAGCTATGGCCCCACACGGCCAGCATAAAAGAAATAAAGTACTAACATCTATACAACTGCACGGCCTCACACGACAGGCTCAACTGACCACAGGGAAATATATACAGACTGCAAGCCTCTAGGAGTAACAAAAGAAATGATCGGGATAGGTCCCCGACCTACCCGTACTGTACAACAAAAGAAAACGAAATACACCTCTGGGATTCAGTCTCCGGACGACAGGAGCTGAATACTCGATCACTGACAGGAATCACGAGGGATCGCCTCCTCGTTTATGAGTACCTGCATGCAAGTAATGCAGCGCCCCACCGGGCGTTAGTACCACTGGTACTGAGTATGTAAAGCAATAACTGAAAGAAATATCTGAAAACAACAATACAACTGATGAAACTGAAATAGGAAGGAATAGATTAACTGTCTGATAATGTAAATTATGCCTACTCTTAACTATACTGGAAGGAGTAGGAGCCATACCTGGAGATGTATCGTTCTACTACCGATCTACTCGTATCTAATGTATCATGGCATAACATAACATAAAATAACATAGCACGCACAAACCTTACCCGGCCCCCATAAGCCGGGAGGTACAACCAGCATGCAATCTATACACCTACCCCGGTCATCCCATCTCCTATAATAACTATAAGCATCCTGCCGGTCCCCTGGGTATGAACTTGGGCTTGCTGAGCCCCTGACTATAACTGTACCTGAGTCCGGAGGACTCCTGTATCAACACTCGAGTGTATCCGCTCGACAGGGGTGTGTAAGGGTCGACCAAGGCACAATATGGGGAAAACTGGCATCCCATCTTCATCCCCTATGGGACGACATGCCACTCCGTAGAGCGACGTGTCCTCGTCCTCTGGCGGATGAGTCGATACAGCTATTAACCCTGGGGCGGTCATGGATGCTAGGTAATCCAACCCCAAAACAATTCAACGGTCTCAAGTAGTAATACTATCTGCATATCCCACATATTGCAGCTAATAGTAGTAAAGTATCCGTACATACTGTGTGTTGAACTAGTGATGGTAATGTGTTCGTACTCAATACATGTTGAGACTGATAATAGTATATACGTGTAAATATAATATTCTGCCATACTGTGCTGAGTCTAACGCTGAACAAGATATAGTTTTTTCTGCTGAAAACCATGCTGTATATTTAGTTTCTATAGTAACATGATTTACTATTTCTAACATGCTTCCTAAAATTCATTTTAACCTATCATTCTACTTCTGAGATGCCTTACACATATTACATTGTTTTACTGGGTTTCAACTGAATACGATAATATCCTAACATTCAGTACTACATCACATACTGAGCATGCTGTGCAGTTCCTAACACTTGTATTAGAATCTATATCGTGCTAGCAAGTTTCGTGCTAATTATAACCTGATGCTTGTAATATCGTACCAACATTCATAATAAACATAATACATGACTTCTGAACATTCTACTGGCCTTTAAATTACTTTACTATACCGAGATTACTAACTTGCCGAGGAAACTAGCTTTACATACCTTATCCTCGAACTATCCGTCTGTCGGACGAGGCTCGACCAACACTTCGACTATTTCTCCCAACTGCATTTGTAAATATGCCAATTAATACTAAATATAACTTTATTTTAAAGAACAACGTCACTTTCGATATAATTTATAGCCTAAACTTAGGCTTATCGAAAGACGGTCGAAAACTCGCTATTTTTCAGAGGTTCAGAAAGGAGAAATATTCACTTCACAGCTAGGAACACATAGACACTAGTTTGGTGAAATTCTACTTACCTTAGCTCGGTAGCTCGATGATTCGTCGGCGGTATTTCATGAAACTAAATCCGTAGGAATGCTCTCTGCTGCTAAATACCTCGGTATCTGAGATTAATTTGAGTTTGGACAATGTTTGGCAGCGTAATCGGATGAAATTATATTACCCTCTTCGTTCCTTTCTCTCCTCTAGTTATTCCTTTCTGATTTCTGGAAATTTTTATATGTTTAAATAAATTAAAACCGAAGTGGGGCTTTATATACTTGGGCCTGGACAAGGCCAATGTGTCACGGAGCCAACGCGGAGGCTCCACCTCCGTGACACGTTGCCATCACGGAGGGGCTCTGCATCGGCTCCTTCCGCGTTGGTTCGATAGGTTATCTGTTCAATCCTTTTCCGGGCCTTTCTCTAGCACGTAGGGCTTTCAAATATGCTCAATCACCGTGCGAATAGGCCATCTAAGTGTCGGAAATCTTAGGGGGTATAACATTCTCCCCCCCTTAAGAACATTCGTCCTCGAATGAATACTGCTATCTAGAGGACTTCTTAACTTACCTGTTTAGAAAATTTTCGGCAGAGTCTCCCCTGTAATATGGACTATACCAAAAACCTGAAACGCAGAAAAGTCCAATACAGGTACTACACACAATACTTTAGAATTCGCTGGATAGCTAAGCATCAATTTTTTCTTATTTATTCATACACAACTATAAGGTATTGCATAAGTAATAATGCGGACATACCTGCCGCCTGACTAGGCCTAGAATAAGTTAGGATATCTGTCCTTCATATCGTCCTCCGCCTCCCAAGTCATCTCCTCTCGGTTTCTGTTACGCCACAATACCTTGACAGACGCAATATCTTTAGTCCTCAACCTGCGAATCTATCTGTCTAATGTAGCTACTGGAACCTCTTCATATGCTAACTCTTCTGTGACCTGGACATCCTGAACTGGAACAACTGTGGAAGGGTCTCCTACGAACTTTCTCAACATAGATACATGGAATGCTGGGTGAATAGATGCTAACTCCGGAGGCAAGTTCAATTCATATGCAACTCGGCCTATTCTTCGCCGAATCTGATATGGCCCAATGAATCTCGGGCTAAGCTTGCCTTTCTTGCCAAATCTCATCACCCCTTTCATCAGAGACACTTTTAGATATACCCAGTCATTTTCTGCAACTTCTAGATTTCTGCGCCGCATATCTGCATAAGACTTCTGGTGGCTCTGAGCAGTCAGCAGGCGTTCTCTGATAATCCTTACCTTCTCCTCTGACTGTTGAATGATGTCTGGCCCAATCAACGCTGATTCCCCCACTTCAAACCAGCCCATCGGCGATCTCATTTTCGCCCATATAATGCTTCAAAGGGCGCCATCTGGATAGCTGAATGATAACTGTTATTATAGGAAAATTCAATCAACGAAAGATGCTCATCCCAGCTACCCCCAAAATCTGGTACACATGCTCGCAGCATATCTTCGAGCGTTTGGATAGTCCTCTCAGCCTGCCCATCTGTCTGAGGGTGGAATGCCGTGCTCAAATTAATCTGCATTCCCAACCCCCTCTGGAACGACTACCAGAATGTAGCTATAAACTGTGCTCCTCTATCTGAAATAATGGATACCGGCACTCCATGTAATCTAACTATTTCTCTGATATATAATTCGGCATAATCCTCAGCCGAGAAGGTAGCCTTCACTGGCAGAAAATGAGCTAATTTTGTCAGCCTGTCAACTATTACCCAAATGGAATCATTTTTGCGTCTGGTACGGGTAACCCTGTTACAAAATCCATATTTATCGCTTCCCATTTCCACATAGGCACCATTATATCTTGCGTCAAACCGCCCGGTTTCTGGTGCTCCGCTTTCACCTGCTAACAGTTAGGACATCTAGATACAATTTTAGCTATTTCAGTTTTCATACCTGGCCACCAGTAGATGTCTCTGATGTCATGGTACATTTTCGTTGCTCTAGGATGGAGGGAATAGCGAGCGTAATGTACCTCATGCATAATCTGCTGGCAAAGCCCTGAAACATTCGGAACACAAAGGCGGCCCTTACAGCGTAGCACATTATCCTCAGTCATTTGAAAATCGGACTCCTTACCTTCCTGAACTCTATCTCTGAGCTGGACTAAGTCAAGGTCCTCGTAATGTCATTCTTTTACCTCTGTAACTAATGATGACAAAGCAGAATTCTGAATTACTGCTTTATTATTTTTTGTTTCCATAACTCGAACGGCTAAACCAGCTAGCTGATGAATTTCCTTGTCTAACTCCCGCTTCTCAGGTCGCAAATACGCCAAACTCCCCATTGACTTACGGCTCAGGGCATCTGCCACTACATTAGCTTTTTCCGGGTGATACAGAATATTCACATCATAATCTTTTAACCGCTCCAACCAGCGACGTTGCCGCAGGTTCAGTTCTCTCTGAGTGAAGATATACTGTAGGCTCTTGTGATCTGTAAAAATATCAACATGGACGCCATACAGGTAATGCCTCCACATCTTCAAGGCGTGGATCACTGCGGCTAATTCTAGGTCGTGGGTAGGGTAATTCTTTTCGTGTTTCCTCAGCTGTCTGGAAGCGTATGCAATCACTTTACCATGCTGCATCAACACACAACCTAACCCGACGCCTGATGCATCGCAATACAACGAATAACCTTCTATACCTTCTGGCAATGCTAACACTGGGGCGGAGGTTAATTTGTCTTTCAGTTCCTGGAAGCTCTGCTCGCATGCCTCTGTCCATTGAAACTTTACTGCTTTCTGTGTCAGTTTGGTCAGAGGTGCCACAATGGTCGAGAACCCTTCAACGAACCTCCTGTAATATCCTGCCAACCTAGAAAGCTACGAACTTCAGTCGGAGTGGTAGGCCTAGGCAATGATTTAACTGCTTCTATTTTATACTTGTCAACTTGTATACCAGCATCCGACACAATATGCCCTAAAAAGGACACTGAGTTAAGCCAGAATTCACACTTAGAAAATTTAGCATACAACTGGTGGTCCCTGATGATCTGGAGCACTGTCCGCAAATGAGTCCGGTTATCTGCTTCAGAGCGAGATTACACCAGAATGTCATCAATGAATACTATCACGAACAAGTCCAGGAAGGGTCTGAAAATACTGTTCATCAGGTCCATGAAGATTGTCGGGGCATTCGTTAACCCGAAGGACATGACTACAATTCAAAATGTCCATATCGGGTCCTGAACGCTGTCTTAGGAATATCCCTCTCACGTACTCGAACCTAGTGATATCCGGACCGCAGGTCGATCTTAGAAAAGTATCTGGCTCCTTGCAACTGATCAAATAAGTCATCAATTCTGGGAAGCGGGTACTTGTTCTTTACTGTAACTTTGTTTAATTGCCGATAATCTATGCACATTCAGAGCGAGCCATCTTTCTTCCTCACAAATAAAACTGGCGCACCCCATGGTGAAGTACTCGGCCTGATAAAACCTTTATCCAATAAATCTTTCAGCTGCTCCTTTAATTCTCTGAGTTTCGCAGGAGCCATGCGATAAGGAGGAATCGATATCGGCTGGGTGCCAGGTAATAAATCAATAGCAAAGTCTATTTCCCTTTCTGGGGGAATACCAGGTAGCTCATCTGGAAACACATCAGGGAATTCATTCACTACCGGAACAGACAGGAGTGTCGGAGATTCTGCTTGGACATCCTGAACTTTGACCATATGGTAAATACATCCCTTAGATATCAATTTCCTCACCCGAAGGTAGGAAATAAACCTACCTTTTGGTGTAGCAGTGCTGCCCTTCCACTCCCGCACTGCTTCTCCTGGGAAGTGGAATCGGACCGTTTTGGTTCAACATTCAACGTTGGCAAAGCACGGCACTAACCAATCCACACCCTTTATGGCATCGAAGTCTATCATTTCTAACTCGACCAGATCTACTGTGGTCTGACGGTCAGCAACCTCTACTGTACACCCTCGGTAAATTCTGCTAGCCACAATAGAGTCACCGACGGGCGTGGATACTAAAAAGGGTTGCTGCAATAATTCAGGTGCAATACTGAACTTTCGTGCCACAAATGGAGTAATGTAGGACAATGTAGACCCTGGATCAATCAATACGTAAGCAGGGTGTGAGCAGATAGTTAGCATACCTGTCACAACATCCGGTGACGCTTCCGAATCTTTCCTCCTTGATAAAGCATATGTGCGGCTTGGACCCGCACCTGCACTGCAGGCCTCTGATCTGCCCCGACCCCTACCTGCTGGAACTGAGGGCCTGCGCCCTGTCGAGGATGCTGTGGCTCGTGACCCTACAGATGCCCTGTCTTGTCTATCCCGGTCCTCTCGACCCTTGGCTAGGCAATCTTTCATCAAATGGCCTTCTTGGCAACAAATATAGCATCCGGTGGAGCCATACCTGCATGCTCCAGGAAGGCGTTGACTGGATATAGGGCAAAGTGGTAAGGCATACCTACTCTGCTCCGCCCTCCTCTGTAATGGTGAATCTGCCATTTGCGAGCCTCTACCGGTCTCTGACTGCCCCCTGCGGCTAAATCTACCCCTCTGCGGCTGTGCCGGAGGTGGGGGTCTAGGCGGCCTGTCTAACAATCGTGGCCTGGGTCCTCCCCGAGCCTCCCTCTGTAACTCACCTGGCCTGTCCCGGCGGCGCTGTTCCTGATTGGCCCTTCTGATCTTCCGATGCCGCTGTCTGATGCCCTCAATATTCTGGGCGAATGCCTGAACTCGAGCAATGTCCATGTCCTCTCGCAGTGTGGCCGTAATACAAGTCTCAACATATTCTTGATTCAACCCCATGATAAAGCGGTGTACTCTGGATGCCATGGTATCAACAAAGGCCGGTGCGTACCGGGCCAAAGAATCAAACCGCAAGGAATATTCCCGAACACTCATGGCCCCCTGCTCCAGATGTAGGAACTGCTCTACCCGGGCCTGTCGGATCTCCCGCGGCAAATAGTGATCCAAAAAAGCTCCTGAGAATCTGGACCAGGTCGGAGGGGAAACATCTCTCCCTCGGGACCTTTCCCAGGTTTCATACCACAATACGGCGATGTCCCGTAATTGGAATGCTGGGAACTCAACTGATTATGTAGGCGTGGCATGCATAACCCTGAAAATTCTCTGCATTTGATCCATAAAATCCTGAGGGTCCTCTGTCCGGTCCGTACCTGTAAACTGTGGGGGATTCAGAGCCAAGAACTCTCGGACCCTCGAACTACCGTGCCCTCCTGGCGACTCCGCAACTGTAGACGGCATCGGCTGACACTGAGCAGCCATCATCTATGCTAACATAACTACCGCACTCCTAACCTCCTAGTCGGAAGGTGTTGGTATAGGGACTGCTGGAGGTAGTGTCGCCCCTAGTGGCTCCTGATGTGGTGGAGACTGCTGAAAAGGCTGGGACGATGCCTCTGTAGTGCCCTCCGATCGGGTTGTTTCTAAACGAGGGTGAGGCATCCTGCTGGTGCCTTCCCCTACTGCAATATCTAAACTCTAGCCTGTGATAGGGTGTCACTGGTCCGACATTATCTGTAACCAAAGAACACAGTAAGCTTTTAGGGACTCAACCCTATATTGTACCTCTCTACAACACGACTGAATAAGAATAAAAGACAACCATCCTATCATGCCTTGCAGCCTCCTACCCATAGTATGTGGGGCACAACACATCCATGGACAGGACTCTACTTAGCACGGCTTGTAGACTCCTTGGGATACGACCGGCTTTGATACCAAGTTTGTCACACCCCACCTTGGAGGGTATGACGGGCAAGGTCACCACTACTACCATTCTATGGCCCCACACTTCCAGCATAAAAGAAATAAAGTACAAATAGCTATACAACTACACGGCCTCACACGAACGGCTCAACTGACGATAGGGAAATATATACAGACTACAATCCTCTAGGAGTAACAATAGAAATGATCGGGACAGGGCCCTGACCTACCCGTACTGTACAACAAAAGAAAATGAAATACACCTCTGGGATTTAGTCTTCGGACGACAGGAGCTGAATACTCGATCGCTGACAGGAATCACGAGGGATTGCCTCCTCGTCTATGAGTACCTGCAGGCAAGTAATGCAGCGCCCCACCGGGCGTCAGTACCACTGGTACTGAGTATGTAAAGCAATAACTGAAAGAAATATCTGAAAACAACAATACAACTGATGAAACTGAAATAGGAAGGAATAGATTAACTATCTGATAATGTAAATTATGCCTACTTTTAACTATACTAGAAGGAGTAGGAGCCATACCTGGAGATGTATCATTCTACTGCCGATCTACTCGTATCTAATGTAACATGGCATAACATAAGATAACATAACATAACATAGCACGCACAAACCTTACCCGGCCCCCATAAGCCGGGAGGTACAACCAGCATGCCATCTATACCCCTACCCCGGTCATCCCATCTCCTATAATAACTGTAAGCATCCTGCCGGTCCCCTGGGTATGCACTTGGGCTCGCTGAGCCCCTGACTATAACTGTACCTGAGTTCGGAGGACACTTGAATCAACACCCGGGCGTATCCATTCGACAGGGGTGTGTAAGGGTCGACCAAGGCACAATATGGGGAAAACTGGCATCTCATCTTCGTCCCCTGTGGGACGGCATGCCACTCCGTAGAGCGACGTGTCCTCGTCCTCTGGCGGACGAGTTGATACAGCTATTAACCCTGGGGCGGTCGTGGATGCTAGGTAATCCAACCCCAAAACAATTCAACGGTCTCAAGTAGTAATACTATCTGCATATCCCACATACTGCAGCTAGTAGTAGTAAAGTATCCGTACATACTGTGTGCTGAACTAGTGATGGTAATGTGTTCGTACTCCATACATGCTGAGACTGATAATAGTATATATGTGTAAATATAATCTTCTGCCATACTGTGCTGAGTCTAACGCTGAACAAGATATAGTTTTTTCTGCTGAAAACCATGCTGTATATTCAGTTTCTATAGTAACATGATTTACTATTTCTAACATGCTTCCTAAACTTCATTTTAACCTATCATTCTACTTCTGAGATGCCTTACACATATTACATTGTTTTACTGGGTTTCAACTGAATACGATAATATCCTAACATTCAGTACTACATCACATACTGAGCATGTTGTGCAGTTCCTAACACTTGTATTAGAATCTATATCGTGCTAGCAAGTTTCGTGCTAATTATAACCTGATGCTTCTAATATCGTACCAACATTCATAATAAACATAATACATGACTTCTGAACATTCTACTGGCCTTTAAATTACTTTACTATACCGAGATTACTAACTTGCCGAGGAAACTAGCTTTACATACCTTATCCTCGAACTATCCGTCTGTCGGACGAGGCTCGGCCAACACTTCAACTATTTATCCCAACTGCATTTGTAAATATGCCAATTAATACTAAATATAACTTTATTTTAAAGAACAACGTCACTTTCGATATAATTTATAGCCTAAACTTAGGCTTATCGAAAGACAGTCGAAAACTCGCTATTTTTCATAGGTTCAGAAAGGAGAAATATTCACTTCACAGCTAGGAACACATAGACACTAGTTTGGTGCAATTCTACTTACCTTAGCTCGGTATCTCGAAGATTCGTCGGCCGTATTTCACGAAACTAAATCCGTAGGAATGCTTCCTGCTGCTAAATACCTCAGTATCTGAGATTAATTTGAGTTTGGACAATGTTTGGCAGCGTAATCAGACGAAATTATATTACCCTCTTCGTTCCTTTCTCTCCTCTAGTTATTCCTTTCTAATTTCTGAAATTTTTTATAAGTTTAAATAAATTAAAACCGAAGTGGGGCTTTATATACTTGGGCCTGGACAAGGCCAATGTGTCACGGAGCCAACGCGGAGGCTCCACCTCCGTGACACGTTGCCATCACGGAGGGGCTCTGCATCGGCTCCTTCCGCGATGGTTCGACAGGTTATCCGTTCGATCCTTTCCCGGGCCTTTTTCTAGCACGTAGGGCTTTAAAATATGCTCAATCACCATACGAATAGGCCATCTAAGTGTCGGAAATCGTACGGGGTATAACATTTAGATAAGGTATTAAAGAGATATTCGGAGACGAATTTGGTCCTAAATTTGAATAAATGTCATTTCATGGTCAAATAAGGGAGTGTATTAGGACAACAAATTTCTGAAAAAGGGATTGAGGTGGATGAAGCAAAAGTGGATTCCATTGCTCAGTTACCTCAACCGTGTACCATAAGGGTTCTAGGAGTTTCCTCGGACATGTGGGTTTCTACCGCCAATTCATTAAAGATTCCTCTAAGATAGCTCATCCCCTATTTCGGCTATTGGAGAAAGATGCTAAGTTCAATTTTGATGAAGATTATTTGAAGGCTTTTGTGGAGTTGAAGGAAAGGTTGATTTCCTCTCCAATTATTGTACCACTTGATTGGTCAAAACCCTGTGCCACCAAGGCCACGACTCGTGGCCACCAATCATCGAGTACACTACCAACGTTTCCTTAGGGCTCATCATGGGACACTGCACCATTCATTACTGGTGACCACAACTTGTGGTATTCACCGCCAAAAACATACTTGGGCTCATCATAGGGCGCACTATGACTCTTGATGCACCCAATGAGTTGTAGTGACCCACCCATTAAGGGTACTGCCCATGTCCTCCTTCCTGAACGTTCTCCCTGACCACGACTGACTCAACGAGTTGTAGGGGCTGACCACAACTCATGGTCACATTCGTGGGGACTCCAAACTCAAGATTTCCAACTTAATCCATGCACCTCACCACAAGTCACTTCACTGCTCATGGTCTACCCCAAAGGTCACAACATGACTCGTTCTATGACCTGGTGCAGAAAATCATGTTTTCTCTATTTCAACTCCTACATCTGATCTTTCGGCTTTTGAGGTATAACAATATCTCCCCCTTGAGAACATTCTTCATCAAATGTTGAAAATCATATAGAAAAGCATAGAAATGCAATCACCATACTCAAATACTGATCATATAAGCTGAAAACTATAGAATGACTAACTCTGATTTAAACCACACGACTGAACTAAATTCATGAATCATACATACATCCATATATGTGAAACAAACTGGGGCACATGAACTAAACATGAAACTGAATAGGATTTTAGGGAAAAAACTTATACCTCAATCTGGAATTGAGCCGGTTTGGAATAAATATGGGTATCTAGCTATCATATCTTCTTTGGCTTCACACATTGCTCCCTCAACATGCTGATTCCTCCTTAAAACTCTAACTGAAGTTACTTCTTTATTTCTTTGCCTTCAAACCTGACGATCCAGTATTTCCACCGGAACCTCCTCATAAATAGGGTTGTCTTTCAAACTGGCACCGTCCACAGGAACAACTAGAGCTGGATCTCCCAAACACTTCTTTAAGAGCAATACATGAAAAACAGGATGAACGGAAGATAATTCTGAGGGCAACTCAAATTCATATGCCAACTTGCCAACCTGTTTCACTATTCGATAGGGGAAAGCATAATGAGGGCTAAGTTTTCCTTTCTTTATAAACCTCAATCACTCCGTTTATGGGAGACACCTTTTGAAACACCCAATCATCAACTTCAAGCTCAAGTTCCCTCCTCCTCACATCAGCGTAGAACGTTTGGCGACTTTAAGTTGTTTTCAACCTATCCCATATGAGCTGAACATTCTCTATGGCCTCATGGACTGAATCCAGTTCTATCATTGCAGCTTCACCGACTTTAAACCAACTAATATGCGATCTACACCTCCGCCTATAGAGAGTCTCAAACAGAGCTATCTGAATGCTGGAATTGTTGCTGTTATTATACGCAAACTCAACAAGAGGCAAATGGTCATCCCAACTACCTTTGAAGTCAATACGCAAACTCAATAAGAGGTAAATGGTCATCCCAACTACCCTTGAAGTCAATAACACATTCTCTCAACATGTCCTCGAGAGTCTGAATTGTCCACACTGCTTGACCATTTGTTTGCGGGTGAAACGTTGTACTGAATTTTACCTGAGTACCAAGTCCTTTTTTAAATGATCTCCAAGACTGAGAGGTAAACTGAGTACCTCTATCTGATATGATAGACTAGGGAACTTCATGAAACAACTAGCTCCCGGATGTATAATTTGGCATAATCCATTGCGAAATCAGTGGTTTTGATCGGTAGAAAAAGAGCGACTTTGATCAATCGGTCCATGACAACCCAAATGTAGTCATACTGTTGACAAGTGCTAGAAAACCCTATGATGAAGTCAATATTGATTTCTTGCTACTTCGAAGTAGGGATGCTGATGTCCTGAAGTATACCTCCCAGTCTCTAGTGTTGAACCTTCACTTACTGGAAATTTGGACACTTAGCTACAAATTTTGCGATGTCCTTCTTCATGCCATTCCACCAATAGATTTCCCGTAGGTCACGATACATATAGATGGCACCTAGATGTATCAAATATCTGGAACCATGAGCCTCGTACAACATTCAACTTCTCAAATCACCAACGTCCGGGACACACAAATGACCCTTATATGGAAGAACACAATCTCTCCCTTTGGAGAATACCTCTACCTTATAATTCTGAACGACTTCCTTTAACCTTACAAAAATAGGGTCCTCTTCTTGTCTAAGTTTTACTTGAGTCACCAAGGACAATTTTGATCTGTCCTGAACTATAACACCGCCATTAGTCAAGTCAACTAAATGAATTCCCAACTGTGCAATTCGATGCACATTATTCACCAGCTCCTTCTTTCTCTCATCTACATAAGAACACTCTCCATGAAGAGTCTACTACATGCGTCTGCCACTACATTGGCCTTACCTGGGTGGTAAGGGACATTCACATCATAATCCTTGAGTAACGCCAACCACCTTCTTTGCCGTAGATTTATGTCCTTCTGGGTAAACACATATTGTAGACTCTTGTGGTCCGTAAACACATCTACATGGAGCCCGTACAAATAGTGTCTCCATATTTTCAATGCAAATACCACCGATGCAAATTCAAGATCATGGGTCGAATAATTCTTTTAATGAACCTTAAGCTATCGAGAAGCATATGCTATTACTTTACCATGTTGTATCAATTCCCAACCAAGGTCGATTCTAGAAGCATCGCAATATACCGCAAACCCATTAGTACCCTCCGGTAGGGTTAAGACCGATGCTGAGGTAAGTCGAGTCTTCAACTCCTGAATGCTCCTCTCACAAGCATCAAACCATTTGAATTTCACTTTCTTTTGGGTCAATTTGGTCAATGGAACTACGATAGAAGAAAATCCCTGAACAAATCTCCGATAGTAGCCAGCTAACACCAAGAAGCTCCTCGTATCTGAAGGATTCACCGGTCTAGGACAATTCTTCACCGTTTTTATCTTCTGAGCATCCACCTTTATACCCTCACCTGAAACCAAATGTCACGCCCCAAAACTGGGTAGTGTGCAACTGGCACTCGATTCAGAATTGATCGAGAAGCCCGCTATATGACATCTGTAACTGTAACACTTAGCCCACCCAGGCCACCTATCATAATTAACTAGAGTATAAACTGGACCCATAAGGTCTCAACAATACACGGTAAACAACTGAAATGCAACAAAGTCTATGAATATGCTAAACCAGGCAACAATAAGCTGACAAGGCCACAAACTGAATAACACTATACACTCTAAGTCCACAAAAGCCTCTAAAGAGTAAACTGACTAATGGTCGGAACAGGGCTCCAACCTACCCATAAATGCATCTCAAAACTCAAGCATAAATAACTAAGCCCTAGCTCCAGGAAGAAAGGAGAATACTGACCATCCGTTGATCTCACGAACTGCTTTTCAATTGGAAATCTTGACCTCTACCTATACCTGCGTCACGAACGCAGATCCCCAAGCGAAGGGATGTCACTACGAATGAAATGTACTGGTATGTAAGACTGAAATGGTAAACATGAGATAACAACTCTGTAACAACTAGCTCAGCACATAAACATATAAAGGATAGATATAACCTAGAACTCTGCAACCTGTAATTGATAACAACTCACTATAACACAATTGAACTCAAGATAACTGAACCAAGAATAAGGAATAGTAACAACTCGGAATCCCGGAAACTGAAAGCTGATAGCAACTGTACAATGAGATGAAAATGCAATTGAGAAATGTACAGGAAAGAAACTATAATTGTAATGCCGGCGACCAGCCAACTGTAAATCCATGTATAAAATTCGTCCAGCCGGTGTACCACACTAGGGTAAAATAAATATATCTCCAGCAGGTGTACTATACTAGGGTAAAATAAAATTATCTCCAGCCGGTGTATCATATCAGGGTAAAATAAAAATATCTCCAGCCAATATACCATACCGAGGTAAAATAAAAATATCTCCACTCGGTGTACCATACTGGGGCAAAATAAAAATATCTCCAGCCGGTGTACCATACTAGGGTAAAATAAAAATAACTCCAGCCGATGTACCATACCGGGGTAAAATAAAAACATCTCCAGCCGGTGTACCACAACGGGGAAAAATAAAAACGAATCTCAATCGCAATCATAAATGGATTATCTGGATATTGACAACCATTAAATATGCCGACTCAGTAAGTATAACATGTGTAGGATCTTATCACGACCCCTAATACTACAATTATGTCATACACATATAGATCTTTCATTTAACATTTAAATACATACATATGCTGTAAATGAATTCTAGGGACGTTCCTAGAAATGGAATATCACAAAGAGAGTGTAGACACACATTCATGATTTTAAGCATCTCCTAGCAATACTAACATGAGGAGCAGAGAGGAATAACTTAACTTAACATTTTCTATTAACAAACTTAGCATTCATTTTGTGCAAATACTCGTTTGAATTTCATATTTTCATATCAAGAATTGTGAGCATACCCCATTCAATGCACAACATATCACATCTCGAGGTAACTTATGAATAGGAAGACAGAACTTGGAGCTCTTTAACATAAAAATGCTAGGCAACTATCTAGAGGATACCTGAAGATAAATAAAAACTTATTGGAGTCCTATGGATTATATAGGAAAGGCTCGTGTGAAACTTTGCAATATATGAGGAGCTTAGAAAAGCATAGCACCATTATAAACAGTTTAGAAACTTCCAAGAAAAATAAAATCCTTTAAAACTTGAAAAAGTTAAATCCAACTCTTAGAACAAATAATCAAAGATAATTGTTTAAAAGTATAATGAAAAACTTCTCTTTAACTTTAGTCACTATCACAAAATATTCCATTCTAATCATTTCTTAAGAAGTTAACACTTTACTGTCCTTTCACTAGCTTAACACAACTGAACCTAAACAACTTTATTTATAACTCTTTTGCTAAACTTCTTTAGAATAGGGTAAATCTTGCTAGCTATTTTCCTAATTCATTAACAATCGTAACCCTTATCATCAAATTTAACGACCATTAGCTCTACTTTTCATATTCATCTTAAATTCATTTTCAAATAGGATTTATCATTCCCTACCTAATTATTTAATCTCATGTTCACTATTCCAGCAATTCTTGTACGCACTTACCTTCTTACCTAATTTCCAACCTTGTCTCTTAAACTCGTCTTGCTCATATTTTAACGTCGCTCAAAGGTTCTTGAAATCAACTACGGACAGAGGGTATATACCTCAGATATTACCTTAAAAGGTCTAACAATTACTCTTATCTCTCCTTTGCTACTAGCGCCTCAACTTTTACACTTAGGTTAATTTCATTACACATCTACAACTTTCAAAGAACATGCGGTGTGTCTACTTAAAGCCTTAAGAAATTCTCAGGAGGTCTAGATAACTCCAGAGCTCTAATAAACATATAGCAACTTTCTAAAGGCAATCCTTGCCGCTTTAGCGTGTAATTTGAATGTAAGCATAAACGTATATATATTATGATTTTCTTATAACATGTTAACATCAAGATATTGTCAATATCCTTCCAATTGAGATTGTCCAATAGAAATATCAATAGTTTACCCATTCGGGTTCTATTTTTAAAGTTTAACGTATCTGTTAATTATGGAACGCATTAATTAGTTTCTTCGCTTAAAGATAGAACTTGGAGCTCTTTAACATAAAAATGCTAGGAAACTATCTAGGGGATACCTTAAGATAAATAAAAACTTATTGGAGTCCTTTGGATTATATAGGAAAGGCTCGTGTGAAACTTTGCAATATATGAGGAGCTTAGAAAAGCATAGCACCATTATAAACAGTTTAGAAACTTCCAAGAAAAATAAAATCCTTTAAAACTTGAAAAAGTTAAATCCAACTCTTAGAACAAATAATCAAAGATAATTGTTTAAAAGTATAATGAAAAACTTCTCTTTAACTTTAGTCACTATCACAAAATATTCTATTCTAATCATTTCTTAAGAAGTTAACACTTTGCTGTCCTTACACTAGCTTAACACAACTGAACCTAAACAACTTTATTTATAACTCTTTTGCTAAACTTCTTTAGAATAGGGTAAATCTTGCTAGCTATTTTCCTAATTCATTAACAATCGTAACCCTTATCATCAAATTTAACGACCATTAGCTCTACTTTTCATATTCATCTTAATTCATTTTCAAATAGGATTTATCATTCCCTACCTAATTATTTAATGTCGTGTTCACTATTCCAGCAATTCTTGTACGCACTTACCTTCTTACCTAATTTCCAACCTTGTCTCTTAAACTCGTCTTGCTCATATTTTAACGTCGCTCAAAGGTTCTTGAAATCAACTACGGACAGAGGGTATATACCTCACATATTACCTTAAAAGGTCTAACAATTACTTTTATCTCTCCTTTGCTACTAGCGCCTCAACTTTTACACTTAGGTTAATTTCATTACACATCTACAACTTTCAAAGAACATGCGATGTGTCTACTTAAAGCCTTAAGCAATTCTCAGGAGGTCTAGATAACTCCAGAGCTCTAATAAACATATAGCGACTTTCTAAAGGCAATCCTTGCCGCTTTAGCGCGTAATTTGAATGTAAGCATAAACGTATATATATTATGATTTTCTTATAACATGTTAACATCAGGATATTTTCAATATCCTTCCAATTGAGATTGTCCCATAGAAATATCAATAGTTTACCCATTCGGGTTCTATTTTTAAAGTTTAACATATTTGTTAATTATGGAACGCATTAATTAGTTTCTTCGCTTAAGGGAGGGGGATCGAGGAAGCTTCTCATGGCCCTAGAAACCTTAAAACATGAATATAATAGGGTAGGTAACTGTTGTAGGGAAATTCCATTTTGTTACCCTCGTTAACCCTTATTTAGTTAAAACTGATTTCAATTATTAGGTTTCCCCGCGTGTCGTCGTCTTGACATGTTTACCAATTTCCTTAGAAGCCATAATGTGAAACAACTTTGACACCACAAGAACATAACATAATATAAAGGACCAGCTCACAGTGCCCACGCCAAGGGGACTTCAGACTAAATTTACAACTATGACCATAATCGAAGGCAATTTCCCTCTCCGCTTTACATTCATGTGTTCCAACTCTTTGGAAAATACACAACTTAATACCAAGTGATTCTAACAACTTGGAAGAACCATAATATGATACTATGGATGCTAAAGTACAGGGGAATGCCGGATTAATCCTCGACATGAATTCGTGCTTGAAAATCAAGAGACAAAGAGCGTCTTAGATACCTTTTTTTCCACCGAGTTTTATTATGTTGTTTCTTTCTTTCAAACAACCAAAAATTTAGCCCATTAAATTACTTGAGTTTATAATAAAGTGACATGGATGTTTCAAGCCAATTTATCCATCCAAAATGTTACAACAATAGGCAGTTACAGCACAAACAAATAAGACAACACTTAGCATTTCTTTTCAACTTGTTTCTACAACTTTGGGGAAAATAGAGGTAGGAAATTACCTCACTTTTCTCATGAAAAACTCCCACAAATATAGAGTATATTCTCAGAAAAACACAGCTATTCCAACCTTCAAAAACGAGCAGAACTTAAACAACAACATACTAACAACGGCAGCCCAACATAACCTGCAACTTTTAGCTTTAGCTAGGATTTTTAGGCAAGTTAAGAAATTAGAAACACTTACCCTTGGCATGAGAATATTCTTGGATATAATAGGAGTATTTTCCTCCAAATAACTTCCCAATAACGCAGAAATATTGCTGCCTAAAATGCAGCAACATAACAGCACAACAACTACAACAAGTCAACATAAAAACCATAACTTTCTTCTAGTTTTCCTTCAAAATTTCATACACTTATTAGAGATTTGAAAAGAGGGAAGTGACTTACTATTTCTTATGGACAATTATAACTAATATGGAGTATAAAATTAACACAAAATAGTCCCAAACACGCAGAAAAAACACTGCCAAAATGAAGCTACAAGGCAGCAACAACATCACCACAATATTGCCTTCACTTCCATCAACTTTTGCTTGAGTTTTGATGGTGTTTTCTTGAGGGATTTCCTCTTGGTTTCTAAGGCTTTGCTACTATAAAAGAGAGAGGATTTCATAGGGTAAGCAAGAACCTCAAACCTAGAAAATTTGAAAATGATGTCATAACAAAAACTTAAAATATAAAGGTTTTTAGGCGGTGGCTGTTTTTAGGGTTGTGGCCATGTCACTGCCCGGTAGTGCTACCGTAAAACGCCTATAACTTTTTATTACGAACTCTGATGGATGAGCCATTTGATGTTTTCAAAATTGTACTCGAATATCTTTAATTGGATAAGTTGTGGGGCTTCTAGTTTATTATATATTGGGAGATATGGTCGTTTAAATTTGACCCTAATTCATAAACTTTACATACTCTTTTTTTTTCATTAGTCCAAAATACATAACTACAAACATATAATGACCATGACACGTCCTAAAGGCTGTTTTTGGGATGTCACCCTCCCGAACCCTAAGCTGATGGTACCCGGATCTGAGATCTATCTTTGAAGCACTTAGCACCCTGATGCTGGGAAGAGGATACCTGTTCTTGATAATAACCTCGTTCAATTATCGATAATCAATACACATCCGAAGAGAACTATCTTTATTTCGGACAAAGAGAACCGGTGCACCCTATGGACATTTGCTCGGTCTGATGAATCCCTTATATCAAAGGTCTTTCAATTTCTCCTTCAACTCCTTTAGCTCAGATGGAGCCATTTTTTAAGGATGAAAAGATATAGGCTGCGTATCAGGAAGAAGGTCAATACAAAAATCAATTTTTCTCTTGGGAGGGATTCCCAGTACATCCTTCGGGAAGAATTTTGGATACTCACACACTACTGGGACTGACTAGATAGAAGGGGTCTCGGACATGGCATCCTTAACCCAAACTAAATGGTACATGCAACCCTTGGACATCATATTCCTATCCTACAGGTAGGAAATGAAATGACCTATAGGCACAGCCGAACTACCCTCCCATTCTATGACTAGCTCACCCAGAAATATGAACTCTACTGCCTAGGTTCAACAATTAACTGAAGCATATCATGAAAATAGCCAATCCATGCCGAGGATAACATCAAAATTGGTCATAGCTAACTTTCTGAAGGACTGTGACCGGGGAACTTCTATACATCCGTCTAGCTACAACTGAATCACCAACTAGAGTGGAGATTGAGAAGGGTTCCGACAAGATCTAGCGATTGACTTCGAAAATGATAGCCACATAAGGTGTCACAAAAGATAAGGTAGCCCCTGGATCTAACAAATCATATATATTAAGGTGTAAAACTCATAAGATACTAGTAACTACATTCGGGAAGACCTCCTACTCTTGGAGGAATACAAGGGCATAGAATCTATTTTGGCACTGACTGCCACCTATAGTAGTAGATGTGCCCTGCTGAGATAGGTGGGCTGGTGGAGCTACTGAATTAGAAGCTGAGCCTTGGTCACTATCATGGCCCTGTCTAGCTGTCAAGCGATCTCTAAGCATATGTCTGGGCTTCCCGCACCTTAAGCAAGCACCCGTACCTACCAAACACTAACCCGTGTGCTCCTAACCACACCTGCCTGCAAACTGGAATACTGGGATCCACAGGCCTATTGCACTGACCCCTAAATCCTAACGCTCATCCTCTCTGATCGTGCATAGGTCTTGATGGCACATTCATTGCTGGAAATGCTGGGGCTGAAGATCTTTGGTAGGACTACTGTTGGTGCCCACCACCTGGCCTCGGATGAGAAAACCTATAGCTGTCTATCCTGGCCCTCTTAGCCTCTCTCTCCCTCAGATGCGCCACCTCCATATGTTGGGTGTAAAAACTATCCAAGGGAAATCCATATCCTTATGGAGAATGGAAGTTTTGTAATCCTTGTCTAGATAGACCACCACCCCATGAACAAATCTGCTCGCTCGCGCCCTCTAATCAACCACTAACTTTGGAGCGTACTTTGATAGATGAGTGAATTTGAAGGCATATTCCTACACTGTCATCTTCCTCTATTTTAGATATATGAACTTGGATGCCTTTAACTCCCTCACTTCCCGAGGGAAGAACCAACCTAGGAACAGGACATGAAACTTATCCCAACTGATAGGGCCCGCTCCGACTGCCCAACTAGTCTTTCATTATTTAAACCAAATGTTTGTGTCCTTCTTCAACTGATATGAGTTTGAATTACCACACTTCTCTCCATTCACCCCTATGACCTGAGTGATCTTCAAAATCTTGTCAATAAACTCATGTGGATCCTTGTCTACCTTTGAGCCAAGAAACTCTGGTGGGTTCATCCTTGGTAATCTCTGCCTTGTGCTGCCGCTACATTCCTGTTTAGCGGGACATGTGCCACTACCTACTGGTTGACTTGGGCGGTCAAGTCCTATGCTAGAATCTGAATGGTTGCCCTAAATTCGGCATGCGCAATCGGCTCTGGTGCATGTTTCTCATGGACTGGTGGGGCCTATTGGTGCCTGTCCCCATTTCCATCCTCACGTCCATTTCCATTTTCATTCCTTCTGCCATTAACTCTACGAGGAGACATGATTCTGCAATCGCGAAGAGCACGAGTTAGAAGGATAGAGAGACATTTCACCACTCGATATTGATCATGAAAGAAGGGAACAATTTCCTAAATGTTTTGTAGCCCCTTCATCATAAGTGTGGCACACTTCACACCTATGAAAAAGACTCTACTTAACGCATCTTTCAGGAACCCTAGGACACTTCAAACCTATTGCTTTGATACAAGTTCATCACGACTCGAACATGGGCCCAGATCGAGACACGGGAGAAGGATCCTCGAGAGAATCTAAGTGGACCCATGGCATGATAGATAACCAAAGTCTGAAGCTGAAAACACTGTATTATCTGAAAAGCCTTTATGTTTGATAAGTTGATGGGATAAGACCCAAACTAACTCTCTAAGTCTTAAAACTTAAAGTATGAGGATAACCGATAACGAATAGTCCTTGGGGGATGAGGATTCACCAATAGAGAATGGATGCTAACCCTGGAATTTGACTAATGATGGGGTTGAGCCTGAGGATCGGAGCCTGTATCATGAAACAATATAGCATAGAGTATGCAGTCAGTACGTGGAATGCACCGAGTATGTAAGGTAAATAAAACCGCTTAAATAAGTAAAATCATTTAAAACATGCATAATATAAAACAACATCAAGATAAAAATATTAGAGTAGGGCTTGCAGGCTATTTTTTTAAATCATTATCTAAACTACTGAACACCATACTGAATTGAATGACCCACAGCTGAAATCTTATAATCATAAGTAAAACTGTACATTGGGTCAAACCTGTTCACATAGGAGGTCCCAAATCATCTGATCATACGTACATTGGCGCGTAGTTCTGAGGCGTACGGTTGATTGACCCTTAGCCTACTCTATGCTAGACACTACTCCCAAATAAAAACATGTATGCTTTGCATCATTTTTGAACGAAGCTGATCAACGTCTATTGACGAAGCCGAATAATCATGAATATATTAATCTGAATCATACATGAGGAGCTTTGGCTCAAACCATACCACAAGCTGAATATAATTGCGAGTCTTGAATCCAAAACCATGTGGTAAGATAACTAACATGAAATC
The DNA here is from genome assembly GCA_035772735.1 of Datura wrightii. Taxonomy (NCBI): domain Eukaryota; kingdom Viridiplantae; phylum Streptophyta; class Magnoliopsida; order Solanales; family Solanaceae; genus Datura; species Datura wrightii. The sequence goes on along the minus strand of JASDFA010000016.1, from coordinate 46,630,963 downwards.
ATAAATCATCCTTGAAAGTATGGGCTTGCCCAATACTTAAACATGCTTTAAAAACTTGATTCACTTGAAAACATGATCATAGACATGGGTAACTTGAAAACACACTTTTCATCAATAATATCTCATCTTACTTGAACATTCATCATATATCTCAACTTTCATGAACTTCTCATGGATGGGCATTTTAATTTATAAAGCTTGAAAACATTATTATAATTGAAAACAATATAAAACTTTCGCATGAATCATAATTCAATAATAGAAACATACTTATATCATACCCATGGTAGAAATTAAGGAAATTCATGCATTTTCTTAAAACCCCATAGGATCAATGCTATGAAATTATCAACTTTGTAATGGTTCACGTATGAAATTATCAACTGTTGTCTCACATAGTTGGAAAATGCGATGTTCACGGTCTCTCGAGCCTCTAAACATGACAAACTAGCCTCACAACTACATCATTGAGCGGGGATGTGACATCCTAGTTCATGGGCAATTCAACTACATGGATGTGGTTTACGGGGTTTGTGCTCTTTATTAGGGTACTTCTACGAGTGGTGGAGTGACAATTCTAAGCCGGTGTCTTGCTATCATCACGTTTTATCAACCAAGCAAGGTGAATTAGGTATAATTTCTATCCTAAATGCGAATCCTATCTTAAGATAAGAACTTGCTCCCTACATTCTCTTGTTCTAGCCAAGGGTTACTTTCTCAAGCTTTAACCTAGCTTAACATGTATGTTTTCATGGTGATCAAGTATAAAAACAACCATAACAAAGAATGTAAGACAAAACAACAATTAAGAACTCAAACCAAAACAAATTCATGCAAGTACAATCATATCACGTAGCCTCAACCCTAGAGGAAGGGTTATAGCCACTCATGTTCGTACATATACTCAAAAATATCGTTAAGGTAATGTACTTACAATAATGGATAAAAGAGTGGGTAAATTTGGTGAACCCTAGGTGAGTTCTTCACTTCTCCCTTTGCTTCTATAATGTTTTCAGAAAATATTTCGTGACAATTTTTATTTTAGAAGCTTAGGGTTCTATTTATAGTAAATAGCGAATGTACAAAATTTTGCCTGTCATAGAATGCCTCCGTGGCACGGAGGTGATCGCGCTAATTTACCTCTGTGACATGGAGTTATCGTGAAAGCACATTGAAAAGCATCTAAAAATGACATTCAGCTGAAGTTTGCCGCAATGGCCGGCGTGGCACGTTGCCAGTGCAGTGCGATGGCCTGTGTGACACACCCTTGGCGCACAGATGTGCCTCGCGTGACACGGCGCTGGCGCGCAGACGACCTGTTTGCTGCATTATTGTTGCGCCTGGCATTGGCATGGCACATTGCATGGCGCGACCATCCTTGCCAAGGCATGGTTCCTTGCCGACTTTTGTAATTTGCTTCCCATTCCATTTCTCCACTTCACCCATCATAAATTAGTTCCTCAAATGCATTTTTAACCTACAAAAACAAGGACTAATAATGTTGGTTAGTACATATAAAAATTTACATAAAATCACATGATAATGTACGTGCATAAATAGACAAACAAGACTAAACTAAGTTATAAAATAGCACTTGGGCACGCAATTATGCCCAATATCAACGGTCTACCCCATGGTCACAGGACGACTCGTTCTGCGAATTGGTGTAGAAAATCCTATTTTTTCCGTTTCAACTCTTGGTCTTGATCTTTGGGATTTCAGGGTATAGTAGGAGAGCATATGGATTCCCCCATTTTAGTTGACAATACTAAGATGCCAGCCACGGAGGCCGAACACATAGCAGCTACTCTCAGTGCATCATCTGCTCCACCAGTGACCATTTCAGGTTAAGTTTTGGCTGGTTATGTACTGGCACCTCTGGAATTCCTGCAGAAGATTGACAAAAAGCTGATCTATTATACCCCGAAAACCTAATGATCAGACCTGGGAGTTGAAATGGTGAAAAAGTTAAAATCTTGCAGCAGACTAAGAATGAGTCATGAGGAGACTCATGAGGACTACCCATGAGTCATGATGTGACTCGTGGGAAGGTTCAGGTATTTACTGAGAAGGCAGGAAGAAATGAGACCCCACGGGAAAGACCACAACTCGTGGTCAGGGACCATGAGTCGTTGGGTCAGCCGTGAGGGAGAGGAATTGGGAAAAGGAAAGAATAAGGGCAGTAGACTTGATGGGAGGTCCCCATGATTTGTGGGGTGAGTTGTTAGAAAGAATTGAGTAAAATTTGACGATGCAAGGCGTGTACATCATGGATGGTGACCACGAGTCGTGGTCACCCATAACAAGTCGTCAGGTCACCCGTTAGGGCCATCTGGCAGCTATTTTCTGCGAATTTAGTAAGAGGCTTTCTATAATTCCTAAGTTTCGAAGGACTAAACTACCATGTTTTGGATTATGAATAGTGACTTTTAAAGGGGTTAAGTCTATTTTAGGCCTTACTCATTCATACATGCAAGGTAGACAAGTTTGAGAGGGTGATCAAGCTATTGTTCCTCAATTTCCATAAATTCTCTATTGGGCATTCAATGAAGTGTTAGAATCAACTACCAACAGGTATGTAAGGTTATGAATGAGTGATTCTTTTCACACCCATGCCCAATCCCTATCTAAAGTATGAAATTCCTATGTCTAATCATGGGGTTTTAACCCAAATGCATGAATCTTCTATTTCTATACATTGGTATGATTTGATTATGATTCTACTTTTGAATTATGAAGCATGGGAAAATTTTATAATGTCTTCAATTTAAAATCATGATTTTAGTCTAACGAATTAAAAGCCCACAGATGAGATATTTATGAAAGATGAGATTTTTTATCAATATATGATGATGATGATGAGATATTATGATGAAAAGCATGATTTAAGCTACCCATGTATGCAATTATGATTTCGATGAGAATTGAGTAATTCTATGTATAAAAAGTTTTGGGCTATGCCTACTTGTTAAGTATGAATCATGGTTTTCCCAAACTAAGCTTACCACATTGTTTTGGAGCAAAAACTCCCAATTATATTTTCAGGTTGTAGTATGTTTTGAGTTAAAGTTTTCCTATGTATACCTTGGCACATGATTTTGGAGCAAAGTCTCCCAATTATATTTTCATCTTCTAATATGTCTTGAGCTAAAGTTTCTCATATGCATGATTTCATATTTGATATGTATTTGATCATTGAGCTTCCCCAATAGACGAAGTTGAGCTTTGTTATAAAATGATGTAGAGCATATGCATGTTTTGGGAGTAATGTCTAGCACTGAGTAGGCTAAGGGTCGATCACAATATGCCTCAGACCTACACGCCAACGTAGGTTTATACATTATGACTTTGGGACCTGCCTTGTGAGCTTCCCCTGCCCGAATTGGCCTTCCGCTTAATTTCAATATCATGGTATCATCCCTAGCCTTGGAAAGACTTTGGACGGTCTACCCACTAGAGTGTGATAGTTGGGACAACGTAAGCTCTATCGTGGTATGTCGGTTAAACGACGAGTCTCCCATTGTTCCTCTGATTTCAGATATGCATGTTTCATTACTTATGAGATTTACGTAGATGCATGTTCTAAAGTAGGTTTGACTCAATGTTCAGCTTTACTTGTAAATTTCAGAATTCAACTTTGAGTTAATCGATTAAGTTATGATGTTATTATGTTATGTTATGTTATATTATTAAGAGATCATGATTTCATAAAGAATTCATACAAGCCCTACTCTCATATTCTTACATTTACGTTTATATTATACATTGTATTTAAATTATTTTATTGATTTTAGTGGTTTTACTTACCTTGCATACTCGGTACATTCAACATACTGACCTCATACTCTATGCTATATTGTTTTATGATATAGGACCAAACTCTCAAATTCAGCCCCTCTCGTGGTAAAGTTATCATAGTTAGCACTCTATTCGTAGGTGAGTGCTCATTTCCTGAGGACTAAACTATTCAGCTTTCCTTTATGTATTTCAGTTTCAGTTTTGTTGAGTTAGCTGGGGTCTTGTCCCATGAACTCGTCATGTTTAGAGGCTTTTCAAACATATGTATGTATTCAGCTTCGGATTTCATATTCTGATGTTATGCTTAAGTTAGACTTCCTTTATGATTATATTATGACTATTCGTTTCTTGATTGAGATTAGATGTATGCTTATGCTATGATTCAACTAGGGGTCTCTCAGGGCTCCTTATCCCGTGTTACAATGTAGGCCTCTGTTCGGGTCGTGACATGACCATTATAGAAAAGAAGGTCATTTTCATGATGGAGCAGGTCAAGCCATGGGTAAGGGATAAAATTAATGAGGCATCTAGAGCATTGCATACCACGCTCAAAAGCTTAGAGCTTTGGCTCAACGAGCAATTAGCTGATATACCGAATGCACGGGACTTAAGAGATGAGTTTGGAACCTGAAGGAGAGAGATCATTGAGTTTTCATCTAGACAACTGACCACATTTCCAGCCCCAACCATCTCATTGTTTGAGGAGGAACTTGATGGGTAGCTGGACCTAGGGAGTTTACGGGCCTATGAATCAGCAGCTGGAGATAAAGGGAAGCGGAGGTCGACTGGGTAAATGATGAGGAGACCTCAAGGAAGAGGAGGAAGAGAGCATGGAAGGATCATAGACGAGCAACAGTAGCTATCCAGTAGACTCATGACCAGCATATGTCTGAGCTACATGAGAGAGTGAGATGAGTTGGGAGCTCAGCTATTGCGCCTAATAAACTTGTGAGTGGTAAGCACCCTTTGGGTGAGACACATTCATCCTAGAGATATATTGAGGTAGTTGAGGTAACTAATACTATAGAGGGGGTAGGGATAAACCCCACCATCACCAACATAGCACAGAGTGCACCAGCCACCGCTGGCGCCACGATTGCTGAGGCGGAGAGTGTGCCATCACACCTTCCTAATAAGGATGACTAGAGTTCTTAGAGCGCCACATGTATGTCCTTTCCCTGGTTTTTATTTCATCTCTTTGGGGAAAATGCATGATTTTTGTCAGGGGGTGTATGTATTTTTGTTTTGTTCATCCGAGGGTTTTTGATGTCCTGTTTCCTTTCCCTCGAGCATGCTATCTAGTAGAAATGAGATTATTAGGATATTTTTGTTTTGGTTAATTAGAATTAATCTAGGAGTACTTAAAATCCAATAAAATGAATATGTCTTTGACTTTTATAGTTTTTTTTATAAAAGTGACCTCTTTTAAATTTTTTGTGATTAGTTGTGTGTTTACTGCAAAGCATGCCCAATGTCAATCTTTTTATGGCATTTGATAGATTAACATGATTAACTGCAATGTAGTTGTGCATGAACCAGATAGGTTGTGTGATATAACCTTGTACTATGTGTGAGTGAGTTATTAATTAGTTCATTGTTGTGTAGGTGATTTAGAACTTGCATGGTTAGTCTTTCAAAGGTTAGATAGTTAGTTAGGAAAGGATCATAAGTCGTTTTAGACTTAGCTCACTTTTAGCCCATATTACTTGACCAAAAGAAATAAGTATTCCTTGTTCCAAATGTTTGAGCATAAATGGACCATTTTCTTTGATTAGCCCATTCACCTTCCCATTTTTTTTATAATGAACCTGTATTGGCCTTAGTCCCTCCTTGGACATTGTGAAACTCAATTCTGGTAAAATGCCTAAGTTGAGGGTGGCTATTGTAGGGGTGCATAGACTATGTGGGGGAGAACGGAAAAAGCTAGTTAGTGAAAAGTAGGGTGTGGTGTGGAAAAAAAAAGAAAAGAGAAAAATATAAAAATGAGAAAAAGAAACCATACCCACAAGTTAAAAGATGAATAAAAGACCAAAAGAGAAAAGAGGAAATATAAAGCCAAAAGTTGTGTAGTAAAATGTCACGACCCGAACAAATCAACACACAGAACAAGAAACCCCGAGGGACTCCAAGTCGAACCATGGCACGAACATAACGTCTAACTCAATCATAAAAGCAGAAGATAAACATGATAAACTTAGCAAAATTCTAGACTATGCATATCATCAGAAATACACACGAATCTGAAGTTGATTACATTCTATGTCTGAAAAGCCTCTAATAATGATGAGTTGATGGGACAAGACCCCAACTAACTCTCTAAGTCTAAAACGGAATGCATAAAAATAACAGATAGAGAATGGTGCTCGGGTGATGAGAACTCACCAACAAAGACTGGATGCTAGCTCTGGAACTAGCTAAAGATGGCGCTGAGTCTGAAAACCGAAGCTTGTATCATAAAATGATACAACATAGAGTATGCGGTCTGTACCTGGAATGTACCGAGTATGCAAGGTAAGTAAAATTGCTTAAATAAGTAAAATCATTTAAAACATGCATTATGTAAAACAACATCAAGTTAAGAATCTAAGAGTAGGGCTTGCATGCTATTTTCTGAAATCATGATTTCTACATAACTGAATTGAATGACCTAAAGTTGAAATCTGCTAATCATAAGTAAAACATAACATTAGGCCAAATCTGCTTTATAACATATATATATATATATATATATATATATATATATCATGAATGATAAACATGCATGACTGAAATCATGAGAAAGAATGGGAGATTCGTCTTATAACCGACATTACCACGATAGAGCATACGTGGTCCCAACTATTACACTCAAATGGGTAGAGCCATCTAAAGCCTTTCCAGGGCTAAAGACGCTACCATGATATTGATATCAAGCTGAAGGCCCCTTGGGGAAGGGGAAAGCTCACAAAGGAGGTCCAGAATGATCTGACACATCTACATTAGCTCATAGATCTGAGGCATAGGGTTGACTAACCCTTAGCCATCTCGGTGCTATACACTACTCCCAAAAACATGCATATGCACTCTATGATTTTCCAACGAAGCTTACCATTGTCCAGAGACGAAGCTGAATAATAATATATATAATAAATCTGAAATCATGCATGAGGAGCCTTGACTCAAACCATACCACAAGCTGAATAAAATTGGGAGTCTTGGCTCCAAAACCATATGTTAATCTAATTAACTTGAAATCATACATCATTCTTGAAAATATGGGCTTGCCCAATATATAAACATGCTTGAAAATAACTTGATCTACTTGAAGACATAATCATAAATATGGGTAGCTTGAAAATATTCTTTTCTATCAATAATTCATCATACATGAACATACTTCATAAATGTCATCTTCTAATAAGCTTTCATGAATGGGCATCATAATTTGTTAAACTAGTAAACATGATTAGTAATTGAAAACCTGATAAAACTTGCCCATGTATCGTTAATTCATCAATTAAAACATACTTAGATCATATCCATGACATTGAGTTGGAGAATTCATGCATTGTGTTAAAACCCCATAGAATGAACTCATAGATAATCATGAATTAGAGAGGGATTTGGCATGGATGTGAACAAGTTCATCCCTTCATAACCCTACATACGTGATTGGATCTGATTCTATAATTTCTTTCATTGCCCAAGGAAGAATTCAAGAGAACTTGAAGGAGAATGAGCTTGATCACCTTTCTAGACCTCTAACATTGCATGCATGAGTAAGGATGGCCTAATATGAACTTGTCTCTTTAAAAACTAGTCATTCATAGCTTAAAACGACGCAGTTTAGGCCTTAGGATCATAGGAATTACAGAAAAGCCTTTACTAAATTTGCAGAAAAAAACTGACTGCCAGCCCTCACGATGGACTGGATGAATCGTTACCAAGGACCATGACTCGCAGTCTCATTCGTCATATACACTATCCAAAATTTGTCTGGGGCTCGCCACGGGGGACCCTACAATTCAATACTGGTGACTATGACTCGTGGTCACCACTTATCACCTTTACTGCCCAAAATCTCAAATCATTAGCAACAGGCTGACCACGACTCATCCCACAAATCGTGGGGACTGACCACAACTCATGGTCATGTCCGTGCTGACTTCATAACTCCAAAATTTCAACTGAAGTTCGGTACCTCACCATATGTCACTTCACCACTCGTGGCCTACCCCACGGGTCACCGAATGACTCGTTCTGTGACCTGGTGCCAAATTTCCAGTTTTCTCCGTTTGAACTCTCGGGTCTGATATTTGGTGTATCGGGGTATAACAATCTCTCCCCCTTCGGATCATTCATCCTAGAATGTTGGAAAACCATACAGAAAAGCAGAGAAATGCAATTATCATATTCAAATACTTATCATACAAGCTGAAAACTGAAGGACTGACTAACTCCAATTCAAACTACACAACTGAATTGAATTCATGAATTCATACATACATCCATATACATGAAAGAAACTAGGGAACATGAAGCGAGCATATAACCGAGTAGGTTTTTAGGATAAGAATTGATACCTCAAGTTGGAACTAAGCTGGTAGAGAATAGATGTGGGTCTTTAGCAATCATGTCCGCATTGGCTTCCCACCATGCTCCCTCTATATGCTGATTCCTGCATAAAACTTTAACTAAAGCTACCTCCTTGTTTCTTAGTCTTCAAACCTATCAATCCAGTATTTCCACCGGAACCTCCTCATAACTAAGGCCGTCCTTCACACCAATCCTATCCACTGGGACAACTAGAGCTGGATCACCCAAACACTTCTTTAAGAGTGATATATGGAAGAAGGGGTGAACTGAAGTTAACTCTGAGGCTAGCTCGAACACATAAGCCACCTTGCCAACATGTCTCAAAATCCTATACGGGCCAAGATAGCGGGAATTGAGTTTCCCTTTCTTTTCAAACCTCATTACTCCCTTCATGAGAGACACTTTCAGAATCACCCAACAATAAACTTCAAAATCAAGTTCCCTCCTTCTCACATCCAATAGAACTTTTGGCGACTTTGAGCTGTTTTCAACCTTTTCCTTATCAACTGAACTTTCTCCATGGCCTCATGGATTGAATCTATTCCTATCATCATAGCTTCATCGACTTCAAACCATCCAATAGGCATCTGAATGCTAGAATGGTAGTTGTTATTGTATGCGAACTCGATGAGAGGCAAATGGTCACCCCAACTACCCTTGAAATCAATAACAAAGGCTCTCAACATATCTTCAAGAGTATGAATAGTCTTCTTCGCCTGACCATCTATTTAAGGGAGGAATGTGTTTCTAAGCTTGACCTAAGTGCCAAGTTCCTTTTGAAATGATATCTATAACTGAGAGGTAAACTAAGTACCTTGATCTGATATGATGGACAAGGTGACTCCATGCAACTGAACCAACTCCTGAATGTATAACTTAGCTTAATCCTCCGTTGAATTGGTAGTTTTGACTGGTAGGAAATGAGCTATTTTGGTCAACCTGTCCACAACAACCCAAATGGAGTCATACTGTCTGCGAGTGCGAGGCAAACCTGCAATGAAGTCCATGTTCATCTCTTTCAACTTTCAAGTAGTGATGCTAATATCTTGGAGCACACCTCCGGGTCTTTAATGCTCAACCTTTACCTCTTGATAGTTTGGACAGTTAGCCACAAATTCTGCGACGTCCTTCTTCATGCCATTCCACCAATAGACTTCCCATAGGTCATGGTACATCTTTGTGGCACCTGGATGTATAAATACCTAGATCCATGAGCCTCATGCAACATCCAGTCTTTAAAATCATCAACATCCGAAACACATAAGTGACCCTAGTATTGAAGCACACCATCTCCCCCTTGGGAGAAGACCTCACCTTCTGATTCTGACAGCTTCCTTCAATTTCACCAAGATGGGGTCTTCGTCTTGTATAGGTTTTACATTGGTCACCAAGGATGATTCTTACCCATTTTGAACAATCATTCCACTATCTTTTGAATCGACTAAACAAACTCCCAACTGTGTAAGACTATGTACATCTTTCACCAATTCCTTCTTCTCCTCCTCTTCATGGGACACACTCCCCATAGATAGTCTACTAAGACCGTCTGCTACTACATTTGCTTTGCCCAGGTAGTATAGGACACTCATATCATAATACTTGAGTAGCTCCAACCCTCCTTTAATGTAGATGGAGATCCTTCTGAGTAAACACTCATTGTAGGCTCTTGTAGTTCATAAACACATCGACGTAGACCCCATACAAATAGTGTCTCCATATTTCAATGCAAATGCAACCGCTACCAATTCTAAATCATGAGTCGGGTGATTCTTTTCGTGCACTTTCATCTGTCTGAAGCATAAGCTATAGCCTTTCCATGCTGCATCAATAAGCATCCAAGCTTGATCCTTGAAGCATCACAATAAACCACAAATCCATCCGCACCCTCGGGTAGGGTCAACACTGGTGCTGAGGTGAGTCGAGCCTTCAACTCTTGGAAGCTCTTCTTACAAGTCTCCGACCATTGGAACTTCAACTTCTTCTATGTAAGTTAAGTCAATAGTGCTGCAATAGATGAAAACCCCTCAACAAATCTCTGATAGTAGCCAGCTAAGCCCAAGAAACTCCTGATATATGAAGAATTCACTAATCTAGGCCAATTCTTCTCCACCTCTATCTTCTTCGAGTCAGCTTGCACACCCTAACTAGACACTAAATGAACCAACAACGCCATGAAATTTAATCAAAACTCACATTTGCTAAATTTTGCATATAATTAACGATCCTTTAGAGTCTGCAACACCACCCTCATATGAGCGACATGCTCCTCCTTTCTCCGAGAGTATATAAGGACGTCATTAATTAATACATCATGAACATGTCTATATATGTCTTGAAAACCCTGTTCATAAGGTCCATAAAAGCTGCGGGAGCATTTGTTAGTCCAAAATACATAACTACAAACTCATAGTTGCCATACCGAGTTCTGAAAGATGCTTTCAAAATGTCGCTCTCCCGAACCTTGAGATGATGGTACTCGGATCTGATGTCTATCTTGAAAAAGAACTTGGCACCCTTAATCTAGTCAAATAAGTCGTCAATCCTCGGGAGAGGAAACCTATTCTTGATGGTGACTTTGTTAAGTTGCCGATATTCATTGCACATCCGAAGGGAACCACCCTTCTTTCCAACAAATAGGATTGGTGCACCCCATAGGGATTTGCTCGGTCTAATGAGCCCCTTATCCAAAAGGTCTTTCAATTGCTCCTTTAACTCCTTTAGCTCGGCTGGAGCCATTCTGTAAGGAGGAATAAATATAGGTTGCGTATTGGGAAGAAATTCAATACCAAACCCAATCTCCCCCTTAGGACGGATTCCTGGTAGATCATCTATGAAGACTTCTAGATGCTCACATATTACTGGGACTAATTGGATAGTCGGGGCCTTAGACGTCACATCCTTAACCCTAACTAAAGGGTACACGCAAACCTTGGAGATCATCTTTCTAGCCTTAGGGTAGGAGATGAAACGACCTACACAGTTGAACTACCCTTCATCTCTATGACTGGCTCACCTAGAAATTTGAACTCTACTGTCCGGGTTCTATAATTAATTGAGGCATAAAGAGCAAATAGCCAATCCATGCCGAGAATAACATCAAAATCCATCATGGCTAACACTACTAGATCTGGTAAGGTGATTTTCTAAAGGACTATAACCGAGGAACTTCTATACACCCATCTAGCTATAACTTAATAACCAATTGGAGTAGAGACTAAAAAGGTTTCTGCTAAGGTTTCCGGACTAACTACGAAGCTACTAGCAACATAGGGCATAACAAAGGACATATCAGTAACATACCAGTAACCACATCTGGGGAGTCCTCCTACTCCTAGCGAAAAGCTAAGGCATATAATATATTTTAGCACTGACCGCCACCTATGCTAGTAGATGTCCCCTGTTGGGTTGGGCGTGCGAGTGGAGCTGTTGAAATGGAAGCCGGGCCTCGGCCCCTATCATGGCCCAATCTAGCTAATGGGAAATCTCTTAGCATATGTATAGGAATCCTACACCAAAGCAAGCACTTGTACCAGCCAAACATTAACCCGTGTGTCTCTGGCAACACCAGTCGCAAACTGGAATATTGGAATCGTGGGCCTGCTGCTTTGACCCCTATAGCCTGATGCTCGTCCCCTCTGATTATGCCCAGGCCTAGATGGTACAATTATGACTGATGATGCTAGGGTTGATGATCTCGGGTTTGACTGTTGACGGTGCCCACAACCTATCCTTAGTGCCGAGAACCAATAATTATCTGTCCTGGATGTGTTGTCCTCTCTTCCTCTTTTATACGCCTCCACCATCTGTTTGGCATACAACACTATCCGAGGGTAATCCATAAAAGCGGTCCTGCAATCCTTATCTAGGTAGTCTACCACTCCATGTACAAACCTACTCACTCGCGTCCTCTAATCTACCACTAACTCTGGGGCATACTTTGATAACCAAGTTAACTCTAGGGCATATTCCTACACTGTCATCTTTCCTTGCTTAAGATTCACGAACTCGGCTTCCTTCAACTCCCACATCTCACAAGGGAAAAATCAATCTAGAAAACCAACATGAAACTTCTCCTAACTGAAAGGGCCTACACCGACTACCCTACTATCCTTCCACTGTATAAACCAAATGTGTGTGACCCCCTTCAACTGATATACAGTCAAATCAGCACACTCTACTCCATTCACACCCATGACCTGGGTGATCTTTAAAATCTTGTCGATAAACTCATGTGGATCCTTGTCCACCTTTGACCTAAGAAATTCTGGTGGGTTCATCCTTAGGAAATCCCTGACTCATGCTGCCACAGCATTTCTATTTTGCGGGAAATGCACCACTTCCTGCTGGTTGACCTGAGTGGTCAAGGCCTGCACTAGCATTTGAATGGCTGCCCTAAATTCAGCGTGGGCAACTGGCTCCGATGCATGGTGCTCCAGGACTGGTACGACTTGTTGGTGCCTGTCCCCATTGCCAACCTTGTGTCCATTTCGATTTCCATTCCTTCTGCCATTAACTTTATGGAGGGCTTGATTCTGCAATCGCGAATAGCACGAGTTAGGAGGATGGGGAGACATTTCATCGTATGATGTTGATCATGAAAAGAGTGAACATTTCCTAAATGTTTCATAGCCTCTTCATCATAAGTGTGGCGCACGTCACACCCATGAAAAATACTCTACTTAACATGGCTTTCAAACACCCGATAACACTTCAAAACCTATTTCTCTGATACTATGTTTGTCACGACCCAAACATAGGCCCGAATCGAGATACAAAACAAAAAACTTCGAGGGACTTCAAGTTGACCCATGGCATGAACATAAAATCTAACTCAATCTTGGAAGAGGAAGATCAATATAATAAACTTAGAGGAAGTATGAAATAAGCATAATATCAGGAATACACATGAATATGAAGTTGATTACATTCTATGTCTGAAAAGACTGTAATACTGATGAGTTGATGGAACAAGACCCCAACTAACTCTCTAAGTCTAAAACTAAATACATAAAAATAACCAATAGAGAATGGTCCTTGGGAGAGGAGGACTCACCAACAGAGACTGGATGCTAGCTGCGGAGCTGGATAAAGATGGGGCTGAGTATGAAGAGCGGAGCCTGTGTGATAAAACAATAAAACATAGAGTATGCGGTCAATACATGGATTGTACCGAGTATGCAATGTAAGTAAAATCACTTAAATAAGTAAAATCATTTAAAACATGCATAATGTAAAACAACATAAAGTTAAGAATCTGAGAGTAGGGCTTGTATGCTATTTTCTGAAATCATGAGTTCAACATAACTAAATATCATAACTGAATTGAATGACCCAAAGCTTAAATCTGATAAGCATAAGTAAAACTGATCATTGAGACAAACCTACTTTAAAACACATATATATATATATATCATGAATGATAAACATGCATAACTGAAATGATGAGGAACCATGGGAGACTCGTCTTATTACTAATATTACCACGATAGAGCTTACGTGGTCCCAACTATTACACTCAAGTGGGCAGAGCTGTCTAAAGCTTTCTCAGGGCTAAAGACGCTACCGTGATGTCTATATCAAGCTGAAGGCCCCTTAGGGAAAGGGATAGCTCATAGAGAATGTCACGAATGAATTTAACACACCAACATTGGCTCGTAGATCTGAGGCATAGGGATGACTGACCCTTAGCCTTCTCGGTGCTAGACACTACTCCCTAAAACATGCATATGTTCTCCATCGTTTTTCAATGAAGCCGAACATCATCTAGAGATAAAGATGAATAATCATATTTATAATAAATCTGTAATCATACATGAGGAGCTTTGGCTCAAACCATACCACAAGCTGAGTAAAATTGAGATCCTTGGCTCCAAAACCATATGGAAGATAATTAACTAGAAATCATAGATCATACTTGAACATATGGGATTTCCTAGTACTTAAACATGCTTGAAAAAAACTTGATTTACTTGAAAAAATAATCATAAATATGGGTAGCTTGAAAACATGCTTTTCTCGTCAACAATTCATCATACATGAACATACTTTGTAAATGTCATCTTCCCAAAAGCTTTCATGAATGGCCATCATAATTTGTAAAACTAGTAATTATGATTAGTAATTGAAAACATGATAAAACTTGCCCATAAATCGTAATTCATCAATTAAAACATACTTAGATCCTACCCATGAAATTGTGTTAGAGAATTCATGCATTGGGTTAAAACCCCATAGAGTGAACTCATAGATTTTCATGAATTAGAGAGGGATTGGGCATGGATGTGAAAAGATTCACCCATTCATAACCTACATACCTGATAGGATCTGATTCTATAACTTCTCTGATTTTCCAAGGAAGAATTCAAGAAAACTTGAAGGAGAATGAGCTTGATTACCACTCTAGACCTCTAACATTGCATGCATGAGTAAGAATGGCCAAAAATTAACTTATCCCTCTTAAATATCATCATTCATACCTTAAAATAACGTAGTTTACGCCTTAGGATCATAGGAATTACAAAAAAGCCCTAACTAAATTCGCATCAAATAACTGACTGCCAGTCCCCACAAGGGACTGGACGAATCGTTAGGAAGAACCACGACTCGTAGCCTCAGTCATCGTGTGAACCATCCAAATTTTGTTTGGGGCTTGCCACGGGGGACCCTACGAGTCGTTACTAGTGACCACGAGTCGTGGTCACCACTCATCACCTTTACTGCCCAAAATCTCAAATGATTAGCAACCGGTTGACCACGACTCATGGTCATGTCAGTGGTGACTTCATAACTCCAAAATTTCAACTGAAGTCCGATACCTCACCACGAGTCATTTCACGACTCGTGGTCTACCCCACGGGTCAAAAATGACTAATTTTTTTACCTAGTGCCAAATTTCCAGTTTTCTCCATTAAACTAACGGGTTTGATCTTTGGGCCTTCGGGTTATAACCTGCCAAGGAGGGTAATTCTATATTATACCACACTCATCCCCACGCATACATTTCAAGCCAGTGAAAGTTCTATAGTGATCCTAACGTGATAGTCTAAAGAACTAGAGTAGAGAAAATAAGGGCAAGCCTATGGTATATCATCTGGCCAGTGTTTGAACTTCTTCATGAGAATGAGATCATTGGTTGATAAGCTCAGTTTCTGATATGCATATCACTATGAATGTTTGGGAATTCGTTTGTTGTGAGGGTACATGGATTGTATTACACACTACTAGTTGTCTGTGCAAACAACATTAGTAGTTTCTCAATTGTCTATTAATAATATAATGCCATTTCTAGAACTCTTTGTGTTATGAGTTGTAGTGGCATGTGTACACAGTAGTCTTGGTTTTGAGTGTTTGAAATAAAAAATGGTCGATAATTGATAGTGGTCATGTGTGCAAATTTTGATATTATTGGTTATAGGTCTTATGTTTTACTTTCTAGTTATGTGTCAGATTTGTAGTAGCATTTTTGTTTACCTGAGAACATGAAAAATTCCAAGTTGAGGGTATTGATGTGTCATAGGTTTATGGTACTTTTGATGCTTAAAACATAGAAGAGATGCTAGAACATGGATGTGTTTATACGGATATGAGGTTCTTTTACTTTGTTTTCAGGAAAATTAGGTCCGAGAGTTGTATTGTGGAAAAGGAGTGCAAAACTTCAAAAAATGACTGACTAAAGGTCACAGTATGAGCCTTACGATTTTGATAAGAGTCTTACCTTATAACATCGAAAAAATTTAGATAATGCATAACTACTAAGTTCAATGTATGACTGACAGTACGAGCCGTACCACTTAGGTATGGGCCATACTGAGTTTTTTTGGTAGAGAATCAGATTATGTTCACTGGCAGATCCCAAGGTACGAGCTGATGCCATGAGTTCTGAAACCATCATATAAGTCATACTGACAGACTCGTGGTGAGATTTATAAGATTGGATACTTGGCATCCTCACGGCACGAATTGATTGTAAGGCCGTACTAGCAAGGTACAAGTTGTATGAAGGACCCGTAGGAGAATCATCAAAGATTCCATATTTTAGAAGTCTAGACTACGAATGGCACCTACTAATCATAGTGACATTGCACGAGTCATACTGATGACCTATTCTTAAGAGATCCAGAAGCTACAGAACCATACCATGACTCATAACATGCTACGACTTGTAGGTCATCCTGGTGGCATATCCCTATTAATTTAGGAAATGATTTCATTAATAAAATAAATACTTTCCTTTTATTTTTCCATAGGAGAGTCGATAATTTTTATTGTAATTGTGCTTTTGAGTTTCCTAACACTTGGAGAACAAATACATGAAAACCTTTAGACAATTTCATTATTGTGTTCTTGATTTTCAAAGTTTATTGTGCAATTGATCATTAAGTTTTTATTCCATAAATATTGTGAGTATTTAATTATGATTTCTTTCATTACTTTTTATTTCTTTTTTACAAATATGAGTAGCTAAAACCTCCACAACTAGGGTTGTAGGGACTATAATGGAATAACAAATTAGGATTAACACAAAGTGATTCTAAATCAATATGGATGCTTGTATTATTTTTCTATTAACGATATATGTTTCTTACCGATGCTTAATGTTAGGACTAGCCCATATAGTCTACTCGCTTGAACCTAGAGAAATAGAGATTAGGAAAAAAGAAAGACAACAAAGCCTTGAAAATAATTTTCATTGAATAACTTGAGTTACAGTCGCAAGATAGATAATTTTGAATTATTGATAAATGTTAGTTGAAAGAACTCATGATACCTATCAATAATTGAGTATAGTTACTATTAGTGGTGAATCATCCATTTAGATGAATGTAGTTTATCAATTCTACAGGTTAAGTATTGGAATAGATCACAAGTATAACAACTCGACATTGTTAGGAATGTGTAGGAAACATTTCCCTAGTTAGTTGCATATATTTGTTAACAACCCATTTCACAACACTATTTCATCTTGTTTTCTATAATAATTGAACTAAAAGCCTAAATACTAGCATTAGTTTATAGATCGACTAAATTCCCTGTGTGATCGTCCCCAAACTTAAATGCGCTCTTTATTAACAATGAGTGTGTGATACTTATTTTGAGGTGTAATTTGAGCATTATCCACATCTAGTAAACATTCCATTGAAGTTAATGTTTGGGTGTTTCCCAATTTCTTAATTTGATCTCTTCCCTATAAGTTGAATTGTCCATTTATTGAATTCTTCATATTGAGTTGTATCCTTGTATCTCTTGATTTTTGTTCATAATTCTTACTCTCTCAGTTGATTGTTTATTATGGATCATGTCTCTTATCCCATGGATCAAACTCCATGAAAACCATTATTTCTGAAAGCTTTGTATAATGAGATAAATGCATTGTTTTCATGACTAAAGTTGAGCAGATTTTAAGAGAGTTTTCTTAAATGGATTTTTATATAAAGTTTTATTATAGCATGCTTTTAGAAAGCTAAAGTAAATTAAAAATCTAAAGTAAAGTCTTATTTTTGGAACTCAAAGTTTTGAGCACAGAGGCTCACAAGTTTTATACAGAAATCATGAGCATAGAAGCTAACAAGTTTTCAAAGTACAGATTCGTGAGCCAAGGCTCCACCGAGTTTTAATACTTTTATTATAACTGTAGATAAAGTGATATAAAGAGTTTTTTAGTTTCCTCAGATAGGCATAATTATATGAGCATAGATTCTGGGAGAATTATTTAGCACCGAGATGGGTGAAGGTTTCAAACAACACAAAGCCCCAAAACTACATAGCTAACAAAGGTTATGATTGTTTCATTGATTCGGGTGACTCCTCATTCATCCCCTAGTCATGGCTTAGTATGGATCCACAGTTTAGTTTACCTTTTTCCCTACCAAAGATTTTGATGACTCTACCAACTTGGGCAAGAAGTTGGACATCATGCACTCATTAATGATGTATGTCGATTATGAAAAACTCCAAATTAATGTATACATACATAAATATATACACATATATTTCAAGATCTTGTTTTTATGCATGAGTTATTTACACATCATTCAAACTTGTGTTTTAATGCATCGTTCAAGGTTCAGGTTCGGTCAGTTTGTTTCCTTTTAGTTTAGGTATTTATGTTTACCAGTTCTTTCATTCATCCATTTTACATACCGTACATTTAATCGTACTAACACCATTTGGCACTATGTCTTACTATAATGCAAATGTAGGTATACAAGACCGACAACAGACACTTCACTAGGATCTCATTCATTTAACTTTTGGTGAGACCTCCTACATATGGAGAGTCCTAGTCATGTTACATTGATTATTAGTAGAGTTTTAGGTAGTTGTGGGAGCTTTGTCTCAGTACCTATCTTTCAATTATAAGAGGCTTCATAAACTAGTTGCGACTTGAGTTATAAATGTTGCCTTTTAACATTATTTTGCAATTTTAGTTGATAAATCTTATTTTATTAAATTGAGATAATTAGTGAATCTCATCTAGTATTAAGCTAGGGAAAGAGTTCGCTTGGACAACTAGGTGGTCTAAGTACCGGCCATGCCTAGGGTACAGGATCGAGGAGTGACACCTAGTTGGTAGTTTTGTAGGCTTTTTGTGTGTACAATTATGTTGTGTGTTCTTGGATATGTAATTTTATTTATCTTAGCTGCCTTGAGGCTCAATAGTACCGATAAATATGATGTTTACTCTGGTAGTGGGGTCGAACCCGGGGCTTAGCTGACCAGAGTAACATGTGATGTCTACTCTGAAATGGTCGAGCATATGATTAATTCCAACTTGTGTTGAGACTAGTGTATGGTTGTGACATCTACTCTGGCACACTATAGATTGTACTTGCGAATGTGTGGCTACGATGTCTACTCTGGTGCACTAGGCCTTGTATGTATCATCAAACCTAAAATATTGTGAGGCACCTCCTCGGAAAGGTTGGATTATTGATTGTTTTGTATTCAATTGATATATAAATTGTTCTACTTGAATTGATATTATGTTGGTTAGCTATATTAAGCTAGTGTTTCAATGGTTATTACAAGAACTATTGTAGTTGTTGAGGAGAATGGATGTAGTTCAAGTAAGGTGGTACAGGATAGACCTTATGGTGAATAAGGTGGAGACCAACGTGTTTATATTGATCTTTTAGTTTGGTTATTATTTGTATTTGCAAGGCTCATGGGGAGCAGACAGGTTGTTATTGCTTAATTTCATGATGATACCTCATCTGATTTCTTTCTATGTATTGTATTTATTTTTCTTATTCTTATACATGCTCGATACATTTTTATGTTGATGCCCCAACCCTAGGAACACTACATTCATGCCTACAGGAGCTGATTAGCAGGTAGTTTTTTATTGTAATACCCCGAAAGCCCTAAGTTCATATCTGATGGTTAAAACAGAGAGAACATGAATTTCTGCACCAGGTCATAGGACGAGTCATCTAGTGATCTGTGAGGTGCACCACAACTCATTAGGTGACTCATGGATTTAAGGGATAGTTGGTTGGATTTTGAAATTTGGGGTTGACCACGAGATAAGCCACGACTCATGGTCAGGGTAACGAGTCCTGGAGTTAGCTGTGGTCAAGAGCCGGCTTGAAGATGGAAATTTTAGCAGTGAACCCAATGACTTGTCACCACGAGTCGTCACTCAGGTAGCGAGTTATCCAGTCCTTTGTTAGGACTGGCTGTGTATATTTTTTGTGAATTTAGTAAGGTCTTTTTTGTAATTCCTAAGTTCCTAAAATCTAAACTACATTGTTTTACACGATAAGTGTGTTTTAAGAGGGTATAGCTCATTCTTAACCTATCCCTCTCCATGCATGCAAGCCTAGAAGTTCCTAAGGATGACCAAGCTTAAGAAATTCATCAAGTATTCTCCAATTTCCTTTGGGCATTCAAGAAGGTTGAGAAATCAGAATTACCCAGGTAGTTAGGGATATGAATGGGTGTATTCATTCACTCCCGTGTCCAATCCCTTCTCAAATTCATGAAAATTTTAGTTGATGAAATTATGGGGTTTTAACCCAATTTGTGAATTCTCTAAGTTTCTATCATGGGTAATATCTATTCATGTTTCTAATGTTGAATCATGATTCATGGGAATGTTTTATAAGGTTTTCAATTGCAATTCATGTTTTTCAATGTTTCTCAAACTATGATGCCCAATTATGAGAGTTCATGAAAGGTTGAGATTATGATATATGTTTTCAAGTATGATGAGATGTATATGATGAAAGTATGATTTCGAATTACCCATATATATATTCATGTTTTTGACTATCAAAGTTTACTTCAAGTATGTTTAAGTTTGGGCAATCCCATATGATTAAGTATGTTTCACGATTTATCTCAAGTTCACATTATTAGCATACCACATGTATTTGGGAGTCTAGACTCGCACTCTTTTCAGCTTGTGGTAGCATTTTAGCCAACTCTCTTCATGTTAAGATTTCAAACATTGCATGTATGATTATGATTCATGTTCGTCACTAGATGATGGTTCAGCTTTGTTGAAAAATGATGGACAACATATGCATGTTTCCGAGAGTAGTGTCTACCACAAAGTAGTCTAAGAGTCAGTCGACCCTGTTCCTCAGAACTACGTGCCAACATCGGTATAATCAGATAATTTGGGACCTCCCTTGCAAGCTTCCCCTATCCCGAACGGGCTTTCAAATTGATATCGATATCATGATTCTTCCCTTATCCTTGACAAGTCTTTGGACGGCTCTGCCAACTTGAACACAATAGTCAGGACCGTGTAAACTCTATCTTGGTAATATCGGTTATATGATGAGTCTCCCATTGTTCCTTATGATTTCAGTTATGCATGTTCATTAGCCATGATATTATGGTTTCAGCAGGTTTGACCCAATGTTTAGTTTTACTTATGAATAATCAGTTTCAGCTGTGGGTCATTCAACTCATTTATGATATTCTGTTATATGTAAATCATGTTTTCACATAATAGCATGCAAGCCCTACTCTCAGAATCTTATGATGACATGTTTTATGATATGTATGATTTCTATTTTACTTACTTAGAGGTTTCATTTACCTTGCATACTCAGTACTTTCCACGTACTAACCGCATACTCTATGTTGTATCGTTTCATGATACAGGCTCCGACATTCAGTTTTCTGTTATACCCCGTAGAATTCCCGGCACCTAGACGACCTATTCGCACGTTGGTTAAGCATATTTGAAGGCCATACGTGCTGGAGAAAGGCCCGCGAAAAGATCGGTCGAGAAACCTGTCGAACCATCGCGGAAGGAGCCGAGGCAGAGCCCCTCCGCGATGGCAGCGTGTCACGGAGGAGGGGCCTCCGCATTGGCTCCGTGACACGTTGGCCTTGTCCAGGCCCAAGTATATAAAGCCCCACTTCGGTTTTAAATGATAATAACATTTATAAATTTCCAGAAAACAGAGAGTAAGCAGCAGAGAGAAGGTAAGAACGAAGGAGGGATTATAATTTTCGTCCGATTACGCTTCTAAATGTTGTCCAAACTTAAATTAACCTCAGATACTGAGGTATTTAGCAGCAGAGAGCATTCCTACGGATTCAGTTTCATGAAATACGGCCGACGAATCGTCGAGCCACCGAGCTAAGGTAAGTGGAATTGCTCTAAATTAGTGTCTTTGTGTTCCTAGCTGTGAAGTGAATATTTCTCCCTTCTGGACCGCTGAAAAATAGCGAGTTTTCGACCGTCTTTCGATAAGCCTAAGTTTAGGCTATAAACGATATCGAAAGTGACGTTGTCTTTTAAAATAAAGCTGTATTTAATATTAATTGACATATTTATGAATGCAGTTAGGAGAAAATAGTTGAAGTACCGGCCGAGCCTCGTCCGACAGACGGATAGTTCGAGGATAAGGTATGTAAAGTTAGTTTCCTCGGTAAGTTAGTAATCTTGGTACAGTACAGTAATTTAAAGGCCAGTAGAATATTCAGAAGCCATGTATGATGTTTACTATGAATGATGGTACGATACTAGAAATGTTATGTTATGATCAGCGTGAGATTTGCCAGCACGATATAGATTCTGATATAAGTGTTAAGAACTGCACAACATGCTCAGTATGTGATGTGACACAGAATGTTAGGACATCATTGTATTCAGTTGAAATTCACTAAAGCAATGTAATATTTGTAAGACTTCTCAGAAATAGAACGACAAGTTAAAGTGAAGCTAGAAAGCACGTAGAACTAGTAAATCATGTTACTATAGAAACTCAGTATACTGCATAGTTTTCAGCAGAAACACTATCTTGTATAGCATTCGCCCCAGTACAGTTTGGCAGAAGACTAAATTTATACATATATTATTACCAGCCTCAGCATGTATTAAATACGTACAGATTACTATCACTAGTTCAGTATATAGTATGTACAAATACATCATCATCACTAGCTTCAGCATGTGATATACGCAGTTAGTATTACTAGTTGAGACCACTGTATTGTCCTGGGGTTCGATTACCTAGCATTCATGACCGCCCCAGGGTTAATAGCTGTATCGACTCGCCCGCCAGAGGGCGAGGATACGTCACTCTACGGAGTGGCATGCCGTCCCATAAGGGACGAAGATGGGATGCCAGTTTTCCCCATATTTTGCCTTGGTCGACTTTTATACACCCCTGTCGAGCGGATATGCCCGGGTGTTGATCCAGGAGTCCTTCAGACTCAGATGCGGTTATAGTCAGAGGCTCAGCGAGCCCAAGTGCATACCCAGGGGATCAGCAGGATGCTTACGGGGTTATAGGATATGGGATGACCGGGGTAGGGGTGTAGATTCTGTGTTGGTTGTACCTCCCGGCTTATGGGGGCCGGCTAAGGTTTGTGTGTGCCATGCTATGTTATTTCATGTTATGTCATGTTATGTTAGACATGAGTAGATTGGCAGTAGCACGATACATCTCCAGGTATGACTCCTATCCCTTCCAGTAAGGATCGAGAGAAGGTATGATTTACATTATTAGACAGTTAATCTATTCTCTTTACTTCAGTTTCATCAATTATATTATTGTTTTTAGATATTTCTTTCCGTTATTGCTTTACATACTCAGTACCAGCGATACTGACGCCTGGTGGGGCACGACATTACTTGCCTGCAGGTACTCATAGACGAGCAGGCGATACTACGTGATTCCTGTCAGCGATCGAGTATTCAGCTCCTGTTATCCGGAGACTGAATCCCAGAGGTGTATTCCAGTTTCTTTTGTTGTATAGTACGGGTTGGTCGGGGCCCTGTCCCAATCATTTCTATTTCTATTCCTAGAGGCTTGCAGTCTGTATATTTCCCTGTGGTCAATTGAGCCGGTCGTGTGAGGTCGTGCAGTTGTTAGCTGTTAGTACTTTTGCTTCTTTTATGTTGGCCGTGCGGGGCCATAAGTTTGACAGTAGTGGTGACCTTGCCGGTCACATAGCCTTCTAGTATTTTATTGCTGAGTTGCAGATAACTAGACAGCATGGTGGCCTTGTCGGCCCGCATAGGTTTCCCTATAGTTGCATGTTCTGGTCAGCTGTTATTACAGGTACAGGAGGCTATAGGCCAATGGGCCGGGGGCTGTGTTTACAGCCGTTATATAGCCCTTTGTTTCCAGAAATGTGAGTTAGAGCCAGCCAGGCACCAAATGTGCCTAGGCTTAGCAGTCCAGTAGTTCAGGTCCTAGTAGGGCGCCAGGTGCCAGTCATACCCCCCAAGGCGGGGCGTGACATTTTCAGCCCCACTATTAGCCAGATCCTCAGAGTGGTACCTAAAAACTTATAGGGTTGAGTCCCTAAAAACTTACCGTATTCTTTGATTACAGATACAAAGGCAGATCAGCATTACCCTACTACAGGTAGAAGGTCAAATATAACAACAGAAGAGGGCATTAGCCAGTTACGTGATAACTACAGCAGCAGGAGGAGGCACCCGAGACCTCCCAGCATGATACCTTTGTGGGTACTATTCCCAGTATACGTTGATAACGTCAGAATAGGAAGTCAGAAGTATAATGTATATATGAGTTGATTTATTTATTAGCTATATGAGATCTGATTATGATTATAGATAAGGTCAGACCACCAGGTAAGTATAAGAAAGATGGGGAAAAGCAGGAATCCCAAATACATCTTTTGGATATGGTACTGTTAAATGCTTTTACTTGTTGCAATAAGAAAAGGGCTATTCCTACCTCTTGATTTTGATGCCAGTATAGTAAAGGGGCATAAGACTTGAGACGGGGTTGCCAAATCATGCAGTAAGTAAAGATGGGATGATTGATCCTAGTAAGTATTAGAAAGTATAAAGAGCTCCTATGATTACGTAAGCTGTGCAGACTCTTATGATAACAAGCCAGTAAAGAAAGTAAGACTATTTAGCTTACCCAAAGCAGGGGTAAAAGATCTGTTAGTAATGAATGCTTAGTAATAGTCAATTTCGAGTCAGAAAAAGGCTAAGTCTGCCACATATGCTAACAGATAGTAAGACATACCTGTAAGATTGTGGTTATGATCCAGTTGTGATATCAAAAGGGTGAGGGATCATGTGTATCAGATAGGTCTGACTACAAGTCAGGGGAAGTATGAACTGATACAGGACCAACAATCTTGTTAACGATGAAGAGCAGGTACTTTGAACCCCAGAGTTCAGCTTAAGTAAGATAACGGAAAGAAGCAGGAATATCAGATCTTGTGGGGAAATTAGAACTACCCCGGATTGATAAAATATCGTATTAGGGATTAAGCCTCGGGCTGACAGTAGGATTGCGGTTCAGAATACCGCAGTATGTCCGCCATGGAAATGTTAAGAAGTTACCGATACAGCAATTCTAATCTAGTGTAGCCTAGAGATAAGGCCCAGCAGACAGTCATGGGCTCTCAATATATGCCTAGTAAGGCTACAAGATTCGAACGTCGACCCCACATCGCAAGAGTGGCGGAATTTCAAACAGCAGACAATAACTAAAGTGTTTATGTTTGTTACTTTCAGAATGGGGTGACAATATAATGAAATGTTAAGAGAAGGCAGGAGGTATTGTTAGACTATAGAAGCAGTATATCATGTACAATATGAGATTTAGTAAAGTGTGTTAGAGATTACGTATCACCACAGAATTCAGTATGTATTGTACGTATTTATTAATATGTCTGTGCAGATAATAGATATGCTGTGAGTGGCTGCCTATAAGGGCCACAATCACAGATGCTGATTAGTAATAGAAAGCATGTATAAATTGCATTGCAGGACACCCCCCCCTTGCCAAGAAAAAAGAAAGAGGGAGAAGAAAGAAAGAAAAGGAGAAGGAAAAGGGCAGATTAAGTATGAAATATGTATGAAGTCATAGAAACTATCTCAGTTCTCAGTTATTAAGTTAATAGACTTACGTGTTGTTGCCAGATCTAGGCTCTAGGAGCTTACCGGAGTTGATAGCCTAAAACAAATGGCTAGATGATAAGGGCGCAGTTAGACGGTCTACCGACCAGCTAGCGCCTGCATTAGCAGGGAGGCGGCCCTGAAGATCGGTAACAGTAGTGCATGTGCTAGAATCAGGATTAGAGGCCGAATAGGCAAATTTCAGAGATTAGCAATACCAAAATTGTTCTAGTATGTTAAGTGGTCGTACATCATTTTCCCAGCCTTGTAGGTGAGAGTCGGCCTTAGCCAACCTTGCAGTTATTATGTGGAACACCCTATAAGTCAGCTGGCCGTCCCAGTCAGAATACCCGTGGGTACCCCAAGGAAGGGTCCACATCAGTAGTCAGCGACAGACTAGTACTTCAGCTGGTTTTCGTAAGATATTCAGATACAGAGCCCTAGCAAAAGGCCAGTATTTACAGAATAGCTCATAAGACTGAGAATTCCCCAGAATAGCAGTATAAATCCAAGTGGATACACACAAGGCATAAGAAATTGATAGTACCCTGATAGCACAATGTTTATTGAAACCAGGGGATCAGTAGACTCCCCGTGAAGATCCAGAGATTGATCGCCTGGGAGTAAGTTTGATTAAGCCCAGCCTTACAGTGGTTTAAGCAAAATAACAGAGCAATTAGATGCCCACGAGTCTGCGGTTATGCACGAACTATAAGCACTCAAGTAGAACAGTTAGAGCATTGTTAGACTACTGCCACATTCGGGTCATTCAACCCGACTATTCAGTTATTTAAGGTTATGCAGCCAGATCATTGGAGGTCATGGTCGATATCAGGACCCTCTGATAAAACAAAAGGGGCACATGGTGTGCGGATAGTCGTTCAAGGTTACCTTAGCAACAAGTAGCCTTAGTATGCGGCCAGAAGGCCAGGTAAGCTCTAACTATACCGGTAGATTACTTGTCAGATTCTCCAGTATAATAAACTAGTATGACCGTCAGTTATATGTCAACTTTTCTAAATGTGAATTTTGACTGAGTTCAGTAGACTTTTTTGTCACATTGTGTCGGAGGTTGGTGTACAGGTAGATACACAAAAAAAATCAAAGCAGTGAAGACATAGCCCAGAACTACCACTTCGATCGAAGTACGTAATCCCTGCGGTTAGCCGGGTCCTGCAGAGGGTTTGTGGAAGGATCTTCCACCTTAACAGCACCTCTAACTAGATCGACACTGAAGGCAGCAAAGTTAGAGCAGACTGAGGCGTGTGAGCAGAACTTCTAGGAGTTAAAAGCCAGATTAACATCGCTCCAGTGTTAGTATCGCCAGAAGGTACAGAGGATTGATGCAACATGATAAAGTAATAGCTTATGCTTTCAGGCAGTTGAAGAAACGTGAAAAGAATTATCTTACCCATGACCTGGAGTTAGCTGCAGTAGTTTATGCATTAAAAAGTGAATATTTTGTAAAGGGCTAATGTGGTAGCAGATGCCCTTAGACTGAACATCCCGAACAGCGAGAATCGACCCGAGAATTACACCAGTTAGCTAGTTTACCCATTCACATAACAAAAATAAAGGATAACAGAGCGATAATACAGAATGTCGCAGTGTTGTCGTTAGTGGTGGAAGTAAAGGAACGGCAATATGGAGACCCTAGCCAGGTTCAACTTGAACACATGGTTCAGTAAGGAGAGGTGAAATGTTGCGTTATAAGGCCGCTATTCTCTCCACCCAGGCGCGGCGAAAATGTACCATAATATCAAACAAAACTACTGGTGGCCAGGTATGAAAAAAATTGCTGAATTTGTAGCTCAGTGTCCTAACTGCCAACAGACGAAAGCAGAACATCAGAAACCAGGCGGTTTGACCCAGGACATAGTTGTGCCTCTCCGGGAATGAGAAGCGGTAAATATGAATTTTGTAGCAAGATTACCCCGTACTAAATACAAACATGACTCTATATGAGTGATAAATGACAGATTGACAAAAATCATCTCATTTCTTGTCAGTAAGAACTACTTTCTCGGCCGAAGATTATGCTGAGTTGTATATCAAAAAGATAGTCAGATTACATGGAATACCAGTATCCATTATTTTAGACAGAGGAGCACAATTTACAGCCAGACTCTGGCAGTCGTTCCAGAAAGGTTTGGGAACGCAGATTAAATAGGCAGGCCGAGCGCACAATTCAGGTTGCGAGCGTATGTGCTAGATTTCGGTGGTAGCCGAAATGAGCATTTGCCGTTAATTGAATCTGCCTATAATAATAGCTATCATTCGGCCATCCAAATGGCGCATTCTGAGGCATCATGCCTCCTCACCAAGTTAAGAAAAGAAGAAATGGGAATGGAAATGGACATGAAAATTGCATTGGAGATGGGCACAAATAGGCCCCACCAGCCCCCAAGGATCATATGCTCGAGCAGGTGGCCTATGCAAAGTTAGGGTTGCCATTCAGATGCTAGCTCAGGCTTTAACCACCCAAGTCAACCAATAGGCAATAGCATATGTTCCTTAGAATGGGAATGTGGCAGTGGTAAGAGTCAGATATTTTTCTAAGGATGAACCCTCCGGAGTTCCCTAGATAAAAGGTGGATGAGGACCCCCACGAATTTATTGATGAGATTCAGAAAATCACCCCAAATCATAGGGGTGACTGTGGAGGAGTGCACAGATTTAGCCTCTTATCAACTGAAGGGTGTAGCACATATTTGGTTCAGACAGTGAAAGGAGGGTAGGGGAGTTGGAGTAGGCCCTATTGGTTGGGATGAGTTACATACCACATTTTTGGACCGGTTCTTTCCCCTTGAGATAAGGGAGATCAAAGCAGCTGAATTTGTGAACTTGAGATAGAACAATATGACAGTCTAGGAGTATGCTCTAAAGTTCACCCGCTTACCCAAGTATGCACCTGAGATGGTAGCATACTAGAGGGCTCGAGTGAGTCAGTTCGTGCATGGGATAGAAGACTATTTGGTCAAATATTTATGAACTGTAATGCTTCATCAGAACATTGACTTTCCTCGGGTAGTTTTGTAAGCCCAGCAGATAGAGGCGGTATAGGTGATTGAGTAAGAGAGAGAGGCCAAGAGGGCCAGGACTGATAGATTTGGATTCTCCCAATAAAAGACCTGGTGGTGGGCACCATCAACAGTCCCACCAATGATCATCAGCCCCAGCACCATCAGTGGCTAGTATGCCATACAGATCTAGGTGCGACCAGAGAGGATGATCGTTAGGCCCTCGAGGTCAAGAGAGCAGAACTATGGAGCCCAGTATTCTAGCTTGTGACAAGTGTGGCCGGAGACGCATTGGTCAGTGCTTAGCAGGTACATGTGCTTGTTTTGGGTGTGGGAAGCTCGGTCATATGCTCAGAAAATGTCTGCAGCTAGACCGAGCCATGGTAGAGGCCGAGACTTAGCCACTAGTTCAGCAGCCCCACCAGCATGCTCAGTTTAGTAGAAAGCCATCACTAGTGCAGGTGGTGGTCAGCGTTAGAACAGATTCTATGCCCTCACATCTCATCAGGAGAAGGATGCCTCTCTAGATGTAGTCACTGGTATGGTACAAGTATTCCACCTTGATGTATATGCATTGTTAGATCCAGTGGCTACCTTATCTTTTGTAAGTACATGCATGTTATGCCTCAGCAAATTGTAGAGCCCATCCAGTAGAGTTCTGATTTCTTGCTGAGCCAGTCCTAGAGTTGAAAGGTAGTTCTTCTGTGCCTGAAGGTCGCTCCATTTCCTACCTTAAGGTTAGGAAGATGATTTCTAAGGGTTGTTGTATCATCTATTTAGTCTTGCTATCTAGTCAGTTCCTGTATTGTGTGAATATCTAGAAGTGTTTCCAGATGACTTACCGAGAATTTCATCCCAACGGGAAATCGATTTTGGTATTGACCTTATTCCCAATATGCAGTCCATATCTATTCCTTTATATAGAATGGCTCCAACTTAGCTAAAGGAGTTGAAGGAGCAGTTGAAGGACCTTTTTGAAAAGGGTTTTATCAGACTAAGAAAATCCCTGTGGGGTGCACCATTTCTCTTTGTCCGAAAGAAGGATAATTCCCTTCTGGTGTGCATTGACTACAGGCAATTGAAAAAGGTCACATAAAGAACAGGTATCCTCTCTCCAAAATTGATAACTTTTTTGACCAACATTAGGGTGCCAAGTGTTTCTTAAAGAAAGTCCTTCGATATGGGTATCATCAGCTCCGGCTTCGAGAGAGTGACATTCTGAAGACAGCCTTTAGGACTCGGATGGTCACTATGAGTTTGTAGTTATGTCTTTTAGACTAACGAATGCTCTTGAAAATTTTATGGATTTGATGAACATGGTGTTCAATCCGTATTTGAATATTTTGATGATTGTGTTCATAGATGACATTCTCATATACTATTGGAGTGAGGAGGAGCATGCCACTCATTTGAGGGTGGTACTACAGACTCTTAAGGATCGCCAATTATTTGCTAAGTTCAGTAAGAGTGAGTTTTACTAGATTCTATAGCATTTCTGGGTCATGTGGTGTCAAGTGAGGGAGACATTATAATGCCCCAGAAACTCAAAGACTAGATCTGGGAGTTAAAATGGAGAAAACTGCAAAATCTGCACCAAGTCATAGAACGAGTCATTTTGTGACCCGTGGGGGTGACCACGAGTCGTTAAGTAACTCGTGGTGAGGACTTTGAACTTGATTGAAACAAATGGAAAAGGGGGGTGACCATGGGTGTGACCACGAGCGGTGGTCAACATCATAAGTCGTGGGGTGATCCGTGGTCTGTGTTGGATTGGGAGATTGGAAAAGTCAGGCAGTGTACTCAACGGGTCCTCACCAAAACTCATTTGGGGAACCACTTATCGTTGTGTCACCCATGGTGACTCCAGGAAGTTTTAGGTAGTGTTGGTGACGGGTGGGTCACCACGAGTCGTGGTGTCCTCCATGGTCACTAGTATGAGATTTTTGGCAGTGTACCTCACGAGAGGTGACCACGACTCATGGTCACTTGGCACAACTCATTAGGTCACTCATGTGGGCCTGGCAGTCAGTTTTCCTGAGAATTTCATAGGGGTGTTTCAGTAATTTCCTAACCTCTTAGAGTCTAAACTACGTCATTTTGGTCTATTTTAATGGAATTTAGAAGGGCTCAATGGTTTCCCCCTCATTCCTACTTAGAGTTTCTGGAGAAAATTGCGTAAGTCTTCTCTCAAGAGCTCCCAAGAAAGGTCTAGGGTTTCTCACCAGTTGCAGTCATTTAAGCTTTTTTCTCCATGGAAATTTATCTATGTATGTGGGAATTCAACAAGGGAATAGTTCTGCCCTTATTTCCCTAAAATCCCTCTTAGTTTCTCTATGAATTCTAGCCCTGAGTTTTCAATTCTTAAGGGAATATATATATATATATATATATCATATTTCTTGGTACTCATGTAGAATGTGTCCATGTTTATTTTAGATATGATTCCATCAGTTTAAGACTATGTTGATGTTTTTTCCATAAAGTGAATTCTAGCCCTGAGCTTTCGAATGTGTATGAATTATATGCCAGATTTTGTTATAGCTTGTGAAATATGTCCTAAGTTGGTTATTGGATATTCTCCATTATCTAAATATCGTATAAATGCTCTTTCTTGTAAGGGTGACTTCGCCCTAATGTTGAATGTGATCACCTAGAATATTACCTGTTGGGTTAGTCTTCCTTATTGCTTGACTCTATCACTATTGTGGATTCCCATGTTGTTAGTATGAGTTGAAATCTCAGTTAGCTGTAGGATATTTTTGTTTAAGTCAGAATGCTAGAATCCTCATTGTTAGTCCGAAATGCAAGCTGATTAGTTTGACTATAGAAAATCTTGAGGTGTCAATAGTGTCTCCCAATTATCAGAACTAGAGTTAGTATTAGCTTTAGTGGTTCTTTAGGCAGTCTTGACACTTCAATTAAGCAGACCTGACCAGCCTTAGGACCCAGTCTCAGATTACAGTTTTTTCTTTAGACGGTCATGAGCTCCCAGATAAGCATGCTCTAACTAGTCTTAGAACCCAGTTACAGAATCCGATCTGATAAGACTCTCAAGGTGCTTTCAGATAGGTATTCTTGACTAGTCTTGAGCCCCAGTTTCGAGCTTTTAGCTTAGTATTCAGTCTAGGACTACCCAGTGCAAGTGGGACTTAGCACCAAGCTGACCGAGGTTCCAACACACCCAGGCTCCCAGAACTACGTTTCCACCATAGGTTATATTTTTATTGGCCTTATGGCCCCAGATTTGGGATCACCCAATTCATGCCTTGGTATATTAGGTTATACCAATGGAGTGTATACATCAGACTGCACGTCTAGCTCACGTGGTTATATATCGGTTATAGACTCTCCCACTAGTCAGCTTAGTTCAGTTTCAGAATAGTCAATTCAGATCAGTTCAGTTCGGTATCTCAAGGTTAGGGCATGTCCTGGACCATCAGATAGGGTCTTTTAGACCATCTCAGATATTACAGTTATTCAGTTCAGTAGCTTCAGTTGGTCATTGCAGGTCTTTTTAGTTAAGCACTTTTATTTCTTGAGTATGGTTAATCTCACTTACTTAGTACATTCAAAGTACTGACGCATACTTCCTATGTTGTATTATTTTATAATACAACCGCAGGATCTCAGTCTCAGCGGCATTAGTAGATCTCTTCGGGTGATTTCAGTAGAAGTAGTGCTGAGTGCTTATCTTTCGAGGATGACATTTCATTTACTTCAGTTAATTTCTTTTCAGTTAGAATTTAGAGTTTGTTGGGGGCTTGTCTCAGGGACTCATCATTTGTAGATGGCTTCCAGATAGAGTTTTCAGATACTTAGTATTATTGTTCTTTCAGATGTATGAACTTACTATTAAATATGTTTTTCTTAAATTATTTCGTTATTTAAAGCTTCTGCTATGTTTTACTTAGAATTTCTAGTGTTATTATAGACCATGGGTTGACTTGGGGCTACTTGTTATCCTAAGTACCATGTCTCATCCCAGGTATAGACTCGAGGAGTGACAGTACAGGTGGACTATCAAAAGATAGAAGCCGTATAAAATTGGCCTAGACAAGTGAGTCCTTTGGATATTAGGAGTTTCTTGGGTTTAGCTTGTAACTACCGGAGGTTAGTTGAAGGGTTTTGATCCACTGCAGCACCGTTAAGTTGACCTAGAAGAAAGTGAGGTTTCAATGGTCGGAGGCTTGTGAGAAGAGGTTCCAAGTGCTTAAGACTCGACTCACCTTAGCACTAGTATTGACCCTACCTAAGGGTACCGATGGGTTTTTGGTATATTGTGATACCTCAAGGATCGATTTTGGTTGTGTATTAATGCATCACGATAAGGTTATAGCGTATGCATCTGGGGAACTGAAGGTCCATGAGAAGAACTGTCTAACTAATAACCTCGAGTTAGTGACAGTAGTATTTGCCTTGAAGATATAGAGACACTATCTGTATGGGGTCCATGTGGATCTGTTTACGGACCACAAAAGCCTACAGTACATGTTTATCTAGAAGGATCTAAGTCTACACCAAAGGAGGTGTTGGAGCTTCACAAAGATTATGATATGAGTGTTCTTTATCATCCAGGAAAGGCTAATGTAGTGGCAGATGCACTTAGAAGGAATTCTATGGAGAGTGTGACCCATGTTGATGGGGAGAGGAAAGAGTTAGTGAAGGACGTGCATCGGCTTGCATGGCTAGAAGTTTGTCTCATTGACTCGGTGGATGGGGTTGTCATTGTGCAAAATGGATCAAAATCTTCCTTATTGACACGAGGCCAAAACTAGACAAGACGAGGATCCTAGTTTATTAGAGTTGAAGGAAGCCATTCAGAATTAGAAGGTAGAGGTCTTCTCCAAAGGGGGAGATGGGGTACTACGATACTAGGATCATGCATCGAGAGTCGATGACTTGAGGGATCGGATGTTGCATGAGGCTCATACTTCCAGATATTCTATGCATCCAGGTGCTACAAAAATGTACCTTGACTTAAGGAAAGTCTATTGGTGGAACGACATGAAGAAAGATATAGCAGAGTTTGTGGCTAAGTGTTTGAATTGTCAACAAGTGAAGGTTGAGCATCAAAGACCTTGAGGTATGCTTCAAGATATTAGTTTCCCTAATTGGAAGTGGGAGGAAATCAATATGGACTTCATTTCGGGGTTGCGTCGTACTCGCCGATAGTATGACTCAATTTTGGTTGTTGTAGACAGGTTGACTAAAGCAGCTCATTTTCTAATAGCCAAAACTACCGATTCAATGAAGGATCATGCTAATTGTATATTCGGGAGCTAGTTCAGTTTCATTGAGTGCCCTCGTCCATCATATCTGCTAGAGGTACTAAGTTTACCTACTAGTTTAGGAGGTCGTTTCAAAAAGGACTTGGTACTCAAGTTAAGCTTAGCACGACATTTCACCCGCAAATAGATGGTCAAGCCGAGTGGACCAATTAAACTATTGAGGACATGTTGAGAGCATGTGTGATTGACTTCAAGGGTAGCTAGGATGATCATTTGCCTCTCAGTGAGTTTGCATATAGCTACAACAACCATCCTAGCATTCACATGGCTCCGTTTGAGGCTCTTTATGGGCGGGGATGTAATCGCCTATTGGTTGGTTTGAAGTTGGTGAAGTTGCGTTAATATGACATGATTCAGTCCATCAGGCATTGGAGAAGGTTCAACTTATAAGGGAGAGGTTGAAAATAGCCCAGAGTCGCTAAAAGTCCTAGGAAGATGTGAAAAGGAGAGAGCTTGACTTTGAAGTTGACGATTGGGTGTTTCTGAAGGTATTTTCCAAGAAGGGAGTGATGAGATTTTGAAAGAAAGGGAAACTCAGTCCCCGTTATGTTGGCCCATACTGAATTGTGAGATGGGTTGGCAAGGTAGCATAAGAACTGGAGTTGCCCTCAAAATTGGCTTCAGTTCATCTGGTGTTTCATGTGTCACTTTTGAAGAAATGTATGGGTGATCCAGCTTTTGTTGTACCTGTAGAGAGTGTGGGTGTGAAGGATAGTCTCAGCTATAAGGAGGTTTCGGTGAAAATACTTGATTGTCATGTTTAAAGCTAAGGATCAAGGAAGTAACTTCAGTAAAGGTTTTGTGGAGGAATCAGCATGTTTAGGATGCTACGGGGGAGGCCAAAGCAGATATGATGGCTAAATACCTGCATCTATTTCCTTTCGACTAAGTTTCAAGTTGATGTATCAGTTTCCTCCCTAGTACTCTATTAAGTTTCATGTTCAGAACATGTGCCCTAGTTTCTTTCATATCTATGCATGTATCTATGATTCATGAATTTAGTTCAGTGATGTATTTCACTTCGGAGTTAGACAGATCCGCCAGTTCTTAGCTTTTAATGTTCAAGTATTTGGTATGACAGTTGCATTTCTCAGCATTTCAACATGTTCACCCATATTAAGGGATGAACGTTCTCAAGGGGGAGATATTGTAATACCCCAAAAGCCCTAAGATCAGACCCGAGGATTGAAATAGAGAAAATAGGAATTTTTGCACCAAGTCACTGGAGTCATCCAGTGACCTCGTGAGGTGTACCATAACTCTTTCGATGACTCGTGGAATAAAGATAGAGTTGGTTAGATTTTTGAAATTTGGGGTTTACCACGAAACAAGACACAACTCTTAGTTAGGGTAACGAGTTGTGCGGCCAATCATGGTGAGGAGCTTGCTTGAAGATGGAAATTTTGGGTAGTGAACCCAACAAGTCATCCCTCAGGCAACGAGTTGTCTAGTCCCTCGTTGGGACCGACAGTATACTTTTCCTGCAAATTTATTAAGGGCTTTTCCATAATTCTTAAGTTCCTAAGACCTAAGATACGTCGTTTTAAGCCCAGATAAGTATGTTTTAAGAGGGTTTAGCTCTCTCTTAACCAATCCTCTCCAAGCATGCAAGCCTAGAAGTTTCTAAGGGTGATCAAGCTTAGGAAATTCATCAAGTCTTCTCTAATTTCCATTGGGCATTCAAGAAGGTTGAAAAATCAAAGTACATATGTTTGTAGGGATACGAATGGGTATATTCATCCACTCCCACACCCAATCCCTTCTCAAATTCATGAAAATTTTAGTTGATGAACCTATGATATTTTAACCCAACTTGTGAATTCTCTAAGTATCTATCATGGGTAGATTCATATTTCTAATGTTGAAGCATGATTCATGGTCATGTTTTATAAGGTTTTCAATTACAATTCATGTTTTTCAAAGTTTTACAAACTATGATGCCCAATTATGAGAGTTCGTGAAAGGTTGAGATTATGATATATGTTTTCAAGTATGATGAGATGTATATGATGAAACATATGATTTTGAATTACCCATATGTATATTCATGTTTTGGGATATCAAATTGTATCTCAAGTATATTTATGTTTGGGCAAGCCCATGTGATCAAGTATGTTTTATGATTTATCTCAAGTTCATCTTATTAGCTTACCACATGGTTTTTAGAGTCTAGACTCCTACTCTTTTCAGCGTATGTTATGGTTTAAGCTAAAGCTCCTCATGTTATGGTTTCAAATAATGCATGTATATCATTCAGCTTCATCACTAGGCGATGGTTCAACTTCGCTGAAAAATGATGGAGAGCATATGCATGTTTTTGCGAGTAGTGTCTAGCACCGAGTAGGCTAAAGATTAGTCAATCCTGTGCCTCAAAACTACGTGCCAACGTAGGTATGACCAAATTATTTGGGACCTACCTTTTGAGCTTCCCCTTTCCCTAAGAGGCCTTCATCTTGATATTGATATCATGGTAATTGATATCATGGTAGCGTCCTTAGCCCTAACAAGGCTTTGGACGACTATACCCACTTGAGTGTAATAGTCAATTATATGATGAGTCTCCCATTGTTCAGTTTTATTTATGAACAATCAGTTTTTGCTTTGGGTCATTCAACTCAGTTATGATATTCAGCTATCTTTAAATCATGTTTTTAAATAATAGCATGCAAGCCCTACTCTTAGAATCTTATGAGGACATGATTTATCATATGTAAGATTTTTGTTTTACATACTTAGTGATTTTACTTACAATGAATACTCGGTACATTGCATGTACTGACCGCATACTCTATGTTGTATCACTTTCTGATACAGGCTCTAACATTCAGGTTCAGCCCTGCTGTTAGCTAGATCCTCATGGTGGTACCTACCAGCCGGAGTTGGTGAGTCCTCATCCTTCGAGGACCCTTCTATCAATTATATTAAGTATGTTACAATTTTAGTGAGTTAGTTGGGGTCCTGTCCCATCAACTCGTCAGTATGTATAAGCTTATCTGATATAGTATGTCTTCAGCTTTAGATCATTGTTATGTGTTCAAATATTCAATGTTATCAAATTTTCACGACTTTTTCTATTTTATATATTTTAGATTTCCGTATTATTATGTTGAGTTTAGATGTCATGTTCATGCCATGGGTCAACTTGGAGCCTCTCGAGGTTCCACTTCCCATATCTCGATCCGGGCCTATGTTCGGGTCATGACATTGATCCACATAGCAGAATGAAGTTTCAAGGTGTCTGGTATCTCCATGTCATTCAAAGTTACCAGTTGTTATGATTTTTGTTTGATGGGACATTGGGACCCTTTCCAAATAAATTGAACATTGTTGTTCTCAGAAGCTCATACACTTGTGTGGTGGTTGTAGACTTATTATATATCTTGGTTGCCTTATTGTACAATTGTTATTATTCGGGTGTGATCTCATCGGCCTGTTGTATATAAATGTTGGTATGAAGTCTAACTTTCAACTCTAATGATAGTTGTTATCTTTATTTTTTTTATTATATTGGTGTGATGTCAAGCCACAATGGCTCAGGCTTATTGGTCATTGGTTGGTTAGTTGTAGGTTCTCTCAATCAAATGAGGCACCGGGTACTGGTTGCACCTCTCTGGGTTTAGGGTGTGACAATATTGGTAAGTTGACTATTTATTACTTGTTTTGATGATTTCTTGACTTGTGAGCATGCCTATTTATACATTTGATTGATATGTGAATTGTCCTACTTATTTGGTAGATAATTTACACTGTAATCTCTTTTTTGAATTCAAAGTCATTTTATGGAGATATGATATTTGTTATCCTTGTTTCGTGTTGTACTTTATATGAATCTTCACAAGAAATGAAGAATTGAAAGTAAAGATATGGCCAAGATGTGTTGTTTAACATTTATGAAATGTGTACATTATAAGTATATCTAAATTATTTAGAATCTGTAATGCATGCTTACGTAGCATATTATTTAGGATCGAAAATGCATGTCTCTGTATCATATTATTTGGGATTGATATCACATGCCTACATAGAATATGATTTAGGTCAGTATTACACACCTGCAAACATTATATATAGAATAAAGTTTCACGCATACACATTATTATATATGTATTTGAGTGGCACACTTTCCATCGTATGGATCTTGCGGTTCCTCTATGAGTTCCGATTGTCCGATAGAGGAAACGGGTATATACACAATATATGCATTGCATTTCATCTCATCATCCTCACATTACGTATTGATTTGTATAAGTGAAATGGCTAAATAATTATAAAAACGGCTTACTTTTCTTTTCGCTGGTTGAGTTTACAGCTTGTGTGTTATGGTTTGTACTCATTATTAAAATTTCTGATAATAGCTTGTTTTGGATATTACTTTTGAATTATTTGATGTTGTCTTTAGCTGCTAGTCTACTTAATTAGAGGGTGTTATTCTGATATATGTGGCTATGCGTTGGAAAGATTAGTGTGGGACCAACCCTCACTATAACTCCATTTAAGGGTAAGTTGATGTTAGTGAGTACATGTATTCTATCGTGCTAACCTTTTCTTTCTGCACCTCTATCATGAAGGTTCTTGGTCTAGTGCTAGTAGTAGGTGATCTTGCTTCGATCATGGAGTTAGCTGCTTCGTTGTTCCACGACATTCAAACTCTTTATCCTATATTTGTTACTTGTCTTTGTCTTTCAAACAATTGTAGTGTTTTTGGATATTATTCATGTACATTAGAAGTTATTTTCTTATTTCACAAGATTTCAGGGTTGTACTTCATATTGATGCATATTCCATACTATGGCATCATGATGATGAGTTTCTATGGATTCTTTCGCTTTGTTGTGATTGTCAAGAATAGGGTTCACCTACGAGAAATGGTGAGTTCCCTCATGACTTAAATTGATTTTTTGGTCATGACAAGAATACATTGCAAGCAAAGGATGATCAACCAAAGAAAGAAAATCAAGTCTTCACCTTTTTTTATTTATTTCGATCAGATTTGATGTCTCTTCTTTTAATTTTGTTTAATCATCCTTTATTTGTGTTACGCTCCACCCTGGGAGGCATAACTGGCACCTCTGCCACACTAGATCCTGAGCTGGCTTAGCTAGACATATTAACTTCTAGTGTACACCAGCATCATTTAAACAAAAAACAATCAAGTATATCTCGACTTAAATAAGCTCTTGGCCGGCAAGTGGTGGAAACTACCAAGCTGGAATATGGTAGGGGCAGAGGGAATTTCCGGTGGACCGGTGAAATGCGTAGAGATCGGAAAGAACACCAATGGCAAAAGCACTCTGCTGGGCCAACACTGACACTGAGAGACGAAAGCTAGGGGAGCGAATCGAATTAGGTACCCCAGTAGTCCGAGCCGTAAATGATGGATACTAGGCGCTATGCGTATCGACCCGTGCAGGTGATGTAGCTAACACATTAAGTATCGTACTTACGAAATATGTTTGCAAGAATGAAACTCAAAGGAATTGATAGGGGCCCGCACAAGAAGTGGAGATATTCAGCTAACCCAACAACTCTCGATAATAATAACATCCTATATTTACCAACGAGACCGCCATATTGTCTAAATCAGATAAAGTCAAAATATATATATATACACATATATACAAGCCATCAGGGCTGCCAACTGACAAAACAACTAGGCTTGCATGGCCAACAATGCATGTCTACAAAACCCATAGTTTGTAAGCCTCTAGAGAGTAAGTCATTGGGTAGGATAGGGCCCCGACCTACCCTAAAAATTGAACAACAAAAGATAGGCAGACCTTTAATGTATGGAAACTCCTGAAGAAGGGAGCTGATCACTCTGCTAAGTCTGAACAGCTACTTGGAAGACTCGGAACCTGTCTGTCAAAACCTGTAGGAAAGTATGTAGTGCCCCATGCATGGGCATCAATACAACATGTACCGAGTATGTAAGGCAGTAATAATAAAATGAATTGAAGTTGATAGATGAATTGAAGGTAACCATCTATAAGAGTCAGAAATTAACCAGTGAGATCTCATAAATATATATTGTAAACTAACAGGTAATATTAAAACAACAACCTAACCTAGCCTCCATAGGCCTGGCAGGTACAAACAACACAGAGTAACCTACATGGGCCCCCATAAGCCTTGGAAAGTATAAGTCAATCCATATGCCTCTATAGGTAACATTGTAGCCCCGTATGCAAGTTGTAAACTAGAGCATACTCGGCTTCTGAGATTGTATATGCGCTTTCTGATCTCCTGTAGCTGTATCTAAGCCTTCTGGCTCCTATAACTGCTCCCCGAGAACATAACGATCTACTGAGTGTCATTAATGCCATATCCGGTATAAGGGAAGTCCATAAGTGAATAGACTTCACTATGGCTTGGCAAGAATCAATATGGTCTTCCTAGATTTTATATAGCTCATATAAGCGAATTGTAACCCCATAGGAAATGTACAGTAGTATTTAGCCCTTCAAGGAAATATGAACGTGTGCATCTGCCTAAATATCCAGAGGAAGTGGCCCAACATTTGACATCTAATAAGATTGTTATTTAAGGAATCACATAATTTATCGAATTGTTATTAAGAAAGGTTGTCCTTTGATCATCTAAACAACAAGATGTATGCCGCATGAAATAATATGGTTACTGATAACAAGTATCTCATCCTGCAACATACCGCCTAGTTCAGTAGGCAACCTTGGTGCTGCAATCTTGAATGTAAGACTAAAATATTAAAATTCTCGCTTTGTAGGCGTTAAGGTACACCAACGGCCTATAGACGAACTTTATCAAATATAGGCATCATAAACATGGATTCCTATCACCAAGTTATTCATTATGCTTCCAAAGATGACAAAACATGTTCAAAGTAGCAAAATATCAATAGCCAATCTAAGCGACAACAATTCAACTTAGTTATTTTTATGTTGCTTCTAGTTAAGACGGAGCTATACGTGGAAAATTCTTACAAGGGACGCTTATTTCAAACTATTAGTTCAACTTCCAGTAGCTTACCAACGACAACAAAATAGCCATGAACAGTGCGACAATATTCAACAAGTCGTATTAATGATACGATGAAGGAAACTTGCCGAGGAAAGTTTAGCCTTAACATACCTTAAACTCCAATGAACGTAAGCTAGTTGCACCTTCACGTACAAAAGCACCAACAGACTGCCTAAGAGCAGTAACTCACACCCCAAACACGTTGCGAACAAGTTCAACCAAGATATGACACTTACTAAGCTAACTTTCAATGAATTCGACGGTATGAATTCCAAAAAAAACAATCTACCAATGCTTACCTACTTAAAATCATCTTAAAGAACTAAGAATAAGGTAGAGAAAATTGCTTACCAACTGGTTCAATAAGAACAGCCACCAAGAAGTCCGGAAATGGAACCAAAACATGAATTACATGAATAATCCCGATTTCATGAAATCAAAAATTATATGGGAGTAAGCTTTCCAACCTTAGGATTGATAGGAAGATGAAGAGGGAGCTTGGGAGAGGTTTTCATCAAGAGAGCTCGCTGGAAATTAAAGAAATGGCTAAAACATCAACCAAGTTATTTATATAGGAAGCCACTACATTAGTCGCAAAGTGTCACGCTGACCAACAAGCTGATTTGGTGGCGTGACACGCTGCTATCCAGGAGCCTCTCTGGTCCTCATTGCCTACTTGAGCAGTCTCGTAAAAACGCGAGTATCTCTCTGCTATGAAGTTGAATTAACGAACGGTTTAATTCATTCGAAATTATACTCGTAGACCTTACATTTGATAGGTCTTAGGCCCTGTAACTCCTTATAGATTGGTAGAAATATTTTTAGACATTTGACCCAAATTTTAGGGCACCTCAAGAAGGAAATTTGTGATAAATTCTGCCCAATTTCATTCCAAAACTTGATCGACGTCCAATCTTAAATACGGTCATAGTGTGACTCAAAAAACTCATAACACTTACTTCTTATCATATTAAGTGCACTTAGTACTACCTCAAAAGCTCAAGTTTATCTCTGCAAATATCTGAGGTGTTACATCCTTCACCCTAGAAACATTTGTCCTCGAATGTAACTTATATTCATGAATTCATGCTTATAGTATAGTCAAAATATTTTGGTAGAGTCTTCCCTATAATATGGACTACTTGTAAAATTGAAAGGCAAAATAGTCTGACCTAGGCGTCTTACAAGATGACATAAATAGCCACAAAACATAGGTCCACAACAATAATGCAAGCAAACAACAATAATAACAATAAGCAACAATGTAAAGTCCAAATAGGTATCTCACCTCAACCATAATAATCTAAGTCGGTGTGTTGTTGTCCTAGAGTATGAAAAAAGTGAAGGTATGTAGACCTCATGTCATCCTCAACTTCCCAAGTAATCTCTTTCACATTTTTGTTCCTCCACAAGACCTTAACAGAAGCTACATCCTTGGTCTATAATCTAAAGACCTATCGATCTAGTATGGAATTGGAGCCTCCTCATAGGACAACTCCTCTATGACCTGAAGATCCTCATATGGGACAACCTAAAAAGGGTCTCCTATGTACATTCATAGCATTGATACATGAAAAACTAGATGAACATAGTCTAGCCTCGAAGGAATTCTAGCTCATAAGCGACTTGGCTTATCTTCCGGAGGAACCGATATGGCCCAATGAATCTAGGGCTAAGCTTTACCTACTTACCAAATCTCATAATTCTATACATAGATGAGACATTCAAGAATACCTAGTCATTGACAAAGAAATCTAAGTCTCTACATCATATATAAGAATAGGACTTTCAACGACTATGGGCTGTCAATAATCGCTATGTACTAAGCTTCACTGTTTTCTTTAGACTGATGTGTCATGTCAAGTCCAATTAGCCTTAACTCATCTACTTCAAACCATCCTATAGGGGACCTACATTTATGCCCATACAAATCCTCGTAAGGTGCCATCTTAATG
Source organism: Datura wrightii (assembly GCA_035772735.1). Taxonomy (NCBI): domain Eukaryota; kingdom Viridiplantae; phylum Streptophyta; class Magnoliopsida; order Solanales; family Solanaceae; genus Datura; species Datura wrightii. The sequence continues at coordinate 46,587,975 of JASDFA010000016.1, read as the reverse complement.
GTATAACGGTAATGGTTATTATATGCGAACTCAATAAGAGGTAGGTGACCATTCCAACATCCTTTGAAGTATAGCACGCACGCTTGTAACATATCCTTGGGCGTCTAAATTATGCACTCAGTCTAGCCATTTTTCCAAGGATGAAAAGTTGTACTCAAGTTAACCTGCGTCCCCGAACCTTTGTGAAATAACTTCTCGAACCTTGCTATGAATTGTGCTCGCCTGTCAGAGATGATAACACTGGGACACTATGTAGTCTGTATATCTCTTCGATCTATAACTCAACATAATCTTCAATTGAGAACAACTCTTGACTTGGAATAAATGGGATAATTTTGTCAGCCTATCAACAATGACCCAAATAGAGTCAAATATACGTCTGGTATGAGGTAAATGTGTAACAGAATCCATGTTGATTGCTGCGGATTTCCACATAGGCACGTCCATCTCCTGTTTTAACTCTTCGGGCTTCTGATGTTAATCTTTTTCTTACTGGTAATTAGGACATTGTGCTATGAACTCAGCAATATCTTTTTTCATACCACACCACCAGTAGATTTCTTTTATATCATGGTAAATCTTTGTCAAACTCGGGTGAAGAGAATAGCGGAAATAATGTACCTTTGCCATGATCTGTTGGCGAAGCCCTGCAACAATTGGAACACAGAGTCTACCTCTGAATCAAACATAGGTGAAGAGAATAGCGGGAATAATGTACCTTTGCCATGATCTGTTGGCGAAGACCTGCAACAATTGGAACACAAAGTCTACCTCTGAATCTTAAGACCTCATCTCCTTCTATCTCAAAGGCCAATGACCCATCCTGCTGAGCCCTGCCTCTAAGTTGTACTAAGCTAGGATCTTCATACTGATGTTCTTTCACCTCCAAAAGTAGTGATGACATTGAAGTGTTATGAATCACAACCCCCCTACTATCTAAGTCTATCAACCAGACTCCCAAACTAGCCAACTGGTGCATCTCTCGAGCCAATTCTCTTTTTTCTAGGCTCAGATATAACAAGCTGCCCATAGATCCGCGACTAAGGGAATTAGCTACAATATTAGCCTCCCTAGGTGATACAGGAAATAAATGTCGTAGTCTTTCAGCAACTCAAGACAATGACACTTTCGTAGGTTTAGCTATTTATATTTAAAAATATATTAGAGACTCTTGTAATCTGTAAAGATGTCGATATGAACACCATATAAATAATGTCTCCAGATCATCAATGCATGCACAATTGCAGCCAACTCTAAATCATGGGTTGGGTAATTCTTCTCATGCTTTCTCTATTTCCTAGAAGCATAGGCAATCACCTTACTGTGCTATATCAGAACACACCCTAACCAAATGGCTGAAGCATCACAATCTACGACATAGCCCTCTTAGCCTTCTGTTGAGGCTAATACTGGTGGAGATGTTTGTGTGTCTTCCCCTGAAAACTCTGCTCATATGCCTCAGTCCACTGGAACTTAGATTCCTTCTAAGTTAGCCTCATCAATGGTGCTGATAGGACAAACAATCCTTCCACAAATCTTCAGTAATACCTAGATAAACTAGAAAGTTGCAAACTTGATTGGAGTTATGGTTCGATGCCAAGTGTTTACGGCCTTTATTTTTTGTGAGTCTACCTGAATGCTTGCGTCTGACATAATGTGGCCCAATAAAGACACAAAATTCAACCAAAACTCATATTTAGAGAACTTGGCATATAACTCGTGATCTCTTAGTACCTGGAATACTGCTCATAGATGATCTTAATGCTCAGCTTCTTTACATCAATATACAAGGATATCATTAATAAATACTATCATGAATAGATATAAGAATGGCCTGAATATACTATTCATTAGGTCCATAAATACTACTGGGGAATTCTTCCATCTCAACGACATCACCAAAAACTCAAAGTGTCCATATCTAGTACTAAAATCTGTTTTTGGAATATCTTTCTTCCGAACTTTTATCTGGTGTTACATTGATCTCAAATCAATCTTTGAGAAATATTTGGCACCTTGCAGCTGATCAAACAAGTTATCTATCCTCGAGAGGGATATTTGTTCTTAATAGTGACTCTATTCAGCTGCTGGTAATCTACACACGTTCAAAGGGAGCCGTCTTTTTTTCTCACAAACAAGACTGGCAGATCCCAAGGGGAAGCGCTAGGCCTAATAAAGCATTTATCAAGAAAGATTTTCAATTGATCCTTCAACACCTTTAGCTTAGTATGAGTCATTCTGTAAGGACAAATAGATATGGATTGTGTATCTAGTAGGATATAAATGAAAAAAATGAATTCCCTTTATGGGGGAACACTAAGGAGCTCATCTGGAAACGCATCTGCGAATTCACTAACCACTTGAATAGACTAAAGAGTCAGGGATTCTTCCTGTACATCCTGAACTTTGACAATATGATGAATAAAACCCTTTGCAATTAGCTTTTTTTCCCGAACATAGGATATAAACCTATTTAGGCGCAACTACAGTGCCCTTCCATTCTCAAACTACATCCCTAGGGAAATGGAATCTAACATGCTTTTTCCAGCACTCAACATTGGCATAACATGGTGCTAGCCAATCCATGCCCATAATTACATCAAAATCAATCATCTCTTACTTTATCAATCCAACAGAGATCTGGCGGTCAATAATTTCAAATGTATAACCTTTATAAACTCTCCTTGTGATAATGGATTCACCAATAGGTGTACATATAGAAAATGGTTGAAGGAGATATTTTGATAGTATATAAAATTTTTGTGCTACCAACGCAGTAACATAGGACAAAGTAGAGCCTGGATTTATCAAAGCATAGACCAAGTGGGGAACAAGCATTTAGTATACCTATCACAACATATGGTGATGACTCAGAGTCCTATTGCCTTGCTAGTGAATAAGTATGGTTCTTATCAACCAGAACTGGATGCTCCCATTTTTCCTCTACTTCTGCTTGCTTAGGTTTGGGTCTCATGCACTACAGAAGGTGTTGGTGACCATGAACCTGCTGATGATCCAATCTGCTAACCCTATCGTCGTGATCTCTAGTTGGGCAGTCCTTCATTATATGACCCTCCCGTCCACAAGAGTAGCAAGCGGTGGAACCATATCTGCATCTTCCAAAATGCCTCCTACCATATTTAAGACAATGAGGCGGGCCTGGCCTCATCAGATCTGAGCCTCTGTGTTGTTTTGAGCCTGATGCTCGTGAACTCTTGCCTGGATCAGACTGTCCATAATGATCTGACCATTAACCGTGCTGCTGCCAGAATGAAGGCCTAAGTGGCCTACCTAAAATTCGAGGTCTGAGTCTACCCTCGGACTCTGAATATAAATTAACCGGTCTAGCCCTTCTATACTGCCCCCTGTCTACCCTTTCAGCTATACGTTGTCGTTGTCTGATTTCTTTTATATTCTATGCAAAGGCATGAATTCGTGAGATATCTATGTATTCTCATGATGTGATTGTAATATAGGACCCCACATACTCTAGAGCAAGCACTACTACAATCAGGTGTACCCTGGCTGGAATAGTATTAACGAATGTTGGTGCATATCTAGCCAAAGAATCAAAGCTCAATCGGTATTCCCGAACACTCATTCTGTCCTACTCCAGGTGTAAGAACTGCTCTATTTTATCCTGTCACTCTCGAGGTAAGTAATGGTCTATGAAGGCCTCAAAGAAACTGGGTCAGGTGGGTGGAGGTGCATCCGTACCTCTTGACCTTTCCCTACTGTCATACCATAGAACTACTATATCTCATAGCTAGAGCACCGCTAGCTCAAATGACTCTATGGATGAAGCATGCATAACCTGAATATTCTATTCAAATACTTTATAAAGTTTTGAGAGTCCTCTCTACAGTCTGTCCCCGTAAACATTGAATGACTCAAGGCGAGAAACTCATGAGCCCTCAAACTTTTGGGTCCCTCAGTAAGTCCGGCAACAACTGGTGCTACCTGCTGTTGTCGAGCAGCAGTCCTTTAAGCCAATGTATATATACTACACTCTTGATATCCAAGTATAAGGGTGTTGGAAGAAATGGAAGTGGTGTTGGCATGTCTTTTTCCCTTGGAGTTCCTAGTATAGTGGAGAATGCTGGGGAGATCGAGAAGATGTCTCCCTTTCACCCTCAGGCTGGGCCATCTCCAATTGTGGCACCCTACTAGTACCCTCTCCCATTGATGTATCCAACTCTCGGCAGGCTTCAGTCTGTATTTCATCAGATATCTCTGTAGATCGACATAACAATATAAGCTTAAGGACTCCACTATATACAATTCAGCACTATACCATGATTTGAGAAGAAAAAAATGGTAACAATACTATTATGCATCGTACCTTCATGCTTATAAAATGTGGTTCGTAATACATTTTAACTAAGACTCTACTAGACATGGCTTACAGATTCCTAAGATACAACGTGGCACTAATAACAAGTTTATCTTGCCCCACCTTGGGAGGCATAACTTGTACCTGATGCCACACTAGAACTTGAGCTAACCTAGGTGGATATATTCACAACTGGAGCACACCAGCATCACATAAACAAGAAAACAACCAAGTATATCTCGGCTTAAAGAAGCCCTTGGCTGAAAAGGCCGCCATATATACACCTATGCAGATATTCATCTAACCCAATAACATATGATAGTAATAGCATCCTATGCGGGCCGACTAGACCATCGTATTGTCTAAATAAAATAACGTTGAAGATAAGCATATACATATATGTAAAGGCCATCAAGGCTACCAACTAACAAAATAACTAGGCCAACATGGCCAACAACACATTTCTAAAAAACCCATAGTCTGCAAGCCTCGAAAGAGTAAGTCGTTGGCGGGGACAGGGACTAAACCTACACCAAAAACTGAACAGCAAAAGACAAGCAAACTTCTAATATATGGCTACTCCGGACAAAGGAAGCTTACCACGCTGCTGAGTTTGAACAACTACTTGTGAGGTCTGTTGCGCGCGTATCGCTGCTCGGTATATATTAAAGACCGACATGCAAGTGTACGTGGTCAAACAAGTAATAAAGTGGCTAAGTAGCCAAGTATCGATCCAAGGAGGCTGCTCTAGATATGCAAAACTGCCTAGTTTACTATATCTCTATTCTATTTCTAACTATGTTAACAACAATCCAATTATACTAGTGGGAAATTTTTCCCGGAATAACAAGCAACGTGTCACGGAGGCCAATGCGGAGCACTGCCTTCGTGACACGGCGTGGACGCGGACCCTCTCTGGAAATTGCAGGGTCCGGATAATTGGCCTCAACGTGGCACGGAGGCCATCGCGGAGGCCTATCTCCGTGCCACGGAGCTGACGCGCAGGCACACTGGAAATTGCCAATTTTTTATTTCTGCCCAGGCAGTGTGCTACCGCGATGGCAGCGTGGCACGACTCCATCGCGGAGCCACTGTAAAATGTGCCATCCAAGGCCTTTTCCACGCTCGCATCCCAGTCCAACTCTGACATAGTTCCAACACGCATTTTAGCTCCTAAAAATCACATTATCCTGCAAAAAAATGCTAATCATGTTGGTTAGTATAAATTCGCATTTTATTACCAAATACATGATATTATATACACATGATATCTCTATTCTATTTCTAACTATGTTAACAACAATCCAACCAAGATTTGAGTGAGTTTTGTTTCTAAACTAATTATATACTGAAATTAATAACTACTATTTACGTTGAATTTAGACAATGGATATGCACATGCCAAGGTTAAGAACGAGTAATGAACTTGATAATCATGATAATTTGGTCATCCTCTTCTTCATATTGCTAGCCAAGAACGTTTGCCTAGAAATTAAAACTTCCGTATTTAATTTCACTTTAGAATCATAAACCATCCGTCTACATTTCTGTGATCAAATGCAATTTATGACCTAACACTCCAATTCCGGTTCCTAAATTGACTAATATGGCTTTCAAGTATATTTCTATCAAGAAAGCACATCAAAACCCAATTTTCCCAAATCAAGTTAAGAACAATACCCTATTAATTCACAACTTTCCAATTTCATGCTCTCTCGAGTGAAATTGGACTTTTTAGATATACATTAATGGTGGCCAATCAATAATGTAATAAACACAAGAATTAATAGAACAACATGCAAGAAGAAGAAGAAACCATATCAATTATTACCAACATTCATTACACAAGTTCAAAACCTCAGCAAGAAAGGAATCAGCCACTCTTTCTTGGATTATTCATCCTAGAATGAGTGTTAATCATGCATACATTTGAAGGAAAGAAGAAGGGAAGAGAAGAAAACTCTTATCTTTTCTATTCTTCAACTGCCACAAAACCACGTTCCTGCTCTCCACTTCTGAACTCAGGCTTAAAAAACTAAAACTAAAAAACTCCTCTTTAAAAATAACCTAAGTGTGCTATTTATACTAGTGGGAAATTTTTCCCGGAATAACAAGCAACGTGTCACGGAGGCCAACGCGGAGCACTGCCTTCGTGACACGGCGTGGACGCGGACCCTCTCTGGAAATTGCAGGGTCCGGATAATTGGCCTCAACGTGGCACGGAGGCCATCGCGGAGGCCTATCTCCGTGCCACGGAGCTGACGCGCAGGCACACTGGAAATTGCCAATTTTATTTCTGCCCAGGCAGTGTGCTACAGCGATGGCAGCGTGGCACGGCTCCATCGCGGAGCCACTGTAAAATGTGCCATCCAAGGCCTTTTCCACGCTCGCCTTCCAGTCCAACTCCGACATAGTTCCAACACGCATTTTAGCTCCTAAAAATCACATTATCCTGCAAAACAAATGCTAATCTTGTTGGTTAGTATAAATTCGCATTTTATTACCAAATACATGATATTATATATACATTGCCCAACAAACAAGGTAAAAATGATACGTTTGAGTATCACTTGGGCATATAAATCTGCCCAAGATCACTTACCCCACACTTAAATCCTTCTTCGTCCTCGAACAACACATACACAAATCATGCGCATCACATCTCAACCTTTGTCACTATGGTGCAACCATTTACGTTACGGTCATACCGATTATTCGATTTTTTGCAAATCATCAAGAAAACATGCTTGGTCGTACAAAACAATGACCTTAATACATCGAGGCTTCCTACACTTTTAAGAATTGATTCTTGATATCGGCAAACTCATGCAAATCAACTAATCAAGAAATCCGACACAAAAATCAATCTTTCACCAAGCATGTACCCTCACAACTCGAGAGAAACTTCCCCTTTTTATGTTCATGCAGCACACAAACATGCAAGTAGGGGCATATAAAAATTAATTTCACTCTCTCTCCCAAAAGAATTCACATGCATCATGTCATGACCCATAGGCTTGCCCTTAGTGTATTACTCCACTAATATAAAGAAATGCAATGTAGGATCAAATAGGACTTTTAATGGATTGTAACTGGGCTATGGATCTAGTATATATATATTGGATTAGCCAATAATAGTCGCTAGCATCCTTAAGCGCCTTTTCAACTCATTCCCATCGACTCATGGACATTGTTCCTCTCTTTTCTTCTTTTTCTCCCATTCATGCTGGTTTACTTTCATACAGCCCATTTCATCAGGCACACTTGACACAAAATAGAAGGTTTTCATGTACCCTCAATTTCATTTAATTACAACGGGTGCTCTTCAACATCATCTTTTCTTTCCTCACTTTGCTTTTCTTTTCTTTTCACTCTTTTCACTCTTTAACACTTTGGGAAACATTTTCTGTTCTTTATAAGCGCTTAAGAGCTTCTTAAAGACTTTAAGGCTAATGAAAAGAAGGAATAAAGCTTAGTTCATACAATTCTGGACAAAAGAAAGAAATCGGCTAAAGGCTCAACGGGCTGACTAGGGTATACAACATATAAAAAGGTTCAATTTGACAAGAAAAAAAATGGAAACTAACGGTTAAAACAAAGAAATGCCTACATCCTTTCCAACACTACACCTCCTTCATTTCGTTTTGTATACACACCAGGCAAGTTCTAGACAATTCACAATGACATGGAATAGCAAAACCTCACTTCACACTTCATGCACATGCTCGAATCAAGATGCATTCACAGACTCTTTAATTAGTCAATTACATGAATTCAAGATTAAGCCTCAATCATCATGAACCAAATTCTATAGCCTAGGTAACTCAACATATTTACACAATTGCATGCTTTCAACCGAATCATTTTCACATTTCGAACATCAATTACAACACGCAACGAAATTTTAGCAACCATAAGCAACTACAGTTTATTGATGCAATCCACCAAAGAAACTAAAAACAAAACATCTACTCCTATCGACTACATTTCCCTTAAGACGGTCGTCATCCATCCATCATAGGGAACGGTCACTAACTATGACATCGGTTCAATGGGACTATTCTCGGTAAAAGAATCGAAAACAAACTCCGAGAAACCCAAAAATAAAACTTCAAAATTTTTGCAACACATCGATCATTTCGATAGAAAATATTTGCAAACTATGTTGATAAATGCAAAATCTTTTCGCAAAAATTTTGAAAAATAGCGATCATATCGATAGAAAAAAATATTTACAAAATTTACAAAATATTTACAAAGGCAACCATAACTTTCAAAACACACATCATCAGCCACAACACAAATATATACACATAGATCACAAAATCAGTTCACAACAACAGGGAAAGCACAGACATACATAAACGTCAAGGAAAAATTATACAGCAAGTTTAGAGCCTATGACCCAGCACCTAACTACTCCCCACCCCACACTTAAATCGAACACTGTCCCAAGTGTTCACAACAATACAAAGCACAAAATTTTGGGTGGTGAAACTCCCTGCTCAGTCGAAATATTCGACTTCCTCATCCGGTGCTGCTGCCTCGTCGTCCATATCCGAATCTGCTCCATCGTCGTCATCGGACTCCACATCAGAGTCCTCACGACATGTCTCCTCATCAGTAGGGACGTCGTCATCAGTCGGCTCCACAAAGGCTGGCCCCACCTTGCATAAAGCTCTAGCGTTCTCGTCAAAGGGGTAGTCCAGCTCCAGCTGCCATAATTCATCCTCGGTGGCTGGTCTCCCACCTATCCGTAGCTTCAGCATCTGCATGCCGAACATACGGGCCATATACTGGTCGTCACGAGCATGTCGCTCGCCCAGAGTCAGCACCGGTCCGTGTGTAGTGTCAGGGGCCTTGGTCTTTGTCACATCAAGGGCCCTCCGCTCCAACTGCGGAATGTAATCCAAGGCTTCTTCCTCAACGTCGAGGACTCGGAGGAAGGTGGTGATGAGTCCGCCAAACCCGTATCTGTGGCCCTGGTGTAGTCTGGCTCTCTTCATGGCGGATATTATGACCGCCCCAACATTAATCTCAAGCCCTTTCATAAGGGCATACACCAGGCAGACACGGTCCCGGGTCACGTCTGTCATATGCACTCCCGGGATCAAACACGAACATACAATTTTTAGCCAGATTCTTGCCTCCCTGTTCATCTGCGAATAAGGCAGAGTCTGATGGTAACCCCTCTCTTTGTGTCTGCTCCATCGAGCTGTGGATCGAGCCCCACACAACGTACATCTGATGTCGGCGTACGGTGGGGTGATGTTGAGCTGGCGGAGAACGTTGGCGTCTGTGTCCCGCGCTCCAACGATGGCATTCAGCTGCTGGGGTTCCAGAGTGACAATCTGCCCTCTGATTTTAATAGTATGGCTCCTGATGGCCGGGTTTCAGTTGGCGTAGAATTCCCGGACCAAGTGAAGGTTGCACTCCTTGGGCTCCTGAAAAATAAAGCTGAGCCCAGCTGCCTCAATCCTCTGTACAATGCGAGGGAACTCCTGTGCAAGTGGTTCCCTTGCAATATGTTCCTCCGGGAAGTACTTGTTCTCCTTATGCTTTGCGGACTATTTCATCCCTTCATCGGTGACCCATCGTGTCCCGTATCGGCGGTGTTGACCGCGTGGAACAGCAGGTGCAGCTGGGATAGCAGTGCCCAGTCTCATTCTCTTTCTGCCGGTGCCTGAGGTTGAAGCACCCTTGCCTTTATCTTGTCGGCTGGCCATTGTACCTGCCAATTTACACAGACAAGCACAACGTTAAGCTAAAAACTTGTTAGCTTCGGCTAAGGTCGGGTTAAATAAAATTTATCCCACACTTAGTCTTTAACAATATTTACAACATTTTAGCAAGGATAGCTCTATTTACACCCTAAACACAATCAACTATAAACATGTTGCTTAGTGCGTTCACAAAAATTCGACAGCATAACGGCTAGCGAACTACTCAGACTTCATACAGCTAACCCAATCCTACTATCGACCGCTATTCACCCATAGCACTTAGTAACAATAACAACAACACAATAAAAACACCAATACAAACCTATTATATACAACTAATCCAAGCAATTCAACCAATTCACATATTATGCACTTTCCCACAAAAATTCGAGAATTAGTCGACTTTCAACAATTATACAATAGTTACCATGACTTATCTCAAATAATAAACACACCCCGGCATCAATTTCATTAAACAATCAAGTTACCCAAGTTAAAATTCAACAACCCCAAGCCCTAGAATTCACTTCGATAATCAACATTAAATTATTCAATTAATCGATAAGTTCAAACGTCAACTACAACAATCCGAACATAATCAATCACAAAATAATTCACGTCATGTTTAATTTCTTCCTAGGGTGATATATCTCACCTCACATGCTCAAAATTGACAAAAATTGCCAAAAAATTGAGATAGACGATGAAAACATACCTTGGAATTGAAGAATCGATGAAAACTTGACGTTTTCCTTGCCTCTTAACGTGGCACGGAGCTTGGGGGTAGGGTAATGGGTGTTTTTGTCGCGGAGGGTATAGGGAATGGGGGAAAATAGGCGAAAATCGGGGGTTTATTTAAAGAAAACACGCGGGTCACCCGGAAACCCGGTGTGACCCGGCACTGTGATAAGGGCAACGTGTCACGGAGGGTAACGCGGAGCCCCTCCTCCGTGACACGGAGCCAACGCGTTGGCTTACTGGAATTTTAAAAAATTCCAGATTTGCCTTCAACGTGTCACGGAGGTCAACGCGGAGCATTGCCTCCGTGACACAGCGCCAACGCGCCAGTGCTCTGTTTCACCATCAAATTTTATTTTTCATACCTCGCCTCGTTTCCTCGATTCCAAGTATTTTTCCTCCAGTATACCTGAAAATCACCTCACTAAAGAAGAATTGGTTAAATTAATAGATTCCCTACTAAAAAATAAAAAAATTACTAAATTACTAAATAAAAAAAATTGCTAAACAAAACGCAAATCTAAGCCTAGTCAAGAAAAAGAAAAGAAAATAGAATAAAAGAAAACCTTACACTAAGGAAAGAAAAAAATATTTTTCACGGGTTGCCTCCCGTGCAGCGCCTGGTTTAACGTCGCGGCACGACGTACCAAGTTTCACCACTTTTTCCTCTACCTTGAGGATATGAATCTCACCCCTAATTTCTTCTCTAATTTCCTCTTATGCTCCAGGGGTGGTGGTGAAAAATTGTAAGGACCAAACAGTAGATGTTGGCTTTTGCATTTATTGGTCCTTAAGTAAGCGAAGTCATTTTGTCTTTCTGAGTTAGCAAATTTCAAAATATATGGTGCTTGGTCCTCCTCTAGACATTTCTCTACAAACTTGGAAGACTCTATTTCTATGTTGTCAACAAAATTTAATGTTGAAAAATGCGTAGAGTGTGGTCCAATACACCTCAACTCTAAAACTGCATTGTGCTTGACCTCCTTACTTGTATACACCTTCTCGACATTGTCATCTATCTCTCCATTGATGTCAAATGGGGGATATTCTTTCTCTTCTTCCATGAATGGATTTTCTATAGATATGAGCCAATCACGGGGACACTCAAGAGATTCTAATTGTTGGTCTTCATCCAAGAATTCACCCTTGTATTCCTCTTGTAGTTCCTCTTGAATATCGGCTAAAACTGTCACCTGCGAATTATCATAAGCTTCAGCCTCAGCACACATCTCCGTGAGTTTGACGCTCATCCTACTTACAGCCTCGGCATTATCCTTTTGCTGAATTATCAATTCTGCCACCGACTCCTTCATTGCTTCTGATTGCTCCAGGAGTTTTTTCATCATGTCCTCTATTTTAACTTGGCGTCCCAAGTCCTCATTTTCAACATGCCTATATTGAGCAAAAACAACAGAATGATCATAGCGGGGGCTTGGGGGAGAGGAATAGGCCTTTGGACAATCACCCCAATGGCCATATTGACACCCACATATATTGCACATGTTATAGTTTTTCCACAAGCGGGGTCCTCCACAGTTCAGACAAGATTCACTAAAATATGAGTATCCACCATTGAAACCATTTATATTCCACGATGTCATGTCAATAAGGGTATACGAACAAGCAGAAAAATAAAATCAAATAAAGAAGAATTAAAACAAACACTAGACCAAGTTGTCAACACTTAAGAAAACAAAAATACAAATACAGTAAATTTACATTAAACAAAATTTTACAAATCGCCTAGCCTCCCCGGCAACGGCGCCAAAAACTTGTTGCGCGCGTATCGCTGCTCGGTATATATTAAAAACCGACACGCAAGTGTACGTGGTCAAACAAGTAATAAAGTGGCTAAGTAGCCAAGTATCGATCCAGGGAGGCTGCTCTAGATATGCAAAACTGCCTAGTTTACTATATCTCTATTCTATTTCTAACTATGTTAACAACAATCCAACCAAGATTTGAGTGAGTTTTGTTTCTAAATTAATTATATACTGAAATTAATAACTACTATTTACGTTGAATTTAGACAATGGATATGCACATGCCAAGGTTAAGAACGAGTAATGAACTTGATAATCATGATAATTTGGTCATCCTCTTCTTCATATTGCTAGCCAAGAACGTTTGCCTAGAAATTAAAACTTCCGTATTTAATTTCACTTTAGAATCATAAACCATCCGTCTACATTTCTGTGATCAAATGCAATTTATGACCTAACACTCCAATTCCGGTTCCTAAATTGACTAATACGGCTTTCAAGTATATTTCTATCAAGAAAGCACATCAAAACCCAATTTTCCCAAATCAAGTTAAGAACAATACCCTATTAATTCACAACTATCCAATTTCATGCTCTCTCGAGTGAAATTGGACTTTTTAGATATACATTAATGGTGGCCAATCAATAATGTAATAAACACAAGAATTAATAGAACAACATGCAAGAAGAAGAAGAAACCATATCAATTATTACCAACATTCATTACACAAGTTCAAAACCTCAGCAAGAAAGGAATTAGCCACTCATTCTTGGATTAATCATCCTAGAATGAGTGTTAATCATGCATACAATTGAAGGAAAGAAGAAGGGAAGAGAAGAAAACTCTTATCTTTTCTATTCTTCAACTGCCACAAAACCACGTTCCTGCTCTCCACTTCTGAACTCAGGCTAAAAAAACTAAAACTAAAAAACTCCCCTTTAAAAATAACCAAAGTGTGCTATTTATACTAGTGGGAAATTTTTCCCGGAATAACAAGCAACGTGTCACGGAGGCCAACGCGGAGCACTGCCTCCGTGACACGGCATGGATGCGGAACCTCTCTGGAAATTGCAGGGTCCGAATAATTGGCCTCAACGTGGCACGGAGGCCATCGCGGAGGCCTATCTCCGTTCCAAGGAGCTGACGCGCAGGCACACTGGAAATTGCCAATTTTTTATTTCTGCCCAGGCAGTGTGCTACCGCGATGGCAGCGTGGCACGGGTCCATCGCGGAGCCACTGTAAAATGTGCCATCCAAGGCCTTTTCCACGCTCGCATCCCAGTCCAACTCCGACATAGTTCCAACACGCATTTTAGCTCCTAAAAATCACATTATCCTGCAAAACAAATGCTAATCATATTGGTTAGTATAAATTCGCATTTTATTACCAAATACATGATATTATATACAAATTGCACAACAAACAAGGTAAAAATGATACGTTTGAGTATCACTTGGGCATATAAATCTACCCAAGATCAAGGTCTAGGAACCTGTCTATCAAAACCTGCAGGCAAGTATGCAATGACCATATATGGGCGTTAGTACAACATGTATCAAGTATGTAAGGCAATAATAATAAATTGAACCGAAGCTGATAGAAGAACTAAAGCTAACCAGCTATAAGAGTAAGAAACTAACGTATAAGATCTCACAAACATATACTATAAACTAACAGATAATATTCAAATAAGAACCTAACCTGGCTCTCATAGGCCTGGAAGGTAAAACAAATATAGAGTAACCTACCTAGGGCCCCTTAAACCCAGGAAACTACAAGTCAATCAATATACCTCTACAGGTAACACTGTAGACCCGCAGGCAAGTTGTTAACTAGAGCATACTCGGCTTCTAAGATTGTATATGGGACTTATGGGCTCCTGTAACTGTATCTGAGCCTTCTGGGCTCCTACAACTGCACCCCAAGCACATAAGGCTCTACTAAGGATCAGTACTACCACATCAGGCATAAGGGAAGTCCATAAGTGAATAAACTTCAGTATGGCTCTAAAGGCCTCAATATGGTCTTCCTATATATTATATAGCTCATATAAGTGAATTGTAACCCCATGGGCAAGGTACACCTGTAGTTATCCCTTCGAGGCGATATGCACGTTTGTATCTACCTGAATAGCCAGAGGCATTAGCCTAATGTTTGACAGCTAATAAGATCGCTATTCCAGGCATCATATAACTTATCAGACTATTTTTCGAAAAGGGGGTCTTCTGAGCGACCTATACAATAAGATTTATATCGCATGAAGCTATACGATCAAGGTAATAAGTATCTCATCCTGCAACATACCACCTAGTTCATTAGGAAACCATGGTGCCGCTAACCCGAAGGTAAGATTGCAATATTAAAATTATAGCTTTGTAGGCGTTAAGGTGCACCATAGACTATAGGCAAGCTTTATCAAATATAGGCGTCATAAACATGGATTCCTATTGCCAAGTAATTCATTATGCTTCCAATGTCAACAAAACATGTTCAACAGGTAACTACATAACCTAACGACACTGGCAGAGTAGCAAAATATCAAATTGCCAATCTAAGAAACAAAAATTCAACTGAGTTACTTTTATACCGCTTCTAATAAAGAAGGAGCTATACATGCAAAACTTTAACAAGAGATGCTTATTCCAAACTATTAATTCAACTTCTAGCAGCTAACCAACCACAACAATATAGCCACGAAAACTACGATAGACAACAAGTCATATAAATTATATGACGAAGAAAACTTGCCGAGGAAATTTAGCCTTAACATACCTTAGACACTAATGAACGTAATCTAGCCGAATCCTCACTTCAAAAGCACCAAGAGACTACCTAAGAGCAATAACTCACACCCTAAACACGCTGCCAACAAGTTCAACCAAGAGACGACACTTATTCAGCTAACATTCAATGAATTCGATGGTAGAAATTCCAAAACAACAACCTACAAATGCTTAACTACTTAAAATCATCTTAAACAACTAAGAATAAGGTAGAGAAAATGGCTTACCAACTAGTTTAATAAGAACAACCACTGAGAATTCTGAAAATGGAACAAAAATAGGAACTACATGAATAATCCAGAATTCTCGACATCAAAATCATATGGGGTTAATCTTCCAAACCTTAGGATTGATAGGGAAATGAAGTGGGAGCTTTGGGAGAGGTTTTCATCGAGAGAGCTTGCTGAAAATTAAAGAAATAGCCAACAAACCGACCAAGTGATTTATATAAGCAGCCACCACCTCAGTAGCAATGTGTCACGATGCCTAACATGATGATTTGGTGGCATGACACACTACAATCATGGATCATCTCTGTCCCTCATCGCCTGCTTGTCTAGTCTCGCAAAAATGAGAATATCTCTCTACTCTGAAATTGGATTAACAATCAATTTAATGCATTAGAAACTAGACTCGTAGACCTTTAGTTTTGATAGGTATTAGGACCCATAACTACTTATAGATTGGAAGAAAAAATTTCATATATTTGACCTAAATTTAAAGAAATTTCAAGGAGGAAATTTGCAATAACTTTTGCTGAATTTTTTTCCGCAAGTTGATCAATGTTCGATCTTAAATACAATCATAGAGTGACTCAAATACGTTATACCACTTTCTTATTATCCTATTAAGTGCACTTAGTCCTATCTCTAAAGTGTGAATTTATCGCTCCAAATATCCGGGGTGTTACAATTTTCAATGCCTCCACCACTTCTCATCATTTTTTTAATCCAAGGACATTTCATATGTCACCAATATATTTTATATCATCAAATCTCAAAGTATTAAATTTTTGTAGCCTCAAAAATTTTATTCTTGATGTTAAACTCTTATCTTAGAGACTGTAATATCTTTTTAATTAATAACTTTAACTTCTTCATTTGTTCTTTGATAGTCGATATTTTCTATAATTCCTTGGAAGACTCTATTGATTTCATTTGAACTAACTCATATATTATTCTGTATTCTTGTAGTTTCTCTTTCTTTATGTCTTCTATACCTTGATATGTATTCACCAATATCATCCCAACTTCATCTGCCGAATTTGTATGCAAATATTTGTAACATACATGTAATTGGGCCTTAATATAGTGGCATGCCTTCCTCTTCAATTGTCTGTTTTTCTTTAATTGTGTAGCTACTTTAATAGTTAATGTTGTGTCTTTTTGGGGTTCCACGAATCCTTCATCAATAATGGATCATAATCCAATCTCATTCAAAAAATTCATCATCTATTGATACCAACCTCACAATTATTTTTTCCATCAAACACAAAGATCGGACAATCATATAAATATGTATAGGATTCATAATATTTTAGTAGCAAATCCCAAAAGCTCTAATAGAATCTCACACATGTGCTGATATCCATTTGAAGAAATCAAAAGGCTCTAAAATTAATTTAGTCTGAAGAGAAAGGTTTAACAGAGAAATTTATCAAACAAGAGAAAAAAGAGGTAGGAGACTTTAATAAATAACTCATAAGCTCATTGATCTCACTACATCTTAACCTAAGAAAATACGTAGCAACCAACCTTATTTATAATGGTGTAAAATCAAAATTAACTAGAAACTCGAAAATTGATTCATATAAAACTTTAATTTGACATCTATTAAGGAATGGATTTAATTTCAAATATCAAACTTTAGATAAATTTGAATTCGTAATCTTGATTTAATTCCAAAACAAATTACTAGACTGAAAATTTTATTTATTCTCCATAATCTTTTCTTCAAGCATTGATGTTAGGCCATGAGAAGCAGTGCACGACATTGTGTTTTTTCCTCAATGAAAATGATCATAGAACAACTTTACATAAAGGTCAAATCAAGTCCTCAAAAACTGGTTTGCTTAGAAATTGGTCTTGGTTTGACTTAAGAGTGCACCTGCAAGACAATAGTTAACCACTTTATGAATCATGTATTGTCAACATTCCAACTTTTTCAGTTTTCTTTTAATCTATCTTAAGAAATGTATAACTCAATGTTTAAATAAGCTTTAAATTTTTACACTTATTTTATACTTATTAATATCTCTTTGTAGAAATAACATCATGTCTTTGAAATTATAGTACTCGTCACACCCCAAAATTGAGGGAGGATGCAACTAACACTTGACTTAGATGTTATCGAGAAACTGGCTATATAACATATATAACTATGATATAATGTCCAGCTAAGCAACCAGCCATGATCTTGCTTATGACAAAAGAAACAGAAAAACCGACCAGGCCACAACAAATCCAAATAGCACAATGGAAGGCCGACAAGGCCACACAACCAAAATAGCTATAAAATTAGTCTACACAAACCTCTAGAGAGTAATAAATTAAAATGCCTGGGACAGGGCTCCGACCTACCCAAACTGTACACAAAACTCAAAGTAATCAACAACGGGACATGACTCCTAGAAGAGAGAAGCATAACACTATTCTTCTAAACTTTGGCTCCTACTATGTCTGACGGTCTAAGTATCTACCAATACATGTTGCACAATTGCAGAAAAAAAGGGTCCCCCAAGCAAAGGGATGTCAGTATGAATGAAATTTACTGGTATGTAAGGCTAAAACATAAAATAGAATATAACCAAGATACTGAAAGGTTAGAGTAACGACATGATCTAATAAAAATTCTGGAAGCTGATATTGGAGCCAAATGTAACATTTAACCTAAATGAAACCAAGTAGGCATCTTACAAACAAGCTATATAGTCCATAATCAAATAATGATCCAGTCAAATCAATCAAATACTGCCCTGCCGAGGGGTCTATCTCAAAGGTATCATAATTAAAGGGACAAATTCCCACCAGACATGCTAGATTAGTGGTGAGATCATGAGTCTCATATATCGAAGGACAACTGGCCACCAGGCGTGCCAGGTCTGTGGTAAGGTCATAAGTCTCATATATCAAACATACCAATGGAAAATTACCCACCAGACATGTCAGGTTAGTGGTCATAATTATAATGTATCATCATCATAAATAAAATTGATAAAACTCACATTGAGCCAATCTACCATACATAGCATTAAAAATAAGAAATCATAGAACTCTAGCTTAAGTAGGACTCTGTCGTAACATATAACTGCAAGTGAGTGCATATAACATGTAAGATAATAATTAGAACATAAAAATTATTCATTCTATACTTATAAATATTACAAGAGAGTGTGGACAACTCAAGAGTTTCAACAAGATGCGCAGATAAGGTTTGAAGAGGCCTTGGAACCCGGAACTCTCTAATTTGACAGTCGGCTTAAGGGAGAAGAACTAGGTGGTCTCCCTTTGGACTTACATACTCTATAGAAAAAACATGAAATTTTAAGAAAACATGTTAATTCATTTTTATTACGGTGGTCTCATTTTCCCTTACTAAGCTTGAAACATTTCCTAAGTCTTAAGTTCCGACAATTTCGCGATTGACTCTTTCACTCTTTTCATCCGTCAACCGTTCTAAACACATACAACACATACAAATAGTTTTTAGTAAAGGACCAACTCATGGTGCCCATAGTAAGGAGAATTCATACTCGATTTAGAACTACGATAGCAATCATAAACAATGCGTCTTTCACTTCACAATTGATCGCTTCATTACTTTCTACCGTTCATCCTTAAGGTCAAGTGTTCCTAACTCTTTTTGACAAAATATTAAATGACTCAATATTAATTCAAACACCTGGAGATACCAGTCCCTTCAATGGTACAAAATAATGCTTGAAAAATAGGGACGATGGCGCCTTTACGTACCTAATTCCGACGTGCTTCTTTAGCCGAATTTCTCTTGTAACAACCAGACCTTAACCTCGTCAATTTCTTGAGTTTATAGACAATCAAAATGTCTAATTTTTGCGAGTATGTAGCCAAAACATTTCCCCAGCCGCCAGCCACAACAAACAACAACAGTCAATGACAACAACATTAGCCACTTTTTCTACACTTTAATCTATCAACCTTTAAAGGGGGAAAGAAGAGCAAAAATGACCTAACTTCTCTTGCGATTAATCCCACCAACATGAAGTATATTTTCAGCCAAGAACACTACTCCAAACATCAAAAACAAGCAGCAAACCTCAACAATAATACCAAAATGTAGTTCAACATGGCTTCCACCGCCTAGCTTTACCTAGGATTTTTAGCAAGTTTAGATACTAGAATTACTTACATTTGTTGGTAGTTAATCTTCACAAAGATGGAGTATGGTTTCAGCTTATGCGCAGCTGCATAAAATTCTCAAAATAGGTGGTAACTTCGAGAAACAACACACACAAACAACACCTCAAACTTAGCCTCTAACTTCTAGTATTTTGCTCAAGAATTCAAGTATGTTTAGGTGTATAACCTTCACATTTTTTATTGCATATAGATCCTACAAAAATGGAATATAGATGCAGCTTAGTATTGCTCAAAAAATGAAGCAAACACATCACTGAATACTACCTGAAACATAGTCAAAACAATCCACCCAACACCTCTCTTGCCTTGGCAAATGATTTCCTAGATTAACCTTTCTTGTGATGGAGTTGTTTGATGTCTCCTTTCTTGTTCTCCCTTTTCCAAGCTACTGGAAAGGAGAGAGGTTTTAGTTTTTAAGAAAGTAGCTTAGTTCTGGAAAGTTTGGAAAATGAATCATAAGCCAAACATTTGATATATATATATATATATATATATATATATATATATATATATATATATATATATATATATGCATATATATATTTGGGGCTGCGGAAGTCCTTAAGGGGGGTAGGCCACATCATTGCTTGATAGTGCCACCATAAAATGCCTATAACCTTCTACTCTGAACTCCAATTGATGAGCAGTTTAATTTTCAAAAAGCTAGACTCAAATACCTTTAATTTAATAGGTTGTAGGATTTCTAACTCATTATAGATTGGGTGATATGATCGTTTAAAGTTGACTCTTACTTCTGAACTTCACATACTCTTCGTTCTTCTGTATTTACATGTTTCCCTTCTCAGCTATGACAAATATACATCTCATACCACCCTCAACATAGCATACAAACATCAAATAATCACCAAAATAAATTTTTGGGGTGTAACATTCTTCCTCCTTAGAACCATTCATCCTCGAATAAGGATTAACTTCACTTAACACATTCTACGAACAATTTTCGAGGTGCAACATCCTGCCCCCTTAGAACCATTCATCCTCAAATGAGGATTAACTTAACTTAACACATTCTAGGAACATATAACCAAGGTAGCAACATAGAAAATACGTACCTCGCTATCACATTAATGTCGTAAGTAAGAGAGGATACTTCCTTCTCATCTCCTTCTCCACTTCCCAAGTTACTTTATTAATATTGTTACTTCGCCACAATACTTTGACGAATGTGATTTCCTTAGTTCAAAGAATCCTAACATGTTGGTCAAGAACCGTAACTGGGACCTCTGTATAGATCATTTCCTCAGAAATATAAACATCCTCAATAGCAATAATAAGGGCTGGATCCTGAATACATTTTCACAGCATCAAAACAAGAAATACGGGATGGATTGCTGCTACCTTTGGTGGTAATTCTAACTCATGGGCCAGTTTGCCTATTTGATGGATTATCCTATAAGGCCCCACATACCCAGGATTAACTTTCCTTTTCTACTAAAATACATAACTCCCTTCATAGGCAATACCTTTCTAAACACGCAATTACTTACGGCAAACTCCAATGGTCGATGATGTACACTTGCATAGGAATTTTGTTTGTATTGGGCTGTCTGAAGTTGATCTCTTAAAAGTTTCACCTTTTCAATAGCTTACTGCATCAAATCTAACCCTAATAGTTCTTACTCAATAAGTTCAAACCAACCCATCGATGTCCTACACTTTCTCCCATATAAAGCTTCAAACGGGGCCATCTGAATACTTGCCTGGTAGCTTTTACTATACGAAAACTCTATCAAGGATACATGATCATTCCATCTTCCACAAAAATCTAACACACAGGCACACAACATATCTTCAAGCATTTGAATGGTGCATTCAGCATGTCCGTCTGTTTGAGTATGAAATGTTGTACTAAGACTTACTTGAGTGCCAAGGCCTTTCTGGAATGACTTCCAGAAGTTTGCTATGAATTGAGCACCCCTATAAGAAAAAATGGATAAGGGGACGCCATGTAGGCAGACTATCTCCCATATATAAATCAAAACATAATCATCTGTAGCATATGTAGCCATGCCTAGAAAAAAGTAAGCTTTTTGAGAGAAGTCTTCCTAGAAGAGCTAGTGAAAAGGGAACACGCAACAGTAATCAACCAGCCCCACCAACTTCAATAGGCCCCCTTAGTAGGCAAGTTACCAATGCGAAGCTCGAGGCTACCTTTAGGATGGTGATATACGCCATGT
Organism: Datura wrightii; assembly: GCA_035772735.1. Classification (NCBI taxonomy): domain Eukaryota; kingdom Viridiplantae; phylum Streptophyta; class Magnoliopsida; order Solanales; family Solanaceae; genus Datura; species Datura wrightii. Next base: position 46,566,038 of record JASDFA010000016.1, on the reverse strand, counting down.
CCACCCAGCTTAACCAGTAGGCAACTGCACCTACTAACACCACCAAAGGGACGATAGCTACTAGGGTTTGAGACTTCAGTAATAGGGGCCCGTCTAATTTCTATCATCAAAAGGCGGATAGGGAATTTAGGGAAATAGGAAAAGGGAACAAGAGAGACAATAAATATAGCCTTGAGGTGGCCCAGCATAAAAAAAGTGGTGGGTATCGATCACAACTCCTGTCAGAGGTCATTAGCCTAGGTATCGTCAACCGATAGTGTTCCATCTAGATCTAGGGTGAGGGAGATTACATATATAGTTTGTAATAAATGTGGAAGGAACCACCTAAAAAATGTATTGATAGGTAGGGATGTATGCTTTGGGTATGGAAAGCCTAGCCACAGAATTCAAGACTATCCATCAATCGGGTAAAGCGACATTAGTGGTCGTACTTATCTATTTCGTAAGAGTTGTAGAAAGAACCACCTAGGAATGTTCTTGGTCGCGCCGATGCTTGCTTCAGGTGTGGCAAGCTCATTTATCAGTGTAGAGATTGTTTAACAGCCAATCACGGCGAAGGCAGAGAACCAACCACCTCTTTAGTAGCTCCGACAGATCGCGCACCTCAGTGGGGCACATCAGCTGGTGCAGGTAGTGGACAGCTCCACGATTGGGAAAGCTTTCCAAATGCAGTCACAGGTATGTTATGAGCTTTTCAAGTTGATTCTTGTATGTCGCTAGGCCTAGAAACAATAATATAAGGCATATGATCCCTTTAAGTGTTATGGTATGAGTTTTATTACAGTGTGTTATGTTGAATGGTTAGAGGATTGGATGAATTGAGGGATAGAATAGACGAAGTATGAAGCCTGCAGAGGTAACCTTAGTGACAAAACAGAAGTTCAGAGTTAGAGGCTTTGTCTAGCTTTAGGAAGACGTCCAGAGATTGAGAGTAGTGACTTTAAGCAAAGGGGAGATGACAAGTTAAAGAACCAAGTCAAGTATCGAGTGTTATAATAGGGAAGTCTTGTAAATAAGCCTATGGAATGTTGACCCATTCATATTATGTTGTTCTTCCCTTACGTTTTAGTTAGAATTATGCTCTACTCATTCTTATGTTTAGATTCTTATATTGATAGATAACTACTTCAGCCAGTGATACCAGACTTACTCCATGATTCCATAAATCTTAGCCTTACATTATGAAACTCGTTATGTATGTAAACTCATGTTTCACAGTAGGCTTAGCTCTATGAATGTAGTCCTTATGGTTTGCCTTAATGGCTCATAAGATTGTGTTATACCAAGTACATGCCCTGCCTAGATTTCTAGAAAAATTCATGCTTGCAATTTCCTTATTCTAAAACCCTATATATGCTCACCCCAAGATAGAATGAAGGTTGTATCGTGTGTGATCAGGATGACTTCCTATTCATGCCTTAGATGCTTTGTAGGTGGGAGTTCATGGAGTACAGGTTATTAGCAAGGCCGGGGAGGTAGAAGAGGTTCTTTGGTCATATGAGCTTCAAAGGAGCCTCAAGATGATTATAGTGATAGGCTTGGATCAGGTGAGGATGTATCAATGTATCGGTGAACCATTGTGTTGTATGACCAAGGACTTCTAGATTAGAGCTTGAGGTCAAGCGATTGGTCCCAACAAGGAGAAGTAGTATTCTTAGGGGATACCTTTAGGATTAAATAGGTGAAGGCCTAGGCCTGAAAATGAAGGGGAGTATGCGGTAGGAGTCGGACTTTATTATGATAAGAGCTAAGAGAGAAGTATAGGATAAGGAGGTTTAACATTAGTGACCGAGAGGTATACTACAGGATATCAGTATTCCTTCTTGGAACTGGGAAGAGAGAAATATAGGCTTCATCACTGGATTGCCTCGAACATGCCGGCAACATGATTCTATATGAGTAAAAGTGGACGGATGACCAAGTCAGCACATTTCTTACTAGTTAAGACTATAGCCTCAACTAAGGATTAGGCTAGATTGTACTTTTAGGATTAGTTCGATTACAATGGGTTTCATTGTCTATTATTTTAAATAGGGGTACTCAGTTCACCTCACAGTTTTGGATCAATTTAAGGGGGTATTGGTACCCAGGAGAGGTTTAACACAACTTTTCACCCATAGGAAAATGGTTAGGTCGAGCGGACCTTTCAAACCTTGGAGGATATATTGAGAGCTTGCGCGATTTATTTCAAAGATAGTCGAAATGATCACCTGCTACTCATCGAGTTTGCCTGCAATAGAAGTTACCATTTTAGCATTTAGATGGCGCCATTGGAGGCTTTTTAGGGTCGAAGATGTAGATAATCTATTGGATTGTTAGAGGTAGATGAGGCTACATTTATAGGGCTAGAGTTAGTCCAGAAGGCTATAGGGAAGGTTCTTCTTATTATAGAAAGGCTTAAAATAGCTCAGAGTCGGTAGGAATCTTATGCTGATGTGAGGAGAAGAGAGCTTGAGTTCAATATTGATGATTGGGTGTTTCTGAGGGTGTCTTCTAGGAAGGGAGTTATGAAGTTGACAAGAAGGGGAAGCTTAGTCCAGGATATGTTGATCTTTAAAGGACTCTGATGTGTGTTGGCAATGTAGCCTATGAGTTAGAGTTACTAGTAGAGCTGGCCTTGGTACATCCAGTTTTCCACGTGTCCTAGTTGAAAAATGCATCTGGGACCCAACTCTATTGGTTATGGTAGAGAGCGTTGGTGTGAATGATAGCCTTACATATGAGGAGGTTGTAGTTGAGATCCTTGGTAGTCAGGTTTGGAAGGTGCGGGACAAGGATGTAGCTTTATTGAAAGTTTAGTGGAAAAATTAGCTTTGTGACGGAGCTATGTGGGAAGACGAAGCACATATAATAGCTACTACCTTCATCATTTCCCCTTACGGCTCAATTCCAGCATGATGTCATGACCCGAACATGGACCCAAATCAAGACACGGTGCTTAGAACTATGAACAACTTTAAGCTAACCCATGGCATAGCATAATTCTAATATAACAACAACTAATAGAACATGTCTGAGCGAAAGCTTAACTAAAATATAACTAATAAAAAGGAACGGATTAAAATTTGATTATAACACTGAATCATAAGCTTAAACTAGCACTACACTGTCTGAAAGCCTCTACTAGTCTGATGAGTTGCTCAGACAAGCCGCCAGCTAACTCAAACTTCTAAAACTAAAAAACAACTATAATAAAGAAAACAAAACTCCTATCCTCAGAAGATGAGGACTCACCACTGTCAAATGATAGAGTTTGGAGCATGTCTAACCATGGGGATAAGTATGAACACCTGGATCTATATCATAAAATGATATAGAACATAATATATGTGGTTAGTACTTGAAATGTACTGGGTATGTGAGAAAAGTAAGTGAAGCTACAAACATTCTAGCAAACTGAAAAGGGATGAACTGGATACATAACTGAATACTTAACTGAGGTTAAGTACAATGACCCTATCTGAGATGTGTAGATACTGACATGATATGTTTATTTGAAAATATTTAATGAAATACAAGTAAATCTAGTTTTGGGTCATGTACATGTACTGAAGAATGAATCTAAAATCATACACTAAAAACTATGAAAGAAATAATTATATTAAAACTTAAACGGAGTTGTATTGTGAGAGAGACTATTAATCGACAAACTGTAATATGAGCCTTATGGAGCCTGACCTATAACCCCGATTAAAAGGATGCACATACTTTACTAAGGGTAAGAACTCTAACTGGTGTGATATCACTTATGAACTCAAGGAGACAATCTCTAATAATAATGACCCCTATATGTGCCCGTTGAGGCAAGGGAGACACTCTCAAATAACGACGATCCCATATTCCTCGGGCTAAGGGAAACAATCTCTACTATTTAGAATCCCTTATCTTATGGTGGAACATAGTTCTGAGGCCTAGGTATACTGGAACCCTGGCCTACTAGGTGCTAAGTACTATTCCCAATTGAATATAAAGATACATGTTACTGATAAAACTGAAGCTAATGTCCTAAGAATAGTCGGGACCACTCTATCTACCAAGAGTTTCGAGAGCCTAAAGGGCCATGAAATACTAATATTGAGGGCTTATAAGTGATGTTCTAAGATGAGTCAGTGCTACTTTCTACTAGAAAGAGGCCTGAGAGTCTAAATAACCATATACATGCTGATCATACAAAATTCATAAGAGTCTGGTATGGGCTACTTTCTACTAGTAAGAGGCCTGAGTGTCGAGAAATCATAAACATGTTAATCATACTAATTTCATAAAAAAAAAGTCAAAATCATAGGGTAAATAATGTGTATTGAATTCATGGTAAAATCATATATCTTAAACGGATCATATTTTTTAAAACAAGCTAATTCATGGTCCGAATTTTGAGAAAAACATGATAATATCTAATCGTAGGAATTCATTATGCAATTGAGAGTGAAATCACGAACATCATGTTCTATTTATCATGAAGACCTTGAAAATCGTGGAAGACATGAGAGAAATCATTCATAGAATGGAAACCCTAAGACATGTTATACAAGGGAATTAAAGTAGCTAGGGTTTTGGACATAAATTAGGATGCAAGGAGGAAAGAAGATCTTGTTTTAGTCTCACATACCTAGTTTAAAGATCTCTCTATAGATCCTGAAGTTGCTGCACCTTAGAGAGGAAACCCTACTTCTCGAACCTTGAGAGAAGAAAGGAGAAGATGACTTATAGAGTGTTTTGAGGAGAATGAGGGATTGGGCTAGGAAAATATCTTTTAATTCATCCCAAAGAAGGCCTAAAATGATCTAGTTTAGGAGTTAGGATCTTTACAAAGATACCCCTACAAACTATTATAAAAAATTCTACCCTTCAGGTGGTAGACCTTAACCCACGAGTCATACTAGGATCATACGATCCTTACTGGCATCTATGGTTAGGGGCCCTACTCAACACCATTCTCTAAATTTTTCCATGGACGTCTACCATGATCCATGAGATCTTACCATGGGTATTACCATAATTCTTACTTTCCTTAAAGCCTTATCAATATTTCTTTGAAACTCAAATAACAACTGATGGTACAATCCGTACTCGCCTATCATGAGTTGTATCATGGCTCGTGGTTCTTCCCAAAATATCCTAACCACTTCTCTTAAATTTTTGCATGATTGGTCAATATGATGTGTACCATGGTGGTACGAATCGTGACATGCAGTTGTGGTTTCTCCTAGCCACTCAATCTATTTTCCCTGACCCTTCTATTTCGATCCTGGTATGACTCGTACCACTAACATACAATTCGTATTGTGGCTCATATTGAGTCCATTTTCCTAGTTTCTACATGATAACATTTTAAGTCTGAAGGCTAGTCCTAGGGATTTCTGGGGTGCTACACATGAGGTACTAGTTTCCTCCTTAGTACTTTATTCAAATTCATGTCAAGTCCAAGTCTCTTAGTTCCTTTCATGTCATAGTTTGCATGTATGTTTCTTGAACTTAGTTTGGTCATGTATCTCAGTCCAGAGTCGGTCACTCTGTCCATTTTTAGTTAATAGATTTTAGTTATGGGATTGCAACTATTTCCCATTCTTTTAGCTTATTTAGTCTCTATTCGAGGATGAATATTCCTAAGGGAGAGATAATTAACACCCCAAAAGTTTCTCAGACTAGACTTGAGAATTTGAAAATGATCATGTGGAGAAACTGGAAAACTACCTCAGTACGTGTCATAAGTGCATGGTACGAACCACACCAGGATTAGTATTGAGAGGTCGAAGAGTTTAGCAAATTCTGAGTGAGCAGTCATGTCTGAATGTCACGGCTCATACTAGGATAGTACGAGTAATACCAGGGGATCATGGTATGGATGCAGAGAGTTTATAAGGAAGTATCCAAGAAGCCATGACATGATTTTACAAGTTGTACAAAGATAGTATGTGTTGTACCTAGGGGTCATACGAAGAGATTCGGAGTAGTGATTTTAGATAAGGTTAGAAACCACGTGGTACGGCTCGTGGTAGGGTGGTACGAATCATGGTAGGTGCCAATGGAAGGATATTTAGAAGATTATCAAAGGTAGGTACCGAAACCAAAGACTCAGTACAAGTCGTGGTAAGGTGCTACGAGTCATAGACGAGTTGTAGCACTGGATGGGACGGTTTTAAATGCGAACTCTCAGCGGTATTTTTTGTAACTTCCTAAGCATTCAACTCCTAAGTGACATCATTTTGGGTTCTTTAATGGTTTTCTTAAAGGGTTTTGCTAATCCTAAACCCTCATTCTACTCCTAACACCTAATTTGGAAGATCAAATACTCTCAAGCCAATGCAAGGGTTCTTCATCAAATTCTTTCAATTCTCTATTGGGTCTTTAAGTCATACTAGATATTCATCAAGTCCAAGTATGTAGGGTTATGAATGGGGAAAATGCTTCAACTCTAATGCCCTTTTCAAGTTAAATTTCATGATATTTACTCTTCAAGTTTCAAACTGGTAAATTCTAGGGTTAGACAAAATATGATGAAATACTCATAAATCTCTATGAATTCAAATGTCTCATGATTCTACTGATTATTTATGACTAAAACTACATGATTCTTACTAGAATCCCTTATGGATATATGTTTTCAAGTTTACGGTGACTTTCCGAATTATGGATGATTTTATGAATTTCAAGATCATGAACTCATAATTTCAAGTTATGATGTTTTACTCAAGTATGACTATGATTTCATGATTCAGTCCAGCCCATGTAATATCAAGCATGTTTCTCGATGATGATTATGAGCCATATGCATAAATTTGGGAATAGTGTTTAGCACCGAATAAGCTAGGGGTTCATAAAAAACTCGAGTCTACAACTATGTGCCATCGTAGGTATATATTCAAGTTCAAACCCTACGAAGATTCACAAGTGATATCACGGCTTAATCTTTCCTCAGCTTGACAAGCTTGGAACAACTTTGCCAACATGAGCAAGATAGTTAGGCATCATGTCATCTCTCTTATGATGGCGTCGATTACGAAGAGTCTCCCATTGTTCCTCATGTTTTAAGTTATTCATGTTTATTCCTTATGATATTATGTTTTATAGCATATTTGAACCATTGCCACTTGCACTAGTGGATGCACCCTGTTGAGAAGGACGTGTTGCTGGAGCTGCTATTGAACTGGTAGTGTGAGCATGACCTCTGCTATCGCCCTATCTATACAAAGGATACTCCGTGCGCATGTTCCCGAGTATCCCAAATCTGAAGAAAATATCTAATTCGACTAGGCTCTCTCCTTGTGGTTCTTACCATATTTTTTGCAGACTAGAATGGTGCTCTCTATCGGTATGTCCCTCTGTCCCGCCGAACCAGATGCCCTGCTTCTATGACTACCATGAGATTTATATGGAAAAGTGGATGATGACGACACTAGGGCTAATGAGCTCTAGTCGGACTACTGACAATGTCCACCACTAAGCCTATACTGGAAAAACCCAAAGCTGCCTCTCCTGGCCCTCTTGGACTCTCTCTCCCTTTCCTTCATCTAATCCACCTCTATCTGTTGGGCGCATATCACCAATCAAGAGAAATCAAGATCATTGTTCAACATTGCAGTCCTACATTCCTGATCAACAAATTGGTACCCCATACACAAACCGATTCATACGTGTCTGATATGAAACTATCTTTGGCGCAACTTTAATAGACGAGTGAACGCCAAGGAATATTCTTGGACAATCATTTCCTCTTTCCCAAGTTGAAAAACTCCACTGCCCTTGCCTCTTGTAAATCCCTAGGGAAGAATCTGTCTGAGAAGGCTTCCATAAACTCTTCCAAGCTCACGGGAACTACGCCCACCGCTCTACCATCCCTCCGCTGATGATACCAAATATAAGAAACCCCCTTCAGCTGATAGGAGACTAATTCTATGCTCTCTTCTATCGTCATCCCCATAATTTGGGTGATCTTCTGAATCTCTTCCAAGAACTCATGTGGGTCCTCATCCACTCTCGACCCAAGAAGATCAAGGGGATTTATCTTGAGGAAATACCTAAGTCTAGCCACCATTGCATTCCTATTTTGAGGGACATGGACCACCGCCTGCTGGTTGACCTGAGCAGTCAAAGCCTGTGCCAACATCTGAAAGGCTACTCTAAACTCTGCATGAGAGACCTGCTCGGATAAAGGACCTTGTGGTGCTGGTGGGGATTGTTGGTTCCCATATCTATTGCCATCTTCATGGTCATTTCCATTTCCGTTCTTTCTCCATTCATACATCATAGAGGCATGATTCTACAAATGCTTATAGCACGAGTTAGAAGGATAGGGGGATACTTCATCGTATGACAGAGATCATGAAGGAAGGGAAATTTCCTAAAATGTCTTGTAGCCTCTCCCCCATATGTGGGGCGAGCTTCACACCCATGAAAAAAACTCTACTTAATATAGCTTTACCATAGGACACTCTAAATCTTTTTTTCTCTGATACCAAGTTTATCATATCCCGAAGATAGGCCCTGATCGAGACACGAGACCTAGAACAACGAGTGGCTCAGAGTCAACCCATGTAATGAACATAGCAGCTAAAGAGCATATATCAAGATAAAATTGATATTATAAAACATGCATAAGTAAAAGTCTGAATGCATATAAATTTAAAATAGAATCAACACTGACTAGATGGAATTCTACATATTGTCTGAAAAGCCTCTAATAAAACTGATGAGCTGATAGGACAACATCCCCACGAGCTCGACCAAAGTCTATAACTAAAATGACAAAAACAAACAACTAAATTCAATGTCCTCAGAAGATGAGGACTCACCAACACTGGCTAAACTAAACTAATACGGAAGCAGGACTAATGACGCAGCTGAATCTGATCTCTCAGACTTGTATCATGAAACAATACAATATAAAGTATACGGTAAGTACTTTTAACATAACTATTATTCAAGGTAAGTGAAATAGACTAATAAAAATACATAAGATATCATAAGAGCAAGACAGTTCAAAATATTAAATGATAATCATAATAGAAACATGAGGGCTCAAGGTTTTCTGAACTATCCATAATCTAATAATAATCATAATCATAAGAGAAACCTTGTAAAACATAACTTGAGCCAAAGTATTATAAAAATTACACTACTTAAATCATGAAAAAAAATGGTAGAACTCGTCTTAACCGACACCATCATGATAAAGCTTACATGATGCCCCAACTATCTCGTTCAAGTGGCCAGAGCCGTCATAGGATTACCAGGAAAGGGACGTAAATGTAGTGATATCACTAATAGGGACCCACCTAGAGTCCATGAATATAAACCTATGTTGGCGCATAGTTCTGAGACCATGGAGTTTACCTTAACATCGAACCTACTCGCTGCTAAATGCTGCTCCAAAAAACATGCACATGAGGGCTTATATAATAATCGTGAAATAATTCATGAAGTTCATGGCTACATAAATCATAATATACTTGATCATAGTTGAAATGCATGATTAGTCATGAAATAGGGCCTGTGAGTTGGCCAAAATAATACACTCATAAATCATGAAGAACACACATACTTCAAAAAATCGCTATACTTGAAATTCATAAATTCTTTAATACTACTAGTAGGGAATCATATCATAAATCATAAATCATAAATTATGGCTTAGGAGAATTAAAATTCTAATAGAATCATAAACTTGACTTTTCATGAAATTGGCATAATTGGGCATAATTTTATAAAATTTGAAACCATGAATTAATAATCAAAATAGGTATAAAATCTACCCACATATCTTAAATCATTCTTTGAAACATGAAGGGAATTGATCCATAGATAAATCATAGAGAATTTCTTAAAAATTAGGATAAAGACCCATAAGATCATGAACTTGATGTAGAACTTAAATTCAAAGAATTGAAGAGATTTTTGAGCAGTAGAGTTAAATAAAATATCATTAAAAGCCCTACATACCTGGATAAACTAATTCTTAACTTGACATTGGAAGCCCAAGAGATTTGGAGGAGAATTAGAGGGTTTCATGCTTGATCTTCGAAGGGAAACTTCTAATTTTGCATGCATATGAGTTGAATGAATTATGATAGGTTAAACAATCTAAAAATCCTCCTAACAGAGCTTAAAATGATCTATCTTAGGGCTTAGGAGCTTAGGAATTACAGAAATGCCCTTATTAAATCCGCAGAAAAACTGATCACTGCCAAAGCAATAACTTACACCATAAGTCGTAACCTGATATTATGACTGGTGGGTTCCTTTTTTTGTTGTCAGTGCTTCACCTCTCTATTTTTGGAGTTTTCCACGGGTCCAGCCAATGGCTCGTAGGTTCTTCCTATAGGTCATACCTTCGATCGTCTGATCAATACCTGAAAATCCACCTTGCCTTCCACGACTCTTGAACACGAGTCGTAGCCCCATCCTATGAATCGTGATTTGTTCCCGTAGCTTACCAATTTGAATCCTCCAACTTTCAATGACCGCCTACAAAGGACCAATGGTTTGCTACAACGGATCCTACCACGACCCATACCATCCAACCTGACAAGCTCTATCTTAAACAACGACTCTATCCTATGACTCATTGTTCATTCCTACAACTCATACCACGAGGTATCCCAACACAAAATTTTCAATTGTTCTGCTGAACACCCTTCCAAATTTTAAGTCTAGTCTTAGGCATGTTCAAGGTATTACATTGGGGTTGTTGTCACATTAGCTCATCTTATGACTAGTGGCTTTTCAGACAGTTATGTATTAGATGGTTCCGCATTGTGACATGTTTTCCTTGTTCATACTTTATAACATCTTCTTCTTATTTTATGCTATGATTCATTTTTGCTTTAGATATGCTCTCTTTCATGCTATGTATGTGCAATGGTTTAGCTAGGTGCCCTTCGTAGTTCTAGGTCCCGTGTCTCCATCCCGGGTCTACGCTTGAGTGGTGTAACACTCTAAAAGTCCTACGATCATTCCCTAGAATTGTAAACAGATTCAGCAGAAAAGTCTGCATTTTCTCATAAAATGAATCGTGGTACGAGTCATCGTATCATGGTACGGGTCATAGGTTATGTCATGATGAGCTACTAGTAATCAGGCCTTGGACCAACAAGTCAAAGTACGACTCGTGATATGGTGTGACGAGTAATATAAGGGAGTGGCGGTTAAGAGCAGAGTCTTCTGGCCTCCACTGATGACAGCTCCTGGTACAAGTCATAGGAGGTTGTAACGGGTCATGTAATGCAGTCATGATTTGAATCTATTGAGGGAGGGGTGATATCACGAATCAAGGTATGACTCGTTGTAGGAAACAATGTGTTATGGAAGGCGTCAGTGGTTAGAATCAAAGAGTTGGAAATTTGGAATGACTGGCAACAGAAGGACACTACGAGTCGTGGTTTGGAGATGCGACCCATGGTACGAGTCGTGGGGACTAACAGTGACTTTTTTCCAAATGACTCATTAAGGGAATTATCACAATTCCTAAGATCCTAACATCCTAATGATGTGGTTTTAAGCCCTGAAAAGATTATTTTAAGAAGGTTTAGCCTACCTTATGTCATTAGGCTCCCATGCATGCATTGTATTAAGATTCCCTTCCAAGATCAAGCTAGAATGCTCCCTAATTTCTTCCCCAATTCTGTTAGGATTTCAAGGCTAGTTTGGAAATCAATTTCCCTAGGTATGTAGGGCTATTTTGGGGGATTTTTTCCACCCTCATATCCAATCTTCTTCTCAAATTCATCAATTCAAGTTCTTAAGCAAGTGCATTTATTCCTAAGGTTTTAACCCAGTTCTATGAAACTACCTATACTATGTTAATGGTTCTAATCCCCTCATGTTTTAAAGTATGTTTTAAGTCTAATGGGTAGATTTTATTCTCAATTTTATTATAATTCATGAATTCAAGTTATTAGAAATTATGCCCTATTATGCAAGTTTTATGAGGAGTCAAGCTTATCATCCATTATTTCAAGTATGATGAGATGTCTAGTATGCATGAATGTTTACGAACTCTAAACTTATGATTTCATGATTATGATTTATGAAGTGTATTTCAAGTATACATAATTTTATGACTTGAGGCAAGCCCATGCAAATTAAGTATGTTTATTATGATTTTGCCAATGCTAATAAGTTCAGCTTATCATATGATTTGGAGTCAACACTCCTAATGTAGCTTAATATATGTATGGAGTCAAGACACCCAATATCTTATTTAAGCTATGTATGAGATTATGATTTCAGCTTCATTGAAAAATGATGTGAGCACTTTGTATGTTTTTAGGGGTAGTGACTACCACCTAGAAGGCATGGGGTCTCGTGGGTCCCCGATCTCAAAACTACGTGCCAACATAGGTATATGTATATATATTTGGGACCTTTCAAGTGATTTTTCTTCCACACTAGGGGGCTCAGCTTGATATAGATGTCATGGTGTATCGTCCTTAAAATTGGCAAGTTTTGGACGACTCTTCCCACTTGAGTGTGATAATTGGGCCATCATGTAAGCTCTATCGTTATGGTGTCAGTTATGAAGCCTCTCCCATTGTTCCTCATAATTTTAGTTACTCATGTTCATTACTTATGAGATTAGGTTTTATAGAAGATTTAACCTAATGATCAGTTTATGAGCATTTACTTATGATTTTAAGTATGACAAGTCATATGATTTCTATTTCTAAATCTTGGGTCACTAGGTTCAGTTTTGATAACAAGCTTATGATTACGTATATCTTAGATACAGTTTTCAGCATGCAGTCCTTACTCTCATAATATTTTAGTTTATATGCATGATTTCAACTAATGTTTTACTAAGAATTTTTTACTTACCTTACATACTTAGTACATTTCAAGTACTGACCGCATACTCTATGGTATATCATCTCATGATAAATATTTGAGTGATCCAATGCAGTCTCGCCGATAGTTTGCTCCCATCTCAGTCCAATCCAGCCCCCTGCTTTGGGTGAGCCTCAATTCTTCGAGGACAATTATTAGTTATGTTTTGCTTGTTATTTTAGTTTTAAGACTCTAGTGAGCTAGTTGAGGGTTTTGTCCTATCTGCTCATTAGATGTTAGAGGCTTCTCAGACATTATGTAGATGATTCAGCTTATTGAGTATTGACCCCATTTATGGCCTTTGTTATTTCAGACTTTCACTTATTCACGTTGCCTTTAATTTCCTCTTCAGTTATTCTCTTGATATTCTATGCATGTTGAATGGGTTATCTTGAATCCATTCATGGTTCTAGGCTCCGTGTCTCAATTTGAGGTCTCCGCTCGGGTCGTGAAAAACTTGGTATTAGAGCAAAGGTTTTAGGTGTGTCTTGATCTTGGGCAAAATAGCATGCCCAAGTGATGCTTTATAACTTAGTTTTGTCTCGTTTAGCTACTTATTTATATACATTGTTATGTAATTTTATGTAAATGTGAATACATATACTAACCAACATGATTAGTTCTTGTTTTTGTGGGTTTAAAATGAATTTAAGGAACTAATCCATGAGTTGGTGAAGTAGAGGCATGGAATCATAAGTAAGACACGAACGTCCACA